>CM056995.1:336117117-337495867 GCA_029891345.1 Dryococelus australis | reverse complement strand
ATATGACGTGTGTGGTTGTTTCCTAAATATGTCGTGTACCACAAGTGTTTTATATTTCCGTTAGCATTGAAACATCTAATTTTTTATTAAGTTTTATATTTAAATTATAATATATATTTTTTGCAATTAGTATAAATGGAAAAGGGAGAAAATATTTATGTTGGTAACACTTAGAAAAAAATAGTTCCCATCCAAAATATTGTTGGTGAGTGCACACGAATGCGGTTGCGTTGTCCCTGTGGTGTAATTTCCTATAGGTTATTCACGGTAAAGTGAGTACTTTTGAAAGCCCTCTCATTCGGAATAATAGCCACAAATCTATTTTATTTCAACCTTAGACGCTAACTTCAGAGTGCGGTGGAATTTAAACACTGTGTTTATTACTTATATTTCAATATTTATTTTAAAAGGCGGTTAAAGGTTGAAATATGGCTGAACGGAAAAAGTAACGTAGGGCCTCAAAAGTGCTCACGTTACCGTGAAAAGCCTATAGACTTAGTTAAGCTATGTTTCCGATAGCAGGGCTTCAGGAAGTTGGAAGTAACTATGAACTGAGTATAAAGGCTGTTCATGATAAAATGAGCACTTTTGAAATCAACCTTAGGTAAACGTCTCTGCCTCTAACCGCATATATTTCAACGGGCGCCCTGAGCGACATGCGCCCAGTAAAGTTGGTAACGATTAATGGGAAGTTGTTCCGTATCTTAACGTCGAATAAAAAGTGTTAGGTGACCATTTCTGATAAATTAAATTATGTCTTCGCTTTGTTTATTTTTTAAATGCATCGATGTGTAAAAAATTAGAAGATTAGTTAAATATTTGCTTCTCTAATAATTCCACAGTTTCTCTTGACCTACGCATGAATAAAGTGATGAGGCCGACGACAATGTTAATCTTGGTGGAAGAATACACAACGTGCATACAAGTATATCTTAATCAGGGCTTTCAAAAATGCTCATTTTAACGTGGACAGCCTATAGACAAGTTTTAACTCGTGTCGCGTACATCGTTGCGCTGATGCTGACTTGCTGTCAGCACGCAAATAACGCCAGGACGTCACCCACAACACAAGCCGTGTCAGATATGGCGGGTGAATCTCGCGACATTCGGCTCAGATAGCAACAGCATCCCGGTGAACAAGGGGGGGGGGGGGAAGCTCCTGTCGCAGACACGCCCGCAGAGAAACCGGCGATGAACACGTCGTGTGCGGGGGCGTCTGGAGCGCGGGTGGCAGAATACTCGGAGTGTGGAGAGCTCGGAGCGGTTTCTAAACACCGAAGTCTTGAGAGCCGATGAGGGTGGGGGCGATGTGCTCGTGATCCAGCGCCGGAATGCAAGTCCGTGGTGAAACGGGGGGGGGGGGAGGGGGGATCCCAGAGAAAACCCCCGCCGAACCTGCGGCATCGTCCGGGCACGATTCCCACGTGTGAAAGTTCACGGGGGCCACCCCGCCGAGAATCGAATTCGGTCGTCCTTGGTGATCGGGGAGCCTTGTGTCTTTATGTAACCGAATCTTCTCAGCAGCTTTCGTCGTTCCGGGAACAACGTTAAGGCGGGTTCCCGTGCGCCATCTTGGATTTATCGATTTTTCGCCAAAGCTTTTAATTCAAACGGAGTATTGATGTTTCCCGCATGAAATTTAACCTAAATAACGGCTTCCCAAACTTTATCGAACTGCCACAGCTTCGCTATATTTATTAAGTTTTAGCAGGTAACTTTCGAAGCGAAACGCGAGATTATTTCTCGTGAACGATTACAAAGGCAACGATATCAACAGTAATTAAAAAATACTGCCATTCCAACAAAAAACTGTATTTCCAAAGTATGGCAAAAATTCCACAAGTCCAAGATGGCGGGTGGGAATCCGCCTTAATGATAAAATTCACCGGCAACGGATTTCTTATTCCATTGTCAGTTACTTTTGAGATCAAATGAAAGTGAGAGATCTGGGTGGTGGTAAATAGATGACATCTGTAACATCGATGGAGTAGACGTGGAGATGGCGCAGCGAAAGTATGAAGTGGTGAAGGAATGGGAGTACCTTGAGAAAACCCACCGACCAATGACAACGTCCGCCAAGTTTGGCCACAAAGATAAACTAAACGGTTTACCGGAATTAAATGAGTGTAGTCTTACCATTACCCTAGCATGACAGATAGATATTCTCTCTCTCTCTCTCCTTTTTTGTATGTAAATTAGTGTTCCTTTCAAATCTCTTGCAGTTTTTTCATGAGCTGTTGTTAAAAGACGAATATTCTAGAAATGCAATGGCAAATGTTAAGTCCTATGAATTGTACGTTACAGATCTTTGCGTCACCTAAAATGTATGACGGTTTGTAATTCACCCTGCGACATTTGTGTGCAAAACTTTTAAAATTCATTAGGCCATATTATACAGAAATACCGTAATTATGCTGTGCACTAGGCGTTTAAGGAAAAATCAATAATAATATTTTTTTGCAACTAAGACGGGGTTGTCTGTTTTTTTATTTCAAAGTAAGATGTGATTTCACCTTGAGTATTACTTCATATGTACAATTATTTCAGCCCGCGCCGCTAACCTGTCAGATACTGCCGATGAGCATTGCCTGAAATAAGCTGCGAATAGAAAGGAAAAGATTATGGGTGAATGCACACCACAGACCGAGTTAATATAATTTAATCTTACGTAAAGTAAAGTAAACCAAAAATATATTTTCACTGGCAATTTGTTTTATTAAGTTTACATCGGTTGCTGTTCGAGTAATATGGCCAGTTTTTCCACAGACTAGATAACATGAGAAACAGTTCTCGTATTCTTGTGGGTTTGTTACGGATTTCGAGTACACCAGGGCGTGTTTAATAAATTGTTATAAAATTAAAAAAAATTATACTGTAAAGTGAATGAATTTGAAATGTATCTTGTCCTCAAATGGAATTTCAAAATTTCCCTATCCTTATTAATAGTTAATTTATTCTTAGATTACTATTACTAGGTTGTCAAACTTCGTGTTTCTAAAGGAGGAATGAACTCCCTCTCTTAAATTTTGACTTCAATTTTGTTTGTCATTGACAGCTTGTCCTTTCTGTGTGCCACGTGACGTTTCAAAATATTGATTGAACATGCTCAACAGAATCGGTTTTCATTACAGAAAATACGTGTGTGTTATTTAGCACCTCAGTGAGTTTAAAACACTTAAAATACTGTATCGAATTAATTTGCGTATGACATGCTGTAGAATAATTTTGACAATCCTCAGTGTTTTGCTCTGCCAGGAACCTGCGTCATATGCAATCATACACGGGGAAAGTTTTTCTAGCACAACAAAATTAACTGTATACGAGCAATGAAATATTTTGTTGTTGAAAGCAAATTATTATGTTGTTCTTATTTGGCTACCCCGAGCAAAAATTTGGTTGGTGAAACTAAATATTGGTTTGGCTCTACTTATATTGAACATTTACGGTTAATATAAAAAAAATATTTGAAGCCCGACCGAAATTCGAATCCGAATCGTTTGCGCCCGAAAGCTACGCCTCAGAAACCTATGCTAATTTCTGTTATTGTTGTTGTGTTGAAGTGTCGTTGACAAGCTGAAGTTATAACGACGTGCTGACAATTTCCCAGCGCGAACCCAAGACCCTCCGACTATAAGTGTCACCCCCCCCCCCCCTTTTGCCATTGAGCTATGGGGGAAGGGCAGTTAAAGCGACTGCTTTTGAATTCGGAATGGTCTTAAATACATACATGTCAAATACTGGACAAATAAAGGAAACCATGACTTTAGAAAATTGGTGACATCTGTATTTTGTATTTTGCAGCAATTACAAAAGACAAACAAGTTTTATGACACACATAAACTTGACTGGTTTGCATATTTCTCACATTAGTTGGCTTTAAGTTATACAATAAATATCAAAAGGATAACTTTAATACAAAAGATGTAAATAATGGCTTCATAAAAGAAAACAAAGGGAGCCCCGAACATAATCTGTTTATGTAATGACATTAAATATTACATTTTGTTACTCAGTACTTAACCATGCGGCCAATAAAAAAAACAATAATTACAGAAAACTAGTAAACAACTGAAACTTGAAAATTAAAATAATTTGCGATGTTAATTTCTGTTATCGCCTTGTCTGTGAGAATCAAGATGTCAATGTGGACGATACCAGTCGTCATGGTGCTTGCAGTACAACACACATGGCCTTTCCCTTACTCTATGAAGATGGAAGGAGTAAATCGGTAGATTCACTAGGAGGTACCATCATGAACTCGAAAATAAGTTAAAGGTAGAAAACTACAAAAGCCCTCTGCGAACAGAGAAAACGAAACAATGGAAATTTAACTATGTGACCTAACACTTTGAAAAACAATTTTTTTTTTAAATCTGTTGTATCAAACTTACCCAATAAGGAGGGTTCAAGGACATTATGGTGAGATGTGGATTCTTGCACATGGCCGTTCACTCTACAGAAAAAATTAATAAGAAAACTAAATTCCCTACATTACACTAACTACATCACCAGAAAATAAACTAAGCTCTGATCGCACTGACTACATTCTTCCTCATTGTCACGACCAAATGCTGCTGACAATAAGATGTGTGTATCTGTCTTCTTGTGTGGTAACCAAATGTGTACACCAAAATCCGTTTGATGCGGAGATGTGTTAACTAACATGTTAGAGGGAAAACAAACTAAAACTTCAGTTCTAGACCTGCCACTAGATGGCACAGTCATGTACAAACACTCTTCCAGACGGTACAAAGTACATGTTTTTTGTCGTGGTTCGACCTGCAGACTGTTAACACAGCAAAACTTAACTGCATCGCAAAGCAGTGCTTCGAGAGTTAAGGTACCGCTGTAATTACAAATGCAGCTATGGCTGTAAGAGTCTATCCAGCATCCGGTACTCATATAGTAAGCGTGGTGATCCCACCAAAGTCATCAATGTGCAATTCGTCCGCCTATCCTGCCTGTAAGGTAGCCGAGACGTAAAACTAATATGAAAAGCCCTGAGAAAAATAACCTAGTCTTCACCAATCAACTAAGTTATAAATCCACAAATACTGATTATAGTTAGCTGACCTCAATTTCAAAATACGTATAAATGAAAAAAAAAAAATTATCCCATAAATATTTTTTACGCTCGAGTGCCTTTTCAAAAAAAAATGGCACAGACACTGCCCCACCCCACATTTTAAAGCTGATGCTATGTTTCTCCTTCAAAAACCTATTTTTACATTCTTACATATATACGTACATACACTTGGCCAATGTTAAGTGAAATTGAAGCAACAACTAACCTCATAGCTGTTGTAGTCAAAACACATACTCTAGTAGTAAAACAAACATAAAGCAACAATGATCATGATCACCAAAGCTTTTGAAAAGTTTAGACTCTAAAGACTTGAAATCACTTAAAAGAGACACTTAAAATACCATAATATTAAATCAACAAACAGTGTGTACTTAAATTAATGTGGTATACTTAGATTAAGGGTGGTATACTTAGATTAAGGGTGGTATACTTAGATTTAGAGTACCCTTACACTAATAAAACAGTGTGCACACTAAAAAATTATATTACAATAGAGTCTTAATATCACCAGCTAAAAATTTATCATCTCCAAGGGAGATAACCCTTTTGCTTTTCCTGGTCGACTACCAAAATTCATGTATATCTCAAGCTAATGCTTGTCCAGATGGGGAAACAGTCCACCTGAACCATGCTGATAAATATACTCTAAACTGAACTACTGCGCACTAACCTATTTGAGGTTAGGTGCAATTTTCTTGAGTTGCGAGTCATGGGACCATGCAACAAACCGACCATTTGATGGTTCACAAAGTGCCACTGTAACATGAGTGAGAAATCTCTTAACCTGATAAGGACCTCTCCATCTGTAACTAAGCTTAGCCACCTTTGCTTAGTGCATGTGCTCTGCCGATGTCAAAGGCTCCCATTTTGAATGGGTTGTCTCTGAGATCCTAATGGTACCTTCTCTTGTACTTATCATGTGCGAGGTTCATGTTTTGATGTGCTCTTTTCCAAATCTCCCTGATGTCTCTAAGATTATCAGGCAGAAAGTCAGTGAGTGACCAGAGATTGGAAAGTGGGGTGTTGGGCTTGTAGGCTAAGTGAGAATGAGCTCGAACGGAGTGGACTTATGTCCCTCATGGCATGCATAGTTGAATGCCATTTGCAGCCATTCAACCTTTTGATACCATTTAACATGACTGTCCTCACGAAAGGCAATGAAAGCCGAACAAAGATTCCTATTGAATATCACCTCATGGGACAGTTGTGGATAATATGGTGTGGTGGTAACATGTTGGATGCCATGACTGAAACACATGTTCTTATAAAACCTGGACTTACATTGTGAACCATTATCTGATACTATGATAGAAGGAACCCCGAATTTTAAAAACATAATTTTTCAATGCAGATATAGTGGTAGCCGAAAAAGCTTTACATAGGGGGACTAGCCAAACTAATTTCATAAATATACCAATACATGCCAACAAAATCGTGTTGCTTGACTTAGAGCTAGAAAAAGATCCAATAAATTCTATAAAAATTTTCTGTAATTGTTGCTACAATGTCAGACGAAAGTAATCCTAACTTGGCATCCTGAACAGGATTGCTTAAGGCACAAAGTTTTACCCTTTCTGAAATAGCTTGGTAACTGACATTCCAGATATATGTATGCCTAATTGCATTGACTGTTTTGTAAATTCGAAGATTAACTCCAAAAGGGGATGAATGAAAGTACTGGAAACCATGTGGTGGAGATTCTGACGCAAAACAATTTTATACGGTTTTGAAGAACGAGATTTGGAATGCAAAACACCTTTGAAAATCTTGTACGGTTTTGGTGTAGTACCATTCTGAATCTGATCAATAATACCACTAATATAAGGGTATGACTTTTGATGAGTCTCTTTATCTTGAAATGCCAAAGGGAAGTCTGTTAAAAAGCAATGCAAATGTTCGTATCCGGTTGAGAAGAGGTTTCCTCTGAGTAGTTTACGAACATACGAGACAATGCGTCTGTGACAATGTTTTGCGTTCCTCGGATATGATGAATTTTTAATTTGAGGGAAGAAATCTTTACTACCCAGCGACTTAGTTTTTCTAACTGTTTGGGATGGCCTAGTAACCATGACTGTCTGATAATCTGTTTCAAGGAGAAATTCTCTGTGTTCCAAAAATTGCCTAAACGTATCAATTCCGAATACAACTACCAAACACTCAAACTCATATACTGATGAAGCTTTTCTCTCCTGATGTGTCGAGGTGCGCGAGGCAAATGCGATAGGTTGCCTCAGCACATCAATATCTTGAGACAACACAGCACCCAGTGATGTACTTGAGGCATCTGTTTGGAGGATAAATTACCTTGAAAAATCGGCCGTCCTAAGAACAGTAGGACTAGCAATAGCTTGTTTCAGAACTCAAATGGTTTTTGCTGTTCTTCACCCAGATAAATTTTGCTCCCTTCTTTCTCAGAGAATTCAGTGGTGCTGCGTGTTCAGCAAATTTAGAAATGAGTTTAGAATAAAAGTTCACCATGCCGATGAAACGTTGAAATGCCTTTTGCATTGGGTGGCGGGAAATTTCTAATTGATTTTGTCCTATCCAGATCAATAGACACACCTTTTACAGAAACTAAATGCTCCAGGAATGAAATTTCTTTAACTGCAAACTTTACCTTTTTAGGTTAGCTGTAAAATTTGCGTATGCAATCTTTCCAAGACATCTTTCAAGTGAGTAACATGCTGGTCAAAACTTTCTGAATACACTACCAAGTCATCCAAGTAATTAGAAACATACTTAAATTTTACATTTCCTAACACCTGATCGAAAAGACGGGTGAGTACTTGTGCTCCAGTAGCAAGTCCAAATGGTACAACCTTGTATTGGAACAACTTCCACGGTACAAAATCCAGTGACATGTTTTGATTCCTTGGTAAGAGGAATTTAGTGCTAGGCAGAATTTAAATCGAAAACGCTGAAATAGATAGCCTTACTAAACCAGTGAAAGTCTGAGTTCAAATTTTGTAATGGTACACTTTCAATATCTATCTGTTTGTTCAAGAGTCGATAATCCACCACTGAACGATGATCTTTCCCCTTGGGTATCAATGACGCTTTACAGGTTTAGAATCCAGTAGCTTCATATCATATTCAATTTAATTAGTTCGTCCTAATTTTGGTGTTAAAACATCAGGGAAGTCAGCACACATTTATTATCACCCTTTGTTTCTTTTTTTTTATCAAGATGACTTAATGCTAGGGAACTCTTATTATTGCCAATTTCAGACACTTTACTCCTGTGCTAGTCTGACTGGAATTATAAAATAGAATAACTTGCTTTTTAAATTTAAACATAATGGATCTGGCTTGTATGTATATTAGCATACCAGCTTTTGAAATTAAATCTGACACAGAATGAAGTCAGTCGCAATATCGTCACACTCTAAAAATGGAAAAGTCCATGAAAATAAATCAATTTTTAATTTTTTTTTTTTATGGCAGCTATACTAACTGGCAAAGGTTGGTCTGAAGATATGACACACTTTATGTTTAGTGGCTGTGTACGTTTCCCCCCATTCTGTAATTTTTGAAAAACAGATCCAGAAACAAAACTACGCACAGAACCTGTATCAACAAGACCATTGGTTTCAAGAAAACTTAACTGCGTGGCAATAAATTGCAAAAATGGTTTGGTTAATGGTAAAATATTGTGGCATTTTCTCTTTTATAAATACCCATTTTTCTTGGATTTCCTTCAATTTCTGTTGCTAAAACAATGCAATTCATTTCCTAAATTATCTTCGTCAAAGTATTTCATAACACACAATGACTGTATATAATTATCCAATTTTGTTGGTTTTTGTTTTTAGGTGATTAATCATTTTCTACTGTAGTTAGACCTCCGCCCTGCGGTTTTTTTAAAATCCTTTTATGTTTTCAATTTTTCCTGCAATTTCTTACACTGTTTCTTGAAATGCTCTGGTTGTTTAAAAAAATAACCTGTCTTATCTGATTGCTTACTTGTTTCCAACTGTTTCTGTGATTTATCTCTTTGACTTACACTAGTTGAATCCTACCTTTTCTCTTGAAATGAGGCGTGAGGTTTTCGTAAATGAAAAGATGACTTATCTCTTGAGTGATCTGCAAAAGCCACATTTGCTGAGTTTATGCAAAACTTATCTAAGTCAGCAAATGTATGTGGTCTATTTGAAAAGACAGCGCGCAAGCGTTCGGTGGGGTTCAATCCATCTACAATGGTTGAAACTACTACTTTAGCGTCTGACACAATCGCAAAACCATAGCCTCTACCTTTTTATCAGTGATATAGTTAGCCAAGGGCTCAGAGTGCTGCTGCAGCCTGTTAAACCATTCGAGTCTAGTACTTACTAGCATTCTGGTTGGTATAAAATAATCAAGAATATCTTGGTGATTTGTATTGATCAAAACAGAAATCATTATCAATTGCTAGTGTCGTCCTGTTACTCAATGGAGAATGAGTGAAAAAAAGGGGGGGGGGGGAATAATTTCTAGCAACTGACTCTCTGGTATGTTACCTTTCTGTTTGATTCTAACTAACTCTGGCAAAAATTTTAACGATTGATGGATATTTAATCCATCAGTTTCAGGGAAAACTGCCAAAATCATTTCCAAAGGATGAGAAAGTTTCCCATGTGCAGAAAACGAAGAGGAGGCATGAAGGGTGAATATGTGATGTGGTTATGAATGTTGGAGGGGTAGGGGGTGCAAGGTGCTGAGACGGGGTGAGTGGTATAAACCAGCAGTGGATTGAATGCCAAAGGTTTGCTGCAGTTGATTTGACTGTAATTCTGAATGTTATTGGTTAAGAAAATGGGTTGAGGAGTGTTATTGAATGGCAGGATGTATGTATGAGGGTAGACCTGCTCTAAAAATGGTGGTACAGGATGAGATATGACTGTAGGCTGGCGTAGAGTGAGTACCTGTGATGTATGACTAACTAGCCTGATAGGGAAGGGGTTGGTATGGTAGACTGCGGGGTTTAAGGGTGGTTATGAGTAGCTGTGTGAGTAAGGGTGTGTGAGGAAGCTGAGAAGTGGTTGTAACAATATTTTGGGCTGGGGATTGGTTGCCAGAAAAATTACCGAAGGCTGGGTGGATTGAAATGTAATGAGGGAAGATTGCGAAGGGGTGGGGGGAGGGGGAGGATGGTATGTTAGGACGATCACTGGGTGTGTGTTTTTATTAGTGGAAACTACCACTACAGAGGTAAGATTATCCTCATTATCTTGTGTACTGACTTTCTCCTCGGCAGAAACCACACACACTGATGGGGTAGGGATGGGGTTAGGTGGAATGAGGGAGCATGATGTGTGATCAGTAGTGATGGGTGGTGAGGTGGGTGTGGTGGGTGAATGTGAAGACGAATGCTCAGGTGTAGCAGTTTCCATACCTAATATGAGGACACAAAACCCCTTTTTTGGCCGCCCTGAATTCGGCCAACTTAACAGTGCTTTTTGCGAACTGCTAATTCCAGAAATACCAGCAGTAATCTGGACAGCTGTTGTCGACTGAGTTTCACTTTGCCAAAATTTGTACCTTCTTTTTAATGTTTTCGTAATTTCTTCTCACAATTTCTAAAAAATTATTAATTTCCGACAATTACGTTTCATATATCTGGCCCTGACCTAACAACTATAATACAGTTAACCTATGCATGCCATGTGTTAATCTAGTCGAGCATCTGAACAAGTCCCCTTGATGTGTAATGTTTTGTAGCCCAACAGCTCTGTCATTCAATTCCGATACATTTTTTTGCGCAGCTAG
Organism: Dryococelus australis; assembly: GCA_029891345.1. Classification (NCBI taxonomy): domain Eukaryota; kingdom Metazoa; phylum Arthropoda; class Insecta; order Phasmatodea; family Phasmatidae; genus Dryococelus; species Dryococelus australis. The sequence goes on along the minus strand of CM056995.1, from coordinate 337,485,036 downwards.
CAAACGCGTCCATCAAAGTCGATTTGCTTAACATATCCCACTGATGATGGAATACCATATTTTAACGTGACATGGACTTTTTTACGCAGCTGTTGTGTGTCTCTCGAGTAGTCTGTTTCGTGAACGCGACTCATAAATTAGCTCGTCTTTGAGCGTATATGCCGGGACAACACCATCCATTTTTGCAGACGTTAATATTAACCTTGAATACAGAAAACAAAATACACTAAGAGAACTACCTATCTAACAAAAGAAGTATATGTAGGTCTACTGAAGTCATTTTTATTAATACTAAACCAACCTAACAACTGGTCTCACTATGTGCCTTTAAAAAAAAAAAAAACTCACACTACTGCGTCGTGCTCCACGTGAGGCAGCAGATGCAGCTTCCCTGCAACGTGGACCAGATCATCGCCCCGGCACAGATTCATGCTACCATCCACACGCCAAACTGCGGCGCGGATTCGCTGCAGGTGGGGCGCGACCCGTCGGTCCAATTACAGCAACTTGGGTACAAGAAGGATGCCGCCAGCCAGACGACCAGACGCCGCCGAGTGCATCGCCGACGCCAGGCACTCGTTTCAGTACCCATTATGGATGATTCTGCCTCCGGTTCCAGAGAGGAACTTGTACCCACTCGTCGACGACCAGCAATGTGTACTCCTGAGGCTGCTGATGACGGTTCTGCTCCGACAGACCTGGTGTGGATGAGCCGGATGTTGGTACCAATATCATAGTCATCGATCGAAAAGGAGTGAAGTCTACACTGCAATGATAATGTGATGGATTGTGAATCGGAGATATATACTGCTGCTGCTGCTAGTGTCGAAGGTCTTCATAAAACCCTGTCATTTGTGCAGCCCTTCGTAGAGTACTGCTGCCTACCACCATACATGAAAAATAATAATTAAAGATCTGCCGATTAAAATATATAATTTGGACTCTTTTCGAAGAAGAGTAATAATTATTATTGATTTTTTGCTGATTATATTTTGTTATATGTGCAATAAATATTTGTGTAAAAATATGTTGTGTTTTATTTATTTAAAAACCCTCATATATATATATATATATATATATATATATATATATATATATATATATATATATATATATATATATATATATATTTAAATATGATCACATTCAAAAATAAATAAATATGACGATTTACATGACTTCATCACCATTCAGTACAGGTTTATAGCACTCTTGCTGGTAGTAAATCGGTTGAAATTGGAGTTACCAGTGCACTCTAGTGGGCGATACTAAAAATAAATGGATAGTAGATATGGCATGGTGTGAAGGGGATCGGGTGAATAAGAATAATTGACTGATTAAATAATCAATCAAAAATTGGCGAGGGCCAGTCGTGGTGTAACATCCAGAAAATAAATTTCTTACAGTTTTTGTATTTTTTTGGGGTTATTTAGAATTTTTTGGCTCAAAGATTACCCACGGTCAAAGTTGAAGGTAAAGGTCAAGGTCATTAACATCTAACATGGCTGACGAGGAGGACACTGGTCGACCTGGCAAGGGTAGGTCATGTCGGAGATTAGTCGATTTACCCGTCATCGAATATTTTTAAAATTTTTAAAATGTTTTATAATATTTTCCATTTTTTTGGGGGGGATTGTATAATTGTTCTGAATTTTTCTTGTTCAAGGTAATCCAAGGTCACGAGTACAGGGTCAATGTCAAAGGTCACCTATATCCAATACAGAGATCGGGTGATGTTACATCATGGATGCCGGCCGCCGCCTGGCTCCTATCAGATCCCCTTGTCCTTTCATCAGCATAACCATTCTACTAGAATAGTTGGCAACTCATGTCAAAAGAAAACTTTTTTTTTTAACCAAATTTGAAATGCCACAAAATTGATTACGTTCTTCTAACAGAATATGTATGAGAGTTGACAAAAATATATTGTTGTGTCAACAAAATATTCACAGAAAACATATATTCACTTATCAGTTTTAGAAACTAACCTTTCAGTGTGACGCTGTCTATGCGCGTATTTTAAAGCGTATTGATTTTCTTATATTAAAATAATTACATGAATTGTGTTTTATCTGCTGATGTGTTAATTTTACAAGATCATAAATTTTACTGTGAAATCACGAAATCCATATAACTACATAAAGATAATCCTATTCATCAAAAAATATTTTAGTAAAATAAAATTTGGTGTTTCAATGGAAAACGTGTTTTGACGAACATATTGTTTACAGTTCAACTGTTATACAGAATGTCAATGAATAATTTACATATTAATAGGGGTGGTACGTGAGATCTCGTGGAACATATTTTATTAAGGTACCCATCTCCGGAAATGCCTCCTCAAAACCAAAACACGGCGATACCAGTGAGCAGGGTTAGTCGGCGACCCGGTGGTAACCGCGCAGTGTAACAGCACGCACCGGGCATTAAAGGTGTATGTCGAAGGTGTTTTGCACTGCCCCACTTTATTTGACACACAGTAGGAGGTCGCATTGTCTGCGCACCGCGCTCCCCCGACCACACGCCTTTGAAATTCTAGCTTTGAAGCCACGTGAAACACTGGTTTACGACACTCCTGTGAATACTGCCAGAGAATAACGCGAGGCCAGCTTCTGTGCAGCGTTCGAAACCATCAAGAACACACCGGCCATCTTCAATGACGTGCTCCGCAACTTGCTGCGGAGCTGCAGAACATGCGTCGTGTGCGGAGGAGGCAGTTCCGAGCAGCTGCTGTACTCTCTACTGCGTGTAACAAACTTGTTTGCAACACTGAATCACACGTACGTTTTTAATACCTGACGTTACCCTTACACAATAATATGTTCCGTTTCATCTCATGTACCGCCCCTGTTAATTTGTAACACTTATTAATTGACATTCTGTATATGTTCTTTCGTATCGCTGATTTCTATGCAGCTATGAGGTTCTAAGAGACGAACCATTTTTTTTTTTTTTTTTTTTTAGAAACATGTCGCTACGAATGTCGTCATATTTGATACCGAGCTGAAGTCTGCTTTTTGTTGTAAATACCCTGGATGAAAAGCTCCCGACTGCATGAAAAGGAAATACGGGCGAATGTTTTCAGGGAGACGCGAAATGCGGATGCGCTCGTAAAAGTTCAGAGCCATTAAAGCCACTCGTCATTTAGTACATTTTTTTTTTTGTGCTCGCGTAACGAAACTTTTTAAAGTTGAAACGCAGAGAGCTAGCAACAAAACCTACGGGTATACTTCATTCAGAAGGTAATTTGGTATCTGATTCTTAGTAGTATCGTATTTTTTCTTAAAAATAATGATAATTTTTACTACTATGTGTAACGAATGTAATTTAATTTTGACCAAAATATGCATCGGATTCTATGTAACTGCATCAAACTATGTTTAACCACGAGACCTAAAGTAAAAGTAGAATTCTGAACGACATCTAAATTGTATGTTGCATTTAAAGTTACTTGTTTATTCTTATTTCTATTCACCCCAATAATCACCACGAGTGTAAACATTAAAAACTATTTCAACATAAAACTTGAATTGAGACATAAACATTAACATTCGCGACTCCACTCAATAATTATTTTTTTCTAAAACTGCTCTTATGTTTTCTTCAGAGCCATTTTATATATTTCATTTCAGAACAAAGCGCAACAACCGTGGACCAAACCCAGTTCTCATTAAATTGTAACCATAACCATTCTTCCTAAATAATTAACTTTACCACTGAATGTATTTTTTTCTGGTATTAAAAAGAATATTTTGAAAGCCACCAACATATTCAAAGCACTGTGGCCGTGGGTTTGACTTATTTTGTAACGAAAATATAACATTTAAATTTCGATAAATAAATATATACAACTTTATGCCACACAAAAAAATGTCATTTGACATACCGTTCCCATAGTCAATGGTTTCAAAGTAATTGATTTTACAACCACCAACAATTTATCTCCTTCCATGCGACTGTTTTTACCGAGCAAAGCTGCACAAGGATTAATATTTATTACTCCATCGCCATCGGTTCTACCACAGAAACATTAAATGTTTCTGTGAGCAAGTATACGCTATAGTTAAAAAATAAGCCATACTTTTTATACTTGTATAATCTGCATATATCGTCTGCCAAACTACTTCAAGTAACGTTGGATAGAGTTGCCTTTTTGGTAAAGACGAAAATCTAGTTTCGATGTTACTAATGCCATAGCTTCGTCTGTTTCATACATCTTTGTAGAAACATGGTCGTAATCAGATATTCCAACTGTGGGGAAAGAGAACTTCACACAATTAGGCCGTCTATTACGCCCATTTATCGTGCAACTTGCTCCTCTTGACGTCTCGAGTGGGAGTTGTCCTGGTTCACTGCAGGCACTACACTCTGACATTTCGCAGATAGTTGCCTAAACTATCCTTTAAGGGTTTTAGTTGTGTGCACCTTGGTATTGTTTCGATGACTAAATAATATTTCAAATTAATCTTGCATGTGTGTTTCGGGTTATCCGTCCTCTTGACTGTATTCACGTTTCACTCGAGGCCTTTCCGAAAATGGTGCTTAAGTTTTTCACTTCTTAAATATAAGTTCTTGAATATTTGTTTGATTATTTTAAGAGAGTAGGAAGGTCCCATAGCTTCTGGGATGCACAGTAAATGATTTTGTTACATTTCCTCATACGTATTCGGCGAAATCGTCGAGTAAATAAGGTAAACATACAGTGACGTGGTTATGTGGGATGGCATGCGTCAGGAAATATGACCAGAAATGAGTTCGAATTAGTCATCACTCAGCAAAAGTGAGGCAATATCCTGGAAAGACGCGAAGAAAAGAAATAACCAGAAAACAATTGAGTAAGGACTAGATGGAAAGCCGTGAGATTTCCAAGTTTCTAGCTTTGAAATTGAACTTAAGAAATAACGCCGCGGTATCCGGTTCCCGGAGAAGCGTAGCTTGAGCTCGCAGAATATGGAAGTTTCGCAGTCAGGAATATGCAAAGGGAAACACGTCAACCGAGTCGTGGTTCACGCAGCGAATTTATAATGAATATCTAAGAGTTCCATGGCCGCATACATCGGCGACGCTTTCTTTCACACGAGCTTCGCCGAAAAGCTGAACTCAAGCCTGAAATTTCGGCCCACCAAAAGAGAGTACTTTGCCGTTAACTCCCGTCAGCCAACTGTTACACATGTGTTGGAGTTACACGCTCTTACATTATACACCTACAGCGGTTATCAAATATATTTTAAGGCTGTTCACGATAAAGTGAGCACTTAAGAAATGAACATTAGAAAAAAAACTCACTGTCCCAGCATGCATATATTTTAATGGGCGCACTGAGTGACATTCGCCCAGTGAAGTTGATAACGATGGATGGAAAGTAGTTCCGTATCTTAACGTTGAATAAAAAGTGTAAGGTAACCATTTATGATTACTTAAAATTATTTCTTTCTCTTTCTATCTTTTTAATGCATGGAAGTGTAATGAGCAGATATGCAAATTTACTTTCTTAATAATTTCACAGTTCCATTTTATCAACGTATGAATAAAGTGATGAGGTCCATGGCAATGTTAATTTTACATAAGGCGGAAGAATACACAAAGTGTATACAAGTACATCTTAAGAAGGGCTTTAAAAAGTGCTCATTTTACCGTGAACAGCCTATAACTTACGTATTTTTTAATAACACAGATAAATCACTAGATTGATATACTCTAAAAATTTTTACGCGATGTTTTTAAACATATCGATTGGTCCAGAGGAATTTTTTTTATATGTGAAGAAGTTTCGCAGGAAATGTTTTAATGCTTGAAGATTATTAAGTTATTTCACTTTGTCATACCAGGAATTAATTAAATAAAAAATTCAAATACGTTTACAGTGCGTACCGTTAAGATAACGGGGACTTACAAAACTATAAAATTATAATTTCATAACCTAAGTCTCCTAATAATGCGCAAGTTTTATAACCTTAATATAAATTGAAGAGTAATCCCACGTTTTCTCTATTATCAACACAATAGTATCAGTTTTGTAAGCCCTGCTCTGGATATAGCAATTGTGAGCACATGCATACCCTTTTACGTTCGTACGTGATAGTAGGCGTAGTCTGCATACTGAAATGTATCCTAAGACAAATGACAACATAAGGTCAAGGTATAGCAGCAACCAACTCCGCTACACTGTGAAAATTATTTTGTACTTTCTATCAGAAATATCCCTAGAAAATTTTTTTTGTCAAATCGTATTTAATGGTACTACAAAATTTTTTCTGTTAACAGAACAACAACCTATTAAAATGACTTTGTTTATTTGTAGTGGTATGAATATAAACTTGTATTTCAATTTATGCTGCTGAGACAAATAATGTGATTATTTTGTACACTGCTTGTAGAATACAAATTCTACGAATTAAATAAAGATAAAATAAGTGCGATTAATCACAAGCAGTTTACAACACGGCCACTTTGATTTACAAAATTCGGTCTTCTGTTTGAAGGCATGATGTAGACGTAGCTCACCTCTCGAGACGAGTCGAGGTTAGTAATTTAGATATTCACAGCACTTTAAAAAGACAGAATTCTTCAAGCGAACTGCGCGTTTGAACAGTTGAAGTTTTGTAATAGTGCCTATACAATACTGTTTGTAAATGGTTTCGTTTAAACGACACTTATTGGCATTTCATACTTACAAAATATTCCTACTGTATATTCGATAGGTTCCGACAATTATTGGGCAGGGAACACACACATAGCTGTGCGATCACACAAGACTATATTTCCCACGAAAGTGAGCTGAAATTGCCGTGGAGTTTTCTACACTCTAAAAAACTTTTCACGGATTATTTTTAAAATAATTTCATTATTATTATTATTGTTTATTATTTAATAGCTCGACATTCGTACAAACATTTCAAAAGTTGCCAATCAACGCAGTACAACCTATGGTAAAATGTAGTTTTCAATGCTGTAAACGTAATACCTACATCGTTTATAGCTGTTAAACCTGTTGAAATTGGTCTAATATATAAAATTTCATTCGACGTAATTTCTACAACAAAAAAAAAATAATCAGCGAGCTTCTAATGTAAATTTACCTCAACTCTCAAGTGACAATATTTCGTAACTGAATGACCTCAGGATGGCGCGCTTAAGTGAACTTAATGGAATAAACAACTATGGCTGTGTTCGAATTCACTGCAACAAAACCTCGTTCACTTTCCCTTCGTCCCTTTAGTACTAACAATTCCTCGCATCCCCTTGATCCCTTCGCGACGAAGATTTCTATCACCCGTCTTCGCTTCGCAATTTCCAACGCACGTAAGAAAAATAACCAATCGATTACACACATTTTACTATATTGCTTCGGTTTGTTTACGAATAACAATGCCTATAAAATGGCAGGAGGAAGCTGAAAAACTGTTATAAACTGGAAAATACAATTTACGTTGTAGGGCGTGCGGAGGGACATCGTTTGTGCCATTGGGTGAAAAGGACATTGAAGGGCGCATCCGTGCCCTTGATTTCGGATACCGACAATGTCACTTCGCAGCCTGGATGCACTTTTCTAGGGCATGAAGTTGGGTAAGGGCCTTTGGTAGGTAAATTCGGACACACACAGGGAGAGAGAGAGAGAGAGAGAGAGAGAGACACACACACACACTGAGAGAAAATCGAACAAAATATTTGTTTTTAGAGGGCCAAAAATACATTTAGTTGCCCTAACAAAATATATTGTTGAGCAAACAAAGCAACAAAATTTCTTTCGTTCGTTTAGCAAAACATGGTTGAATAGACAAAATCTCTGTGTTGGGCCGAAAAAAATTATATTATCAACTAAATATCTGGTTGAATCAATCGAACACACATATATATATATATATATATATATATATAATGTGTGTGTGTGTTTGGTATCTCATTTGATTGACTTGATTCGGAAATACAGTTAGAGAGTTTGTTTTTTTTTAGTGATAATTATGATAGCAACAATGTTTGTTAGTGCATCTATTTATGCTTAATAACCGTATAAACACGTTAATAAATCAATTCAAAGGGAAACCGAAAAGTAAAGCTGTAAAAATTGAAATATTTATTTGCACACGTTGCCCAGAATTTACAGTATATCTGTGTAAAAGCATTCCGACACCAATAGTCGTCACGTTAGCTGGGCGTGGCGGGTCGACGTAGGCGATCTAGGTTCGAAACTTGGTCGAACTTGTAAATTTTCTTTTTATATCACCGCAAACTGTTGAATGTACGTGGAGCCAAACAAATCTCTAGTTGTACCAACCAAATCTTTGTCTGGGGACAACAAAATAATTTGAGTTCAGCAACGAAATATTTAATTGCCCCTAAACAAGCAATTTGGATGCACCAAACAAATCTTGTTCGATTCTAAAAAAAAAAAAAAAAAAAATTTCTCAGTGCAGCCATGTCCGAGTTTTGCTGGGTTATGTATTGTTGTTCGGTTCTGGCGAGCTTGACAGGAAAATATCTGCACCGAGACGTCGCGCCGGCCTGATTTTGGCGAACACTCCTAACTGGAATGAATGGTCCCATTCGTCGCAATAATCCTGAATGGGGATCACTATATCAGACAATAAAAGCAGAAGAAACTAGTCATGTTGCTACAAACGTACGCGCTGCTGCTCGGACCGCGTAATTAAAACAGACGACCGGCCCCTGGAAATGCATGAACCGACGTTGGGAATATGCCTGGAACACGAAAACTATCTCACCTTGTTTTAAATCTCGTGTATACATCTCTCTTAACCTCTCGAGAGTTTAGCAATGCGGGAGCGTATGCGTGACTCGGATGCTGAAGCTCGCAGGCTTCGGTTCGGGACGGGTGCATTGAAAAAATATATATATTTTGTGGCGGCGACAAAAATATTTTGTTGGTATTCACCCTGCCAAATTTTTTTTTGTGGACACAAAATTTCTTTAGTTGTCACCACTAAACTTTTGTGGTCACTAAAAATTATTTTGTGGCAGCTACAAAATGTTTTGTGTACACCACAAAAATTTTGGCAGGGTGAATACAAACAAAATATTTTTGTGGCCGCTACAAATTTTTTTTTTTTCAGTAAAAAAGGGTAGTTTCCTCAAATTATTTTCCTTCTCCATTCCTTGTGATTGTGTATGAAGTACCTTAACCCATTCACGTCTAGTGTACACAATTATGTGCATAACATACATGAAGGTTATTTCTGGGCGGTACACTCAAAATTTGGATTAGTGGGAATCGAGGCAAATCAGTGAAAAAAAGTGAGAATTGAGCAACTGATAATCAATGCCAGATAACTAATCAATAAAGTGGTTGAATTTCACTGATTTATTTTTGATTTCCCGCTGAATGTTAAGAACGTCATTGCTATAAGTCATTGTTCCCAGCTAATTTACTTGATTCGCCGTTCACTAGTAGCTTATCGAATGACTTTCAGTGAAAGATTTTTCGCTGATTGGCATCACTGATTCAGATTTAGAGTGTACCGTACTTTGCGTGGCTCAGAGCCCAATGATTACGGATTGGCAAACTTCGGGAATGAACGTTAGGACAAGCGAGGCCTCAAAAACGTGTGTATTTCTGCCGTATTTCCAATTTGAGCGCATTTTATTAGGTACGCCCGGGTGAACCCTGAATCTCGGCGGAACGACTCGGAAATTTCCGGGATCGCAGAAGTTATCCGAGCGGAAATGCTGAACACGCCAAAAACTCACGTCTACGTAATAAATTACGCAAACCCTGCGTGAAATTTCAAATGACACGTGATACATTTCCGTCTTCGTAAACTTCAAGTGCACAATCTGGCATCTCTGTTTAGCAGTCAGAAGGTTTGTCAAACATATTTTACCCTCGTAGCAATTTACTTATCGTTTGCTATAACACAGGCTACTTTAACCACAATTTATTTATCACTTTGGCTTTCTCGCTTTTAGTGTTGCTATTTTGATTTCAAATTACTCTACAAGGAATCTTTCTTAATTGGATCTGTCTGTTTCCTGCAACTGTCACGTTAGACACAGACTCTAAGATTTGAAGTAACCTGATATGCAACGTTCAGCAACGACACATTTTGCAAGTAAAGCTTTTTATTTACAACGAACATTATGTTGCGAAGATCTTCACCTCATCTTCATTCGGGATTTGCATGGGACAGTTCGCCGTACTTGGGAATTTTAAGGCAAGATGTGAAATCGTGAGATCCTGTTTGACCCCGGTGGTGGTGGGGGGGGGGGGGGAAGCGACACTAGATAGGGCTTACAATCGCGTTATTTGAAGTAAGTGCCTGTGGAAACACCAACATAGATATTTTACCACTAGAATTAATTATTTAATGGGACATATCGGTTTTGAGTCAAAACTACGAGTGTTTTGTATTTCAAACGTACTGATTTAACCTACATTTATTTCAGGTGCTGATTTAATAACTTGCTGAAACGGTTAGAAATGTTCAAACCGTTTTTCGAACTGCTTGTGCGAATTTAATTCTATTCGTTTGGTCATATTTGGAGGTAACGTAAATATTTAAAAGACAGAGCTAACGAAAACAGCACAGGTATATACTTAATTATTCCCAAAAACCGTATTAGGTAACTAAATGGTGTTAGTCGAGTAGGTTCTATTAAAACTTTGTTCTAGAACCTCTGAAGAACAATGCAAGCTGTAAACATACTGCAAATGGTACCTGCAATAGCCTTGAAAAAAAATTCCTTTTTTTTTTTTTTTTTTTTTTTTTTTTTATGTAAACAAGATATTTCACTAAACGTTGAACACAACGTCATTAACTACTTCAGTGAAGCGTATTTTTCATAAAACAATACTTAAAAACTATTATTTTTGTTTTATTATACTAGGTGATTATATTTCGTAACGCGTGTCTGCTGTTGGTATTAATCCAGGGACCTACCACCCACCCACCACCCCCTGAAAAAGACTTTAAAATAAAAAAGATCGTTACAACATGGAAGTCTCCGCTCTTCTTGTCTCCTTACTTGCTCTGTGGTTAGGGCCATATTCAGTCGGGTTTAACATAGGCGAGAGAAGGCTGGTGTTTATCTGAGCTGTACCCGAGGGACACGTTTGTCGTCTAGGCCAACACGAGGAGTGGACGAGGTGATACGAAGTGGGGATGGATCAGGGGCGAAATGAACGCGAGTACCCTGAGAAAAAAAACCCCACGCCATGGCAGTACCCATCACTTTTCCCACATGAAAATCCCTGCCTTGGGAAAAAAGTAACTATCACTGGGTCTGCGAAATGAACCAGGTGCCTCAGCGCATTAAGGTTAATTTAAAATAACGCTGAATTTTCTTTTTGTATTACGGCATACATTTTGGAATGTTGTTTCCAGAACTAATTTTGTAACACTGCAAGTCTATTAAAGCAATATTTACTATATCTTGTAAAGATATATGTAGGTACTATAACCATTAATTACTGCCTAATTGGTTTTAATTTAAGTATATATATAATTAATTTATTAAGTATCGTAATCTCTGTGCTCAAAAACACAATCATTCACTTTGTGTTTCAAAAATGTCCTGACTTCTAGTTTGCAATGATTTGTTTGTAGAACGTACAAAAAAAAATTTACTGTGCGCTATCCTTAGGCCCTTTTATGAATAACTGAAATACCAAATAAAATAAACTTTTTCTAACTATTTTATCTTGCCCATGAAATGCAGCCAGTTCGATTATTCGAGATATCGCAACGTGCCTTAGGGCAGGCGCCACGAGGTTGTTCGACCCTCGACGATTCGCACTGGAATTATTCAAATTGCTCAATTTCCCCGCGCCGGCAGAACTTTATGGCGATCCGGATGACCCGTTAGCGGATAACGATCCCGTTCCAATCCTCACTCGACCCGACGATGCGTTTAGTGGAATAATAGCTCCGCTCGCATTTCTGGATCTGTGGTCGTAATTATAACTTCTCCCCTACTTTACCATCTAACTGAATAACAGCTGCGTTTTTTTTTTCTTTTTCAACTGTCTCTCATCACACAGCGCGGCTTGGAGCAAGATTAGTAGAGACCTGCAAAATTCGCGTTATTATTTGAGGACAGCTCCAACTTAAAACACGTTTACCTGTGGAATGCGTTTGTCATTGGACCGCGCTTTGTTTGACACACCCTGGGTGAATCTGCGCCAGTAAAAGTACACTCCACATCGTGTACCCCAATCACGTACAGTTCACTCAGAAAGCGAGACACTTCATATCTGGGCAGCAGCCAATGAAGAACGACGCAGGCTTGAGTATATACAGCACTGTGAATTTAGGCTTGAAGCCATAAAATAACGCGAATTTTGCAGGTTCCTGTAGATAAGTATAGCCCGTTCGTTGTAAGCTAAGCACTTTTGAAAGCCCCGTTTGTTTTTTCCCCCCTTCTCAGCTTGTGTAGCTTACCATAGCCACGTATAAAGTAGTCATTCGTCTCGACTTAATGAATATTAAAGGCTGTTCACGATAAAGTGAGCACTTTTGAAATCAACCTTAGAAAAATGTCACTGCCCCTACCTGGATATGTTTTAACGAGCTCATTGAGGGACACACGCCCCGTAAAGTTGGCAACGATGGATAGGAAGTAGTTCGATATTTTAACGTAGAATAAAAAGTGTTAGGTAGCCATTTGTGATAATTTAAATTATATATTTCGCTTTAATTTTTTTATAATGCCTCGGTGTATAAAAATTAGCAGATTTATAAAATGTTTACTTTTCTAATAATTTCACAGTTTCAGTTTACCGACGCATAAATAAAGTGATGAGGCCCATGGCAATGTTGATTTTACATAAGTTGGAAGAATACACAACGTGTATACAAGTAGATCTTAAGCAGGATCTTCAGAAGTGTTCATTTTACCGTGAACAGACTATAACCATGCTTTTGTCAAGCGACAGGATGAAACTTTTGAAACATTAACAGGTTACAATGATGAAAATTCCTACTCCAGTCCGTATTAAACAGTGAAATTTAAGCCGCTGCTAAATAAAGCATTGTGCTCTGCGATTAATAAAATTGGTTCTTAAAATTTGGGCTTTGTATCGAGAGTGTACTGTATAGTTTTAGGACCACTAGAGTTTGTTATTCGTGCTTTTATTTCCACGCGTTACAGAGTATGCAGATTGCATACTGGTAACACCTACATGCCTAATTGGTTTCTCAGTTTCATTTAAAAGGCGCATGGGTGAAGTGATCAGGCGAACGTCGACGTATACTTTAAATGTGACGGAGGAATACAACATGAGAATAAAAACCAAACCCTAAGCAGGGATTACTAAAGTTTCCGAAGGATTATGAACAACTTTTGCCCATTAGAAGCTCTGTGCCTTTCGAAGGCTTTTTACTGTTGTAGCATCTTTGAATGCCCTGCTTTAGATCCATTTGTATGCGAATTCTGTATTCTTCTTTTACTTTGCAATGCGACCTATCAATTTATACATGCGTCGGGCAATTGAAAAATTTTTAAATTATTAGAAAAGTAAATATAGGACAAATTGTCAATCCTCACAGTTACATGCATTAAAGAAACAAAGCTAAATAAATATCAGTTGATTTATCACAATTTTTTACCTGACACTTTTAATTCAACAGTAATACATGGGACTACATTCCTTTAGTCGTTACCAACTTTACTAGGTGCATATCACTGTGCCCACTCGCATACATACGCGGGTAATGCCAGATGTATTCGTCAAAGGTTGGTTACAAAAGTTCTCGGTCAACCTGGAGCAGCCTGTAGTGTGATTGGCGAGTTGCTCTGGTTTCTAAGTGAATGCAGCCTGTAATTACTGCAGACGTTGGGAAGTTGCCCCGAGATTGCTCATGTTGATTCCAACTGGCAGAACCCGCTATGTATAGACAAAAGACGGTTAAAAAACTATCAACTAATGCAAAAAAAATAATATCCCAAGTCGCTGCTAGCAGTGACATCCCCCGTGTGATCGTCTGAGAATCACATGCCACTTTCGGAAATTTTTTTTGTCATAACTCGAGATTTTATGGACTTCTAAGCTCAATAAACCTTCGTAAAAGGAAGCCATTCTCATCGACTATAACCGTTGCGAACTTTATACAGACCTAAATGTGTGTAGTTGCTGTTCACGGTAAAGTGAGCACTTTGATGCCCTAGTTACTTTTTTCTTTAGTCATTTTGTATCCTTTAACAACCTTTTAAAATAAATATTGCCGTGTCGGTAATAAACACAGTGTGTATATTCCAACAAACTTGGAAGCTAAAGTTCAAGGATAAAATTAAATATATTTATTTACTATTATTTAAAGTGAGAGGACTATAAAATAGGGCTCACATTACCGTAAATAGCTTATATATTTTATATCTATAATCTGTTAACGCCCAAATGTTTGCTAGTTGACTAATTGGAGGCAGAAGAGGAGATGCTTCGCTTTCTGACCTAAATAAATATTTACCGACAGTAGAAACAATTGCACAGTGGCGTATTTTTTATGGGATAAAGAAATTATACAGGTTCCTAGAGCGGCAGGTTCTCAGGGACAAACATTTCTTTGAAACTCGATACTTGGAAAGTGTGACACAACAGTGATAATAATAATAATAATAATAACTGGCGGCGGCAACATTGTTTATTTCGTGCACGTTCATTTAAACAGAGGTGCACTGATGGCGTCAAATATTTGGATTTTCCCCCTGCATCCCCAGATTTACAGGAGGTTAGAGACAGCGAGATTTTTGGTTCTGCCTCTCACAGTTGTGAACAGAAAGGTATACAGCAATGGTATAGGCTGTTCTCGGTAAAATGAGCAATTTTGAAAACCCTGCTTAAGATTTACGTGCATACGTACTGTATATTCTTCCGCCTTATGTAAAATTAACATTCCCATGGGCCTCACCACCTTATTCAAGTGAAACTGTAAAATTATTAGCAAAATAAATCTTTTACTAATCATCTTTTTTAACACTTACATACATTAAAAGCAGAAAGCGAATTAAATGATTCAAGTTATTACAAATTCTTACCTAACACTTTTAATTGGACGTTAAGATATTGAATTACTTTCCCTTCATCGTTGCCAACTTTACTGGGCGCATGTCACTCAGTGAGCCTCTTAAAATATATGCAGGAAAGGGTAGTGACGTTCATCTAAGGTTGATTTCAAAAGTGCTGACTATATCGCGAAAAGCATTTATGTTCATGATCATGGTAGGTGCAGAGCCACATTGTTATTCGCGAATTATCATCAGTCTAGTCTTATCGCCACATAAACCTGATGCCTATGCATTCACAGCTGCCGTAGACTAATTAGGCCCGCTCTACAATGCACGGATACGCGAATAAACGGACTCGGAACACGTAAACGGGACGAGCGGACGAATTGAGACGAATTTTGAATTGGTCTACAATACGAATAAACGTACAGTCTTGCAGCGTACGAAATCAAAAATACTCAGCTCTTGCACATTACTCATATAGGTTGGTGTGACTGGAAACACCGCACAAAACTTTCGCTTTCTACGCTGCTGAATTACGTGTCCTACGAAGGGGACCGGCTGCGTCATTCAAACAAGCCTGTCTAATGCCCGGTTGCACCAACGTCTTCCCCGATGCGAGATCGAGTGATCCTAGTTCCGAACCAGGATCCAGTTTGATCTTGGTTCCGGTGTAAAAGTGTTGCACCAACGAAATTTCATGATTCTGAAGTTTTGCGCTGTTTCATACACACCCGTATTTTTTTCACGCCAGACGAGTGACAAATTAATGAGGCGACCTTCAGTCGTGGTAACATGTGTGAGAACAGCAACGCAAGAACACAATATGGATTCCAGGACAACTTTTAAGATTTCTTCTTACCTTAAGTGCGCTGTCTAGTGGCGAGACAGGCTGAGCGAAAGGGTACAGGGGTGAATGATTTTTAGACGTGTCTCGTCCTCATATACATTCCACAATATCGCTCTTAAAAAAAAAAAAAAAACTCTTCTTGCCCCCTTTTGAGAGAAGAACTATGCTACGAGTGTGCAAGTATAGGCTGTTCAACGTAAAGTGAGCACGTTTGACGCCCTAGTAGCGAGTTCCTTTCTGGCATTTTTTTTTAAAATCCTTTAACCATATTTTGAAATAAATATTGCTAAGCAGGTAATAAACGCTGTGTGTATATTGAACTGCACACGTAAGTTAACGTCCAAGTCTAAAACAAAGTATATACTTATTGACTATTTTTTCTAAATGAGAGGGAGTTCTAAAGTGCTCACTTTACCGTGAATAGCCCTTGTAGTCTACTCGCGGTTTCTTCACAATTTTTTAATCAAACCTTGGAAAAACCACCTCATGCATGACTTGCTTAGTTGTTGCCATGCATACCAAACGTTTCATACATTCGTCAATGTAAAAGTATCTCACTTCCCGTTAAACTGAACACTTGCCTATACTTTATTTAAGAATTATAATATTTAATTTATAACAAATATGAATAACAACAGTGAGAAAACATGTATGTTGTAAGAAATAGTTCGCGTACAAAATGTTATTACAACGGAGTGCGCGCGAATTCGGTACGTGGTTCTTTGGTGTAATTTAGCAGACTTAGTTCAACTTAGTCTGCGTGAGGTGGAGGAATATCCTGCAAGTAGAACTCTGGCAGGGTTTTGAAAATCATGAAGTAGTCGCGAATGAACTGTAGAAGTAAATTCTCGCTATAAATCTTGATTTACCCGTAATTTTCGGGATATTAAAAATTTTGCGAAGGTTATTTTCGCAGAACTGTGGCTCGGGCAAAGACGAACAAAATGTTTATTTTTTTGTTTGAAAGCGATATCGTGGAATGTGGCCGAGATACGCATAATATAATTTAACATGTAAAACACTATCCTTTCTCTCGGATGGTTGTGCATTACGCAGCTAGGTTAACAAGCTCGCATTTTTTTTAAATATTGGATCAAAAAATTAAGTTTTTGGGAAATATGTGTAACTCAAAATTGTGCGTCCTGTTCGCCGTAAGATGAAGAGACCAGTTTTATTTCAACGAAGGCTCGTCAGAACACATTATGCTGCATTCATTGCCTTTAAGAAAGCGAGTGTTTTAGTTAGTTACATTCTGATAAAGGCTGTTCGCGATAAAGAGAGCACTTTTGAAACCAACCTTAGACAAACGTCACTACTCCTGCCTGCGCATTGAGTGACATGAGCCCAGTAAAGTTGGTAACGATGGATGGGAAGTAGTTCCATACTTTAACGTCGAATAAATGGAGTAAGGTAATCATTTGTAGAGCCCCGAGTATTTCGCGGATTGAGTTGGCAGCAAGCTAGGCTGGACAGCCCGCTATACACTCGAGACAATATCCTTCGCTTATTGGTTGTTGTGATCAAGTGAGCCTCTGTACAGGACTGTCCAACACTCTCACTGCTTCCCGCTTGTTACTTGGCCCACAGTTAAACCGGACGTGTCTTAGTAACTGTCGTCCGATCACAGTTGTGGGAGAAAAGAACAAGTGTCAGTCACAGTTGTGGGAGAAAAGAACAAGTGTCAGTCACAGTTGTGGGAGAAAAGAAACAGTGTCAGTCACAGTTGTGGGAGAAAAGAACAAGTGTCAGTCACAGTTGTGGGAGAAAAGAACAAGTGTCAGTCACAGTTGTGGGAGAAAAGAACAAGTGTCAGTCACAGTTGTGGGAGAAAGAACAAGTGTCAGTCACAGTTGTGGGAGAAAGAACAAGTGTCAGTCACAGTTGTGGGAGAAAAGAACAAGTGTCAGTCACAGTTGTGGGAGAAAAGAACAAGTGTCAGTCACAGTTGTGGGAGAAAAGAACAACTGTCAGTCACAGTTGTGGGAGAAAAGAACAACTGTCAGTCACAGTTGTGGGAGAAAAGAACAAGTGTCAGTCACAGTTGTGGGAGAAAAGAACAAGTGTCAGTCACAGTTGTGGGAGAAAAGAACAAGTGTCAGTCACAGTTGTGGGAGAAAAGAACAAGTGTAAGTCACAGTTGTGGGAGAAAAGAACAAGTGCCAGTCACAGTTGTGGGAGAAAAGAACAAGTGTTTGGAGCCTCCTCGCCTCTGAATGAATTCGCGAAAAACTCGTGGCTCTAATCATTAGTGATAACATATCATTTTGTTCGCTTTAAGTTTCTTTCCTGTATCGGAGTGTAAAAAAGGGACTAGTAAAAAAAATACTTTTCTAATAATTTCACAGTTTTGACTTGACCGACGCATGAATAAAGTGATGAGGCCCGTGTCAACGTTAATGTTACGTAAGGCGGAAGAATACACAAAACACATACAAGTAGATCTTAAGCAGGGCTTTCAAAAGTGCTCATTTTGCAACGAATAGCCTATAAATGTTATACTATCCCTTCGTAAAATGGATTCTAATAATAGTGTATTAGCGCTTCAAAACATTCTCTAGAAGCAAAAAGCGCAAGTATTGACTTGTATGTATTTATTATTTCCTGTATCTTAAAGTCCCACGTGATTTCGTTAACTATTCGCCACACTTTCCTGCCATATTTCTCGTCTGTGGACTGGACGTCTAATTTGCAACTCGGAGTTGGCTGAAGCCGAGTAATTTATTTATCTCGCTTACACTGCGATACGATTTCGTTCGCTCTTCACGGAGTGGACATTTAAATTGCTTTCTCTGGGAGCCTGGCACGTTTAAGAGGCAATAAAAATGTGTCAGCAAACACGAATACTCTGAACATATTAAATTCCCTTTTATCTGAATCCGTGATACAAATGAATGGATTCCTCCCTTTCTCCAGTTTTTTAGTCTATTTATTTAATCCGCTATAGAATGTTCTTAACGCCCTTAAAAGCGTAATTTTCAGGAAACATTCGAGTTTTTTTTTCTAACGATCAGAGTTGTGTGTGTGTGTAATAATAGCGACTTTTTTTTTACGATGTACAGTCTAGAGTAGCTAAATATCTTAGTTGTAGTAGAATTGCTTGCAGCTATAAGCTATTCAAGGTAAAATAGCACTTTTGAAAGCTCTGCTTAAGATCTACTTGCATACACGTTGTGTGTTCTTCCGCCTTATGTAAAATTGCCACTGCCAAGGGCCCCGTCGCTTTCTTCGTGCGTCGGTCAAGTGAAAATGTACAATTATTAGAAAAGTAAATATTTCAGAAATCTGTAAATTTTTAAACTTCTGCGAATAATAAAAAAAAAAACAAAGCTATATAAATAATTTTAGTTATCACAAAAGGTTGCCTTACACTTTTTATTCGACGTTGTAATATGGAACTAATTTCGCCTACAACGTTACCAACTTTACTGGGCGCACGTCACTCAGTGCGCCCGTTAAAATATATGCAGGTAGGAGCAGTGACATTTTTCTAAGGTTGATTTCGAAAGTGCTCACTTGATCGTGAACAGCCTTTAACATGAAAATTCGTCAAGATTGAGAAAAGTTTTACTTGACGTGCTGCCAGCGTCTCTGTGAACGGTAGCACGGATGCAGTTAAGGGGCAGTGATTTTAGTTTCAAAGACTGATTTGAAAAGTGATCATTTTACCGTGAACAACTGCGTCGGCACGACCACGGAGGCCGTTCGCCGTTTCCTTCCGTAGTGCGGAGAAGAGCGACCCCAACAAACACCAGCGCATGTCCGTGATTTGCTACCGGATCCGATACGACTTCGAATATCTTGTATCGGGACACTCGTAGCTGCAAACGGTTGTGAAAACAGTTTTAACAATTTTCACTTTTGAAAACTACACCTTGGAGACGGAATTACAAAATTGTAAACTATTCTGTGGATATAAGAACTATCGTAGTTTCGTAAGTCCTTTGTATAAAATCACTTAGAAACGGCTTAACACTTCACATGCCTTAGTTGCATTCTAGTAATAGTAAAAAAATTATTCTTCTGTTAACTGGGTCAAAATAACTCAACAAAATATTAAGTTATGTAAAAGAAATTTTAAGTATTTTTATTTTGAGTATATTATACGAAAAATAAAATTCACATAATTTTAAATAGTGAATAGTGAAATAATTGTATCATTTTATTTAATGGCGGACAGAGTGCATAATTAACGTGCTTGTTTGACGCACTGGGAAATAAGTATTAATTTTAAATGTAAGAAGTATTCTCTTCCCGTGGCATGAGAAATGTTTAAGCTATGTTCGACGTCTGGCAGCAATATTCTGCGCCGAGGCGTTGTTGAAAGCATGTGGGGGGGGGGGGGGGTTGTAGATGAAGAGGCGATAGCCGGGGGGGGGGGGTGTATTGAGGAAATGACGGAGAAGGAATACCATCAAGAACGAGCGGGTGGAGGGCAAGGGACGCAGAGCGCTCCAGTTTTCTCTCCAGCCACCGTTTCCCGGGGCAGCGAGACGTAATAAAAATGCGCCGGAAGATGATAACCGCGGGGATCCCGACACCCGTCATGCTGCAGCGGCTAACGTGATGTCGTCAGCGGAACAGCGTCCCATCCAAGGGCATGTCTGTGCAGGAAGCGATTTCCTTCAAGGGGAAAAATCTTTCACTTAATACTTTGGGGTGGTGGTGAGAAGTCTCGACGTGAGCATCAAAAGGTCAAGTAACATTGGATTATTTAAATTGTAATATCCCATAGTGTTATATAATGAGAAGATGGAAAATTTCTTTTCGAATTTTCTGCTTCGCAATTCACGTTAGGACCAACAGCATATACTTCAAAACACTATTTTCCATATGAACTTTCGTGGTTGGATGATTTTAAATACAACGTGCCTCAAGTTTCTGTGCGCGAATCACGGATGTTAAGTATAGGAGTACTTAATTACGATTGGCCCAGTCAAATAAGAACATGTCTTCTCACGTTGACACCTGGTCAATAACAAAAGTAAGTTGTGGTCGTACTATACTGAAGTCTATAATTGCCATAAATATTTTCGCGAAAAAAAACTGTTCCTAATAACATGTGACGTTTAAATATGATTTTTATCTAATTAATGAAATAAAATATTTTAGTAACACAATAAAATGTTATATAATATGATATAACATGTTTGTAAAATAATATAAGATTACAATATGATAAAATGTAATATTTTAATTATAATATTACACAATGTAATATTATTTTACAGTATATAGCATTTAAATTTAATATTATTAAATTATAAAGCGCAATATAATAGTTTAATATCATTATAAAGTCATAAAATTCAATATAAATTTCATATTACATTACTAAATAATTATGTATAATATAATAGTTAAACGTCATATTATAAATAATAAACGCAATACAATAGTTAATATCTTATTATAAATAACATAATACATTTTTTTTTTTTAAATTGAACCCTGTTAACATTTGTAGAAGAAAAGAAAAATATACTTTTGTAGTTACCACAAAACTGTTCGCAAGTCGCTGCAAAATGTATTATTCCTTATAGCCATCAATGCAATATAATAATATTTTGTATTTACTTTAAAATAATTACCAAATTAATTTTCAACTGCACGCATATTTTTGAGCCATGCGTTCCGTTTAAAATTACTTAGATTTTAAGAAATAACGTATACTTTATATAATCTCATTGAGTTTATGAAGTGTTAGGGCTTGAATCAGAATACTTTTATTTTTACGTTTAATTGAAACGAAACTGAAGATATTTAGTATGATTTAACTGGCAAAGCCGTGCCAGATTCCAGAGTTTACTATGTTATTTTTTCATGCTTCAAGGGACTGGCGTATGTAAATATAACTAATACAATTGACAATGAAATATAGAAAAATTTAATTCATTATACTAGCCGTACTGCCTAGCGTCCATTCATTTTGTTTTATATATATATATATATATATATATATATATATATATATATTTAAGTATGTATTTAATTTTTGTGAACTTTCAAATAGGTAATCTAACGAACGATTAGTCAGAGTAGGCAAGTAGTTTAGAAAAATCAGAGTAACTTCAGGAATCTCAAAAATTTTTATCTTGTGCCAAATTAATTTAAAAGTGTTCCGTAAGTAACATGTTCGTCTGTAGATCAAAATAATTCCTGACGTCACCAAATCAGCATGAAATCTGTCTGCCAAAGGCCGTGATGGTGGCATATAGTTCCATTTCAAGTTTTGATATGGACCTGAAAACTGAAATATTTACCAGTTTTTCTAGTTCGATTATTTAATTTTCATAAATGGTTTAATGCTTTTATGCATAAATAAACGTGCATTTATTTTGTATTTGGAAGTGTCTGAAATCTCGGTTATAAATTAATAGCTAAAAAAAATGTTAACACAGATTTGTGAATCATAGCGTAATAAATTATGGAAATGGAATGATAACACTATGTGCCACCTCTATATTTACGAGGTAAATAACGTGAAAGACGGTGGGGGACATATATTAAAAAAAAAAAAAAAACTATTAAATGAAATACTTTTTAGAACCTCTTGCCATTCTGAGGAATCTCGGTGCAAATAAATAAAAATAACATTATATTATTAACTTACAATTAAAATACAAAACCGATATCAACTGCAACATACTGGGGCACGAACAGGTACGAAATATTTTCGGAGAGAAAAAAAGTATATATATATATATATATATGTGTGTAATTTGCCCTCTCTTAGAAGCCCGGTTTGAAGGGAAGCGATGTTATCTGTGACCTAATGTTGTCTCTCTCTCTCTCTCTTTCTCTCGCTCTCGCTCTCTCGCGCTCGCTCTCTCTCTCTCTCTCTCGCTCTCTCGCTCTCTCGCGCTCTCTCTCTCGCTCTCTCTCTCGCTCTCTGGACTGAAGGCGCGAAACGTACTGAAGAGGAAGTTCGGTCCAGGGAGTGCCTGCTGCTTTCAGAAATCCTTCTGAGATGCGGACCAACACACACAGACTCAGATTCTCTCTTTGCCCTCCAGTGGAGGAGGACACATTGTCGGGACTCACTCATACCTAAACTTTGCGCCCCGCCGTGTGTTGACGCGTCCGGCACTTCCTTCGCTTTCTCTTCGCGTGTAACCTCATTCCGACCGCCCCCTACCAACCCGCCCCCCTTCCCCGAAGTGTGTTCGTACAACTAAAGGCCCTTGCACAATCGAAAACTTTAACATTTGACTTTACGTTTGCTTTCCATGTTGTTTTTTATGGAGCTTGACACAATGGAACTGCCAAAGGTAAAGTCAAGTACTCTTGACTTTACGATTTCGAAAAGTTGAAATTTAATGTCAAAGTCAAGCAGCCATTTTGCCGAGAATCTAACAGAGGTCATGTACGAAGTATGTTCTTTTATTGTAGGGCGATTTTTATCTCGGTATATTAAACAAAACTCGTCTTAAACTAAAAAAAATGGCAAACAAATATAATGGGAAGATGAAATATATGAATTGACATATTTTAATGAAGTAATCAAATGAGTTTTTTTGGTTTTGAAATAAACTTTTAATGTAATTTTAAGCCAATTTTTAAAAAAGGTATGTAAAGTGCATTTCTGGATAATATAATTATTTACATA
Source organism: Dryococelus australis (assembly GCA_029891345.1). Taxonomy (NCBI): domain Eukaryota; kingdom Metazoa; phylum Arthropoda; class Insecta; order Phasmatodea; family Phasmatidae; genus Dryococelus; species Dryococelus australis. Next base: position 337,461,622 of record CM056995.1, on the reverse strand, counting down.
ACAAGATACACATTTTTACGAAGGTCGTAGAACCGATGTTCAATTGTCTGAACTCTGACTTTACAATTGTATTGTGTACTGGTGGGTTTGTCAGAGGAGAGGAAACGTAATGTCAAATACTAAAGTTTTCTTTTGTGTAAGAAGCTTAACTCTGGTGGAGAACGCTACAGGAAGGAGATATTTATTCTTTTTACCCCACTCATCTCGGCGGAACACCGTATTCTGTTCACGGAACCTCGCTACCTATTACTAGGGATAGGAAACTTTCGTGAATTCATCTCGGGACAAGACAGACTTCAAAGCCGTGTACACTGAAGTCACCTTTGCTATCGGATCAGAATTTATTACGCACGCTCTAGTAGACTCTGAGCCAGTAGCAAACTTGCAAGGACACAGGAGGCAAATCCCTTACTGCCGGATGGGGGGATGAACTGGGGTAGCAGCCAATGAACAAACATCTGAGGCTCGACTGTACAAAGGATTGTGGAGTCTTGCCTACAGGTCATTGAACTCGCAGAATTTTCTTATCCGTTCTTATTACGCATAAGATTTTCGTTTCCGTGTTGTAATTTCAGTTTCAGTGGTTTTAATAGAAATGTTTAATTTAAGTAAATTTACCATTTAATAGTTGTTTAATACTTTTGTATTTAATTTTCGTTGTGCATTATTCAATGCTTGTAAAAAAGACAGTAGCGTATATATAAAATATAAATATGTTCCTGATATGTTCTAACTATAATCAATTCATGGTTACTTCACACTTTTATGAAACCCTGCTAAAGTTCTACTTCCAGGATATTCCTCCGCCTCGTGCAAACTGATCTTAGCTAGAACACCGACGGACAAAGTACCGAATTCGTGCTCACTCATCTGTAATGATATTTTGCATTGGAACTATTTCTTACTAGGCGTTACCAACACACACGTTTTATAACTGTTTTAATTCATATTTATTATAAATGAAATATTACAAGAAAATTTTCAATATCGTTAATGCAAGTAAGTCGAAGACAAATTGGATGAAAGAAACACGAGAAGACCTGGAACGACTGAAAATCTCAGAAGAAGAAACTAAGAACAGGAAAAAAATTCAGAAATATGATTAGAAACAAGAAAATTGAACAAGAACCTAAAAAATAAATGACACGGAGAAGATGGACAGAGGAAAGGAAGAAAAACCATAGTGAATTAATGGAGGTTTTGGGAAGAAGGGATAAGAGAAAAAGGGAGTAAAGCAGTGACAGGCTCAAGTTCACACGCTTTCCTAAAGGGAAATAATCGGAAATAATAACAATAATAACAGGTAAAACTTTAATTTAACGTAAAGTAAGTTGCGTTGATGTTGACAGCCGACCTCCCGCGGTGCTGTCGGTTGGTGCGCCACCGAGCTGTGTTGCGGGAGGCTCTAGGTTCGAATACCGGGCAAGGCACGGGTGTTAATTTAAGTCAGGTCACAAGTTAGCCTGTAAGCCGTCCCCTGCTAAACTTTCAAGCCTTGAACCGGGGGGACTTTAAAAAGCCCTTTACGTAACATTGCATGTTTACAGAGGTATAAAACGTTCGCGATACATAGCATATTTAGGAAATAACTAAAAACGTCGCACGTGAGGAGATTTTTCAAAGGTTTAATTCAAAAAGTGTAAAGAAACCACGAATAGACTATAGCAACTAACACGCGACGATATTAAGCACAAAAAAATTAAACAACTCGTAAAATTTTAGCTTTCTATAATCGTACATTGTCATGTGATTACTCTGAATCCGAAATTAGGACGCGAAAACGAAGAACTTCCTCAAAAGAAATGAAGCCGAGCCTTAACCACACCAAAGCACAAAGAACAGGGATAATACTTGCAGCTCCAGAGTATAAATCAAAGAGAGAACTTCATTGTCATTTCTTTACCATTGAAGATTCTACGTTACCAATAACCTTTATGATATTCAACAGCATAAAATTATCTTCTAAATTTTTTACCACATTCGATTATTTCTCTTAGCCATATAAAATAATCGCTTTAAAAGAGTATGAAATTTGAGGATTATTAAATTTAAAAAATATCGAAATTATATAGGCCTCATTTGGATATGTGGCCTATATCCTTTTTCGTACAGATATGAAAATTGAACAAAATTATTACTTTAAGATAGAGCTCAAAATAATCGTACGTGATATTTTAACGTCATCAGATATATTGCTTATGAATTTATTATGCGATTCGATAGTATTTAAATTTTAAATTTAAAAAATCTGCAACATATTATTCCAGTGACTTCAATTGATTTTTGACCTGAAACTTAATATGGTATAAAAATATCAATAGGTAAAGGCTTTAATTTTAAATTCTCATATTAACAAAAATGCATAATGCATGTTTTTTTCAAAATATTCCCAACAAACACGAAGTTCAGGCCGGAATCGGGCCGGTAAAAGATAGCCGACAAACTCCAGCCAGATGAGGTCGGCCCGCTGTCTTATGCCGGAAGCGGCCCGATGGAAATTTATTTATTTATCTATTTATTTAGCTTCCACTTTTACACAACAAACGCGATGGGAATTGTCATAAAGATAAACATGAATATATATATATATAAGTCACAAAAAGTGCATAGAAAAGTTTGAAAAAACATTACAATATAATAATTAGTAAAATAAAATGATAGTAACTTACAATAACTTATTGATTACAATGCACAATGCTAAAAACATTACACAGCTGCAAATTTTTACAGCACATTATGTTTGCTAAAAATATTCATCTATACCATAATATGCATTTTCTAAGAGTATGAGTTCCATTAGAAAGGTAAGATTTTAACATTTGAAGTGAAGAGTCTTTAATACCATAACCTATCATTTTCTGAAGAAGTAATTTATGATTGACACAATCAAAGGCCTTGGATAGATCAGCGAAAATTCCTGCTACACGGTATTTGTTGTCTAATTCTTCTAGGGCCTTGTTTACAAAGTGATAGAGGACTGCTCTGTAGATTTCTTTTGCTGAAAACCAAACTGATTATTTGAGACAATGTTATCTTTTTAATATGCTGGCAACTGATTATATATTATTTTTTCCAAAATTTTGGAAAATGCAATCAAGATATAAATTGGCCCTGTAATTGCCTACATCAGTTTCACTGCCCTTTTTATGAAGGGGAATGACTTTAGCTGCTTTTAGATAATCAGGGAAATACCATTATTTAAGCATTTGTTGAATATAATAGTGAGAGGTAATGCTAGATAATGTACACAGAATTTTATTAACTTTGCTGGAACATCATCAATACCAGCTGAGTTCCTGGTTTTTTAGACTTTTGATTATCTCAGTTAAAGAATTTTCATTTATACTTGTGAAAGTGAAGCTACTGTGTATATTCCTGGAAGTTGATTCTTTCTTAAGGTCAAGGCCAGTAATATTCGGATCTAGGAGTTTTAATGCAACTGTTGGAAAGTAATCATTAAAACTTTGCTCAATGTTGTGTTTATTTTCAATCATCTTTCCATTTACAAATAAAAGGATTTATTTTTGATGCACTTGTTTTATTTCATTGTTTATAATGTTCCGCATGATCTTTGATTTGTTATTAGAAGTTTTTTATTTTTTTTTTATCATTTCTTAGCTTTTTGGCTACTACAAGTTTTTTTATTATATATATTTTGTTGTACTTTTTGTAAACACACACATCATCAGAATTCTGACTATTGTTTGCTTTGAGTTTTAATGATAGAAATTTTTTGAAAGAGACATTTAATCCTTTTGTCATCCAAGAGTTACTTCTATTAGGTGTAATTCTAGTTAATTTTCTAGGAAAGATATTGTTAAATATTAACATGAACTTATTACTGAAAGTATTCCAAGCAATGCTAGGACCTTTTTCAGTGTATACATCACACCAGGTTTCATGTAACAGTATATTATTGAATACTTGCATGTTTTCAACAGTAAAATTCCTTCTATGAATGAAATAAGATTTTGGTATTCCAAATTATTTTTGAGAATCTAGCAAGTATAGGTTTAAACAAATTTTTGAGCCACGTGATCAGAAATCAATGTTTCTATATTGTAAGCTGAACAGAATGATGGATTTATATTAGTTACAATATTATCAATACATTTGCTACCATTTTTTAAATGTTAAGTAGAGTCGTTAATTGTAATTGACAGGTTGAATTGCTTGAATTCATTCAGTAGCCTAGTGCTGAGTGTACTACAATCATTAAAATTTATGTTAAAGTTACCACATACTAGCACACATTTCTCACGATTGAAGATTCTTTTTATAACCGATTCAATACCTTTAAAAGAAAAGAATCATTTTCACTTGAACTGGGAGATCTATAAACAACTGCTTTCATGATTTTTAGGTTGCCTATCCCTACACAAGATTCGAAGGTTTTTTCCATGCACAAATCACTTACATCAATTGTTTTACAAGCAAGACCACTTTTTAAAAATATGCATACTCCTCCGCCTCTATAGCTGGATCTTAAAAATAACTTTAAGCCAAAAAATAGTCATTAATATTCCAAAAATCTATGTTGTTCATAGAAAGCCAATGTTCTGAAATGCATAAAATATCTGTAGGTGATGAATTTATAGTGGATTCTAACAACACTTTTTTGTTGTGCAAACTGCACACATTGTGGTGCACAAATTTGAGAGAATTTCTAGAACATGAGAGATTAGGTATCTCTTGTTTATCGCCTACAACAGGTTTCTTATTTATTGAGCTAACTTTTGAATTTGACGGTTGCCAATCCAGTTTGAAAATCTGTGAAGTAATAATGGTAGGATTGGCAAAATTTGTTAGTTTCCCTGCATTTCAATAGCAATTGCATTTGCATTAGGCTTAAGACTGCTGACAATGTTTTTAATATTTTATGCAATTTTCGTTTTTCCCAGGCCATTGAGATGCATACCATGCTTTGTGTGGCAAACTCTGACCAGTGCATTGCTCTTTATAAGGGAAATATTCTGAAAGTGACTACACAACTTGTGAATTTTGTTGTTTGCAGGCACAATTTCCTTATTTACACAGGATTCCTTAGCTAAGTCATACCTACAAGTTATGTCAACAAAAGCAACATTCGTATGTGTTAACATTGCTAAATTGTATTTTAAAGACTTCACTAGTTTTACACCTTCGTGTTTTGTTATATCGTTCGTGCCACCTAAGATAACAACTGAATCCTTATTGCTAAATTAGCGCAAGTGTCAGGGATTCAATTTACAACTTCTTTTAGGGGTGCGCCAGGTTTAACAGTTGAACACACTTCACGAGTATTTAATTCGTCAAACACTTTACTTGCAAGACCACGAGCCTCGCTGTCCGTGAACATTTGAACTTTACCCGCCGAAGGCTTTTTCTGACGAGGTTTCGTTGTAAGATTACTTGCCGTTGGTGGGAGTTGTTTTGATGAAGCTTCGTTATAGTTGCGTACTTGCAGGACAGAGAATCTATTCGAAGTAGGCAGACTTGAGGGTTGTCATTAAATCTTGCTTGGTGCGGTACACAAGAACGCTCGTTACCCTTCTTATGCAACACCTTTCCCCAATAATTGTTTTCACAGGCCTAGTTTCACCATTTACCTCAGACTGAAGTAAGTTTAACTCTTCGTGAAGAATTTCGATAATTTCTTGTAAGGATTTGATTTCGTCATGTAATTGATTTAACAACAACCTAAGCTCAATATTACAGTCACTTCGACTAAGCACGTGATCTGCGCCACCATTTTTGTTTTCACAACGTGTTGAGCACTGCCATACGTGATCAGGGATTTCATCTTCATTAATATTGCTGCACCTCTTAAAGTGGAACCAGCGATCAGAAGATTCACAGAAAACAGTATTTCATACTTTCGATTACATTTCCCACACCTGTCGTCAATAACTACCTTAGTTTGAAACGCACCACCAAAACTACAACTTTGATCCGGCGTCATACTGGCCCACTATTGCAATATGGACTGGCGGCTGACTGTTTACTGACAGTGTCAAAAATACACCGTACCGCAACTGGCAAGATACAAAATGTATTCCGGCCTGATATGCACAAAAAATACGCGCCGGAATCGGGCGTCTAAAAGAAAACCGACAAACTCCAGCCAGATGATACCGGCTCTCTATCTTATGCCGAAAGCGGCCCGATGGATGGCGGCAAGAAGCCGGGCAGGGGCGGCTCGATGGCAACAAGATGCCGGGCCTGCGGCGGCTGGATTGCGGCAAGACGCCGGGCCTGCGGCGGCTGGATGGCGGCAAGACGCCGGGCCTGCGGCGGCTGGAAGGTGGCAAGACGCCAGGTCTGCGGCGGCTGGAAGGTGGCAAGACGCCAGGTCTGCGGCGGCTGGATGGCAGCAAGACGCTGTTCCTGCGGCGGCTGGATGGCGGCAAGACGCTGTTCCTGCGGCGGCTGGATGGCGGCAAGACGCCGGGCCTGCGGCGGCTGGAAGGTGGCAAGACGCCAGGTCTGCGGCGGCTGGAAGGTGGCAAGACGCCAGGTCTGCGGCGGCTGGATGGCAGCAAGACGCTGTTCCTGCGGCGGCTGGATGGCGGCAAGACGCTGTTCCTGCGGCGGCTGGATGGCGGCAAGACGCCGGGCCTGCGGCGGCTGGATGGCGGCAAGACGCTGGGCCTGCGGCGGCTGGATGGTGGCAAGACGCCAGGTCTGCGGCGGCTGGACGGCAGCAAGACGCCGGGCCTGTGGCGGCTGGAAGGTGGCAAGACGCCAGGTCTGCGGCGGCTGGAAGGTGGCAAGACGCCAGGTCTGCGGCGGCTGGATGGCAGCAAGACGCTGTTCCTGCGGCGGCTGGATGGCGGCAAGACGCTGTTCCTGCGGCGGCTGGATGGCGGCAAGACGCCGGGCCTGCGGCGGCTGGATGGCGGCAAGACGCCGGGCCTGCGGCGGCTGGATGGCGGCAAGACGCTGGGCCTGCGGCGGCTGGATGGTGGCAAGACGCCAGGTCTGCGGCGGCTGGACGGCAGCAAGACGCCGGGCCTGCGGCGGCTGGATGGTGGCCAGATGCCGGGCCTGCGGCGGCTGGATGGTGGCAAGACGCTGTTCCTGCGGCGGCTGGATGGCGGCAAGACGCTGGGCCTGCGGCGGCTGGATGGCGGCAAGCCGCCAAGCCTGCAGCGGCTGGATGTCTTTACGATGCCGTCAACACTTTACGTGATAGGAAAAATCTTTTGCTTGCTGAGAGCTGAATTCGAACCTAATACCCTTGAGTTGACAGCCCAGCATGTTAACATGTACACCACATGGTAAGTTGCTGATAATCTCGAGTAACTTAAAATTTACAGTGACACAAATAATTATAAGTGAATGTATTCATTCCATGACAATATAACAATTAATTTTAAAACACATCATTTAAATTCCGTTTCTTCGTTTATTCAAAGGCTTGCAAACAAAATAGTATGTTGTTTGTTTTTAATATATGTCGGATGGTTATACAAGTGAAAGAAATTTTTAATAAAAAAATGTCATGGGCTACCACGTGACACATACATAATCTTAAAAAAAAGTATGCTAATGGTTAACACATGATCTAAAAAAAATACATGTCATTAATGATAGGTAATATCTTGCCTATTGAAAAAAAAAACACTTTAAATAAGTTGGTCGGCCAAAAGACATCATATTTGTATCTTTATTGTGATAAAAAGCCAAACCTCGAAAACGTTAGTTGGCCAGAATAAATAAGATGATGGTCAGCTTACCGAAAAACAAAGATGCTATATCGGAATCGGGCCAGAATATTATTTTTGCTATTTGTTTCATGTTAGCTGTGAGATATCACGCCGACATAATTTAGGTGATATCCATCTGTTATCCAAAAAAATACAGTGGGCCGTTGTCTTTTTTCTAACGGCAAACACAATGTCTAAAAAAGACGTCACACTGTTGTCAGATGGCCACCTTCTGGTACTGAAACGACATTTGCCGACAGTACATGTATCAGGCCGACAATTTGCCGACACTTTGCCGACACTTTGCCGACACTTTGCCGACAGGTTGTGTTTGCTGCGTTTGGTATGCTAATCAAGCTATGATCAATATCGTATCATAAAACCATGAAAAGTCCTTAAAATCTATATAAAAATTACTCTTGAAAAATCTTAACGCGTCTGCCTGGCGCATAATTGTTTTTTAGTGTTTGAAATCCGCAATTTGTGACAAATCAGCTAAAGCGATCTCATATGTGTTTATCTTTAAAACGAGCACAAATTTCAGCTATAAATGAATATTTTCGACACAACATGCTTTTTAGAGATATTATTCGAACTACTCCAGCGTAACGAAATAAAAAATTCTGTAGAGCACTGCGTTATAAAAACGTATTAAACATACGTATGTGTAACTATTATATAGAACTGCACAGAACATTACTACACACTTCCCGCCAATAAAATAACATGGCCACCACTGAAAGTGCGACAGCGAACGGCGAGAACAGAACACACCAGTTCAGTGCCCATGTGTGTGAAGGCCGCACTTTCTGCTTCTTCTGACCTGTGCCACTCTCACACCAACAAACTCCAACTTGGCAGAGCTGTTAAGAAAACTTTCCCATTTTCTCATGTCCATAAACAGCGCACGTGTTTCGTTGTCTAGAGGTACTGTCATTTCATCTCGAGGCTTAAAGTTTCTTGCGGAAGTTAATAACTCCATCATAACTTCAGTTTCATTTTAAGACAGATATACTTGCCTGAATACTAATCTTATTCGTGTTCGCTGAAACACTACTTATAAGTCATTTCCATTGCATAGCCATCAGAATACAAATGTGCGTATACTAACACATGTGTTAGGTTGAGTTCCCGGATTTTCGGACGTAAGAATTATCAGGATGATGCCACCGGTCGGAAGGTTTTCTCGGGGATCTCCAGTTTCCCTTTACTATTTCATTCCGGCACTAATCCATTCTCACCGCGCATCACTCTCATCGGCTCTGATGACCTCGATGTTAAGAGCCGCCCCAACCTCTCAGTCAATTTTCAGTTCTCTATGGTTTCAAAGATTTATAAATTTGTGACTGCCGAGATCATTTACCCTGAAATAATTTATATATTGGTGATGTATTAACGTATACTTGTGTCACAATCTAATATAAATATTTAAATCATCTATAATTTTAGTTCCTGTTTCAAAGACACTACTATAACTAATAAACGGAAAAAAGTCTAGAGTTAAAATTAATATGCCTTCTTTGTAAAATGCAATATGCATATAAGGGAACATTGACAGCAATTTCTATGCAAAAAAAGGTATGGCACGATCAATCACGAAAACTTTACGCTGGTGAGACAAATACCAGAATATATACATATAGCGCTCGTTTATACGTTTTCAGAAAGGGACGGTTAGATATCCTTTGATTTATTATATAAGTTTCATATAACTGCGATATTTACTCAGCTTGGAAATTTCTTCGGTGAGGAGTTCAGTTCTCCTGATCTACACTGTATAAAGTAATGGGGAAATTATCTGAAAAGTGTATTGTAATATTCGCAAACTTGTGGGGGAAACATTTTTCCTTTCGGGTAAGATAAAATTACACCGCTCTCGAATTAATTTTACTTACATGTTAGTGGGAAATCCCATATATGGATGGGAAAATTACCTTACGACGTGTGGATCTCCTGGTCCATTTGTAAATATTTGATAATTGCATTTTATATATGTTTTACTTTAAAATTAATTTTTATTGTTTAGTCGTACAAGCTGTCGAACATGGCTCTTTATATGTAAAGTATAATTACCGCACTCTGGAGTAAAATTCACGTACAAAGAGGTGGAAAATCCCATAAACGGGATGGGAAAATTACCTTACGACGCATGAATCTCTTCAGCATTGTCTCAACAGCTAAGTGTGGGGAAGGGCGGAAGACATAATCCTTTAAAACGCTCATATTCAGTGAATACCGTCACGCTGACGTCGTGGTATAGCGGATAGCGCATCGACCTTCAGTGATGGAGAACCCATGTTTCGCGCCCACCCACCAGCAATTGTCGAGGGTTTTAGTTTGGAGGTTTCGGTTACTATTCGTCTCTGGAAACCAAAACAATAACTGAAGGCAGAAGCTTCTACGTTTTTTAAAAGGGGAAGCGTGGAATTTTTAAATTGCATTATATTATTATAAATAGGCAACTTAAAAATAACAAATTGAACTTCCATCATGAACGCTATATTAATTCTGCACAATATACAGCTAACAGCTCTTGCGTTTTGATTCGCCGTTAACAATTTAACTCCATACATCATGTTAACACAGCGGAATATTGGGTCTTTTTTTCAACCAGTAATTCTACATCAAATGAAAACACTTACTAACACATATCGAGGTCTGTGCACATTTACTGGCACTTCAGACAAATTAGAAGTGAGTCACCCATATCCAATACTGCAAGAACACCGGTTCTGTTGGTGCACGTGTTAGAACTCACCAACGTCCTATTGGTCCATACCACACCGGGCAAACCCCGGTACTTTACAGCTTTCATTATTAGACAGTCACTAACCAGTGGAGAGCTGAGCTGATATTGGCCCAATCAGATGTCCTTTATAGTATGAAAGGATTTGCAATCAATCATATCCCTTTGAGTGACTATAAAAATAATTCTATCGTCAGCAATATCATTGTTATTGTGCTGTCGTGTTCTTGTGATATCATGTTAAACACTAGCCGAACAAAGACTTCACATACATGCGATTTTTGTTCTGAACGAGAAAGAAAATATCAAAAGAGATTTGTTCGAGCGACACTCGAGCATAGTCTACAGAGGGTTAAGAGTGCCTATCTCTTACGGGCGGTCACCTAATAGGTTTAGGGTAACAACACCTAAATGGAACAGCTGAATTTATTCGAACTGCCCACACATCAGTCGGAACTTATAGCCTCACTTGCCACAAACATGGCGACACGCAGTCCTACAACCATCACGGGAGTATGACTTGAGAAAGGCACAGAGTATAGAACTGTCATGGTTGATTCCAACTTTTCTGAAGCCCAGCTAAAGTTCTGCTTTCAAGATATTACCCCGACTCATAAAAACAGAGCTTAGCCACGTCTAGAAAACCATAGCAAAGGGGCGACGCACCACATTCGTAAGCACTCTGTATAATAATGTGTTGCATAAGAACTATTTCTCACTAGGTAATACCAACAGACATACATTCTCCCTGGCAGCATCTATATTAATTACAGATGAAATCTTATAATGCATATATAAAATATTAGTAAAAGAGAAATTTAATAAGAAATAAGATATAGGCTGTTCACGGTAAAGTGAACACTTTTAAGACCCTAGTTACATTTTTTAATGTCAGCCATTTTATATAATTTAAGTAAATTTTAAATAAATATTGTCATGTAAGTAATAAACTTAGTGTGTATATTCCACCGCACTCGGTAGATAATGTCTGAGGCTAAAATGAAATATATTTGTTGACTATTATTCCAAATGAAAGGGTTTCAGAAAGTGCTCACTTTACCTTGAATAGCCTATGCTTCTATGTTAACACAGGTGGTGCAAACTACTTGTGATACATGGCATATTTATGAAACATCCAAACAGGGGTAATTTTCCAAATGTTTGGTTCAAAAAGTGTGCAGAAACGGCGAATAAACTATAGGTAAGAAGGGACTTTAAAAATTCGCGAGTTCCATGACCAGCAGGCTAGACTCTACAGTATTATGTACAAATATGCCGATATCAATTGCACATTGGTTGCCTGCTATCACAGTGGCAGGCGACTACTGGGCCGCTGATCTCCAGGAGGTGTCGAACATCGTGTGGACCAAATACTATAGTTGTATAAACATACGTGTTTTGAATTATAGCTTGTCCCAAAATGAGTCCCGCGAATGTTTCAGGTAAGTGTGGAGATGCGAATCCGCGTGTCGTTGTCTTTGGTGTGGACGTTCCCACTGTGCGATTCGACTGCGGGGTGTGATTGGCTACATTACTAAACGAAAGTTTCCTTATTGGCTGGACCACCCCGCTGGCATGTAGGTTAACAAGCGCTGATTGGAGAACGTCGTCGCAACGTTTTGCTGGCCCGCGACGCCATCTTGCTGTCGTCTGAAGCTGGAGTTGGCGAGAAAAAAAAACGGCTATTTCGCCGCTGTATTCTTACTTACTCTGTGACGGAGAGCAGAACCGCAAATAGATCGTATTTAGCAGCATGTGGTAACCACTCCTACACAAGGCCAATTCCCAGACGCCAATATGCGACTATGTTCGCCACACCGAGACAAGTGTTTTGTTGTATCAAACAAGATTTTTTTTTGGTGCAACCAAATTATTTGTTTTTATAGGGGCAATTAAACATTTTGTTACTGAAACCAAATCATTTTGTTCTCATTTGGTTGCCCCGAACAGTAATATTTTGTTGATGCAACTAAATATTTGTTTGTCTAAACGTGCATTATACAGACAGGGCCGATATAAAAAAAAATTTTACAAGCTCGACCGAGTTTACAACGAAGATCACCTGCATCCGCGTGCTACGCCTTAATAATCTCAGTTAATGTGACAGTTGATGATACCGGACAGATTAAAAATATAAAGTGCAAATATTGGGCAACATGTGCAAACAAATATTTCAAGTTTTACAGCCTTACTTACCAGTTTCTTATTGCATTGTTATCACAAAAATGCAAACAAACTCTCGAGCTGTATTTTCGAATGAAGGCAGTCAAACGAGAGGCCAAACAAATATATACAGTAAATTTAACAAAATATTTAGTTGACAGTCTAATTTTTTTTTTTGGCCCAACACACAGATTTTGTTTATTCAAACACATATTTTTTTTAGACGAACAAAAGTAATTTTATTGCTTATCAAATTGTGTTTGCTTAACAATATATTTTGTTAGGGCAAGTAAGTATATATTTGGACCTATACAAACAAATAGGCCTATTCTTTCGAGTTTCTCTCAGTGCAGTACCGAAGGAACTGCCTCGTCATTCTGTTTCTGAATACTAGACCTACTCTTCGGTTAAGTTGAAATGGAGTACAAGGTTCACGTTTAAAAATATGCCCCAAGTTTAATTTGGTCCTCAAACACAATTCTGCTGTGTAGTCGGGCTTTTTGCGAGACAGTATTCCAAAGAAAAACACACGGCTTTATAAAGACAATAAAGAAAGAGTTGTTTGTAGAAAAGTAATTTACTACAAAAAATAAAAGGAAAAAATTGTGTGCTGATTCCCGCTGGAAGTTGCGGTTAGCGGAATTAGTGACAAGGGCTCAATTTTGTTTTCAATAAGAATTAAATAGCAATTAAAAAATATGTAAAAAGTGACATAACAATGAGCAGAGCTTTGGTTATGTTCTTGTAAAAAATACAGCACAGCTTCATTAACATTGAAAATGCCTTCAACTTAAATGTTTGTTACAGGAAACGTCGGTACACCATCGTGCAACATTTAGAGTTGAAAGATCTTTTTCTGTTTTCTAAGATTTCTAGTAATGTAAACTTTCATTAAAAATAGAACACCACAGTAAAACGAAAAATAATACACTGGAAAAAAAAATTAACATTTTTAAACAGAAAAATACTTTGTTGCGGACAAACAGTGGAATTAGCTTACTTGTAGTCGAAAATGAACAAAAAATACGGAAATAAGAAAGACAAGATAAAACATATAAATGTATTTTATTTTCCATTCTCTGGACGTTCCTCATTGCGCATTTCTACAGGCTGTTCACGGTAAAATGAGCACTTTTGAACGCCCTTCTCAAGATCTACTTGTATGCATCTTGTGTATTCTTCCGCCTTACGTAAAATTAACATTGCCATGGGCCTCGGTGTTCGTCTGTTATTTTCGTCACTGTATGGTTTTTTTTTTTGCTCATGTCTGTATGCACTTCGTCAATCGGTTGATTACTTTTATTTTATTTTCCGTCTCATTCATTAATAAAAACAATTAACTTAACACAATTTGTGATTAATTTGTGTTCCAACTATGTATTGACAACATCTACCTAGCTTGTATTCCGTGTATCTTCTTGTCATTTTCTGATCTATGTTTCGCGACATGACCCTACTATGGATATTTCCGTGGCAGTTTTTTTTTTCCACTTAATTATTTACCTACTTCAATTGTGAATAAATATAATATATTATTGATACAAAAATCCAAAAATGAAATCTTGTGACCAGTTAACAGCTAAAAAAAATTAGCTCATTTTCAAACAAATGAAATCATTGCTCATGCTGGGGTCATCCTATAACCGCGAGAATAATTCCTGTGTATTTGTATTTCAAAACACTCCAGCTTATAGATACTCTTCTGCAATTACGTAGTTTCTAACTGTTGTGCGCCTTAGGTAACTCCCAACGAATCAGCGCCGTTCGGTACCGGAATAACTAAGTTCAGACTGGCGCGTTGGAATACCACGTGTTCACAAAAAAAAAACCACGCAGAAATAACCAAAGGAAAACCGTGAATGAACACACAGGGAAGTGAAGTATAGCCTGAAAGCAAATCTTTCCGCACTTGTATAGGCTGTTTACGGTAAATTGAGCACTTTGGAAAGCCCTACTTAGGATCTACATATATGCACGTTGTGTATCCTTATAGAGGTTCTTCGCGATAAAGTGAGCACTTTTGAAATCAACCTTATGAAAAAGTCACTGCTCCTAACTGCAAATATTTTAACGGGCGCATTTAGTGACATACGCCCAATAAACTTGGTACCGATGGAGGGGAAATATTTCCATATATTAACGTTGGATAACAAGTGTTGGAGTACATTTGTAATAACTTAAATTCTTTCTTTCGCTTTCTGTTTTTTTTTTTTTTAATGCACCGAAGTGTAAAATTTATCAGATTTGAAACATATTTACTTTCCTAATGTTTCCACAGTGTCACCTGACCGACACATGACTAAAGTAACAAGTTCCATGACAGTGTTAATTTTACATACGGCGGAAGAATACACAACGAGCTTACAAGAAGACATTCAGCACGGCATTCAAAAGTGCTCATTTTACCGTGAACGGCCTATGCCATAAGTAAAAGAAACGCTGGCGTGTGTGTGATCGCTTTATTCATGCGTCAGTCAAGCGAAACTGTGAAAGTATTAGAAAAGTAGAAATTTTACAAATTTTCAAATTATTATACTTAGCCTACGCGAATTAAACAGAAAGCAGAATAAATCACCTAGGTGTTCATGTATCTTTACCTAACACTTTTGATGAAACGTTAAGACGTGGATCTACTTTAAAGGCTGTTCGCGATTACGTGAGCACTTTTGAAATCAACCTTAGGAAAAAAGTCACTCCTCCTACCTGCAAATATTTGAACGGGCGCACTGAGTGACATGCGTTCAGTAAATTTGGTAACGAAAGAGGGAATGTAGTTCCATACATTAACGTAGAATAAAAAGTGGGAAACCATCCGTGATAACTTAAATTATTTCTTTCGGTTCCAGTTTTTTTTTTTTTTTTTTTTTTTTTTTAAGCAATTTTGCAAAATATTTACTTTTCTAATAATTTCAGAATTTTACTTGACCGAGCATGAATAAAGTGATGAGGCTCCTGGCAATGCCAATTTTACACAAGGTGGAAGAATACACAACGTGCATACAATTAGATCTTAAACAGGGTTTCCAGAAGTGCTCAGTTTATGGTGATGTTGATTTCAAAAGTGCTCAAATAACCCTGAAGAGCCTATGAAAAATATATTTATTTGTTGTATAAAATAAACTTATGAAAAATGTACACAAGGCTTTTAAATTCCAAATACATGCAGATATTTCTAATAAAATAACGTAAAGGAATAAAAAATATCAATGTGGGTAAAGTAAAATAAAGAATATCTTTATTGCAACAAAAATTAAATGGTGCGGGACCACAGATTTACTCTTGAAAACTCTCGGCTTTGGACAAATAAATAAGTAAAATCTGTTTACAATGTTCGATTTAAACATGTTTTCATTTAACGAGACATGTAGTGTAGTGTGGGCACGAGTCACGTAAACAAATTGCATGAGCATTTTTTACTTGTAAAGGGGCGAAATTTTGTATGTTGTTTTGAATGAACGTGTGTGAAAGACGAGGTTCACATTAAGGGACCCGCCTACCTGCATCGTTTTTCTCCTTCTTGAGCTGAGAAACGTGGGAGCTATAAGGGTAACACTGCCACGTGCTACAGGAGAACCATCGCCCCTACGCGCAGGGTTCTGAACAAGCCTGTGGTGTTCATGTAGTGCTGCGTGTCCCTGCGGGACTTTCATCGTCGACACTGTACTTTTGTCGATGAAAGGTCTGTAGCAAAGTTCAATACAGGTTACTATCGTAGTTTGGATGGTGTCCGGCCAGAATGATTTAAGATACTGCAGGAGTAGTTGGTAAAGGTCGATTCTAGCGAACCTCGCGTTTCCCGGCAATTTCACCAAAAGTACAATAAAAAACTAACATAACTATTTCCCATTATTTTTAATGAAGGTACGAGAAAAAATTAAACAACTCTAAATCTGAAATTAGATGAAAAAACTATCAACGTCAAACAAATTTAAGCTGAAATCAAGCAAATTTCTCGTTTTCGAGGTACTTTTTCATGTTTCTAGAAACGACAATTTTCAATTTAAAAAAACAAGCAATTTTCATCTAAAATCAAGAAATTTTTACCTCAAAATCAAGCAATTTGAGCAGTTTCTCAAAAATCGTCGTGCAGGATTTTTGTCGAGGTAAACTGCATCAAATTGAAGCTAAAATCAAGCAAAATAAGCCAAAATCAAATAAAATATCAAAAAGATAATTGATAGAATTTATAAATTTTATTCAACAAAAGTAAAACACCAATAAGACTTTTTAAAGTAAAAAAAAAAAAGAACCATAACCGTTACATGTTACACAATCCCACCCATTGCTATAATTCTAAGCATGAGCGTCTTTAAAATTAGAAAATTTATCTGATATTAAATAATAATTATTGATTTTTAAAACAATTTTGAAATTGACAATGTCCAATTCTTTATCAATGGAAGTTGCTGTTTTTATAATTTCATATCCAATAGCCCAATCTCCTAAAAGTACTATAATTTGATCCATTTATAATATTTAAAATTTATATATGTTTAGTAAAAGGGATACTATAGAGGAAATTTTAATTAGCATTATGAAAATGAACTTTTAAATGTAACCACTCATCTATGTCTAAAATATTGTATTAAAATATCGACACATTTTGTTGATTCTTCAATTTATTAATTTAAAAAATTTGTATATATTAAGTAATTCTTACTTTCAAATAATCATAAGTAAGATTTCTTTTACTTATTAGAACATCATTACAAATTGTACCTGCTTCAACCACTTTATTAAAATCAACATTGATTTTTATATTTGTTTTTTCTGTAACTACAGTAGTTTTTCTATATAAACAATCTATAACATATAACTGTCTTCGCCCCCAAAATGATTAGTTATTAACATCACCATCAAAGATTACAGTTGGTTTATAATTAAGTTCAGTATTTCTATAGTTGGTATCAGGTGTGGTTTTTGAATTTATAAAATCATTAAAGCAAGAAATTGTTTAAGACAAACATCGTCTTTAATGTTTAGATTCCAGTTTTCTTTAGGAAAAATTAATTTGTACCAACTTTAACATAAATATGTCTTACATTACAATGATCAAACATAGTAGCGTATTTATGCTGTTCTGCACGATTTCGTCTATTAAGTTGAAAACCTACAATTACAAAATTAGGCATATCAAATTTTAAATTACTAAACTGATATTTTATTTCAACGTTAGAAACAGTTGATCCAGCAGGAAATCCTTTTTATAAAAATTGCCAACAATCAAAACTAATAGGAATTTTTCGATCGTTGTATATTTTTTCTTAAATTGCAATGGCTGTGTTAGATTCATATTCAACATTAGGCCACATAATTTCTAATTTTTGAATAACAATTTTACCAGGATCCGGGCGATGTTTGGTAACTTTATTATCTTTATCTAAAGTTTCATAGAGAAATAAATAGTTGTTGTCAGCTGAATTACAAAAAGAAGAAAATTTTATAACCACCTTTCCAAGAAATTTCATTGTTATCTCGAATAAAACCAAGCAGATGTCTCAGCAGATATATTATTTCATTTGTTTTATCACTAGAAATGTTAAACTCTTTTGTTATATTACTAGAAACAGATTTATCTCGATATAGATTATCAACACCAGTAAATTTTAAATAATTTTGTTCACTTGGTGATCAAAATAAAGGATTCATCATTATTGATGTTATTCCTGGATTATCAACAGCTTCAATAATATTTCCATGTTTTGAGATTTCTACTCTAGTAAATTGAAAAGGAAAAAAGTTAGAACAAACATCAATATCATCCGAATCAACATAATCTGTCCATCTCCAACCGTATCCCTCTTTAGTAAACCAAACTGCTCATAAACAAAAGAATAATTGTGAAAAGAAAATCTATTACCTATAGGAATATCAAAATCAATTCTATTATTTTAAACATTAAATTCCCTCTAGTTTGATCAGTTGGGGGAAACGTTTGTCTCTCGAAACTATCAATACTTTTATAACTCATTTATAAGAAAAAATTATATATAAATGACTGAATCAAAGGGAGTTTCTCAAGTTAAATTACTCATTGAAAGATATAAAAAAAAGCATCATGAAAAGGGATACGAACAAATAAGAAGAAAGAGCAACTATTAATCAACGAATTACGAAATATTGGTAAAAAGTAAAAAAAAAATAAGTGAAGAAAATAAAAATTTCATAACACTAGTCCCTAAAGCAGCAAAAAAAAATTAGATTATCCACCAACACAAGAAGAAACATCATTCTAAAGAGAATTATTCTCAGAACAAAAATGACCTAATTTGGAAGAGTAAATGGGAACTGTACCATTGTAAAATTTACCGCATACAGTGTCTGATGATACTATAAATCTCGGAACAGAAATTTTTAAAAGAATTAATGTTATTGATAAAAAATTTGGTTTACGTGATGTTGGGCAAAATTTTTACATTAGTGATACACAGGTAACCATAAATAACTATACATTATTTGCCAAGGATAAAGAATATAAATTAACATCAGTGCTTTGTAATTTGTTAACAGAAAATTCACCAGAAGCTTTTGAGAATAAATTTGATGATGAGGATTATAAAAATTATGCAGAAATTGTTGAAACAACCAATGCTGCATTTCAATAATATAATTCTAATGAAAAAGTAGCTTCGAGTGGAGGTTGGAAGTATAACACCAATTAATGAAGCGTAAAAACCAGTACCAAACACACCACAAAGAATGATTTCTCCAGGAACTCCTATATCTGCAGAAGGTATTAAAATAATTCAATAGTTTGCCAAAAGAATATGTCAATATGGATGATGTTAGAAAATTGGTTGTTAGGTTGTTAGTTATTCATGGTGAAGAAATTACTGGAAATTAAAATTATTACTATGAAAAACTAATATGCTAAATAATAAATTTTTTGATTTTGTTGTTAGTAATCCAAAAGGAATTCCTTATCTTATAAGAGTTTTAAATGTAATTCCGCACTCGTTTTGGAATTCCGAACATCATGGTAATGGTGTGATAAATTGGGCATTAAAAAATTTAAATTTACACGAATTGCATTTGCCATGGTATAATTATTGTGGACCATTTACAAAATTGAATGAAAGATTGGAAAGAGGCGACACAGGAATAAATAAATTAGATGAGGCATTTAAATATTACGATGTTTCGTATACAGATCATAAGGATTTAGATTGTAGATATAAAGATGATAAAATTTTACAAATAGAAGCAAAAGAAATTATGTTAAATAAAGATAAAATTGGTGAAAAATTTGCTTCTGTGGCTGTTGCCTCAACTATGTTTGCAAAAAGAACATTTGGATGGGGAATTAAAATGTTTTATTAATTATATATATATAACTTATACTTATAAATGAAGATAGCAAATATAACTTTCGATATTCCTTTTGAGGAATTAAAAGATTTGTGTATAGATAAATATTTAACAAACGATAAAATTGAGAGAAAATAAAACAAGCTAAAAGTCTCAAATTAACTTTATCACTACCAGCAGTCAAATAGATGGCCCAAGAAAAATCTGGAAGTGGTTTACACCATGGAGGAATTATTCCTATTATACTTGCTGCTTTAGGTACACTTGGCGCCTTTGCTGGAGTAGCTAGTGCAATTTACAATTCTGTCGAATAAACTAGAATAAATAAAAGAGAATTATAAGAACAACAGAGAGACAATTTGGCAATGGAAAATAAATCAGGAAGTGGTTTTAGTTGCAAAAAAAGAAGAGAAGACCTGAAAAAATTGGACATACCCACTATCTAATATCGATATTGAAAAATACATAAAAATATCAAATATTATAATTTTCAGAAATATTTATGATTGATGAATTACCAAAAAGTATGCACAAAAATGAATGAGCTGTGGTTAATTTTGACATTTCATCAAATCCCAGAACTCATTAGGTTTATTATTTTAAAGAAAATAACAATGTTTTCTATTTTGATTTATATGGAGGTAATATTCCTACTAATTTAACTAATTATTTCAAAAACAGAAATGTTTATTACAATGATGATCGAATTCAGAATTTTAATTCAGTTATATGTGGACATCTATGTTTAATTGAATTAAAACCTTTTTTTTAGAAAGATTTTATTTTTTACGATATAATTTCTTTGTTATTAAATGACAGCTATATTTGAAAAACCATTAAACAAATATTTAAATAAAATTTTTGACACTAGTGCTTATGCTTTGAAAAAAGATGTTTATTTAAAATACAAAACTATTGCTCCTGCTTACACTTTAAAAGCATATGTAGATTTACATTGCAATTCCGGTGTTTATGATTTACAAAGTAAACCAATCACTTGCTTTGTTTTTACAAAATCCTAGGTTTCTTTTTTTTAGGGCACAGAATTGTTAATATAGATGGTCCTAGAGATGATAATGACACAGTCAATAAAATTTTTAAATGAAAAAATAGCTGTTTATGCTTTAAAAGAAGATATACGTTTACGATTCAGTAATACTATTTCTGATTATATAAAACGAATAAATAATGCAATGCAGACACTAAAAAAGAATGTAGATTCAAAATATAAAATTATTGTTTCTGGTTATGCTTTAAAAAAGATATAGGATCAAGATACAATTCTATTGTTTCTGATTTAAAAACATATGTAGAATCAAAATACAATATCATTATTTCCGCTTTACAAGATCAACTTAGTAAATTTTTCCTTACAGAAAAGATTATGTTTCTCTTTAAAATCATAGAATTAATAATAGGGCTGATCCTGTAGATAGAAAAGATGCGGTCAATAAAAGATATTTCGATAAAGAAATAGCTGATAAATTACAAAATTTAAACAATCATTTTTGAATTATTGTGATACATTTGTTAACTCGAATAACTGAAAAATGTAAGAAAGAAAAATCACATAGATTTTATTTGCCTGCAAAATGGAATAAAAGTAATAATAATTTTCACTTCGATAATAATAACATTTTCTTTACTTTTTTGAAGGATTCTAATGTTTATAAAATGATTACTAATAACCCCAATATATCTGACAATACTGTGACGGTTATTAATGGATGTCAAAAAATAGTTTGCAGTAAGCCTTTTGATAGTAACATACATGATTATTTAATCTTTAAAATAAACTACTGAAATAGCTGAATATGATCAAGGTTTTATGACTACAATAGGAATATTTGTAAATAATATAGATTCATTATTTTTATTCTTATTAAATGGAGAATACTTGGTGCTTGAAGTGTAAAAATGTCACTAAAAATAATATAAAAGTTGAAAAAAAATTTTAATGGGTTATTAGTTCAGAAAGCATTTGCTCGATATGTAATTGTAAAAAATGAACATTTCTAAAAACAATTACCCAGTGTATGAGAAGGAATAATCAGTTGATTATATAACACTGCACGAAGAAATTTTCCAAGAAAAGTAATTTTGTATAGTATTGATAATTTATGGCAAATCGATATTCTTGAGATGGATACTGGAAATTAAAAATGTATATCACATATAAATAATGGCTATAAATATATTATGACAATTATTTATGCTTTCTCAAAATATGCATTTTCTATACCAATTGAAGATAAAACAACCCTAGAACATAGCAATTGCTTTAGAATCTATATTACTTAAAAGAAAACTGCATAATATTAAAAGCAATAATGGTTCTGAATTTAACAATAGAATATTTAATGAACCTATGCATAAATATAACATCAATCATTATTCTGTATACAGTGAACTTAAAGCCAGTATTGTAAAAAATATAATCGTACAATGAAGAACAAAATGTGGAAGAAATTTGCTTTAAATGGCAATTGCAAATGGGTAAATATATGAGATGACTTAGTTCAAGAAAACCGCAAATTCCAAACATAGAATGAGAAAAATTTAATGCAAACAAATTTTGCAGACGTTATTAATAAACCGAAATACAAAGTTGGCTATATTGTCCGCATAGCAAGAGTAAACAAATCTTTGAAAAGGGGTATACAGCTAATTGGACAACATAATTATTTACCATTTTTGAGGATTTAAATAATGATGTACCAACTTACAAACTGAAGGATGACAAAGGAGAAGTAATAAAGGATAATTTTTATGAATACAAAATTATTAAAATGGACAATCCAAATGAATATTGATTGAAAAAGGTTTAGAAACTAAAGGTGTAAAAGTTTATGTTAATTGGTTAGATTATGATAACTCATAACTCTTGGATTAATAAATCAGATGTTTTGTGAATTCATATATTTTTCTGTAAGGATCACAGTCATGCACAATCATTTATCATGCAGGATCATTAATTCTACAGGATAATTAATCATACAGCATCACAGTTGAGCAGGATGATTAATCATGCAGGATCTAAGTTGTGCAGGATCATAGTTGTGCAAGATCACAGTTGTACAGGACCATGATCATTGAATGCTAGTCATTTCAAACACAGCATCATTTAACATACATAAAATGCTTTCAACATTCATTCAATGTTTGTTCATGGTTTGTTCGATGTTTTTTCAATGCACACTTCATCAATGGTGAGCTTTATTTTTAAAAATTACACAAAAGGTTTATGGTTTGTTACACCACACTAACGACCTTCAAAGTTTAGCAGGTTGTTGTACCTCGCCAGTGATCGGTTATGCAAAACTCAAATTGGAGAAACCCCTCACCTCTTCACCGGCCAGCCTATATATTTTTATTATTATTATTTTTTTTAGTGGAGAGGTGAGGGATTATTTATATTTATTTTTTATTTTAATTTCTTATGGTACCCCTTCTTAATAGTGAGGCACAATATGAGAACACTCCAGCCTATACATCTGTTGTACTAGAAGTGTAGCATAGGGAGCATTTTTTTGCTGGAGCTTGGGCATACCATTTTTATTTTTCATAAGTACTTATACATTGCTGTATGAGGAAGAGCAAGGTTTTTTGGCTCGAATCTTGAATGAATAGGTGATAATCTTATAGTACAAATATGGGTGCCTCATATTCACACCACTAAATTATCTGCTCAGACTGGGGATCGAACCCACGACCTTCGCACTTGAAATCAAACACCTTGCCACAGATTAAAAGGCTTCATGCAGTAAGTTGTGGCGAGTTGGAAGCTCGTTATCAAGAGTCGTGTAGTGTGTTCGGCACATGACGATAAGCTGCTTTGTGTTGCTGCAAGTGTTTGCTGGAGTTCTGTTGCAGACAACTGTGCAGATAAGTTTTTCCTGTTGTGATGATATTGCCCTGAAGTGCCTTTTCAGGAAGTAGATAAATAATTCTCATTTACAAGAGAAACTAGACAGTTACATTATATAATTTAGAATTTGGTCTCTATACTTACCACTGTTAATTTTCTGTTCAAATATTTGTGATAAAACTATAGTCTTTAATCCAACATTTTGAACAAATTTCTGTAAACCTCTCATAAGACATATCGCCAACAACAATATAGCCATACATGTGTTTAAAATTGGTGTCATACTGTCTAAATATACAAAGAAAGTTCGTATTGTCCTTCACCAGTTGCTTTGGCACTCTCGAATATGTTTGTGCCAAATAAAATAAATCAATATTTTTACGTCTTCCTCTAGTAAATTAATTACGAATGATATCTTGATTGTCTAAAATAACATAGTCAAATAGAATTAGAGATTCGTCTTCACATTGATCTAAAGGGACCATTTCGTCAGTATTATTAAAAAGTTGTGCCATTCTTTTCTTTAATTTTTAATTTTTTAAATTCCCCCATCAATATCATTTTATATCAGAATAATTTGGCTTGATTCAAACTTTTTGAACAAACGTATAATTTATTAAAAATTAACCATTCTAACCTAAAAATGAAATATGTCATCAAATTAGTTTTTATGCTATTACTATGTCCAGCTCTACCTCTAATATCATCTAGCAATAGTTTGACCATTCGTTTTATTTTTAGATATTTCTTCAGATATTAAAACACAAACACCCCAATTAACTTTTATTTTAATAAAATAATTTTTTTCATTATAATATTTAAGTTAACATATTATAATTCTATACTGAAGAAGAAGATTCACTATGATGTCATCTATAGTGAAAAATCGATTGCTTTGAGCAGTTTTCATACAAAAATTTTAACACTAAATATAAACCACCATACTATACCGACAGTTGAAAAGTTGAGTGCAGTAGATAAAAATGAGGTCAATACGACATAAATTTGATTGATCCATTTTCAACAAATTCCATTGAATTAACAGTAGTCAGTGTGAAAAATAGAATATCTATTAAGTGTATGTTTGATATTAAATTAAGACTATCGATTATCCGATATTCTTGGCTTTCAAATTAACATTACTATTTAAAAGGACAAAGTTGCTGTAGGTACCAAAATACCTAATTTTAATCCAGTTAAAACAACAGATGTCCACTGTAATTTGGCATATGGTATGTTTACAAAATATGATGAATCCAATCATTTAAAAACATGTATAAATGCTAGTTTTCCACCAAAAATGGTGTTTAGTTTTATAGATTAAATTATATATGGTCCTGCAAATCCAATTTTTATTAAAATTTTTAGTGAGTGATTTAATCACATTGTTTTGGAAATTAGAAATGAAAATGACAAATTAATTGATTTTGATGGTGCTGATATCGATATTGTTTTGGAAATTAAAGATGTTTTAAATATAATATATAAATGTAATAATGTAAAAATTAATTTAAAATAATGTATTTTGATACCCATAAGGTATTATATCTATTTTGTTTTCTGGAATAATCATTTTATTATCACAAGGACTTAATGCTATTTTGTTAACTTCTAATGTATATATTTCATGTTTCTCAGTCCTTATCAAATTCATTGTTCGATATTCTATTTTCTGTTTAAACAAACAATTCTTATAGACATCAAAAGTAATTTTCTTATTAACTACATGTTATTCACACCTTTAGATTTTTTGTTTTCTTTGTCCCCAACTCTGTAAGCATACATTTTTGCTCATACACCAACAAATCCTTTTATTATTTGCCATTACATTCATCTTTCATTTTCCCTATAACCTTCTTCTTTATTTGAGGTATATTATATATTATCATTTTAATAATCACATGTATCAAATTTATCTAACATTGACTTCATATCTTCATAAAAATCTTCTGTTTTTATGTTATAAAAGTATGAGTTAGTATCTTGAGAGTATAGTTCAATTTTGTCACCATATTTTGGTTTCATTAAATTATAACATAAATTGTGCATTAATTATTTTGATATATCTAAAATTCACATGCCAACATAAATAGGCTTGTTACATTTTACACTCATCTTATTCATATGGAAGGCCCCCAAGATTCGCATTAAATATTGTTATTTTCTTATAATTATGTCTTTATATTAATTTTTTACATTTTCCTGCACCTGATATTAATCTTATATCTACTCTGTTTCTTATATTTTCCATTGTTTTAATAAACACAGAGTTGTTCATCAGTTTATAAAAATCATTTCAAAGTCATTTTTGGCATTGGTTCTCATCTCTGTATTCCAATCTGCATACTTTTTCAGCCAATAAGACTGATCAAATGCTAATATTCTGTGTATTTTAGTAAGCTTTAATCGTTTTTTTAAACATTGTTTTAAATTATGATAGTAAATTTCATACTTCTGTTTGTTATATAAAGTTGTTAATAATTTTTATTGATTTGTTTTGGGAACTACTCTATTTTCAGGACAAAAAGGTAGATCTTTATGAAAATTAGGAAGTCCATGTGGATATTCTAAATCAACTTCTAAAATATAACCATACTCAGAATCATTCTCCAAATCTAATATTTTTTACTCCAGTAATATAAATCAGTAATATATAATAAACCCAGTCAAAATCACCATGGCAAATACTGAGACATCGCTCATCCATAAAGAATATTTGAATCGAGATATGCTAAATAATTTGATTCTTGATTTGAGTTAAAACCTTCTAAATATTTGTTATTTGCTTTAACGTATCACTTACAACATTGCGATATTCCACCTCTAATTCCCTTTTCTACCGTTAAATTCATATCATAATTATGTAATAAATCTAATGGTTGTTAAGTCATTTTTAGAATTGCCTCACAAGATAATCTTGGTGCTGTAAAATACCACAAGGGATCTAAATCATATGCATTTATAGACATATTTCTAAAAATTTCAACTATATCTGCTAATAGTAACACATCACTTTTTAAATATAAGTTGTAGTATTCACCAAGGTTTTTTATATTAAATTGAGCACATACAAGTTTATCATGATCATATTCATTGTCAGTTATATTAGATCATTTAATTTACTATAAAATTCACTTTTTGGCATAAGTTCTGTTACTTCAGATTTCTTCCAACTGTCCATATAGTCGTATGGAAATCCCCTTTTCTAATTACATAATCCACTTGATCTTTTGGAAAATATTTTTGAGTGTGTTTCATTTGGTCTTTACTTAAATTAGATGAAAATTAGACCAAACTACTGGCCATAAATTTAAATGTCTTTAAATTTTCTCTTAGTTTTCCAAACATAATAAACTTTTCTTCATTATTTGCAATTAAATCTATATCTTTTTCATCATATCCTAACTCTTTAATAAATAAATGTGCATCATATCCAGTCAAATTATGAAATTAAATTGGTACGAAATTGGGTAATTTTAATTGTAAATTACAATTGTTACACACTGAATTAGTGAATTTTCCATTTATATGATCATGATGACACACTTTTTTTTATTTCCCTCCATATAGTCACATTCCCATACAGTACATCTTTTTGATTTCCTATATAATATTTTTTCTTCTTTTTTTAGTGGATGCATTGGTTCTATTTGTGAATTTATTTCTCCAATTTCTTCGACTTCCCTTTTTATTAATCATATAAACATCTTATGTGTATTTGGGCCTCGATATACTACTAGTGACTTATAATCACCATGAATAGATACAATATAATAGCAACTACCAAATTTCATTGTGTATTATTCATTATTCAACTTTAAATCAATGTTATTTATTTTCTCATCAGTAAGTTTATATCTTTCTTTAAGTATTTCTTTATAAAGACCATCTTCGGTTAAAATGGGATATTTTTCTATTAAGTTAGATTTGTTTATTTCCTTTGGATTTGTTTTAGTTGGTATTTTCTTTAGAATTGATTCAAAATCTGCATATATTGTGGAAGGAAGTTTCGTTGTATGTTTAATATTTTAAAATTTTATTTGTTGGCCTTTAAAAGGTAAAATTATTCTTACAGATTCATTTTTAGAACAGTTTTCTGTGTGTGTATTTAATCTTGCTTGTGATGTAAAGAATTCTAGACACATATCACATATATAAGTTTTATGTTGTGTTTTTTTCTGCTGAAACTAACCTTGATAAATCTGTAATCTCACAATAATGCGAGTCTGTGTCATTTTTGAAACAAAGTAAATTTATATGTTCTTTTCATTTTTTGTATACTTTAATGGATATACATTGAACTTGTCATTAGTAGAGTATACATTTACAGAAGTGTCAAATTGATTTTCTATGTTTGATACATCATCAATTTTAGTGGGATATTCATAATATTCTACTGCGTTTTCAATATAGGGAGCCTTTTTTTTATATTTAGTTACAATTATTCTATCTAAAATCATTCCCGAGCCTCTCCTTTGAAATTCAGATAACTGTAATTATTTCCTGTTGTATGATTTTATAAATCCATATAATTTCTCCGTCATTCAATATTGTGTGATTAAATGACTGAAATGTAAATAATTCTACTTCATTATTTTCTTTTTTACGATTGATATATATTTTAATGCTAGTTTTTAGCCGCCTAAATGTTTTAATATTATTGTGTATGATCTGGCTTTACTAAATTAAAGTTATTTTCAATGTTATGTGTTGATATCCTACCTTGAAAAGCTTTAGTAACAAAGTTACTTTTATTGGTTCTTCTATTTATTTTGCCAACAATCACGTTAGTAGAATAGGGGAATATTTATTTTAGTTCTTTTTTAACTTGTTTATATAATTCATTGATATTGGCATCAGCTAAAGGTAAATTTGTAAAATTATTCTTTGTTATCCATTCTGATATCCTCTTACTTTTAATTTTAGGTTGTGTGAATAGATTACTGGAGAAAAGCTATTGTTATTTAATAAGTCAATGCACTTTTTACATCACAAAGCATAACGATTCAAAATTACACAATATGGCGCTGAATATTTTTATTGAAACCAAAAACAATTGTACAACAAACATGTAAAGTGTGTAATGAGACTAAATCATTAAACTATGAGTTTTTATTTTATTTTAAATATTAAACAAACATTTTTGTTTTTATCTTCTCTTTATATAATTTTTTTCTTATAAATAAAACAAAAATGGAAGCACTGTTCAGAAAGTTGATTCATTTGAATTCACAAAACTGCCGTATCTAGTTATTGATAAATGGTATGAAGCAACAGATTTAAGTTTAAAAGAAATGAAAAATGGAAAATTTGTACATGATATTGAATTCTGTTGAAATATTTAAATTCTATTAATTTGTATCTTTTCATTTTGATTTTTAACTTAAATTTACTTGATTTTGTCGTACATTTGTGTGATTTAGATTACTCGTTTGTAAAATTGGCATTTCTAAAAAATGTAGAAAAGTTGCAAGAATGCGAGAAATTTGCTTGATTTTAGTTTAAATTTGATGCTTTTTACCTCAACACAAATTCTATATGACGATTTTGAAAAACTTATATAATTGGTTGATTTTGAGGTAAAATTGCATGTTTTTGGTTACTGAAAATTGTCGTGTCTAGAAACATGAAAAAGTAGCTTGAAAGTGAGAAATTTGACTGACT
Source organism: Dryococelus australis (assembly GCA_029891345.1). Taxonomy (NCBI): domain Eukaryota; kingdom Metazoa; phylum Arthropoda; class Insecta; order Phasmatodea; family Phasmatidae; genus Dryococelus; species Dryococelus australis. Next base: position 337,432,185 of record CM056995.1, on the reverse strand, counting down.
TTAGCTTAAATTTGCTTGATTTTGATCTTTTTTTTAAATTGAATTTTTAATTTTGAGTTTTTAAATGTATTCTTGTACTTGTACTTGTAAAAAAAAATAATGGGAATAGTTATGTTAGTTTTTTTCTACTTTTGGTGAAAATTGCCAGAAAAGTGAGGTGCGCTAGAATGATCCTTTACCAATTACTTGCAGTGTGAAAAAAAAAAAAGTTTTTTTACTATATAGGAGGGTTCCAAAATAATATTTACAGGATACGTGGTAACTTTAAATAACCATTCCTTCTTAATATGGGGTATGTCTTTTCGTAGGTATGAATACTGAGGGCGCGTTTAATAGTTTCGACAAAAAAATTGAAACACTTTGTAAAGCAGTTTAGATGGAACTTTGTTTGCAATTTATTTAGGGCTCGGAACGTCATCTGTTTCATGCACATGCTGTCAAGTTTGAGATATTTATGCTGAAACGAAGGGTTAATGTGATCCAGTTTTAACACATTAATAATGTAGCATACATGTTTCGAATGTGCTGTAGTTTTTAACTTCGCTGTACATCTATACAAATAAATATATGTGAATAAATTTAAGATTTTGCAGTTATGGGTATGTTTTCCCCCCAGCATTCAGGTGACTTCAATTTACTAATGTTAGATGGGACGCCTGACGAGCGTATCTGAGTTCATGAAGGATAGATATCTTAATAACTGTAAAATATCTTAATTCCATAATTATATTTATTCTCAATGTTACAAACTGTCAAACATCTGTTATTTACCAGCCTGAGCGTACTATTAGCTATTCTTCTAAGAGAGCAATATATTTTTACTATTTCCATTTCAATAAAAGATTTTTTTTTTACAGTCTTTACTCCTGCTAACATCCACATGTTTAGTTTAAACTGTCTATTTGCATCGACCCGAATTAATTTTCACTCGCGCACACAGCCCGCAGTCCCGCAGATCAGTCCCACTCTCCACTGCACACAAGCTCGCCGACGCACTCTCGCAGATCCCTGCAGTCGTCCTTCGTCACTCCAGAATCGTCCAACTGTCGCTTAAGGTCGCATGAGACGCCAAACTCTCTGCTCTTTATCACTCTCCCCTCAGAGGCTTGCATGTGATATTTATACTTTAGGTACGTGCCGTCTAGAAATTTTCGGCAATTAAAATTGTTTGGGAAAAGTAATTATGACGACAACATTCGGAGTGATAAATGGGGAAATGTGAGCTTCTCAGGGCCAGCGAGGCGTGAGCTGTGTTAAGTTTATCGGTGTGTGCGGCGATGTCCTCTATGAAAGGTCACTCGCTGTCATAAATGTTGCTATTCAATTCCATTCGCTCACACATGAAGCGAAGCAGCGAGTGCATATCACTGCCCCCTCGTCAAGTCTGTTCCTACCGAACAGACACTGTAACATTTGGACCATCGTGGAGTGTCAGTCGATTGATGTGGAGAACCTTTGGCTTCGCTCGTGAACATGTATGACAAATCCGAAAGACCACATCATTGATCTTCTTCAGAATCCCATAGGGGCCTTTCCAACATCACTGTAGCTTGAGGTAGTACCCTTTTCTCCTCTGTGGGTTGTACAGCCACACCAGTTGTCCTTTTTGAGATACCCCCACCTCCTTCACCTCCCCCAACATTCTCCTACCATACTGTGTCTTCATCCTGTCATCACTATTTATTCCGAGAGTGGTGTCGAGCAAACTCATGAATGCCAACAACTTTGTTACATAATTCGCTGGCATAATCAGGGACCGCAGCTTCCTCTTCTGTCGGCCGACCAAACAGCAGATCACTAGGAAGGCGTAGCTCTCTTCCAAACAGCATCCATGATGGTGTTACCCAAGGGACTCGTGAACTCCTGAGAGGTAAGCAAGAAGAAACAATGGTACCCTTGAATTCCAGTCTTTTTAGTTGTCTGCCCCAGATATCGACAGGTACTGCTCAAGAGGGTGGTTAAACCACTCGAACATTCCATCCGACTGAGCATGAACGGCTTTAGTCCTAGTCTTTTTCAATCCCAGAATTTTTGTTACCTCCTGGAAAATTTCTTCCCTGATCAGAACGGAGTTCTAGTGGCATTCCAAACCTCGAGAAGACACTTTCCATGAGTCTCTCAGCCACAGTATATGTTTCCATGGTCGGGAGGGGAGTTACCTCAGCCCACTTAGTAAAACAATCTTGAGCCACCAGTAGATACCGATTACCTCTCTTTGTAACAGGCAAAGGACCCAGAATGTCTGCTGCCATCCTTTCGAATAGGGCTCCAACATTGTATTTCTGGAGGTGACCTTGTCCTGTGGTCGTTAGGTCCTTCCTCGCAATGCAGGTGTCGCACAATTGACGCCACTCCTCAACATCCTCCCGACAATGAAATCAGTGGAATATCAGTCTAACTCTGTCAAGTGTCTTATTAACAACAAAATTCCGAATGGCTGCCGTATTATGTAGTTCTTTTAAAATCTCTGGAACCCTGCGTTCTGGAAGGACAAACTGTAAATGGGCGTGTTTCCCATCACAAGATAGAGAACTTTGAATTCTTGTCCTCTGTACCTTTGGCGACTCTCTACTCTTTACTTCCTGGTGTTCGCAATGAGGACAAAATTGCTCACATGGCCCTCTATAAAGTGCATTCGTATTGCTGTGAAGGCGGCTAGATCTGTGTTGTATTTCAAAGTCATATTCTTTAAGATGCTGTATTCAACAAGTTATTTGACCTTCGGGGTTCTTGCAATTTAGTAGACAACATAATGAAGCATTGTCGGTTCTTAGAATTAAATGTCTGTCATAAAGGTAGGGGTGGAAGTGTGAAATTGTCTTCACCATGGTCAGAAGCTCCTGGCATGTAACAGAGTTATTTCTCTCAGGCTTATGAAATGCACTACTGTAATATTCTAGTGGTCTTCCCTTCCCATATTGAACCTGAGATAACACATCTCCAATGCTTTCATCACTATCATCAGTGTCCAAAATGAACGTACACTTACTTTTTGGGAAACTCATCACTGGTGGAGATTTCGGAATTTTATTTAGCCTTGGAAAGCATTTTCACACTCAGTGGTCCAATCAAATTTTATTTTTCCTTCAGTCAGTTCATGTGGCGTCTTGGCGAAACCCAGGTACAAATCGATGGTAATAGGCACATAATCTCAGAAAACTCTTATTGCTTTGGTCTTCACAGAGTCTGTTTCGATTCCATTGGCAGATACTACATGTCCCAAGAAATTAATTTTATTTTGGAACAGGTGACACTTTTTAGGAACCAGTTTCAATTTAGCTGCGGCCACTTTTTGGAATATAATTTCTAAGCATGATAGGTGCTCTTAAAATGTGCTTCCTGTCACAACAATGTAATTTACATAAACCTGACAAATATCTAAAGGCAAAACTTTTTCCATCAGGCATTCGAAAGTGCCACTGGCATTGCATAGCACAAAATGCATAACTTTGAACTGCCAGATTCCTTTCCCTTGGGCACAGAATGCAGTATTCTCTTGGTCCTCTGAAGCCTCCTCGCATTGCCCGTACCCACTCTTCATGTACAAAGTAGAAAACCATTGTGAACATGCTAGGCTTTTTAATGTCTCATCTTTCCGTGGAAGCAGAAAAGTCTATCTTGTTCACATTATTAAGCTGGCGATAACCTGCACAAAACCTCAAAGAGCTATCTTTATTCTTAACAAGAACCATGGTGGATGACTGTGGACTAAACAATGGTTCTATCACATCTAAACCATTCATTTCCTTCAGATTTCCCTCGTCTGCCTCATGCGAAGCTATTAGCAGTCGTCTTGGTGGCTGCTTTATTGGCCTGGTATCTCCTGTAGCAATGTGGTGGCAGGTCATGTTAGTCTGTCCAATTTCATTTGGTCCACCCAAGAAGGCATCCCTATTTCTCTGCAGTAATTCAAAGACAGCCTTCTTTAGTCGTCACTTAAAATTTTGTTTTGTTTTTACAAACAGTTCCTCCAGTAAATTTGTAAAATTACATTCTATTTGTTTTACTGTAGAATCTACTGTAATGTTTGGAAGTTCCTGAATGACCTTCTTGCAAACACCTAAAATTGCCCCCTCCTCAAGACGAATGGCACTATTGGACAAATTTATCATTCTAACTGAAAAACTGTCAGAATTAGAAGAGATCCAAAGTCTTTACTACATATACTTTACCTAGCAGGACATCAATCCCCTCTACTGGCTCAATTAAACTCAAATGTCTGACAAAATTTCCTCGACATCAGTCTATAATGACAATTTTACTAGAAGTGGGCAGTACAGTGGGTTGACCACATACTGCTGGGCAGTTAATTGGGAGAACGATTCATATCATGTTGACACCACCAACTCTGTACTGCCTAAGTAGTACATCAAGCCCCAGAATACATTCATCCTCTATTTCTGCTATGTAAGCATCGTGCTCTATGCTAAGGTCACCAAGCTTCAAGATCACATTTCTCTTACCAATAACTGGTGTGGTTTCAACTGTTACTGTAATCAAATAGCACCGTTTCATACTGTAGTCGGGCGATCACTGGGGGGAAGGCCCGAGGATGTCAGATCAGGTCTTACTACTGTTATGATCGCCCCAGTATCGACGACCATCTGGCAAGGAACATCATTCGGGCTCTCCAAGTATTGCATCCCAATCATGTTTCACCAACCGTTCATGAAAAAACATTGAAGCCTTCCCTCCAGCAGTCACTGACATTCGCCCCTTAATATCGGCGTTTACAAGTTTTCCGAACGTGCTGTATTCTCACCTACCTCTTGCTGCCTCTTTTCTCGTTGCTGCTTCTGCTGCTGTATCGGGCTGTAGTCTCTCAGGTGCCCTGGCTGTCCACATGAACAACACTCAGTCCTTTTAGGTGGAGACGACGAAGCTCTGCAGCATGGACCCTGGAAACGATGACATTCACAGCCATCTGCAACTCCTTCAGTGTCTTCTTCATACTGTCTTCATAATCGTAATTCAGTGTCACTGCCCTTACCGGATGTAGGAGCGCGTCTCCTTGTCTTGCTGACCCAACCACCACAGTTTGGGTCAGGGCGTCCTACATGCTGTGAGGAGTAACCAGATTTACCGCTTGCCGTACCTCTGTGTCGGCGATGTCTTCGATGTCGCACGCCTCCTCGGGGCACCACTCCAGAGATAGGTGGAAGAGCCGCACAATGTATTGCCGTAGTTATGCAGTGGCTCTCCTGGCCGCTGAGTGCGGCTTCATAGTTGGGCATGGTGGACATGTGGCAGGTATCGGCCACCGAAATGTAGTTACAAGGCCGACACCAGTGTGGGGTACTTGAGTCGATGGCACTCGGGCAGAGATTGTAGTTTGCCCAGTGTGGGGTCTCTCAGTACAGCAGCATAGGTAGTAAGCCCTCTGCTCGGTTGTCCAGCCGTTTAGGGTAGCGACTATTTCAAACTGGTGTCGGTACTCCCGCCATGAAATTTCGCTATCGTAAGAGGCGGGCATGATTGAAACCTCCTTCCCTTCCCCACTCCTGGCTTCGCGACACCAATTCCGCAGATCTTCGTGCTCTCCTCCGAGGCTGCTGTGTTTGTTTCGTCTTACACTGTTTCTTCATCCATGTCGGCTGCTGGTGTGGTGATCGTGAAACATCGTTCTAAATTTGAGACTGGAGGTATCATAATTATGTATTTTCAAGCCCCCCCCCCCCTTTTTTTTTATATTTATTTGACGACGTGGCCCATTCACCTGGCTCGACTCCGCTGCCTCGGTGCGACACTACACCGCTACCGTGTCGACGGTGTATGGAAATTTCAAGCCTTAAAACTGTGAATTTCGTCGCTTTTAAGCATGATGATATTGTTAAATTCATACACGCTTATGCTAAATCACCATCCTGCTGATGCTGTGAGCCCTGGATGTTCTGCGATGGACTTTGTGTCGACAAAGTGTTGAACAACGCTACAGCAAACAGCAGCATGTCCGACCTCTGGCACTATTACCTCACGACTGATGGCTGGCCGGCTCGCCGGTAGGGGCGCGCGAGTGTGACGTCACTGGTCCGCTTGATTCCGCACGGCCAGGAAACACTTACGCCAGAACCGTCGGAAGTTAATGTGCTAAAGTATTTGTGATTTACAAAGAACAGGTCAAAAGGTTCCACCTCGTTTCATTGGCTGGTCATTTAGGGGTACGCCTCTAAGGGATAATGAGAACATTTTTGTATATATACTCCCAGGGCCGGCTCAGTAGGGGAGAACTGCCGCTCTGGGAATTTCAGACTCAGTTAAGTACAGTAAAACTTGTAATTACGTAATTCTTGAGAACGACCGATATGGTCGAAGGCTAGAAAGGACACGGTGAAGTTCTTAGCTAGCAGGCGCCATGATGGAGCGCAAAAAAGACTTTCAAACTTCCATTTTCCTTTTAAAATGTGGCTAATCTAAAGAATGCACGAAAATACTGCCGCAAATTTTAAAGGCGATGTCCGGAGAGTGATAATTAAAAAAACAAATTAAAAAAAAAACATAATTTTAAGAATTTTGAGTAATGGTTTTCGCTAATATGTTCTGGTTCTAGACTGTTAGATGGAGTTAATTGATACTAATGATTTTGTAAGAACATATTTGTTAAAAGTAACTAATACAAAGCTCATTGGATTGTGTTTAAACCATACTGCCAGTAAATATTTCTTGAAAATAAACTCATAAATTGTAATTGGGATTGTGAAATACTTCCAAGCGAAGTAATTAAGGTTTAGCATGTGCAATAGAATGGCTTACTTTTGGCTGTTTAGCACGAAAATAAATTATTTTATCTCTCTTGTAAGGAAAACAACCAAAAAAATCAGGAAGTAATTTTATAAAAACTTTTCTTGATGAAGTCCAGATGTTTAGATGTTTCTGTAAAAGTTGTCTCAACTTATCAAAATAAAGAGTAGCCGTGTTGTTTTAAAATTCTAGTATCATTGTAAGTATGACAAAAACACAAGGATAATTTTTCATTAAGGAAAACAAAAAAAAAAGACTAAATGAAAATATATATTACTAAACATATACGGTATTGGACATATTGTATTAAAGAATGCGCTTTTTTTTTTAATCGTATTTTAAGAGGCGCCTAACTTTTATCTTATGTGTGTGTACTGGAGAAGGAAAAAAAATTGTAGAGTTTTCCTATATTTTGTATATCCATGTTTGAAAAGAAAGAAAAGGTAGAAAGTTATTTACAATAGATATAGTACGAAGTTTTTATGTGTTTTGCTGTTGGGAATTTGGGGTGTGCTCCTAACACCGTGCTTTTGAAGGCTATATATTTTTCTATTGGTCTGTTTTGTGAGGCTGAGCTGGCTTATGTGCCCTTTTGCCACGCTCTATAGCTAGAGCGTTGCAAATTCTTGCCACTCCTTCGGTACACTCATTTCCTGTTTTATTTTGTTCTCGACACTTTTCATCCTTTCACTGAGACTGTCCATTCTGTCACTTACGCTGTTCACTATTTTATTTACACAGTCCATTATTTTATTTGCACTGTAAATTTTTTCGTCCACGCAGTCAATTCTCGCATTCAGTAACTCGCTAATACTTCCTATTTTCCTGTCCATAGTACCTGTTAACTTGTCTACATTCTCATTTACAGTGTCTATTTTTATCTATTAAATCACGTACTTGTGTTAGTTAACTGGCTATTTGTATACTTGTTCAAACTATTTATTGTTAATTTTTACACTTACTATTACTGAACTAATTTGGGTATTTGCAGTCTCATTTACTCTACTAACTTGGTTATCTACACCTTCTTTCAAGCTATTTACACTTGCGCTCACTTGGCTACTTACCCCGTCAATTAATGCTCGCGGTGCTTCCAGTTCGACAGGCATTTTCCTTGTTAACATTTACTGCATCAGTAGTACAAGAAAGTCTTAGTTATTTTCACATACAAATATTTAAATTAATCAATTTGTTTAAAAAATGCTAACTACTTACCTATAGTATTATTTCATTTACAATGGATTAAATGACTGCCTCCATCTAACTTCTGACACCAGCGTTACATCGAACGCCTGAGAGGCGTATCTCAGTTCGTGACTGATGAGTCTAAATAAAAATAAAATAACTAAATTCAATAATTATATATATTCTCAATGCTACAAATGGTCAAACATGTTATTTGCCAGTCTGACCGTCCTATAAACTCCTAATATTCTTATTGAGCGCAGTACTGAATAACTATCTTCATTTCAATTAAAGTCTTTATCACAGTATTTACTCTTACCAGCGTCCCTTAAGCTGTTCCAATTATTTCCACACGTTCAGTTAAAACTGTGTATTTCCATCGTCCCGAATGTCTTTTAACTCACGCATCCAGTCCACAGTCCCGCAGATCAGTCCCACCCTTCACTGCACACAAGCTCGCCAGCGCACTCTCGCAGATCGCTGCAGTCGCCCTCTATCTTCTGTTTCGAACTCTGATAAAGTGAGCCCTTTTTAAAGCCTTGCTGATTTTTTTTTATTTTCAGCCAATTTTTATATTTGTCGCCACAATTTAATATAAACATTGCCATGTCCCTAATAAATACCGTATGCACATTTCAACACTCTCAAAAGTTGACGTCTGAGGATGCAACTTACTTTACCGTGAATGGCCTATACTTGAAACGGCGTGCTATCGAGCTGGGCTCCCGGCCTCTCTAAATCTTATCTCGCTCGAGCAGAAGGCGCCCTACCTCACCCCCCCCCCACCGGGAGTCGTAAGAGCGTCGCTTTTAACACTGCAGTTTCGTCGCGAAAATCCCATTTCCGTTGAGCGAGATCGCTGCGCGACACATTTGTGCGACCGCCACGCCATTTTTTTTAAGACCTTCGCCTAGACCAGTTTCACTCAGCTGGGCGTGTTGACGGAGAAAGAAGGCACCGTTCCGCGAGTCAAGCTATCTGGAAATAGAACATTCGCTGCTACCTCGAAATTAAAAGGTTCGGCACACTGTGAACTTGAAAAATTGACAGTCCGATGCGATACCTTGAAGTTTGCAAACGGTGAAACTGCAGTGCGAAAGCAGTAAGCCCCACAAACATTCGGGATAAGTGGGCTCGATCCCAGCTGCCTGCACCTGAGATAACATTTTGTGAATTGCTTTTCCATTCCCACTACAAGCATATGCAGGTGACATTTTTTTTTTAAATGCCAACCTCCTGAACTTTTTTCACATTAACAAATAACAATTGGTGATACAGACTGCTGCTATTAAATGAAATCATATTATTATTAAATTTTTTTTTACATATTAAGGATATATATTAATGTTTTTACTATAAAACAACAGGTGATCAGCTTGCTCTTACAATATATTTACTGAAATACTTAGATGTTAATACCCAAGAGATTTATCGCAATCAATTTTATCAGACCGTGATTCTGTCTGGACGAATTTCATAAAACTGTCCGCAAATTTTTAGTATTAGGAATCACAGTGTAAAATCATTTACTGCCAATTTTATTACAAATGAAATAATATTTGATTGCAGGATTTCAATCTATTTTTTTTTTACTGGGATGGTCCATAAAGAAATCTTTTATTACCTACAGATAGTCTTCGGCAAGTTATCTATATGTTCCTTCAGAGAGATATCGACTGGTGTACCCCACACTGGTGTCTGCCTTGGAGCTACGTTTCGGCGACCGGTACTTGCTACATGCCCGCCATTCAAAGCTGCGCAGCTGCAATCAGCGACCAGGGGAGCCACTGCAGGAACTATAGCAAGACATCGTGCGTCTCTCCCACCTATCTTTGGAGGGTTGCCCCGACTAGGCCCACGACTAATCGCAGACGACTTCTTCATCGAAGCGATCACCGACACAGAGGTACGGCAAGTAATACGTCTGACTGCATCCCTTAACATGAAGGGCGCCCTGACCTGAGCACTGGAGATGGAGGCAGCAATACAGGAGCCCGCGCCCCGACGCCCAGTATGCCCAGTGACGCTGAACAAAGGCGAAGGCAGTATAACGGAGGCACTGAAGGAGTTACAGTTGACCACGAGGGACATCGAATCCAGGATTCATGCTACAGAGCTTCGCCGCTCGCACACAACCGGGGGGGGTTTTGGTCTTGCGGACAGCTGGGGCATTTGAGAGCTTATTACCAACAACAGAAATAACAGTCAATAAAGAGACAGTGTGGTGGAAAAAAAAATGGCCTCAGTGAGTGCATACCAGCACTTAGATGAAGAAATTTGAGAGTTTCATGCACATGCTCAACAACTGAGATACCGCATTGACAAACTGATGCTGCAAGCTGCACACCTCACAAATCAGTTGGAAAATCCACTAGACGATCAGCTGTCCAGAAGCCCTGTGCATTCTGTGCCATATCACAGTTAAAGGTGTCTATGGCATGAAACGAATGATGTGATAGTCCCCCTCAGTAGTGGCTCTGAGGATAATAGTCTCATGAAGGAAGTGGTCCGTGGGGCAAAAAACCAGTTGCGTGAACTCGAAAAAGGGAGTGAGGCAGTCGACAAGAGCTGTCATTGCTTCAGGGTATGTCGGACGATGATCCAGCCACAACCTGCAGCATCCACCGCAAGTGATAGTACTTTTCGGTAGACATGGTATAAAGAAAGATGCATGGGGATATTCTGGAGTTGCTTCATCTTTACAAACCGGTAATGAAAGGATTAGTCTTTACGTAAGACACAAACGACCCTATAGTGACAGAATGAAGACTCATTATGAGAGGAGAATGTCGGTCGAGGTAGTTCAAGGAGGACAACTGATGTGCATGTGCAACTCACAGAGACGAACAGAGTACTCGAATCAACAGAAATGTTGAGAAGGCACCTACAGGATTCTGAAGAAGATCAATAATGTGGTCTTTCGGATTTGTCGTCAAGGTTTTCGGGCGGAGCCGAAGGTTGTCCACATCGACCGACTGGGACTCTGCGATTATCCGGATGTTGCAGTATCTGTTCGGGACGGACATACTTGATGAGGGGGCAGAGCTACACACTCGCTGCTTCACATCCCGCGCGAGCGAGTGGAAGTGAAGGACAGCAGTTATATGATAGCTGGTGGCCTATCATAAAGGACGCCGCCGCACGCGCAGATAAACTTATCGCAGCTCGCCCCTCGCTGACCTCGAGAAGCTCGTCTTCCTCCATTTATCACGCAGGAACGTCGTCATAACAATTACTTTTCCCAGAACATCTTGGATTGCTGAGAACGTTCTAGACGGCACCTGCCTCATTTATAAATACCACATGCACTCTGAGGGGAGAGTGAGTAATTCCCGAGAGTTTGGCGTCTCGTGCGACCTTAAGCGATAGTTGGGCGATTCCGAATCGGCGAGTGCACGAGTGCGTCAGCGATCTTGTGTGCAGTGAAGGTTGAGACTGATTTGCGGGACTGTGTACTTGATGCATGAGTGAAAAGACATTCGGGACGATGTAAATAGACAGTTTTAACTAAACGTTTGGAAATAATTGGAGCAGTTTAAGGGACATTAGCAAGAATAAAGACTGTAATCAAGAATTTAAAAATGAAATGACGAGAGTAATTAAATATTGCGTTCAATAAGAATAATAAATTTTAGTAGGATGCTCAGACTGGTAAATAACAGATGTGTGACTGTTTGTAGCATTGAGAATAAATATAATTATTGAATTTAAGTTTATTTTTATTAAGACCTCCATCCCTCACTAACTCAGATACTCCCCTCAGGCATCCCATGTAGCACTTAGGCTATCGGTATTGCACACCTGTAACGTCAATAGTACACGCAAACAACCCGGGCACCTGCATTCGTGATAACAATGTTTACTCCCATATCTCCTTTTGGTGGTTTCACGGGGACCACACTTTCCCAATCCCAAAATGTTCTGTGGTACACCCCGAATTCCAATTTCATTTTTGCACGCTTTTGCCGAAACACTCTGTATAATCGAGCCACAAGTGTTTATTCTTCGCATGTTGCCCTGGTGCGATTAATTTTTCACTCAACTTGGTTGCCCGTGAGATGGTAACATTACTACCTAATGTTTATTACCGAGTAAAGAGTTGTTCAGGATGAGGCAGAACAACTAGGTATGGTTCAATAATAATAGGGACGCCAGTATATACGTGCTTAAAAACCTAGCCTGACATCGAGACGATTTCCAAAATTCACGTACTACTCGACAAAGTCAACATAGCAGCCTGGGAGTGGTGACTCTCGAGCGCTGGTGTGACTTTTGAGAGGGGAAGTACGGCAGCGAGTGTGGGAAGTTCTGTACCGTTGATTGCGAATGTGAGTGTACACCTGCAGACATTAATCAAGCAACTTCTATAGGCAACAACACACACGGAAGCACCAACACAGAAACGCGAATCAGTCAACATTGTTACACAACTAATGGTCGCTACAACCACCTGTCAACCGCAACCGAGCGCCTTATCTTACCCTGGAGGTGGAATGGCCAAAGCTCCTGCCACACTGTCCCAATTTTTCCGTGAAACTGCTTCCAATAAGTTTGGTCAAATAAAGCTGCAGAGTTATAACGTCATCGAAACGTCATAAACGCCGCAATTTTTGCCTGAGAAAGTTGGATGACTTCAGTTTCCCTCAGACATTTGAAAAATCAACCGGTTATAAAATTTATTTGATATTTGACGGTCTCAGCCAATCAGAATCGTGCAAGACAAAAATGGACGTCAAGAAAATTTAAATAATGAACAATTAATGGAAACGAAGTAAGGTATGAAGATAATTAATTTATAGCGTAGCTGTGTGGGCATGAATGCTATTTTAAGTGAATATTGCATTTAATATTACGAACTCAGAGGCATTTATTTCATTCTGCAGAAAACATATCTTATGAATGAAATTTTAATTTAGTAAAGAAAAGAAAATGAATTACAATAATACTAACATTACTTCAAGTAATGGACCACATGGAAAAACAAAATCAACGTCTCGCTATGAAAATAATTTATCAATACAATTTAAAATTTGACCCTCCCAATTAAAAAAAAAAAAATTTGACAGTGTGTCACATTTTCAAACACCTTCAAGATTATTTGATCAAATTTGTTGGAAGGAAAAATTAGATGGCCATATTTTGCCCTCAAATTTTATTGTCGAATATAGTCGAAGGAAAAAAACTTGATAATGTGACAGGGGCTTAAGTATGAAAAGAGGGAAGGTAGAAAACGGTTTGACCTTGTGTACTTGACATCTTCTCCGGATGCACACTCGGCTTGGTCGGGTACTACCTACAAAAGAATGCACTAGTCCAAGCCAGTGATATCAATTAGAAAAATAACATTCACGGAAAGTCAGTTGATAAGCTACTGCTGACCGGCGAATCAGGGAAATCAACTGGGAACACGTGAATTATAGCTGTGAAGTTATTGACATTCAGTGGGAAATCACCAATAAATCAATTAAATTCAACCGCTATATTAATTTGTTAACTGGCACTGATTACTAGTTCCTCAATTCTCACTGTTTTCACTGATTTAGCTCACGTCTCGCAGATTCAAGTTTCTACCCAGCAAACGCAACCTGTCGGCAAATTGTCGGCCCGATACCTGTACTGTCGGCAAAGTGTCGGCAAATTGTCGGCCCGATACCTGTACTGTCGGCAAAGTGTCGGCAGATTGTCGGCCCGATACCTGTACTGTCGGCAAAATGTCGGCAGATTGTCGGCCCGATACCTGTACTGTCGGCAAAGTGTCGGCAAATTGTCGGCCCGATACCTGTACTGTCAGCAACTGTCGTTTCGATACCAGGAGATAGCCATCTGACAACGGCGTGACCTCTTTTTCGAGACAGTATGTTTGCCGTTAGAAAAAAGATAACGGCCGACTGTATTTTTTTTTTTTTTTGGATAACAGATAGATATCACCTAAATTATGACGGCGTGATATCTCACAGGCAACATGTCGCCAATAGCAAAAATTTTATTTTCGCCCGATTCCGATATAGCAGCTTTATTTTTCGGTAAGCTGGCCGTCATCTTATTTATTCCGGCCGGCTAACGTTTCCGAGATATGGCTCTTTATCACAATAAAGATACAAATATGATGTCTTTTTGCCAATAAACTTTAGGAAAGTGTTTTTTTGAATAGGCAAGATGTTAGCTAGCTATTAATGGCATGATATATTTTTGAGACCATGTGTTAACTGTTGGCATGATTTTGCCATGATTATATATATATATGTCACATGGTAGCCGATGACATTTTTTACTTTGAAATTTTTTTTATTTGCACAACCATCTGACATATATTAAAAACTAACAAAAACTATTTTGTTTCCAAGCCTTTCAAGAAAAGAACAAATAGTTTTTAAATAATCAGTGTTTAAAAATTATTTGTTATATTGTCATGAATGTATACATTCATTTATAATCATTTGTCATGATAAATATAAAAATACTGGAGTGTGTCAACAACTTACCCCGTGGTGTACACTTTAGCATGCTGGACTGTCAACTCAAGGGTCTTAGGTTCGAAGCCCGCACTCATATATTATGTGCTAAGAAGTAAATGAAATAAATATATGTAAACAGGAAATAAAAATTACTAAAGTTTTTAATCGAAAAGTTAATGTTTTTTTTTTCATTGTTATCATGCTTATTTCTGGACATCATGCCGCTGCAGTCCCGGCATTGTAACGACATAACAGCCGCCGCAGCCCCGGCGTCTTGCCGCCATCCAGCAGCTGCAGATTCCGAAACTTGGCGGCTAGCATTTACCGTCGCGATTCTGGCCCGTACCTTTCGTCTACGTAGGGCCGGAATACACTTTGTATCTTGCCGTTAACGGTACTGTGTATTTTTGACACTGTCGGCAAACGGTCAGACACCAGTCCACATTTCCATCGGGCCGCTTCCAGGATAAGACACAGGCCGACATCATCTGGCCGGAGTTTGTCGTCTATCTTTTACCGGCCCGATTCCGGCCCGCATTTTTCGTGTTTGTTGGGTAGTTTACAGTGTGGTGTTGATAAATAAGACTATGCTGCAGTGAACAATACAACAGGTTTTCTAGTGGTAGCGGTTATAGGCCATTTGTATCCATGTTATCCTTGAGTGCCAGAAACGATGTACCTGCGCTTGTAAAGAGGATCATATGTTGACAGAATCTTGTATTCTTTGTTACAGGTAAGTGCGGGGAAAGTCAGCATGGTGAACAAGAGAGTTTGGGTCAACCCAGCGCCCCCGCTGGTTCCACCTGGAATGGCTGTGTGAGTCATAATTTCATTATGTTTGTGTGGCAGTGCAATGCTGGCACAAATTGTTCATTTGTCTACGCCCTCCTGGACAATATACCACAAATGCCATCACCTCTAACGTATGGATGAGCCGTTTATAGCTCAAAACATCTTCATGTAAATATAAAACGCTGCGAGATCATGTCTATGCAAGATTTTCAAACTTGTCAGTACTGGGTGCAGCTGGTTCCAATTTAATATAGCACTTTTAAAAACATCAGTTCAAAGCAAATTCCAGCTCGAATCTGCTAACGCAGATTGAATTGCCGCAATAATTTTAACAGCGAATGATATTAAGAAGAGTATTGCCATAACGTCTTATCAAAAGGGTAATATTTTAACTATATGAAACTGAAACCATCCTCATTGGCTGTTTCAGTTTTCTATTTGATACCGTGGTCAGATTTAGAATATAAAAAATAATGACATAATATTTTTGGATCATAATGCAGGAACGAGAACTGTGGAGATAGCTTCATACTCTACAGTAGGGATTTTTTAAAAATGAATTAACATGATTGAATATGTGTAAATATAAGAAATTACTAACTGTACTCGTGGTATTGATTCTAGAAACATGTTGTGAAATGGGATAAATTTTGTTATAAACGTAAGAATGACGTATTTTATACATGCGGTTTTTTTATATAACTGTACATATTTTTGTGTCAATAGATCTTGTGGAACTGCCAGTGAGTGTCATGCCTACAAAAACTTAGTTCGACAGACTGTATCACCATTGTTAAACAAGTGACGACCAACAGAACTATACAAAATGGCTATTTACTATATTACTAGTGTCAAATGGAACACGCCTTGAGTGGGTTTTATTTCACTTTATTCAAATTAGACTAAGAGCTCGCACACTGTTGATGGATTTATATTCTTTACAATCCAATTTTTATTTTATTAGATTCATAAACTATGTATTCCGTCTATGACAAAGTGCACACATTGCGGAAAGATAAATGGTGGAGAGAATGGAGAAATGCAGGGCTTTGAAGTGTTCTCAAGTAACCGTGGAACAACCATACCAAACAGTTCGCAAACTTGGTGTTACGTTGCCTTATCCGATATAGGAAAGCATGCGGAAATGTTCAGAAAAAAAATCTGTTATGTAAATTTTATCGTTCTTCTATCTAAAGTTCTGAATATGGTCAGTGCGAATCAGCGGCATGTTATGTCGATTGCCACTCTTGTGTTTTATTTTCACGAAAGAATCGGTTAAATATGCAGTGAATTACAGAAAATTACTGCTGGAAAACGTTTCACAAGATGGCAGGTATTTGCTTTGACACTTGTCACGCATTGTATCCTGGTGGTAAGAATGAAGAAGATAAGACACAAATGCCATTATTAGTATATTTGATATATTCAAAAACCAATGCAAGAGAGTACATACGTCGCTGTGCTAGGTTCACGGTAAATACAACATCGTGGAAGCCTTGCATAGTTCTCTTCATTTGTATATTCGATCTGACATAGTGAATAATTTCCAATTTATCAATCGAGTGATAGACCCACTGTGGCATTGTCGGAAACATAAATATTTCACTATTAACTGTTCATATTTTTATGTGTGTTGGAAATTAACTTGTTTCATTTGGCATTAATTTTAGGTTACATATCTAGTGAAGCTTTAGAAAACAATGGTTTATTTCTTCTATTTGCTCCACCACCGTTGCTCTGTATGTGACAATCATATTTTTTTTTCTTTAAAATCGGTTTATTTTAGAGGCTGTCATATTTCCCAAAGGTCGAAATAAAAAGTTCTTACACAAATGTGAAACATTTACAAACACACTGAATTTGTTTCCTGAAATAATTTGATACTACATGTTCACTGCCAATATACGAGTATGTATATCTGATATAGCCCTTCTAAAAACTGGGTTATGTGAATGTTTCTTATTTTTGTAAACTTCGATGATTAATGACGATGAGGTAATTTACAAAGAAAATGGTTATTTTGGAATGGGTTAAAAAATGTATTACATAGGAATACCACTGCCTCGTTTCCAGGTCATAAAATTCTTGAGGAACGTAGCAACGGATGTGCGCTATAAATAGGTGTCCAACAAGATATGTATACGTGGTAACTACACAATTGTTATCGTATTCGTTTTTTTTGGGAGGGGGTATGCGGGAAGGGATTTTGAGATGGGTTAATATCTTTACATATATATAATTCTTCTGTGCGTGTGTATGTCACTGAACTCCTCCTAAACGGCTGGACCGATTTTGATGAAATGTTTTGTGTGTGTTCAAGTGGATTCGATAATGGTTTAGATTCACAATTCGGTCCACTACAAAATTTTTTTTTTTTATAAATTTTTTATTTATAAGTTATTGTTGATCTTGGAATGTTTTACATTGTATCCGGCAGACAGCGCTGCGATCGCGGTGTCGAATATCCAAAAATATTTCAGTTTACTTCCAGTTTGTCCCGATAGTGGCGCTGCGATCAGATTCAGGAGAATTTCGTAACTTTGTGTTGTTATTGTGTTAAAATAAATCGCGTGCTAATTGAAATATTACATTCAGATGTAATTAGTGTGTGAAGGGTTTTGAAGTGTAGATAAAAACTATACATTGTGCAAATTGTGCATCTGTACAGGACAACGTCTGCCGGGTCCGCTAGTTGAGTATAAATATCGATACTATCTGTTGTAACGTCTGGTTATCTAACACGTCCTATTTGTATTTCAACACATTTTAAGTTAGCATGCAAATTTATAATTCTAGTACATGGACGTAAATTTTGTAAACAAATATTATGAATGTCTTTTTTTTTTTACATGTAATAATGTTGTATCATAATTTTGTTTTATTAATTCTACGTAATATTAATGTACACGCAGCAGCTGAAATGTTAATTTTCCATATGTGAATTGTTGTAATTTTATTCTGTTTCATCAGGTTTCAAGTAACTTGTTAATTGTGTGCAAGTTGGCAATATTTAGGCGCACATTTTGAATCGTCACGGTATTGGAAAGCACCCTGGGTTAAGCCCTATGTACTCTGTACTGATTTGAATATTTAAACGCTGCCGATAATGGATGGTGACGGAATGTTCCATACTCCATCTTGAATTAAGTGGGTCACAACGGCAGCAGACCAGTGAGGCCTTAGTTCTACGTTAAAAGTATAAATTAAATGTTTTAAGAATAATTAGACCCAAAAAAGTATATTAGAATTTGAGTGATAAGCCAACGGTACACGGTACTACCGTTAGAACATGTCTACATATAAAATAAGTGTGAGAAACTCTACAATTATATAAGGTGTGATTCTACCTTATGTTCAGTGACCTTTACACGTACTTGAGAGTGTTTAATAAATTTTTTAATAAGTAGCATCATTTCCCGACACTTTTCTGTGGTCACAAAGTGCCTGAGATTTAAATAAGTATCTGATTGATCTACCAACATAACCTGTGCTAGCCAGGGGCATTTTAAATATGTAATTATACAGGCACGTAATTTATTCTAACGGCCAAGTGTGAGAACATTAGCAATTTTTATTTTTAACTGAATTAAATCTACTCTGCAAAACTTTAAGTGTGTGCAACATTCAAAATGTCTAAATAATATTTTTTTTTTTTACTTTCAGATACTCTATCCACTTAATTGGCATTTGTAGTAGGCATAATGAGAGATATCTTTATAGACCTAGCCCAGCTTCTGCGTGTATATCCTTTGCATTTTTAACACTACCAAGGAATTACACTTTCAGGCAATTTATTTCTATGATATTTTTCCACATTAAATTATTGCTTAAAAATATTGGAAGCCTTTCATTGCTTTAAATAAATTCATAGTTGGTTCTTATGTCTTCCTGTGTGTCTTGTAGTGTTGTATACCTACGCAGGGGGCTGCACAGAACCTGATTTTGAGCAGCGCTGTCCAGGTAATTGAAATTCTGTTGGTGTGGAATACCAGCAACTTCGACGATGGTTTGCGGTATGCAAAATAACTGCCAGTTGGCTAATGTTTGATGTTAATTTTATTGGTATGGATTTATCTCCGGTCGTTGCACTTTAATTATGCAGTTCTGCCTGTATACATTACATTTGACTAGAAAACCATAGAAGGGCTCGCTCGTTTTCTTACAAGGGCTAACACTCATACGTGGGGCATACGTAAACTATATATGTATATATATAATATATATATATAATCTCCAAGTTTTCCCCCACGAAGTATACTTTATACTGTTTAGCAGGAATTATTCCTTTGCGAGTTTAAAATAGACGGCGTTGATAAACAGCGTTCGTATCGACAGAGACAAATTAGTGCGTGAATGTCATTTTCGGAGGTTTTTTTTTTCTTTGCAATCTCTTTAGCTTACTCCACCTATCTCTCGTAATGCTACATCCGCGAGAGACGACCTTATTTGTGCAAATACTCTACATTGCCACGCATCTACTGAAGAAACCAGAAAATGTTTTATGTTCACTTGGCTGAACTCCAAGGGCAAGTGGAGATGTTGCTTTTCCGGCCGAGATAATTGGATTGCGGATGCACTCTTTTAGCCACAGCTATTACGGCCCGTTTTACATTGCTTTCAGTGTAATGTTATTTACTGCCGCGCCTTTCTAGATTGGTGAGTTAAGTGCCGTATCGAACGACATTGCCGCGAGAATTTTACGAGGCCGTTTCTGCAGGACGGCGAGCAAAGCTTTTGCCAGAACTCGCACGGACGCAGGGCAGAACTACGGCATACGCATGAATGCAGAGGTTAACACTCTGAGGTCAGCAGACATTTACAAGACAGCCAAGACAATTTACAAGTGAGTTACTTAAACCCACCACTACAGGAGCACCAGTTATATTGCTCTCTGTGTTCCCACTCACTGCCGTTCTAGTGGCCAACATGACAATGGACACACTTGCCGTGCTCTACAACGTCCATTATTGGCTGGTAATCAGTCACTATGCCACTGTGTTGATTTTTTCCCCAATAAAATGTTTTTACTTGTGTAAGATGTTTTACAATCACACCTGTCCTGCGGAGATGTAAAAAAAATATTTTTGTAGTCGGGAAAGTTATTGTTACTAAGATGTAGAGTTCTTGTAAAGTCCTGTTAAACACAGTCAGTGCAACGACTGCATGAAAATGCCAACAAAATGATAACACCTGCTGCAGCATGGCGGAGCGTCGTTCGCCAAACAATTTGAACTATTAAAAATTCGCAAATTTACTGACGTTTAAGCTAGACTTCCTAAACGTTTGCATACTCAAGTAGACATCGAGCGCTCATTGGTTGCTTTCAACCTTAGCGAGAGGCAATTATTGGGCTTGCATTTAGTTGCATGCTCTACTTTAAATCCATACAGTTCTCCAAAAAGTGTTAAATAATATGGCGACTTACTGCGAAACAGCATATACGTACGAGTTATTGAATTCTGGTCTCTCCCCAAATTAAAACCCGGAATTTTTCAGGTCAGCACGAATCACTAACCAGACACGGGCGTCGGGGCTGTAGGGAATCTTTTACGTTACGTGATAGCCAATTATTCATGAGGCCACTTTCCACATCTCCGTGAAGTCAGTGGCGGATATAAAGAAAGGCTAGGGGGATGCACTCATCATTTGAATCTTGACGATACACTGGTGAAATATGAGTATTCCTGATTCCAAGTACATTGTTCTTAAAGCGGCGACAATACACATACTTAGTAGAGTACTTAGCAGGAGATTTCAAGATTATTTTCGATCAACTATCCACCAAGTACTGACATGTGTATCTAGCATTAAAACTCAAAGCTTACTGCCAAGTGTGTGGTTCGATCATAAGGCATAGTTCTTCGCCCTTCGGGTATCGCCATCAATTGGGTCTGTAGATCCGCCACTGCGCGCAGCCAATGATTGACCGAATACGTTTCACTCCAAAGTAACCGCAGTGTTATTTCGCTTCTCTATTCCAACTTATTCTGTAGCAGAAATATGGTGCAGAATACATCGTTAGATGTTAAAATTCACGCGTGGAATAGACTCTCAATCGGACGTCATTTCGCGACAACGAATGAACTAACGTGTGACCTATTCGAATATAACAAGTATCAAACGATTTTCCCGTATTATAAATTCTTTATTTGCAATAAATGAAATTAATATTTTCTTATGGTTTTTCTCATAAGTTAAATATTAGTAACAGAGTATTTAGTCCTGTAAAAGAACCAAGCCGCGTATATTTGTGCAAATTCATTAAATTAAATTAATTTTGAATGTTGTGCAATTTACCTCATTTTTGCGAAAGAATTACGTGCAAGAAAGTCTCCCGATACATTAAATTCACGACTGCAGATTTCCTCGGGTTACTGGCCTCATATATTTGTTCCAGCAGACCTTCTTATTCGATTGGGCCAATCAGAATTAAATCGCCCCGATATCGAACGTTTGAGATTCGCACACAAACGACTGAGATTGACAAAAATTAAAAATAACCCAACCCTGAAAATGTATATGACGTTCACCTGTTTTAAAATACAAAGTTGCATTCGCCCCCCCCCCCCCTTACACACACACACACATGGTGCACTTGCACATGCAGTTACATGTGCATGTTAAATTGCAGATGCATTTGCATGCGCAATTACAATTGCGCATGTACTCCCGCCCCCCCCCCCCCCCCTTCTGCTCCTGTGCGAGTGCCGAAGATTTCACGGGTGTTTCTTGGCGAGTGTTGTGGAGTGTATGACCGCCAGGATGCGCTTGCATAGATCGGTACTTGGTTCGATCCTTGTTGGGGGTACTTATATTTTGTTTGCACACTTTCTCTATGAGAGTAAGTACACATGTCTGGTCGGCACCCGCAGGCAGATGAGGATGGAAGGGGAAATGTATTTAGGTTTCGTCTCGTAGGCACCTGGATGACAAGTGAGAGGTTATGGGAGAGGAGTGATAAGGGGAGGGGGTAATGCAGTTGGATACTGCTCGGACGTGTAAATAGACAACAGAATCGCGCATTAAATAAACAGTTAGATTAAGTTAATATATTATGTATTTGTGCACTGGGTATGTACACTCTTCCAAATGCAGCAATGAATTATTGAATAATGCATTGATTAATTAATCGAAGTCTTGCATGTACCGAGATAGTACGTACCACGAGTACAAGATCTAATTACACTTCTTTTCGGCATTCATAGGCCGTATTTCTCCATGGGAGGTCAATGTGGGTGATTTCTCCTTGGCATAACGCAAAACAGTCTTCAGTAACTACCGAAGTACGTAGAAAAATAAAAGTTAATTTGGGGATAAGTTCTCTTTTGTATCATTACATCCAAATGGGGGTTTATATCAACGATACTTAAGTGCATCAAGGAGCCGCAGTGGCTCAGCGGTTAGCCTGCTCGCCTTCCGCCATGGCGAAACCGGTTCAATCCCCGGCCAGTTACTCCCGGATTTTCGCATGTGGAAATCGTGCTAGACGATGCCGTTGGTCGGCGATCTCCCGCTTCCCCCGCCATTTCATTCCGACGTTGCTCCATTCCTCACTCGCCCTCATCGGCTCTCAAGACCTCGCTGTTACAAGCCGCCCAATTCTCTTCACTCACTTTAGTGCATCAACGTTAGTTTTTTAAACTCTGTATACGCTGCGGTATAAGAAAATCATTTGTTTATATTCCTTTATACTTTCCATAATTAAAGATATTCCGAACTCTTTTCAGCAAGGAGCGTAAGATACAGATTTGTCCGTCAAGAAATATCACATCGCTGAAAAACAATACTTGACCATAAAATGCGTGAATGGGCTTGGTTACCCCATAAACACCAATAATTCGGCCCTCTGTTGTGATTTGTGGGTGGTCTGGCGACCCTCTTGAACATAGCAAGCCAATAACAACCGTTCATCTGTGCATCTGATGCTCACTGTGGACGAGTGAACAAGAGACACGGAGAAAGCAAGAAGCAAGGCGCCATGAAATGTTAAGCTCTTGACAGACTCGCATAGGTGTTGTATATGTAGCTTGCCACACACTTAATTTCCCCGAGTGTTGAACCTGTTGTTAAGTGGAAATTTTCCGCATGGTAACTATCGCATGTAGATGGTTCACTATAAATGGAGCATTTTTAATATCAACCAGTGTAATAATCACTCCTAACGCCGCGTATTTAATCGGGAAAATAGACTGGCGGTCTCGCAGGGGCAACGGAACATGAAAAGTATAGTCCCGCATTTTAACGCCATACTCGGAGCATTTGCGGCCGCTGAATTTATTCGAAGTATTTTCTCTCTCTTTTACGTAAATTAGAGTAAAATATACATACCGATTACATATTTACGTTGTCAACATTTTCACGGATTTAAATTGATTGGTGCATAAAGTGAGAGTGTAGATGCAATGCTAATTTCACATCATGGAAGGATACACAGTGCGTAGAGACGTAATTCTCAAACATCGTTTTCAAAAGTGCACAGTTTACCGTGAACAGCATATACATTAACGTGTTCAGTACCTCCAGCACCTCCACGTGGGCAATTCGACCAAGTTACGCGCCTCCCGCTTGAGGACACAAGTGTTTGAACATATTCATTTTTATTATTGCTTTACACTCCGAGTATCATTTTAAGTGTCGCGTGTGCTACAGCTGCGACATTGATCAAATCAGTAATTCATAAAGAGACTGGAGAATTGCGACCAATTTTACAGTAAACATATTTTCGATAACACCCTAGAAGCATGATCCTTTTACTGTCGGATGATTCAGGTTTGGATTCCGCTTAGTTATTTGCAGACCAATTACAAAGGTTCTGCTTTAGAGTATCAGAACAATTATTACTGGCCCAATAAAATGTGATAGTAGCAACACATACACAACAACCAATTACTTAAAAAAAAACAAAAAACTGTCTAATATGTGTGGCGTACGTTCAATTCCAAGAATGGGAATTTTTCTCGCGACAAACTATTATGACTTATAATACGTTATGCGATATGGTACATTAAATTATTCGCAAAAATATGCAGACGCAACTCTGTTGATAAAACTTAACATTTGGACAATTGTAATGGATAGGAAATAATAATTAAGGCCTTGTAATACGACATAGGACTCATTTACTGCAATATTTTTTTCATAGTTACAAATATTAATTTTTATTTTTAAATTTATAAATTTTATTTAAATATTAATTTTCACAAAGCTGTTCTCGTCTCTATTTGAAATCTTAGTGTTATTTTAATTTTGGAGGCCTATTTATGCAGGTTACTCCGTTAATTCATGAGAATGATCTAGAGACATTTGGCCTTAGCAATACCTGAAAATACCTCGTGCAAACACTGAATTTCTAAACCAAGCACATAAAATGGGTTTGGAGATATGGGCGGCTCTTAACATCGAGGTCTTGAGAGCCGATGAGGGTGAGCGAGGCGAGTATGGAGCAACGTAGGAGTGAAAGGGCGGGGGAAACGGGAGATCGCCGAGAAAACCCGCCGGCCAACGGCATCGTCCGGCACGATTCGCACATGCCAAATCAAGTCCATAAAAGAAGATCCGACTGCATATACTTTTTACCATAAGAATTAAGGCATGTAATTTTTTTCTATACAACACTGAAACTCAGTCTTAAAAATATTCAGTTGACAATAGTTTCTTTGCAGTGCACGGAGAAATATTCCCAAATTGTTGTGGCATTTTTCAAGAAGTGTAAAACTGTATGTATGTACATTTTTATCGCAAATATTATTTCTTGAAAATAATCTCTCTTTAAGCGAACTCAGAAAATGCGTCTCTAATAAGAGCAGGTAACATTTTATTTAAAAGTTCTTAGTTTTCTGCTGGTCCATTCTTTATAAGGATTTTACTTCGTTTAACTCGTTAACAAAGTTTCCCTGTGAACGTCAGCATAATGGCTGCTTTTTTCATCAGTAGATAGGCATTAATTAAAATCGCACAAAGTATAAAAGTAATCCAATTATGATTAATTAATTTTTAAGAAAGTGGAAATATATGAACCACATTTGTATGATAATATATCGATTTTAAAAAAACTGAAGAAGTAAGAATGTAGAATAACTAAACTAAATGTTAATGCATTCCCGTCCAAGAAGAATTTTTATTGAAGCTTATCTTTTATACACGGTACGTGCTAATTTGTTTGTATGAGCAGCAGGATTAGCCACTTTCAAGGATTGGCATTGACGAAGAACTTATACTAGAGATGGTGAAGTCTGTTTTTGAAGGACGCGAGGCCACCAACTCCGTATTCTGACTCCAAAGAAGTAGAACAAGTGATAAAAATTATTATAGAATATTTTATTCGTGTGCATGCTGAGTATGTAAAAATTTCGCCTAAGGAATCACTCGCGAACTGCTGTAGTGAACGTGTATTTGATGCACAAAACACCAACCACATTGTAAATGATTTGGCTGTATTCAACGAAACTCACTTCAGCTACGTATGTCACGACCAACCTTATCATGACACAGCAACTTTGGGGCGCACATATAAGAGAGATGTCTAAGGAGAAGGAGAATATCATATGTTTTATGCACCACTAATGTTTGTATTGTGTATATACAATTCTCCTATTTCTACCAACCCTCCGCCAGTGTCCTTGGTTTGAAGTGGAAAATAATTCTGCCTGAAACACTAGTATATAGGCTGTTCACGGTAAAGTGAGCACTTTTGACAGTCTGCTTACTTTTCCCTTTCAGCCATTTTTTTATCCTTTAGAAATCTTTTTAAATAAATATTGCCATGTAAGTAATAAACACAGTGTGTATATTCCACCGGACTCTGATTTTAACGTCTAAGGCTAAAGTAAAGTGACGTAATTCTTAAACATTGTTTTCAAAAGTGCACATTTTCTCCGTGAATGGCCTTTACATATTCGTACTATAGTCTATTCGCTGTTTGTTCACACTTTTCGAAAAAGAAAAAAAAATTCAAAAAACACTCTTTGTATGACGTGTTTGGTTGTTTCCCAAATATGTCGTGTAGGTATCACAAATGTTTTATACTAGCGTAAAACATAAAATAACTTAATTATGGTTCAATTGAATTTGTACTTTCATGCTATCCATGAATTATAATATTTTATTTATAATTAGCACTTATGAGAGCAGAGGGAAAATCATGTGTCGGCAATGTCTAGTAAGAAATAGTTCTTATGCAAAATATTATTAAAGTTTGTGTGCACGAATGTGGTACAGTGTCCATTTGGTGCAATTTTCTAGATTTGGTTAAGTTTTCTTTGCATGTGGCGGAGGAATATCCCGGAAATCGAATCTTAGCATGGATTCCATAAAAGTCTGAATAACTGTTGAGTTGAGAGATTTAGCCGTCTCCTAACAACGAAGTATTGTCAGCCGATGAGGGTGAAACGAGATGAGAACGGAGCAGCGCCAGAATGCGAGGCGGAGGAAACGAGACATCCCCGGGAAAACCCCTCGCGATTCCCATTCGCTAAAATACGAGTGGGACCCGGTCGGGGATTAAACCGATTCGCCGTGGAGGGAGGCGAGCAGTCTACCCGGTCAGCCACCGCGGCCCCCGAAGACAATTGCGAATCTACTAAAACGATCGGCACTATCCCCCCCCCCCCTCCCCGAATATACGCCTCTCCACGTGGTCACGTGAACGAATGTGATGGTCGTAATCACGATGAAGCCCTCCGCCGAATATCGGCAAACCATTAATCCTTTCAGCGGTCTGGGTGACTGCCCGCTGGGCCTAAATCCTCTCTCTGCACACACCGGGAGTGCTTTCAGCCCCCACAGCTTCTCCGCTAAACTCCTCTCACTCCACTGCCACCCCTAATTCTCTACCTTCATCCATCACTTCCATCTCCAAACATCCTGCGGTATGATATCAAAGCTCGCCTTCAACTGCTACGCAGACAGTCTTCGTTTCCGTGTCACGTCAGTTTCAGATGTGTATTGTTGGAAATTGTTACGTGCAGCAACAGGCGTGCTAGCCCGATTACGTGAGCACAAACATGCCACGACGAAGTGGAACGAATCCTTGAGCGCTTAAAAACAAACCCCTCCGGGCAGAGTCAGTTGTTAGTAAACATGGGCTATATATTACGGCTGGAAACCCGGCGAACGAGGTGTTTTGTCGTCGAGACACTGCACCAGCAAGATGTCCAGAGATGGAGACGTGCCGCCCGCTGACATACGTCTAGTCTTCAGCCTACGGCATCATGGACAAGGTGAGGTCGGTCCCTAGAAACTACTCAGTGTCTTTACTATAACTAAGTAATTGAATAATAAATAATATTCATTAACACAATGTAACCAAGTAAACATAAGAAGAGCTCTTCCGAGTTAAAGACTAACAAAAGGATGGTAAACGATATATAATACGTTCAATAAACGATATGTAATTTATGTGACTTCAATACAGTGACGATAAGGAGATAAATAGTGTTCACCTCTGAGTTGCGCCCAACCCCAAATTGTACGTTAATATAAACTATAAAGATCTACACGCCATTTTTTTAAATAAAAAGTAACAAAAATGTTCACTATAGAAAAACCAGTCTCGATTAGGTGGAGGTTCACAGGACACAAACCAAATTTGTTCTCTCCAAGAAATAACTTTTCCCAAACCACCTTAAACTGGGAGTCGCACAGATATTCCTTCATATAAGTGTTTGATAAAACTATCACAATGATATTCATGTTTATATTCTTCAAATACCATGTCGTTATAAAACTGATCAACTAAATACTGAAAAGCAAATTTACCTACATCAGGATAAATGATTCTAGCAACATGGAGTATACGGTTGCAACAAATGTTCTTGTACAACAAATATAACTGCATTTTTTATGAAGATGACCTGTCTGCAGCCAAACATTATGCCATTCGAGAACGTCATTGTACCAGCACATACATGTTGTACCAATTCAAGTTAGAGACCCTTCTTTAGTGGATCTTACATATTCGTAGTAGGCATCTTGAATGGATTTATGATATTGCTTATGCCGTTATACAAAAGGTTTAAGCAAACTAAAACGTCTGGTCTTTCTAAGCCAGTGATGCAATTGAATGTTAGAATATAATACTTAAATACTTTTGTATCTAATTTTCACTGTGTGTTATTTGCTTCTTGCAAAAAGGCAGGAACTTATTGATATAGGCTGTTCACGGTAAAATGAGCACTTTTTAATGCCTGCTGAATTTTCCTTTTGGCAGATATCTATATTCCTATCACTTTTTAATACAAATATTGCCTTGTGACAAACAAACGCAGTGTATACTTTTCTTCACTCCCAAAAGTTAATGTCTGAAGCTGTAATAAATTATATCTATTAGGGATTAATGCCGGTTAGAAGGGCTTTAAAAACTGCTCACTTAAACGTTAACAGCATATATATATATGCTATTCACGGTAAAGCGAGTACTTTTGATAGCCCTCTCACTTGGAATAATATTCAAAAAATATATTTGTTTTAGCCTTGGGCGTTGACTTCCGAATGCGGTGGAATATACACAATGTGCTTATTACTTACACTTAAAACGTGAGATAATTACAAAGCCAGGAATGTTAGCGCTATCCTTATACTGGTCCCATAATACAGCGATGAAAGAAATTTGATAGATTTAAATTTGGGAATTTATGGGACAAGGTCACAAATACGAAGGACAAAACCAGATATATTTCCCGAATAGAGTGGGACACGAACACTTGTATGCAGTCAGGGTTCTCCCGCGACGCTTTAATGAATATGGCAAGCGACGGCAAATTGGCACCTTTGCAGAAGAATAAGCCCGTGTGAACGCGATGTGCGATGAAAACTTGATATAGTCCATTCACGGTTTCTTCGGCCTTTTCAGAATCAAACCTTTGAAAAATCTCCCCATGTATGACGTGTTTAGTTATTTCCAAAATACGCCCTGTATCACAAGTGTTTTATGTTTGTATTCATAAAAGTTATTGTTTTTCTGTTAAATTTAATTGTTATTCATATTTTATCTATAAATTATAATGCTTTATTTATAAATAATTTGAATAAAAACAGGGAGAAAGTATGTATGTTGGTAACGTCTGGTGAGAAATAGTTCTTATGCAAAATATCATTACAATTGAGTGCGCACGAATGTGGTGCGAGGTCCCTCTGGTGTAATTCTCCAGACTTGTTTAAACTTAGTTTGCACGAGACGGAGGAATATCCTGAAGTAGAACATTAGCAGGACTTCATAAAAGGCTGAAGTCACCATGAAAGGATTATATTCTTGTTATAATCACAGAGTTGTTTTATCAATGTTAATTGATAATTTATTGTTTACATGCCAATAATATTAGCCTTAAGATAATTTCCCATATAATACGATAGTTGGGATGTTGTATTTGCTCTATTAAAAAGACCTGCATCGTCTGCAAATATAGACAGTAGGCTCTCTAGTGGTGATCTTCCAAGGTCGTTTATGTAGATTAAGAATGTTGAGCACAATTCTGAAGATTAGGGTACACGACATGTTACTTTAAAATATGCACCATCTACCCTTTGTATTTATTTATTAATAGCTGGTCAAACAAAATGAAACACACTATTTGTTTAAATTCTTATGGGTCATCAGAGGCAGTTGTCACTGATGTGACGTCACAAAGTTCGAGAGAGACAAAGATACACTCCGCAAAATCACATCGTTATGTCTACATCGTGGCTGCCTGCAGATAATTTTCTCATCACATTGCGAGCCCGTATTTGTGCTGTTGTTTAAAATTGTTTTAAAAAATCCGCTGCTGTTCAAAAGATACAAAAAATGTAGAAAAATTTGGAACGAACAGCACTAAATATGGTTAACAATAATAGCATAAGTATATCACGATATTCACACTACATTTTATGAATGTAGTAGTATGGTAGGGGTATGAAGATCAGTGTAATCGTGGGATATCAGTCGCGAAAACCGAGGAAATACCACCACAAGGATTGGCGAAGTCCACGAAAAATGTAAAATACATCCGCGGATGAATACAAAAAAGTTAAATCATCCAAAATCTGCGACACTCTGCTTCCCGCAGTGCGAGAGATTGCGAGAGTGATGGTCATGCGGTTTTACCTGCTTCGTACTTTTTTGCCTGCTTCGTACGGTTTTGCCTGCTTCGTACGGTTTTACCTGCTTCGTACGGTTTTACCTGCTTCGTACGGTATTACCTGCTTCGTACGGTTTTACCTGCTTCGTGCAGTTTTACCAGCAGGTAAAACCGTAGGAATTAGGTAAACTGACGTGCCCTTTGCGGTCGCTATCGCTAATGCTACAGGAAGCAGAGTGGATCAGATTTTCCATAAATCCACTTTTCTGGAAGTGGCTGACTGTCGGTACAGGTTCCAAACAGTTCTAAATCTCAAATAAACTAAATATAAAAAATGGTGGGTAGGAATTGTGACACCTACCGCTAAATATACCGTGAAATTCAATGTGCACCGAGATCAGGAATGAAATATTAGTCGGTAAGAACTGAAGTCAACGAACTGGGTCTGCTTAGACTTGTCGTACTCGAAGACTACCATATCGTCGGACTTGCCTGATGATACAGTAGGCCGCTTGTTACGGACCCACTGGAGTCGGGCTGGGCTTCCATCAGAGCCTCGGTGTGATGTAGTCGATGCAGGCGACTCATCTCCATGCTGCTCAGTGGTTGGACTCGTTCTCGTTTCGGCTTTCTTGATGGAATTTTGTATTTCGGTCTCGGCATCGTGACAAGTTTTAACTTCTCGGCGCTTCAGCTTTCAGGTTTTTCAAACAAATAATATGAATTAAGTATTCGAATATATAGAGAACTTATCAGGCTACATGATAGTATAAATGCTTTTTCCCAAATTAGCAACACAAAAGGTGTCATTCAATTTTTTTTATTCCTACTTTCCGACACAAAATCGCGATTGTGGATCACTAATTTTAACGAGTCGCCACAGGAAGTGTTATTTATAGGTCCGAGTGAGTTAGTCGCCAGATGGTTTGCCCAACCTTCGAACGGCACGAGTGTCACTCTCGAGCGTACGGAACTGACTGAGCTGTAGGCGTCGCCGAGGAACGTGTTTCTGTCCCACGCACTTTGGAGCGCAGCCCCACCCGCCTAGTGACCGACCGAGAAAGACGTTCAATCGAATTTCACGTCTAAACCTACTATGATCACCAACAACTGCAAAAAAAAAAAAAAAAACACTGCGAGTCCCCGCCTCGTGACACAAAATGACACGAACGCTGACGTTATGCAGAGGAGATGGCGCATTCGACCCAGATAGCCATAGCGTTGCGTCGGTACTGAGTAAGTAAACCAGCGTTTGTCAATTTACAAATAAAAGCTAAGCACGACTTCTTTCTAACCACTTCGCTGGGCACAAATTCTCCTGAGCATTACACTGCACCTTATTGTATTCCTTACGACCGATACCTCGTTCGGTGATTCAGGCGACTAATTCGGTTACAGGTAGCATCGTGTGGTCTACTACATATACTTACTTAGAAAGTCAAGGCCAAACATAGGTCGCAACTAAAAAATCTGAACCCGCTCACACTCGAATCAAATTATTGTAAACTCCCAACACTTTCGAAATTCTGCACATTATTTACACAGTACACTTCAAGCAGTGGCATTCGAAAACATCTACGAACGCATCCACCACGGTCCGCATTCCACAAAATCTGCATTTAAACTTATGTAGAAACGTACTGAAATAACTACACTTCTTTGAGCAGTCGTTTCTCTTTTCTTTTCACGTTTTATTTTCTTTTGATTTACTATATTGAATGAATTAGCATCCGTTTCCACTTTACTGCTGGAGGACTTACGTCTATGCCTCGAAGGTGCTGCTTACTTATTATTTTGCGCTAATCTCACCTCTAAAACCCACACTCCCTCTAAGAAAACCATTAAAGTAAAGCCACTCACATTTTCCACTCCATTATGTGACGACACTGAGTCGTCACGATAAAGATTTAGTGTGTAAACTTATATGTCGGCAAAACTGCAAAGTCCTGGCCAGTGCAGGACTAAACTCTTTGCAAATAGTTGCGGCGCTGACTTATTAACATATTACGCATATTTCTAATATATTTTCATCTCCTTTTATGAAGTATTTTAACAGTTCATCTGTATTAACTTTTATGGATATGCATAATGCGAATATGAGTTGCTTTGCAATTGTTGTGAAGGGGGACGTCGCCAGGGGGCGCGGCAGTCGGGTGTTGGCCGGTGTTATAAGCCCTGGAGAAGGTTTAGAAAGAGGGTATGCTTCGAGAGAGTTGTAACCGCGTATCGGGGGGGCCAGCGTGATGTGTCTGACTTGCCACAGCTGATCGCCCGGTGTTGGGCGTCGGGAAGGAAACAGTCAATTGCGCGGACGGCGTGTTCCCTTGTAAGGCACAATCGTGGTGGAGCTAAGTCACGTGAAACTTTGTAATACTTTGTCCTGGAGTATAGCGCAATCATGAAACTGATATTGTAAGAGTTTTAGGTCGCTCGTTCCCGCAGACGTGCTGGAGTTGCAGCACGACGTGTTTGGCCTCGGACGCGCGGTGTATAAACTCGCGTTTGCAAATGGGAGCTAAACTGACTGAGCGCGTCGGTACGGGATGCGCGGATTGTGTGAGAAGAGTGCCAGTGAAGAAGGTCGGCGACTGGCGACGACGCAGTTCTTCGCCATCGAGGCCTTTCCGCAAAGTACGCCACGCCAATTTCAGCGAGCTGCTTGCCCTTGTTCGGGCTTACGTCGCGGGGCTGAGAGCCCCTGGCTACGTGGTGGTGTTTCCTCGTGAGGAAATTAGCAGGTGCTGTGATTTATGGTTATCAGCCCAAAAAGACCGTGGGATTTTGCGTCGACATAGTATTTTAATTTATCACGTGTACTGCAAGCCCAGCGACGATTGCCAAGTTCTATAATGTATTTTATTTTGTGTGCGTAAAATTTAATTTTTTTAATGGTTCAGAAATACGTGGCATAGTTGTTGAAGATTTTAAGTGTTAGTTGCCACGAGACGTTTGGTGGATTAAGGGCCTTGTCTTTAATTTTGTGGCAATTTTATATCACGTGGGCATGTACCTTTTCTAAATAAAGGAAAGTAAATATAATTGTGTGTTGTCCCGTTGGTAGAGATGGACATCTATTGATTTTCACAGTGTTATGTGACTGCACAATTAATTATTGTATGACGAAGCATTTGTACTTAACATATTTACCATACATTAGGCTTAATAACACTGGAAGAATTTTTTAAAGACTAGCACCCTTGTACTCACGTAAATTAAGAGGTTTTGGTTAGGTCATATGAGTGAGGCAGTATTGGACTAATCCAAGCCCTTGTGGGTACAAGAGCTGTTTCAATAACAGGTGTTTTAAAATAACTGATTTTCAAAACTTGCAGGCCAATGCGTTTGTCAACACGTCAGTCAAATAAATGAAAACACATACATTAC
Source organism: Dryococelus australis (assembly GCA_029891345.1). Classification (NCBI taxonomy): domain Eukaryota; kingdom Metazoa; phylum Arthropoda; class Insecta; order Phasmatodea; family Phasmatidae; genus Dryococelus; species Dryococelus australis. The sequence goes on along the minus strand of CM056995.1, from coordinate 337,398,578 downwards.
AACCATTACAATTTAACTGACTCTAGGTGGTGGACAATCGGTTAAGAGTAATTTATTGGCATTAAATCAACGGCAGGGTATTACAGCAGTCGTTGTGTAATCAATACAGAGTACGCATAAATCGGGGAATCCGGGTCTGCCGTACAATCGCTGGCTTCTCACTGAGCTCGACATGATCAATTCAATTCATACGGTCAGTAGCGGCCACTGCGAAGTATCGATTAGCATAGCAGTCCAGGCACTGCTACTTGGCGTCAAGCCATGGCACTTGTTGGGAGAGTACATAGCGGTGGACTCGCCACATCCTAATAAAAAATTAAAAACAAATAAATTATTTTATACGAAAAGACTAATCAGGAGCTTAATATAGCATCTACCATGTCAGCAAGACACAGGAAGATTCATATTTAGAATGTCCAGTGGCCTAATAATTTTCTTTTTTTAAGGATATTTATAGTTTTGTGATTTAAAAAACCATATAATAATATATATGTATTCATATGGGTTTTTATTATCAAGAAATTACTTTTAAGGCTGTTGGACCCAAAAAATTGTATAAACTAGCTTTTGAGCCAAAATTATAATCGCTACAACGTATACTTTAAGAGCTATAGTTCTTGAAGTTTTTTTTTTTTTTTTTGCAGCTTTCTGGAGAACCAGAAGAGGAAACTGGCTTATTTTTGGGATAGTGTGAGAACTTTATCTAAACTATTGACTGATGTGATTTGAAATTTTCAAAAGTTTGTCAGTTTGTAATGTGCACGATGTAAAAAATGGTTGTTTTTGCATCCATGTAAAACAAAAAGTAATAATTTAAATATTAAAATATTACTCTTATGAAGAAGCTGAATCAACATACTTTCATAAGAAAATGCAAATGTTTCTGTTTTTTTTTATTATTATAGCAAAAAGCTGCTACAAAAGGGATGCACGTTTTCTTTACGCCTGGAATTCCGTAATATCTCGGATGCAACCCATCATACACGTGGCGCCAGGGAGTCTGAGGGTGTCTAGCAGGGTATTACCGCTCCCTCCTGTGTGTGCAGCAGAACGGACCAGCTCTTTCTCTCAATGGCTGCCAAACCTACACTCCCCTCACGACTGGAATTTCTTACCTGGCTAGTCTCTCCCACGCCTATTCCTACTCTCAACTGAGGTGCTCTTTGAAACTGTGACGTACGGTTGTCACTCTTCGATCGTGAATGCTAGTTAATATCTTTGCACTTTTTGAGTGTATAATTTCACCATTGTATTTAGTGAAACTTATAACGTTATTATACGAGAAACACTACTTTTTGTGCGTGTGCAATGGCTCAGCAAAAATTCAAGAATGGCAGACGTTACATAAAAACTAAAAGGAACAAACTTTCCCAAGCGATGAAGATATTTAATGCTGCTCAACGATCACCACGAAAAAATTGACTGCGGTTCCGAATTCTATTAAAAACAAACCAATAGACATATGCCAAAAAATTACTAGGTAGGCCTATGACTGAGAAAAATTTATCTGTTAGCAGATACCAAAAAAATTCCAAATATTACTGGCGTAAAAATAAAGTGTGTGATGTTTGTTGTTATATTAGAGTATGGTCGCATATAATGTAAGGAAATTTGAATGAAAATATGTGCTATTTCATTTTGGAAAAATATGTATAGTATATTACCACTGGTGTGCCACTTTTTCAGGTTTATCAAGGGACCTAAAAACTAATAAAAGGAAATGCAGTTATTAAAGCTATTGTGTCTATGGGTTTCTTTTTTGTAGCTATCGCCATAAAACAATAAGAACCACAGTAAAATGAGAGAAAGTGTTCATATTCTCATTACAGATAGTTGTTTATTTATATTTATCACTCTAGTTTTCTGTGGGAAATGATATAGATGGTACAACAGGGTTACCAGAGATCTGGAAAACCTGGAAAACAGGTCATTCGAAAACTGTCACGGAAATCAGGGAAATGTCAGGGAATTTCAAACAAGTTAGACAAATGTCAGGGAATTCGGTGATATGCATGATATATTTGGCAATTCTGTCAGCAGTCGTGCACCGCTGCCACAATCATATAAAATAGTTTTAATGATTGTGGATAACTGCTTAGGCATTTTTCTTTGCAATCTATATGGTCAGCAATTTTGTAAGATCATAGAAGTATTTTGGTGTAAGAGTGTTTTATAATGGAAAGGTGCCAAACCTTACAGAAAAAAAAGTTAGAAAAAGGTCAGGGAAAAAATATTCTTTTTGTCTGGAAATCGGGGAAATGTCAGGGGATTTTCCAATGAAAAAAAAAGTGGCAACACATGTACAACCTTTTGAAATCAACCTATTAACATGTCACTGTCCATACATGTGTATGCATTTTAACGTGGCACACCCACTGACATGTGCACAGTAAAGTTAGTAACTACAGAAAAAACGAATTCCCGTGTCTTGAGAGGAGTGTGCATTGAAAAATTTTTGTGAAATCGTTGTTTGCGCGTATTCGCCTATCTCGGTAAATATATGTTCTGTAATACGACTTTTTTTTATATAAAACGTAAAAAAAACAATTATCTATGTCTCTGTGTTTTTACTTTTAACATATTAAGTATATTCATGGAGGAAAAAATCGTGAAAATGGTTAAATATTGCCTTTTTAAAGCATGCCTATGCAGTTTCCTTAAGCGGCAAGAGAAAAGTACATTACATGTAATAAAAATGAGGTGAATATGAAGCATTGCCAGATTTAAAATCGACGGGGAAGGGGTTGGGGGAGAGGGAAAATCAAGATTGACATCTCCGGAATCGAGCCCAGATCACCTTGGTAGGATGCCAGCGCTCTAATCGATACACCATCTCGGCACCTATTATTGCATTAGATTACACTAAGATTACGAGAAGGCATTGCGCTGTCGTAGGTTGTTCTCTCGTTTAATCCACGGAGTGACAGAGAGCTGTGGTTGGTGACGGTGAAAACAGCTTGCGGTGGGATAAACAAATAATATAAGATCTTGCTTCAAGAAGGGGGCACTTCCATTTCTTGGGCATTGTGACAAGAGAGGGCAGCTTTGGAATTTTAAATATTCATCCTGCGGATGTGTTCATGAGGAATATTTACAGCGGAGAAACATGTTTAGCGCAAGGGTAGTGTTTTTTGCAGCATTTTATCTCTTTTCTTGTAAGTGATAGTAATGAGCTTCCTCTCTTGTACTGCAAGATTCTGAGAATGTTTAATAGTTAATTACTAAGTGTTTGCAAAAATCAGTACTTATAATCGTTCATCCAGTTTACTTAACTTTAAAACAATTATTTTAAAATATTGTTTTATATTTTATTAAAGGGACATAAAATTAGGATGGTTAAATGTGAGTGTTTTTACCGGCGCTGATTATCTAAGGTTCCTTTTTTTTAGTGCCGATGAAGGTGCACTGTGATGAATATTGACCAACGATGGGATGCAAAGTGCATGGGTGAAATTGGAGTACTCCAAGAAAACTATAGACCAATGGTAACGTTCTCCGTGTTTGCTGAATGCAAAATACGGGGCGAGCTACCGGGATCGAACCTGTGTCACCTTCGTGAAAGGTGAGCGCTCTAGCCGTTAAACAACCGCGGCTCCATTGTTCAAACGTGAAACAAATCCCGCTGGGTTATATCTGTATACTACAGCCCTGATTTAATTTACTATCCATCTGGTTTCTTCGTAAATGTGGTAAGCGTACACGAATCGCGTGTGCTAGCCCAACAGTTTGACACCGTTCTGTTTGTTTGCATAGCACATGTAATGGAAAACACGTAAATATTATAGTGTAGAAAATCACATGTATTAATAAATAATATACGTAAGTGCCACTTTCGCCAAAAAAAAATCGTGTATCGAAGAAAGCACAAAATCAAACTTTCCATTTATTAGACTATATTTCGTTTCGCAAAATAAAAAACTCATTATAATAAATAAACTGAGATTACTTAGAAAGTATAAGTGTCCTTGTAGTTTATAGACAAGTAAACGCACACGGAACGTTGGAATCACTGGATCAGTTTGGCCGTCAGCAATGTAAAAACCACTGGCAAACAATACTGGACTCAAGTGTAGTCATTCGTGTCTTCACATTATACAAAAGTAAGCTTCATAAATATGTCACTTTTGATAACAATGTACATTTTGTTATTTTTACTTTTTTTTTTTTTTTTTTTTTTCCTCAACAAATGCGGGTATTGCAGATTGCGTTACGTATCTGAACCGCAAGGAATTTTTTTTTTCTAATATACTTGATGTAAATAAACACTACGATCTTCGTCACCATTTATTTCTGTATATCCCAGCACGCATTGGTGGACAAAACACCAATGCTTGTTACAAGTGCTACTGATATCATAATATACTGAAAAGACGTATACAAGTACTTCCACGGGCCTTTTAAAGTTGCACTGTACTTGTTCAATACGGTACATATATACTGTACATTATATTTATAATGTACAGTATATACACACATATATTCGAATGAAAATTTTTTACAATATGGTATTTTGTGTAATAAAAGTAAACTCATATCCAGTAGCCTATTGTAACAAGGGTGCGACAATTAAAAATGTTTTTTTGATGTTTTTTGTTTATAACGCTTTTGGCAGGTTGTTTTAAAATGATATAAATTTATTATTGGAATTACATATATATATGGTGCGTGTGTATTTGTATATAAGTGAGGTGTTTATGTAAATATAAATACTAAGGGAAACGTTTCTATTGATATTTTAAGTGTTTTATGTTGTTGTGAAGTAATTATGGCCGTTCAATGCATGCAAAATGAATATTTTTTTTATATTGCTCTTAAAATAATTGGTTTGTGAAAGAAAGTATGGAAATGGATAAATCGAAATGGTATGAAACATGTGATGCTTGATAAACTTATAAATCGACATATTATAGTGGCCTCATAATTTCCCCATAGAACTATATTACGACAGAGCGAACTGTGAAAGGTGCTGAATGAGTATGTTGTTATAAGTTATTTTTCCTGAGACGGTAATTTGCCGCACGCATTCTGATATGAAAATGTCAGGTCACTCACTTAAAATGTGTGCAAAAAACTGCATGTGCAAATAATTTTCCCTTACAGCCACTGCGGAGCGAACCTAAGGCATCATTGATTCTTGTCAGGTGATTGATTCTTACCTATTGAGTGTGTGAAAATGTTTCCACATTTGAATGCGCGCAGAATTTTTAGCAACACGCCGTTCTCAAGAAAGTACTACAGTCTCAAATTTGCAGCACTATTTTTCAAAAATTAGTATTCATTGTCTTTCACTGAGTGTTACAAGTGAAAAACGCCTATCTTCTCCAACGCAAAACTCACAAAATTTGTAAATGGTATACTGCAAGTCATAACCATCAGCTCCATATGTTTCAAAATGCATGTGGGGACCATGATGGTGTTATTGGCTACATTACTTACTTCCCATAAATACTATATTGGTTTGATCCCCGGCGGGGTCACTATTAAATTTTCGTAAGAGAGAAACATGACGGGTCATGCAGTTGGCCTGAGGATTTTTTCGAGGTGCTCACATTTCCCCCACTACTGCATTCGTCGTTCCTACATAATGTTTTTAGCGTTAAGAGGGGTGAACTGAGATTAAGTTTATCGCGTTACTCAAACTTTCCTGTAAGTCGCTCGTCAGTTCCGACCAATCATGTCTACAATTTTCATACAAAATACCTAACAGAGTACAGTTTCTTAAAATAACCTTTATGTATGTGCTCCATCGTATTCAGTTTTCTTAAGTGTGGGAGATACAATTTTAGCCTAGCTTCGCCAAAGAAAGACGAAATAAAATGAAATAAATAAATGCCACCAACATAACAGGCATTGTAAGAAATATTGTTGCCTCTGCTTCGCTCACGTGTTTATAGGGATAAATAATTAAGTTTTGTGACACCAAGCCTCGTCGCGTTACATAATCGCGGTGCATCTAAATTTAGCATAAACATGACCGGAACGCTTAGCTTTAACTGGAGCTTATGTGAGGGCGCACCTGACAATTGTAGAGAATTCAGGAACTCTACAGGATATGTAGTTCTCTGTTCTGTGTACAGGACTGTGTCTGCTGACAAATACTACGTTATTTCCCCTTGTACATCTTTCAAAATGTCAGGATTAATTTTGTTAACGATGTAATGGATCCCATATCATTTTCCAGCCCACCAACTAACTCTGTGCAAAAAAAAATACGACGGTTTGTTCCTCTATTGTGACGTAGTAATGCAATTCCGTCTGTGTACTTTTTCAAATTACAATAAAAAATTTTCCTGAAAGAATGAGATATTTTCCCGCTATAAAAAGTAGCCTATGTCACTCTCCGGCCCTCCAACAATCTCTGTGCAAAAAATCACGTCGGTCCGTTGCTCCATTTTGAAGGACAGACAAACAAACAAATACACTTTTCCATTTATAATATTATTAAAGTAAGGATAATAAACCTTTTTGTTGAAGCTCAACATAGTGCCGAGTACACAGCTGTTCCAAATTATCATTAACGGATTTATTAGCTAGGGGATACTTTTATAATGAAGTATATTGATAGTAGTTATCATTGAAATTATTTCCGAAAGAATGCTGGTTATGCCCTATACATCAGTCAATGACGAAAGTGTGACTTTTCATTGCCATGTTATGTTAGCATTGTGATACCCGTTTTTTTTTTTTTTTTACTGCTCGGCTTACTTATAACAATTTTAATGCTTTTATCCGAAGAAAAATTGCTATTTTTAATACCTATATCAATTCTGATATAACCTATAAAATTTATAGCTTTGTGTAATAAATGCTTGTTACACGATTTATTGCTAAACATGTAATTTCATTGCAAACAAATGTACGTTCAAAAGCTGCAAAGATTACTTATCTCCCATATTTTACTGCAAAGAAGATTTCGTCATTTCAATTTTATTAATTAAAAGTATTATGTTCTGTTTCTCAGTAAATTGCTTTATTTTGCACAGACCATTACCATTACAAACCATTGCCACAACATAGCTTGTAATTTACCTTACACGCCAGCTTCATTCAGCATATAAGGCAGGAATGGGTCTACATGAATAGGTCCAATTATATCAATTAACACCTACAAGGAATTTGAAGAAACTGCTGCCCAGTTTAGTGCATTGTAGTTGCGATATTGTGTTACAATCCTGTACAAGACATTGTAAGCCTTTCCTACTGTGTAAGTATCAGTACAGGAGCGATTTCTCCCCATGATTCACTGTAAATATTTTGGCCTTGCTTGTTTGTCCAGCCATTGTTTGTATGTGAAACTAAATTAGTAGTTAAATCCCCCCCCCCTTTTTTTTGTCCTGCAGCTACGAGGAGAGTTTGAGGAAAATACCATTTAAATCAAATTTGTAAACTTTATTAAATTACAGATTTTTTATTGGTATTGCATTGTTTTTAGACTAGTCGAATTAGGTTTGTTTTGGTGTTCCAATGTTTTAAGAGAAACGTTTTTTATGATACTTATAAAAAATATTCGTTATGGGATGTTAGACTCAATTCTTTGGAAAAATACGCAACCAGATTTCAAGCGACCCAGCAGAGCTTGTGTTTAGAAGCAAAATATTATACATACTGAAGTATCTTCATGTGACAGTTGCAGGGGGCGGTATTTTGTTGCCACGTCAAATAATCCCAAACATACTTAATGAATCACGCAGTTGCAATACATTCAGAAACTAACATTTAACAAATCTGAGTATTTTAGGTATTAGCCAATGCAAACAAATTATTCACCAAATGTTTGAAAATACACTTTCAGCATAATTTGCGCAAAATCAGCTAATGCTGCTAAATATTTAGGAGTTCTATTTTTTTTTTTTTTTTAATAACACAAGAATTATCAGTTATGAACACCCGTTTCCTTGGTATTATGATCGACAACTCTCATTCATGAAGTAATGATACAAACTGTCCAATATAAAATCGAGCTCTAATTGTTACGTGTTTAAATTACTTTCACGTGTAACCACTAAACAGTGGCGATCGAGCTGCTAGAGCGCTCGCCATCCACAAAGATGATATAGATTTCGTCCTTTGCGAGGTCACTTCCGGAATTTTCGCTTGCGGGAATCGTGCCTGGGACAATGTTGTTAGTCGACGGTTTTCTCGAGGATCTCCCGTTTCCCCCACCCGTACATTCTGGATGCTGCTCCATATCAACCTCGTTCCATTCCTGATTGATTCTCAAGACCAAACCTCTCAACTCTATCCCTCAACAACTAAACAGTGTCTGTGAACAGTTAACTTTGCATATATATATATATAGTTTATTTATTTATTTACATCAGCTACACACAAGTAACTTAATACAAAATATTGTAAATATGCATTTTTGTCTTTGTGTAAAGTATTGAATTTGTAATGTTATGGATCATTATTGTTTACTTATCTACTTGACTATGCACAGTAATCTGAATCTTATAATTTTCAAAATGTGTATTGTTATTTTCTTTCGTATTACAAAATATATTTTAATACATATTTTTTCTTGTGTTTCACTGCTAAGTTCTTTACTATGTAAAAAAATGCTCTCTGCAACATCAGTAAATTAAATTAAATTCTGTATTCAATTCCGAAACTTCGCAACTACCGCCACGTGACTCGCTCGTCTAAAATTATCAGAACGAAACATATGGTGAACCTATTACAAATTTTTGGTGCTGTCAACAAGCAACAGTGAAAGGTCGGGAACGACCTGCCGTCCTAGAACTGGTATATCCACTAGCAGTTTACATCTAGCAACGAGGTGGTAGTTGCTTGGGGACAGTCTTGTGTTGGAGATCTTTATCGCACTTTGAGAAATCATCACGTTCTAAGGCGAGCGCTGGAACGCGGGAGTGAGACAGCGATATGGGAAACAGTTTGCTACTTGCACGGTACCCCGTGGCGCAGACAAGAGGAATTTCCCATAGGTCGAAGGTATCCTTTGCCTTTGACGAGAAATATTTATTCGTAGAAATTTCAACAATTATTTTAACACAAATATTTGGTTTCATGTGAAGTGTTTGTTACAGTAACAAAAGTGTTAGGCTGCACGTTTATTTTTTAATCCGACACAAGGTTTTCCACCGCGAGGTTTCAACTATTTATCTATTTCGATTAAAAATATTAACTTAAAAGTTAACATTGAAATATGGGCGAATAGCATGAAAAATGTTCCAAGAAAAATTTTTCCATGGCACTGTCAGGACATAATTATTTTGAGCTGTAGCTTAACATATTAATTTTGATCACTTTAGAAATTATTATATATAAATTAAGAAGTTATGCAGTTGTTTTTATTAATTTGAAAATTAAATTTCCAACACTGTCATGATTCTTAAAACCATTTTTTTACACGTCACTATGAAAATATATACGTAATATGCTAAAAATGTAGAAAATAACTTCCGACGCTTGAACACCGTTAGAGGACTTACACTAGGTTTCTTGTGAAGTATTGGTGAAAAACCTCTTGAGAGAGAAACATGCCGTATGCAGTCTGGCGGAATCGAAAACACGGAAGTCTAAATGCGTATGAGGTTTTGTCCAACGTTGGAAGTTAGACAAAGACAGGCTTCTGACGTAGAACTTCGTAGTGGCGCGTCACCCCTCGAGTGATACGTGAGATCACTTCTTGTAGTGCAGAAACGACGGAATGTATTCGTGCGCAAGAAGGAGTACCCGGAGAAAACCCACCTTCAATCGTCAACCTCGGTCACGTTTTGAACACGTGAAGATACGGTTTCAGATCTGTCAGGGAACGAACACGCGCCAACAAGCCGAGAGGCTGGCGAAGTAATCCTACGACCGTTTATAGGCTATTCACCGTAAAGTGAGCACTTTTGAAAGCCATCTCATTTGGAATAATAGTCAATAAATATGTTTTATTTTAACCCTGACGTTAACTTCCGAGTGCGGTGGAAGATGTAAACTATGATTATTCCTTACATGTCAGTATTTATTTGAAGAGGTGTAGTTAAAAGATTTTTAAAAAATTATCTGAAAGATAAAATAGGAACTAGGACCTCAAAAGTGCTCACTTGACCGTGAACAGCCTATATAACTAGATAACAATGACGCGCCTTGTATCATTCGAAGTCAACAACAAAGCTGCAGGCAAGCAAGGACCGAATCAGTTGCTACCTGCTGTGTTGCAAAAAACCCGCCTACTCATCAGCGAAGCATCCAGAGACTAAACATCTGAGGCTCAAATATACAGACGACTGCTGGGTCCATTCTACAGTCCGAACTCAAGAAATTTCCCGGGTTTCTGCCGATGAGTCCAGTCCGCCATAGTGCTGTCCGTACAACACATCATTTCCCTTCGTTCTTTTTGTTTGCTGCCAATGGCGACGCCGCTCATACACATTGAAAACTAAGTGGTATAGTCCAATCGCGGTTTCGTCACACTTTTTGAATCAAACCTTTGAAAAATCACCCCATGTATGAAGTGTCCAGTTCTTTCCTAAATATGCTATGTATCACAAGCGTTTTAAACCTGTGTTAAAATATAAGCATCTTATTCTCCATTTTATTAAAGTTTTACGTATATTTTATTTATAAATTATATTTAATTTATAATAAATATGACTGACAACAGTTAGAAAACATCTGAGTTGGCAGCGCCTGGTGAGAAATTACTTTCATGCACTATATTTGTTACAACTGAGTGCGCATGAATTCGGTGCGTTGTCCGAGGACACTGGCCACTCCTCGTCCTGGGAGGACACACAGACTAAAGATGAAGTCGACCGATCTCACTGGCTGCGCACAACCAATCTCCGTATCCCAACACTGAGAACTGCGTTTCTGCCAACATGTCTGTCCCAAAACGGCATGGTTTTGGATTTGAGGTCATCGTATTGATCTGTAAACAAATGCTGTGAATTGTGTGCATACTTCGTCTAACCAGTTTGTAATGCAGTTTAATTAAATTCAAATTGGCAAAAGTATTTTATTCTTACGATAGTGCTTGTCATTTAAACATTAAGACGTAAACAAACACGTTCATCACTGCTGACCATAAGACTTTTACAGTTGTGATCCTCAGGGGTATGTCAATGTTGGGGTACATGCGCAGAAGATGAGTAGGTGGTTGACCTCGTACCTCATCTTTAGTCCACGGGAGGACACGTGGGTGGACATGTGGGTGTTCCGCTTGGAATGCGCGAGCCAAGAGGCGCCCCAACGTGGAGTATGAGAATGGGGTTGGACAGAGGGAGGGGTGTGCAACGGATCCTCGGGAACTGGCAGATCGATACCACGTTGCGGCACCGCATACACCCCCATCAGTAAGCTCTAATCGTGGCACAGGGGTGAAAGGAAACATGTCTCTCGTATCTCGCCAACCACGTACTGCGCTTGCTGGCGTAGTCCATTTACGGGTACTTGCAATATTTTTTTTCTGAAACCCTGCTAAAGTTCTACTTCCAGGATATCCCTCCGCCTATTTCAATCAAAGTTTAACCGAGTCTAGAAAATGTCACCAAAAGGACAACGCACCTCATTCGTGCGCACTCAGTTTAGCAATATCTCGCATGAGAACTATTTTTTTTTACTAGGCTTTACCAACACACCAATTTCTCCATGTTTATATTAATATCCATTATAAACAAAATATTATGAAATTAAAAATCTTTAGTTCAATTAATACAAAAATTAAATGCCTTCATGATAACAGAATTACAAAACGTTTGAGATACATAACATATTTAGGAAACAGTCAAACACACCATAAGTGGGGCGATTTTTCGAAAGTTCGGTTTTGAAAATGTGGAGAAATCTGCGAATAAACGACGTAGCCTATTCGCGGTTTCTTCACACTTTTTGAACCAAACTTTTGAAAGAAAAATTACCCCATGTATTATACGTTTGGTTCTTTCCGAAATAGGTCACGTATTACAAGAGTTTCATACTTGTATTCACATAAAATACATTATTTTTACTTGAATTGTAACTTTACTTACATAATATTTAGAAATTATAGTATTTCGTTTATGAATAACATGAATAACAACAGAGAGAAAAAAAAAAAGCTGTGTTGGAATCCCCTAGTTAGAAATAGTTATTATGTGATATATACATTACACTGAGTTCGCGCGAATCCATTGCGTGTTCCCTTTGTCGTAATTTTCTATACCTGGTTAAGCTTTGTTTGCAACAGGCGGAGGAATATCATGGAAGTGAAACTTCAGCAGGGCTTCAGAGAAGTTGCAAGTAACCATGACCAGGTCATGTTAAAATATTTCATATTCAAACACTGGACAAACTTTCTTACCGCCCCTGCACTGTGAATCCCTGTAGCCTGGTCTTACGGCAGCAACTGAGAGAACGGCCGTTTACGGTAAACGGAGCACCTATGAAAGCCAGGGACCGCGGTGGCTGAGCGGTTAGGCTGCTCGCCACTCATCAAGGTGGACCGCGTTCAATCCCCGGCCGGTTCACTCCGCATTTTCGCGAGGGGGAATCGGGCCGGACGATGCCGCTGATCGGCGGGTTTTCTGGCGGATCTCCCGTTTCCTTCGCCACTTCATTCCAGCGCCGCTCCATGGTCACCTCACTTCCCCCTCGTCGGCTCTGAAGACCTCGCCGTTAAGAGCCGCCTAAATCTCTTCACTTACTTAGCTCACTCTGGATGCCCTGCTTAAAATTTACTTGAATGTGCATTGTATATTCTTACGCCATATGTAAAATTAACATTGACCTGGACCTCATCCCTTTTTTTATACTGGGCCACTGTGGCCCCACTTGGAATATCTATGGCTGTTTTGAAGGTATGTTTTACAGCCCAAAGACAAAATATAAAGGAGAAATGACTAAATTTTTTTAACAATGCTTTTTTTATGCAGTAATGCTAAGAAAAGCTTAATCCAGTTCCTATTTACATCTCTGATCATCATTTATTCAGGAATCGTTTGAGTGTGGCCATGGTTTATAGGTGAGCTAATAACTTGTCTGGAAGAAACTGTTGAAGATATAACTGCATGGTAATGTGATCAAGGAACTATCATCTAAAGCCTGCCTACCTGCCTGTGTGTGATGTCTCAATGTTCGCATATGATTGGTTAGCTGCAATCATGTGGTAACTTGGTGATTAGCTGGTCGGTGTCTGCACAATGTATTAATGGTGCAGTACGCCATAAGGCTTGCACACTTGGTAGGTAAGCCGAGAGGTTTAGTTTGACAGTAGCTGAGTGGAAGGTGGATCGTCTCGATTAGCTTCTGCATCTTCACATAGATTTTTTACGAGTTTTGGTTTTTAGGTCATTAAAGGTCATGGGGTCAAGGTCGAGTTGGTCTGCATCTAATATGGTGGTGGTAGTCTGTAATGAATTATTCTTGTTGACTTTTATGTATTTTTCTAAGTTTTTATTTCCAAATTCATTCAAGGTCATGGGGTCTAGGTCGAGGAAGTCTGAATCTTATATGGCGGTAGTAGTCTGTATAGGCTGTTCACGGTAAAGTGGGCACTTTTTAAGGCCGTTATGAAATTTTCCTTTCATCCAGTTTCCATCTTCCTGCTGCTTTTTAATATAAATATTGCAATGTGACCAATAAACACACTGTGTACATTACACCTACATCACAATTTAATGCCTTAAAAAGTGTTCACTTTATCGTGAACAGCCTATAATGTATCATGCTTGTTGACTTTTATGTATTCTCGAGTTTTTATTTTCAAGGTCATTCAAGGTCGTGAGGTCAAGGTTGAGGTATTCAGCATCTAATATGGTGGTGGTAATCTGTAATGTATTATGCTTGTTGATTTTTATGTATTTTTATCGAATTTTTATTTTCAAGGTCACAGGTAAAAGGTCAATTGCTATTGGACATTGTCTTCCGAGATGGTGGTTGGGTGATGTATACCAAGATGGTGATCACCTATCAAGATGGAGGTTGCCTACCAAGATGGCGGCCTCCAGTAATGTATAAACAAATGACAAACGAAAAATAAATATGGCGGCATCCAGTAACATGCCAACAAAGATGGCTGCCTCCAGTAGCATGTATTCAAATTACTAACGAAAAGATTAAGATGGCGGAATGAGTATAGGTGAGGGGAGTGGGTGATAGGGGGAGTCAGTCATCTGCTGGAATATAACAGTGGTGAATAATTAGAAGAGTGGGGGGGGGGGGGAGACCTCATAAAATGTAGGTTTTTAAATTAAATTTTTTATAAACTTTTTAAAGATAATTTTTTAGGGGAAAAGGGAAATTCCAAAGGGAAAAAGGGAAAAATGGCCACCATGCTTCAAGCCTTTTTAATTAAAAAATTATTAAATAAAATTTAATAAAAATAAATTTTTAAACGATTGTTTTAATTTTTAAAATATTTTAATTAAATGTTTTAATAATTAATTCTTTATGAATTTCTTATCGATTTTTATTCTTTTTGTGATTTATACATTTTTTTTTTAATTTTGCATTTTTGAGGTCTAAGGTCAGGGTCAAAGTTCCTGATCCCGGTCACCTGGCTCGGAGTCACTGATCCCAGTCACTGGAGTCGCTGACCCTTGTCAGGATTTCTGAGAAAAAAAATGGGTCATTTCTGTGCATCCTTTTAATAAATTTTTAAAATAAATTTTAATAATTATTAACAATTTTTTTTTTTTTGGAATTTTTAAAGAATTTTTAAAGTTTTTTTTTTAATTTTTTTAGGTTTTGATTGTGTTTTTTAAGTGAAAGGTCACACGGGTCAGGTATAAAAGGTCAATGAGAGCCAAGATGGCAGTCGGGTGACGTAACAAGTTGACGGCTCCCCGCTCCTGCGCTCCTATGCCCCATGCCCTTGTGCCCAACACCGCATTTCCGTACTACCCTGGGAGTTATAAATTAAGGCATATAAACATATCAATAGCTATTAAAAGGTTTTGCGAAACCAACATTAAAAATTATGTTATATATAGGATGTATATACAAATTTTAAAAACAAAATAGATCTTTCCTTGCTGCATAAACACACCATAGGTGGGGGAAGTTAATACAAATACTCCAATATAATCCACATGTGTGCATATCACAGACTTTTATTCAACACTTTAGTAACCATTTTCAATTACATGTTTTTTATACGTTTCTAAAAAGCAAATTTCATAGCGTTATCTTAATACATAATGTCGCTGAAATAAACTGACTCTTTTCGATTTTTTTGTCCTATGGGAATGTCCAAAGGGAATGATGAGTATACATATATCTATAGATGTAAGTCTGACAAAAGACTAAGGACATGAAACGTTGATTAAAACAAGAAAAGAGATGTCTCGGGCGCAGAGTGGAGAGGCCTGGCTGGAAAATGAGGGGAAGGAGAAGTTTTGCCTACAAATTCTCCGCTGGAAGGGACAGCTCTATAGGTGCTCAACTTTAAAGCGTAGGGCTGGATTCGCAATAATCCGTCGCATTCGTCAGTAGTCCGCCCGTCCGTCCGGCGATCACGTTATCTTCCACCAATCGCAGGCCATTTTTTTTTTATTCGTCCATTCATCAAATATTTACCTAACTTCAGCTTCCGACGGACATATGAACTACCGCCTTCTGACGACATTCCGCAGAAGGGGATACGCACCTCGAAATGGAACACAAGGCGGTGGACCTGTGAATATTTATCTTCGGTGGTAAATTCAAGAATTTCAGATGTAAAAAAAAAAATTCCATTATAAATGATTATCACGCAAAAAATTATTTCCCCGGCAGATTTCTCTCTTAAAAATGCAATTCAAACCGCCAACCAAAGAGAGATAGCAGTGTTAATATGTCACATTGAAAGTTTTTCGTACAGAATAATTGACCCGAGTAGTTTTCAACTGACGGGGGGGGGGGGGGGGGGAGCAGACTATTGCGAGTCCAGCTTTAGGCTAGGTCCACGGTGAAATAGCGTGTGTGTAACAAACATGCATGTTACGTGTCGAAATGAAAGCAAGTATTTCTTACGGCACTATTATTATTCCTCGTGTGCAGAAGCAGCACTAGCGTACGCGATAACCTCGAACCTGCCATAGAGAATACCTACTTTCACTCTGATAACGTACACATTAGTTATACTCCATTCACGGTTACTTCGCGCTTTTCTGAAACCCCGCTTAAGTTCTACTTCCAGGATATTCCTCCGCCTCGAACAAAATATGCTTAAATAAGTCTAGAAAATTACACCGAAGGACAATGAACCGAATTCGTGCGCACCCAGATTTAACATCATCTTGCGTGAGAACTATGTCTTACTTAAGCACTACCAACACACAAGTTATTTCACTGTTTGTATTTATAATTATTGCAAATGAAATATTATAATTTATAAATAAAGCACGTGTAAAATTTTAATTTAATGGTATCAGAGGTATAAAACGGTCGTGATACATGGTCCATCTAGGAAATAACTTAATATGTCATACATGGGGTGATTTTTCAAAGGCTTGATTCAAAAAGTGTGAAGAAACTATGAATATAATATATGTACAAGTTTTCTCATCTTGAATCGACTTTGAAAGGGAATGCCATGTAGAGTGCGCGTACCAGCGACTCCGTAACCAGTTTTTTTTTTTTTTTTCAACAATGGCCAGTTTTCTGTCCCCAATAGCATTGCCAAAATAACTTGGATTAAACTGTTTTTCTAGATCCTTGTTTTGGAATGTAAGTGACCGAGTTTCGATGACACTATAATATGTTAAAGTTAAGACATTGCCCACGAAAAATTTATTATTTTTTATTTGTGTCGCATATTTTTAAACTTTTATGCATCATCTGTAACTACTTTTTATTAAGATAATAATTTTAAAATTGTATGGTTGCTTTGAAAAATGGCATTTTAAAATCAAATTTTACTGTTGTAAAAATACAATGAAACTAATATTCGCAGAAAATTTATTTGGCAAGGCCAACTGATAGGTCCTGTCTTAATTAATTTTAAGACATGTTTTGCTCAATTGCAGGCACATATAAAAATACGCAAGAGTTTCCTTACTCCCAGCGATTTTTTGAAATTGCCTTAACATTTCTTTGCGCGATTTTATATATGGTTTGAAGTAATTTTCGGTGTCTTCTTTCAGTGTGAATTGTAATTTTTATGTGCGTAAAATAGATTTAATTATTTTTACATCACTAGAACAGAAAAATTGTGATTTGACATGTAATTATGCGGAAACCATGCATTAATTATTTTTTTTTGCAAAAAAAAATGTAATTACAGAAAATGTTCTAGAAAGTTCTGGAAAGTATATAGGCCCAGTACAAATGTAAAATAGCAAACTTTTAATGGTCAAACCCTTACGTAAAATATTTTTTCCACGAAAAACACTGGCCTGGTGCAAAACTGAAAATCAACAAACTCCCAGGTTACTGACCGACCACGTGATTTTGATGTTGATGACGATTGGCGAATAAGTGTTACATACATTCGCAGAAGACGAATCTATGTCTACCTGATCTATTAAATTCATGGTTATAAGCAGACAAGGTGTTCTGTTCACGTACTCACTAAGCCATAACGCTCATTAGCAAGGAGTTTTGACTTGGGATGGTTCGAGTACAGCTCTCGAAATCACTTAAACGTTCCTGAACACCAAGTAGTTAATCACGTGGTTCGGGAACTGCTGTGAAGTCGTGTTCAGTGTCTGCATGTCTGCACAATGTTTTACTTCAGAAGGGAACATTGCAGGAAAATATTATTGAAGGCTGTTCACGATAAAGTGAGCACTTTTAAGGCCCTCCCAACAGGCATTACCCGCGTATAAATATATCATATTTCTGCCTCAGGCATTAAATATTGCTTGCTGTAGTTAAGAAATTGTTTTCAGGCATTCAATTACTGCTAGCAAGTCCATAAAATTTTCTTAACCTTAGCTACATCATAAATAAATTGTTGACTGCAGCAAGCAATATTGTTTACGAACTTTCATCTATTGGGCAGTTTTTAAAGAAATACAGCTGAGAAATTTTCTAACTCACAGTATTTTAATTTCGATAGTGTTCAGCAATTTCGTATTGCCGCCAGCTAGCGAATATCCAAAATTAACTGGGACCTGATTTTACAAATGACCATTATTACTGTTAATGTTTGCTCCGGTATATTTTTGTGCTGCAAAAGAACTGGCCGCTTTCAGTGTTTAGTTTTGAATGCGTATGTATCTGTGGCGTTCCATATATAGCCCCAGTTAGAAACGGTAGTATACATAAAAATAATAAAATATGGTCATCGTATTTATGGCATTAAAAATATCCTTTATGAAACTTAAAATATATTTTACACACAAAGGCGGCTATAGCATTATTTTTAGCTGTATAGTTAATTGTATACCATTTCTATACTTTAAGGTTTTAGCAAATTACATAAACTTCGTTAACGAGTAAATGTTGTAACAAGACAAAGCACTGCAGTGCTTTTCGATGCCACACTTCTTGTATTTATCCAAGAAATATGATATATTTATATTTCAGAATTATTATTGAAACTGTAGTAATGCAAAGATTATTTACAGACACTAGAAAACTCTTAGAAAAAAGAAACCTGAAATAACCGATTACCTCACCTTACCTTCTATCTAAATACTTCTTAAAAAAATATTCACCCCGCCCTACAGAAATATACCGAAAATAAATCTTTAAATACACATTACCCAGTGGCGAGTAAGACGTGGATTCAGTTTACTTGGAACTGCTGTAACTTCGTCTACAGTCCTATAAAAGCAGGGGAGGGCCGAAGAAGAAGTGAACAACACAAATACACATTACCAGTGGCGAGTAAGACGTGGGTTCAGTTTACTTGGAACTGCTGTAACTTCGTCTACAGTCCTATACAAGCAGGGGAGGGCCGAAGAAGAAGTGAACAACACAAATACACATTACCCAGTGGCGAGTAAGACGTGGGTTCAGTTTACTTGGAACTGCTGTAACTTCGTCTACAGTCCTATAAAAGCAGGGGAGGGCCGAAGAAGAAGTGAACAACACAAATACACATTACCAGTGGCGAGTAAGACGTGGGTTCAGTTTACTTGGAACTGCTGTAACTTCGTCTACAGTCCTATACAAGCAGGGGAGGGCCGAAGAAGAAGTGAACAACACAAATACACATTACCCAGTGGCAAGTAAGACGTGTATTCGGTTTACTTGGAACTGCTGTAATTTCGTCTACAGTCCTATACAAGCAGGGGAGGGCCGAAGAAGAAGTGAACAACACAAATACACATTACCCAGTGGCGAGTAAGACGTGGGTTCAGTTTACTTGGAACTGCTGTAACTTCGTCTACAGTCCTATAAAAGCAGGGGAGGGCCGAAGAAGAAGTGAACAACAACAAATACACATTACCCAGTGGCGAGTAAGACGTGGATTCAGTTTACTTGGAACTGCTGTAACTTCGTCTACAGTCCTATACAAGCAGGGGAGGGCCGAAGAAGAAGTGAACAACACAAATACGTCAACATCGTAAGATCTGGGTTCGAATACCGGATGTGTGAGTCACCAAGCGTGGTGCCGCGGCAGCAAAAAAAAAAAACACCGTGAGCTCGCATTCGGGAGGAAATGGTTTCGGCCGTCCTGTTTTCGATTTTCCAGAGTTTTCCAAAATTACATTATGCAAATGTTCGGATGATTCATTTTACCACAGGCTCTAGTCGTTTGCTTCCCCCAACGATTACAACCCAAGAAGAGAGGCCGGGTAAGGCAAGAACGCGGCCAACGACTGTTATTAAAACAATGTTCACTAACAACGGGGACTGTGACGCAACGACTGAAAATGCAGGAATCTGCAGAAGTACTAGGAATATCTTGGTCTGGCTGACACAGCGGAATGCGGCAGTTTCATTAACATCTAACGGCAGTAACCCCGCCCAGGCTACAAGGGAGAGCCAATAGGAATCAAGGATATCGGAGAAGGTGGGCGTGAACGAGAAGTGTGGTGTCAGTCAGCGTCGGTCCTCCCTTAAGGCGGTCTCCGAGCGGCGATTGTGGGTAATTGTCTTACGCTAGGGTGAGAGAGCGAGCCCGGAGCCTCTTATATCCTTGTGCTTCTTTAACAGATGTCTTTAAAACCTATCCCAATAATCCTAACCCCACTAGCCACATCACGCTGTAATTATTGTAAATTGTCTCAGTAAAGCTCCTCTATAATTATTTAGCTTTGTTTAATGAATTGTCTGCCGACTTCCCTTCACGAACTGCTTGAACTTTATTCCCCTTAAGGAAGTATAACACTAGCGTTCCCATATCAAGGCCTTAACGATGTTCGGAGTTACAATAAAATGTTTACAACTTTTATAAAAAAAAATAATTAGAAAAGCAAGTTTGAGTCCAATATAAACACCTCGTACTTTTCTTGGATTGGCCTGTTGGCAAGCAGGTGCGTTTAACTGGCCTGCCTACTTGGCGACTTCGTGGCTCCGAGACATTGGGAGTGCGCTGGCGGCATAAGATGCAGCCCGCACGACATGGAGAGATGTGTGAGAGAGAGAGAGAGGCCGACAGAAAGAGAGAGAGAGTAACGGCGTTTTTCCCTCTACTCTCCGCAGTCTTTCCTCCCCCGGCAAAAATCCCGCTCTACTTTACTACACCTTTATCTGCAGGAGTCGTTTCACAGTTTCCAGCTTACGCACGTCGTCCTGAATTCCTCTGCATCGCTCTCCGAGGCACTTCTGTTTTCGAAACGCGAGATCCACGTTCTTCATTGAAGGCATTGTGTGCCTGAGTCACGGCCTTCACATTCAAGCATGATGTTCTTCCCGCCTCATCACAACGGCACATCCCATGTGTTACACCTCACAAATGCGACAGCTTTTTTTCATCAAGTATATTATACACTTTATTTTACACATTTCCTTGCACACGCAGAAAATGTGACAAACTAATCCTTAGAAATGATTCTGCGTGTATATCCAAACGGGGGGGGGGGGGGGGGCACATTAACTTTAAATGTAAAATTTATTCATTTGATTTCTTTACATGTTAGAATAAACTTACATATTTGACAGAAACAAAGAATGTTATTGACCTATTATTATTATTTTAAGAATATTGGCTGGTTTCTTTACTTGCAGTTTATTACTCGTCTTCTTAAATCTGTACTGAATACCCGGAAGTGCGATTTTTTTTCTCTGTTATGTGTACAGACTAGGCATTCCAGCAAGAACAAAAGCAACGTGAAGGTAAGCAAAGGAGAGCGTTCAGTAGATGTGTTGTACTGGGATAAGTTGCAGGCGATGAATGATGATCTTGAAACTAAGAACGTGCTCCAGTTCGCTATGATATCGCAAGTGATAAGATTCCGCGCGCTACTGGGCGATGCCCTATGCGCGGTGAGAATTATTACTTAGTAGGCTGAATGTACCCGAGCCCGGAATGCGACGTAGCGCCAGCGAATTAACATATTGGCGGGTGATTTCGGTCATTAATTTATAAAAAAAAATGTGACGGGAATAAGGAATTGTGTCCCTAAGCAAATTATGCAAGTGCGCGACATAAATATAAGAAATTGATTACATAATAAGCCATATACATACAAAAGAGGAATTTCAACACGTACAATTTTATACATTTCACTTCGCTCTTATATAAGTCACGCAATAGGACACTCGGATATTCCTAAAATTACTTGTTTCAGCACCCAATAATTACCAATCAAGTTTTATTGGTAAAATTGTCCATAAAGAACAATGTTAAACGCGATAAAAAAAATAACTTTATAAAAACTATAAATGGATTTGTTTCTCTACATTCTAAAGTGCTTACTAAACGAAGTGTATAAAAAACTTCACAGAAAATATTGGAAATCACAAGAACTAACTACATTTACTTACACAAAACAAGTGCACCAGACAGTTGTTTACATTATAACTGAACGATGTCTGGAGGATGCCTTATAGATTCCAGGAAGCAGAGAGGGTCACTATTTGCTGTCTTAGACCACATGTCTGCGGAAAGGCATTCGCACACAAGGAAACTGAATACAGACGGTTTAGAAATTTAAAAAAAGCAGTGGTCTGAATGCACCATTTCATGAACAGGAATACAAAACTTATAACTACAACAGAAGTATTGTATTTGAACTTTACAAATATTGTAAACATATAAAACATTTATAACTTTCTTTAAATAACTGATGCTATGATTTTTTCATACGTTATTTACCACATGCAGTTAATTTGTATACTATACGTGATAATATTTTCACAAAAAATATATTCTGCATTATATTAGACAAAAATATATTTTTTGGTTTATATAAATCTTTACAAGATCATACATTCAGTCCGACACCTCATTAAAATCACCAGAGCTTAGCTACTCTTCCGGGCAATACATTATTGAAAACTAATAACCTTTACCGAAAAGACTAAACATTTCCTACTTGTTACCGTTCCGCACACAAGTGTAATATTGCCCAAAATTAACACTAGTAAGGGACATCATAGCATGTTTTCTGGAGTACAAAGTGCATGTCTCATTTCTTGGTCGAAGCGATATGGTCCTAACTCATCGATCTACAGGATAAGTCCTATAAAAGATGCCCCGTGAGACGTGTGTAACGGAGCGAGGGAATGAGGAAATACAGTCCAATCACCAGTGTGACAACAAAATACCTGGAGTAGGTGCTGGAAGTGGCCGCCATTGACCTCGAGGCAGATTTGCAGACGACATCAAAAGTAGTGAAAGTCACGAGCGAGGACATGCTGCGGGATGGCATCGATAACTGTGAACGGGGCCTCTTTTACAGGACTCACCCTGTACATTTGTGTTAAAAGTTGTTGCAAAAATGTTCATGTTATTGTTTGGTAACATACTGCTTCTCATTGTATTTGTGTTTTCTCCAAGGCTTTCCAGAACTACGCTTCAACATGCGACTGATTTGCTCATCAATTAACTATGAGAATGAAATCGGTATCTTACTGTTTGTTAATTAAAATCTGAGGGGCGACCTAACATAAAATGATGTGTAATTCTCTTACAAATATATATGTATGTACAGATTTAATTTCTGTCGGACTTGGACAACTTCCTTCGTTTAGCAACTTCCTTTTTGCCATTTTCGATTGACTCAGCATCACGAATTACATGCCCTCGTGCCTTCCTGGAATCCAAAATTCCCGGTAGTAGGCATTCCCAGTAAAATTTCTTAAGTTTTGGAATCATTTCTTGCTCCCAGAATTGGGTATCCTTCACTATCGTATCGATGAAAATGCCTTTAAAAAACAGATTTATTAGATACAAGCATCAGACATTTACATTTCCAATAACAAGTTTTAAAACATATACCATTTACTCGCCTTTAGGAGACCATTCTACAAAGTTGTTTAATTATTTCTGCGATATGTTGTTGGCCTTGTTCCTGATAAAAAGTAGTTATGTGTGCCTTTTTAGTTAAGAACCCCATTTTTAACTTGCAAACACGTTAACTTTTTTTTACCTTGTAAGCTTCTTGTGGTGACATGTCTTTTATACAATATGGACATTTAATTTCCGCAATGGCATCCTCATCGAAGAGAGCATCTGGTGATGCCCCGAGGAAAGGATGTTCTGGGTGAATTTTTAGTCCACTTCTTCTGAATGGCATGTACAAATGTTTAGACAGTTCGTTTAATGCCACATGTTCGTGCTCTAATCCCTATTTCGTCCCTGTTGTACCTACAAATGTAGGTCCAGTCAGTTCGACTGGACTAGCGACTAACTTGATGTCGAAGCTCTCAATGTTTATATTCTACCAAAATTCTATTCTTCTGTCAGCCTTTTCCTCTTTTCTTCTTTCCACTCGTGCGTTGATGATTGTCCTCGAGTTCTGCATTCAATATCATTCCTCTTCTCTTCTATACACTCACTGGTCAATTTTTTCACATATTCTTCTTTTGCTACTTGAAGTTGGTCTAAAGGCATATCTGGTACTGCTGCGTCATGGCCATAATCTTCGTCAGCCTCGCTTTACTCTCAGGAAATTCCTTTCATTGTCTCTCTTGCAGATCCTTTTTTCAGTTCGGTGAATTTTTTTGTATGGACTTTCGTTATTCAATGTCTTGTGAATAACTCTGTGTAGTTCATCTTTCTTGTTGTATGCAATCACTGCACTCTGACACCTAACCTGAAACCATGGAAAAAATTACGTCAGCTGCTAGTTCGTTCGTTCCAGGCTATTGATGACTCAATATCACCAAATTGCAGTATTTACACTGTTGTAATATTCTTCTCATATAATCTGCCTGGAACCCTTACTTTACTGTTTGAATAAAGGTGATGCAAACAGATAAGACGTAAGAATAGTTTAGATGGACATAATTATGCCTAAGATGAGTTGGGTGGAATAGATATTTCATAGTTTCTGAACCTCTAAACAAAAAGGCACTAAAATATCCAAACTATTACTTTACAGCACTATGGCCAATGCTCATACAACTGCAAGCTGATGGAATAATTGCCAGTTTTAACGATCATAGGAATTTTGTCATGTCTGTACTTATCAATTTCAAATTAAATGTATTTTCGACTGTATAAATCTTCAGAACAGTTCAATACACATATTGCTTACCTGATAAGACTGCCTCAAGCATAAATCGATGAGTTTTCCTCCTCCAGCTTTGGCAATGTGAGAATTATATAATTGAACAAAATTGATATCTACATCTTCAATGAGACTATCAGCATGATACCTGTTGCCATCATGCCCCTTACTGCAGCCAAGTTTATATTCAAGAAATCGTTTCTCTTTTTTCTGGGTCTTCAGTTGACATGACACCTTTTAAGTTGCACATTTTACATCTAATCGTAATTTTTTATGCACCCCAGTACTTCCTTTCTCTTAATACCTCCATATCAGAAAATGTGCATTCGAAAGATTTATACAGAGCCAACTTTTGAATGGACTGCAAAATATGCCCTATTACTACAACTCTTCTACCACTCAATATGTTTTCCACGCTTGAATTTTCGCAAACTCGAGAAGTTGATGGGATGTTCTGATTGTCAACCTTAAGTCGGTTACAAATTAAGAAAATCACAGCAAATGCTTGAAATAGCAAAAAGATATTTGACTACTATGATAAATACGTTCAACCGGAAATTGAAGAGTATTCCACAAGTGATAACAGTGACCCTAGAAACACCTCGGAACTTCTACTAATATTTCTTTCAAACAACTTGTGGCTGGATAGTCGAGACTGGCTAGGTAAATTAAGACTACGTGCTAATTTTTCCACCCAGATAATTAAGGAGCAGTAGAAAATTCTGTTCCTATCTGTCCCCGCAACTTACCCCATGAGTTTTACAGTGTGTCTTTATGCGTGGAATGGCCAAACAAGACGGGACCCTCGGAATATTTTATCCTCCATACCACATTTATTCAATTTAAAGTAATTCAATGTGAATGCCACTACCTATAAAGAGAACAGCGTCGTCACTGCATAAACATGCCTTATCCACGATACTTGCCTCTGCAATTTTCAATGCAACGTCAATTTACTACCTTCCCACTATGGTTTTTGTTGTTGGAAATTGCATGGACTCTTTTTTTTCAATCGTTTTGGATATTTCAATCGTTTGTCGGAGGTGTAAATTGCATTTGAACGTAGAATTCTAGCCCACAGAACGAGGGCCGCTACTAGAGGGGGACACGTGCCCCGGGCGCCATGCTAGAAGGGAGCTGCAAGATGCGACGTGAGGTATGCGAGTGCATGCCAATATTTGTTAGGCAATGTTTGACGTGATTATGACTTGGTTTCTCGGTTTATTTTGCCCCTAAAACACATCTTTGGAACTTAAATTAGTAGAATAAAGAAATTGAGAAATTACAAACCCTTTCAGATTGCACCTACTGTTAACTCGTTCATTACCTACTTGGTTTTGGGTAAAGAATAACATTTCTGTTGAAAAAACTGTTTAATTGATTATTTCAGTGTAAGGTTTCTTTTAATACTACCGTTTTGAGGAGGGGATCTGCAGTCCTACAAGTAAGTTAACGTCAGTTTTAAAACTTAGTGCTAGTGCTGATACTTATTTATGTTTATAAGTGTCAAATTTCTTTTATATTTCGGATCACAATCCAAGCAATTTTCTTAGAAACACTACCAACAATAGGCATTAAAATAACGGAAGAAGCGTAGTTTTCTTGAAAGAATAAATGTAAAAATACGTAACACTCTTGTAAACAGTTGTTTTACGCATGTGCTGTTTGTATAGTGGCAATAACGAAATAGAAGAAAAAATTAGTTGTCAGTGATATGGTTTGTCCCGTGGTATGTCATTCGTTTCTTATTTTTTCCGGGGCCGTTTCAC
Organism: Dryococelus australis; assembly: GCA_029891345.1. NCBI lineage: Eukaryota > Metazoa > Arthropoda > Insecta > Phasmatodea > Phasmatidae > Dryococelus > Dryococelus australis. The sequence continues at coordinate 337,372,327 of CM056995.1, read as the reverse complement.
AGTTTGTTGTATTTTTCTGCTTTATTTGAATGATTTTTCTTAAAAGACCTGTCTGGTTGAAGTGACGTTTTTGCGAAGTTCTCTTTACCAGGCAACCCTACGCAAGAATAATCACTCAAAACCTTCGCGAGTATCCCAAATAAAATGCAGGCCACAATATCCAGAGAGATGGTTTGGTTTTGTTACTTGTCATGTAATATAGCTGCGAACACTTTCTTGATTTTTTGGATTGGGCAAATTGACACAGGTAAAAAAAAGTATACTGTGCGTCTTGGCTCAATTGATGTGCTCTATTCATTGCTCTATTAGTTCCCAGCCCCTGAAAAGCATGGATTTCCTGTCGTATTCAGGCAACTGTGTATAGCCGTGCAGTGTAAAACATTAACACAAACAGCTGACCACAAACACTTACACAATATCAACATACCTAGAAATATAATACACGTACGCATGGTTCATTTAGGGTCATACATTTTAAGTGTTCACAGGCGAATACACAAATACACATATGTTGTGTTTACTACAAAAATTACTGCTAGATTACTTAATTAATGCTTATGTTAGCGACATGTTCATTTTGTATCATGCTTATAAGTTTTTTTTTACACTGATATCTAATGACATTATTTGTGGAACGATGCACGCGGAGAGGTTACTACAAAAGAAAATAATTTCCGGATTATTATAGCAATTTTTCGTGCTATCGGACAACAATTGAGCGTCTGTAACCACAATTATAACGTAACTGCACTTAGGTCATGTATTCTCGCCATACGCACACGAAATATTCTTCTTTTCACTGATTTCCGGAGGGTTGACAAAGATGGCGTTTGCTTCTTCCATTTCGTATTGGATCCCATTATAATAGAAAATAATATCTGTCGTTATACTCTCTCGCAAAGTCGCGCACGAGCATCCTCGCAGGCTGTACTCTAAGGCTGTATTCTGTTACCTTCACAATGCGAAACATGCGCAGCGAAGTAGTTCCGATCCCTTCTCACATACGCATCGGTGCAACTCTTACGTCATTATACTACCGGCCAATCTTGCCCATAAACTGCACGAGCAAAAAAATACAAATGCTTCATGCGCTGACGTCACAGTAGTGGGAAAATGCCAGAAACGTGCGTATTTGGAGGTTACCATCGGCGGCGACTAAAGGACAAGTTTGTTTATTTTTGGAAACGAGCGCAGTGTTGATTTTACTGAATGAGTCTGCAAACTAATTAATTAATGCCAGTGACGGACAAACGTGATTTCAGTGAAAACTCGTACGAATTTCCATAGGAAGACACGTGTTCAAGCGGTTGCGAATTTAACTAACATTAAGTTTGCGTGTTTTGTAAATTATGTATTTCTAAACCGTTACTACAATTATTGAAATGCACGTGGCCTTAAAAAAAATCGTACTTTCAATACTTTCATAGTGTGTCAATATTTGTTTATTTGCCAATATCGTGAATTCAACGAGTGTAGGGTTAACTCCGGCCAATGTGTGTGTGTGTATATTGCTGCATATTTAAGAATACGAACAGCGACGTATATATCGCGTTTTTTAAAGTGGTAAAATTTTCGAAGTAATAGGCTACAATTTCAATGTTATTTCAATACGAGCCTATATTCCACTGCTCCATCAAAACCACATGCAGCTCAGACTGCCGCACACTCGTAAGAACACCAAAACATCCCAGCAATGCCGTCGCACGAAAGACGTTGAACCAAAGCCCCCCCCCCCCCCCCATTTTTTTTGGTCCTTTACTGTTTCCTTTTTCCCTCGAATTAAAGTAAACGCTCCAAACAAACGTAACTAGGCGAAAATAAAACAGGTAGGAATTACAACCGGTTAATCTGCTGTGTGTACGGCTTTGAGGTTAATACTTATGTACTCGTGGTGGCTGTTAAATATTCAATTAATTTTATTATGCCCCGTTTACATATACGCAACTGTAAACTCGTTATCCTGTCAAGTCGTACGACAGGATCACGGGTTTGGCGTACTATTGTCATATATGTAAATGTATTGCCGTATGTCGACAAGACGCTTAAATTATGCATCGAAAATAGAACATGGAAGTTGCTCAATTCCCCAGCCCAGCATCAAACGCATGGAGTAACGGAACAACAACTAGCGGCTATGCAGCTGGTCGCATAAGTGCAGGGAACGGAGCACGGCCTAACCAAAAAGTGTTCTACGTCACAAGCTCGAGCAAGTGAACGTGGCCTGCCACTACTCGGAAACTGAGACACGACGCCAGTCCAGTGACACGCAAGCTGCGAGCAGGAGAAGGGGAGAAAAGGGACAGACAGTCGTGTGAGGCGAGGGAAGATGATAAAGATGATAAGGGATGACGAAGTGCGGCGCATATCTCGCCCTTTGTCTCTGCAGTCGCTCTCTTCGCTAAGGCCACAAGCCTTTCCCCTGCAAAGTTAATTATTTAAATACAAAATGTGCTGAAACTTAATTCCTTTCGGACATGCATGTGTGCCACGCGTGACTTTTATGTTCGTTTCGGCGAGAGCCATATTGTTACACAATCTCTTTGGTAACATTCTTAATACCCTGAAAATTACGAACAAATGACGATTTCAGCAAACAAAAAAACACCCCAAAAACCAAAGTTTTAATGGTTTTTCCGTACTTTCTTTTTTGTAGCATTGTTCTTCTCTTCGAAGTGCACAGTGGGATAATTGTTTGAAAGCGATTCTGAGAAAGGTGGCCGAGACGCTTCAAATAGTATTTAACATGTAAAACCCTATATTTACGTTCGGTCGGGCGACCAGTATGCAGGCCCGTTAATAGACTACAATCAAGCAGTTGAAACAAGTACGTAAGTAAACAATCATACCAACACAACTGTCTTCAGAAGTTCTGTTCCCCAAACAAGACATACATTCTTCAGGAAGCAAAGGAAGGCGACGCCATGAAAATTGCAGTGTACGCCGGCGAATCGCTCGTTGATTCCAGCGCGAATGGCCCTGGGTGGGGGGGGGGGTGGCGTTGGTGAAGAGCTGTGGTTTCGTAATCAGGTGCTCGTAACAGGCGCTGCATTATGCAACCGCCGCCCGGCGTCTGGGGTCATGTGGGTGGAGGGAGGGATACACGGGGAAGTGTGCAGGAGTGCGATGCCCGAGGGGCTGTAATGTCGCGTAGCAAAGTCACGTAACCCGAGGGAAGGGACGTGATATAGTTCAGCGGCACCCATCGCCTATCCGCATCGACTAGAAAGACAGTGCTGCCTTGCGGGTTGCTGAACGTCCACATCACAAGGGAAATCATATCTCTATACAGACATAGAGTTCGCAAATGAAACCGACTAACTCCGGCAGGCGATAGCTCACCAAAGAATTCATACCATGTACACACACACACACATATATATAATATAAACTCACAAACACGACCTATAACCTAAGTCTATTCCGGAATGGTGTAAACACCAATGAAAGTGTGGCTGAATCCGATGTGTAACCCAGCCTAGCAAGAATGAAATATATATATCTGATTTTCTGGATCACCCCATTAATCAAAAACATTACTTTTTGGGGCCGCGCAGCCCCCCCCCCCCCCTAGAGGGCTTGGGAGGGGGGGACAACAATATTTCTGTACACCTTTGGACCTTCGGCTATCGATTTGCATAGATGGGAGGGGCGCGTTTGTCGCCTTCTTTTCAGCCTGGAAGGCGCATTTTTCGACCGATTTTCTTGGGTTTTGAGGAGGGTAGTCTTTCCATACCTCGCCCTCCCCCAACGGGAAGTTAGGCCCTTCGAACCAACACTCAAATATGAAGTCTTACTTGTTACTTCTTAAGTTTGCAACTGCAGGACAGGATGTGAGAGCGAGCACGTGCCGGCGTTCCCAAGCTAATTTCCTACTACTACCTGCTTTGCTGATGGTGGCTTAGCCCGCGGATTGTGCGGGCTCCGTTTCCGCTAATACATTATTGAACAACGAAGTGCGAATAATAGAAAACGTGTGTGCGGACATCAACCCGCTTCCAAAAATACCGACGAGTTGGAACACAATTTGTGCATTCAAAAACGTAACTGTTGTAATTTTTTGTTGTTTCCTGAAATAGGGAATTTACCGAACGGTACATGGCAAACAATAAGCTGTCGTATGTTTTTACGCTAAATGCCACCGTTTTCGAGAAATTGGTGCATTATGATGTAACATTGCAAATTTGGCATTTAATTATTAATTAATTTCTCGAAAACTGTAGCATTTAGAGTAAAATCACAAGACAGCATTTACGTTTACCGTGTACGGTAGATTATTAATCCGCAGAAAACGACAAAAAAAAAATATTTTTGACAATACATTTTACCCGTCCGTTATTATGGAAAATAATTGATATTCACGCACAATATTTTATGATTCTTTTGTCAATTAGTCATGCATTATCCAGAAGCTCTGGTATTTATCTCCCATTCTTGCTGTGTAACTAGCAAAATAGTCTCCTGCTTCAGTTACACATTCCAGGACGGTTATATCCTTCCGAAATAGACGGAGGCTATTTTCGGGGATCTTCACATATTCCCCGCGCTTTGCATTCCAGAGCTGCTCCAATCTCATCTCGCTTCTTCTCATCCTTCCCGCGGAAGGCAGTGGTAAACCACCGCGGTATCATCCTGCCTAGTTGTCTTGGTAGCTTCGCGGCCTCCATTCCTGTGTTGTGTCCTTGGTTCTGACCAGCCTTCAGACTACTAATCTCCACACACATGCACACACACACGTATATATATATGTGTGTGTGTGTGTATGCACAAAGAATGATTCTCAATTGTTCCGACAAACCTCGGGAGGTGATTCCTCATGAAAACGTAAAAGAAAACCTTATGTCAACTTAATATCTAAACCTAAAATTAAGGGAGGTATGAGCCCTTAAAAAACTAGATTTTAATCCGTGTGTGTGTGCAAAATATCGGCTCTTACGTTGAAGGTCCCGATAACATACAATTTTGCTCCGAGAGTTATCATTGTATTTTACTTCGTTACCGATATTTTGCACAAATGCTGTTTATAACCTCGTTTTTAAAGTGCTCATACCTCCAATGATCATGAGATGAAGCTTCAGTTATGTTAGCTACATGTGATGCAACGTACTTGATAGTTCCCTATTATGCTTGTACCCTCTACGCAGCTCTAGGTGAGAGGATCGCGGGGAATGTAATCTGGGGAATATAAATGGGGATCGTTAGGTAGAATCGAGATCAGACTGCGCCTCGCGCCCCAAGTGGGATGACGTCTCGCCGACCAGGTTTATGACTTCGTCGAGTATCTTCTGGTGTTAAAAAAAAGATGATGCATGAGAGACGAGTGTTGTGTTGTCCGAGAGAAATCGCAAGTATTCTTGAAGGAGGACATAAGCATTTTACTGGAGTATACAGTTGGGACTGTATCATGGGAAGTGTTATGATAAAGGCTAGAGACGTCTAAGGATTGGGGATTATTTTCCTTTATGGGGAAGGAACTTGCGTCAATATTAGAATTTAATGTACGATTAAGATGGTATTCTCAAGACTGGGATATACTAAAGCGCAGATTCGAAAGCGGGTAGCAGACACGAACTTAAAAATGCATGCTCAAGGTGAAAATTTTGTGATGTTCACGAACAAGGGAGCTGGATTTAGACCTCGGGCACTCTTTATATTTTGCGAGGGAGAGATGGAGAGGTTGCCTGGACCAGTGAATTTTGCTAGCATCCCACGTCTTTAATGCATGGCGAGGGAAATACTCTCAGCTCTTGTCTATTCTAGACCGGGACAGAAGTTATTTGTGCTGACCAATTTCTTGGAGTGTGTGTTCGAGATGATAGCTCTTCGGGCACCAACGTTTAAATTGTGAGAGCCTTGCGGGAACCGTTTATGAGACTGGATTCTGGGTGAGTAGTTGCTTTCGAGACCGTTTGTTTTTAGGCGATCGAATTCGATTGCAATAGGGAAAGTGATGTTGGGTTTGTGCCTGAAAGTGAAAATAATTTCGGAATTTTTCTGCAGCTTGGTACATCCGCGTTTTATTTAATGAACCTTTTTGAGGTCCGGGTGAACATGCGAGAGGGTTTTATGGCGGTAAAAGAACCATGTAGGGATTAATATTATTGTATACATGAAACAAAATAAAGAAAGAAATTTATATGTACGTTTCAGTGTATATCAAAATTTGTGTCGTCCTTTGAAAAGTTGGCATATTAAGCAACGTCTGGTGTAGCCCCAAATTATATATTTAAATTTATATTATTTTTATGAGATGATTAATTATAAACAACAGTTTGGCTCAAAACTAATGAGTAAATCTGGTTCAAATGTGTTTCTCTTGGGGTATATTTTTTGGGGGATGATATTGACGGTGGACTGACAAGATTTCCTTCCTTTCATATAACCCTTTGGGTGGGGTTTGTAAACGTTAAGTTTGGAGCTTGTGTGGTATCGTGTGGGAGTGTGGTAACTCGAATGAGAATTAATTGAAACTGACCGCGCTAAATAAGAACCTGGTTTCATTTATGCGCTACAGAAAGTCTGGAGCGGTGCGAACAGGAATTATCTTGACCTCCGCGAATCCCTTAAAATGTAGAGAAGCATAGTCGGCGGAGAAAATAACAGATGTGAACATATATCTTTCTATTTCTTTCTTTCTCGCTCTCTCTCTGTGAATATTTTTGCATGCAGAAAATATGAGAGACGTTTCAAAGTGTCGGCGTGTTTCCTTGGGGCATCCAGATACCTCCACTGTTCTGTTTCGCAGCTTCTCCGTCTTGCTTTATCCCCACTGACGTTAAAGAAGTACTTCTTATGCGACTTGAAAATTCCCCAACTACATGCTCTGAACTCCTTCCGAAATCGACTAAAATGCAGTGGCACACTTTTACTTTGACGAGTTTATTTTCAAATTGTAACGCAATTCGACGGTTTTTTTTTTATCAACACATTTCCGTATCTGAAAATTATTTTTATTCAGTTTCATTCTTAAAAACATTAAGTGTTTGGGTTTTGGACATAACATGTCGATAAAATACATTTCTTTGGCCCAACGCCCCATTTACCGAAATTAATAAGCACTATATCCATTACTACTTTTATAGCACAACAATTTGTGGGATACACCACATCCTCTTAAGAAGACCTGACCTAAGTTTCCTTATAAATTATAAGGTTCCAGGTTGTGGTTGCACAAGATCATATCTAAGAAATTTTAGACCGTAAACTTCGTGGGGCCACAGTGGCTAGCGGTTAGCCTGCTCGCCTCCCACCAAGGCGAACCGGGTTCAATCTCCGGCTGGGCACAGGATTTTCGCAATTGGGAGCCGTGCCGGACGATGCCGTTTAGTCGGTGGTGTTTTCTCGGGGATTTCCCGTTTACCCCACCCTTTCATTCCGGCGCCGCTCCATACTCGCCTCAATCACTCTCATCGGCTTTCAAGAGCTCGCTGTTAGGTGCCGCTTATATCTCTCGATAATAATGCCGTATTCTGTTTTTGTAACGAACAAAACACTAAAAAATATTTATTATATGTCTCAATGTGTCCACGGCAATTTTTGTCAATGGTTTTCATTATTAACGTCTCTGACAAATATCAGACTATTTCTTAGCAAAGATTGGAACGTTTGATGTTTATCAGCCCTCGAATTCTCATAACGCAACAACATATAAAAAAAAAATGTATACGTTATATCGAGGACGTGGGAAACTAATTTGATCGCAATTTTCTCGGTTTCGTTGCGGAATATATCCTACGTGGACACGTTGAGCATTCGTTTGATTAAAGGCTGTTCACGATAAAGTGAGCACTTTAAAGAACCTTAGAAAACAGCCACTGCCCTGCCTGCATATATTTTAATGGGCGCACCGAAAGGCATTCGCCCAGTAAAGTTGGCAATGATGTATGGAAAGTAGTTACAGTATCTTAACATCGAACAAAAGGAGTTTGGTAACCATTTGTGATAACTCGAATTATTTCTTTCACTTTCTGGTTATTCGTAATACATGGAAGTGTAAAAGTTAGCAGATTTGTAAAACATTTTCTTCCGTAATAATTTCACAGTTTTACCTGACTGAATGAAGTGATGATGCCCATAGCAATGTTAATTTTACATTAAGACGGAAGAATACACAACGTGCATACAAGTAGATCGTAAGCAGGGCTTTTAAATGTACTCATTTTACCGCGAACAGCCTTTACTAGAAACTTGTGTAATGTCAGTTAGTGTTATATTTTTATATCATATTATATGTAGTATTATTTTTTATGCTTTACAAATTTTTTGTCATGCTCTAAAGTGTTTCATGTAAAAATATATGCCGTTATACGATATAAACTGAGATTACTTATGAGGATATAATAACGAGGAGCTCAATCACTGTCCAGTTAAGCTTGGTTCACAACCGTCCGTCGCTTCCGTTAGTCGCCCGTCCGTCAGTCAGCCATCCGTTGGTTTTTTCGTCCGTCAATTGAAAGTGACTCACAACACTCCGTCGTCCATCGATCCATCTGGCCAGAAAATTTTCAGTGTTACCATCCAACAAAACTAACTTTATAACGCACGGGCAAATATTAATAATTAATGTAATACATACATTCTCTTCTACTGACGTAATTTATCAGCATTTCCTCCGAAAATCTACAAGTCATCTTTAGTTCATTTAAAATGTGAAACGGAAAAACGCAAACAAATTCACTGCCTTGTGTATTTAAAACGAAAAATATTCAGACAAAAAACAAGTGACGGTTTTCCGACAGCCATGCTCAAGGAACGATATTACAAGGCGGTGGCCCATCCGTCCGTCCGTCGAAAGTTAAGTTTGAAATATACTTGACGGACGGACGGAGGGATAAAAAAAAAAGTCGCCTTGCGATTGGTTGAATGTCACGTGACCGATGGACGGACGGGCGACTGACGGATAAAACGGATGGCTGTGAACCCAGCTTTGGCACGACGTTTATACCCCGTGGATGTGGGTCAGAATTTTCCCGCACGTTTGAAAAATAGTCGGTTTCTCACTAATGCATGCCGTCGCTGTACGGCAGATACTTCGTCTCACTTCTCCCGTTTCCTCCGCCGTCTCACTTCTCCCGTTTCCTCCGCCGTCTCACTTCTCCCGCTTCCTCCGCCCTTGCATTCCGGCGCCGCTCCACGCCTCGCTTCAACCTCATCAGCTCTCAATATCCCGACGTTGAGAGCCACCAAAAATATATCCACTCGCAGTCAGAGACAGGTGTTTTCCGCGAAATTAATCATGGTCGCGACAGACTTCAATATCCTACGTCCACGACCACGTATTCGTTTGTTCATTGACCGCGTGTCCACGCGAGAAGACATGTTCGTATTTTACTGGACCAATCGTAATAAAGTACTCCGATAATAGAACGTTCGTGGTTCGCGGACAGACACTTGAGGCACGGGACATTCGTAATCATCCAACCACGAAAGTGCACAGCAACAAAAGTGTTTTGCAGTTCAACTGGTCCTGGAGTATTTTCTCGAAAAACAACTGTCACTAATTATAGTCCGTTTATGGTTACTACCAACTTTTATGGTTACTACCAACTTTTATGAAGCCCTCCTAAGTTCATATTTCAGGACATACCTCCGCCTCACGCGAACAAAGCTTAAATAACTCTAGAAAGTTGCTGCAACAGGACTCTACGCCGTATTTGAGCGCACACAATTTAGCAATATTTTGCACGAGAACTATTGCTTATTAGGCACACCGATTTTTTTCTCTGTTCCTTGTATTAATTATAACTGACCTGTTGTAATTTATTGCTAAAATAAAATTAAAAATTTCAATTTAACGAAAGTGAAATACTTCGATTTTAACAGTCCCGAGAGTATAACACACTTGTGAAACGTGTCATATTTAGAAATAACCATGCAAAAGTCTCATACTTACGGTGATTTTTCAAACGTTTAATTCAAAATGTATGAAGATACTGCGAAGAGGCTATATAGTCCATTCACAGTTACTTCAGAGTTTTCTGAAGCTCTGCTAAAGTTCTACTTCCAGGATATTCCTCCGCCTCGTGCAAGCTAAGATTAACTAAGTCTGGAAAATTACACCAGAGGGCAACGCACCACTCTCCTGCGCACTCAGTTGTAATATTATTTCGCACGAGAACTATTTCTTACTAGGCGCTACCAACACAGGTTATTTCTTGCTGTTTTTATTTGTATTTATTATAAAATAAATATTATAATGTAGGTAGAAATAAAATATACGAAAAGTAAGATTAGTCACTGTTTACATATGTATAAAACGCTTAATACATGGCATATTTAGGAAATAACTAAATACATAATATGTGGGGGGGGGGGGGTGTTTGTGTTTTAACGTCCGAAGAAACCGTGAATGGACTATAGTTGAATCCCGTCACGGCTCGGCCTGTAGCTAAGAAACGACAGAACGGCCCGGCAGCAATGACGCCGCCCCATAAACATCCCGTATTCAGTCTTCGGCAACAGCAGTAAGGCCGTGACTACGATAACTCCACGTTACACGCATAACTTTACACATGCACATGTCCGTAAAACCAGGTCGTTTCTTGTGGCATATCACGATGCCCCACACGCAAATTTGTTGTATTGTATTTCAATGCCACGAACAATTTTGTCGTGCTTCACAATCGAAAACTCTTAATATTAATGTTGCGCAGGAACACGTTTATTATCATTCAAGTGGTCGAGGTTTGTTTGTTCCTGGTTTATTAAAACCTCTGAAAACAATATTGGTTGACCATGACCTCCAGGTTGAAACACACCTGCGAGATGCAGATTATTAGTTTATGCGCGTATTAATTGTTACAGAAATAGAGGAAATTAAAATGTTGAAATTATTTCTATTGTATTGGATGATTAACATTAGGCACTATATATACAAGTACTATATATATATATATATATATATATATATATATATATATATATATATATATATATATATATAATACACACACAATCACTTTGACACTTCTGCAAAATAAAATTTGATATTTTCCAAATGCTCGATCCCTGTAAATATTGCTGAATTTACAGATACATAATTTGTATAAATGAATGCTGCGAGTTATCAATAACGCACATGCTACGTGTGTTCTCTGCACTGTACAAACGTATGCCATATAAATACATTTCTTATGATAATCCTTTAATATATTTTCTTTTAAAAAAAGGCCTTATTACATTTGCATTCCATTTATTGTATAGTTCAAAGTGCAGTAATCTTACTTATTTGTCATGTTTAAAATTTCGGTATATTACGGAAAAAGATGACGTATGTTAAATAAGTGAACTGAGGACATAAAAAAAAAAATTAAAAGTAAAGATAACAGAAACCTGTCTCTATTGTGATAGGCCAGCAAGATCACGTGGTACAGTGTCTGGTATCACGCAAAATCATGAAGAAAATCTTTGCGTGAACGTAAGTTTTACGTGACGTGGAACGACTGCAATACACTCTAAATTGAGATCAGTGGACAGTCACTGTTACGCAGTCAAATGTAACTATTGGAGTCAGTAAAAATTATTAGAGTTAGAATCGGTGGAAAAAACACTTGTTGTTCCAGTGAAATAATTTCACTGATGAAATAAATAGCATAGCCAACTCCACGCCGCGAATATTGTTTTTATTGAATTTAGCCAAATAGCATGGCCCAGTCGCCGCAGTTCCTGGGACAAAACTCAAACTATAGGCTGTTGACGGTAAAATGAGCACTTTTGAACGCCCTGCTTAAGATCTACTTGTATGCACGTTGTCATATTCTGCCTTGTGAGAAATTAACATCGCCGTGAGCCTCGTCGATTTATTCATGCGTTGGTCAAGTGAAACTGTGAAATTAATATGAAAGTAGATATTTTACAAATCTGTTCCTTTTCAAATTTCGATGCATTAAAAAAAAAACAGAAAGCCAAAGAAAAATAATTTAAGTTATTAGAAATAGTAAGCTAGCACCTTTTTCTACGTTAATGTGTGGAACTGCTTCCCGCCCACCGTTACCAACTTTACTGTGTGCATGTCACTCAGTGCGCCCATTGAAATATATACAGGTTGGAGCAGTGACATTTTTCTAAGGTTGATTTCGAACCTGCTTTTCTATCTAGTTTCACAAGGAATCAGTACAGGAAAGGTTAACTGAAATGTGTCAGCAAAATGATTGTGTATTTGTTGATAATTCAGCTGTCACCCTTGTTCACACGCTTTCTGGAGAGGAGGGAACAACTACTAACATTAACACTTTGAAACGTCGGTTAAATACCATTTACTATAAATTCTTGTATAGTTACAAAGTTTTCTCCACATATATTTCCCAATTGTCAACCTTTCCATTTAAATGCACCTTTAAACTTATTAAAATGCCTCTTCGCCTGAACTTCCAATACCTTGGACATTGCATTAAAAAAAAAAAACCTTTTAAAATTCTACAGAACACCTTAAAACAGGTAAACTCTATTATGAATGCACTCTACCTGCCTTAAAACTGCAGGATTTACAACCATGATATTTAAAACCATTTAAAACAAGCTTAAAATTATATAAAACACATATTTTAACATAAATATCGGAAAACAGGCACCTTGATTGTGCCAACACCAATAAGATACTTAAAACGCCCACACACCTGCAGAAACTCATAAAACATTTACTTTTAATATAAATTCGCTCTGTCCGCAGTTTTCCATATACATCTTCAATAAGGAGGACCAACATGGACTTTTAAAAGGCCCCTTTAATTTATCTCACAAAACATTTATCAATATTCCTAAAACAACTCCTTTTCAAGACCTTTCTCTCGGCATATTCCTGCAAGCCCACTTGGCTGCTACCAGATGGATACATTAAAAATCACCAAATTACACAATTACTCTCACTTAGCCTACCTCACCGCGCAGGGTGATTACACACAAAATTCCAATTAAAAATCAACTCCTGTACAAATATTTGTAAAAGGCCCCACTGAGGTACTGGTCTCTTTTCCCCTGATTTTACAACTCTTTTCGCCCTTGAATACTCGGTAACAAACCCATATATTCTCCCATAAAAGATTCCACAACGCTCTCCACCATTTACGTACCAATCGATTGATCAGGCTGGCGATACTCTCCTCGCCGAATACTTGCGTGGCGGCTTGTCCTAGAATCTTCTCCAAACACACTCACCGCACGATCAAAGCAGGCAGGGGATATTGTCCCCACCGACATTTTCGTGACGGCTGCCCACTTCAGCACTAACTTCTCTCCACACACACTCCACACTGGTGAAAGAAAGAGAAAGGATATCCTCCCTACCACTGAGGCTTTCCTCTTCTTCTACCCATACAACAACATAAATTCCACACAAGCCATCCATCACTCCATTCACTCTCCCTCTCCAAACGTTTCGTTTCGCTAATTACCTAAGTCTCTTCCCAAAAATAATATATCCAATTTTTTCAATTACTCTGCCCAAGTTCCCTCTCATAAGTCTCGACGAGAGAAAAATCACAAAGGTCAATGCTGGTCATGCAGCTAACTTACAGCACACGCTTTTCTTCGGGAAGCACTCGGAGAAACCCCACGTTAACATCCAAGCGTTCTTCACCAATAATGTCAACTCAATTTAATATCCATTAACCATGGCGAAACTTCAACACGGCCGCTTATCTCAGGGGATGCACAGGAAATCAAAGTTCATATGCAAGCACAAAAAAAAAACTAAGTCATTACTCTCTCTCTCTTCAACAAAAAAAAACAGTCCCACACAGGACATCGCCAGAAACAGTCTTAATTTCGCCTGAAAACGCGAAAAACACTAAGTCCGAGGCACCTTCCTCTAGAATCAGTCATTATACGCGCCTTACAGAAAATTTCTATCACCAACTTCAGCTAGCTATAACTAAGTCCCAACTTCGGCCTGCCAAAAACTATCACCCAACATCGTCGCCTCGCATAATTATTCCAAGTCCCCACTGCGCCCTGAACATCGCAAATATTTTCTAAGTCCGAAGATTCGCTGACTACTTATCTCTTCTCTCTGACTCCTCGTCTAGTTGCTACTCTGGGTGGACACCACTCGCCACGGAGCACCAGCACGTCGGCTGGAGAATTTCTCCCAGAGGCAGCTCGCGCACCTCAATATATACATCGAGGAAACCTCCACTCTCGCGCTCCCCATTCCAAGAGACTGGTACATCAGCGCACCCTATACAATCAACGCACTCTTTTCGAACGCAACCCCCCTTTTTACCACCAACATTTTCCGAGTGGCGTGAATTCGGACAGCTAATGAGTACGAAATGCGCGCTTTCACAAGAAACCCTTGTAAGCCCACAACCCGCTTCATACAACGGTCATGTAGGTCATCGGTCGCTCCTCCGCAGGCGTTCATACTAATCTAGAAAGAAACATTTCTCAGCGCATATTCACACTCTTGACGGGCAATCGTTACGAGAAATATACGTATTTCCGGTAAAGGCTGTTCACGATAAAGTGAGCATTTTTAAAATCAACCTTAGAGAAAAGGCGCAGCTGCCACTTTCATAAATTTTTATAAAATAATTTCTGATAATTTACCTGATGATATTCTAACTGTTATTAAGTATTCCAAAAAAATTGATGATAGTAAACCATTTTATGTTAAAAGAGGTGATAAATTGGTTTTTAAAATTTAATTAAATTATCAGAATATGCTGATGGGTTTGTGACTATAATTGGAATATTCGTAAAATACGAAGATTATCTATATAAATGTATAGTTAATCTTATCTATATATAATTAAATGGGGAATACTTGGTGTTTGAAGTGCAAGAAAGTCACTAAAAATAATAATATAAAAACTGAAAATCCAAAAAAATGGGCGATTAGTTCAGAAAAGTAAGTGCTCTATATGCAATTCTAATAAATCAACATTTCTAGAGATAGCATAATAAATGAATTATATAAACCTGCACGAAAAAATTTTCCAACAAGGAAAGTAATATCACATGGAATAAATGATTTACAGCAAATTGATCTTATTGAAATGGATACTGGCAATTTGAGAGGCATTTCGCATATAAATAATGGATATAAATATATTATGTCAATTATCGATGTATTTTAAAAGTTTGCATTTGCTTAACCAATTAAAGATAAAACAGACAAGAATGTAGCAATTGCTTCAGAATCAATATTAGTTAAAATAAAACCAAATAATTTACAAGGCGACAATGGGTGAGAATTTTATAACAAAATATTTAGTGAACTTATGCAAAAAATATAACATCAATCATTATTATACATTCAGTGAATTAAAATTCAGTTGTAAGGAAAAATTTAATCTAACAATGAAGAATAAAATGTGGAAGAAATTTGCTTTAAATGGCAATTACATATGGGTAAATATATTAGACGATTTAGTTAAAGAATACAACACAAAGTACAGTACCGTTGGCATGAAACCAATTGAAGTCGACAAAAAAAATGAAAAAAAAATTTAAGACAAGATTTTGCGAATGTGACTACTAAACCGAAATACAAAGTTGGCGATATTGTCCGCGTGTGCAAGAGTAGACGATTTTTTGAAAAGGGTCATACAGCTAACTGGACAACAGAATTATTTACCATTTTTGAGGTTTTAAATGTTGATGTATCAATTTACTAACTGAAAGACGACAAAAGAGAAGAAATAAAGGGTAGTTTTTTATGAATACGAAATTATGAAAACAAACTATCCTGATGAATATTTGGTTGAAAAATTTTTAAAAACTAAAACTAAGGAAGATAAAATGTATGTTATGAGGTTAGGTTTTGATAACTCGCATAACTATTGGATTAATAAAACAGATGTTTTGTAAATTTCAAAATAAAAATTAGCTTCTTACTCAATTTGACAAAAGTTATTTATATCGTTAATCAATTGTTGTTGTGTATAACTATTTCTGACCATTCAAATATAATTGCGGGAACACTCAATGCAACCATTCAATGTTTCTCTCATTCTTTGGAAAAAATTGATAGAATTTGGAATATAATCAAATTTCAATTATTATTCGCAATTTGGATGTCTATCTTCAATTATATTCAATTGTCTTTGAACATTTTTTTCTTTGAGTTCTAATGACATAATCAAATTCACAAGTATTATCAAATAATTTTTAAAGAATAAAAGTTGGATATAAATGTTGATTTTCTGTTGGTTGTTCAACATTACTCTGTTACTCTGATTTCCGCATTTCTTAAAAATTCCTTATATTCACCTTGAATTCTATTTATATCACTTAAATAATATATTTGCTCATCTTTAATTTTATTTGTATGCTCTAATTGTTTTACGTTTATATATTTTAAACACACATTATAGTTTTTAACATAATCGAAATAAGAATAAAATATTTTTTCTAGTTTAAGACAGTATTTTTTAACTTCTTTAGCCTCAGAATTAGTTATCAACATAACAGAGCATTTAAAATTGTCAATAGACATGAAAAGCCATTTTTTAGAATAAAGTATTATTTTATTTCATTTTCTATATAAGGATAAACTCTTACTTTATCATTGAGGTAAACAATTTCTTCGAATTCTATGTCATTTTCTTTTAAAAATTTAATATATCCATGTTTTCTTTTTCTTGTGATCGCATCAATACCTTGAGGACGCGTTTCATCTTTAAGAAATCCCGTAAAATTTAATAGTTGAGGTGTAATTAAAATTATTTTTTTATATTTGAAAGACAACTACAATTCTAAAAATATTTCATTATAAGAAAGAGCTAAATTATTTTCTTCATAAATTCCGAAATAGTTAACATGAGTTAGTAGTCAGGTGCATATTCTACTCTATTTGTTTCTCCAGTGATTCGGCTATCTTATAAGTAGGAAATCTGTTTATATAATATATATACACTTTTTGATAAGAAAATAAAAAGTAAAGAAAACAAATTAAAGAATATAGACCAGATATAGCATTGTTTCTTACTTAATTTGACAAATATTATTTATATCGTTAATCAATTGTTGCTGAGTATAATTATTTCCAACAATATAAAAATAGTTATGAAAACACTCAATGTGAGCATTCATTGTTTCTTTCATTCTTTGGTATAAATTTATAGAATTTGGAATATAATCAAATCTCAATCATTCTTCGTAATTTGAATGTCTGTCTTCTATTCTATATAATTGCATTTGAACATATTTTCTTTGGGTTCTTATGACATAGTAATGATATTCAGAATCATTATCAAATAATTTTAAAAGAACAAAAGTTGGATTTAAATTTTTATTTTGTGTTTGTGGTACAACATGTAGGGTCTTTACTCTGATTTTCTCATTTCTGCGATTTATTACATCGAAGGCCATGTGAACTGATTCTCTTAAATTTCCTATACGTTCATCTTTAATTTTATTTATATCTCTTAAATGATCAAGTTGGTCATCTTTAATTTCGAATCTTATATTCACCATGTTTTCTAATTTATGGTAAAACTTCTTCAGTCTTCTATGGTAGGGACGGTTCTAAGTTCAGTAAATTTCTTTTTTTCTTATCGTCATTATCAACATTATAATATAATGCATTTTTTGGCTTTATGTATTCCAAAAGACTAGTTACATCAATTCCTCTAAACGAAAGATAATTTTCCTCGTCGATAATCATTGTTACCTTTTGTAAATATGTTTTTTGTTCTTTTTGTCTAGAATTGAATAAATTTTTATATGCGAAATTATGCGCAAGGGAAATTGATGAGTTGTAATAAGTGTTTTTATTAATATTCTTTTTATAAAGAAAGCGAAAATTAAAGAAAATTATATTCAAGAATATAGATTGAATTCATTGAATTATAAAGCTCGTAAGGAGTTAGTCATCAACGATATATTTCATTTTATTTATGATTTCGTTATAAGATTCACACTTTATACCAAACATGGAAATGTTATTTTTGCCAACTCTAGTCAATTTCTTTGTAAATTTGTCATATTCCATAATAGTTTCGTTGCGAAAGAACTACAGTAAACCATTTGTATATCTAAAAGAAGACTCTGTCATATTTTTGGCAAATGAGGACATTTCTTGCTAATTAGACCACTCTTTTTTTTAAATCCGGAAACGACATTCGTCTATTTCGGCATATTTCTCCTTTTCAAAGGAGATAAAAGTTTTCCCTGAATATGAATTAAATGCAGCATTTATTTTATAATCATCTCTTAATCCCAACGAAGAAAATCCTTCCGGATATCCGTCAATAAGATTATAACCACGATTATCAACCATATAAATTTCGTCCCCAACAAACAGAACTAACTCGCCCGAATGTCTTTGGTATATGAAAGAATTATTAAAATCCTCTGGTAAATACTTGAACCAATCTGTTATCAAAAATGGTTTATTCATTATTTTCTTGTCATTCAAACTTTTTGTCCAAATGTTTTTATCGTAAAAAATATGCAAATCACCAGCAATAATTAAAAATGTTTTTGTGCATTTGTTTTTACACAAATAAATTGGTTCATCATCATTGAAATTATTTTGTTGCAGTGGTCCATAAAAAGTTTTGAATGCTTTGGACGTCATCTAGTTGCAAATCAAACAAATCATTGTTAAGAATGGGATACATGACCGCATTTTTATCACTTGTATGTTGAAGACCTAATGCATGGCCGATTTCGTGGATCAAAACAGTCAGTAAATTAACTTTATTTTCAGAAGCTTTTTTTCCCCATCATTATCCCAATACTCCTGCATATTGATATGAATTTCAAACAGACTATTTTGTTGATTAACATGTGCTTGTGAACTACCATGTGAATAAAATCTAGTCTTACAAATCCCAAATAATTTCTGAATTCTATGTTGACCTTCTTTGTATGATATAACTATGTCTGGAAATCTCGTATCGTAAACAAATTTCAAATTTGTGTGTTTTTTCCAAACGCCGAAAGCCTCTTGTGCTAACTTTCTAATTGATTTATTTGCATATGCAAAATTCCATTTTAATGCGTTTTTAGTTCATTTTGTGGTTGATGAAAGGTCAACAATTATCTCATCCTTAACACCGCATCTTGGTTTATTGATTAAACTTAGCGTTTCTTTACAGAGCTTACTATCAACAGAAGAAGTGTTATAATATTATTGAAATATTCTTAGAGAACTTTCAAGTTTTTTTTTGTCAATTTTTGAAAGCGAATTTGCATCTCCCTCTAGATATCCGTATTTGTTTTAAAATTGATGACACTGTCTGATTATTTTTCTGGGAAGTACAAAATTTAGATTTGTGATAACGAAAATAATTATATAAGTCTTCATTTATATACAAAAAATTTTTAACAGGTTCTAAGAATGGCTCAGGGACGCTTTCAAACAATTTTCAACATGCTTCAGGCTCCTAGAGCAGTCTATATTTTATGCCTCATCTGCAAGCTTAATCAGCTTATCTTGATAAAATTTCAGAACCAAATTTATGCTTCTAAACAAATTTTGTTCTTTTAAATCAAAGATGGAATCTCTGCTCAAAAAGTTGAACAATTCGTTTGAATTCACCAAACTACAAGATCTAGAAAAAAATAAATGGTTTACTACTACGGATTTTGAAATGTATGAATCTAATTTTGGTAGAAAAAATTAATTGTATTCTAGATGGCAAGTTTAAAAATTCATTACCAGAGCGCTATGTGAAGATATAGATAAAAATTCTTTGAAACTACTAAATGAGAAGGAAGTTTTTATGTTATATAAAGGTTTAAAAAATGGGAAATCTATGCTTGATATAGATTTCTCCTAAGTGCATTTTAAGCAGGAGTTATTTTAAAAAAATCCCTTCTAATAAATTCGTTTCTTTATAAATAAACATGACCTCACCTGTCTTCCCCTGTAGTTTGAATATCGTTTTAAAAGGTGGCAGTGGCTCACGGCCACCTTCACATAGATTAGATAAAGCCATTGAAGATCTTAAAAATTTAGTTCACAAATTTCATTAAAATTTACAAAGCTTAAAATTATCACTCTTAGATAACATTGACGATAAATATGAACTTCGACATATGGGTGAATAGAGCAAATATAAGTTTTTTAAGAAATTAGTTGAGCATCTGAATATAATAATTTTATTTGTGTCGTCCAATGGTGGGCGAAACGCCCCCATATAAATATCAATTTTATTTGTTAATGAATATTGTTTATATAAAATTTTTAGCAGTTTGTTGACGGTTTTTATTGTTACTTATCTTAATAAATTGCTAGCCTTATAAATAAAAATGGAATCGTCACCCTCTTGCAAAATTGAAAATAATACCATATGTAAACAATGTAAAAAATGTGGTGAAGTTTTAAACGTTGAATGTTTTCCACATAAACACAAAAGATAAGCACATTTACACCTGTAAAAAATGTATCACTGAATATTCTAGAATTCGCTATAATGTATATAAAGAGAAGGTACTATGCGAATGTGGAAAATTTATTTGAAAAGTAAATCTCGAAAAGCATAAAATTATTAAATTCCACAATACATATGAAACTTTGCAAGGTGATCATTCAACCAAGACATGCTCTATATGCAAGGAGAATAAGCCATTCGTTTCTTTTGCATATCATGAAAACACAATATATAAGCATTTTAACACTTGCGAAAAATGTTATACCGAATATGCCAAACCACATTAAGAGTCAAATAAGAGAAAGTACAATGCGAATGTGGAAAATATGTATATAATCATTCTCTATAAAAGCATAAAAATTGTCAATTACACAATGCAGTGATAGATATTCTAAATGAAACTCGGCATTCGCCGACTTCATAAATTTTATTATACTCTATTATATTTTATTATATATAAATATCGACGCTCAACTCAATAAGCGATGTGAGAGAATAGAGCTTGCGCGAGTTGAGAATTATAGGTAGAGAATAAAAAATAAATTAATATATAAATTACATAAAGATGATCTTATTACAAGTATCATTCAAGCAATAGAATATAAATTTAAAAATTCTAAATTATTTAACATTTGCGGAACTAAGAACTAAAGCTAAAAGCTATAACATAAAAAATTTATATAATTTAAGAAAAGCTGATTTAATTTCAGCTCTTACGCTAATAATTAAAAATGAACAAAGAAAAAGAGACTTTGCAAATTTTCCTTTTCCAAAAAGCAGACTAATATATAGAAAAGCCAAAAAAGGTTTTAAAAGAAATGTTCCCCTTTTCCACTAAAATATATGAGAACAACAAAAATTGAAATAACAATAAAACCTACGCAGTCGAAAAAGATTTCAAATGTAGGTTATCAACATATAACACTGAAAATAATGATAATATAGTGTTTCTAAGGAATCTTTTAATATCAGTAAAACAACAAGTATTAAAAATAATATACGATCAGCTTATAAAACTTAGACCTGTGAAATCTAACATTAAACTTGTCGCCAATTTTCGAAGCCGGAAAACGTGAGATACGAATATTTGATGGCATTCAATCGCACACATTTACAATATTGAACGAAGGAGACATTAAAAAGATTTACAAACAAACAAAAGAAGAAATACTCGCACGAATAGAAAACATTGAAAGAAGTACTTCAGATTGGGCCTTACGTAGCATAGTTGGGTTGCAACTAGCCATAAACAAGTATAATCCAGTGAATGGAGCATCTTATATTGAACTACCAGAAGTGATTAAGAATAAAACAGTATGCATTAATGTGAAGAATGATGAAGAAAAATGTTTTCTTTGGGGGCAATAAAGTCTGCATTGTTTCCAGCAGAAAAAGAACCACAAAGAGTATTTAAATATAAAAATGTGGGCCTTAATATCGAAAAAGCATTAGATAAATATAAGTACCCTATAAAAATCGACAATACACCAAAAATAGCAAACCAAATTGATGTATCTATAAATGTGTACTTTATTGATGATAAGACTACAGTATATACATTAAAGCATACAAAAAATGACAAAGATATAAAATTACTTTTTTCGAAGATGATAAAAATTCTCATTGCTGTTGAATTTATCCAAACTGCTTTCAGCACAAAAAAATAAACACAATAGTAAAATTTATATATGCGATATGTCTTCAATTTTTTTTGCTCTTAAGAAATATTAAACAAACATACAGAAGACTGTTAAAAAATGAACCAGTAATAATCAAGCTACCTTCAAAATGCGAACAAATAAAATTTAAAAACTTTAAACACACTACGAAAGTTCTTTTCACAATATATGCTGATTTCGAATCAATTCTAAAGAAAATATCAACAGTTAGGTCAAACCCAAGGGAAATGGAAAAATTTAAATTGATCAAAAAATATCCAGTTTTAACAAAATATGATATCGATAATGGATTTTATAAAATGGCACTCAAAGAAAGATACAAACTTACTGATGAAAAAATTAATAACATTGATTTAAAGATGACTGATGAATCATACACAATGAAATATCAGCTACACGAAGCTTCTGGATTTTGCTATTATATTGTATCTAGCTATGGTGATTATAAGCCACCAGTTGTATATCGAGGCTCAAATGCACATCAGTATTTTATAGAAGCAATGAAAAAAGAAGTGGATCAAATCGGGCAAATTTATTCGCAAATTGAAACAATGCATCCATTTAAAAAATAAGAAAAAACAAGATACAATAAATCTAGAAAATGCACTGTATGTGATTGCGAATATTCTATGGACAACAAAAAAGTGCGTCATCATGATCATATGTTTGGAAAATTCACTTACCCAACTTGCAACAATTGTAATCTACAATTAAAATTACCAGATTTTGTTCCAATTTATTTTCGTAACTTAGCTGATTATGATGCTCATATATTTATTAAAAAGCTATGATATGATGAAAAAAAGATAGATTTACTTGCGAATAACGAAGAAAAATTTATTACTTTTGGTAAACGAAAAGTTTAAAAATGAGGTTTTCTGGCACGTTTAATTTTATGGCAAGTAGTTTAGCTAAATTAGCATCTAATTTAACCAAGGAACAAATTAAGCATACGCAAAAACATATTCCAGAAGATAAAATAGATTTAGTTATTAGAAAAGGTGTTTACCCATATGATTGTATGGATAGTTAAAAATATATATATAAAGAAACTCAACTTCTACCAAAGAACAAATTTTTACAATAAATTATATGATAGTGATATAAGTGGCGATGAATATGAGCATGCAAAAATATATGGAATCAATTTAATATGAAAAATCTTTGGGATTATCGTGATTTATATTTAAAAAGTGATGTATTGCTGTTGACAGATATATTCGAAAATTTTAGAGATATATGTATAAATGTATATGGTCTATACCCTGCGTAGTATTTTATAGCACCGGGGTTTATCTTGCGACGTAATGTAAAAAATTATTAAACAGAAATTAGAATTATTATACGATTATGACATTATTTGAATTGTAGAAAAAGTAATTACAGGTGGAATTTCACACTGGGGCAAGTGATATGTTAGTCAATAACAAATATTTAGAACATTTTAACTCAAATCAAGAGTCTAACTATTTACCTTATCTCGATGCCAATAATTTATATGGTTTGGCAATGTCGCAGCACTTGCCATATGGAGGCTTCGAATGCACTGATTATGTAGAATTTAATTTAGATTTTTGGCGAGAACATATATTAAATTTGAAGGGTGATTCACAACATGGATACATATTAGAAGTTGATTTAGAATATCCACGAAAACTACATAATTTACATAAATCTCTTCCATTTTGTCCAGAAAATAGGGCATTTACAGGAACTAATGAATCTAAACTATTAACAACACTAGATATCAAATAAAAATATGTACTACATTATCACAGTTTAAAACAATGCCTAAATAATGGATTGAAGCTTACAAAATACATAGATTATTGAAATTTCATCGGTCTGATTGGTTGAATAAGTGTGTGTGTGTGTGTGTGTGTGTATGTATATACATATATATTTGAATATATTGATGAGAAGTAATGCTAAAAATGAATTTGTAAAGGGCTTTTACCAACTGGTGAATAATTCTGTGTTTGGTAAAACAATGGAAAATATAAGAAACAGAGTAGATATTAGGCTGGTTTCAAGTGAAAAAATTTGCGAACACTTAGTTGTTAAACCCAATTTCAAAATAAGTACTATATTTAATGAGAATCTTGTAGCTATTCATACGAACAGAACACGTGTAAAATTTAATAAGCCTATTTATGTGGGTATGTCCATTTTAGAAATATCAAAAGAATTGATATACGATTTCCATTATAAGGTGATGAAAGCCAGGTATGGAGATAAAATTGGATTGTGCTTTCAAGACACCAATTCGTACTTTTATAACATTAAAACAGAGGATTTATACGAAGACATGAAGTCGATGTTAGATAAATTTGATACAAGTGGTTATCCAAATGACAATATTTATAACCTGCCACAAATAAATAAAAACGTTTTAAGCAAAATGGAAGACGAATGTAATGGCAAAATAATAAAAGAATTTGTTTGCCTGAGAGCAAAGGTGTATGCATATAGAGTTGAGGATAAGGAAAACAAAAGAGCAAAAGGTGTGAAAAATGTGTTGTCAATAATAGAATTACATTTGAAGACTATAAGAAGTGTGTGTTTTATGAGAAAATTCAATATATAACAATGAATTTAATAAGAAGCGAGAAACACAAAAAATATACAGTAGAAGTTAATAAAATCACATTGTCATAGTGATAAGAAAATTATACTAGAAAATAAAATAAATACACTGCCATATGGATATCAAAATTTATAATTTTATTATATGTACCTTTTATGGGGGGACTCGTAGCCCCCCCCCCCCCATATATTTTCTAATAAAATAGTATAATATTTTTTACTTCTTTAATCTCCAAAACATTGTCAATTTCAGAACCATCAAAATAAATTAATTTACCATTTTCATCCCAAATTTCTAGAACTATGTGATTAAACCAGTCATTATTAATTTTATAAAAAAAATGGGTATGCAAGCTCATAGGTAATGAAATATCTGAAGCCAAATATAGTTTTTGGTGGAAAACTAGCAGTTATGTCTGTTTCTAAGTGATTAGATTTGTCATACATTATAAACATTCCATAGGCTAAATTACAATGAACATTTAATGTTTTAATTGGATTAAAATTAGGCAATTTAGTGCCACTGACAATTTTGTCTTTTTCAATACGTAAACTTCTTTTAAAACCAAGAATATCAGATATAGGATCTTCTAATTTAATATCAAACTTAAGACTGAATCATTATTCTATTTTTTACATTATCTGCTGTTAATTCAATGTTATTTGTTGTAAATGGATCACTCGAATTTATAGTTTTTTTTAAGACTCAATATCGTATTGACCTCTAGGAATAGTTGTAACTTTGTTTTTATCAACGACAGCACTCATTTTTTCGATTGGTCTTATAGTATTATTGTATATATGTGATGTTAAAAATTTCACGTGAAAACTAATCAATGCTATAGATTTATCTATATGAATTATATCATAGTGAAGCTTCTTCTTAAGAATAGAACTATTGTCTGTTAACTTGAATATTTTACTATCCATTTATTACAAACATTTTGTTATTAAATGAAGAAAGTCGATTGGAGCGTTGGTGTTTTAATTTCCGAAGAAAATTCTTAAAAAAAAAAAAAAAAAAAAAAAAAAAAATGGTGTACTTTTGCCTGATGATGATAGCGGTATGAGGGTAGGCCCGAGCAAATGTGACAGGACAAATTTAATGATCAATTTTATTTATAATCCAGGATGGCTAAATTTTAATCAATTGTATGTTTGTTCAAAAAGTTTGAATCAACCCAAATATATTCACTTACAAGATGACTTTGATGTGGTGTCCAGCAAGTATAATGAAAATATGGCTTTTTTTTTAAATAATACTCAGGAAATTATTCCAGTAGACCAATGTGAACATAATTCTTTAGTTATTTTTTATCATGTAATTTTAGATGAACAAAATGTCGTCCGCGAGTACTTTGCTATAGGTCGGTATAAAAATATTGATGTTTTTTTTTTTTTTTTTTATCTTGCTCGTACATATTCGAGTGCCCAAAGAATTGGTACGAAACAATGCACATTTTCTGTGTATATTTAGACAAGACGACACGAACCTCGGACATCTATTGCGATTTTGTTCGTGGCGATATGCCTTATAAAAATTTGAAGAGATCTGTGTAAAGTGCTGGGACAAAGATTTTGGGTTTTTTATCATTAGATTTGAGTATAGAAATGGACAGTCGTAAGTATCGAAATAAAATAAAAGATTTTATATTTTAACTCTCACTTTAAAAAATTGTTAAAGTTTCAAACCAATTAAAACGGATAATATTCAAAACAAATAAAGTTTCTCTTGTACACGAGAGTTCTTTATCTACTTCGCGAAGAGGCTCTTCAGCGTGCTCATGCCTTGCATGTTTTTCTTCCTCCTTATTCTCACCAAAGCAGGAAGTAACTTATAACGGAAGCGGCGCAGTCTGTCGGCCACACCGTGAACTGCAGCTCGCAGCTCTTGGAGAGTTGTCGCCCTGTTGCATGGCTCAAGCGGTAGAGTGTTTGGTTTTGGTATCAGCAGATAATTTAATATTGTGGATATGTGCGTGTTATATAGCGCAATGTTACATTATCACTAAAACCATTCAAAATTGAGCCAGCAACTCACTCTGCTCCTATTGTGTAAATGCTATGCAATAGGAACATAGTAGAAAAAAATCCTCATATCCTCGTCGTAAGATAAGTTGTAAACATGGCGCGGTGAGAAGAAGGGGATTTCTTTACAGGAGTTTTGTCGTTTTTTAAAGTTGTGTTTATATATAAACGTTTTTTTTTATAAATTCAGTATATGTCTGTTGCAGATCCTAGCGCGACTCAATAATTATACTAAAATTCAAGCAATTTCAAGCCAAATTCAAGCAAATTTCTAATTGCCTGTAAAATATTCCATAGCGCAACTCAAAATCAACCGAATTTAAGGCCAAAATCAAAATCAATTTTTCAACTTGTGTTCACTCTTTGTGTGGGTTTATCATCATATTTTTGATGAAATTCCAAGAATAAACATAACATTCTTGTGATCTTTTTCGTACTAAATGATATGGTTTGCAAATTTAAAGTAAATTAGGCCTTTTTTGACCTAAATTTGGCCTCATTAACTCCCGAGAAGGACACGGCTCAGAGAGTGAATAAAGCATGTTTAAAAAAAAAAGTGTGCCTGATTGAGGATGCAGATTTGGATCAAATTAGCTTGAATTTGGGGGTGAAATTGAAGAGATGAATAATGTTTTCGAAAGAATTTGAGAAATGTTGCTTGAAAGTGAGAAATTTGCTGCAATTTTAGTCAAATTATTGAGTTTCGCTAGGATCTGCAATAGACATCTACTCATACTCGTGTCGATCACCCACATCGGTTCTCAAGGCCTCGATGTTAAGAGCCGTCCAAATCTCTTCACTTACTCACCCAAATGGCCATAGACAGAGCGTCAGATTTCGCTCATGCATGATGGCCCTTCATAACAAACTCGGCGTGGGCGATGTTTTAAAGAAAGCTACTAAAATATAGGTTATATATATACAGTTATTTTGCATGAAATCTGACCATGCCGTACATAAAGAGAACATGCGTTTAGAAAATCTCACTTATTTTCTTTCGAAAAGTTACAATCACTTTTTGCAACGTTCCGATTATGGTTGCCTTCTGCTTTTATCTCCTGAGAATTAATATTTTAATGCGTTCATTTTGTAGCTCTGCGCGTTGGCTTCATCAGCGTGATTAATATGTTCAACTTAATGTGGATATTGTGTCTCCCATGGTGATGTATATGTCATTTCATTTCAGAGAATTGTACATTTCTCGTGGGAAATTTCAAAGATTAAATTTTAAAACGAATTTTTAAATTCTCCTCTGTTGTTCTCATTTATTGTACAGTGCATGATTCCTTTTGTGTATTATCTATATCTCTGAATAAAACTATCTGGCCGTCGGTAAAACCAGTAGCATAAATATGAAGGAACATCTTCCCCTGGGAAACCTATTGAATGCTGGAATAGGTTTTTAATACGAATTGCAACTTTCTCAAGAAACTCGGTCTAAATGAACACTCACGGCAGCATCCGGGATGAAGACAATATCGTGGTCCACATTTCCTCGCATTTTGCGATGAGATCACGTATCTGAGACGCGTTATTGCGTCCTCGGGAGTCATCTGACCGGAAAACATATCAGCCGCAATATTGGTATCACCGAGACAGCGGCGTAGAGGATCTTCAGGTTGGTAACACACGAAAGAGTGCTCGTATAGTATAATCATTTTCCTTCTGCTTCAGAGGCTATGCGACGGAACAGACAACGTCTACTAGCTTCCATTTCGCGAAATTCCAATACACGAGAGCTCTTTTTAATATTCCCTGCTCACAGCCTGGCCACTTCTCGAGGAACGGAATGGAACTATAGCAGAGAAAGAGACAAAGCAGTGTAATTTACTGTCTCGTGAGTAAACTTTTTTGGGGACAGCGGGACTGTTCGTTGTTATTTTTTTTTAAATATTTTTATACTAAGGACTAGGGTATTATAGGCTGTTGACGATAAAGTAAGTACTTTTGAAGTCAACCTTAGAAAAAAGTCACTCCAACTGCCTGCATATAGTTTAACGGACGCCCTGAGTGACATCCGCCCGGTAAAGTTGGTAACGATGGAGGGAAAGTAGTTCCATATCTTAACGTCGAATTAAAACAGTTAGATAACCATTTATAATTTAAATCATTTCTTGCTCTTTTCGTTTATTTTAACGCCTAGGTGTCTAAAAATTAGCAGATTTAGAAAATGTTTACTTTTCTAATAACTTCGCAGTTTCACTTGACAGACACATGAATAAAGTGATGAGGCCCATGACAATGTTAATTTTACATAAGGCGTAAGAATACACAACGTGCATATAAGTAGATCTTAAGCAGGGCTTTCGAAAGTGCTCATTTTTACCTTTGAACAGCCTATAGTTTTTTTTTTTTATCCTCACTCCAGACGGAACCCAGTGAAAATCTTTAAACGGTGCATTTTCAGACACTTTCGATTTTTGCGACGTTGTAGATGCTATTTCAAGCAGGAATATTTTGCATAGCCTATTCGCTGTTTCTTCACATTTTTCAAACCAAACCTTTCGAAAGTCACCTTAATGTTTTACGCTTTTGGTTGCTTCCCAAATAAGTCTTGTATCACAATAGCTTTGTATAGGCTGTTTACGGACACGTGAACACTTTTGAAAACCCTGATAAAGATCTACTTGTATGCACATTGTGTAGCCATCCGCCTTATTTAAAATTAACGATACCATGGACTTCATCGCTTTATTCATGCATCGATCAAGCAAAACTGTGACATTATTAACAAAGTAAATATTGTACAAATCTGCTCATTTCTACACTTCGATGTATTAAAAAAATTTAGAAAACGAGATAAATGATTTAATTGATCACAAATAATTACCTAACACTTTTTGTTCGACGTTAATATACGGAACTACTTTCCCCTCCACCGTTACCAACTTTACTGGACACATGCCACACATTGCTCTGGTTAAAATATATGCAGGTCGGGGCAGTGACTTTTTTCTAATGTTGATTTCAAAAGTGCTCACTTTATCGTGAACAGCCTTTACTTGTGTTGACTTAACACAAACCGTAGTTTCGGTTGAATTGGACGTTTACTCGTACTTTATTTATGAATTTTAAATTTCATTTATAATTCATATTAATAAAACAGTGAGGATAATTGTATGTTGGCAATGCCTCGTACGAAATAGATTTTATGCAAAATATTATTACACCGAATGCGTACTAACTTAGTGCGCTGTCCCTTTGATGCGATTTTCTCGACTCAGCCAACCTTTTTTTGAACGAGGCGGAGGAATATTCTGAAAGTAGAACTTTCGCAGGGAAATAAGTTGGGGATACCTAGTAAAAATACTGTTTATGCAGAATGCCGTTAAACCGAAGAATCGCAAACACATTGCGTTGTCATTTTCATGTTGTTCTCCAGACCTAGTTAAGCTTTCATTTTATGAGACGGAGGATATATTTTGACAAATGAGCTGTAGTGTTATGCCTAACTGCCACGCGGATTCATGCTCACCATATGTGAAGTCTGTAGAATGGGTCTGGGGGGGGGGGGGTATGATACGTTGCGCTGATATTTATAGTCCTTAGATATTTGGTGATGCCGAGCGTGTTATGAAGAGTGGCTCGCACCAAATTCTATACCCCATCGTACATTAAGAGGTTTGTGTGCAGCGCCTTGGTGGCCGCTACAAAATGGAACACGTTGCGAGCCAGAGAAGAGGGGCAAAGAGACACGCCGATAGCTCATTTTGTACTATTGACCTTAAGGCTAGGTATATTCGCTATGTTGAATTTTAAATTTATGTATCATAACATTCCTTTAAATAAAATAACTGAATATATATTATTATAGCACTTTTGCACTTTACAAATGCCTTCAAATGTAGTCGCTAAATTTTATCTACGCATTGTGTGATATTTGTGAGACGACCAGGCTCTGTCGATATTTTTTAAATGACGCTGCACTAATTATGTTATAATTACTTGACAAACGTTCATAACTCAAGTTTGTTCTACAGCGTAACTTACACTGTAAAAGAAATTATAGTAAGCTTCCTAAACTGTAATGGAAGTTTTTAACCCATACACTGTATGAAAATAATACCACACATCAAGCTGCAGATACAGTAGGAATGTTTAGCATCGCTACTATACAAAGTTGGCAACTTCCTTACGCATATGACTGTTTCCTGAGAAAATGTAGGAAAGGTACTACGAACGCATAGGGGAAAAAGTTGCCATTCCCACTTTCTCGCTAAGCGTGTACACTGGTATGGTAAACTTCCGAATAATTTCTTAGAATGCATATTGCGTGAGAGGTATATTTGTGAGCGAGTGAAGCGATTTTGGGCGACTCTTAACGAGGTCTTGAGAACCGATGCGGATGATTGAAATGAGCACGGAACGGCGCCGGAATAGGGAGATCCCTGAGAAAACCCGCCGGCCAACGGTATCGTCCGGCACGATTCCCACTTGCGAAAATCCGGTGACCCGGCCGGGGAGTGAACCCGGTTCGCCTTGGTGGGAGGTCGAGCGTGCTAACCGCTCAGCCAAGATGTATTTGCGGTTTCAGGATAAGTTTGCCCAAACAACTGGAATAATAATCTGGAAACCAGTCATTCAACACGGCGTGTGAGGCATGGCATCCGCATGAAGAAGCCGACATGTCCGTGGTTCGCCTCCATGCCCAAGTATAAACATTCTACCCGTGATGGATTCTCTCTAGGGCACGCGCTGTAAAAACGTTTTATAAAGTACACATGTTTCTGCAAGCTGATACATTGTAGACAGAATTGAACCCAGTTAGTATAGGCGAGAGGCGAGTAGTCTGACCCCCACACCACCGCGGCCCCTAACTAAATGTGTGCAAACAACTGCCGCACTGGTAAGTCTCCTGATGTTAGCAGGTTAGTGCCATCTTTGAAGCTTAAAATGAAGAGATGTTTCATTCCACGGTTCACAGAATTAGGCCATCTATTGAAGGTATTGGGATAGAGAACGTGTGACCCAGGGGTACTTTGTTTCTTAAAAGCCACACAAAGTGTGTTATAAACTACGTAAGATGGCCAATGACTTCCCACCTTGTACAGAAATTACATCCCAAGGTTCATAATTAGTAATATCGGAATTTCGTACGTCAAGTCCAAGAAGAGCCAGAATTAAAACATATGTAGTTAATTTTAGTTACTTTTACAGTACGTTTACAATTTGTTACACATGCCCTGCTGATAAAAGATTGAAAGAAAGCAAGGGAGAAATATCTTGCTACATGTTTTGGGGTAAAACTTATTATTCACCCGGCAGCAGTAACTGAACAAGTAATTACTGTTCGAGGGCACAGATGAATGTGATATCTACACTAACGTTTTTGTGAAAAATGCTACACCAAGATGGATACATGTGATTGAAATGAACTTTATACCACAAATTAGGAACATGTCAATAGACAATTGACTATAATTACGTAAGTTGACATGACCCCTGTCCTCGAGAACGGTGTATTGTGTGAAACCCCACGTGCTGCAATCTGAGCCCCTAAACGTCGAGGCATGGGATCAAAAACTAACTCGATGTATTCCCGGGCAATCTCCCTCCACGCGTTTTGTATACTAGCTCACGAAGCGTCGACAATGGTTGGCCAAGAATCGCGATAGAAAGAAAATCGCCGACCAACCATATTCTCATGCATTTTCGGCGGGTGACGTGTCAGGCGAACGCGCAGGCCAGGGAAGTAGTGGTACCCGTCGTTGCGTTCAAGTCTTTGTGTAGGTGTTCAGTCTCATAGCCGACAATGAAGCTCTTCAGCGGCCACGGCGTGTTGCACATCTCTGTGCCACTTCAGAAATTTTCTATTCTCCTTTAACAGTTTCCACTCTCGAAAAAAAAAAAAAAAAAAGTGTACCTACGAAAATATCGAGAAACTAATACGTGATGTAAAAACATTCATGTCAAAATCGCGACGCAACATTCACCGTTACTTCCAACTTTTGTGAAGCCCTGCTAAAGTTCTACTTCAAGGATATCCCTCCGCCTCGCATGCAAACAAAGCTTAACCGAGTCTAGAAAATTGCACCTAAAGGACAACGCACCGTATTCGTGCACACTCTAACTAATAATATTTTTCATCAGAACTTTTTTCTTACTAGTCATTAGCAACCCACTTATTTTCTCACAGTTTTTATTCAAATTAAATATAAGGGAAATATTGTAATTTATAAAGAAAACGTAAATTAAATACTCTTACGTTTCATTTAATTTATTTTCATTTATTGATTAAGTCTCCGCTTTCTAAAGCTATAATTACATTATACGACGCTCGGCCCTATTTTTACTGGGTGGAATATTATTTTAACTTCCATGTGCGAAGTAGACACCACAAACAGACACACACAACACGATAGTTATAATGACATTTACACAACTATTTTTCTCTTACTTGTCATACTAAGTAGAGTTATGGAAGAAGGTTCTCCGAACACGTGGCCACGAAATATATTAACGCTTTTTTATACGTGAGAAATGTTACGCCAAAATTTTGACGTGTGTTTTGCATTGATCCTCTATGAATAGGAGTGTAAAGTTAAAACTTTTTTTTCTCACGAAATACTAACAGAAAAATTAATCAGGTTTTGAATAAACTGCCACGTCCTTAATCTCTAAACAGAACATATATTTCCATCTTCTTGTAATTTCTTCGTATGATTAAAAGTAAGTTTTATATTTTACTGTACATCAAGAGCACAAAGATAAGTTACATTGTGTTCTTGCAGCTGATTGGCGAATAATTAACACTTTGAATATTAAATACTTTATGTTACTCACTAATGTCACAAATCACGTTTTAAAATTTCAGGCACAAACATTACAACTTCAATTTAGTTTCTTTGCGATAATTTCTCTGCGAAATTGCGTAGTGAATTTATCGTTCACAACAAGGTAGAAATACATATAAATGTTTATGCGCTGTTCACGTTAAAAGCCCTGCCTAAGATCTACACGAGTGCACGTTGTATATTTTCCGCCTTATGTAAAAATGACTATTCCATGGTCACTTTTCGGTCAAGTGAAACTGAAATTTTTAAAAAAGTGTATAAATTAAAATTTGTTCATTTTATACCCTTTGGTGCATTAAAAAAAACCAGAAAAAGAAAGAAATAATTTGAGTTATCAAAATGGTTACCTAACACTTTTTATTCGACTTTAATATACGGAACTACTTTCCATCAATCGTTACCAACTTTACTGGGTGCAAGTCACTCAGTGCGTCCGTTAAAATATATGCTGGCAGGGGCAGTGACTCTTTTCTAAGGTTGATTTCGAAAGGTCTCACTGTTTGGTGAACAGCCTTTATCAGTTTATCAAGCTAATAGGTCTATTTTATGATCAAGCGGGGTTTTATACCCTGTGATATCTTTTACGGAAATATGTATCATCTTGTGCTTCTTGCTTAGCAGACTTCAGAAGAAAATTAAGTGAATAAATGGGATTTTAAAAGCGAGAGATTATAGATTAAACAAATGACAGACGCCGCGCCTTGTTGAACGTGCCTAACAGATACTGCGCACAGACACTTTCAGTTACGACGATCGGCGCCGATCCACACACACACACACACACACACACACACACACGCACACGCATGCACACACACACAAACGCGCACACACACACGCGCGCACACGCATGCACACACACAACCGCGCACACACACACACAAACGCGCACACGCATGCACACACACACACTCTGGTACTCCACGAACGGTATCGCATAGTTGACACGTCAGCAGCTAGAGGGACAATTACTCATCAGACGTGACGGCGTGTGTGGAACGCTTGTACCTGCCAGCTGTAGACGAGTGATGGCAGCCATTTAATAATAGCTGAGTAGCCTTACCCTCAACCCTCGTCTCCCTATTACACCCCCCCCCCCTTAACCCTTCTTGCTATGATATGTGGTAATTAGTTGACTGTAGCATTAATGCTCACCATAAACTGGCGCCTTCAACGCGAGCAAATATCCACTGGCTATTACTTATTCGCACATGATGTACTAAATTAAATCCTCGTTACGCACTTAGTCATGGATGTAAATACACAAAGATATGATGGGGCCGCGGTGGCGTAGTGGTTAGACTACTCTCCTACCACCTTCGCTCCCGGACTTTGGCGTGTAAGTATCGTGCCTGACGATGCCGCCGGCCGGCGGGCTTTCTCGTAGACCTCCCGTTTCCCCAGCCCTTGCATTTCGGCGCTGCTCCATAGTCGCCTCGCTTCACCCTCATCGGCTCTGAGGACTTCGATGTTAAGAGCCGTCCAAGTCTCTTCACTCACTCATCAAGTTGTGATGTAACAGATAATTCTGTACAGCCTACAACAATAAGGCCGAATATGATTCTCGAACGTCAGTGATTACAACTTTTGGAATCGACCTTATAAAAAAGTCACTGCCTCTTCCTGCATAGATTTTAATGGGCGAACTGAGTGACATATGCCCAGTAAAGTTGGTAACGAAGATTGGAAAATAGTTACATATATTAAAGTCGAAAAAAATGTCTTACGTAATCATTTCTAATAACTTTAAATATTTCTTCCATTTTGTTCAATTTTAATACACCGAAGAGTAAAAATGAGCAATTTTTTGAAATATTTATGTTCGTAATAATTTCACAGTTCCACTTGACTGACGCATGGATAAAGTGAAGAGGCCCATGGTAATGTTAATTTTACATAAGGCGGAAGAAGACACAATGTGCATGCAAGTATATCTTAAGCAGGGCTTTCAAAAGTGCTCATTTTACCGTGAACAGCCTATAATTACCCAATACAAACAGAAAATTCGCATTAATATTTTTTCTTTCGAAATGACTTATGTCTTATATGTGTGAATAACATTACCGGGAATCTGGAATATTGAATTTTTTTGATGTCATAGTTCTGACGATATTTTATCTAATTTATTTGCTCTTTCTTCCTATTTCAACTCGAATCAACTTCCTTTTGACAGCAAATGCTATTAACATAAGTCTAAATACGATTTCCGCCAAAAAAAATTGAAGTTATTTTTTGCATTAGAATATTGATTAGAAGGGTAAAAAACAGTATTAAACATGAGCGAGTAAATAAATATCTTCTTTCAGGTAAAAGAAGTGGGATAGCACCTGACACATACTTTTTTTTTTTTTTTTTTTTTTTTTTTTTTTAAAAGGCGGGAACATTTCTTTTCAAGCCCAGATTTTTTGCAGCAGTGCGCAGTGAATTTTTTCATGGATTTCATTTTTCTACCATTCGTTTTCCAAGGTCATTTGTGTCGACCTGTGATATAGCGTTCCAAGTCAGCTAGCGTGACTGCCAATTTTGGAGTACGTTTATAAACCTAGGTTGTTCCCTATAAATTAAACACTTTGGAATCAAGCTTAAAAAATATACCTACTTGTTACTGCACATATTTTAACGTTAACACCAACTAGGTTAGCTATGGAAAAACTGGCAGCTAATTATTAAAATTTATTATTACATATGACGCTTTAAATATTAAACATTTGATGTTTTAATTCGTTTTCACGTAAATCTGTTTCTTTATGTTTTGTACGCATCCAAGTAAGTTTCGCAGAAATTACAGACACGATTGCATTTCCAGGCCCGTAGGTAAAGCTTTATAAAGGGAAGGGCTTGATTTATATTTACCAAACAAGAATCATTTGGCAGCTTTATTTAAGAGAATCTAGCAGGTTACAATAATAAAGAACGCGTTTCAGTCATTTGCCAAGTTTAAAATAACTGTTCGTAATTGAAGATAGCTGTTTTATTAATATGTCAAAAAATGCACATTTCAGAGATAGTCAACTTTCAAGAAGATCACAGGGCCACACATAGAGAAAAGAATTTAAATCGAATTTAATTTATTATTATTAATTTTATTGCTATATTATTTATTATCTTACATGTGAGAAATTCGAGCACGTAAATAGTTCCCCTTATTATACGTATTTATATTGTAAATTCACTCAATATTGGTAACTAACCTGAATTGTATATGTATTTATGTAACGCAGAAGTAAATATATTGTACATTGATTTAGTCTTTCTGAATATTAAGATGATAATTCCACAAACACTTATCTTTCTTTTCTGTTACTGCTGGACTTCCTTGATGAAATTGCAAACTCAAAATGTGTCAATGTGTCGGCAAAAGAAGGGCTTTGAACCATTAAAAAATCCTCTCTTGTGTACAGCCCTGGGCATTTCGAACGATTTTGAAATCGTCCAGACGATAACAGTATTAACTTTTCACGTAGTTGAATGATACATATTGGCTCGATACCTGGGGGGGAAAAAAAAAAACAGTCGATATCTCGTAACGAGTTAGACAACGCGGTCCTGCGTAAACTCGAATCAACTTCATTTGTTCTTTTCTGTTTTCACGGTGTAAAATGATTAATTTTCTGATTTGAGAGCACACGGTTCGTTTATTGTCTTAACGTGCTTATCAGTAATTCAAAAACGGGTCAAAGGAAGTGCGATCTATTGACAGTATATTACAGCTCTCAAACAATGGGTCGAATAAAGGCATTACGCAGGTCCTTGAAAAGTTGCAGCTTAAAGGACGTCCACCAGGACGTACTTGTATTTAAAGCAACCAAGCGTGGGAGCGATATGGGCGAACTAGGCCCATGCGTCATACGCTTCATCGCCTCTACGCGCAACGTACTGAACTGCGACGCGCAGTATTTCCGCCGTCGACGTGCCCTTGTGGGAATTTCAGTCGTGACCTTTTCACTTAATTGAGTGATATTGAATGTAAATAACTGTACTGCATGTCGCTATACAATTTTAAATATCTTGCACTGAGGATTCTACGCCTTTAATTAAATGCAGTAAACGCCACCCAAATATACACATTTTCCTTCAGAAAAAAGGAACGGAAACAAATTTTTGGACTAAACTGTTTCCGAGGTGCTTCCCGTAAGCAGACAGCACCTAAAATGTTGAGCCGTTTTTTTAATAAGATGTTTCTATTTAAAGGCTGTTCACGATAAAGTGAGCACTTTAGAAATGAACCTTAGAAAAAAGTCACTGCCCCTGCATGCATATATTTTAACGGGCGCACTGGGGGGTATTTGCCCAGTAAAGTTGGTAACGGTGGATGGAAATTAGTTCCACATCTTAACGTCGAATGAAAAGTGTTAGGTAACAATCTGTGATAACTTAGAATTGTTTATCTCGTTTTTTTTAATGTATCGAAGTTTAAAAATAGCAGATTTGTAAAGCATTATTTTCTTAATAATTTCAGATTTTCGTTTAACCGACGCATGCATAAAGTGACGAGGCCCGTAGCGATGTTAAGTTTATATAAGGCGGAAGAATACTCCACGTGCATACAAGTAGACCTTAAGTAGGGCTTTTCAAAACTGCTCTTTTTGCCGTGAACAGCTTGTTCATTCTGCTAACCGCTTGCCTGCCTATGGGGAAGATATCCTCAGTATTTACCTTTTGTAACACTGATGCTTTGACTCCACCCCGTCTGGACCTGGTACAAGTTTCACGTAACGCTGAGATCACATCTTAGCAAACTTCAATTAAAACTTGGTTCTGTGAGTTCAACAAATGCAATATCCCAAAGAGCAAGATGGCAAGGATGGGTACTGTTTAGTATTCAGTAGAAATTTTCTTGGCACGTTTGAAAACAAAACTTCATTTCTATTACTTAGTGTTAGTTCTTCTTGCACTCATTGCCCCTTGAAATTATTTTAGCATTTTAATTAAATTTTTTTCTACAAATAATGCTTCCTGCAGTTTATAATCTTGGTTCTTCGCGAGACGATTCTATTCAGAAAATAAATATTCATTCGGTGAGATCTTCGTGGTGGCTAACTATTGAAACTTTTTCAGTTTTAATTTTATTGAAATAAATTCAATAAGATTTATATCTCTGAAATAATTTGTGATGTGCCAAACTATGAAAATTAAAACATAAGCATCGGCGTTATTGTTGTATTTTGTTGTAAGCCAAACATTTTTTTTTCGTATAATTATCATTGGCGCAAAAAATTTGTTGTATAATATTGTCATTAGTGCATTTTTATAATACGATATGACATTGGCAAGTATCTGTGTGACAAATTCCACGATACATCCGTATATACACTGTCAAGATTATGTCAAAACGCAAAGGTCTATCTGCTCTCTAGATACCTTCTGCTAACAAATATAGTCACATTAAGTTGTTTGTGCTTAGAAATACTCTTAAAAATACGTCTGTACAAAGGCAAATTCACTCACGTGCTAAAACTCATACTAAGGATTTTTACAGTTTGAATAATTTGTCACTGTTTATCTTTCACGCTCTGCAAAGGGACTTGGGTACCAATATAGGGTCCTGTATTGGTATGTAGAGGGTTTGTTTTATATACAAGTGTTACCTTCTCCTTCTCATTCGGCTCTCAAGACCTAGCTGTTGAGATCCACCCAAATTTCTTCATTCAATCACTCATTTCCCCTCTCTGACACACACACACACACGTATACAGTTTGTTGTGCGCCTTCGAAGTTAAATATCCGCCCGATGATTTCGCTTCTGCAAACTTGGCTTCTCTGTGTGCCGCTGCCACGGTACGTGCAGAACAAACGAGGATATGATGCCGGCGAAGAAGGGTATGTAGGTAACAGAATAATTCGAAAGAATAGCTAGTAATATAGAAGCGAAACAACAACGTTCACCACGGACTATTGCCGCACGTGCCTTAAAAATAGGATGACAGTGCCAACTGTACAGTGGAACTTCGTTCGCCAATTAGCGCATGGAGGCCGTACTGCCAGCAGACTGCAGCCGGACCAATAGGATCTCTTTTGTGTCGCGCAATAGCCAGTCAGATACTAGACTCAATTCCGGAACTACAGACTGATTCAGTGACGCGTACTTTTGGAGTAAATCTAACTTTCCGGCGCCCATAAAGAAAGAAAATTTTTCTCCTTTCCGTTCTTATAGCTCAATCAGCAAGAATAAAACCTAGTCACTAGTAGTCTTGACTAATAATGCAATACATGCATATCAAGTTTACCCGATATAATTCAGACGACGTAAGCTTCGCGACTGTCTGTTTTGTGGCAATTACGCAAAGCGTTTTATAGCAAACATGCTAGTGTTTATCACATGTTATTGATCATGAACTTTCTCTCTCGGGCGATAGTAATGAAGTTGATGTATAACTTGTAATAACGCTGTAAATATTCAAAATCCAAGCTGAAAGAGCACCCCCATATAAACGATGTAACCCAAGATTTTTCGATAGTTTACGTTGTATCTGTTTTTACCTCAGTTTCTAATTCCCGCGTATTATAAGTCTGTTTAGCGCATGGCACAAATATAAAGTGTTATCATTACATTAGTTGGTACATTACGACTGATATTAGTAATCATACAAAAACAATCACAACAAATCATAAAATACATATTAGAAGCAAACATCTAGGTTATTATTGTATTCTACCATTGTCAGAGTCGCATAAAGGAGATCGTCAGGGTTCCTTTATAGGCAGCGATCAAATTGAGTTTGCCAACTTGGTCTATATTGCGGCGACAATTTAGCTGGAGTATTCAACGCACATTCTTGAGTAATGTGATTAACAGTTTGCTTATCAGCACCACATTCACACCGAGGGGACAGTATTTTTCTCCATCTGTAGAGCAAGTCTTTGCATCTGCCATACCCTGTGCGAATTCTGTCTTAGAGTTTCCCAGGTTTTTACGTATTACGGAAGCCGCTATCCTTGAAAATATACCGCCTTAAACAGATTCCAAGCCTTCCTGGGCCTAAAACACACGCGTGCATCGGGCGAAGAAAGGGCAGAAGAGGAAAGTGAAATGTTTCTTCCCCCAGTTTCTGCGGAGTTCTTGCGCTGCAGATGATCACCGCAGGGAAGCTCTCCCAGTAGCACCACACACCTCATTCCCAGAGGAACTTCGCACGTGTCGGGAATTCCCAGTCGCCATCGATCTCCTCTGGAGAGAAGGAAAGTTGTAGAAGAGAGCCTGCTGGTGAAGTCCGCGAGGTTGCTTGGAAACTTCGCCCTCTACAAAGCGCTGGCTTGATCTGAAACACTAAACTTCTCCTAATTAGTATAATTAAATCGATTCTTACAGCACCTCAACTTCACAGAAAAGTAAAGTGTGTTTTTTTTTCTCTCGCAATAAATTTGGAAATTAGTTGTGAAATAATTTTCAATCAAGCTAAACCCACGATTTCTTAATGTCATAGGACTGCCGTTAATGTGCGGCATACTGTACCATGCTTAAAATTACTATCTGCACTTGCATGATCATGAAACACCAACAGATGGAGGTAAGGCTGTTGGCTGCTGCTTGTGCAATTAGGTACAAGAAATAATCGTACTGTTTAATGCATATCAAAGTGTAAGTTACTTATAAGTAATAATCACACGGAAAATTGTTAATTTTGCAATAGTTGACAATCTCGGCAGATGTGAAAAATATCCCTGGAAATGTGAAACTCGTGTAACAATTCCTTAAGACGTCATTGGGTCAGTGGTTAGACTACTAGCCTCCCACCTTACATTTGGAAGTGGCGCTATTTTAATTAGCCTTCTTATTTTATTCTTGGCTTTCATCCGGATGCAATCACGTGGCCAGTTCTGGCGAATTCGCAAGTGCCAATGAAATTAAGTAGTGCCAGGGGGCGATTGGTTTGGCTTCGCCAGAGGTTCTACCTAGTTTCTGGTCCATTGAACTGGACTCGAGGTGCATGCTAGAGGACATCAACAGAACAATCTGTCTCCCTCTGAATGGCCGATGCTTTTATATCTGTAAAATCGCCAACCGTGACCTGGGCAGACAAAAGCAAGGGCTTCGAAAAGAATGTCTAGCAAAGAAGGGGGAGGGGAAGCATTTCCCCCTATTATAATATCACCAAGGGTTGCCGAAATCCTCAAGTGATATAACCAAATAACTTATTTTTGGTAAAGTTGGACGTCACTAAATAATTTTGCACTCCTGTATTTTCGTACGGGTATAGCATTTCTTTGAGAGGAACTGTGAATAGGGAGCAACATGTGTGGGAACACTCGGAAAAGATGTAAACTTTGGAAAGGCACTAAAGAATCCCAGTACCAGTGGCGCCAAATCTGCATAGCCTTCCTCTCTCTCTCTCTCTCGCTCTCTCTCGCTCTCTCTCTCGCGCTCTCGCGCTCTCTCCACCAACCTAACTGAAAAATGTTCCGGCACTCGTGGGCAGTGGGCAGAGAGGCCATCAGTAGTGACAGCCGAATCACGTGTAGATACCGATTGCAACTGTTTCAGAACTTGTGTGTAGGGGCTGTCGTGCTCATTATTATATTATATTCTGGCTCTATTTTCTTAGCAACGACAATGAACTGTCGTGATATCCATTCGCCATCGACTGGGTGGTCTGGGTGCAGAAATTTTTAATTAGTGGTTCTAGAGCCTCGAGTATTTCGCGAGCACAATACGACTGTAGTTGACTCGGTGAAAGAGTAGTCTGTTGTTTCAAGCCTCGGTCTGTGTGCAGTAGGTATTGTAGACATGCCACAATGGCATAGGTGACCATACTTCGTGCAATGTACTGACTTTGAACGAGGTCGTATTGTGGGCCTGAGGGAGGCTGGATGGTCCTTCCGAAGAATTGCCCAACGCCTAAGACGTGAAGTGTCTGCTGTGCATCATTTGCGGTGCAGGTGGTCAAACGATAGTGCACATGCTCGTCAACCTGGTTCCGGACGGTAGCAGCATATGGATTCCCGCTTGGACCGCCGCACAGATAAGAGCCACTGTTGCACCAAGGGTGTCCGCCAGGACCATAACCAACCGTTTGCTGGACGCTGGGCTACGATCAATGGTGCCGCACGCCAGGCTTCCTCTCGCACCAAATCACATTGCAGCCCGCCTCGGATGGTGTCGCGAACGACAGAACTGGAGGAAAGAGTGGCACTGAGTTGTATTTAGTGTTGAGAGCAGATTCTACCTTGGTGCCAGTGACGGTCGTTTGCAAGTGCGACATCGATCAGGAGAGCGGCAACAACAAGAGTGTATATGGCAGCAACATACAGGACCAGCTCCCGGCATCATGGTCTGGGGAGCCTACAATGACCGTACGCCTCTGGTGTCTGTTGAGGGAACACTGAACATTTAACGCTACACCCAGAACATCGTCCAGCCTATTTAGTTGCCGTTCCTACAACGACAAGGTGATGTCCTCTTCCAGCAGGATAATGACCGTACATACACGTTTCGTGTTACCCAACGCGCTCTCGAAGGTGTTCAACTCCCCTGGCAATCACGATCACCCGATATGCTCCCCCCCCCCCCCATCGAACATGTGTGGGAAGGGCTTTTGGTGCGGTTTGAAATACCAGCCACAAACCTCCCCCTATTGCAGAAAAATGTGTAATTAGCGTGGAACACATTCCCGAAGATGACATCCGGCACCTTAATGACCTTCTCTACGTACGACTGCAGGACTGCATCGCCACTAAAGGAGCTTACACGAGATGCTGACATTGTTGTTCCAGACACTCTGTAGCCTCTGTCCATAGGTGTACGACCCTGGGATTGTTATCATATAAAGTGTACAACCTGTATGATTATTCAATAAAACCTTCCTTCATGTGGGACCATTGCGTCCAGGTGTTCATTTTCCTTTTTCCACCAGTATATTTCGGCAAAGTGGCATCCTTGGACGATCAGAGGTACTTAAAAGGGTTAACTTCACCTCTTAAACGAAGATGTGAATGTTTATCGAGTTGCAGATTGAATAGATTCCTGGCAAGCCAGATGCTGAGTTGGATGCATTTCTCCAGCAGAGCTACGTCGGGAATGATGACAACCACTTGCAGTGTTGGCAAGAACGGCAGACTTCATCTCCCCACCTTTCTCAGCTGTCATGCGGAGTTCTATGCATACCTGCTGCCAGTGCATCAAGTGAATGCGTTTTTATCAATGCTGGACGATCCAATTAAAATAGAGGGTGCCGCATATTGCCTGAGTGAGGGGATAATTTGCTTTGCGTTCATGGCAACACACACATGTCGCCATGTATACAATTTAAATAAGTAAACTTCCATAAGAAAATGCATACATAACAGTGTCAACTATTGGATTTATACTGTGTTAAATAGTTTAATTTGTTTCAACGTAATTTATTAGACACATGAATGAAGCTTCACTCTCGAGTCCAGTGGCGCTCATTTTATTTTATTTGAACTAAATTATGTGTGTGTTGTTAGCCGTATGAAGCGCCACTTTATAAACTGAATAATAATTTATTTTAAGTATTATAGTTCATCAGTTTTTTGTTCTGTGAGCCAACCTCGATGTATGAATTGCCAGGGAACGGTTGATTTTGAATATTAAAGCAGTTTCTTTTCACTAAATTGAATTGTATTTATATTTTCATGCTATAGCTTATTCAGTTGGATTAAATATGTAATACGTTTTAATATTTACAAATACTGCTTTCAACTGACATTTCTGCGCCACTCAGTTGGTAAGTCTATTTATTATACTAATCAAAACAGGAGTTCTTTCGTAGTCTGGGTCTTTTTTCCCCCCAGTAGTCCTGAAGATCAATGTTCATGAATGATTCTAGCCGAGTTCTAATCATTTATATATATATCACACTGTCTTCTTGTCCAACGAGCGGAATCGAACATCCGAGTCTTCTTCTGTCGAGTCT
The DNA here is from genome assembly GCA_029891345.1 of Dryococelus australis. Classification (NCBI taxonomy): domain Eukaryota; kingdom Metazoa; phylum Arthropoda; class Insecta; order Phasmatodea; family Phasmatidae; genus Dryococelus; species Dryococelus australis. The sequence continues at coordinate 337,328,048 of CM056995.1, read as the reverse complement.
GTGAAACTACACCGTGGACAACAGTGAGTCTCGGGTGTTCGGGTCAAGATTCCGAATGAGTCAGGCTCGAAATAATGAGCAAGATCCGTTCAGCCCTAAAGAAATGAGCGAGTAAAATTATGACCTTGAAAGTCTCTAACTTGTGAACGCATTATGTATTCTTCCACCATATGTACAATATGTGCAATTGACCTTTACATTGGCCTGATCACTTTGTTCATGCGCCTTTAAAGTGAAATTTGTTAAATTATTAGCAAAGCAAGTATTTTACAAATTTACTCATTCTTACACGTATATGCCTTAAAAACAAAACAGAAAGTAAAATAAATAATTTAAGTATTCGCAAATGTTAACCTAATACTTTTAATTCAACGTAGAGACATGGAACTACTTTTCCCCCGTCGTTGCCAACTTAACTGAGCGCATGCCAAGTCAGTGTGCCCATTTAAATGTAACCGGGGGGGGGGGGGGGGGAAAGTAACATTTTTCGAAGGTTAATTTCAAAACTGCTCACTGTATCGTGAACAGCCTTCAACTAATATTACTGTCTCTGTAGGTCTCTGTAAGACAGGCCTTGGTTCTGATCGGCGGTTGTCCACTGTGTAAAAATTCCCCGTTGCTTCGGATATCATCTTGCAAAATCGCCGATAAATGGCGTTCGGCAAATGGCAACCCGGAATTCTGGTAACGAGTTCGCACTTTCGTGATGCATGCATAAAGTTTCGCCTTTGTATGCTTAGGTATGCTAAGTCTTCACGGCTCGCAGGATTTTCGCAAGTGGGTATCGTGCTGGACGATGCCGTTGGTCGGCGGGTTTTTGGCGGGGGTCGCCCGTTTCCCTCCGCGCCCTTTCATTCCGGCGCCGCTCCATATTGACTTCAATCGCCCCCGGTCGGCTCTCAAGGACCTCGCTGTTAAGAGCCGCCAACATCTCTTCACTTCACGTCTGTGCCTTCACGCTTGTTGCGAACGGATCCGATACGAAGCTCTTCCCAAACTCGACGACACGCAGGCTCATAGCAGATGGAAACACGCACGTATGATCGTAAACCGTGGGCACGTTGATCTGGGCGATCACGTTCGCGGTCATAACTCTATAGTCTATTCACTGTTTCTTCATGCATTTTCAATCGAACAAAATCACCCCATTTATGACGTGTTTGGTTATTTCCCTAAATATGTTATTTATCACAAGCGTTTTATACGCCTGTTAAAGACTGTTCGCGATAAAGTGAGCATTTTTGAAACCAACCTTATAAAAAAATCACTGCCCCTACCAACATATATTTTAACGGGTGCAATGAGAAACGTGTGTCCAGCAAAGTTGGTAGCGATGGAGGGGAAAGTAGTTCCATATGTTAACGTCGAACAAAAAGTGTTAGGTAACCATTTGTGATAACTTAAATTATTTCTCTCGCTTTCTGTATATTTTGATGCATTGAAGCGTAACAACGACCAGATTTGTCTACAATATATACTTTTATAATAATTCCACAGTTTCTCTTGATCGACGCATGAATAAAGTGATGCCCTTGGCAATGTAAATTTCATATAAGGAGGAAGAACACACAAGTGTATACAAGTACATCTTAAGCAGGGCTTTCAAAAGTGCTAATTTTACCGTGAACAGCCTATGACTTAAATGTATCTCGTAATTCATTATATTAAACTTTTACCTATGTTTTATTTATAAGTTATAATATTTCATTTATGATAACTATGGATAAAAACTCTGAGAAAACATACGGGTTTGTAGCGCGTAGCAAGAAATAGTTCTCATGCAAAATATCATTACAACGAAGTGCGCACGAATTCGGTGCGTTGTCCCTCTGGTGTAATTTTCTGGACTTGGTTTGCATGAGGCGGTGGAATATCCTGGGCGTAGAACTACAGTAGGGCTTCAGGAAAGTGTGAAGTAACTATGAATGGGTTATACACACGACACGCTATAGCAAACTCGCGAAGCTCGTGTGCGGAAGCTGAACCTGCGTGCTTGGCTCTCGCTCACTTCGCTGAATAGGGTTTTTGACGACGTAGTTTCCCTTGGCGGTCATATTTTCTTTGGTCCAATTTTTATCGGATTTCAACGCCTTGCAGTTTCCACTTGTTGGAACTGCTCGCTATGGCTATCGCGTTCTGTGTATTTCAGTCGCGTTGATAATAAATATATATATAATTGTTTAAGTTAATTGAGTTTAATACACATTTTTAAAATTTCAAAACTAGTTTAACCGAGTCGATTCATTGCCATAGCTCTAATGGTTTCTAATTTTCCAAAGTCGCATTCCCTATAGCACTAAATAATTACTCATTAGCAAAAAGTTGGCTTTTTTTGTTTTACTTTTGAAGACGAATGTTAAATATTTTTTAACGCCGTCAGTTTTCTCCACCATTTCCAAAGAGTAGAAACAGGACATATTTTATTCGAGTATGAAATAAAAACGATTTTTAATGATATATGATAATTATTTATTTGTTAGATGAATAAAATCTTTTTTTTAGGTAATCTGCATTTTAGTGTATGGAATAACGCTTCTTCAATAAGCGAGCGCATTGACACTGTTCTGTATGGCTTGGCGCCCTTTTTTTTTTACAATGGTGGCTTTATATATCGAAATCAATGCTACTGCCAGCTCACTGTAATATGTTGTTGTCCAGGAAATGTCTCATTGTTCCTGGAAGTTTGATTCTGTACCAGAAAAGCTACCTGAAAATGCGATTATCTTTTCCTGAATTGCTAATGTCCTCGATGAAAACGTAACTTCTCAGCAATCCCTAGACACGTCTGCATTGCTTTACTGATGAAAATGCGTGTAAATAAACGATCTGCTTGACATCCAACCACGTTACCAAATGGTGAATTGTAGATGAAGCTGGTTTTAGCGGGAAAATTCATTTGTTGGGAACGTTTTAATAAATAGAAGCGACCTCTGATAGATTATCACTACATATTTTCAAAAATATATAATAAATGATGCCATTCACAGAGCGCTTAATACAGCACGGTAAGTGGAGCCACAGCAGAAGAGGGAACAGTCACGCATAAATACCTTGGAGGGAGATGTGGCTGATTCGTTCTTAAAAACTAGCACGTTGTGAACTAGCCGACCGCGTAAAGCAAAAACATTAAATTGTGTGTCGTTATCTGAGCCCTTGCCGCAATACGGTAAGCGCTCAGTAAAATATCAAGTGCGCCTGAATCTGAGAGAAACGCGGAATAAGCTATAGGCCTGCTTTTCGAACTATCCTATTAATAAACTACAGACACATAGTTGAAATTTTTATGAGGAAAATATAAACATTTCGTTACTGTAAGCTTTTTTGAAGTAATCGATTTTTTTTATATGTGGTGCACCTATAATTGAGGAGTTGGCTCGAAGAAAGGCTTAAGTAAGCTGACTCCTTTATTCAATCAAACAGTTTGTCATCTTTCTAATTGTCCGTAGATATTACACACAAAATATGGCACGTTAGCTTGATTCTACACTAAGTTAAGAATTATTTCCTACACTTAACGTTGGTACTATTGAATAGCTCTTATATCCTTGCATTCAGTTATTGTGAATATCAGTTGTTCATTTAATGTGTGTATTTACTGCTTAAAGTTATTGTCGTATTTTAAGAGGAAAGAATTTGATTAAATTTTGTTGCAATCAATACAAGTCTCCAAAACCAATATGAACCTGCTATGATCTCAGAATATGATTTTTCTTCCTAAGGCATTTGTTCCAGTCAGCTCCTCAGTTTCGACTCTTATTTATACTTACCTTACAGTTAAACTCGTTCAGTATCAACAAGTTTTTTTGTATCAAATATGTTTGCAACACCGTCCAAATAAAAAAAATGTGAGCTGTAATTTCATGTAAATAAAGAAGTTATTAACTCCCTGTCTTTTTCCATAACTGCCTGTTAGTCACAGTATCAGTATTTTTTAACTCGGATAATAAAAACTTATACAATTTTAATAATTAACGTTGTAAAATAATTCTACACTCTACTACAAGATGTTTTTTAACACACAGGTATTATTTGTTTTATTTTTTTACTTGTTACAATAACAATTGCATGTTTCAACTCGTTTCTGTTCACAATTTTCGTAAATTTTTTTAAAATTAATTTTTCTGAATGTTCCTTCAATTAATCAAAACAAAATGCCTTTCATTTGTAGTTGTTTGATTTTTTAGAATAATTTACTTTGCTTTATTTATGTAACGAAATCTTTAAACTATGGCTTTAAGAGAAAAAAGTAGCTATTCGGGCAATGTAATGTAATTTGTATTTGTATTTAGTTGTTTTCATATTTAACTTTTCCAAAAAAAAAAAAAAAACACACAAATACAGCGTTTTAGCTCCAAAGTTTCTTATTACTTCCAGTAAATAGCTAATCGTGTTTTATGTAATTTTAATTCATGAGTTCTATAATATTTACTTGAGAATCGCCTACTACTATGATAACTAGTCTCTGTTGGACAGTGCTCGTTTCTATAAAAAAATATCTAACTATAATAACACAGAATTTAAATGATTTTAAATGGCATAACATAAATTGATTTACCAGAACGAAAATATGTGCTCAGTAATGTGGATTTATTGCTTATGACAGGTTTGAGATTTATTGCGGTTGTTAATGGTTGAGCATTTTAAAGACCTGCATAGTTCCTCCTTTAACCTCAAATTGTACCCATCCGCAACCTAACGCAAAAATTTGACACAGCTATAGGACTTATGACTGTGTAACACATCTAAAATGTACGTTTTTCTACACAGATAGTCAACATATTTTATGTTAATATTTATAAATTTAATGTTTTATAATTTCCTTTTTTTTTTCTCACTATGCAAATATTGTTTTACTACATATACGACGCATGTACGTTTTTTAAATTTCATTTGCATTTATTTTTATCGTAATATTTTTCTCATTTTTCATTATATTTTACCATGCTAGGAAATTTTAAATTAGATTGTACGGTGGCAATTTTACTATGTATAAGGATAAGATATTAGCTAGATCGCATTATTGTGTTTATTTTATGTTAATAATATTTTTTAATGGTCTCGTATTTGTACATGTTTACTTTTTTTAATTTTATTGTGTATTTCTTGAGACCCAGTATTCTATGTTCTTGACAGTTGGGACGTGAAAGTGGTACGTAAAGGCGTTTAGATAGTATCTAGCATCCCATTGGCCCACAGGTTCGAATCCTGACTCCCTATTGGCTGAAACATTAGATCCCCCTTAAGCTATTCCAGCCATAAGAGCTTAGCTCTCTCTCTTTTACCGGCCATCGTGAAACTTAGATGTGTAGTTGTGACTCTCGCCTGAACGTAGGTGCAGGGTAGAAATTGTAACGTAGTATTTAGGGTGTTTTAGCTCCATTGGTGTTTTTAGCGATTATTAAGTGCATCCAACAACAGTGAGTGCCTTGTCTGCCCATTTCTAGTATTAATATGTAGGAGCTCGAAGTTACACTCGAACACGTATGTGGTCTATCTCCACGACGGTGAGGCACCTGATTTCATTATTTCCCTACTGCCCGCGAGACCTGCGCCGGTCAACTTTTGTTTGCAATGTTGAGAGTAACTACGTCTAACGAGAGCCACGATAACTGCACGTTATTTTCTCCAGCAGATAAGCCCAACTATGTACCTTATTAATGGGACATACATGGCGTCTAACATAATGTTCTAGAAGCTTTTGCTCTATCTGCGACGCCATATTGATTTAAGCTAACTGACGTTCCAGCTGAGAGAAACTTTGCGTACGATAAACCCGGGATAGATTTTTCACTCAAACTGAGCTAGGAACAATTAAATTTTCTACTGAATAAACTGAATATTAATATCTTAGTTCTGAAAGTACATTAACTTTAATCATTTATTTTGTGTTTGAACTCATCTCAGTGCAACGAATACCAGGGATCTGCTAGGCTAGGTACAGCCATTTTTCACATATTTTTAGGAGTGTTGTATGTCTTTTAGATTTTCAAATTGCCCCAAGGATTTTTAATTTTGATAGTCCAGAAATAATAAGAGCATAAATCAGTATAAAAATAATTGGCAAATAAATACTTGACTAAAACTAAATAGGCTTAGTGTTCGTCTACATTATTTCCGTTGCTATCCCTGTGTCCCCTATGTTTATTAGTTATTTCCCAGTTGTTTCTGAATATAAGTTAACCTATGTTAAGTTGTTGATGTACACAAATGGTATATTAAGTAGTGGTCCAGTCCTACTAGAGGTGTTCATATGGTAAGAAAGGTATCTTCTGCCAGCCAATCTCCAGACCACGCAGAAACAGTACTCCAGGCTCGGAAGGTTTACACTTAACTGTATTTGAATTTAAAGGGTAATATTTGTGCTGTGCTTTAATAATTTGTTTACCACCCGAGTACACACTGCGCTTATGTTTAAACATTTTTTTATGTGAGACCATACATGGGCACACAAGCATGATTCCAGTGCAAATACATAACCTAATTACACACAGAGCATTTTATGTCGGCCAACACAGTTTATTTCAGTTGCTAGCAATTTATTTTACTAAAAAACTTAATGGCTTATCCTAGTGCGGGTCCATAATAATCCTTTTCACAATTGAATAATTTTTCTAGTAGGTGGGTGTCGGTTACAACTGATACATCGAATTAATAACGGTGATAAATTGCTGAAAAACAATTTTTGTCAGTAACTACATCAATTAAAAATTAAATGTGTATTAACTTAAATTAAACAAACATTAGTTCTCGCTTATAAAAAAAGTAGTATTTAATAAGGCGCGAAGCGACGGAACTAAATTGTCCTCATTGGTAGTTTCCAAGATAGTACTTACGTTAGAATACGAGCAACTACAAACGCAGACATTTTTTGGCGTATTTGAAACGTGCTCAAGTAATCCTGAAATAGGTAGTTATGTCAGTTATCATTTCAAAAGAAAAAAAACTATTTACTTAATTTATACAGGAAATGGGACGGACTTTCATGTTACACAAATATGTACAGTGTGAAATTTTTTTAACCATAGTCACCCATAAAACCTTAAATTAGCGAAACACGATTTTTTTGTTAAACACGTGGATTTAAAGGAAGTTATTCAGTGCCATACATATTAAAAATGCAGTACAATTCATGAATGTTGGGATACCAATATGATTACTACTTATTTTACCAACTATATATATATATATAACGTAAAACTGCTCATAAGTTAATTTTATAAATTGTGGCCTTATCTCTCAATTTATTTCACTAAAATAAATCTAGGATAACGGATATTGCAGATGCGGGGTTATTTTCAGTTTAATCCCTGTATTAGGCACGGTGTTACATGCGGTTTTTTTAAATTATATTACAAATATATTTTACGCAAGAAGCTCTTTTTTTAACCTCCTGGTATGAAGAAATATATTTCAGCAAATTGTGTACATCTGCTACGATTAATTTATTGTTTACTTTTGGTATTGTCATATACATTTTTTGCAATATTTTTAGTAGCACAATTTCTCACATAAATTGTTAAATTCCTGAAATTTATGAATTCATACAATCATTATTTTCTTTTTTCGTGATTTCTGTAAACGCAATCAAAGATGAATTTTTAAATCGACTGAACAACTCGGAAGTTAGAGCTGTGTACTACAGCAGAAACCACACCGCCGCAGTTAAGTGAACTTGGCACGTAGTGCAGTTCCCGTCAGTCTCGCTAGAGTGCAGGCAACTACACGCCCTGCAAGCGTTCGCTTTTCCAGGGGTAGATGGCGCACCACTTCTTAGTTTCAGGAGCGCTCCACAGGTGGCAGCAGCATCCGTTCTTGCCGCCAGTTGGCTAGATCCTGCAGAAATCGGCAATTCGTAGCATGTCATGTGTACGTGACAATGGTTACTCCCCCCCCCCCCCACCCCCCCCACATCCCTTGATCAACTTTCTCACTCACTCTCGCTCTCTCACTTTATATCCATTTTTTGTACAGAAGTATTTTTGGTGATAGAGAGCATCTGTGAAAATTTTAGTTATCCTGCAAACTGCACAGACGTTGTGCGTTCTGTTCCGTGTAAATTCGCGCAGTGTAAACCATTTTAAAAAAGTGTCTGCTATATTAATGTTGTATATTTTGTATTAAAGTGTTACAGTAAAAATGAAATATAAGCTTGTAAAACAAAGGCTCTATTAAGTATCGTATAGTAAGAACAATTGTATAAATAGTTTTCCCGAACTCTAAGTGGATCCTTAATCGAACCACATTTACGCGAGTAGATGTTTCGTAACGAAACTGATAATATGGCGAAAATTTTTGAAGTGCAACTTTGCTGAAGTTGGATAGTCATTTGTTGTACTACTTTTTCGTCATTACGTAAGCATTTTGTATCGACGTGTGCTATCGGTCTTTTTGGCAGGATTATGATCATGAGGGAAAGGCATGGTGAAATATTAATTGTCTTTTCGTCTAGAGGAGAAAATTATTTCGTCTAGGATAGTTGGTATGATGGCTGTTGCATAGGGCTGTTCACAGACGCTAGAAAATTTCGGGGAATAATCAGGTATTAGGTTTAAACTTTTTAGTCTCCTATATATTCCAACAACTACAGTATGTTTGTTAGTTGTTGCCTTTGGGTGAAATATTTACTTTTATTCAGTTGTTAGTATGTCCTTTGTTTCATAGTTACGAAATCATCAATTCGCAAATTTTGCGCAACTTGCGCAAAAATCACACGCGCATCAATGGAAAAAAAATATACAGAAAATAAGTAAAGGAAGTTTTTCAGTCACCAAGGAAGTACAAATTAAGCTGTTCTAGGTAACTGTACATCTCTTTGCTATAGACTGTTGACGGTAAAATTAGCACTATTGAAAGCCCCGCTTAAGATATACTTGTATACACATTCTGTATTCCTCCGCCTTGTGTAAAATTAACATTGCTATGGGCCTCATCACTTTTTTCATGCGTCGGGTAAATACAACTCTGAACTTATTAATAAAGTAACTACTTTACAAATCTGTTCATTTTTACACTTCGATGCTTAAGAAAAACAGAAAGTGACTAAATTAATTTAAAGTTATCACAAATGGTTACCTAACACTTCTTATTCGAAGTTAAAATACGGAACTACTTTCCAGTTCATCATTACCAACTTTACTGGGCGAACGTCGCTCAGTGCGCCCATTAAAATATATGCATGCAGGGCAGTGACTTTTTTCTAAGGTTCGTTTCTAAAGTGCTTTCTTCATCGTGAACAGCCTTTATCAGGTGTGTCAGTTATTCTTGCCACCACTGCACTAAACTTTTTGTGTACTTGTTCGAAAATCCGGAGAACGACCCCACCGGGAATCAAACCCGGTTCGCTTTGTTGGGAGCCGAGTGGTCTGACCACCGCAACACCGCATCCCCTCTGCTCGTAACTCCGTGGTGGATAAAGAGGATTGGTGCTCGGCGCTCGTCGAATTTTAGACGAAGGGTAGTTAGAGAGCGTGGTGTTACAGACCGCGGATATAAGCGGCTTCATCAGCAGAGCCGGACTAATTATACGCTTCTATAGGCTGTTCAAGGTAAAGTGAGCACTTTTGAAAGCCCTACTAAAGTTTTACTTTCTTGCCTGTTATGTATCCTTCCGCCACATGTAAACAAACATTGCCATATGATTGCCACATGTTAATAAACTCGATGTTTACATTTCAGGACTGCTAAATGTAACATGCATATTACAATATAAAACGTGTAACATTTATGATGTGTATCACACATGATATATATGTATATCTATGTATGCATATGTATATATCATGTAAAATATACACTATATATAAAATACGTAACATATATAATCGTTTGGGTCATGTCAAAGTTCCGCTAGACAAAGACTTTACACAACAAACAATTGAAAAATGAACAAGCTAGCGATGAAGTCATGGAAACCGTGAAAAAGCAAATATTAAACTTGGGCGGTGAACAAGGATCAACACGACACGTGAAAAAAGGACGTACATTAGCTAAGCCAAAAAATAATTTGGAAGGGCAGCCAAATCCAGATTTTGAAATAGACTAGCACTACTTCACACCCAGGGCACAACACCACTTGCCACACAAATAACCAAACATTTAAAAACTGTACCGCAAACGTAACGTTTCCCATGACTCACTGTTTTCTAAGTGGCTCATCGCTCTTTAGCGTGACTAGTCAGCTCGAAATCATGGTAGCTGTATTTGGCCTCAGCTGACCGAAGTTAAGTGCAACTAAGCCATCAAGAAAAGCATACATCCTGCAGGCATAAGGTAGCGGCGTAACGTAGCAGACGTCTGAAGCTTATAAAGTAGACAGAGCGAGGCCTTGCAAGGACATAAATAAAAAAGTAACGACGCAAGAAGGGGAAAGGAAGAAGGAAAGGAGGCAGAACAGCGAGTAAAGTCGAGGGTTCTGAGCCGATCAAAGAGTACACCACTGCACAGAAGTAGGTGGTGCTAATAAACTTAACGTGACGGTGCTAACGTGGCAGTATTTAAAAATATGTAATATATAAAAAATAAAAAATAAAAAATATGTGCATCTGTATGTACATTTTAAGGATAGTTTTATATGCTCATTTGTTAATATAGAGAAATGTATTTCAACATAGGAGTATTAAGTTTATATAAAATAAAAATAATTTACACTAAAAATACAAACATTTCATCAAATGCATTTGTGTGTATGTACTTTTTTTTTTAAACACCGTTACTCTGTGATCGTACCCTTCTGAGATCCTCCAAAAAGAACTGAACTGTGAACTGAAGTGATAACAAAAGGGTATACCAAGCTTGTAACTGGCACCACCTTCATTTTTATAAAATAATTCTAAAAATAATGTATGCTATTTATAGCTAAGTGAAATGCCGATCCTGTGATGGCCACATTTTCGGTCTCTCTTGTGTCCCAAATGGGTGCGATATTTCCTTTTTGTCAAACCCGCACAGACCTCAAACAAATTTTATAGGTAAAGTGCATGGACTCTCATTGTTGTGGTTCCTTCATTGCAATGACTGCAGAAAAACTGAAAACTTAAATGAGAAAAGTATTTTAAAAATATTACTATACTTACAAAAAATGGTTTATATGTGCACACACGAAGCTGAAAGAAAAATCTTATTACTAATGTAAAACCAATATGCTTTTAGTTAACGTTTATAGTAAAAATTGAAATGTAAATAATTTATCATTTTAAAAATGTTTCAAATCAATTGAAAATATTAATTTTTGAAGAAAACCCACTACCAACTCTATGCACAGACCTTAATTTATTCGGTACAAATGTAGCAACATAAACAAATTAATATTATCATCATTATATCAATTTTAGCCAGGCCACTGTGCTTTTGTGTTTTGTATGTGCTTATCGCTATAACTGTGAATGTGTTAGGTATGTCAATTGTAGCCTGGCCCTTATTGAAAGCTAGCTCATACAGTTTTAGAGATACTTAATTTAACATATACACTGCGTAATGTAATCTAACCTTTACTAAACATGCAGTCGCATGTAAACAGGAGCTCTGGGAGTCTGGGGTGTTGACTATGCCGTGTAATTTACAGTTACATTAAATTTCAACTACAATATTTTTTGCGGCCAAAGTGGCAGATATAACAAACAATTATGCCTACTCAAGAATACATACTATCTTCGTTGATATTTCTCAAAAGGTAGCACGTTGTCTTGTCGAACATCCATTCCGAAATTTAAACAATTGAATTTTTCTATAGGCCTAACTGCTGACAATAAATTGTAAATACTTTCTAATTCTTATTATGGCAAACATTACCAAATAAAATAATTAGGCCTACACTTGCATCAAGAAAGAATTTCGGCAACAAGCACAGCTATAGATCTATAGTTAACAAAACGAGCTTCAAAATTCGATAGTTTATAGGATTTTGGAACACCTTTGGTGTAGCAACAAACTGTGACGTTTTTGTTATGTTAACAATAGTAAAACTTAACACTGTAACTTGGGATGAATAACTACATGAACACAAGTTTGAGGTTAGGCCTACATTACAAAACCACACGGTGATATGAAAACGTGTAAAATTATCGAATAATTATTGATGGAAAAATTTGCACTTGTCGCATTTCTGCTGTCGTTCATTTACTTTCATATTTTTATTTAACTTTCCGTTCATAATATCACGTTACTTGTTCTTTTGAAACGATTTACTTCAATAGCGCACTGGGATATGCGGGGAAAACACGTCGTAAAAACACATTTACACTTACCTCCGGACAGTTGCAGTTGAAATTTTCATCATTTCTGCAACTTGTTCGATCACCTTGCACGGCTTCATCTCTCCTCGACGAATTAAAGAATAAATACTTTCGGCGAGATTTATAATGTCTTCCTGACGCTGACTATTCGTACGTAGTTTGCTGGAACTCATAACTTCACACAAAAACGCTACAACACGATTAAACACTATACGACCTATAATAAAACAATGATGATTGCAGATAAGCTGAAAAATAAATGAGAAATATTTAAACACAACTTCCAGATTCCAAATTTGTAGCTTGCCTCGCAACCACTCCACGCAAGCAAAGCCAAGCAACAAGCATGAAGGAACCACAACAACGGGCCGTTGGTTTTGACCGTTGCGCCGACCACGTGACACAATATAATTATGAGTTACAGTAAATACATTATCTTTACGCCAATAAGTACTTTAAACTGTATAAAATAAACTTCAAACAACTTAGGTAGCCATAAATTTAAATATTACACTTGCAATACAGCGTTATTTCGTAGAACTACTTTTCACATTTCACTGCCAACATAACTGGGTGTGTTCATCTCCAGCCTGTGTGGTGACACACATGGTTATACATACGCAGTTGCGGGTGGTGATTTTTTTTTTCTTCAAAAGTTGATTTCTAGAGTGCTCACTTTAACATGAACGGCCTTTAACGGCTAATATAAATAAATATTTATTGACTATTATTACAGATGAGAGGGCCTTCAAATGTGCTCACATTACCGTGAACAGCCTATACCCACAACTCTATCCCCCGTCAGACGAAGTGCGCGTAGTGTATCGGGAATATTTCCGACCAGCTTCGCCAACCCCCCGCCATCACCCCCTCCCCTCATCTAATCTCGGGGGGATCACAACCGCCACACGTCATCAAATCCGGCAGTTCGTCCCACCGCTGATAAACTGCTGTGTTGACGACGTCCAGGGGGATGCAACGGGGGAATTATTCTACAATATGAGGGCTGGCGATGGAGCGATTGGGCCGAGGGATCAGTATCACATAGGTGAAGGGTGAGGAGGGGGGATTGGAGTGATGAAGAGAGCTCTAAACACATCCGCATCTCCTCCCCCACGGATCATCGCCGACCGCGCTCGGCGGGGGCCCGGAAGGTTTGAATCGGCGATTCCAGCCGGCCAGACGTGCACAGTGGTAAACCTTCGAGACTTGACGTTCGGGAGGACCCGGGTTCGATTCCCGGTCGGGCCATCCAGTTTTCGCTTTCCCGCGGTTACCTCGACATCGCTCCTGGCGAACCCGTCCGTTTGCGATTTCTTCTCCGCTTCTTATTTTTCGCCCCGACTTGTTCCGTCACAGCTGACCTCGCCGTCGACGAGAGGTTAAAGCATAAATTCGATTGTCGGCCTCCGCAATGAAGGAAGCGTAAATAATTGTTGTGCTTTCAAAAGTGATCAGATAAAATGGGTGGTGCACAGCAACATTTTTTTATTTGTCTTCGTTTTATACATACGGAGCTTAGTACTTGAACTATGGATAATTGTAACCCGAAAATCGGGATCCCTTCTCGGATGTGTGTGTATGTGCGTCGGAGGTAGAATGACAGTAAGTGGATTTTTACAAAAATGGGGTTTAAACATCGTTTTATTGTATTATATACACTCTATTCTGAGGTGCAAAGCACTATCTCCTACACGAAATAATAAGCGATTTAGCCTGTAAGGAATGGCATTGTGTGTCATTATGGTATCGTGGCAAAGAGCACTCGTGTAAAGTTTCGTATTTGTGACACAGTGTCCTTTAAGTCCGATACACGCAAATATATTATTTAATGTACATCATATGTAAAATAAGTTACGAAACAACCTGCATATATACAGGTTGTTTCGTAATTTATTTTACAGGCTTTGGGAGGTGACTCCTTACGAAAAAACATTACGAAAATGCAGATTGACTTATGTCCGGAGTGGAAAACACCCCAGCAAGCTGGAGTTTAAAATTAATTTATATTTAATAAAGTGGAGAAAAATTAATATTAACTTAAGACATTTAAATATTGTAACTTAATATTACCTTTTTGTCATTTTATTTAGTAAGAAACTACTTTTAAACCCCAACTTTCGGGGGTGTTTTATATATATATATATATATATATATATATATATATATATATATATATATATATATATATATGATCAGATTTTTGTAGTACGTTTGTGCATTATTAGTATGTTAGTTCGACTGCAAAGGTAAATCTGATTAAACGGTATTTGAAGTTAATTTCGGATGTCCCAAATTAATGTTTACATCTTTCGAATAGGAATAACAGAGAAACTATTAAAGGTCATCTAATGGAAAACGTGTATTTGACGCCATAAGACAACGTTGAGCATGTGCGAGCGCATGCAGCCAGCCTGCCCAGTCCCGTTTGCTGCCATGAGCGGCAGAGCTACGATTGTAGAGGAAAAGATGCATCTGACAAGGTTTTATTTCGAGCAACGTTAAGTGGTAAAAAAAAAAAAAGTTAATGGGAATGATTGAAGATGCAGGATCGGTGGAGGGCATTATTCGATACTGCGCCACCGTCACGTGTAACAACGACACGATCACGTGGCAGGTTTGGGAGCGGTGGAGCTGTGTGCGATGTGAAGAAAGGACGGCGCGGCAGGGAGGGAACGGAAACGGACGGAGGAAGTGTGGGGTCCCGTATCGCACATGTTCACACGTTACCCCCTCGTGTGAAGCCCATGTCCGTACGGCAAGCTGCGTGCGAGTGAGATGCCAGTAAATCAAGTGTCCTGCATTTTAGGTCAAATAAATTGGAGGCCATACATTCCTGTTTTACTTCACGTTATGAATGAATAAGACCCAGACGAGCGTTTTCAATTTTGTGAGTGTCCTGAGAACTTGTGTAACGCCAGCCAACATTTTCCTGTCGTGATTTTTTTGGAAAATGAGACAACCTTTAGATTGAATGGAAATTCGAACTGCGACACCTATGTTTAATGGGACGATAAAATCCCTCTAGTGTGCTACACCAAAGCGAGTAATCTTCCTGGTTTCAAGGACATTCGTAGTGGCAATTAGACTCTTATTGCAGGCAGTTGTAGCTATTATACATTTCAGTGGACATTTTTCAGAACAAAGATGGAGGCCTATAATTTTTTGCCTGGTTGGAAACTTGGTTAATAGAACACACATTTTGTAATTAAACAATGCTGAAGTAAGCAAAAGTCACAGTATTTTACCCTGTGTTTACGATATTTGTTCTTCGTTAAAACAGAGTTTTAGACTACAGCGACAGTGCTGTATCTTTTCTAAACTGTGTGGTGCGGTATATCTGCTAAAATATGTGTGATGTCATTCTTCTGCGAGGGAACTGTTACAGGCGAAAATTACTAAAGGCTATTCACGGTAAAATGAGCATTTTTGAAAGCCCTTCTTAAGACGTCTTGTATGCACGGTGTGTATTCTTCCGCCTTATGTAACATTAACATTGTCACGGACCGCATTACTTTATCCATGCATCGGTTGAGTGCAACTGTGAAATTATTATTAAAGTAAACATTTAACAAATGTGCTCATTTTTACATTTCTATGTATTAAAAATACATGAAGCGAAATAAATAATTTAGTTATCACAAATTGTTACCTAACACTTCTTTATTCCATGCTAAGTTACGGAACTACTTCCCATACATCGTTACCAACTTTACTGGGCACATGTCACTCAGGGTGCCCATTAAAATATACACAGGTAGGGGCAGTGACATTTTCCTACGGTTGATTTCAAAAGTGCTCACTTTATCGTGAACATATCTTATACCATGTTGCAGGAGCTGTTCACTATCTTTACCTGAATCAAGATTCCCCTCTCCCCCCCCCCCCCCCAGTAGGACGTTACATCGCCCATTACCATCGAGACATACTGTCGCTCGAAGATGTAACGTTTGAGGGGAAGTAAATAGGCCCTCGAGGAAGTGTTGGGTATCTATCCAGGATCGCTATTCTCAGACGACTAGTTTCGCCTTGGCGTGACTCACGGTTTCCAACTACCCGCCGTCCATTGGAACCAGTATTCCCAGACTGCCAGAAACACGGGTCATGGCGAATGCAGACCCATCTGCTGGCTACAAGGGTATCCCCTGCTTTGTGGTAGACAGGGACACGCCAAGCCTGATAGTCGGCAAGAAAGAGACCCAGCTAGGAGTCAGGGCATCGGGCACCTGCACGGTCCACTTTGGTAATGCGCGGGTTCCAGAAAGTGACATGAATGTGGCAAAGGGTACACATGTGCTGCTGGCTGTGTAAATGGTCACATTGGGATTGGAGCACAGATGGTTGGCTTGGCCCAGGGTTGCTTTGATGCAACTATTCCCTACGCACTGGACAGATCTCAGTTTGGCAACAAGATATACGCTTACCAGGTGATGCAACACCAGATAGCAGAGGTTGCGATCCAGATTGAGTGTGCTAGACTTCTCGTCTACAACGCTGTCCGGTGCCTCCACCAGTTGTTGCGTTCGCCTAGTCAGCTGATATCCTTTCCTGCTTCTTCGCTGGGTAACTGAATTCTAAGGCTGGTGACTACACCAAGCCTGGCTGACACAAGACGACCAACGTGCCCCAGCTTTACTACTGCGAGAGGTACTTGCTCCTAACCCTCTCTTACAACTCTAAGATCACCTTATTTAATGTCACTTTAGTAGTCTGCAATTCCACTGGGATTGATTACGGGCGTTCTAATATTACTGTAATAATTAACACAATAAAAAGTACGAACGATTTATTGAGATACTAATCTTTTCACAATACAGGTATACAAACAATATTCAGATAATTATACTTCGTTGTCCTGTAAACAATTAACTTTATCTTTTACTTTCTTTGTCTCTTTGAATCGCGTAACTTCCATATCGCTCTACCTTGCACCCTACTGGAAGCACACCTACCACTGGCTTAGATCGGATCGACCGAAGCTCCTCCAGGTCCTCTTGATGCCGTGTAGTGGAGATGTGGTGGCGCAAGGACGTCTCCTGAAGTGGATGCTAGCGGCCTGGATAGGAATCAGGACCAGCAGACCTCTGCGACCCAGAGACAAGCGGCGCCTCGCTTCGATGTCACCTCTGGATGCGTCTTCTGATCGACGCCGATATTGGACCGTAGAGCGAGTTGTGCGAGGGGGGGGGGCAGCGGGCGGTTTGAAGGACGTCTCCTGAAGTGGATGCTAGAGGCCTGGATAGGAATCAGGACCAGCAGACCTCTGCGACCCAGGGACAAGCGGCACCTCGCGTCGATGTCACCTCTGGATGCGTCTTCTGATCGTCGCCGATATTGGAGTTGTTGTGGGGGGGGGGGGCAGCAGGCGGTTTGCAGCCCTATTTATACCATAATTTTCTCCTTTGACGTAGGTCAACTGTTGCTGGGCCGGACCTCCACTCTCCAGGAGTTTGGCTGTCACACGGCCTGGTCTGGCGAGTGTGCACTTTACATTGCCATTCAAACTGCATGCCATTTGTGGTCCCAACATCCTGCTTGTCGTAGCCTCCCGGGACTCCCGAGCCGCGCTATGCGGGACCCCGCTTAGTGATGAATGCTGGTACAAAAACACTCACTCACGGATCAAACCAAAAATGAAAAGTACTAAGCGCATACAATTTAAATCTTCAATATTTCTGTAATAACTATAAGACATATTTTCCTCGTATAATTCGACTTGGCTTGGTAGAGCAGACGGTAATGTAAAGGTTTAAAATCGTGTGTGAGTTCAATATCGGCTACCTAAGATTTATTTTTTTTTACTTTTTTACATTAATATAAATTGCAAATATGTTTATTTTACGTAATTATTTGGCTACAATCAATAAATACAATATTTAATTAGCCTCTGCAGTCGACAGTCATTAATTTAATCAGTGAAATTGTTTCATGTCACTAAATCATTCAGTTAAGTTTTTTCGCTATAACAACTAGTGGTTTTCTACTGATTCGAATTTAAAGGGTAAGTATTATAATTATATTTTATTTGTTTTAAAGATTTCAGATAAAATAATGTGCAGTGTTTTACAAAAAGCTAGTTTTTGTTGCAGATCTCATAACCTAGTGTTTCACTATTCTGAGTTTAGGCATATACTTATGACAAAGTGACTATGTTTTAGAACACAATAAACATTTTGGAAAATATGACATGCTTCACAATTATTAAAAGTGTGCTAAGTGTATTGTCCATCTCGTATAAGTGGGATAAAATCTGACTGGCAATGTGACCAACCTACACAACATGTAAACAGTAAATGCTGTCGCTAGTACAGTATTGTAACAGCTGATGAACTGCTGCGGGATCCGTGTTGTTAGGTTGGCTATATTGATAGTGGCTTTGGAATAAAATAGTTCTCGGAACTAAAAGTTGTAATTCAAAATCTTGATATTACTTACAATATTTATCGTTTATATTAAGTTTTAAAAGCAATATGAGATTTTTTTGACTATTCAATAATTGGACTTTAAAAACATGTTTAGCATTTATGACAGAGTATGTCGACACATACGAACAGTAACCTTTTCCAGCCAATGGCTAGCCATGTTTATGTTTCCAGTTTCCAACCCGGTGAAGGTCATCATGCGTGTGCTTTTATTCTCATCGTGTTTATTATACGAATATCTTATTGTGTGTGTCGGAATATTTAATCGGTAGTTAATTATTTTTTATTCGCTTTTTCCAAACATGGTTGTATATACCGTTGTAGTGCGTTTTATTGAGTGAAATGCAATATTAATCGGCACGTCGTTAAAACTGCTCGTTCCGCCATTTTCCTAACCGCCTTCCACAATGAAGTGACACAAATATTATTTACATGTATAAGTTTAAGTTTGTTTGTGCCAGGAAACGTGCGCAGTGTTGATTTTACTGAATGATTTTGCAAATAAAATACTTAATGCCAGTGACGAACAAACGTGATTTTAGTGAAGTAAACTCGCAAGGATTGCCATAGAAAAACATGTGTTAAAGAGATTGCAAATATTACAAACAGTAAGTTTGCGTGTTTTGTAGATGTTTTTGTAAACCGATAATATAATTATTGAAATGCACGTGGCCTGAAAAAACCCGCACATTCCACACCTTTGTAGTGAGTGAATAATATTTGTTTGTTTACAACGTAAATTCGAGTGTAAGGTTAACTTCGGTCAAAGTGTGTGTGTGTGTGTGTGTGTGTGTGTGTGTGTATATATATATATATATATATATATATATATATATATATATATATATATATATATATATATATATATATATATATATATATATAATTGCTGCAGCTGTACGAATACGAACAGCGACGTATGTATCGCGTTTTGTGTTTTCATTAAAGTTATAATTTTCCAAGTAAAATAATTTTAATGTGATTTCCATACAAGCAAAATTTTCCAGTGCTCCATCAAAGCAATATGCAACTCGAAATGCCAAACACTCATGAACATCACAATAATACCGTCTCACGAAAGACGTTAATCTAAAGACACCGTCCTCCCCCCCCCCCCTTTTTTTTTTCCTTTTCCTTTTTCCCTCGTAATAAAATAAACATAATACCAACAAATTTAACTCCGTAGTAAAAAAATTAAACAGGTTGGAATGCAAACCTAACTATAATATCCTATATTAATTACTGGACGGAAGTTAGCTAACGTCAGCCTTTCAGTGCCTGCCATGACAAGGAACACGAGGAAGGAGGAAAATGCATGTGTGCATTGGACTCAAAACATTTGTTTACAAACGTCTTTTTCTTCAGTGACGAAACAGCTGCGGTGGAAGAATACACTGTGGCCGTGCTACTTTTCTAGAACTGTCAAAATTTACTCCACTTGCATGAAATGGACAATATTTCTGTCGTATTTACATGCATAGCAAAATTAGGCTCCACGATCGTTTTCCAGCGTATCACGCACGAGTCCCTCATAGCACTAATTCTTCTCATTACATATCATCCTTACATTATACGTAGCTAGCACACAATAAGAAGAACGTTGAATTGTTCAGTTCGTTCAATAAACTATCTCTCGGGATTGCCTAGAAGAGGAATATAATTCTAGGAACGGTAAATGTAACTTATAAGTTAAATTCTGTAATTTCTCATTTTAAAATAAGAATTATTATTGGGGATCAAACTGTGATTGCATTAGTTCAGTAAGAAACGTAGTATGCTTCGCAATGATTACAAGATTTATGTGAGCTATAGTATTGTGTAGACCGCTTTAATTTAAGTAAAGATGGCCTATTGTTGGTTAAAACGTTAAGCTACGAATGTGTGGTGGTTTATGTTACGATTGAAGGTTCGTTTAAATGTATTATATTATAGGCTATTCACGGTAAAGTGAGCACTTTTGTAAGTCCTCTCATTTGGAATAATAGTCAATCAATATATCATATTTTAAATTAGACGCTAACTTCCGAATGCGGTGGAACATATGCACTCTGATTATTACTTACAATACATAATTTATTTTAAAAAGTGGTGGAAGGATATAAAATTACTGATAGGAAAAATGTAACTACGGCCTCAGAAGTGCCCACTTTATCGTGAACAGTGTATATCGTAGGTTAGTTCTAAAATATCAGGTTATGATTTTAGGTTAAGCCGTGTCCGAAACGACAAATTCGTTATTTTGTAATTCAGCGTTTCGTAAGTTCCAATACGGAAGTTGTCGACAGTCACTTGTTTAGCACTCGCGGCTCCGCATTTTTACATTAACGGTAAATCTATTTTTAAATCTAAATTTAACGCAATATTTCTACAATCATCACTGGAACGTTGCGAATATGTTAATAAAGAAGACAATAATAAATTATGCAATAACGACCTGAATTTTTTTTGTTGCGAAATATATAAAGAAAGAAAAACACTTACCTACAGTACTTACTTTTCAAAACATGCCTAATGCATTTTAAGAACAGTTATTTATTTAAAAAAAAAAAAAAAAACATTTTAATTACGCATTCGCGTATGTGTTTTGAAGGACAAAACCAAAATGGAGCTAATTTTGACATTTTGTATTTTTGTTAACATCAGCTCGCTTCAAAATACGAAATACCATTTTACAAAATACCTCATCATTTTTGTATTCAAAATAGTCACGTGATCATTTTGCCAACTAAATCTGCTATTTCGGACACGGCCTTAATTTTAAACTAGTGTTAGGATGTTATTGTATGTTACGTAGTTTTAAAATTTTACGTTATAATCAAGTTTATAACTAATTTAACAGTGTGCGATATGGATAAGTTAGCGTAAGTGCATTCCACCCAAGTTCGTAATGTTTATTTTTTGATACAGTGCACTGTCGTGAAGCGATATAAACTGTTCAATCAGTATTTGGCATTTACCATACCTACTAGTGTTACACCAATTACTCTTATTTTAGGTTCAACAAAACATGGCAGACAACAGTCCGGTCTCTTTCAACAAGCAAATAGTTTCTCCCGCGTGGTCATAAACGCCGACCGATTTCCGATTATCGTTTGTCAATGTCACGTGCCCGAAATTGCTTTCTGATAGGTCAGCGAACATAGCCTTCCGTCTGGGGTGCCTGGAAGTTGACGATATCTAGGCGTGGTCGACGAACTCCAGCCTGTGGCTTTTCATTCGCATCCGAGGATGCGACGCGCAGACTCGCAGGTGGGAGCACCGCCTATTACTCCCGCCTACCGCCTATACTCCCGCCTACCGCCTACTCAAGACACGCATCTGAGAATCGCAACCCAGATCCCCAGATTTAACGCCGCTAGATTTTTGTCTTTGTGAAGGACACTGTGTACACCATAAAGTCACTGACCAGATATGATAGACGTAGCTACTGTTTATGGTTCTGATTTACAGTGTTGCGAACGGTGTTTCACTGCTGATGGCGGACACTCTGGACATTTGTAACTGTTGTTAGCATTCGCGCACACCCAACGTTGACCTTATAGCGTCAAATACAAACATCACCATTATATTGTCTTTAATAGTTTCTCAGTTTTTTTCCTGTTTGAAAAGCGTAAAAGATAATTTGGGACATCCGGCAGATACAAAATTTAACTCAAGTTCATCTTCACGAGAAAAAAAAAAAAAAAAACAATGTTCCTTTGATCTAAGTAAATGAATTTTACCTCACTTCTGACGCACTTGAAGCCATTCAACACGTGATACTTTCACGAAACATTTCTGTTGCGATATAGACCTCCAACGGCGTAAGTCTAAAGAACTTTTTTTTTAAATGTAATCTTTCTCTAGGAAACGTTTACAACGCCCTAGCCATTACAAACTGAATCTAAAATTGAAGTATGTTTGCGTAGAAAATCATCTGTCATGCGAATGCATGCAAAGATAAATCGGCGCTCCCCAACTCAGTTACGCAGACAAATTTTAGTGGCAGTTTCTCAGGCAAAAATAACTCTAAATGCATCCAAATTAACGATTTCCAAACTGTTTTTAAATACCTAGATTTGCATGTGAAACTTTATTTAAAAAATTCAATTTTTGTGGGCGCTTTCGGAAATATGTTAAAAATTTGCGTCACCATAACTGAAATTATATGGCACGTCATATTTCCTGGAAAAATACGTTTGAATTCGGAGCGGTGTTTATAATATCGTCGAAAAATTTGATACACACGCGAATGTCGACATTATCGCCCATTCCTCTCTCCTCCTGCTTCTCCATCACGTGCTGAATAAGCCTGACCGTTACGTATTTTCGACGAGATAACGCGTTCGGGCAACGACCGCAGAACTTTTGCCGCCAATTTATCTTCCTTTTTTTTTCCGCGTCACGTCCGGCGAACCAATCAGAGTTCCTCCGGAGGTAATTGATCCATAGTCGGAATTGTAATCGGATCACCGTTACGATCAAATGATGCAACACGGCTCGTTGCATACATCAATGCTCGCTGAATCGATTACCTTGCAGCCGAATGGCGGCAAATCAGTCGGCACGTGTCGCCTAGGAGAACAAGTTTCACTTGTTCCTTTCGTGTCTGCAAGTGTACTGGCTTAGCGGCAAACATTCGCCGGGAGGCGTGAAAACATTTCACTGCCGTGCCGAGGATTAATCTGCTGTGTAAATTCGAAGACATTTGTTGCCTGCAAATTTACTTTACTAACTTTGAGTGGTTGAATACGTGTATATTTTGGTAATACATAATATAACTTGGTTTATTATTGTGGAGTCGTTTCTATCTATTTTATAAATGATTATTACTTCAGAGTCTTAATATTGTAGTTATAAGAGGATAGAACTTTGTAATTTCCAAAAATCTAAATATTGAACATATATAGGCTGTCCCAGAATGCGCTCCTAAGAACCACACAACGTGAATCCTGGGCAAAAACGTTGACGAAGATGTTAGTGGCATAATGTTTTACGATGACATCTTTCGTTCAAAATGTGGCAACACGGTGAGGAGTTAGTCCCCTCTCACGCTCCACTGATATCGTACTACCTTACTGACCTGGCCACCATAGTTTTGGGCGCGGGTTCAAAGCCCGCCCAGTCCTAACATTAGTTCAACGTGTGGTTTACGTAACGCGTCAACCGTTGTACAAATGAGGGGGGCAAACTCCGTGCTGTGTTGCCACATTGTGCAGGAAAAATGTCATCGTACGACATTATGCCACTAACATTTTCTTCGCCAATTCCGCCCAGGATTCGCATGGTGTGGTTCGTGTGCGCGCGTTCTGGGACAGCCTGTTTAGTGGTCTTTAGCTAATTTTCATTACTGGATCATCTTTCTTTCATGGTTTAATAAAATAAATTTTATATGAGTAAAACAACTTGAACTACTAATTATACCATTGTGCAGCTTTAGTGCATGTATATGTCCACAATCACTCTGGTTTGAGTGAAAAAAAGTTGACGTCAGTTTAAATATTCTAAGTTTTTGTAAAACAATACAAATTTGATGCATTCTGTTAGCTACGGTTGCACATCACTTTTTGGGTGTTGAACAAAAATATATAAATATGTTACTTTGATATTCTTAACCGTCTCGCTGTTATATATCTGGATGTTCTTTTCCCAGCAAATAACTGCAACAATTTATCAATAATGAAAATTAATCTCATACCAAGTTCGTGAATAGGGTTTCAGCAAAGACAATGTTATAATTAATCTGTATTTGGAATAAGATCTTCAATATTAAATCTTAATTGAGAAAGATATTTTTTCTTTTTCATTAAAGAACGTATTGACGAAACATATTTACCAGGAATGAAAAAACTCAGCATACAGGTAGAGAGAGAATTATTGTTTTTTTTTTTTTGCAAAATTTTAGCAGATTCATATACCGATTATAATTGATAAAAAAAATTTCAAATGGTTTTAACAAGTGCACGTAAATTTTGCTTATAAAACGCACTGCGCATCTGAACAGGATATTCTAAACTCAAACTTATTCACCACTGAAAAAGGAATAGAGTTTATCATTATCTACCATTGTTGATCACTAAATACAGTATTTTATTTAAAAAACAATATACAATTAATCTTAGTATTAAGCAAACTGTGCTTACTAGCTGACATAGCTTCAGTCCTGAAACTGTCAAGTACGTTGCAGAAATAAAAACGACTAAAAAATGAAGTGTATTTATCAGTCTTCACCGTACAGGTAGGCTCATATAAGTTTTTTTTTAAATACTCTTAGTTTAAATGAGTGTGTACTGTGAGCGAATTAACATGTTCGGAGGAGTCTCGTTATTTTCTAAAATTAAGTATATTCCTGCGTTATCCATAGGGATAGAAAAATTTCACGAGTTCAATATCCTGTAGGCTAGTATCCACAGTCCTGTGTATACTGGAAATCCAGATGTATGTTCATTGGTTGTTTCCCTAGAGAGTAGCCAATGTTACCTCACACCTGGCAGTATGGGATTAGCTACTCGTTTCACTGCAAGTCTTCTATTGGCTCATAGTCGTTCAGGGCGTGTCTAACGAACTGTGATCCAATTGCAAAGCCAACTTCAGTGTGCACGTGTTTGACGTTTATCTTGTGCCGAAATGTTCCTATCCCTAGTTATCCATCATAGGTTCTGTAAAGTGTATATTTACAGGTTAACACTTCGCACTCCGTACACTTTTACTGATGTAATACAAGCTAAAATTGTCACACTTATATACGGCACTATACGAACACTATTTCCGATAGCTGTTGCTTTCGTACTTTCCATCTCCTATTCGTTTGCACCACAGTTTAGTGGGGCCATAGAGTGGTGCAGTGGCGAGAGCACTGACCTTCCACCAAGGCGAACTGGGTACGATCACCGGTGGAGTGGCTCCCGGATTTTTGCAAGTGGGAATCGTGCCGGACGATGCCGCTGGCCGGCGGGTTTTCTCAGGGGTCTCCAGTTTCCCCCGCCCCTTCAGTCCGGCGCCGCTCCGTATTCACTTCAATCACCCTCATCGGCTCTCAACACCTCGCTGTTAAGAGCCTCCAAAATCTCTCCACTACACTCTCTTATCACTCCACCACATTTGACGCACTCACTCCACTGAATACCTAGTGTTTGTCACTGCCTTGGCCATCGTCCAATTGAATATCGAAATGACATTCTCCCAATGAAATATCCTTTCATATGCAACATGTAACACAACTACGGTGTTCATTTCAGTTGTAAAAAATATTTTCATTTTTATTCACAATAATTAGTATTGACGTGATATAAAGGTCAAGATACTGACAAGCATCAACGGAACAATGAAACTACATCCTTGCGAATTTTGTTTTCAGTTGCGTAGAAATATTTTCCTTTCCAATTTATTCCGAGGTAAACTCGGTCATGCCGTTTTCAGACTTATGACTTTTAAGAGCTTGGAAATGTACTTAGTAAATATTTACTTGGAATTAAATGTTTCCGTTTACGTAAGAAAGATCACCACAGAAGATGCACTTTAATTTCTTCTGAACGTCAGTGGTATTAAAGGAAAATTCAAGAATGGTTAATTCCTGTATTAACCCTTGTCCTGTAAAAGAACGGCAATCTCATATCTTCAAATAAACACGGAAAGCTCGCCTCTTTATTACTTGTTTTTTTTTTTTTTTTTTTTTTACGGATGGATAAAAGAAATGGGGTGGGGGTTAACGGCCCCTCTGAGGAACTCTTTCATCTTTCCCTGTTGCTCGCTTATGACTTGTTTTCTTTCTGCACTTTGTTGCCTTCGTGTACTTCCACTTCGATATCTGTTAATTATGATACATTTTGCCAGCAGATTCCAGTCTCAGTTTTGTGGAGAATGTAGGCAATCTATTAATTCGTACATTTTATGAACTTATCACTGTATTATTTCGTCTACAGCCACGTCACATTTCTGTAGTTACTTGAAGGCATTTAAATCCAATTGTGAATATAGTTGATTCACAGTTAATCGAGCACCTTCGAAAGTAATGCTTTATTTTCTCCCTCCCCCCCTCCCCGCCCATTATGTATTCGCTCACAGTCCCACGTAACAACGTTACTGTGAACCTTGTTCTATGTTAACATACACATCTCCTGAGTCGCTTCGAAATTCTTAGAAATATAATACTCGTGTGCGTGTGTTAGAAGAAAAAGAAAGCAAATTCACTGGCCACTAGTTGAAACAATACTGTAACGATAGCGTGAACATGCCATAATTCGACGGCCTGCCTGAACACGCCATTACTCATGAGAAGTAATCAGGACAGCCAGTTTCCGCAATCGGGACTCGCATTGCCCAAACCCCGATAAGCAGGAATCCCCTCTCCCAACGAGGGAATCGGGGATCATGTTGCACTATTCCACGCCGGTACGAGGTAAATGCAGAGTGGCGGAAGAGGCCTGCCAAGATGGACATCACAAGAAGTCTGCTGTGTCGACGGCTGTAACACGTCATACTTCAGCAGCCATAGGATACTTCTCAAGGTGGGACTAATGTGGCTCCCAGTAAGGTAGTTGATGTAGTTAACTTAACAATGTCTCCCCGGCCTTATGGCATTTTATGTAATCTCCAAATATTTTATTATATAGCCCTGTAGTAACCTTTAGCTCCTTATATTTATTTACCCCGCATGCTCTACCATTATGAGATACCTAACTTCAACAAGTAGCTACGGTTTGTCCACAATTTAAGCAAAGTATAACAGTGCGCGCTTCAGTGCATGAAGGAACGTAGCAGGAAGTGTTTATGCTTATGTACGTGACGTGACTAACAGAGATCCTTTCCAGTAACTAATTCAAAGTATTATCTTACATGTTAACTGACATTGTTATAGATTAGTTCAGAAACGACATGAAATTCTCATAATCCAAATGTGATGCCCATATAGCGTAAGATAAGTAATTAAAAAATAATATCTGCGAATTGCTTTTGTATACCAGCCACTTTTAGCAGAAGTTATTTACTTTCGCCTTCTTTGTTTGTGATCCATTTTTTCTCGAAGTGTTGAGCTGTCTTCAGAGAAAGAAAGGACAATGTCCATTGGCTTGCAAGACGTGCTTCTTGCGATTGTTTTGATGTGTGTTTCTTTTCGATTTCGTGGCCAATTATGCTGTGCTTCACTTTTTTTTATTACGAACCTTTCCTGATTTCTCATTTATCTCACTGAGACCCTGGCAGATTTCTCTGCTTAAAATGGGAATGAAGATTAATGTTTTTGCCTCTTGACCTACTCGCTGAACATAAACATGAAAAGTTGAGTGATTCTGCTGAAGCCTTGCTTCACATTTGACACGCGTGTCAACTCGTCTACTTCAAGAAATAGTGCGTGTGCTCCATTTTCCTGCCAAACAGTCCTGCCAGCCCGAATAACTTATTTCCTGTCCCCGTTTATGGTGTTATAAACTGTGAAAATATACGTCAAATATATTTCACGTGATAATTACAAGATACATTGAACTGTTTTATAATAACACTCGCAATGTGGACTGCTATGAGCAACGCATCACGCCTAGTGAGTTGGGCCGATCGAGTAGGGATTGAACACTGTGGTGGAACGGAAACTTCTCCTAAATTGAGACTGCAATACAGCCCAAGTTGTTAAAATTGAATTTGACCGTTACTTCCCTGCACGCACGTTTCTATGAAACTACGTATATAAAAAGACGTTTTCGTTCACATTTAAGTTATAGTTAAGAAACGTGAAAATAGTAGCCTGCATTTTCGGAACACTGATTGTAGATTATTAAAAAAAACAAATGTTACTAGAACGTGGGCCTTAATGTTGTAGAGGAATTAACACTACTGTGCTGCGGAAAATAAATTGCAGAACTTTTCTCGAGTTGACTCGTCCCCGCTTCCAAGCAGATCGGCCCCGCACGTCTAACCTCGACCAGGCGCAAGGCTATACTGGCTTGCGGCGCTCAGCGCTAGCGAGGCCTTCACGCGCCCTCTCGGGGCAGCACACGGAACTACACGTACGTATGGCATGTTCCATAAACTCCTTGTACTTTCTTGCCCCTTCGTGACATTTCGAGCCGCATATTGGGGTGTATAAATAAGCACCCGCCAGCCTGAATAATCGTGCAGTCTTCCTCTACGAGTGATGCGGGCTGTCTGGCGAGGGGATGACGCCGAGATCGCAATCCGCAGTTAGGCTTCATAATTTTATTCCATTGTTGTCTGTTTTTAGTGGTTGCTTGTTACGGTTTTGCTGTTTTGTCTTTCGTGGCTCATTTTGAACGTAGTTGCTGTGATTTCGTTGGGACATATTAAGACCTTTCTTTTTCTGTATGTTGCAGTATATTTTCCTGCCTCCCCCCAGTTTGGCAGAATCACAGTATTATATTAAAAAAAAATAATTCCTCTTGTATAATTTTTAATATATGGGGATTTTTCTGAATTTTGTGTCTGGTGTTGATCTTAGGTTTGTGTGCCCTTTTCTGCCTTTTCATAATTATTGCCGCGTTCCAAATGGGCGTGACATTACCTAAAGGAAAAAAAAAGCCACTGCAAGACCAGAGATGATTGTGTCACGAATATAATGGGGACCGACTGTGGTCTTGCTGCTATCTTAGTCCTTTCATGGCCATTGAAGACAATAGTCTACATGTTGCAAAGGAAGATTGTATTTGACCGGTGCTGTACATCACAAGGCTCAGTACCCCTTTATATTGTGTGAGTCGTAAACCTTGTTAATATAAGCTATTCATATTAAAGTGAGCACTTTTAAGGGCCTGCTAAAATTTTCTTTTCTGCCAATTCCTAAATGTCTCCCACTTTTTATATAGGCATTGCCATGTGACTAATAAACTCAGTGTATACATTTCACCACTCTCAAAAGTTAATGCCCGAGACTGCAATAAAATATATTTATTAGTGGTTAATTCCTGTTGGGAGGGTGTTAGAGTTCACTTTACCGTGAATAGCCTATACTTCACGACTGGTTCATGTCACTGATCACAGAACACAAACCATACAGCTTATTGATTCTGATAACGAAACAAGTTCTGTGCCAGCTCAAGTACAGCATGCAATATTTTTTTTTTTATAAATTTGCAACACTAGAAATTATAAATGAATGTGGGACTAAACGGGTTAACCTGCCGAGTCTCTGTCTACATCATCGAGGACATGCAGCACCCGGAGGATCTATATGTTTCACATTGTACACAACAAAGAATCAGTGCCTGGTGTTTTTGAGGGGGGGGGGGGGGTCTTCCTTGTAAGATATCCGATTTGTTAAACTTTATGAATATCTCATTTATGAATGAAGTGTTTCTTCACCACAGTAAAGTTTGTTACTGTCTGGCTGTCGTCCAATGGAATACCGAAGTAATATTCTCCCAATCAAATATCCTTTCATATATAACAGGTAACACAATCTATGCTGTTTATTTCAGTTATTGTAAAAGATCGATATTTTATTTCACGATGATTAGTGTTAAAGTGGCATAACGTTCAAGATTTTGACGAACACCAACGCAATAATGAAACTACGCCGACGTGAATGTTATTTTCAGTGAGAGAGCATGGAATATTGGAGTAGCGTATACGCAGTGTGATGTTCACTTGCAGCGGGAAGCACGCTCGATACAAGAAAAATCGCACGTCATGAAATTAAATATTTTCAATCAACATTTGAGATCTGAAATTAATTGGGGACTTAAATAGTTGAGCAGCAATGCAGCAGCGGATATTTGCAGTATGTAAGGTATTTACATGAGCAATAACTGAATTTACGCTACTCGATGCCGACGGAAATGACTAAACTCTTCTTCAGACGAATCAAGTCGAATTCATCGCCAGATTCATAAAAACAGTTTCCTTCTTTCTTTAAAATTTCATTTTCACTTTTACCGTCTTCAGAAACGAACGTGATAAAATGTTATATTAAAGAATTGTGGGAACATTTTATACACAATGGTTATCTTAAGATCAATTTACTTTCCTCATTGTAAGATAATATATTATCTAATTTGTATACGTGTTTACATTACTGTTATCTTTGGGAAGAGGTTAATATTGACGCAGATGTGTTGTAATTGGGGGGGGGGGGAGGGGGAGGGCAGGCACATAAACGACTTTCATAATGTTTCTTTTTTATGTTGTGTTGTATTGGGCTTTTTGACGTCCCCCGGTTTTATGCTTGAAAGCATAGCAGTGGACGGCTTAGTCTGTAACTTACAACCAAACTTAAATTAACACCCGTGCCTTACCCGGGATTCGAACCCAGAGCCTCCCGCAACACAGATTGGTGGCGCGCCAACCGAGGTCGACGCTATGTTTCGATAACGGAAATAAGAATTTAAGCAACTTTCATAAACAGCATAATTTATGACTTCCCGTTTGTTTGTAAAGAAGTTCCTGTGTTCCTGTTCCAAACTAGAATTGCAGGCGTAAACCAAATGTTTGTCTTTGGTAATTTTTGCTAGATTCCCGTAAATGGTTTCGCGGGTTGAGGGATCGAAACACATACGGAACACAATTGACTTTGCATATTACAATACTATCAGTTATATATAATGTATGTATATATATATATATAATTACAATAAACCAATATTAGTTCTATCTGCGAAAACAGTTAAACATTATTTACAAACTTTTTATGGGAATACCTGTCGCATTGAAAACTCAACGCCTACTATTAGCATATTTATTGAAATGAAGTATGTATCATATTAAAGGTAACATTGGAATCGTAAATGTTTTCTGGAACTGACTGCTATCTTTGAGACTTACAACTTTTATGTATGCAAAAAATGTTAAAAGTCTTTCTTTGCGAGAGTGTGGTATTAATTGTAAATTGTTGCGCATTGTTTCCAGATTATTGAAACGCTGTTGAGCTGAGGAAAAAAGAGAATTAATAAGCTTTTAGTGCGGCAAATTTACTTCGGGTACGCGAGCGGCTCGAATCTGAGCTCGGAAGAAGAAGGAATAAAGGAAGTGAGGTTAATCTTCTCCCATGGGAACTGGTAAGAGTCCCTGAGTGCCTGGCCTCCAGTTATCCATTACTGTTGGGTTGGTTGCCTACTCTAGCGACGGCAGGGGCGCTGCTTTTACTGGGTAAACGTAACGGCATGTACAGAAAGGCATGATGTGCAGTGGGAAATGCGGTCGAGCAAACATGCATTTCTAGATGAAATTTATTTACTGCGTCCAAAACGATGACAGTAACTGGATACTGCTACGTGGAGTAAAAATATACATTTCATTAATATAGTTTCGAACGGTACTAAAAATACATGCAGTCGAAATTATCCACGGTCAATTAAAAAAAAGATATTCACACCTGAGGTGAGTACGTTTATAAACTTACACACGGAGAAGTTGTAAGTGAGCGAAATTTTTCTTTTGAATATTTAAATGGTTTAAAGCAAGAAATTCGTTAAGAATAAACTGTATTTATTTTTTCAAATAAATTTAATTGATGATGGGTTAACGTCTGTCATTTTGTTGCCATCGAAACATACGACTTTGTCAGCCGAGCACGCTATTCCGACAAAAAAAAAAACACCTGAGTGTTTGGCCACGAGTTGCTGGATTTATAGCAATTGATCGATTTATCTTCCGTGAACTTCGATTTGTCCTTCATAAAATTAACAAGTGGTGTGAACGGATGAAATATCTCTCGTTGAAGCAGTTCGCTTCGAAATGCTTATCGCAGCCAGCCGACCAGCTGGTAACGTGATCTCGTGTCGCGACAATGTGCATATTGCTTACACGTATTTGTCTTGTGACGGGTTGTCACGTGGCTCCCATACTGCGTGAAAACGTCAATCAACCGTCACGAATGTACGCCGAGTTACCATATCTGGTGATGTCGGAGAATGAGTTGTGTCATCGGAGCATCGGGTGTCGCGTGCAGCTGGATCACTGGTCGTTTGAAGACCATTACGACTGAAGTTGGGGAGGGGAGGTGGTAGCCCCCTTCCCCCCTCCCCCATCGCCCTTCCCGTTCCGCCAAAGCCACCCGTGTTCGATCCCCGGCCGGGTCGCTCCGGATTTTCGCAGGTGGGAATCGTGCCGGACGATGCCGTTAGTTGGTAAGTTTTCTCGGGGATCTTCCGTTTCCCCCACCCTTTCGTTCCGGTGCTGCTCCACGCTCACCTCAATCACCCTCATTGGCTCTCAATACCTCGATTTTAAAAGCCGCCAAAAATTTCTCCTCTCTCCCTCCCCTCCCATTCCACTCCGACACACTTTGCAGCAGACGGCTTTCAGGCACATTGCGCCGCGTGGCGTTTGAACTTATCAAAGAGAAGGCGCGGAAATAAAAGTGCTTTGAGAACCCAGAAATTTGTTATAAACATACATTTTCGGAAATTAAGGCGGAGAACAAGAACCCTGGGGACAAACATTCAGGGTAAATTTTCCTCATTAAATAATCACGGAGGATTGGTGAAGTAAGGAACGAGAGAGAGAGAGAGAGAGAGAAAGAGTTACCTAATATTTTGGAACATACGCAACTTTTAAAATAATTGTGTGTTTTAAACTTGTTTTGTTCCAGTTTTTAAATTAAATGTTAAAAGTATTTTCTAAAATATTTGTTTAGAAGCTTTTCAAGATTTATAAACGTGTTCGATTCTTTATGATGGCCCTGTTGATAATATGTAAACTTTCTAAAGAATATTTTGGGACATATACATTTCATAAAGGTTTTTTCGGGATTTTCCTTCACACAACACGCATTTACTTCAAGATCTTAGTGTTTTGCACACCACCTCCTAACGGTCTTTTTTCTCTGCTATGTTTAAAAATAGAAAGGTGAGTATTTGTAAACTAAAATACTGAAGGGACTGAAGAACGTGTCACCTGTTTCATGTTATAATATTCTTAAAACTTTCAAAAGTTAAAAGTGATGAGTTGATTTTCGTTCCACCTTACGTAGAGATCTTCGCAATGTTATATTCGAAATTAAAAGAAAAGAGAAACTGCTGCTTTCGTAGAACGAGATGACGTTATTCGGTGACGTCACATTTAAAGCAATTAAATGGTAGAGGGGCTTGAGGAAACACACTGGGTCGTAGAAAAATATGCGACTCATTGTGGATCAGGAATGTAAACACACGCATAAAAAAGTTCCCAAGGCAAGATAAAATTATTTTCTTGAAGAGTAAAAAATTAGATATTTAACTGAAAAATTACGTAGTTCTGGCCATTAATTCGACGTAGCGAAACCCCGCAAAGTCACAAAAACGGCAGCTATATTAACTGCTATCTAAGAACATCACGCGTTATATATACGTACGCTAAGTGTTATGGCTCAGAAGCAAAAAAAAAAAAAGATATCTTCTCGAAGGCAAGTGCCTTAATATTGCCATCTACGAAACGACCAGCACCCACAAAGAGGAATCTTCTTAATACTTTGCTTAAATTTAGCATTATTACCAGTAACACATTTTGATCAAAAGGCACAGCGATATTTCCACAAATAAAAAAAAAAGGCTATGTATACCCAAGTTTAACGTCCAAGAATTTAACACTAAAATTTCTAAAGCATGTAATCACATTATTGCGTCTTTTCTTAACCAACTGCCTTCCTCGCTGCAAATAATTCGTTCATCTCTTAGGTTCAAATTCGTGCATAAACAGACTTATAAAGTGTCCAGTTAACCGAGAGTCAGCTGCCACAGCAATTTCCCTGGCCGGCAGTAATTGCAGTCCCGCGAGAATACAAAACCAGAGCAGTAAATTTATGTGTGTCACGACCTGCAGCGTGCTCCAGACATCCGTAAAGGCTTCCGGATGGTGTTGCATGCTCGTATGTCGTTCTCCAGTCGCCTGGGACAAAGCCCGCTTCACCCCATCTGCTGCCCCTGAATCCAGCGAGCTTCTAGCGCCCTTGCTGTGACCTCTTGCCCTGTGTTAGTCCCCGGAGAATTACGATCACGCAATGTCTGCCACGCTGCAATTAATCCGGGAGCCAATTTACACTTTGCTTTGTCGCATGTTCACTCATTTCTCGACCGCTGCGCCGTGTCCTCGACGTGAGGAATATTCTTTTTATTAACTCGAGCAACTTTTATCTTTCGACTCTTGATATTTGGCAACACGAACGAGATGTTAAATGATTTCGATAGCAGAAAAGCTATGTTAACGTACACATGTAAATTTCTTTTCGATCGCAGTTAGTTAGACGTGGCTGACGTGACTTCGAGTATGAATCACAAACCCGCTAGAAACCAAGGACCCGTATTTCCGTGCTGTTTTACCGAGCCTGAAACTGGCTTGTCTCCGCAGCAGCAGTCAACCAGGCTTAAGTGAAAAAAAACAGATAGGTTCATTGAATCCGTAAAAGTTTACAGCCCCAACCAATGGACTACGTATGTTGAAGATCCTCTTGGCTTGTCTCAAAATCAGTAGCGAATCATTAATATCTTATCGTACCAGCAGTCGCCAATGACATTTTCCACAGTAAAGTACATAGTTACGAAATCTTGCTGGTTTGTAACAACGGGCCATAATATAACTTATTCTCTGAGATGTTGCGCAGAAATTAATATATTTGGGATAGTTCACTAGATGGTTGAAGTAAATCAGATTCGTATTATTTTGTTTCGTTCTCACGAAGGTTTCGTTTAACGGAGTATTTATTTGCTACACTGTAAACGGTACTAATGGAAAAAGAGAGACCCATTTTAACTGCTTTTGTGGTAAAATCTTTTATTTTTTAAATTATTTCTTACTTCTATTGCGGTTCGCACGTCAATTGATCGAACCGCCGGCTGTTATCACAATTCGTTAATTAATTAGTAGGTAATGCAAAATAACTCTTTGCAATGGTAATGCAAAATAACTCTAGTCGTAAAAGTACTTCACGCTGAAAATCAAAGTGCAAGTTTCAAAACGAAAGTGTAATAACCTTTTAGAGAACATTTGTTATCCTCTCTTGATAACCCTTTATTTAGCATTACTTTACCCCTCTGACAAGTGTGAGTGATTTGTTCAAATACGTTCGCTATTTGGGCTTGTGGTGATATTTTGGTCGTGGTTTTATTTCCCGCAGATTATTATTTTTTTAATATGGCTTTACTAGCTCACGGGACACTGGAATATGTTAGAATTTTCTGCAATTTTTCATAATTACTACTGCATTATTCTTCGGAAAATACTTCACCCCGTTTATCAGCAGAGAAGAATAAGTGTCATAGGTATCTCAGATGAAAATGAAGTCCTAGTCACAGGAATATAGTATGTTAGGCAAGAAAAAAATATTTTAATATGTATTAGAAGTTAAAAGTTACCTCACCCTTAAAGAATCGTGGATTCTCTAACAAGGAACCTTGATTGTTGAAAGCGATTTTTTATTGAAATATTTTTAAGGCATTTTATACGTCATTCATCTCTACAAAAAAAGTAACATCAATAAAATTGTTTCTTATACTCTGGCTGTCCAGAATGGTCAATTGTAAAATATTTTCGTTATAAATATGCATATGTGCATTAAGCAAATTAATTGTATTTTATTATACATTATGCCGTACGAGTTTTACACATGTATTCTGTGTGCAGGCGGTAAAACACTCTACCTAAAGCATACTCCATACCACTTTGAACCGCTCAGTGTTCGTGTTCAATATACAAGTTGTGCCGGGATCGAGGTTCTAACCAAAGCTTATCCGACAC
This sequence comes from Dryococelus australis, assembly GCA_029891345.1. Classification (NCBI taxonomy): domain Eukaryota; kingdom Metazoa; phylum Arthropoda; class Insecta; order Phasmatodea; family Phasmatidae; genus Dryococelus; species Dryococelus australis. Next base: position 337,291,765 of record CM056995.1, on the reverse strand, counting down.
TCCGCGATAAATGAATGAGAGCCGTTCATTTTCCCTGCAACCGAGGGCAGATTGTTTCCGTTTACAACTCGAACAATTTTCTTATAAACTTATTGCTTGCTTTAGCACTACTTGCTAAAGGCTGTCCACGATAAAGCGAGCACTTTGGAAATCAACCCATGAAAAATGTCACTGCCCCTACCTGCTTATATTTTAACGGACACACTGTTATGTGCCTGGTAAAGTTGGCGACGACTGAGAGGAAGAAGTACCGTGACTTAACGTTGAATTAAAAGTGTTAGGTAAAATATTTGTGAAAATTTAAATGATCTCTTGTTTCTGTTTTAAAGTGTATTCTAAGTGCAAGAATTAGTAGATTTGTAAAAAAAAAAAAATCACTTTTTACATAATTCCACAATTTAACTTAACCGACGAATGGATAAAGTTACCAAGCCATGCAACGATAATTATTCACGTGGCGGAAGAATACACAATGTTCTTACGAGTATATCTTGAGTAGGGCATATAAAAGTGCTCAGAGCAGCGTAAACAACCTATATGTAGTGATAGAAAAATTTTGCGAGTTCAATGACACGTAGGCTAGGCGTCAAAGTCCTGTGTATGCTCGAGACCAAGATGCATAATCATTGGTTGCTTCCCCAGAGAGTAGCCAGTGTTACCCCACACACCTGGCAGTATGAGATTGGCTACTCGTGTCACTGCAAGTCTGCTATTGGCCCAGAGTCGTTCAGGACGTGTCTAACTAACTGCGATACAATTGCAAAGACAACCTCAGTGTGCACGTGTTTGACGTCTATCTCGTTCTGAAATGAATCCTCGAAATGTCTCCATCTCTACCTGCACGTACCGGAGTACTCTAGCTCCACGATAACATACCACACTTTGCGATGGTTTCTCACAATTCGTGCACATCACAACGAACGTTTGGGCTTTGGGATTGTTATGCGTTTTCGTTTCGTTTAGTCTGAGTTCTAAGACGCTCTTTACTTCAAGTTTCGTTTCTCACTTCCCTTACGTTACACAGTAATATATAAATTATTTATACTATTTTCAGTGTTCTGTACGCTTAAAAATAATGCTATAGTTTGAAAGAATGTAGGCATACATATATTTGCCAATGCGATAACTAGCTCTAATTTGGTAATGTGAATTACGCACAGAGTCTTGCATATTTCAGGCTGAAATAATGAATAACTGAATGAATATCCGACTTTGCTGTCGAGAATAACGTTCTTCCCACAATTGTCACGCCTGTTTGCGGCCTTACAACTGAACTCCGCCATATATAGAAATAAGCACTGCAATGGACCTGATCGATTTAATCAAGCATAGATCAAGTAAATTGTATTGTATAGGCCTTTTTTTTAACGTCGACCGGTTTTATGCTGGTAAGCTTGGCAGGGGACGGGTAACAGGCTAACTTATAACTTAACTGAGATTAACACCCATGCCTTAACCGGGACTCGAACCCAGAGCCTCCCGCACTCCACGTCGGTTGCGCACCAACCGACTGCGTAACGGGAAGTCGGATAGATCAAGCAAGGCTTTGAGATTATTACAAACGTAACTATTTTACACATTTGGCGATTCTTGCCCTTACACGCATTATAAATAAAAATAAAGAAAATTAAAGCATTTCAGTATTGCAAATGTTTACCGGAAAACTTTAAATTTAATATTTACAAAAGGAAATAATTTTCTTCCGTTCGTACACTGAGCGTACGATAATCGGTTCACGTGTTAAAATACATGCACTCAGCAGCAGGGTCTTTTTTTTTGTCAAAGGTTGGTTTTAAAAGTACTCAGTTAGCCATGGACAGCTTATACGAGAAGCCTCTCCGTGCACGTAATCCTTATAGAACGTGTCAGTTTTCCACCAGAAGAAGGAATTTGCAGTAAATGACCTACTTTGGGAGCAAGTTGCCAACCATTCACCAGCTGTCTCCGGTATTTCAAATCACTGTTTCTATATTATGCAGAATTTTCAACTGAAAAGTATTTTCGCCATAATCGCTGCGTCGCTTGAAGTGTTATGTCAAAGTGGCGTGTGTGTATATTCTGCACACTCACAAAATCCATTAGAGTTGAGTTGAGAGATTTTGGCAGCTCTTAACAACGATGTCTTGAGAGCCGTTGAGGGAGAAACGAGGTGAGAAAGGAGCAGCGCCGTAATGCAAGGGGCGGGAGAAAACGGGAGATCCCCGAGAAAACCCGCCGACCAACGGCATCGTCCGGCACGATTTACACAAGCGAAAATCCGGGAGCGACCCGGCCTGTGATTGAACCGTGTACGGCCCCTGGTGGAAGGCGAGCAGTCTAACCGCTGAGGCACCGCGGCCCCATTCATCAGATTAGTAACAAGAGAACTGTTCTGTAAACGAGTTTTCCCGGTAGCGGCAACCGAACTTAGCAACAGAATGTTCTTTTGATTTATTACAATCATGTTTGTTGCTGGAATAATCAAAATAATGTTAAAGTTACTGCGTTGAAATAACTATCTGTTCTGTAGGAGTAACAGAATACTGTGACGCAGGAACTATAATACGATCACAGTTACCTCACACTTTTCTGAAGCACTGTTAAAGTTCTATTTCCAGGATATTCCTCCGCCACGTGCAAACTAAGCGTAGAAAATTACAACAAAACACAACGCACCGAATTCGCGTGCACTGAGTTGTATAAATATTTTGCATTAAAACTATTCCTTACTATTCGTTACCACCATATATGTTTTCTCATCGTTTTATACATATTTATTAAAAAATTAAATATTATAATTTATAAATAAAATATTGGCCTAACCTTGATTTAACGCTGATAAAGTTAATTTTATGTTAACAGAAGTATGACATGCTTGTGATACATGGGATATATAGAGAGTAACTAAACACGGCATACATGGGGTGATTTTTCGAGGGTTTGATTAAAAAAGTATAAAGAAACCGCGAATAGACTATATATTCATAGTTGCAGATACGATCACAAACAATACAACAAACAGCTATGTTGCATCTATACGTTAAAAACATGAATTTGTTACCTACAACCAATCTGATTGCTGTCCCTATAACAACAGTCTAGGTGGGTTACGAGTACAGAAATCTCGTTACTACACCAATTTATTTTTCTCTGTTCAAAAAACGTGACGTTATTCGTGAGCACACGATGTAAGCATTGTTATCGGTCGCATTTCGCTACTAAGGAACGAATTCGCTTTTCTGTTTCGGAACGTTGGTACGAATGTTGCGGAAAGTCGTACGAGAGTAAAGTAGTGTAGGGAGAGGACGAGAGGGTTTTTACGAGACAATTTTTTTCCGTCGCTGGAAAGTCGTAAATCCGTCAGGAATAAAATAGTGCAGAAAATGGGTTTGGCTGGGAAGAATAAGCTAGTTTTATAGTCGAGCGGATTTTCAAAACCGAGGTGTTTTTTTTTTCGTCCGTAATGTCCAGCCGACCAGAATAATAAAAGGGTGGCTCGTTAACCAGAAGGTAATTAGACGCTGTAACTCGACTGGAATGTTCCAAGTTTAGAGGGTCTTCTCCGACTTTTTTTAAGCCTTCTCAACTGGTCAAGTCAAAATCATGCGATCATATCTTTTTTGCCATGTTAGCTTTTTTTAATCATATAATGCAGTGCGACTTCCTTCTACTGTTCGCTGCGTATAAATGCTTAATGCTGAAATAAAGGAAAAATTTCTAATGACTACCACAAATATAAGACGCAGGAGCAGTCCGCTATCTTCGATTACGTCACCTCCTGCTCTGTCATTCCGGTCGGCCGGCTGCCATTCTGTGACCTTCACCTATCCTCCAGCTTGTTTCTAGAATTTTTCACTTAATGCTCTGTCATTCCATCTTGCCTCTCTATCTCTTTCCGCCTCTTTTCTCTTTTGCACCTTCTTCGTCCGCCATCTTGGATGGTATCTGCTGTAATTCTCTCATTACCTGCTTGGGGAGCTGGTGTCGGCCATGATGTTTATTGCTGCTAGAGTGTGCCTCTCTATTACTCAGGATCGTTCGACCCTGTCATCACCTTCTTTCCACTTGTTCTTTCGACATTCGCCTGCTAGGTGCGCTGGTGTCGCTCTCACTCGCCCGCCATGTTGGTTCTGGAGTTGACCACTAGTGGCGCAGCTATTTAATTTTCGCAGAGTTCAAAATATCGTCTGGAGTAGGTTAGGATCGAATTGCCGGTCCTTGAGTCGGCTACTGATACACGTAGGAAAGTAAGGTTTAAAATGTGGTTTATGCATTGCAACAGTAAAGCCTGCGAGGCTTATAAACAGGAAAAGTGGCGATACCTCGCCCCCCAAGAGCGCAGGAAACGAGAGCAGCAGAGCAGATACTCTGCTGCAATCGTAGCTCAACCAAGGCAGTTTAATTATACTCCCGCCCACTGGATTCAGATATCGCCAACACAGTCTTCTCAGTCTCCACAGCAGTCGCAGCCACCCCAGCAGGGCCCTGTCCAACCGCAAGATGGCTGGACACAGGTCCAGGGAAGGGAAACAGCGCGCGCCAGCCCAGACGTTTGTGCCTCACTTCGCACAAAGTCGCCTTATTCCAGTTGCCAATGCCTATGGCGCACTGGCACCAGGCATCTGAAGTTGATTTTCCGCCACTTGCCAATTCTCATCGCCAAAAATGGCAACCTTGAGAAAAGCCCCTTTCGAACAAAGGGAAACAGAATCTCCACTCACGAAACAAATTTTCAAAAAATTCGCAAGGCTCAGTCACACCAGACGACCTCCCCCCCTCCCCCCCAGACGCCTCTGCAGGCGCTGCCACATGCTCGGCCAATCAGGAGCCAGCTCAACGCCCATTCTGGATGCCAGACAAAACTGGGAGCTCAGTGACACAAATGGACACAACCCCAGCTTCCTCTGAACCCATCAATATGCAGATATTAATTCAGGAGGCGAAGACTACCCCCCCCCCCCTGAATGAAACATTCCCCGCCTTTACTGGAGTGCTAACGGTATTCGCAGTAAAAAATAAGAGCTGGTAGATTTTATTTCTCGCCATCGGATCCCTATAATTGCAATAAACGAAACTCATTCAGACCCGCAGCATAGATTTTCAGTTCCGATCTATAAATGCATTCGAAATGATCGCGAAAGACACGGCGGAGGTGTCATGATATTACGTCATAATTCAATGGTATGTAATCCCACGAAATTAATACAACTTCGGAGACTTGAAGCTGTGGGAGTTACCATTAAACTCGTAAACCAGCATGTTGCTATTAATTCAGTTTACTGCCCGTCAGGTCGCACACTTCTGCGCGCATATTTAGACGAAATAACTAACGCTTATCCAGTTTTACTCGCAGCGGGCGATGTAAATGTCAAGCATTCCGCTCGGGACTGTCTCGCGCGCACAGCCAATGGGAATACTTTTTTTAGACACTACTAGCACCGTAATTATATTATTTACACCCCTAGCGAATAGCGAACCTGCTTTTGACCCTCGTACTGTAAATTACAGGCCCCATATCCTTGATATCGTGCTAAATAAAGGTTTCAATTTGGTCTTAGAATTTAATGCGCTACGCGAGTTGGCTTCGGACCATTATCCCGCCCACTTGTCTTTCAATGAACTTGAAACTGAAAACACACCAACTCGAAAATTAAGGATTGCAAACATGCGAACTGGCCCAGATTTAGGGAATATATAGATGAGGAAATTAGTCTCACAGCTCCTATAGTTCTCCCGACGAATTACTGTGCTGTCGAGAGCGTCTCAGAGCTAATTCAGACAGGAGTAAATAAGTATGTCCCGGGAAAGATACCGAGGATTAACGCAGCTGATCTCCCTGATAATATTAGGGAACTTATCTCGCGCGAAAATAGGCTGCGCACGCTGTATTCGCGAACTAGATATAGGCAAACCAAAACCCCAGATTAACAATCTTAGAGAGCGTATTGATATTGAAATCACTGCCTGGCAGTCCAATATCTGGAATAGTAAATTATCCCGCCTATGTACTCATAATCAAAGCCGTGGCACATGACCAAAACGTTTACTATAGGCTGTTCACGGTAAAGTCGCTTCTAGCTCACAGGCCCTCTTAGCCCCGCGTGTAACACACTTCCTTGCCAATAATTATAGACCCTGCGCTGCCTTTTATATATAAACAGTAGTTTAACCTGAGCAGCCCCGAAGGGACAGCTCAGCCTAGCTTAATTAACTATACGACTTCACTTTAACCATGTTTATTTAGGACACTACAAGTTAACATAGACTTAACCTCTCATCCCAGCCAGTTGCTAGTATGCTTGGCCCTGCGCTGCAGCTGATTCCAAGGCCGCCTCTGCCCAGAGGTAGAGGTTTTGCAGCGTCGTGTGGTTCGATGCTTCAATTGGTGAGAGATATCCCCTTAAATCTAAGTCAAATCCCCCCCCCCCCCTTGCGAATCTCCGTGCACTTGTAGTACTATGAGTGGAAATAGGCTTTGTTACAGCCTATGGCTACAGAAATATGCTCGCTGCGAGGTAGCACAGCATTACCTTAAGAAACGAAGCTCAGTGCACTTACAGCATACGGCCGTAGATATGCTTTGTCACAGCCTATGGCTACAGAGACTGGCCACTGTGAGGCAACACAGCATTATTTTAGAGTCATATGTCCCCGAGGTCATATGCTACTATTTCTTATAGTTAGGATAGTATTATAGGTAAATTAGGCTACATTAACTTGCCCTTTCATCCACAGGTCTTTACCGTCTTTTAACGTTCCAATAAAAACCAGTAGGAGCCAGCCCTGCTCACACTTACTGGCAGCTTACTTCTTCTCCTTTAATTTTCAGGTTCATGGAAGAGATCGGAGGAAAGAGGCCCAATAGCGCCACTTCCCTCACCAGAGAGGCGCCCAAACACCTCTCTCGTTACTGCCGGCACCAAGTTACTGGACAATAAAGACCCCGCCCATTCTCTAGTAGACTATTCAACTGTACTAACCAAGAGCATTGTTTCCTGTAGCATTCTATTTAATTTAATTTAAGACATGCAATAATTTTTTTTATTTTTCTTCTCTGTCGCGAGGGTTTTTACGTCTCTCTCGACGGTTTTTCCCCTTTCTCTTCATAGTTAAGACTATCTCTAAGTACACTTAGGGAGGTAGCCATGGCCCCAAAGTGCAGGCCATGGCTGCCCAATCCCTCTTTTCCGCGATGCATGTCTCCTTCCATGATTTCCCTTCCTAGTAGGCGTGTAAGGGGTTAGCCCTGAAACGCAATAGAATCCCGCCCTACCTTCGGGACTAACTTCACGTAACACTTAGAATAAGGTAGTTTGTAAAAAAACTTCTCACCACCACCCACCCACAAAATTATAATAAATCGCAAACAAAAAAAAAACATTAATTCTAAAAATCGAGGACCATATAATGTTAAAACGTGGCTGCCTAGTGAACGGATAATGTGTTTCTCCTTGAATGGTTTTTAGACGTGTCACGGTCATCTGTTACCATATCGCTTTCAAAGGAAATCAATTTGGTCCACTTTTGCCCGAGCTAAAGTTCTACAAACTGTTTTTGTTAAATTGTTTAGTTCCCGGAAAATTGGTGGTAAACTAAGGTTTATATATTCAATAAAAAAAACCCCCAACTATTAGTAATTCACTCCCCGTTTGCTTTCTTGTAGCGTGGTTTTTCTCTTCGAGGGGAGCAAAGTGTTTGAGTTTGAAAGCGATATCGTGTAAGGCAGCCGATACACACCTAAAATCACTTAACACGTAAAATTATATACCTTCGTTCGGCTGGTTGCGCACGAGAGCAGCGCCCTTAACGCGTCCACACCCAACGATAACTGTATTTTACGTGTTGCGCAGGGATGTTGTATTCGACCGGTACTGTACTCTGCGGGGCTCAGTGCCCAATTATATTCCCTGTAGGTAACTGATTCCTAAACCATGTTACCACGCTGTGTTATGACTGATCACCGAATACAAAGCCTACGTCTTATTGGCTGTGATAGCGAAACGAGCACCACTGCCGGCTTAAGTACAGCACGTATCACAACATTTCCTATCTGCGGCAACAGAAATTATACCTTAATGAGGGAATGATAGATTTAAAGAAAAATTCCAAAAGTAGGTCTACGTCTGTAGTGAACTAGCTATTGAGCTTCCCTACATAGACATTAGAACTACGCACCCATATAACTATGCCAGAATATCGGCACTGCTAAATTTTTTAAGGATTTATTCTGTAACTGTGGGTTTGTAATTAAACCTTTCATTCCTACATTGATTTCTGATTTATGGTGTTGCAAAGTAGAACTGTTTTGACACGTGCGGTACTTAAGCTGTAGAAGAGCTAATTTAATTAGCATAGCAAGTAAGCTGTAGGCTTTGTGCTTGGTATGAACTGGTCATGACAGGTGACAGGTTTATTTCGCGAAAAGATTTCAAGACCAGTTTTATTCAAAAACACTAACGTTCATGTGCACTTTCGTGGTTGGACGGTTTTAAACGTCACGCGCACCAAGTGCCTGCCCTCGAATCATGGACGTTCGGTATCGAACTACTTCATTAATTACGATTTGCCCAGTCAAGTGAAAGCATGTCTTCTCACGTAGACACGGGGTCAATAGCCAAAGGAAGTGTTGCTGTTATGGACGTACGATATTGGGGTCCAGCATGGTGATAAATATTTTCTCTCAAAATTCACCTGTCCTTAGTCAAAACGTAGAGCAGTAACGTGGTGTATTAATCAGCCACGCACAGAGATTATCGCTGGCCATTGATCCTCGCAGAGTACAGCAGTGGTCAAATATGAGCTACCTGTGCAATATGTTGACGATTGTACATATATGCATACATATACACATATATACACATATATTCATATATACACATATACATATATACACACATATACATACATACACATACATATACATATATATACATACATATACATACATACATATATATACATATATGTACATACATATATATACAATTGGCATGAAAGGATTAAGCCCATATTTAACGATAAGTTTTCACTTCGCTAACCGAAAGAGATTTATATACGGACCACATCAATGTAAGTATTTACAGTGAAATGATTATAGTTTTCAAAATAAGGCACCGAAAATTCGAAAATTTTGGAATATGGGAGCCCAAGTTTCTACCCCCTAATTAACTTTGCCAAATAAATCTCATTACAAGTAATCTATATCATATCTATATAAACATCATGTTAATTAAGTATCAAGTGTATTTAACAATGGGTACTCGGGTACTGGTATCCTGAATATATTTTAAAATAGGTTTTAATATGTTTGCCAAAACAGTTTTATTCGTCCGAGAGAAAATAATATTAATAATGTATGGTTGGATCAATTAAATAAAAACTACGTTTTTGAACCGAAATAAATAAATAAATATAAAACATGACGATAAACTTTGATTAACTGAAATTGTAACGTGTTTGGAAGTCTCGCGGCTGCATGAACGCCAGTTCGTTTCGTCGCGCGGCCAATTATTCTACTGTCGAAGGCGTTCTTGAGGACACCGCCGTGCTAATGAGCTGATCACCTGGCTCAAGACGCTCGGCTTACGTCACTACAGGGAGTCTCTCAGTCGTTATCTGTATCCGTTACAAGCTCCGCTCATTAGCAGCACTAACGGCACGTGACGTTTCATCTCTTCACAGGTATAAATCATTCATAAGTTGAAATTCTCAGGAGACGCTTAAGGCCCGGCTTATCCCCTTTTGCAGAATTTTTTTTTTTTTTCATTTTCGCGTCATAATTTTGGATTCACAGTAATTACTGTTAATGTGCGGTTGCCTTTTGATTGCTTGTTGTAAACTGTAGAGAACATATTTATATTTTATCCGTGAGTTCATGTACTTTCCCAAGCAGGAAATAACTCGCAGTGGGAATTAGATACAAACGTGCTAAACAGTAGTAGTGAGATGGGACTTCTTAATGTCGTCAAATTTTCCGCCTGCCCGCTAAGTACAGCCCGCCTAGCAAAACGTATCAAACGTTTACCGTCCACGTCCGTATTGATGCAAAAAAAAACACCAGGTCGCTTTCCTGCGCTGCGTTGAGCAAGGTGGGGAAACGGTGGTTAAGCGGTTAGCCTGCTCGCCTCCCACAAAGGAGAACCGGGTTCAATCCCAGGCCGGGTTACCCCTCCCCCACCTCCCCGATTTTCGCATGTGGGAATCGTGCCGGACGATGATCGTTGTGATAGGTACAGTATATTGCTATACGTGTGTGTCACCATAGGCAGATGTACGTATAGGCTGTTCACGATAAAGTGAGCACTTTCTAAGGCCCTCCTAACAGGCATTAACCACTAATAAATATTTGTTAGTGCAGCTTCAGGATTAAATTTAGAGGGCGATGAAATGTAAACATTGTGTTTATTGGTCACATTGCAATGCTTATATAAAAAAGCTGCAGGAAGTTGGAAATTGGATGAAAGGAAAAATTAAAAGGGCCTTAAAAATTTCTCACTTTACCGTGAACAGCCTATACCGGGAAAACCTCTTTAAAATACTGGATATATGCGTGTGCGTAATCACACCACCTTGTGTAATATATGTGCGGACAAAAGTGAAAACATCGCCAGAACGAATCAATCTGCATATTATATTTATTTATACTTGAATACCTGGGATTACTGCAAGTGGTGTGTCGTCCGGTAGAGTGCATACGATTTCTGCGCATAATTCCTACCATATAAAAACTGCCACTTCCGTACTCATCACTAGGGGCAGTGATATTTCGCGAAAATATTTAGACACTAGATACAATTCAAAGCACTGTAGGATTGTCCAGCTTTGTCGATTGGCTAAATGATGTCCTGATCAGTGTCGACTGTGCACGAATCACTGAGGTTTAGTGTCGCAGTCACAGAATCCTGAGTGGCTCGGTCAAGTGTTGAAACGACACCGGCAGCGAATAGAGATATAACGCTATTGGCCGCGGTGTGTACATATTATTGAAGTATACTGTGTGCTCCAATTTTTTTCGTGAAAAATCACTAGCCCTACTCATGACGTATGTTAAATTATCCGTGGGGGTTTTTAGACTGGTGTATGCGAATACAATCATACAAATGATTTGTAACGATCTCTGAGCAGCCTGTGTGGTAACAATGGACCGGTTCTCCGCAGGTCCAGAAGCAGTTCAATACTCTGCCACAATTACAAAACTTTCTGAAGATCAGTCGTTGTACACACCATTTGTGTGGGTGCTAGAAACATTTTACACTTAAGCCGTTCAAAAAAACTGTTTAATTTTCATAATCGATTGGAGAAGCAGGGCGCAACGTCTCTACAGAAGCGTAATTATCAAGTATTAATTCAGACTTTGAAGTCTTAGTGAAATCCATATTTTGCAGTTTCCAGTTCCCTATATCTGAGAGAAAATAAAGTTTTGGTGTCCTTAATGGCAATCCACTAGATCTAGACAAACGCATGGTCGTACTTAGCTTGTTATGTGCCCTTTGATTCAGTGTGCGTGGTAACCGGAAAAAAAGTCTTAACTTGTGATTCCAAAAATAAAATACAGTTTCTGCAAAAGTACTTTAAATTGATCATGGAATTTCTTAGTTACGGCAAGGGAAAACGTGAGAAACAGTCTTGGGATCTTCGCAGTTGTATGTATGGGAACAGCGTATATTAAGCGTTTCAACATGGCGTCGTCGCTAGAAACCTCCCAGAAAAAATTGAAGCTGTAAGTCTCCCGTAAATCTTGTGTAACAAACATGAATTCTCCTTATCTGTTGAAGGACTTGGCTCTCGCAAGAAAACTGCTTTATTCCGCTGGGACAGGGGGAAATGTGGGATGATCTCGCTGCAGCAACCAATTAGGGCAGGGCGTTTTATTTCTTGGATCCAAACCATCCACACTTCAACCGTTGTCCCGATACTGCTCTACCTTCTGACGTCGACCACGCGAAAAGGGCTAGGAATGAAGCACATTTTAATCTCTGGCAAAAATTCTACTTAAAAATTATAATCAGGGGGAAGTATCGTACACCCTATCAACTAAACCCTGCGCAAGAATCATTTCGGGCTAGCGTCCTACAGTAGGTCTTGCCCTGCTCGGATGTTAAGGGCAGGTTAGTAAGTGCCAGTCAGATGAGCACTGGCTGACACTAAACTGTCCTACAGTGCCAGCCAATCATAGTGCAGGGTTTAAACCTGACGGCCAATCGAAAAAAAAACCTGTAAGAACCTCCCAACGAGCCACTCCAACGGCCTAACGTACTAAAAGCATAGAATAAGTGATTTCAAAACGGAGATACAAAATAATCAAAACCTTGAATCAGATACAATCTAAAGACCAAAAATAAAATAACATAATCACACATTTAAATACAAAAATAAAAGCTATCTAAGCTATCCCATTTAAACATATCTGATTGACACCGGTACATCTAAAGTTAAAAATCCTATCCTTGAAAAAAAAATATATATATAAGAAATTTATGAACATACAAAAGTAATAAATATTTATATACATAAAATATCGCGTAGGTGTGCAGTGTGAAACTGCATGCATTAAATCAAAATTCAGAAAGACGTGTTCTTTGTGGGAGCTACAGTACAAATTGAATATCTCGGTTTTTATCCAAAAAAATTGCAAATGCAATAATATAATTTGTAGATAAAAATAAGTAAAAGTTTAATTTACCAAAAAATAGGTTTTTTATTAAAAAGAAGGGCAAAATTATTGCGATAAATAACATATTGTTACGTGTCGCTGGTCCGTGCCGCTGACGTTGGCTTCGCGTCCCGCGCGAGCGAGGAGGATGGAGAGTCGTTATATGATAGCGGCGGCAGCGTGAGCGATGGTGGCAGCGTATCAGTTACAGAGAGCGAGCCGATACTATAATCTCTGTAGCGGCGCATTCTGCAGACCCTGGTTGTATTGATTTCTGCGTTTATCTGCAGGATGCTCTGAATTACTGACCTCGTTCTCTCAGCGTGACTCGGGGTGCGTTGAACCTTCTAGATGGTTGAGCCAACGCTATAAATATTGTGACAGGCCTCCGGGCCATGACTTGAGTTGAGTAGGAGTGAATTAATGAATGAGTGGCTGAGTTCCGAGCGATAGAAGCCGAGTAGCGGGAGAAAAGGCCAGCGGAAAGGAAGTTTGCGAATGAAAGTATCAAGCAGTGAAGGACGCGGCTGGCAGGCTGGACTATTGGACTAGATGCGTTAGTGAAATACATTATAAATTATGGAAACCTATGGACTGAACACATGTTAATAATAAACATCAGTTAATTTACTATATTTGGGCCACCTGTTTTTAGCGAAAAGATTTCAGGACTACTTTAACTTTAAAACACTAGAGCTCAGATCCACTTTCGTGATTTGATAACTTTAACTGTCACGTTATTCAGGTGTCTGCCCGCGATTCACGGACACTCAGTGTCGGAGTTGCCTGATTGTGATTGGCCCATTCAGAAAAAGGACCTGTCTCCCGACCGAGACAAGTGGCCATGAACCAAAAGAAAACTGCACGCATGCCATAGAACATTGGAGTCTAGCCTTCCCGTAAATATTTTCGCGAAAAACAGACAATTAAGCAGGACTTTAATTAGAGCTAAGACAGACATTACATACTGCGGACACTCTTAAATAAAAAGAGTGAAGATTGAGACGGATGATTTAATGCTGTAATTAATAGCGAACTGAAAAATTGGAAATCAAATTTAGTTTCCCACAAACTCAGATACGCCCCTCAGGTGTACGCATGTAACAATATTTAAGAAACGGCCAGAAACGTTAGACACAAGTTTTTTTTAAAGGTTTGATTCAAAATGATGAAGATACTGCGCATGGATTATAATAACATTTAGAGATAGTGATAAACCTCGTAAAGCCACCTGTGAGCGGTGAAAAATGATCACAGCTCAGAACCGTGTTATATTCAAGTGACGACAATACGGAATAACACGCGGAGAATCCGCCGGTGATTTGTGGATAACTGATAAATATGCGAGCTCAAGGATCTGCACTCTGGACTTCACATTCTTTTGTACGATCGGGGAGATAACAACTCCTCATTGGTTACTTGCTGTCTAACATGGAAGGTGATCATTGAACCTGCATGTTGCTGCTTGTAGTATTACTGGCAAAGACCCGAGAAACTCGCGAATTCAGTGACCCTTAGGCTAGACTTCACAGTCGTATATACTCTTATAAAGATATAAACTGTTTATTGGTTGATTGTTGTGGTTGTAAAAGGCTGTAGTTGGGCGCACAATTTATTGCATGATTATTACTGACTCATTTATCTCCAGGAGGTGTCTAACAACACGTCGACCAATTACAAACGTAACATGTACGTACATGCGTGTGATTTCCAACTTGTCTAGACATGAACCCGCGAAATTCTCGGGTCTCTAATTATTTGAGCTAGTGATTTTTCGCGAAAAAAATTTGAGGACACGGTAGACTTTAAGACTATAAGCACCCAAAAGCAGTTTGTCTACTGCCATTGGTTGCTGTCAGCTTGAGAAGGCAGTTTCATATTTGACCGGACCACTGAGAATTCGGCAACATCGGCGCGGCTCCTACGTGATTGGTGTGTTGGTGTGCACACAGTAAACACGTGTCGAAAAGTAATCCAGCTAGTCAAGATAGGTAAACGAGCCTACAGTGTTTTGAAATATAACTTGTCTTAAAATTTTTTCCCGAAATTTTACTAGCTATATTAATTATTGATTCAAGCTTCTACAGGAGTAAAATAACGCGTGCGATTAGCTGCGAAAGTAACATACACCCATGGTTATCACTTAAAAAAAATAATAACTCTTCAAAGTACGGGGGAGAGGCTCTTACGAAACAATAAGTTTCCTTCAGAGTGAGCGACTGAAGAGATTTGGGTAGCTTTTAAAAACTAGGCCACTAGAGCCGAATTCTTTCAGAGGAGAGTGAGAATTAAAACGCAACAAACGTCAGTGAAGTGTCATGTGGGGACACCCGACGTTCGCGAAAATATTTCTTGGCTAGTTGCATTTCAAAACACTTCAACCCATTGCCCCCTTCTGCTATTCGAGTGTTCCCATTTCTAAGCATCATGGTCGCCTTCCCGCGAATCACAGACGTTCGGTTCCAGAATAACCTGCTTCTGATTGGCCCAGTCAGATGCCAGAACGTCCTATCACAAAACCTGCTTCCAATAACCAAGGCAAAACTGCTGATATTTGCATAGAACATCGAATTCTAGCCTGCATGCAACCCGAAAATTCGCGGGTACATTTGGCAACAAGCTAAACTCCATAGTCCTTTGTGAAATTAAGTCTCAGTTAGTAGTTCATTGGCTGTTTCTCCATTTTAATTACTGACCAGGTAGTACGGGTTTCGGCCCTTGTTTACCCTACATGTTCGTCATTGGTCGAAAGTCGTCCGGGGCGTGTCTAACAAACTGTGGCCCAATAGTAGCGAAATGTCGTGGTACATGCGGATACAGTTTAACGTGTCCTTAAATTAACTCGCGAAGTTCTCGGGACTCTACTCATTTCGCGAATGTCAGCTGTCCTTAACCATGCAAAAAAATAAGCTTATCTTTGTCCACATGAAATATAATATTAAATACAAAAGCACAAAAAGTTATCAAACTAAAATTATGTGAAAGTATGAATTATTTTCGCGAAGAGCAGGTGTATTTCGCGATAATACTTATGGCAATGCTAGACGTCAATATCCTACGTCCAAAACCACAACTTTCTTTGGTTTACGTGATAAGACATGTTCTCGACTGGGCCAATCAGAATAAAGTACTCCGATACTGAATGTTCATGTTTCGCCGGCAGATAGGCCTACTTGAGACACTGGCCTTTAAAATCATCCAACCACGAAAGTGCATATGAACAAGTGTTTTAGAGTACAGCTGGTTTTTAAGTATTTTCGCGTAAAACTACTGTACTACCCATTAGTGTAGACCCGGGAATTTCGCGGGTTCATTCTGCAAAACGCTGGACTCAACAAACCTTTATGTACTTTAGCTTCAGTTAGTTGCTCATTGACTGTAGCTCCAGTTTCGCCTCTAACCAGGTGGCATGGGATTCGGTCCTGTCTTCCTACATCTTAGATATTGGCAGAGACTTGCAAAATTCGCGCTATTATTTGGCGACAGACTAAATGCCAAGATGCTGTATGTTCTATTGACTGTTTCCGTTGGCAGACAACTTGTGTGGCTCGTCACAAGGTCACGTTGAGCCAAAAGGAAAGGCTCAAAGGTTCAGTGACCAATTTCCAGTAAAGCTGTCACACAAATCAATGACGTCGTATGATCGCCAGTAACAAACGAAGTTACGAATTGCCTTCAAGTAGGCACAGGGAAGTGAAGCCTAGCTTGTTACCAAGTAAAACGCGAATTCTGCATGTCTCTAGTTATTGGTCGAAAGTCGTCCGGGTTGTGTCTGACAAACTGTGGTCCTATAGAAGCGGTAACTCTTTGGTACACGCGGATAAAGTATAACATGTCCTTAAATATACTCGCAAAATTTCCGGGTCTCTAACCATTCGGGTGATTATTTGGGACACGTTAAACTTTAAGCGCATGTACACACGTAATTGGTTTGTCATTGGACCATACTTTATTTGAAACGCTCTGTGTAACTCTACCCCAGTAAATAAACACACTTCACAGTTGCGTGTCCCAATCACGTGCAGTAAAATCGGAAAGGGCGTGGCTTCACGTCTATGCAGCAGCCAAATGGAAAATGATGCCAGTTCCGTTATAAACAGTACTATGAAGTTTAGACCGATGCCAAACAATAACGCAAATTTTGCAAGTGTCTACCCATTAGTAGAGACATGCAAAATTCGCGTTCTTATTGGCCTACAGGCTGAATTTCACTGTAATATATGTATATAGATATGTATATATATAGATATAATATGTATATAGATATGTATATGTGTATATAATATGTATATAGATATGTATATGTGTATATAATATGTATATAGATATGTATATGTGTATATAATATGTATATGGATATGTATATGTGTATATAATATGTATATGGATATGTATATGTGTATATAATATGTATATGGATATGTATATGTGTATATAATATGTATATGGATATGTATATGTGTATATAATATGTATATGGATATGTATATGTGTATATAATATGTATATGGATATGTATATGTGTATATAATATGTATATGGATATGTATATGTGTATATAATATGTATATGGATATGTATATGTGTATATAATATGTATATGGATATGTATATGTGTATATAATATGTATATGGATATGTATATGTGTATATAATATGTATATGGATATGTATATGTGTATATAATATGTATATGGATATGTATATGTGTATATAATATGTACATGGAAATGTATATGTGTATATAATATGTACATGGAAATGTATGTGTGTATATAATATGTACATGGATATGTATATGTGTATATAATATGTACACGGATATGTATATGTGTATATAATAGGTACACAGATATGAATATGTGTATATAATAGGTACACAGATATGTGTATGTATATATAATAGGTACACAGATATGTGTATGTATATATAATAGGTACACAGATATGTGTATGTATATATAATAGGTACACAGATATGTATATGTATATATAATAGGTACACAGATATGTATATGTATATATAATAGGTACACAGATATGTATATGTATATATAATATGTATACAGATATGTATATATATAATATGTATATATATAATATGTATATAGATATGTATATTTATGTATATAATATGTATATAGATATGTATATTTATGTATATAATATGTATATAGATATGTATATGTATGTATATAATATGTATATAGATATGTATATGTATGTATATAATATGTATATAGATATGTATATGTATGTATATAATATGTATATAGATATGTATATGTATGTATATAATATGTATATAGATATGTATATGTATGTATATAATATGTATATAGATATGTATATGTATGTATATAATATGCATATAGATATGTATATGTATGTATATAATATGCATATAGATATGTATATGTATGTATATAATATGCATATAGATATGTATATGTATGTATATAATATGCATATAGATATGTATATGTATGTATATAATATGCATATAGATATGTATATGTATGTATATAATATGCATATAGATATGTATATGTATGTATATAATATGCATATAGATATGTATATGTATGTATATAATATGCATATAGATATGTATATGTATGTATATAATATGCATATAGATATGTATATGTATGTATATAATATGCATATAGATATGTATATGTATGTATATAATATGCATATAGATATGTAAATGTATATATATAATATGCATATATAAAATATGTATATAGATATGTATATATGTGTATATATGTGTATATGTGTATATATATGTCTATATATGTCTATATATGTATGTATATGTATATACCTATACACTCATCGGAGCTGGCGTCGTTTTTTCATTGGCTGCTCCATAGATGTGAAGCCACGCCCTTTCTGACTGCCCTGCACATGATTGAGCACACAATTGTGAATTGTTAATTTACTGGCGCAGAGTTACACTCGAATTTTGCATGTCTCTACTCATTAGTTGCATGCTCTCAGAGCGGGAGGCAATGATTTATTATTGGCTAAGGGTTCTCCACGATGGTCTTAAAGAGCGCCTGGACCAACTGCATAAAAAAACGCAAATGAAAGCAAGAGTTTTTCTTAAATTGCAGCTTTCTCCGAGATGAATCCTCGTGTTATTCAGGTCGCTACATACGAGATTATGAATTCCAGTTTTTTTTTTCTCTAGATGAAATGAACAATATTACCGGTATCTAGTGATTGGCAAACGGCTAAGCTGAGTGCTGTAAATGTCGCTCACTTTGTCCAGGTTAAATACGACGAGATCGTGACTGCGTGCCCGTCTGGAGCTCGTCGTATTCGCTCGTCGTCACGCGCCACGGCGAAGGATTCGTGCCCGCTGCGATTTCGGCCGGATAACCTGGCTGTGATCCGTCCCCTGGCGGACACACGCGGGAGATTGGAGGAATATTTTAACCCCCCCCCCCCCCCCTTCTCCAGCCAAATGATCGCGATCTCGCTTCATCACGCACCGGAGAAACATCAGCAGAGCGTTGACTGCAGAACAGATCCGTAATAGGCGGAGCCACGAGTATTTCCCGTTTTCATTCGGGGGCGGGGTAGACTCCCAACATTTGTTTTCTTTTGTCCTACTGTTGTGATTGGACAATACTTCTTTAGACACGCCCCGTTTAACTGTGAGCCATTAATAAGCAGGAAGCAGTAGCGTGAGTGAGTGTGTGTGTTTAACAGTCCTGTACAGAGGCCACACTTGATCACAGCAACCAATAAGGAAACGATAATGCCAGGAGTGTATAGAGGACTGTCCAACCTAGCGTGCTGCCGACTCAATTCACGAAATACTCGGAGCTCTAGTAATAGGTAGAGAGCTGCAAAATTCGCGTTATTATTTGGCCTAAGGCTAAACTTTACATTGCCGTATATACTGGAGCCGGAGTCGTACCTTCATTGGCTGCTTCACAGATGTGAAGTCACGCCCTTTTTGACTAACATGGACTAACATGCATGGACGACACGTTTGTGAAGCGTTCATTAATTGGCCAAGAGTTACCTAGAGCATGTAAAATAAACTATAATCCAATTATAAACGTATTGCAAAGGTACATGTATTTGAAGTTTAACGTGTCCCCAAATAATAACGTGAATTTTGCAGGCCTCTAGTAATAGGTAGGGATAGGAACATTTTGCGAATTCGTTTTAGGACAAGCTAAACGTCAAACCTGTGTACACTGAAGTTGACGTTGCAATTCGATCACAGTTTATTAGACGCGCCCTGAATGACTCTGAGCCAATATCAGACTTACAGGGAAAAGAGTAGCGAATCCCATACTGCCACGTGTGAGATAACACTGGCTACTGTCTGGGGAAGCAACCAATGAACATGCTTCTGGGTCTCGAGTATAAACAGGACTGTGTAGCCTGACCTACAGGTCATTGAACTCGCGAGATTTCCATAGTCCTAGTAATAGGATATCAGAGTAGCAGCAACTCAACATTATTATGTAATGCTATATTCTTACATCTATAGTTGTTCCAGGATCAATCTGTCAAATAAATAGTCTTTTCTCTAGCAGAAACAGAGTGCAATGCTGTAATGACTAGAGACAGGTGTTTTTCGCGAGATGATTTCAAGACCATTTGTACTCCAAAATACTTTTGTTCATAAGCACTTTCGTGGTTGGATGATTTTAAATGTCACGTGCTTTAAGTGTCTGTCCTTGAATTACGGATGTTCATTACGGAACTACTTTATTACGAACGGCCCATTAAAAGAAAAACATATCTTCTCACGTAAACGCGTGGTCGATAACCAGAGCAGAGTAAGTTGTGGTGGTCGACGCAGGATACTGACGTCTAGCATAGCCGTGAATATTCCAGCGAAATACACCTGCCCTAGGTATGACTGTAAACAAACAATCGCAAACACGATAACAACAGTTAGTATCCATTCACAGTTACCTCAACCGCCTCATGCAAACAGAGCGTATCCACGCCTGTTAAATTACACTAAAACAACAGCGCACCGCATTTGTGCACACTCAGTTAAATAACATTTTGCATGCTAAGTGTTCTTATAGTTAGGGACACCCGCAATTTGCGAAAAGATTTCCGCACGTGATAGATTTCGATACCCTACGAACATGCCAGCAGTTTGGTTTTTGCTCATTGACGGCGCGTGTCTGCAAGAAGACAGTTCCTCAGTTGACTGGCGAATCAGAATTAAGTTACTCCAATGCTGTACGTCTCTGATTCGTGAGCAGACACATAAGACGCGTAACATCTAGATCACCCAATCACAAAAGTGAATCTGAACGAGAGTGTTATGAAATACAAGTGTTCGTGAAATCTTTTCGCGAAATTTGGGTGTCCCTACTTAATCTATTCACGATGACTGAACGGTTAGCACGCTTGCCTCCCACCCTCAATCCCCGGCCGGGTCACAGAGTTTTCGTTGGTGGGAATCGTGCTGGACGATGCCTTTGGTCGGCGGGTTTCCTCGGGGATCTCCCGTTTCCCCCGCCCCTTCATTCCGGCGCCGCTTCATATTCACTTCTATCACCCTCATCGGCTCTGAAGACCTCGATGTTAAGGGCCGCCCAAATCTCTTCACTTCACTTGACAAACCTTTGAAAAATCACCCTATGTATTACGTATTAAGTTATTTTATAAATATGGCATGTATCAAGCTTTTTTAACCTCTGTAAACACGGGCGTATCTTATTTTTCATTAAATGAAGTTTTTAATCTTTATTTTATTTATACATTTTAATATTTATTTTATAATAAACACGAATAAAAACAGTGAGAAATAAATCTGTGTTGGTAGTGCTTAGTAATAAATAGTTCCCATGCAAATTAATATTAGAAGTGAGTGCGCAGGAAAGCGGCGCGTTGTCCTCTGGTGTAATTTTCTAGACTTGGTTAAGTTTAGTTTGCACGAGGCGGAGGAATATCCTGGAAGTAGAACTTCAGCAAGGCTTCAGAAAAGTTGGAAGTAGTCATGAATGTATTATACTAGGCATTACCTACACGCCTATTTTTTTCTCTGTTTTATTCATATTAATTATAAATTAACTATTGTAATTTATACTTACAATATAAGTTAAATTTAAATAGGACAAAAAATAGGATGCTTTCATGTCGTAAGGTCGAGGAAGTTATAACGTCAATGGAGGAAGCTTATGTAATTTTATTACATGCGATATTAATTTTATTTGGTTTGTCTTATGCGCTACTTTACATTTTGTTTTAATTTGGAACAGTAAGCCTATTATAACAATTTTCGAAGGAAATGTTTGCTACTTTTGCCAGGTGAGTGTCGCTGATGGGTTCGAAAACCTCCGAAAAGTATGAAAAATAAATGCATGTCGCAGACTACATAACCGACATGGTTCGCTGCTTACTTGGAAGAACGCGGCATCTTTCACGTCACGCTGATGTAAGGGAATAATTAGTAGAGGAATCTGATGGCTATTCGTAAAATTGGGAGTCGATTCTTGCGATATACCCATGGCTATGACTGTACATCGAATAAAAGATAAATCTCAATAGCTTCCTGTAGAATGCACTGTACAGTTATACCAGCACGTTCACATTGGAACCTTAGGTATCAAATTCTAACCTTGATTTACGGGTCTTTCTAAATAACGTCTTTGTTCTTTGCACTCTGTGACGTAACCAATTGTGCTCAAGGTTCTAGTCGTAGTGATATTACGCGCTGGTTGGAAAGCGTGTTTTTAGTTTATACTTCAAAGTTGAACTTGTTGAAGAGAAATTTTGGACGATCACACAAAATGTCAAATCCTGGCATCACCTTGGATTCCACACCAACTGATCATAGGTTTCCTTTTTCTGTCTGCATGAAGAATGGCAAAGGAGAGAATATTCGTCAGCCAAGCCCATCATTCAAAATATCATTGGCTTGCAATTTTCCCAAGTAAACAAGGGCTGCATTGCAAATATTGCACTTTGTTGGAAACTGGTGGCATGGGTGGCTATAAAAACGCCCCCCTTTAGAAATTAGTTACTAAACCACTTACTTACTTAACTTAAAAAAATTGTTGGGGAAACATAGCGCACTACAAATTCACGAAAAAAAAAAAGTAGATCATCGTTGAGCTCTAGAGCCGGCCAAACATTTCTTACACTCTTTTCATAACCCTGACATGGTAGTAATAAACCAAATAAATGACCAACTTGCAATCATAATGGAAAGCAGAGAAATACTAATACCTACGGACAGATGTTTTTCGCGAAATGATTTCAAGGCCAGCTGTACTCCAAAACACTTTTGTTCATATAGTGGTTGGATGGTTTTTAATGCCACATGACTGAAACGAATCACAGACGTTCGGTATCGGAGTACTTTTTTTTTACGATTGGCCCAGTCAAATACGAACATGTATTTTCACGTAGTCATGCGTCCAATAACCAAAGGAAGTTGTTGTCGTAGACATAGGATGTTGAAGTCTACCATGGCCAAAAATATTTTTGCGAAATGCACCTGTTTCTCTACTAATACCTTTAGTAGATACTATAATTTGTCTTGTTAGGCATAATATTTCATTCAGGGTTCGACCGTGATGATGGTAACATTTTGGATAGTTCTGTATCATGCCCAATAAATGAAGGCAATTTTGGAGAGTTGCTTCGTTTTCAAGCTGGAGACCAAGTTTTGGAACAACATCTTGCTACAGAAAATTCCTGAGGAACATATATAAGTAAGACAACACAGAGTGGTCGCATTACACGTGTTGCTCAAAAGTTTCTCGGTCAGTTATAATAGACAGTGTTGTTAAGAATCGAATTTATATGATAGTAATTGATGAAACCATTGATGTTTCTCATGTGCCACACTTAAGCCTTGCCATACGATATTTACATGATGGAGGAATAGTATAGGAAAACCTTATTCAATTCGGTGATAGTTACGAACCAGTGCAGAATATGTGTGTTTGACTAAATATGCCTATATTATCAGGGAAAACCATGGGTATCTGATGTTTTGAACAACTTAACCCTGATTTGAAATACTGCGTTGGGATTGGTACATACGGTTCAGCGTGATGACATCGGAGATTTGTGGCGCTGTGTAAATAGTTCAGAGAGACGCTACAAATGCAGTCCGTTATCCATGTTTCAGCCACACTTTAAATATGTCCCTTTCTAGGTCGGGGCCGCGTTGGCTGAGCTGTTAGCCTGGCTCGTCTCCCACCAAGGCGAACCGGGTTCAATCCCCGACCGGTTCACTCCCGGATTTTCGAAAGTGGGAATCGTGCCGGACGATGCTGCTGGCCGGCGGGTTTTCTCGGGGATCTCCCGTTTCCCCCTCTCTTTCATTCCTGCACTGCTCCATCATACCCATCTCAACCAATCTCATCGGCTCTCAAGACCTCGCTGTTAAGAGCCACCCAAATCTCTCCACTCGCACACTCACTTTCTAGGTCATCCAGCATCCAAAGTGTTGGAAATGCAACAGGTGTAATGAAAGAAACGCTCTCTTTCTTCACAGCTTCTACAAAAAAAAAATATTGTTCTAAAACTATATCACAATGATATGTGAAACTCGGTGGATCGAGAGGCATACGGCTGTACTGCAGTTCAGAACAAACTTCCAAAAAATAGTTACAGCACTCACTGCAATAAATGCGATGCTGAATTATTTCTTTTTGTAAATAGTTTACTAAGTAAATTAGTGATTTATCCTTCCACTTTAGCAACGTGCTGCATGGTCATTTTCCACACTTAGGAGACCGAAGACATGTCTGCGCTCACGCATGGGGAAAGAGAGACTGGCAGGACTTGCTTTATAAAACATTCATCGGAGCGCGAAAATTTGTGTAGATAAAGTAATTAATTTATATGCTGAGAAACTACCGAGGAGATTACAGTTGGTTGTCTAAAACAAGCTGTCAGTGTTAGGTAAATGTTTAATTTGTGTACGCAGAATCAAAGTGGTATATCGAAACAGTTTGTTTATGTTCTGCAGCGTTTGTGGCTGTGGCGATATTCACGGCCCTAGCGATACTAACAGATAGTGCTTATCAGTAGGGATAGGAAAATTTCGCGAGTTCATTTCAGGACAAGATAGACGTCCAACACGTGTGCACTAAAGTCATCTTGGCAATTGGATGGCAATTCATTACACACGCCTTGGACGACTCTGAACCAAAAGCAGACTTGCAAGGAAACAAGTAGCAAGTGCCATACTGCCAGGGGTGAAGTAATACTGTCTACTCTATGGGGCAGCAGCCAATGAACAAACATCTGAGGCTCGAGTGTACACAGGACTGTGGAGTCCAGCCTACAGGTCACTCAACTCGCGAAATTTTCCTATCCCTACTTATGTCAATCAAATCCACTCGCTTGTCATCGCGTGTTTCGCCTGCTAGACATGGAATGAAACTGAATATACATGAATAAATGATTATGTAAGCGAGGCAAAAGTAATACATTGTTTATAGTGCGCGTGGGCATTGTGTTAATTGTGTTAAGAAAAAAAAAACAACAGAACGTCCTGGAATAGACCCAAGGGGTGGGAATACGCCAATACAAGCGTGTACATGCAACTCGGATGTGAGGAAGGAAAAACAAGAATAATTAACTTCTACAATAAATAACAAGTGGTTAGGAAATGTAAGTGAATACGACGCAGGGTTGGTTAAAATTTGTCTAATCCACATCCTCGTAAGCCAATAGGTAACGGAGTAATTAGTCATGCCCTTTTGTTTTCGTGAAAATTTCATTTTTTCACAATCGAACGTTTAGTGTTGTGGCAATTCACTACAACAGCATTAGAACGTTTTGCAGAAACATTAAGTAGGTTGCGAGAAAAAAAAAAGTATAGCCCATGCCCTAAAATGACGAGAGTTGCATGAAAATGTTATTCTATTTTGATAAGACAATTTTAAAGCTCTCAGGGCCACTGTAAAAAATAATGGAATAATTACATAATAAGTGTAAGGTAACATTCGTAAAAATGGGAGAAACATAGTTTTCCTTGCAGGTATGGTAGAAATAACGCACTCTGGTGTAAAATTCACGTACATGGTAGTTAATTTTCCCATCCATGTATGGGAAAATTAACTTATGACGTGTGTATATCCTCGTCCATTTGTAACTATTTGATAATTGCTTTTATATATTTTTTACCTTAAGAATAATTTATATTGTTTAGTAATACAAGAATTCTAGCATGGCTCTTTACATATAAGTTATAATTACCGTACTCTGGAGTAAAATTCACGTACATAGCAGTGGAAAATCCTATAAATGGATGGTAAAATTACCTTACGACGCATGCATCTCTTCAGTATTGTGTCAACAGCAAGTGTTTTTTGGGAAGGGGAGGGGGGCAGAAGGAACAATAATTTAACACACTAATTTTCAGACTTGTTCTCAAGCTGTCGTCATGGCGTAATAGATAGTGCATCAGCCTATCGTGAAAAGGTCCATGGTTCGCGCCCATCCACCAGTAAGTGTCGAGGATTTTAGTGTTGAGGGTTCGGTTACTGTTTTTCAGAGGATATATTTTTAAAAAAATTTAGCATCTCTAACTTTCCGGGATATTTTTAAGTATATTTTATTATAGAATATAGTTCATTTTCCCTTACTTATATGGGATTCCCCCCCCCCCCCCCATTTTTGTCAAGCAGTTTTTCCGTACGATTAGGGAATAATACTTTACTCGTTAGGTAAAATTACCCATTAAATGTAGGGTAAATTTACATTACATGTAGATGTAATTAGCTTCTCTTACGTGTATAGGACTTTTACCTTAATTTTTTTTTTTCAGAGCGATTGCTTTAGTGGCATAAATATGTAAGATATCGTCGAATGAAACCAAACAACATGCGAACTGGACAACAAGGTAAATCGCGTAGTCCGGTATGGTGTTAACGAATAGAGCGTTTTGTGAATGGGAATGGATAGACTAACAAATCTGATGGCTATGCAGTCGTGCATATAGATGACTTACTTTTAGCTTGTCTCATTTGTCTGTTCATCTGTGCCACACTCGAAGTTTTAAAGCAGTCGTACTATATTTTACAGCTCTGTACGGTGTACTATACAGCAAATAAAGTAGAGTACGAAAAATTACTAAAATTTCAACTTAACCGTTTCCATCTTCTACTGTAAATTTCTACTTTTGGTTGCGCAGAGATATATTCGCAATGATGTTCCATACCTGAATGTGTTCAAGTACTCCATCAAGACAGCACCAACATAGATGTTTTATGAATCCAGACGAATGGCATTTTCAGCTGTAGCGCTGCTATGGCATGTTCCCATTTTTTTTTCTACACGAGGTTAGTCTCTCGGTTATGAATACGGTTTCGTCTTTTGATGAATGCTTGTTGGTACAGTTTCAATGTGCTGGTCATTGCCTTGTAGTTATGCTACTGCAATTGTTTTCAAGTTTCGCTTTGAAACTCTTTAAAAGTTGAGAAACTATTGATACCTCAGTAGGTAACGATAGAAACGCATAGGCTTTTGAAGTGAAATTTTAATTATAAAGATAGCGTGACATAGCAAGTGTATAAACTGTAAAATATAATGTGAGAAGGAAAACTGAAGTTGTTTATAAACAATACAAACAACATTATAGCCTGTTCGCGGTAAAATGAGCACTTTTGAAAGTCCTGTTTAAGATCTACTTGTATGCACGTTGTGTATTCTTCCGCCTTATGTAAAATAAACATTGCTATGGACGTCATCACTTTATTCATGCGTCGGTAAAGTAAAACTATGAAATTATTAGAAAAGTAAATATTTTACAAATCTACTTATTCTTGCACTTCTATGCATTAAAAAACAGAAAACGAAAGAAATAATTTATCAGAAATGCTTACCTCACACTTTTTATTCGACGTTAAGATATGGAACTACTTTCCCTCCATCTTTACCAACTTGACTGGGCGCATGTCACTCAGTGCGCCCGTTAGAATATATTCAGGTAGGAGCAATGAATTTTTTTTCTAAGGTTGATTTCTAAAGTGCTCACATTATCGTGAACAGGCTTTAGTTCTAAAAATTTGCTACCAAAACATTCCCGGTAGTTTACGATAAATTTGTATAAAATAGTATAATTTTCACAAACGGTTACTACATTTTTAACTTCAAAGGGATCACACCCACGGTGCAGAGTAAATAAATACACAGAGAGGAAATTATGCGGCGGTTCCTTTGAAGTGGGTGTACCAATTCGCTGATTGGCTGTACGAGGGCACGGGGACAGGCCTTGTGTCTGATTGGCTACGGCGCTCTGCGAAACGTACCCTATTGGCTGGACCACTGGCTGGCAAGTGAGTTGCGTGGCGCCGACTGGCGAACGACGACCCAAAATGCTGCTGCCTGGTGACGCCATTTTGGTGGCGTGTGCGGCTGCGATCCTGTATTCTTATTTACTCTGTGTCCCTGGCCGGTGGGGGGGGGGGGGGGGTGCTGCCGATGTACTCGGGATTGGGTCGGTCAGATCCACCTGTGCGCAGTCCCGATGCTGCTGCTAGTGATGTTTCCAACCAGTTCATTCCAAAGAACTAGCTCACTCGATCTCGCTCTTGGTGAAGATTCGTTTATAAGAGTCGTTCAAGACAGTAATCTCGTTCGCGAGTCAGTCGGGTTTCAAAGCGTCGTCAGTATAGATACGACGAGTGGCTCGCGTCACTGTGCTGGTGTAAAGATATGCGATCGCATAATACATGACTTTTTTACACAGTTTAAGGTATTGTAAGTATTTTTGTAACATATTTGTTGTTCTTTAATCAATTGAAAATGTTAACTATAGCGTAATTAATATTTATATTAATTTTTAACATTATAATTAGAGTGCAAATTTCGCGGGGCAGTGAACGATATTTACGTTACCTTCCCAAACTATTTTCTTGTCGCAATATTAGAAAAATAATTAATGAAAATATTTAGAAAACTTTAAGTTTAATATGCTTGCGTGCTTTTGCCCACGCTTAGAAATACAAGGCCCCATTCCTGTTATCCTGATCTCCGTTTTTACAGCTTAAGAGGAGATACGCCCTTTGAACGCGATTGTTAAATACTACACGAGCCGACGAACTGTCGCCTTTTGAGCTGACTGAGAGGAGCGAATCGCCGAGCCGGTTGCTCTCATCACCAATGAATGATTCGACTCTCTAAAGAAGAGCAACCCGCGAGTCGCTCTCGACAGCGAGTCGTTTTTTGAACGACCCGTTCGCGAACGACAGCATCTGCTGCTGCCGCCAAGCCCGGTGCCTGGCCGCCAGCCAGGATTCATTAAGAGGCGGGAGCCGCTTGACGCCAGCCGCGTGACGGATTAGAAAATCGCCTCATTTCGTATGACGCGCATAGCCGGGGAAGGCCGGTTGGAGGAAGGGAGGGGAGGGGGGCGAAGCCTGAATTCCCGCCATTGTCTGCGAGGACCCGTATCCCCCGTGGCACGTCCGCCAAAAGGACATTCTTCCAGACGTGCGCGCGTCCTTGCACCGCACGGACACGACGTAATCGGAGCACAGGGCATCCGACAGTACAGATATCCAGCCACACACGCCACCAAAGCAATACGGCGGGAGATTGGAGAGGATTTCGGGCGACTCTTAACATCTAGGTCTCGAGAGCCGAGGAGGGCGAGGCGAGGCGAGTACGGAGCAGCGTCGGAATGCAAGGATATCCCCGAGAAAACTCACCGACCAGTGATATTCCCACGTGCGAAAATTCGGAAACGACCCCGCCTAGATTCGAACCCGGTTCACCTAGGTTGGAGGCGAGTTGTCTGACCACTACACCACCGCGGCCCCCACATAAGAGTAACCGCAGCGCTATTTCATCTTTGTGTACTTGTCTACCACTCTGTTGTAATATTGGATGTACTCTTCACTGAGTATATGGTGATATATAGAGACCTGCAAAATTCGCGTTATCACTTGAGGACACGTTAACTTTAAAACACTCTTACCTTTGCAATGCGTTCGTCATTGGACCACACTTTATCTGGCCTGCCCCTGGGTAACTCTGCGCCAATAAATTAACACTTCACAATTGTGTGCCGCAATCATGTACAGTGCAGTCAGAGTGGGCGTGGCTTCACATCTATGCAGCAGCCAATGGAAAAATGATGCCGACTCCGATATGTACATTACAGTGAAGTTCAGCCTGATGCCAAATAAAAACGCGAATTTTGCATGTCTCTAGCGATATAGCTTGTATACTGACATCTCGAGAATTTGCGGGGTTGTCGGGCAGCCGTTGGCTTCTCATGAAACGAGTGCCCATTTCTTCTTTGGACTTTGTTCACACGTGTCTGAGCTCTCTCGGTGTGTATTGATTATTGTGAGCTTCGAGTCATCCGTGTGTTTACAGTGCCGAAACCACTTCAGACGAAATAATAACGCACACATGTTTAAATATCACAGATGATTGAATTGCTATCATTTTCACGCATGGCATTACATTTTAAACACTTCACGATACTGTATCGAGACTCGTGTCGTCGAATCCTATCACTTGTTCACTCCATCATTGAAAGAAATTTTGCAATTTTCTTACGTGAAATTCTTTTAGTTTGTTTTGAAGTCGTCGGTTGTTTAAATAGAACTAATAGATTTTCTATTGAAGACAATTGTGCATGCGACTTCTCTAAGTTGTTTCCAGATGTGTACGTAATATTACAAAACAAATGGCTTTCGCCACGTGAAATCGTATGGAAATAAAATCGTTTCTATATTGAAAGAAACTAGATGATTTAAATAACTACGAGGACTCGAGAAATATATGTCACTAGGTCTCGTTGACGCGTACATCCGAATTTGAACCGCAAAGGCTTGTCCTTCAGTCGATGAACGTTTGAATGTGTACGTGGATGTGAAGCTTCTTTGTATTTTTGCATAGCATGCTAAAATTATGCATGTCTGCAAACACTAAAATTTTTGTCATTCTTCAATTTTTCTGTTTCTAATTTTTCACATTTGCAAATAAATATATTATTATTTTAGATACACGGAATACAATTTAAACATTTTATCTTTGAAACTATTTGACTACTTATACATACTAAATATCAGAAATTTATTTTTATTCAGCGAAATTTCTTTTTATATAACTAGTCTATTTTTTATATATTAACTAATTTCTGCGGCTTAATAAATCATATTATTTGCGTCTCACAGAAACTGGAAAACTGTGATCTTTATACGTTACTACAGAAAATAATATATGATAATAAATTTTGATTGCTTGAATGGCTGTGAATGGAATACGGTTTGGAACAAGTAATGCATTTTTTTTCTATACGACGCAACTCTAATGTAAAAACCCACACGACTTCTTTTTTTTCCCCCAACACGAAGGCCGTCTCTCCGGCACGTAGGCCTACGCGAGCGGCAATACAAGAGACTGAGTTCGTGGTATTATTTATTACGTGCCAAGATCTTGACGTAAGTGTTTTCTCTTCGAGGAACCTGTTAAGAGACCGCCGTATCTGATTCATTGGCAAACACTTTCTAAAGCCTTGCTAATTTTAATTCTTGCAACTTAAGGACGGCAGAAATCCGCGGGTTCATTTGGATGCAAGCTACAATTTTAAAAGAAGAAAATGTGTGCACTTGTATTAGGCGTATTGCTGGTATTCCGTCACGCCCTGTCCTACATTTCGGAGAGGAACTCACATTTAGCAACCATCAGAAACTAAAACGCAGGGCCATTCGCCTTTTTCAACTAAAGCAGCTCCACCCCAATATGTATTCCATACTTTGCAGGAACCTGTAAACGCGTCTGTGAAATCTAGCGTACACGTCATCAAGCGCTTTTTTTTTCGCGGTGTACATGCAAATAGATAATACTTCAGTCACAGATAACATAACAAGAAGTTACTGATAAGTAATGAGCCTACTTTCCGCTACATGGGTACAAATAAATTTTAGTGAAGGTCTTAACAGCTTAGAGAAAGCTACAGAGGTGCAAGTTAGATATTGAAATCTAGCTTCGGTGGAATTCTTTTGAAGAAAATCGGGCGGCCCTGCCAAAATGGGTATAATTTTCCAAATTAGTTAAGCTCGGTTTCCATGAGGCGTAAGAATATCCTGAAAGTCGAACTGTAGTAGGGCTTCAAAAAGTTGGAATCAACAACGAATGGACTATAAAGGTTGTTCACGGTGAAATGAGCACTTTCGAAATCCCTGCTTAATGTCCACTTTTATGCACGTTGTGTATTCTTCCAACTTGCGTAAAATTAACATTGCCTTGGGCCTCATCGCCTTATTCATGCGTCGGTCAAGTGAAACCGCGAAATTATCATAAAGGTAAACATTTTATAAATCTGCAAATTTTTACACTCTGAGGCGTGTTAATAAAAAAAACAGAAAGCGTAAGAAATAATTTAAATTATTACAAATGGTTACCTATCACTTTTTATTCGATATTAACGTATGGAACTACTTTATATCGATCGTTACCAACTTTACCGGGTGCACGTCACTCAGTTGACCCGTTAAAATATATGCAGTCAGGGGCAGTGACATTTTTCTAAGGTTGATTTTCAAAAGTGCTCACTTTATCGTGAACAGCCTTTATTTTTTTACGAAAAACATTAAAAAGTGCTCCCATTTGCTGATCGACGAAAGTAACATACACTTCAGTCCACGCCTACTGCTTTCAAGACGATGCCCACTTTTCAAACACAACTCCGGAGCTCTCAAAAATACCTAAAGCCCCTCTCACACTATCATATTTTTGCCTTCAACTCTATCTGAAAATAAAATTTGAGAGACAAAATGCGTCCATCAAATTTTTCCTTCCAACAAATTTTATCGAATATCTTGAATGTGCTTGAAAATGTGTCACACTGTCAGATTGTTTTATTAGGAGAATATAATTTGAAATATTATTAAAAATTTATTTTCTTAGTGAGATTTTGCTTTTGTTTTTCCATGCGGTCCATTACAGGAAAAAAATATAATGAACATTGTAATTTATTTTCGTTTCTTTACTAAAAAAAATTTTTTATTTGTAAGATATAGTTCCTGCACAATGAAATAAATGCCTCCGAGTTGGTAATAGTATGTGCAATATTCACTGAAAATAACATTAATGCCCAGACAGCTTCTAAAAAAATGAATTTTCTTCATAACTTACTTCGTTTCCAGCAACTGTTCGATATTTTAAGTTTCTTGACGTTTTTTGTCGTGCACGATTCTGATTGGCTGTGACCGTCGAATATCAAATAAATTATATAACCCTTCCAATTTTCAAATGTTTGATGGAAACTGAAGCCATCCAACTTTTTCGGACAAATATGGCGGCGTTTATGATGTTTCGTTGACGTCATAACTGTCCAACTTTATTTGACCAAACTTATCGGAAGCAGTCTGACGAAAAAATTTCACAGTGTGACAGGGGCTTAAACATGGATTTATCAAAGCGTCGAACCTAGCTACAGAATTCAGATATAGTCTGTTCACGGTAAAGTGAGCACTTTTGAGGCCCTGGTTCCTTTTTTTCTT
Organism: Dryococelus australis; assembly: GCA_029891345.1. Classification (NCBI taxonomy): domain Eukaryota; kingdom Metazoa; phylum Arthropoda; class Insecta; order Phasmatodea; family Phasmatidae; genus Dryococelus; species Dryococelus australis. The sequence continues at coordinate 337,258,651 of CM056995.1, read as the reverse complement.
TGAGTAATTTTTGTTTTACCATTTAACCATCTTTTAAAATAAATACTGCGGTGTTAGCATTAAACACAGTGTGCATATTCGACCACACGCGGAAGTTAACGTATAAGGCTGAAAAAAAAATTATTGACTGTTATTTCAAATGGGAGGGCTTTCAAAAAGTGCTTACTTTCCCCGTGAACAGCCTATATAACTAAGCACGACAGTCCAGAGTCCTGCGCTTGATGCGACGGCGCGCTTGATGCGTTGTGGGAGCGTAGTCCCCATCGCACCTCGCGCTTCTCTCGGCCACCGACTTGAACAGCTCCCGCGCGGCGTTCCAAAACGTTACTGCCAGCGTAGAATAAAGTAAAGGCTGTTCACGATAAAGTGAACACTTTAGAAACGAACCTTAGAAAAATGTCACTGATCCCTGCGTGCACATATTTTAATGGGTGCACTGAGAGACATTCGCCCAGTAAAGTTGGTAACGATGGACAGAAAGTAGTTCCGTATCATAACGTCGAATAAAAAATTGTTAAGTAACCGTTTGTGATACCTTAAAATTATTTATTTCGCTTTTTGTTTTTGTAATTCATCGAAGTGTAAAAATGAGCAGATTTGATAAATATTTACTTTACTAATGATTTCACAGTTTCACTTGACCGATCCATGAATAAAGTGATGAGGCCCATGGCAATATTAATCTTACATAAGGCGGAAGAATACACAACGGGTATACAAGTAGATTTTAAGCAGGACTTTCAAAAGGGCTCATTTTACCGTGAACAGCCTATAGCAAAGAGTAGAAACTAAGGAAAGCAAGAGCAAACGTGGTTTTGGAACGAGCATATTGTAGATAACATGCTGTGTTTACAATAATATTCTGATTAAGAAGCCAATTTAAATTCCAAAGATATACATAAATCACTTTCCCCAAATTCTTTCTTTTCCAAAAAAAAAAAAAAAAGTATTAAACATAAACACCTTTACTTGCCATAAGTTAATCGTAAACATTACGTTTAAAAATGCAACATTTATACGAATTAACTTTCAAATTAAAATATGAATTTGACCACTCGTCCGTTGTATCCTCGTAGAATGTCCACATTTCATTTCAGTTCCCTGAGCCCTACTGAACTTTCCGCCCTTTTCTGTTTAACCTTTGTTACTCGCTGAAATAGTGCGTGTAAACATTTTGGTCTGGCGATATCATAGACTATACATGAGGTAGGCCGCTTATTCGTCTTCTGTGCATATACCCCACATTGACCCACCCGCATCCTACACAACTGTCGCAGTCACATGGTCAACAGTGATGAGCGTGTTGGTTTACATCTTAAGTTTTAAGTGACAAGCTCTATTATATTAAGAATATACTTTTACCAGTTTGAATGTAATCAAACTGCATTACAAATTGGTTGGAGGAAGTATACATTCATTTCAAAGCATTTGTTTACAAATCAGTTTATTGATCTAAAACCCAAACCACCCCATTTTAGGCAGAAAAGCAGTTAAATGTTGGGACACGCAGATTGGTTGTGCGCAGCCAGCGAGATCGGTCTACTTCATCTTTAGTCTATGGGCAAGATGCTCGAGAGTAATTACTCCGCAGTTTCGGCACACTGCGAAGAGCGAGTAAAACATTCACTCAGTGTGTTTTTGGGACAGCCAAAGAGTAATGTTTACTCTCGTAGGGTAAAGTTTCGGAACGCCGTCCTGGTAGGCGGGGAAATGTGTTTGCAGCGCTTTTAAGCGTGTATACCACGATGGAAGATTGCTTGGACGATTCCATGCAAGCCTGCGTGGTCGCTTGTATGGATGGTTTTATGGAAGATTTAGCCTGGCCTACTGCTGGCAATTTCCACGGACGTTTTCGTAATTGGTGGGGATAGAAAAATTTCGCGTATTCATTTCGGGACAAGATAGACGTCAGACACATATACAGTGAAGTTACCTTCGCAATTTGATCTCAGATTGTTAGACCCGCCCTGTACACATCTGAGCTAATAGCACCAAAAGCCAATGAACACACAGCTGAGGCTCCAGTATGCAGAGGACTGAGGAGTCTAGTCTACAGGTCACTGAACTCGTGAAATTTTCTTATCCCTAGTAATTGGTTACGTGCAATTTTCAATGGGAGGTTTCCCACAAGGTTGTTATTCTAGCAAATCGGAGAGAGGGTGGAGTAGTCTCATTATTTATTTTGATTTGATAAAGTGCGTAGGACTATTAAACACGAATAAATAGCTTATAAATAAATCACGAATATGTTTTCTGATTCTAAAAGAACACTGTGTGATAATCATGGCAAACATTAGTGTTTTTTAAAAACAAATTTGCCAATTATAACAAAAATACCACTAGGCTCTGTGCATTAGCACATAATTAGTGATAGGAAAATTTCGCGAGTTCGATTACCTGTAGACTAGACTCCTCAGTCCTCTACATACTGGAGCCTCAGCTGTGTTTTCATTGGCTGTTGCCTCGCACCTGGCAGTTATGAGGTCCAAAATGTGTTTCCTTGCTTGTCTGCTATTGACTCAGAGGCATGCAGGGCGGGTCTAATAACCTGTGATCCAATTACGAAGGTTACATCACTGTATATATGTTTGACGTCTATCTTGTCCTGGAAATGAACTAGCGAAATTTTCCTATAACCGCACACAATTCTGAAGCCGTGAGTGAATATATTGTTACTGATCCACAATTGCCCGAAGTAAAATGATGAGAAAATGCGCTCATCTTTACTTGTGCGGCAACACGTTTCGTTTGGCCCGCGGTGGCTAAGCGGCTAGCACGCTCGCCTCGCACAAAGACGAACCGGGTTCAATCCCCGATCGGGTCAGCGGACTTTCTTATGTGGGAATCGTGCCGGACGATACCGTTGGGCGGCGGAGTTTTCTCGGGGATCTCCCGGTTCCCCTCGGCTCCTTCTTTCCGGCGCTGTTCCATACTCACCCCAATCACCCTCATCCGCTCTCAAGACCTCGATGTTAAGCGCTTGCATGCAGTCTCCGGTCCCTTCATATGAAGCGGAAGCTTCATTCCGAGCTTGTACGGCAAATTTAACCGTGGTAAGCAGGCTTTAGCGAGATCTTCGTCTCCGAGAAGGAGCGGCGGAGTTTTCGTTGCCCTCTTGCGAGGTCAGAAAATTCACCCCTTGACCCTTCGGACAGGCGGGAGTGTCAAACGGTGCGCGGAAGGTAGAGTTACCCGTAACTAGATTCGCCCGTCTGTCGACCAGGGCGCAGCACCGACCTGGTCGTTAGTGCGCTCGACCCCGCACGAAAAAGCAGTGGAACAGGGGACATTCTTTTCGCCCCTGTGACTGCACGGGGGCGCGGGACTCGTATATGGTGTGCTGATTGGGCCTGTTACGATCTGCTCGTTTGTATGAGCGTGTGACGAAGTTCTCTCTCTCTCTCTCTCTCTCTCTCCTCTCTCTCTCTCTCTCTCTCTCTCTCTCTCTCTCTCTCTCTCTCGCTCTCTCTTTCGCTGTGTGTGTGTGTATTAAGCCCGTCATGGTTAATTGATCCCAGTGAAGTCCAGGCTAGTAATTCGAAATGTCACTAATGGATTGTACGTCGTGATTGCCCCCGTTTATTCTGTTGAAAGGGGATAAAAAGAGGAATTGAGAAAAAAAGTAGGTTTACCACTGCGTATCGTTTCGTGCTAGAAACACCAGAAAAAAAACAACAGGTGTAAATGCATAACGGGAGATTCCAATTTCATTTAGATTTTATTAACAATTTGGCAAGGGAAATTATTTAAAATTTTTGGTAACTTTTATACCGCAACTCCAGCCACGTCACTAGCCAGTAAAATGCGTCACAGGCCGTTCGCCAATCAGCGCCTGGTAACCTACTCGCCAGCCGTGAGCACAGCCAATAGGGGATCACTTGACATCATGCAGTGACCAATGAGACTCGAGGCAAGTTCCCAGATTCCAGCTCAGTTAATTAGATAATGGGTACAGCCGCTTGAAAGGAACCGCCATACTATTTCTTTCTGTGTCCTTTCCTAATCTGAGATTCTGTTATGTAACGACGTGTTTTATTACACTGCCATTAAAAATAGAAAAGTACTGTTCGACTCAATGTAGACATGTTAATTATTCATACTTGACTATAGGCTGTTCACGGTAAAGTGAGCAATTTTGAAAGCCCTCTCGATTGGATTAATAGTCAATAAATATATTCCAGTTTAGCCTTATACGTCAACTTCAGAGTGCGGCTGAATATAAACACTCAGTTTATTAATTAAATGACAATATTGATTTTAAAATGTTGGTTAAAAGATGAAATATTGTTAAAGGGAAAATGTAACTAGGGCCTCATAAGTGCTCACTTCACTGTAAACAGTCCATACCACAGTTCAATATTGTTAATAAGACATAGTGAACTATGCAAAGTGAAGAATTCAAAATAAACTATGTAGTGGGGTTTCAAGGGGTGGTACAACAAGCAGCATTGTAGGTTGTCCGGTATATTTTTAAAGAGCGAATATGAAATGTTATACTAAAATGAGCTTCTGTAACAATAAATTCTTCCGAGAGAAACTGCAAAGAACAATGACAACATATTACGTTAACAACGCATTCGTAGAAATGTCAAAAATGGCAATAAGAAATTTTATTTATAAGTATGATATCTCGTAATTGTATCTCCGAATTGCCAATGACAATATTTTCCCACTGTCATGGCTTCTAGTTAAGTGATTGCAATGTAAATCTGTCTCGTTAATACACAGGAAAATGGAATAGGGGTACATGACAACGCAAAATCCTATGGAAAACACTAAAGAAATTTCTGATAATTAAGTTATTGGTTACAATGCACACATACTGTCATAAACTTAAAAAATTCTGAGAAGTACTTAATTTCGAGCGTTTAGCATGAAGCAGCCTGAAAGTCTGAGCCCACCTGCACTTTTATTACCGAAAACAATGACTTATTTTCCTATTCGTACTGAACTTAAGCTCGCCGTATGCGGAAAAAATCAAATAATTTATTATTATCAGACGCCCGAAAATTACTTATTCGTGGTGAAACACTAAAAACAAACTGTGGCAACGACAAAGCATTTTAAGGACTCGCGAAATATTTTATCATTTTAAACTAATTATTTTTAATTAAATAATAGTTTGTATTAAATACTAATGGGCAAATATTTGATTTTTAGGTCTTAACAAATAATTTCAAGTCAAGTAAGGAATTAATGCCCGAAGTTTGTATTAAGACAGAATTTCTCAATGAACTCGCAGTTCCGTTTCACTGGAATTGCATTGAAAATGCTTTTGTTGTAAAGGAGGCACGTTGTAATAATGGAAGTATCGACTCTCGTACAAATTCTTCAGTGACCCAGTTCTATCATTCAGCAAAGAATAAGTGAGCATTACCTTCTTTACTCGATGGCATCAAACTGTTTCTCGCAAATTGATGAACGTCTCGCGCAGTCAATTACTGCGGCTACAATTCGGAGAAAGGAGTATTGGGAAAATCTAATTAGCGGGGAAACATTACGGCCTCATGAAAGCGACATTTCAGAAGAGTTCGGAAGGAAAGCAGGTAGTACCTGTTTCGCATTATGTAAAGAATACGTTACGAAAAGCCGTTTCGTTCCTTCAAACTATCTGTTGGGTGTACAAAACGACGTGAACATTAAATATTTCTGTAAAAGTATTTTGGACACTAGAGAAAGTAACCATCTCTGCTTGAATTGATTGAAGCTAGTGCGTATGTGAGCTTTTGTTTCGCAGTAAAGCTTTTTATGATTCAATTTTTAAATGTTTTCCTTTTGAGCACTTTTATCTCGAAACATAATCTGTTCGCCGTAATCGCCTTTTATTTATTTATTTTTGTTTGTACTTTTATGTAGGTTGTATATACATATGTATATGTACGCAGGTATACGTACCAATTAAATCATTTTTAATACTTGAATACATTACGACGAAAGATTTTCGGAACGTCACGCCATATTGTTCTACTACATGCATATTGTTCGTTATGATAGCACCGATATGTATTTAGCTTTGTCACCAAGTTTGAATATTAGTGTCTGCATATGTTTACATTATATCGCATTATATTTTATTACGATACGTTAGTGATCAATAAGGGAACACCACTTCCGAAAACAACTACGCTCATATGGGTCAGTGAGATGCAAAACTGGTCTTGGTCATAAATAATTTTGAGAAAATATAGAAAAACTTATAGTTAATAAATATGCCATTTCTATTAACATATGTCACTTTGAATGGGACTATTCAACTATGGAAATAAGACATGAAAATAAATATTGTTATTAATTTGACAGTTAGTTAACATAATATTCTGGATAAGGTCAGTTTTGCTGCCAAACAGTGGATAAGACAAGTTTTGCAGACACATCAGTAAGATTAATTTTTAAAAATGTTAACTCGTAATAAGTTTTTTATAAGATGTCTCATCTATTGGAGGGAATTTTAGCTGAAATATATATTTACAATAAAATAATTAGGCCCTTTTTATGTGAATTCGTCCTTATTAGGACCCTGCACATATTGGTTGTCCGTTACATTGTCACTAATGAAATGAATATTCCTCTAACACTTACATTATACTGACATTCAAATAATATTAGTTTTTTACATCATACCTTACACCATGTCTCTTAGATAATATTTGACATCATTAAATCCTCGGCATCTTTAATTTGCGTACGTCTGTTCGTTATTTCCATCTTCAATAAGCTGCCATGTACGTGTTGCTTGTACATGACCTTTTTGTAGTACCTTAACTGTTTAAGAGATCTCCATTCACTTTCAAAATGTTTTTGGAGGAGTTTGTCTACATCACTGAGTTTCAGTGGTTTAACAGGAACACAATTTTTGAGTGGAACTGGTTGTATTCGAACAAGCGAATTTCCTCATTTCAATAGTGATTTAGAAAAGACAATGCCAGTGCGATAATGAACTTCACCTTGGGATAACACATGTACAAAATTACTTTTCGAAAAAAAAATAGTATTTTGGTAGGAGCGAACTGGGAATGCCACTGTCCAGTTGGCGTGAGAACTGCTCGTACAGCTGCTTTCCAGGCTAACACAGGAATATGTATCGGAACCAAGAATTTTGGTTGACCCAAAATGACTAAATATTGCTTTATATTCCTCTGGTGTAACTATAGTATCTTCATTACGTATTATCTTCTAGATCCTGCCAAATATCCTATCTGGGAGCAAGATTGAATGGACCACGATAGGGAATACCAATTCAATGGTCTCAATATTGTCAGGTGACCTTGAATGTAACCAAGTGACCAACGTGCAATCTAAAGTGGAGCTGTTGTTCTGGCCAGGACATTTATGTGCAAAATGATTTATTTTGATAACTCTTTTCAAAGTAAAGCTGTTTAGTTGATCAAAAATAGCAGACGCTATTTAGTTGGAACCTTTGTAGCGCTCGTTCTCGGACCACGTGCAAATAGCAACATAAACCTTATCATGCACTGCCTCTGAGTTCCCTTGACACATGGTTGAGTTGTGCTGGTACAGTTGACGGCTCTAATAAGCAGATTGATCCGGTATTTTAGGTAGTACTAGGTTTTTTTTTGCGTTCGAAACTTAATATTAATGTTAGAGGCTCCTCTGCCTTTATTAAGTCGTAACAAGCTTTGGCTCTTAATGTATTAATCTGGGGTTTTGCCGTTAAGTTAATCTTTTGAGGACCAACTGCAGTTCTATACAAAAAAGACAACTATATTTATTGCAATGTTTATATAGGGATAACAAGATTGTAGACTACTTCAAAAACTACTGTAAAATATGAAGGAAAGTTATTTTCAAGACTAAACAAAAACCAAATTTTAGAACATGGTATATAAATCAACAAATAAAGTTAAGACATCATGGAATATAATAAAATCCCAAATGGGAAAGTCACAGGTAAATAATTCTTCTCTTACACTAAAACAAAATAATATACATATTCATAATCCGGCTGAAGTAACAACTATACTTAGCAATTATTTTTTAACTCTGGTTGATTCATTAGCAAAATATAAAAATAAAAAGATCCCATAATGTTTTTAAATAAGGCTTTTCCCAAGAAAAGTAACAATGTTTACTTTAGCATAAATTCCACTAATCCTATAGAAATTAGTGAAATGGTTTCATCATTAACACGAAAGCTTCAGAATTGATGAGATAAATAGCATAATGATGATGAATTCTATAGATTTAGTCTCTGCTCCGCATAGCCACATATTTAATTCTTCATTTGAAACTGGTACATTCCCAGAGTGACTGAAGTTCACAATAGTAAAGCCATTATATGAAAATAATGGCAAAAGCTCTACATATAATAATAGACCCGTTTCTCTTATTTCTACATTTGAAAATATTTTAGAAAAACTCGTATATAGCAGATTCTCGCACTACTTCGAACGTAATCAGATTTCTACTAGTTCTCAATTTGGTTTCCTAGAGTGAAAATCAGGTGATGAAACTTTATTAAATCTAACCACTTCTATTCTGAGAGCACTTGAAAATAAGAAAAGGGGCTGTAATCTTTTGTGACCTAATGAAAGCTTTTGATAGTGTTGATCACAATATACTAATAGATAATTAAATTTTTATGGTGCGCAGAGTAAAGCATTATCACGGTTCTTTTCTTATTTATCCCAGATATACCAACAGGTAATAAATGTTCTCTAATCCAAATCGTGTTAAAGTCGGTTTCTCCGAAAACGTTTTGATGAAACATGGTGTTCCGCAGGGTTCAAATCTTGGACTACTGCTGTTTTTGATATATGATAATTATTTACCTGCTGCCATATCTAACAAAGTTTTAACTGTCCTTGTAGGTGATACCACTATTTTATGTAGCAATGAGGATGAACAAACCCTCATGGAAACTATAAGTTATGTTTATGATTTACTTAAAGGCTGGTTTTCAGCTAATATTCTTACTCTGAATACAAACAAAACCGTTTACATAAAATTTCATTCCAATAAGTAAAAGGATTACAATATAAAAATTAAATATGGAAATGAGGCCATTAAAGAATTTAAATCGACAAAATATTTGAGGCTTCCAAATTGATACCCACCTAAATGGAAATACACTTACAAATAATATTATTCCTAAATTAAACGCAGCTTGTTTTTCACTACATGCTGGGAAAATGCGAGATAGTAAATTGAGCGAGCAATTTATATGTAACTACTACCAGTATCAGGTATAAACAATGATTTCCCGACTTTTGCTCAGCAGTTGACAAACATAAAATATTTTATACGGTAATACCAACCAAGCCAAGGAGAGCACTAAATTAAAGCAATAAGTTAAAGTTCAGTCACACGATGCACTCTTGGCTTGTGGTATTTGATTAGAACAGTTCTGAAACTAAACATAAATATGCATGGCTGCATTACACAGGATAAGGCAAGTCATGGTTCTGTCTGGATAATACAAGTTTTACAGCCATGTCGTCAGTGGATAAAACAAGTTTTGAATCCTCACTCACGTTCTGACGTTTAAAAAGAGCAGGTTAATATAACATTTGTAAATAACCTTCTTCCTTATATAACTTGATAACTTGCAGGTATAACTTAAAGCGTTCACCACAGTCAACTATTTTTTTTTTTTTTGTGTTTTTGAATGAAACCAGTTTTGCAACTCATCGCCTCATGTATTGTAAACATAATATTGTGAATAAATTTCCTATATTTTGAATTTATTTTAAGTTTAACGAATTAATGTTTTAAATAATTAGCATAGTTAATTAGAGTGGTAATATAATTATTGCAATTTTAATGTTAGGACAGTCTTCCAATGGTCAAATGAACTTTTTGGTTATTTAAATTGTTGTGAGGTAATTTCATGTAATTAATTTTGCTCTTAAAAAAATTGTTTTGTTTCTCCTTGATGCTAAATATGTTGCATTAAGTTTTAATTGTATCCTACGGAGATCTATGTTCTTTTCCGGGAGGAGATATTCCAGCGGACATTTTTTCTTATGTGAAGACGTGGATTGTCGCTGGATTTCCTGATTTTTGTTGCCATGGAGAGCTAAATCAGGACTATAGGTTGATGTACATGGCTTCGGTGTCACAACTTGAAGGATAGGGCAGTTTGACGGCTTTAACCTCGATCCGGCGATGTAGAGGTCGTAATAATTATCATCATTGTCTATATACGCTCTAAATAAATTTATTTTTGTTCTGGGGCATGATATTTTTAAAGTAACATTCCGGTTCAACTCGTTGTTTTGAGAAGTAGAAAAATAATAAATTATGTTCTGCTGACTGATAGATTAGGAAAGCGAACTACTTAAGATATTTTGACAGTTTCGATGAACCTTTATTTTAATTGGAGACCAAGCAACTAATTTTCCCCCTCATTTTAACAATATGTTTCGTAAGAAAGGCTGTAACAATTTATTATTTCTAAAAGTATCACACAATCAGCATCACTTTTCTTTTAATGTGATTTTTTCTTCAAATTGTTTTCATTTCATAATTTTTGTTATATTCACATTTTTTTCTCAACCAGCAGATAGTAAAATACGTGAAAAAATTATTTCTCTTATTTAATTTTTACTTGTGGAGACATATAATCTTAAATTATATGCTTGAGTTTAATGTGATGTTATTACCTACATGTGAAGTAAGAAAGGCACCCAACAGGATATTTCATACTTCTATTGCCGTTACATATATATATATGCTATATACATTATACTACATTAAAAACGCTGAAAATATGAGAGATCTTCAAGGAATAAAACTGCTCGCATAGGCCCTGTCATTCTTTCCACGTGGAAAATACCAGGGTGAATGAAGTACGGCGATTCAGAACGCGTGATAAAACAACTACATCAAACTCTTCTTATCATGCGGTAATTAAGCAAACGTTTGGAGTTTGGATTTAAAACAGTGGTTCTCTAAATCCAATGAGTAATAAAAATTATTTCTGCTACCCCAATAATAGTATTCAATTTAGTATTTGGAAGTATATCATAAATTAATAAAGAAAAAAACTTTCTTATTTTTCTGTATGTGTAGCTATTTGAATACGATCCAGAAAATAAAAACAAAATTTGGTAAAGAACATCGATGTTCTTGTTCAGCAGATTGTATCGGTAACATCGATGTTTTGTATCGATGTTTCGCAAACCTGAAAATTAAATAATAATAATTTTTCTTCCCACCTACTAAACGTGGGAATATTTCGGATGATAATATCAATACTGCAAATGTAGCAAAGAGCGAACTTTAAAATACAAATGGAAATAGCATAATCTTGGAAGAGACTTCCATATGTGTAAATTTGCTGACAGTTTATGGCTTCCTTGCTCGACAGCTCACATTGAGGTCACCGAAATTGACACGAAGGCGAAGAGTAGTGCGCGAATGGTCATGTATGTATATATGTGGTATGTATATATATGTATATGTGTATGCATGTATATGTATGTATATATGTATGCATGTGTATGTATATATGTGTGTGTATGTATATATGTAAAATTAACATGAAGGAATTTATTTTTAATTATTTATCAATGAAACATAGAATATCGATGTTTTGGTACTGATACTACGTGGGATATCGATGTTTAAATTGTCGATGCTGAAGACAATCGAGCATCGAAGTTTCCCTTCTATGTCCCAACCCAACTGGCGAGTGCGCAGGCTTGGCTGGGACGCATGCCTTCTCCCGTTATTCGCCAGTCCACTCGAGGTCAGGACCAAGGAGGTTGTATACAGTAAACATCTGGAGAGGACCTGTCGAGTTGGGGCGGAAGCTCGTTCGGGGGGGGGGGGGGAGAACAAGGTTTAAAGAGGAAGAGAGGGGAGCACATTATCCAACACGAAATGAGTTTCCGCAATGGCCTCTGAAAGGATGGTGATTTTGTGCAGTGCGTAAAACTATGATATAATCCATTCACGGCTACTTCACACTTTTCTGAAGCCCTGCTAAAGTTATGCCTTTAGGATATTCCTCCGCCTCGTGCAAACTAAGTTTTACTAAGCCTTAATATTTTAATTAGTATTTAATTAATTAGTATTAATATTTTGCATGAGAACTATTTCTGACTATGCGCTACCAACAGTCATATTTTCTCATTATTTATATTTATTATTAATGAAATATATCGTATAAATAAAATATAGGTAAAACTTAAGTTTAAGGAAAATTAAGATAAATACTGTGATTGTGATACATGTCATATTTGGGAAACAGCTAAACACGTTATACATGGGGTGGTTTTAAAAATGTTTTATTCAAAAAGTGTGATGAAACTGCGAATAAATTATAATGGCTGCAGTAACCACTGAAACAACAATCCTTTAAATGAAACATTACATAGGAAAGTAAACTTCGTTATCAGCTATTTCGCTTCTTATAGCCACGTTTTAAATTTATATCGGAACAGAAGTTAACAAAAATTTTGTAGCAAGCAGAAAGAATTCTCTTTAAAGATTAATTTTAAAAAACTGTATTTCACATTTATTTACAACTGTGTATACTGAAATTGCAGTTTCCTTTTTTTAAAAATCTAGACTATAATATTTATTATTACAGTAACTGAACATTTATATACATCTTATTTAGAGACTCTATAATTATTTTGTACTCATTCCTTTTACAGCATCCCGAAATAATTATACTGTGTTAGTTTTAATTTCCGTTAAAATGTTATTTTAATTTTTATCGTATTATCGACTGAACTGGTAACAGTTAGAAATTATTTTGTGAACTTAATCTACGCGATTAATAATTTTCCGGCTAGCCATACATGAGTTAAACTGATTTTATATTTCATAATTTTACTTCTCTGAGAAGCCAGCTCGTATTTTATATTACGTGTTTATTTTTGTACATGTAGCCTTAATATTACAATGTTTAATGTACATTTTGTTACAGTTATTTGTTACAAAAATTATTCAACAGGATAAACAAAATACTTACTATATTACATTTAACCACTCAAAACGCTACAGATATCGGAACATATACTAACGAGCTGACTTTGCTGTTAGACTACATACAGGTTCTTCAGTCCAATCGTTGAGAGATTTTTAAAATAATGTCCCTGCAGAGAATAGAACTCACGCCTAACATTTCTTTATTTCATGTTGGCCTAGTGTTGAATATATATATATATATATATATATATATATATATATATATATATATATATATATATATATAGAGAGAGAGAGAGAGAGAGAGAGAGAGAGAGAGAGAGAGAGAGAGAGAAGAGAGTGTGTGTGTGTGTTTTCTTTACTGTTTAACCTCGATGCCTGATAAATTCACCTTAACCATAAAATCGTCAAAACTTATGAGTCCATCGCGTGGAAACTATGTCGCTCTCTATAATTCCGCAATTCTAGATCCCGTGTTGATAAGGAAGTTGTCCACGACATCGTTAGAGCAGGTTTCAAATGCTAAACATGCGAATTTAATGGCTCGGAGAAAGTTTCACAATTTGGAACTTAAAGTGTACACATATTCAGATTTATGCTTTCTCACGTTACCTTTACAACAAGACGCTTAAAATCTGGGTCAAAATAAGTATACTATAGCAACAAGCAGTTCTAAAGAATACTGGTACATTCATTTCTGTTGATATTCTGTATTCAGACAAATGTCTACCGAGTATTTTATTCGGCTACAAAAAAAAATTGTTCTACTACATATTATTTCTTATGAAGCTTGTGCAAAGTATTTTGTGGAATAGCTCTTTGGTATTTTTTAACCACAGTAGCTATCAAAATCGTATATGATGCAATAAAATTGATTAAAATTCTATTTATGTACGAAACAAAGCGGTCTTGAGGTCTGAGAACCTACTTTAATGATGCTTGCACCACGTCATAAAACTGATTCTTACCTATTGGTTTAAGTCTGCCATAGACAGTTTAACCCTTTCAAACCCACTTTAATTTACGGTTTCAGGCGATGCAAACCAAATTTTTTTATTGTGCGCGCTGTACTTAAGCAGACACAACACATGTTCATCGTCACAGCCAATGATCTGTAGGCGTATGTTCGGCTACAGTCATATGATATGAACCAATAATGACGTAGAACAGTAAGACGGTTTGCGAATAATTTACTCGCAAGTAAGACCATTGGTCATTGCGTTTCCCAGTGTGCAGTGCCAACCAACAATTATTTACACGTTCGCAGTGTACACAAATGTGTGCACTGGATTGACTGGGTTAAAGTTACAAAACGAAGAATGAAAACTTATTTTATCGTCATTTCCGATTAATACTTAAACAATGCAAAAGATTTAATTTGGTTTTGTGGACATTTGTCTCGTGGAGGGCAACAAAAAAACAAGTCAAAAAATATTTTTTTGAATGTAAGAATTCTGAGTTAATTGAGCACATACAAATGCAAGCATGTAAGACAATCTAAATTCAGCAAAATTTATATTTTAAATATATAAAAAAATATTTTATTTGTTTGTTATATTCATATAACCATAAATATTTCACCATATATCATGGTTTTTATTAATACGCATAGCTTAGGGAATACTTGGGGCCACGTTGGCTGAGCGATTAGACTGGTAGCCTTCCACCAAGGCGAACCGGGTTCAACCCCGGCCGGGTCACACCCCGGATTTTCGTAGGTGGGAATCCTGCCGGACGATTCCGTTGGTCGGAGTGTTTTCTCGGGGTTCTCCCGTTTACCCCCGCCCTTTCAATCCGGCGCTGCTCCATACTCGCCTCGCTTCACCCACATCGGCTCTCCATACATCGATGTTAAGGGCCGCCCAAATATTTTCACTCACTGAGAGAATAATTACGGGTACAGAAGCGAAATTGCGGCGTGTAGAACGAACTCCATCTGCACACATTAGCATAATGTCCCCACTGGCCAAGAACACGGCGGAATGTTATTCATCTATCTGGTCTTGGAGATAAAATTGCCAGACTTTTGACAGACCAGTAGAGACCATTCCATAAAGAGCAACAGCCAACCAGACCCAACGCCCGTTTCCACAGCCTCGCGCAGCCAACGGGTAGGGATAGGGACATTTCGCGAATTCGTTTCGGGACAAGAAAGACGTCAAACACACATGCAGTCAAGTCATCTTTGCAATTGGATCACAGTTTATTAGGCCCGCCCTGTACACATCTGAGCCAATATCAGACTTGCGAGGAAACACGTAGCTAATCCCATACTGCTATGTGTAGGGCAGCAGCCAATGAAAACACAGCTGAGGCTCCAGTAATGCACTTGGGAAATTTTCTTATCCCTACCAATGGTAGGATAGCAAGAGTATGCTATCATGAAAGGAACCACCATGACTGAATACTTCTGAGTCCCAAAGCAAATGTCGAAGCGAGGATAAGGATTTCTGTGATAACTGATGGCTCTCAGAAGTAAGGGCCACCCGATTTCCGCGAGAAAAAAAAATTCCTCTTCGTGTTATATTTCAATATCCTACAAGCACGTTTCTTTGTTTATTGGCTGCGTGTGCCTGCGAGACAAAACTCTGGTCAATCACAACAAGCGTACTCCGATACCGAGTGCATGTGATGAGCGCACGAACACGTAAGACAGGGAACACTCGAAATCGTCCAACAACGGAAATAGAGCTGTGCTAAGGTGTTTTAAAATACAGCAATTTATTATTTTTTTTCCTTCGCGAAGTTCGGGTGTTCCTGCTCATAAGTTGGTTGTCCGAGATTTGAACCGGTATCCTGCAGGTTCAAACGCAGTACCTGATCAGCTACCTCAGCCAAAGTGGCAATATATAACAATAGTAATAACGCCACCTAAAGTAGTTGGTGATCCACATGCCAATGACGTGTAACGTTCAGAATGAAAGTATCTTCTGAACGAAGTATTTCACGAATTTTAGTGTCCACTGAAATATTTAAACTCTTACTGAGCCAACGCAACTCAAACGACGCCTATTTTCCTTCAGTGTTGCTTTCACGATTAAAATTTTTTAGCGGGGCTTTTTTTAGCGGGTTGAAAATTCAACAGATACCGAGTTCAAATAATTTTCTAGAATTTTAAAATCTATGAATTTACTATATAGTAGAAATACAAGTGCAAAATCTCGTACGTAAGTTTCAATTTAAAATAATTTAAAAGATGTTTCAAAATTGCAGTTTTTATGTTGCAGTATAATCGTGCTCGTACACGCAACCCGTATTAATAAAAACAGTTTCCCTTTTGTGATATTCACTTGATTTGCTTGTATTCAAATCGTAAATGTTTATGTTAATATTTCGCATTATTATGGAACACCACGTGCAAATAAAAATCCACGCTGCTTTGCAGATGTTTCCGTTTGCATTTCAATTGCTAATAATCCGAATGAAAAAAAAAATTAATAGATTATACTTGTATTAAATAGTTTATGAAAATCCCACTTCCCCTACACCCAATAAAATATTAAAATCGTTGGATGTTTAATAATTGATACATAACCTTAAGACATTTGGACAGAAGATCAGGCTTGCGAAACGGATTAAATATGTTCAGAGTTGTGAACCGCGGGAATTATCAAAGCCAAATCAGGTTCCCAAGGACAGTCTACGAGCACCTGACCTCAGATGTCAAATAAATTTAAAATGACAGTCAGTGTCGCCTAAAAGCAGTTAGAAAAGAAAAAAAACATTTTATCGCACATTTTTAATGAAAGCACAAATCAAACATTGTACCCGCAACTGAATAAATAATGTCTAAATGCATAAGTTAAAAAGAACAAAAAAAAAATTGGTTACATATAGGAAACCTTCAAGTAAGGTTGACCTCTGAAGCGCAGATGAGAGTTAGGATATTTTATTAAATAGTTGGAAATCGAAGTTATATCTGATACTATCGCAATACGTAGTGAGCAGAATAGATATAAGCTATACAGACCTTAATTAATGTTATTACGGAAATCAGTTGCACGCTTACAGCCTCGGTCCTTATTTGGTAGCTCTATAGTGTTTCTAATTCGTCAGACGTATTTACAAATCGTGCCTAAAAGCACAACAGCTGCACTACTTATCTATTGGTTGACAGCTATTTATGTGTATTTTTGGAAATCGTATTAAAATTTCTTCTAGTTAAATAAATTGATATTGGAATAAATTATAATAACCAAACAACGTCTTCAAAAAATAGGTATTGTAAAATCGACTTACTGATATATTAAAGTAGTGACTATTTATTTACTGGGCGACCCATTCGAATGGCGCGATTGATATGTTTGTCAGTGCATTCATGGAATTTAGCCACTCGAAAACAAGATATTTACAATTTACTCTGAATACCTCTAAGCATGCCACATTTTTATGGGTCTAACGCCTTAATTAATATATAAGTTATTACAAATAATTGCATTGTATCCTGCATAATGTTCTGTTGTCACAATATATTTATCTCTGACAACAAAATCAACGGACAAAGATATGATATATTTTACGTTTTGTACAACTGCCTGTCTATCTTCATGGGCTTAACCAATCAAACCTTGTTGTATGGCACTCATAAAACCACAATTTTGCATGAGCATAATGTTTCAGTTATGTTTTGTATTTATTTTCGCGTTGCAATTAAAAGGTTGAACGTCCAGAACTGTTTCGCTCCTGTTGCATTTTCTGGTTTATTACTGTTGGAATCTAAGATATCGTAATTGCTATCATCACTGTGATTTTTCTAACGTATGTATAACAACTATATGTAGATTTCAAGCCGATTTGATCAATACATCATTATAGGCAGTTCACGGTAAAATGAGCACTCTTGAAACCCTGCTTAAAATTTACTTGTATGCACGTTGTGTATTCTTCCGCCTTACGTAGAATTAACATTGCCATGTGTCTCATCACTTTATTCATGCGTCGGCCAGGTGAAACTAATTAACAGATAAATAAATTTGTTACATTTCTAATTATGTTTATACTTCGATGGGTTTAAAAAACAGAAAGCGTTAGAAATTATTTAATTCATCACAAATTGTTACCTAACACCGCTTATTCGAAGCTGAGAATTGGAACTACTTTCCATCCATCATTGCCAACTTTACTGGGCGCATGTCACTCAGTGCGCCCTTAAAAATATATGCAGGCAAGGGCAGTGAGTTTTTTCCAAGGTTGATTTCAAAAGTGATCACTTTTCGTGAACAGCCTTTATCAAGCAGAATGTATCATTTCGGTTTTTATTCCCGTGCCAAGTTAAATACAATAGTAATACGTATGGATAGGAGAATTTCGCGAGTTCAATGCCCTGTATGCTAGATTCCACATTCTTTCGTACAGTCGAGCCTTAGATGTTTGTTCATTGGCTGCTGCCCGAGTGTTACCTCACACCTGCAAGAATGGCATTCGCTTCTTGTTGCCTTGCAAGTATGGTATTGGCTCAGTCAACCAGGGCGTGTATAATAAACTCTGAGCCAATCGCAAAGTGACTTCAGTGTACATGTGATTGAAATCTATCTTGTCCTGAAGTGAATTCGCGAATTTTTTCTATCCCTAGTAATACATGTGCAGTCAGACCACCGCTCACCCGACATATCCTGCAGGGCTCTGAACCAATAACAAACGTTTAGAAACAAGATATCTTAATTCCGTGTGGCCGAGTGTAACAGAAACGAATAAGTCTGACCAGTAGCAGGCAGTGAACAAATGGCCTGTAATCGAGTATGAAGAGTACTATAAATACTCGCATGTGCAATATTCCAGAGCGAAATGGCGAGTCTAACTCGGGTACTTGAAGTCTTATTTTAGGTCGTATAGCTTGCGTGTAACCAAATATCAAAATTTAGCCAAATTGAGATTTTACATACAAACTGTTTTTGTAACATATGTACTCGAATACTCTATTTATTTTATCTTTCTCTCAATAAAAGTGCCTCTAACACTCCGGCTTTACAACTTATAGTGTTCTTATCACTGTTTACTTCCCAGGAAGAAATTTATCGCGGTATGGTAACGCGATATGTTGGCGATGTTTTGAACAAGAATTGGCTTTTTCGTCTTTCAGGTGTCTATTTAGCAATGCTTGACTTAGAGTTAGGTATTTACAGCGAATAAATGAGAGTGATTACTACTGTATTATGAATTCAAGTGTCCAAATTTTTCAGGTTTGGAGCGTAGCTGAATTTCTGAACGCCCGTAGCCGGCTTGCTCGCCATCAGGTTGGCAACACTGACTTCAAGACAAACACTGCCTTAATTTATTCTCCGTAAACACTACTGAAAATATTTCGGTTTAACCCATTCAGACCTAGTGTACACATTTGTGTACATAATGCACATGAAGGGTATTTTCTCCTTGTAATGCACATGGTGAGGCTCACTGGCCAATGATCTTCCCTGTGAGAAACTGATTCGGAAGTCATGCTATTGGTAGAGACCTGGAAAATTCCCGGATTCGTTTCGAGACAAGTTATAATTCACAATATTGTACGCTTATATTACTGTCGTAAGTGGTAGACGCGTTTTTTGACACCTCCTGGAAATGAATGAGCCAATAACAAATATGCAATAAACTGTATGCCAATCACCGCATTATACTGCCACAACAAGCAACCAATGAACAGTTTATATCTGCATGAGTTTATACAAGATTGTGAAGTCTAGGTCTCTGGCTATTGGTCAAGGTTATGATTGGTTCTCGTTACTATAGCCTAACAGAAAGCCTAAGGCCCCTTGGTTGTGATAACGAACAAGATTTTTTTCAACTTAAGTACATCACGGATCATATAATTTCTTGTTTTGCAGCACCTGAAACCTCAAATTAATGTGGGTTCTTAAATGATTAAAAATTGCATGCGGCTTCCGGGTACAAGCAATTCATCGAGGGTTCTTTTTAAAAGGTATCAAATCAACGGCGAAGCTGTCTGCCCGTGATCTCTGCTGCACGAGCCTTTCTCGGGAAGAGGAAAAATTTCTCAAGGCGGTCCTTGAGGAACACTACGAAGATGAAGATGGGCGTGTCCCTCGCCACGAGTCCATCGGCTTGAGTGCCATGCACGTGTGTGCGTGCGTGCGTGCGTGCGTGTGTGTGTGCGCGCCTGGCGCGATGACGTCGTTATACGCCTGTT
Organism: Dryococelus australis; assembly: GCA_029891345.1. NCBI lineage: Eukaryota > Metazoa > Arthropoda > Insecta > Phasmatodea > Phasmatidae > Dryococelus > Dryococelus australis. The sequence continues at coordinate 337,238,610 of CM056995.1, read as the reverse complement.
TATGCCGCCCGCCCGCCCGCCGTGATGATAGCGTCGACACCAGACACCGCACTTCAAGAAGCCAAACATAATTTTTGTAATATCCATCTCCAGATGATTCCTCGACACTGCCGCTGCTGCTGAGTCTCAGAATAAGGCCAGAGAAGCAACGACACCACGTATGCGCCACAGCTCAAACCGCACGCCCCTGCAAAATGGTGTCTAGCCCTGGTGACATGATGGGAAGACGTTGGGCCAATAGGAAAAGGCTAGAAGGTCCGGCGACCAATTCCCAGTAAAGCAGTCACAAAAGTAAATGGCGTCGTATGATTGCCAGTTACCAATGAAATCACTTGTTGCCCTCAAGTAGGCAGTAAGGAAGTAAAGTCTGTCTTGTTAAAGGCTGTTCACTATAAAGTGAGCACTTTTGAAATCAACCTTAGAAATAAGTCACTGTTCCTACCGGCACATATTATAACGGGCACACTGAGTGACATGCGTCCAGTCAAGTTGGTAACGATGGATGGGAAATAGTTCAGTATCGTAACGTCGAATAAAAAGTATTAGGTAACCATTTCTGATAACTTAAATTATTTATTTCGCTTTCTGTTTTTTTTTTTTTTACGCATCGAAGTGTAAAAATTACCAGATTGTTAAAAATAATTTTTCTAATTATTTCACAGTTTCAATTGACCGACGCATGAATAAAATGAGGCCCATGACAATGTTAATCTTACATAAGGCGGAAGAATATACCAAACGTGCATACAAGTAAATCATAAGCTGGGCTTTTAATAGTGCTCATTTTATCGTGAATAGCGTATATCAAATCATAACTAGAGGCCCCGAGGAATTCGCGAGTTCAGTGACAAAAAGTAGGCTAGACTTCACGGTATTATTTATACGCTCTCATACAGATATCAACCGTTTATTTGATTGTTATGGTAGTAAAAGGCGGTGGTTGGGCGCACAATTTATTGCGGGTATGTTATTGGCTTATTTATCTCCAAGAGGTGTCAAACAACATGTCAACCAATTACAAACGTAACATGAACGTACATGTGTGTCAATTCCAACTTGCCTAGAAATGAACCCGCAAAATTTTCGGGTCTCTAATAATAACCCGAATTTTGCTTATCTCTAGTCATAAGCCAAACAGAGCCCAAGCATACCCCTCTCCATCCTTCTGGGACTCCACACTGAAAAAATATTTTTTCCAGTGCAGACAAACCACTTCCTATAGGGGGGAAGGGAGGGAAGAGATTTGGGTGGCTCTTAACGTTAGATGTGTTGAGAGCTGATGAGGGTTAAGTGAGGCGAATATGGAGCAGCGCCGGAATGCAAGGCCGGGAGAAAAGGGAGATCCCCGAGGAAATCTGCCTACCAGCGGGATCGTCCGGCATTATTCCCACATGCGAATACCCGGGAGCGACACCACCAGGGATCGAACTCGGTTCGCCTACGTAGGAGGCGAATAGTCTGACCACTACACCACCGCGGCCCCCCGAACCATTGGAGAATCGTTACACTGCGCAGCCACAGTATGATTAAAACTACGGAAGTGAAACTACCTCGTACACCGCGAACTCCAGCCACACACGCCAGCAAATTGGCGTCACCAATAAACAACGCGTCGGTACCCCGTTTGCCAATCAGAGACGGGTAACTCAATCTCCAGCCGGCAGCCCGGCAAATGGGGAATCTTTCGCAGCACGCGACAGATAATCAGACACGAGGCCCGTTCCAGAGCGTCGCGAGGTCGATCAGCGGAAGGGTACACATAACCGCACCTCCATTTTCACCCCATAGGCTGTTCACGGTAAAGTGAGCACTGATGAAGTCATCCTTGGAAAATGTGTCACTGCCGGTTCCCCTCGCGCAGAAGCTCGCGATGAGCCTCCAATGTCCGACAGAGCCTTGGATATTGATTCCGACGGTGAGGTTGAGGACTGGCCTTCGGACAGGTCTCAGTGCGGGAATAGCCGCACACAATTTCTGCGAAGAGTAGTGAGTCGTGTTGTGGAAACGTCCTGATAAGGTTTGGAGTTGTTTAGAGAAAATATCAAGAAAAAAATATGTTCAAACATTTGTAATTATATTTATATATTGTTATTTTGTAAAGGTCTGTTATATTAAGCCAATTGTGCAATTTAATTGATTATAAACTATTAATATTTGAGAAAACAACATAGCATGTATTGTGTGTTCTTATTTTGTTAATGGCAGTGTTTTATTTAAATACATGTCCAGTTGAGTGTACCTAACCTAACATAACCTTATATAACATAACATTACCTAATATACCCTAATCTAACCTAACATAAACTTACCTAACCTTATATAACCTAACCTAACCTATCCTAAGCTAACCTAAACTAACACAACTTAAAATAACATAACGTAATCTAAGCTAACCTAACCGCAAACACTCCACCGTACGTACTGGCATGCTGGTAAGTTGACTGTGAACCAAATAATTGTTTCAAGTCCTGACGTTGTATGACTGCGAAATTAATTTCTAAACTTTCGCAAACAAACTTGAAGATATTTTTTCTTCGTACACGTTAGAGTACAAACTAGCACATTAGCAATAGATTTAGGTTCCTAACAATTTCACTTTTTCACGTAACCGGCGCATGAATAACGTGATCAGGCCCATGGACAATGTTAATTTTACATATGTTGGAAGGATACAAAAGGAGGGGAAAAGTAGATCTTAAGCAGGGCTGTCAAAAATGCTCACTTTACCGTGAACAGCATATGTGTTTATTACATATTATGTGGAACGTAGGAGGTAGTAACACTCAAGCCAATCAGTTACTGAGTGCACTTACACCAAGATAGCTACAAAGTCACAGTGATAGAACAAGCAATACTTGTTTGTGTAGGGCCAAAAATACTTATAGTTTCCCCAACAAATATTTTGTTGAGTAAACAAAACTTGAAAAGCAAGTAAATTAATTCTGCTCATCTAACAAAATACACGTTTGAATAAGCCGAACGTCGGTTTTGGGCCAAAGTAAATTAGCCTGTCAACAAAATATATTGTTGAATAAACTATATCTCTTGGTTTCTTTACTCATTTGATTGCATTAGCTCTAAAATGCAGCTGGATAATTTGTTTGCATAGTTTGTTAGTGTATATGCTCAATAAAGGTATAAACATCCTAATAAAACGAGTTTAACGGGAAACCAAAAAGCAAACCTATAAAACTTCAAATATTTATTTGCGTACGTTGTCTAGTATTTGTTTACTTTTTCCTGTACTTAGAGCTAAACAGATGTTTAGTTGCACCAATCATATATTTGTTTGTGACAACCAAATAATAATAATAATGTTACAATTTCTCTCTCTGGAAATTGTAATTGGCTATATCAAGTTCGTTAAGGCACGGAGGTCTTAATTAAATAAAAGAATTAATTATAATTTCCTTATTTTATTTACAATAACTAAAGCAAAATTCTCTGAACTCAAATTCTCACAATAAATTGAAATCACTTGGTGTTCACAATTGACACCAGCTAATAAAATTTATTAATTACGACAAAGAAATCAATGAAATTAAATAATTAAAGATCAGTCCCAATAAACAGTGTACCAACCTATTCACTTATTTTATAATTTATGCGTTCATATTTGACAGTTCGAAAATTTACAATAAAATAAGTATTACACTTCCATTCAGTGCCACCTCAGTTCAGTCCATGCCCCACCAGTCGCAATGTTCTGGAGTTAATCTTCCCCAACTCGCATGATGTGTCGCGGAGGGCTGAGGCGCCAGCCAGTCCCGCCACTGTCAGCATTCACGGGATTCCCAGCAGGGGAGCAGACAGCCATGAGAGCATTGTTCCAGGAAGAGTGAAGGCGAGGTGGGGCTCCGATTACGGCGCGGGGCAGCGGAGTCAGCGCCAGCTGCAGCGCGTAACAATAAAATAATTTGTTTTCAACAATAAAATATTCCATTGCCACTGTGCAAACAATTAAACTGGTTTGCACCAAACAAACTTTGTTTGATTCAACGGAATCTTCTTCTGAGTGCGAGACTCTTGATGTGTAGGAAATCAAACTCTTCGCCTATCACTAGAGCTAGAAAAATTTCGCGAACTCATTTTGGGACAAGATAGTCGTCAAACACATATAGAGTGACGTTACCGTCGCAATTGGATCACACCTTGCGAACTCCATAACCGCCAGGTGTGGGACAACAGCCAATCATCACACAGCTGAGGCTCCAGTACGCAGAGGACTGAGGAGTCTAGCCTATAGGTCATTGAACTCGCGAAATTTTCCTATCGCTACCTGTCACTGTCTTCCTGTCCTGAAGAAACTTCAGCAGTTATTGATCTTCGCTGTGCAACTACCCTTTTGTTGTTTTGTATCGCGTCTTCGTCGCTTCAGACTGTGCGTGCTTCCTTACATATCACGACGCTTAGAGTCTCTCGCCCGGGTCCACAGCCTCCACAACCCCGATATTTCTTTTGTTTAACAGCACACGTGTCGTGCAGAGCCGCTGATGGCACGTCACACACACGACGCTGATATTCCGGAGGAGAGTAACTCCCGCGACATAAGAAAAACGCGCGTAGCTCAGCCAACTGCAAAACGAAAGATCGTCACTTAACGAGCGAGAACATTTATTGCGGGATGAGAGCAGCAACAGCTTTGTTACACGTTTGTCGAGAGATTTCTACCGGATGTTTCTCTTCACGAAAGCAGGAAGAGTAAGGTAAGTTCCTTACGACGGACTGGGAAAGATCGTGAGGGTAAGCAAATTTGCACACTCAACTCCACATTCCTCTTCATACTAGGACAAAAGCTGCCTGCTCTTTCTCGGTTGTATCAGTGGCTATCGAGTTCCGTCCTCCACCAGGTAGCAAATGATGTGGTCCTCATTTTATTTGCAATTTTATTACTGGCTCAGAATTGCCCAGGGCGGGAATAATAAACTATTATTAGAGACCTACGAAATTCGCGTTATTAAATGGCGACACATTGAACTTGAAACACGTGTACCTTTGCAATGCGTTTGTCGTTGGACCATACTTTATGCGATACACGATGGATAACTATGCGCCAATATATGAACGCTTCACAGTTGTACGCCCCAATCACATGCTGTCCATTCAAAAACGGAGTGACTTCACATCCCTGCAGTAGGCAATGGAAGAACGACACTGGCTCCTTTACTTACAGTATTGTTATATTTAGCCTGATGTAAAATAATAAAGCGAATTTTGCACGTCCCTAACTATTATCCATATGCAGAAATGACGAAAATGTACTCCGTAATAAAAATATTCTGGTTAACTTCCTGAATTATAATGGAAGTTTTTAACCTACACATTGTGCGGAAATAATACCAAGCGTTACGCTGCAAATATACGTATGCTGAGAGTCACTACTATATAAAGTAGAGAACTTAGCAATGCATTTGACTCTTTCCTCAGTAAATGTAGGAACATTGCCGTGGCTGTATGGGAAGATAGTTTACAAGTCTCTCTCTCTCTCTCCCCCCCCTTCTCTCTCCCCCTTATCACTCTCCTCTCCCTCCTCTCTCTCCCTCTCCTCTCTCTCTCCATCCCCCCCTCTCCCACTCCGCGTATACACTGGTGTAGAACATTTGCGAATAATTTCCTAGAGTGTATATAGTCTTGGCTTCTTGTGAATCCACAAAATCTTTCGTATTTACCGTTCCTTTTTAATCGTATATTACCCACAACATATAATCTTAACGTTTCCTCTTTACTTCGGGAAATACCTACCACAAAATCACCAAACTACTTCATAATAAGTATCAAACAGATGTACGAGTTTTAGCAAGTAGGCTAGGGTAATAATTCTTGTCGTTATAATCGTTAACAGACAAATTCTTTACTGAGTGGCCATAGCAAAATTTTCCTGCATTAAAGTTCTAAGATAGTTCGTTGATAGTTAGCCAGTTTAAGCGATACAACTATTTAACTCATTGTTTGTCTCATGTTACTCTTAGTATAAGCTATGAGATGGGGCTTTCCTTGCTGCGCCGTATACCATTAAGTATATTTCGTATCTCTACAGTAGCGTGAGGATTTTATTCCGTAAGGAGTCCAACGTACAAGCCGCTGTGTGGGATGTCACCCGTAAGTAAACATCTGAACACAGTAAACACAAATGTTTAATTAAATGTCTCGCTCGAATCAGAGAAGAAAATTCACAGGCAACTTTAGGTTTTACTTAATATTAAATCTGTGATTCTTCATAATTGTTAGTTCAGTCCATCATAATATATTTATTCTAGTAACTAGCAACTTATATTGATTGGGAATAACTCCTATTACAGTATAGCGCTGCGTAGATCCTAACAAGTAACTTCGAGACGAAAGGAAAATTTAGCGATGTCCATTCTCTGGCATTCAAAAATGTATCGTATTTGAAGAGTTACACAAACATCCTCAGTCTACACTGTAAAAATTACTTTGTATTTTCGCAAGCAATTTTGTGTATTTTTTTTTTTGAAACACTGCAAATAAATAAGAGTAAGTTGCTCAAAACCGTAGTGTGGAGTGTGTAAAAGTAGTGTTGGAATTCCACCAAGCAAGTGTTGCAGTTTTCAAAACAATTTTGTATATTTTATAAAACAATATCTTGTAAATATATAGTATTCCAGCTGTAGATGTATAACGAAATCTTTGGTAGTTAGTTTACAACGAATTGTTTAAAAAAAGCGGAGAAAATTTATACCGTGCGTAAAAATCTTTTTCGGTCTTTTATCGCACGGAAAATCCCATTATGCTGAAATTTTTAGTTTTCGTATCATAATTTTAGTTTCACAGGTATTATTGGAAATGTTTGATTATATAAAATCTACAATTTGCTAGCAGCTTAACACCTTTGTATCTGGTTTTCACTGTCCTATTTCTTGTTTGCAAAAAAAAAGGCAGGAACTTACTGATATAATTTTAATATATTCTCGACTTTTTACAACAAGCAGATGATACTTTCCTAAAATTACGCACAAAAACATTAAAGAACTCGCAAAAAGTAAATTTTCTATATTCGTGCATTGTAAGTAATTGCCATCAATCCGAAATTACGGCGCGAAAACGCTCACCAGTCTCCCACCATAGTAATTCGAGTTTTATTCCTGCCGGTGGCCCTTTCGACATTTCGCATGAGGAAAACGTTGCTAATGTTGCCGATCACCAGAGGGTACACTGTAAATAATTTCCTAGTAAACTTCTCAAACTGTATGGAAGTTTTTAACCTATACATAGGGATAGGAACGTTTCGCGGATTCATTTCGGGACAAGATAGACGTCACACATATACAGTGAAGTCACCTTCGCAATTGGATCACAGTTTATTAGACCCGCCTTGCACGACTCTGAGCCAATAGCAGACTTGCAAGGAAACGCCTTACCAATTCCAAAACTGCCAGGTGTGCGGGGAGACAGCCAATGAACACTCAGGTGAGGCTCCAGTATGCAGAGGACTGAGTAGTCTAGCCTATAGGTCATTGAACTAGCGAAATTTTCCTATCCCTACCTATACATTGTATGGTAATGCTACCATATATCAGGCTGAAAATACACGAATGTTTAGCACCGCTACAATACATAATTGGCACCTTTCGTATGCATTTGGCTATTTCCTGAGAATATGCAGAAACGCTACCATGAATGTATTGGAAAAAACTTTGCCAGCCACTCTTTCTCACAATAAGCTATGTATGTATTTGCGAACAATTTCTTAAGAGTGTAGAAACGAGGAAAATTCTCGTTATAATCTGGTACCATGCTATACTTCACTGTCCGACACCTACATGAAAACAATTTGTATTTTCATTGGTTATTGACGATTATGATGTATCATTGGCCATTGTGACCGCTGCACTGTATTCGCATGCGGGAATCATGCCGGACGATGTCGCTGGTCGGGCTGGGCTTCTCGTGGATCTCCCGTTTTCCCAGGCCCTTGCATTCCGGCGCTTCTCCAGATTCACCTCGCTTCACCCTCGTAGGCTCTCAAGACCTCGGCCCTCCTCTCCCCTCCTATGCACTGTATATTGATTGCTCAACCACTTAGTGTTTGCTAGTGGATGGAAGCGTCGTTACGGCGTGTCACAACTTTTCGACCAATGACAGACGACATCAAGCATACAAAGTCTTGGAGTTTAGTCTGCAGCTATAAAAGAACCCGAATTTTGTACGTTCTTAACTCTGGATTTACTCTTGAGTACTCACGTTTCCGTACCACTACATTTAGTATATTGATTTCTGCACAGATTTACTGTCACTTAAGACAATTTAGAAGTGAATCACCTATATCCACTACACCAAGAACACCGGTTCTGTTTGTGTCTCTGTTGGAACTCGCCACCGTCCTATTGGTCAGTACCACACCGGACACTATTCTGTGCTTTACAGGTTTCATTACTGGCCGATCATCAACCAATGGAAAGTCGAGCTGATTTCGGTCCAATCAAATGTCCTTTATCGTATAAAAGGTTCTCAAATCAATCATGTACCTTCGAGTGGCTATAAAGAATGAAATGCTGTCGTTAGCAACATAATGTTTACTGCGCTGTCGTGTTCTTGTGAGATCATCAGAACTAGTGATTTTTCGCGAAAAAAATATGAGTATGCATGGTAGACTTCAAGACTATAAGCACGTAACAGCAGTTTTTCTATTGCCATTGGTTGTTGTCTGCTTGAAAAGGCGTTTTAATACGTGGCCAGGCCACTCAGAATACGGCAACATCGGCAAGGCTCGTACAGGATTCGTGTGCAGACAATTAACACGTGTTAAAAAATAATTCAGACAAGATAGGTAAGCGATACTACAGTGTTTTGAAATATAACTGGTCTTGAAATCTTTTCGCGAAATTTCACTACCCTTAGAGATCATGTTTAACACTAGCAGGGCGAAGCCTGCACATCCACGCGAGGTTTGTTCTGAACAACAAATGAATTTTTTAATTAGCTTTACTCGAGCTACACCTCTAGGATAGTCTACAAAGTGTTAAGTATTTTTCTCCACATGTATCTCCCTTGATTACCGTGATTGCTGAAGACTTATTAGCTGAGCGTCCTCCAAATCTCTCTTAACGCTCCGGGTCTATGGTTTTCAATCCCAACTGATCCGCTTACTAAGCCTGTCCCGCGCCAGCGAGAACTACTTCGGACTCCCACCCCTATTGCAGCTGAAATAACAACCCCGTCGCAACCTTCTGTCGTCGTTTTCTTCCCGCCCCCTCCTCAGTCATGCCCGCCTCTTGATCACGTCGCAGCAATTACCGGAGAGACCCTAGAAGCAGTTAGCGGCGAGCCAGGCGTAACTGGAGACGAAGAGTTTCCGAGCGGACGTGATTGCAATCTGCGACCCTCTGGCTCGCGCAATGCAGCTATAGTCCATTCTACGTAACATCCAACTTTTCTGAAGCCAGGCTAAAGTACTACTTTCGCGCTATTCCTCCGCCTCGCGCGGCGGAATATTGAAAATTACATCAAAGGGACAGTGCACCGCATTCCTGCGCTCTCACTTCAATAATATTTCTAATAACTATTTCTTACTACACTCTAAAAAAAAAATCCATACATAGTTTTCTGTGCGACAAAGAAAGCTAATTTATTTTATGCTGTTTTATTTTCAGCAACACAATATAGCTTTAATTCAAAGATAAGGGTATATAAACAAAAGTTTGCTGCTAATAAAGGTTTTCTATATACGTTTTTGTTTTATGGCAATATTACCTTTCTTTATAGCAACGAAATACACACTATATGATCTGCTTTTGTTCACAATAAAGAAATATTGTCATGTACCAAAGGTAACGGTTTAAAGGTTTTCAGTCGTACATTGTAGTTGCCAGTGCGTAACTGTCGTCCCAAAGCAAACGTTCATAAACCAATAGGCTAGGGCTTCGCCCTTATCTGTACAAATTAAAACTCCATTTGATTTATAAAAAATGTGAAGAAATCGCGAATAGACTGTAGGAATTCCCATTACGTATTCATTGTTCTCAGTCTCACTGCTCCTCAGCCATCGACGGCGTGTAGACCCTATTACTCGACCAAGCCAAGTGAGTATGCAGAAAATATGTGAACAACACAAGGTCGTGCCATTATCTCCCTCCCCTCATCACTTGCTTACCCTTTCTCCACCAGGTTAAGGCAAAGAGCTCGGTTGCAGTAATAAAAACGTTTTTACAGTGTAGGTATTTCCAACACACCTGTTTTTGTCCTGTTTCATTCATATTAATTATAAATTATATATTATTATGTTACGAGCCGCCAGTCGGCGCCGCACGGGCAGGTGAGATAAGAGGCAGGAGACCGAGCGGCGGCGGCATATCGGCTACCTCAAAGCGCGCCGCATTTTTAATCTCCTTTTCACGCACACCCTGGCAGTGAAGAATGCTCTGGATTACGGACCTCGTCTCTCAGCACAACTCGGGGTGTGTTGAACCTTCGAGATGGTCAGGGTTAGACTATGAAAATTGCGTCAGACCTCCGAGCCAGCAGTTCTTGAGTTGGAGCGGCGGAATGGATGACTGGCGGGGTCCCGAGTGAGCGGCGTTGTCAACTGTGGGGAAAATGAAGGTGGCGATTGCGAGTGCCGGCGTTTTGAAGAACGTGGCTGGAGCCTGGACTATTGGATAGAGATAGGACAATTTCGCGAGTTCAATGACTTGTAGACTATGCTCCACAGTACTGTCTATACTCGAAACCCAGATGTATGTTCATTCGTTGCTTCCCCAGAGAGTAGCCAGTATTACCTCACACCTGGCAGTATGGGATTCGCCCATTGTTTCACTGCAAGTCTGATATTGGCTCAGAGTCATTCACGGCATGTCTAATAAATTGTGATCCAGTTGTAAAGTCAACTACAGCGTACACATGTTTGATGTGTATCTTGTCCTGAAAATGAATTCGCGAAATATTCATATCTCTACTATTGGATGACATGCGTGGGTGAAAAACGTTATAACTGATTGAAACAGACACTACTAATTACATGCTAATAATGGGTATGAGTTAATTGACTGTAATTAAGAGATATTGAGAAGGACGTTAAGTAAAGTTGAAACAAACATTAAACAGTGCGCCCACTGTTAAACAGAAAGAGTAATGAAGACAGCTAATCGATGTTGTACACATATAGTAGCAAAGTAAATAAGTTAGGAATAAAATCTAGTGTTTTTTTTAATACCTCCATCCCTTACGAACTAAGATGCACCGTTAGGCGTCCTCAGCTTGCAACAATAATATTTGAATGAAATATAAGTAAATGTTCAATTAAACCAAAATATGGAATTTTTGTTAACAGAGAAATAAAACGCTTGTGGCACATGGCATGTTCAGGAAACAACCAAACACATCATACATGGGGTGATTTTTATAAGGTCCGGTTCAAAAAGTGTGAAGAAACCGCGAATAGACTACAGTTAACGATGGGCCACAACTTATGGTCCCTCCGACACCTAACATCCGCAACCGAGCGCTTTACCTTAACTTGGCTAAGAGAAGGTAAGTAAGTGATGAGGGGAGGGAGATAATAGCGCAACCTTGTATAGTTCACATATTTTCTGCATGCTCACTTGGCTTGGTCGAGTAATAGGGTCTATGGCCGTCGATGGCTGTGCGGCAGTGAGACTGAATGACAATGAATACGTAATGGGAATTCCTACAGTCTATTCGTGATTTGTTCACATTTTTTATAAATCAAATGGAGTTTAAATTTGTACGGCGAAGCCCTGGCCTATGCAATTTTCAATTTGCAAGATACCTTTGAAAAATCACCCCATGTATGACATGTTTATTTCCTACGAATGCCATGTATCACAAGAGTTTTATCCTTCTGTCCATAAAGTACCTTGTTTTATTAAATTGAAATTTTATTTATGATTTAGTTATAAATTATATTATTTATAATTAATACGAATAAAACCAGTGAGAAAATAATTATGTTTGTAATGCTCAGAGAAATAGTTCCAATGCGAAACATTATTTTCCTGAGTGCGTACGGGCTACGGTGTCTGAGCGATTACACTGCTCGCCTCACACCAAGGCGAACAGCGTTCAATCACCGGCCGTGTCACCGAACTCTCGCATGTGGGAATCGTGCCGGCTGGTCGGCGGGTTTTCTCGGAGATCTCCGGTTTCCCCCACCCTTGTATTCCGGCGCTGATCCATACACACCTCAATCACCCTCATCGGCTCTCAAGACCTCGCAGTTAAGAGCCGCGCAAATCTCTTTACTCACCCCAGTTGGTTTACCTACGAAAAGACACCATACTCCAGACGAGGAAGTAATGGTACTTTAAAGTTACCACTTACGCTGTAAATACTATTTTGGGCTCTTCTAATATAGTTATAAACGTATTTTTTCAGACTGCCGTATCTTAAGATATACTAGTCGGACAAGAGCCAAACTACGGTAGGACCCTGCGTTTTTCACCAATGAAATGATAGGGTCACCATTGGAAGGCCCATAGGTACACGCAACCCTACGAGAACACTGCACGCCAGTTCAGAGTCCTGCGCGTAGCGGCGATGGCGCTGTTGTAGCGCGTACCAGTGTAACCCTTATAGCCTTCGCGCTTCTCGGCCGAAAAAAAAAAGGATAAAAACTATGCATGCAGGCGGGGCCCTTAGTAATCACGAAGTTTTAGCGTCGGAATGGATCACGATGTAAACATTACGGCGCCATTTACGTCCTGTTACCTCATGTGTAGGTTTGATTTTCAACCCTTTCAGACCCACTTCAATTTACTGTTTCAGGTGTTGCAATAAATCAATTGTATGATGCGTGCTGTACTTAAGTCGACACAAAACTTGTTTCGTTGTCACAGCCAATGAACTGTAGGCTATATATTCGGCTACAGTTGTATGAACCAATTATGACCTAGACCAGTAAGACGGTTTGCGAATCATTCACCCACAGGTAGAATGATTGGTCATTGAGATTTGCAGTGTACAGTACAGAACAAAATTTACTTACACGTGCTTAACGTACACAAATGTGTACACTGGGTCTGAGTGGGTTAAAGACGCATTCACGTCATAAATACTGCCAGAAGCGAATGGAAAACTTCCTCTCTGAGGTGACAGTGATGAAGATGGGCAGTTTTTTTCTTTTTAATCAAAACCACGGAACGGCTCCTTTGTATGTACTTCTAACTATCGTGTTCCGTGATCTGAAAAGTCATTGTGTTCGGTGCGACCTTGACGGATTTCTGGACGAAAGGAAGTTTTGACGAAGGGTCGTGCTTTGATAAGACCACCGCAGATATGGTCGCTAGGCGCAGGGTTGGAGGGTCCTCCTTCCGCCCGCGAGATATGGTCGCTAGGCGCAGGGTTGGAGAGCCCTCCTTCCGCCCGCGAGATATGGTCGCTAGGCGCAGGGTTGGAGGGTCCTCCTTCCGCCCGCGAGATATGGTCGCTAGGCGCAGGGTTGGAGAGCCCTCCTTCCGCCCGCGAGATATGGTCGCTAGGCGCAGGGTTGGAGAGTTCTCCTTCCGCCCGCGAGATATGGTCGCTAGGCGCAGGGTTGGAGAGCCCTCCTTCCGCCCGCGAGATATGGTCGCTAGGCGCAGGGTTGGAGAGTCCTCCTTCCGCCCGCGAGATATGGTCGCTAGGCGCAGGGTTGGAGAGTCCTCCTTCCGCCTGCGAGATATGGTCGCTAGGCGCAGGGTTGGAGGGTCCTCCTTCCGCCCGCGAGATATGGTCGCTAGGCGCAGGGTTGGAGAGCCCTCCTTCCGCCCGCGAGATATGGTCGCTAGGCGCAGGGTTGGAGAGCCCTCCTTCCGCCCGCGAGATATGGTCGCTAGGCGCAGGGTTGGAGAGTCCTCCTTCCGCCCGCGAGATATGGTCGCTAGGCGCAGGGTTGGAGAGTCCTCCTTCCGCCTGCGAGATATGGTCGCTAGGCGCAGGGTTGGAGAGCCCTCCTTCCGCCCGCGAGATATGGTCGCTAGGCGCAGGGTTGGAGAGCCCTCCTTCCGCCCGCGAGATATGGTCGCTAGGCGCAGTGTTGGAGAGTCCTCCTTCCGCCCGCGAGATATGGTCGCTAGGCGTAGGGTTGGAGAGTCCTCCTTCCGCCCGCGAGATATGGTCGCTAGGCGCAGGGTTGGGGAGTTCTCCTTCCGCCCGCGAGATATGGTCGCTAGGCGCAGGGTTGGAGGGTCCTCCTTCCGCCCGCGAGATATGGTCGCTAGGCGCAGGGTTGGAGGGTCCTCCTTCCGCCCGCGAGAAATGCACTCCAATTAGCGAGCCCTGAGAACCTGCGCATGTGTTTGTCTGATGGATCGTTCCCGATAACGCCTTCCCCGGAAACTTGCTGTGCTCGACCAATCGCTTCATCGCGGCAAAAATTTCCACTGTCTGACACAAATCGGATTCCAACTCCTATTTTGAATATTTAGTGTATATTATCGTATTTTTTTTATACCAAAGTATTTTATGATTAGGACCACCTGTTTTTCGTATCCAAATACTTACGCGCAGGCAAGGTTTCGACATCATCTACGTGCCATCTTACCTCTTTCCTTTGCTTACTGGCTGCGCGTCTTTGTAGGATGACATTTTCTAACTCATCGCGACAACCAAAATTAAGTCACCCAGTCACTGAATGCCCTTGATTCGCGAGCACACACTTAAAAGATTTATGACGACGAAAATCAACCAATCAAATAAGTATAGTTGAGCTGAATTGTTTTGGAGTATTACTAGTCGTGGATCATTTTCGTCAGACAGATTCCCTTGTCATAATATAATGCACGAATCAACCAAACATTATTTTGACGCAAAAGCATCTGATTGTGCCGTTGGACTCGTAGGTTGGAAAGAACGTACATTGATATTATTTGTTAGAAAAGGGGGGGGGGTGGTAACCATGTTCTCAGCATAGTAACGTTTTATATAAACGGCGAGAAAATTTGACTAAGCACTAGATGTAAGTGTATAAGTTACTAGTATAGTACGGATCTATTCCAGAAAACCGCCCTGTCTTACTTCCATTCCGCTTTAGCTGTTACTGAACTAGCAAAATATATCTGCGACGCAGCTGTATCTGAATATGTTATATATATATATATATATATATATATATATATATATATATATGTATATATATATATGTATATATATATACAAGATTCAATAATTGTGGCATATTCACCCGATGTATATTTCCGACTCATGCATATTGATAAAAATAAAACACGATATTTTTTTCCACAATTGAACCATAAAAACATAAAAAATAATATGCACAGTACTTAAATGGATTACAATAGACTATAAAGATATTTATAAGACTTCGCAGTACGAAGGTAACACATGAAAGAGGAATGAAACGCCGTAATTTTTACAAAAATGTGTTTATAAGGAAAGATACGTAAGTTATTGACCAAGCAAAGAGGTTTGAACTCGTCTGTGTTTTGGCCTGATGAATATTTCAGATCTTAAATACGTAGCCATAAATGTGCCAGTAGGCGTGCTAAAGATAAATTCGAGAGCTCTGGGGTCCAAATAAGATCAAGAACTTGAAATATTAGCTAGATAAAGAACTACAGGTACTAGGTATCAGTTACGGAGAGTCGAAACACGAAATCTTTCAATTTAGGGAACTGGTTTTACATATTCAGAAACCGTCAAATTACTCAACAGCATAAAATTTTAAAACCGATATCCAATGTGTAAGAGATGAAGCAGACTAGAAGCACAGCGTTCGACTTTCACGAAGAAACAATAAGCCACAGTTATAAATATACGACTAACGAATTAACTTTAAAAAATGGTTGCAAAGAGCACCGTATTGCCTCAAAAGAACAGCTGAACTATTGTTATCGCACTCCGTAGCAAGAAATATTCTAGTTGCAGGGATGAAAATGATATGTATCTGAA
This sequence comes from Dryococelus australis, assembly GCA_029891345.1. Taxonomy (NCBI): domain Eukaryota; kingdom Metazoa; phylum Arthropoda; class Insecta; order Phasmatodea; family Phasmatidae; genus Dryococelus; species Dryococelus australis. The sequence continues at coordinate 337,222,746 of CM056995.1, read as the reverse complement.
AGTCAATGAAAAATTCAACATTTGCCAAACCTATCACTGTCATAAATTTAACCCACCAACTTCATCGGGTCCGATTCTTTTATTCTGTTTTTAATTTTGTGACTCGGAAGGATTATTCGATTCTCAGCAACGGATTATTAGTAGGTTTTATCAAAGTACGTGGAAAAATCGTCAGTGTATGTTACAACTCTAATCTCCATCTTTTTGACTAATTAATGAACTGAATTTAAATCAAAACTTTGCGACACCTGGCAGGTAGACAATATGCAGCATTGAAATTCGGGTTCCACAATGCAGGGGATCTCGTACTACACGTGTGGATTGCAAAGCGAATTACTAATGAGAGGTAATCATGCTTTAATATAGGTTTCAGAGGCTGGTGTATATGTGGATTAATTAATGAAAACTTCATTTAATGGCTTGAATTTACTACCTACATTTTTAGGTGTTCGTAATGTGGTTTTTTTTATAAGACCAGTTTCTTGCGGACATGTATTATTCATTCATTAAGAAACATTCAACTCATGATACACACAATAATTATTTATGGCTGCTTCATGTACAATAACAACCACCTCGCTCTGAAAAGTTTTTTCACCTGTACCTTAGTCAGTAATATCGAAAACCGATACTATTTAAAATTGTATTTTTAAAATGTACATCAGGAATTTGAAAGAAATCAATAAATTCAATGTCTAAATTCAAATGCTTCGATATTACAAACAAATGTATCAATGCTTAGTGACCAAACTATCGTTAGGAATAACGTGAGTTGTGAGAGACGAATATTAAGTTGTGGTGCTTTTTATACTTATAGGTAAATTTTGTAAATTAAAGTCGATAAGTTCCCTATCTTACATTGATCCATAATCAGGTTATTGTGAGCAACTGAAATAAAATTTATAACTACGTTTCTCCAAACGTGTTGTAAAAAATACTATTTCACTGTTCTGAGAGGCCAGGTTTAGTTCATCAAAATTATAAAGTAGTTATTTAAGGAAAAACTAATGTCTTTATATAAAAATCCGATCACTGTATTTTGAATTTTTTTTTATGGCGTTTTGCTACAATCGGCGATGGTGCCTTCTGATTAAACTTGGACTTATCCAACGCAGTTGAATCAGTTCTCTGGTTTCAGTAAAACCGACCAGCTCAAAGATGAGACAATTGTCCTACCTTAGCAGTAATGTACGTGTCTGGTCAACAGAGCCGAATATATATATTTCTTTAATACATAGGTATACTTGCAAGTCAAAATAATATTTTTTTTGTGAACTTAACGTTTTCACATTTTCCACTGCAGATATTATAGGACATAAAAATACTTGTATTGAAAATACAGGTATCATCTTTGAGTTACAGGCAAGTTTGCTACAAGTCCTTGGTGGATTTCGCTACTAAGAATTCAACTCAACGGTAAAGTTTCTTGTGTTGTCGGAACAAAATTCATTTTTACGTGGTCTGAAAGAAATGGAGTAAATTGTTTTCCTCACTGCCTAGGATGTTGTTATGGATTCACAAACCAAGTTGTGTGAATATTATTACTATAGCAGTGATAAATATATAATGCCATTATACATGGATAAAACGAATGTTATATAACTTACACGTTCTTGTTCGTAGCGTCACTAAACCATTTGTTTTATAATACGTTCCTGAATTATTTTCATATGCGAAAATGATTATAGTATTGCTGCCATGCAGTTGCCATCTATAAAATATCTGTCATGAAGCCAGAAAATTAACATCGGAGAAATATATATTTATTTGTAAAATAGTCAGCAATTAAATTTTTTATGATGAGGAAATTACTCTCAATATTTCACAACCGTGCATAATGTTTTAAATTTTCTAGTTGAATTTTACATTTTACATTTCTTTTAAACTGTTACGAACTTTCTGGACATGTAGGTTTTCAAACTATTTGGTAGAAAAGTTTTATTTTTTAGAAAATATTATATTTTCACTTAGAATAGTATTGTACATTCCCGACAGTTCGTACAGCACAGCTGTTTTTGCCGTTCCTGCTAGACATAGTGTCGGTAAGGTGTAGGAGATGTGCACGCTAAACACTGAACCACAACAAACATCGAACTTCAAACGTAGACTAAAGCTGAGGTTAAAATTATTCGTCTCCTGCGCACGTACCCAATGTTGACCTACCGTAAACTGTCTGAGTCACATGATCAACAGTGATTAACGTGTTTCTTTACATCTGAATTTTCAAAATAAAAGCACTTTTATGTGAATAAAATACTTTTACCAAATTTCGGTATAATAAAACTGCATAGAAATTGGTCAGATGATGTATAAAAACACTTTAAATCACTACATGCAATCCACGCCATTTTTGCTAGTCGTATTTCGATGTTGGCACATGGATACGGGTTCTGCGCAGCCAGCGAGATCGCTCTACCCCATATCCGTTCTACGATTTCAAAAGTCAGAAAACCTCTTTGTTCCGTCAGGATTGCTACTACTTATACTCAGAGACCTGAAAAATTCGCGTATTAATTTTAGGACAAGCTAGAGTTCAAAACACGTGTGTTTGCATAACTTTAGCCATCGGTCCACGCGGTGTTTTGACACCTCCTTCATAACGGTGGTCCAATCATTGCCTTTCACCGTGACAGCAGACAAACCAATACACAGCGTTGGCATTGACTGCGCACAAGACGATGGTGTCTAAACTGCAGGTCATTGAAATCGCGAATTTTCTAGGTCTCAATTTATAATGTAAAAGATTATTTTTACTACTTTGAAGACCCTTGCAAACAGAAATAAAGGTCGCAAGGAAAAACTTTCTGGACCCACAACCCTAATGACTGGGGATAGGAACATTTCACGAATTCATTTCAGAACACGATAGACGTCAAACATGTGCACACTGAATTTGACTTTGCAATTGGATCACAGTTTGTTAGACACGCCCTGAACGACTATGAGACAATATCAGACTTACAGTGAAACGAGTAGCGAATCCCATACTGCCAGGTGTGAGGTAACACTGACTACTCTCTGGGGAAGCAACCAATGAACATACATCTGGGTCTCGAGTATAAACAGGACTGTGGCGCCTAGCCTACAGGTCATTGAACTCGCAAAATTTTCCTATCCCTACTAATGACTTAAGGACAGTAGGATGGTAGTCACATGGATTGTTATTACGATCTAAATATTGTCAACCTTAAATAATAATATAATGAGAACATCTTGCCATAGTGATCTTGCCTTCAATTTAACACACAGTTTTCTACCTCAGAAATCTTTTGCCTCTACTATATAACATATTTATTTCAGGAAATCAATTTTAACGACATTATGATTACCCCCGCAAGTACCAGAACTGTAATAAACTACACTCTAAATCGGAATCAGTACGAAATTCACTGTTTCGATCAGTCAAGAGTACCGGGCTGATTCAACAGTTACTTCAGTGAATTTGACTGATAAATCGGTGAAAAAATGGTAGATTTCCTTCACTTATTGATTCAGTGGCATTTTCCCACTGTTTTTCAATTGTCTGTTTTTTAATTGATGGATCAGTTAAAAAGCGTATTAAAATGGCCTTCAAACTACGTTTAAAAATGGCTGTTAAACAACGTGTATGAAGTGAAATAACAACGAATAAACTAATAAATCCAATTCAAGATATTGTCTTAAATGGGTTTCGTCTTTCAAAACACCATTTTACGAGATAATATGAACACTCAGGCTTTCATCCCGTTTTTATGTTATCATCACAGCGCTCTGTTTGAAGGTTTAAATTGCATACAATGTGATGAAGAGAGTGCACTTATATATGCCATTTGTAGGGATCGGAAAATTTCGCGAGTTCAATAACCTGTAGGCTAGTCTCCACAGTCCTGTGTATCCCGGAAATCCAGATGTATGTTCATTGGTTGCTTCCCTAGAGAGTAGCCAGTGTTACCTCACACCTGGCAGTATGGGCTTCGCTAATCGCTTCACTGCAAGTCTGCTATTGGCTCAGAGTCGTTCAGGGCGTGTCTAACAAACTGTGATCCAATTGCAAAGTCGACTTCAGTGTGCACATGTTTGACGTCTATCTTGTACCGAAATGAATTCGCGAAGTATTCCTGTCCCTAGCCATTTGTTTTAACAATCCTAACGGTACCAATTAAACCAAAAACGAAAAGCAATGGCTTACTATTTAAATTCTCACGATTTAAAAAATACTTATGAGACATATATTTTCCTCAGTTTTTCGAACTTCGCTTGGTAGCGCATTATAACGGGTGTTTGAGTTTAATCCTTGCCTCCCACGAAGATTTTTTTTTTACTTTTTTAAATTACGTTAAATTGCGCAATATAAATAGTACACTGTCTCAAATATGTTTATTTCACGTAATTATTTGGCAAAATTTCATAAAAACTATATTTAATTCGCCACTGTAGTCAGCCGTGACTTATTCAATCGGTGAAATTGTTTGTTATTAATTCAATCAGTGAAATTTTTTCACTGAAACAATCAGTGGTTTTCCATGATTGTAAGTGGAGCCATTTTTCACTGATTAGAGTAGTTGAATTTCACTGCGAATCGGTGGTTTTCCACCGATGCGGATTTAAAGTGTTTGCTAAAAGTTATTCTGGTTCAAATTATTTGCTGTTACCCCAACACTCGCTTACAGTAATGTTAAGCTGTTATTTCTCGGGAAGATTTTTTTTTTTTTTTATCCGTTTCACGAAGAGGTAGCAACTGGTTGCGGCCGGTTTGAACCTACAACGTTGTGTGGGCTTCTTCAGCGCTGTTGGTGGCTGTCAACAGCGTGCTTCCGTGTTTGGTGCGGGGGGTGGGGGGGTTCGAGCGGCGGGGAAAGACGTAGAGATTGTCATCTTGCCAGAGACGCCGAGCATAGAGATGAGAAGCGCCTTGACGTGGCGCCTGCTGGACAATGGTCAGGCGTCGTAATAAACGACGGCTGGCTTCGTTCCAGGAAGGCGCGACATCTGCAGGCAGAGCTGTCTGACGTAGGTCGGGCCCATACACTAAAGATGGGGTAGACCGATCTCGCTGACTGCGCACAACCAAACTCAATGTCCCAACATTGAACTGCTCACCTGCCAACACGTCTGGCGAAAATGGCGTGTTTTGGATTTTAGGTTAGAAAACTGATTTGTAAACAATTACTTTGAGATGAATGTATACTTCCTCTAACTAATTTTTAATGCAGTTTGATTAAATCAAAACTGGTAAAAGTATTTTATTAATATAATAGTGCCTGTCATTTAAAAATGAAGATATAAACAAACACGTTCATCACGGTTGACCATGTGACTTTGACAGTTGTGTAGGATTTGGGAGGGTCGATGTTGGGTACATGCGCAGAAGACTAATAAGTGGTCTACCTCGTATGTAGTCTATGGTCGGGCCACGCGACAGCTTTGAAAATTCGCCGCGTCGCATTTCACGTCGCGGGATCATTTCTGTGTTCCGCCTAGGGATAGGAACATTTCGAGAATTCATTTCAGGTCAAAATAGACGTCAAACATGTGTACATACTTTGCGATTGGATCACACGCCCTAAACGACTGTGAGCCAATAGCAGACTTGCAGGGAAACGAGTAGCGAATCACATACTGCCAGGTGTGAGGGTAGCACTGGTTACTGTCTGGGGAAGCGACCAATGAACACACACCTGGGTCTCGAGTATACACAGGACTGTGGAGCCCAGCCTACAGGTAATTGAACTCGCGAAATTTTCCTATCCCTAGGTATTAAGGAGGTAGTTTCCATTCCATCTTCGATTTTTCTTACAAGTCTTTCTAATGAAATATCATGACAAGTCACAAAAAAATCAAAGCTAGACATTACATGGGATTACTTAACGAATTTCTTTACATTTGTACGGTTTCGAATACACATGCATTTCCCTGTGCGGGATTGACATTATTAAATAATTAGATTATATTTTATTACGATTAGAGTGGTGAAATTAATCATGTAAGAAAAATAAGATGGATTTAGAAATAACAGTTAAGATCTTCGCTATGCCTTGACTAGATTGGATTTTAAATACTGACAACAAAAATTAAATTATGAAGAGGAAAATACGTAAATGCAAGATGGCGCTGATACTACCTCCTGGGACCTGCCTGCCAGGTGCATGAATTGCGTTATTGCAGTGTGTTTGAAATGCTAATTTTTTGATGAAATTGTTCAACGTGATCTGCAGTATGTCTACCTACGAAAATACATCCTACCTCAGACGAGGCCGGAATCGTACTTTAGAAGTGACCACGCGTGCTGCAAATATTATTGTGGAGCCCTTCAACATTGACAAAAACGGATTTTCCAGACTGCCGTTTCTTAAAACGTAGTAGATGGACACGAGCTAAAGTACGGCAGGGCCCTGTATTGAACTTTGCTACAGGCTTTTCGGCAATTAAATCTTAAGTTCTCCGCTGCGAGTTCCGTAGGTCCACCGCTGCTACGAAAACACTGCGAGCCAATTCAGAGACTTGCGCATAGAGGCGATAGCGCACGTGTCGCGCGTGGCAGTGTAACCCTTAAGTGTTTTTTTACAACTGAGCGACGCGACTCGGGCGATGGCTTTGACGTCCGTCGTTGGCGACGGGGAACAAGAATAACATTGGTGCATTTCTTAAGAGTCGGAAGGACCCCTGCGTTTTTTGTGAAATAGTTGTTTGCGCGAATACGTGTATCTCGGCAAATAAATGTTCTGCAAACACAACTATTTGTCAGAAAAGATAGAAAACAGTTGTTCCCCCCCCCCCCCCATTTTTTAGCTTCTGTCGTATTAAGTGTATTTTTAGAGAGAGAAAATCGTGAAAATGGTCAAATATCGTATTTTCAAAGCTTGCCTATGCGGTTTCCTTAAGAGGTATGAGAAAAGTACGAAGATACGGGCGTAGTTAATCTGTGGTCTTTCATGGCATGTAATAAAACACCTGTGTTACAGATCTAATTTGCACAGTACAGCCTCATGGCGGAAACACTGCACACCTTGCGCGCAGGAGCGATGAGGCGTTAGGCGTGCGTGCTAGTGTCGCCCGTATCGCTCCTTCGCTACTTAGCCTTGGACGCATGGGTCCATCCCACTCTTAAAAAATAATCCACCGAGCGGCTGAGGTAAAGGACAAATGAAATATACATAATAAAGTGTTGTCAGATACACTAATAGGAACCCAAATTTATACCGATTTTTTCTACCTCCAGAAAAACAAAAGAATAATGTTTCCCGGTGCCTCAGAAGTCGCCCACGTTCTAAAAGACCATTTCGAATTTTTATACGAAAAAAAGTAATTTTTTGGTAAAATAATTCATTTCTGAAGCGATTTTTGGGTAAAAACAGGTGATTTTTGAAAGCGATTCTGAGAGAAAAAACGGCAAAAAAAAAGATGACAGTCGTTACCTCGCGCTTCATTCTTGTATACCTGTCCCAGAACATACATTGATCTATCTACTTATTTCTGATAATGAAATTTCAGTACAAGTTTGCCTCAATACACAGAGATGAAAATCAAATCGCCTCACATAAACACAAACACATATTCCCTTTAAAAAAAAAAAAACTCAATCTCTGACTGGTTCTCGGCAAAATGACTTAAACTCTAAGATCAGTTTTCCACTTATCATCAAGTGAAGTGTATGTGACTTCCGCTTTGCCAGCTCCATTGTACAGCTCTCCATAACCAATAACTAGAGCCCCGAGTAGTTCGCGGATTGAGTTGGCAGCGAGATAATCTGGACAGTCATCTATACACTCGAGACATTATCGTTTGCTTATTGGTTACTATGATCAGCTGAAGGACTCTGTACAGGACTGTTAAACACTCACTCACGCTACTGCTTCAAGCTTATTAATGGCTCACAGTTAAACGGGGCGTGTCTAAAGAACTGCCGTCCAATCAGAACAGTAGAAGAATAGAACAAGTGTTTGGAGTCTACCTCGTCTCCGAATGAATTCACGAAATAATCGTGGCTCTTCCACTAATATTTTAATAGCTAACCATAATGTAAAAACCTAAAGTCAGATCATTAAGTTTTCAGTTTTGTAACAGCCTTAAGCATTGTTTGCTAATGTGCTCCGTTAACCAAATGAGGTGTCTACGCTTCGATGAAGTAACACTGTAATTGTTAAGAATATAAATGTGTTTGTATAGTTTACAATAGTTTTAAACATTACACACACAAAAAAAAAGCTTTACATCACTTAATAGAAGATTACCCAGAGTAATGACAAGATATATAATAATTGTATTTCGTTTCCCAAACCACTGTAAAAAAAAATCCTCCTGGCAAGAGCTATATTACAAGAAAGAGCAGCACAAATAATAATAGTATAATACTTTCGTTTGTGAGCGTTGTAAAAAGGACAGAAATAACTTCCTTTGACTAATGGTGTTAATAGCTAAATCCGCCATTATCAGCAGGTACAATTTTCAGAGACTGATTTTAAATGTGAGTCAGTCAAACATGAAGCCATTATGGGCGTCAGATACATAGAAATATTGCAGGAGTATCTTTCCAGCCACGAGATAAAGTTATGTCTCGTGGGAAAACCGCTAAATTGGCAACAATGTGTACTCAGAGCTGTTCCCTGGGGCTGTGTAAGAACTGTGCCGAGAACGAAGTACGAGGGAAATGGCAGCAGGGAGGAAAGTAAGGTAGACTTTGCTCAAGACGCAAGTTCTTTCTAAAGCGAATAAACAAATATTTAATGAAGTACTCGCCCGAGGCCGCAACGATAAGTTCTTGAGGTTGACAAACAATGCGTTTTAATAAGCTTTGATGAGTAGCAAGATTATGAGAAGTTTTATCAGCAATTCTTCCTTCTACACATCACGTGCGGTGTGTAAACAGTAAACGCTACTCGTATTTTTTCCCCGTAGATCGGGAAGACAGTTTCTCCAGCATTTTATATTTTATATAATTAGCATCGGCCAAAAAAAAATGTAATCCTTCATGCAGCATACGCTGTATGAAATCTACAGAATGGTGCAGAATAATATACAAGTGCTACTTAAATTTATGTATGCTTGCGTAATTAAAAAATGTTTTGACGTTTTACACCTATCTAATCAAATTTTGCTAAATATTTTACCACAAAATTTAGGAACATTATAAAAAATCCGAAAGACTTTCTGTGTGATAACTAAAATCTAAACATTGAAAAGGCATGCATATCTGGATATATATTTTCCATGCATATGGATGCAAGAAACAGCTTAATGTGGCATTAGTACGCACCGAAATAATCTCAGCGTCTCTATGAATAAGGCCTTGAAGTAGTTTGCAGTGTTTCAGTCTCAAATTGTACAACTATAGGCTTAGGAGTAATATTATTTTCATCAATGAAGAAAGGGTTTACACCTATATAAATGCGCGTTACACGTCGTTATAGTTCTATAGTTCTATAAATTTTCTTTGCGGAAAGGTTTATATAGACTGTCAAGGTAAAATGAGCATTTTTGAAAGCCCTGTTTAAAATCTACTTTTATATACGTTATGTTTTCTTCCGCCTTATGTAAAATTAACATTGCCATGGGCCTCTTCACTTTATTCATGCATCGGTCAAATGAAACGGTGAAATTATTACGAAAGTAAATACGTTACAAATCTGCTTATTTTTACACACCAATGCATTTAAAAAAAAAAACGAAGTGAAAGAAATATTTTAAGTTATCAGAAATGGTTACGTATCACTTATTATTCGACGTTAAAGTATTGAACTACTTTCCATTCATCGTTACCAACTTTACTGGGCGCATGTTTCTCAGTGCGCACGGTAAAATATATGCATGCAGGGGTAGTTAATTTTTTCTAAGGTTCAATTCTAAAGTGCTCACTTTATCGTGAGCAGCCTTTACCTAAATATTATCTTAAATGCACAGATGCGCCCTTCTTAGCCATGTTACACTACATATATAAAACAAGACGAGTAATCATAGGTGAAAATGAAATGATTGTGATAAAAATTCGAGAGTTGAAAAAAATATGTATACTTCCCTAAACTATGAACAAGATTACACGTGCAAGATTTTATTTGTGTTAATAGACTTGATATAGAAAAAAAAAATGTTTAGCTGGGTAGTAACCAGTTGCTCATAATTTAGTTTTTATTATCGTTAATATTTTCGTTTTGCACATACGAATAACTTCTAATGTCCCTGTATGTGGCACATTAGAACAGTTCGCAGATAAACTCATGCAGGTTACGTTGAATGTTCTCATGACGCAATTTAATATTTACCTCGAATCTATTACGTGCACTTATTAATAACTAGCACCTTCCCTGCATTACGGCTCACTTGTTTTATTTTTACTGCTCTACGATTTGGTTAACTGTGGCCACTGAAAGGAATGAACTTCTCAGCTAATTGAAGAAACGAACCAACGCCTCTTCACCGGATGCTGCGTGGGTTTAAAATTTATTTCTGTGGCGTGACGACTGGGTCGTGACAAGGATTTTGATTTCTGGTTCTAAGAGGCTTAGTAGTGACCAGCTGACTTATGTCTTCGATTACGGTTCTAGCGTTTCATTGTAGTACGTTCTTTTTAAAAGACCGGCCTATTTTACTAAGAGTTATTTATTCGGCATGCTTGTATTAATATATTTGTTATTAATATTCGTTTCCAATTTTGGCAATTTTTTAGTTTTACCGTATTTATATCGTATTTATTAGAATATAGTTCGGGGATTCGCCGCTTGAGGCCGCGGCGTGCGTGGTCAGTGACGTGTTAAGGCCGGTAGATCGGTTGGTCAGTTCTAGCCCGGCGTGCGTGGTCAGTGACGTGTTAAGGCCGGTAGATCGGTTGGTCAGTTCTAGCCCGGCGTGCGTGGTCAGTGACGTGTTAAGGCCGGTAGATCGGTTGGTCAGTTCTAGCCCGGCGTGCGTGGTCAGTGACGTGTTAAGGCCGGTAGATCGGTTGGTCAGTTCTAGCCCGGCGTGCGTGGTCAGTGACGTGTTAAGGCCGGTAGATCGGTTGGTCAGTTCTAGCCCGGCGTGAGTGGTCAGTGACGTGTTAAGGCCGGTAGATCGGTTGGTCAGTTCTAGCCCGGCGTGCGTGGTCAGTGACGTGTTAAGGCCGGTAGATCGGTTGGTCAGTTCTAGCCCGGCGTGCGTGGTCAGTGACGTGTTAAGGCCGGTAGATCGGTTGGTCAGTTCTAGCCCGGCGTGCGTGGTCAGTGACGTGTTAAGGCCGGTAGATCGGTTGGTCAGTTCTAGCCCGGCGTGCGTGGTCAGTGACGTGTTAAGGCCGGTAGATCGGTTGGTCAGTTCTAGCCCGGCGTGCGTGGTCAGTGACGTGTTAAGGCCGGTAGATCGGTTGGTCAGTTCTAGCCCGGCGTGCGTGGTCAGTGACGTGTTAAGGCCGGTAGATCGGTTGGTCAGTTCTAGCCCGGCGTGAGTGGTCAGTGACGTGTTAAGGCCGGTAGATCGGTTGGTCAGTTCTAGCCCGGCGTGTGACCTGAGCAGACGTATGTGAGCCGACGGTAAGCGCGGTAGGTATAGGTTGTTCACGGTAAAGTGAGCACTTTTGAGGCCCTGGTTACTTTTTCTTTTGGTCACTGTTTTATCCTGTAACCGCCTTTTTTTAAATAAACGTTGACATATAAGTAGGGATGGGGAAAATTTCGCGAGTTCGGTGACTTGCAGGCTAGACTCCTCAGTCTTGTGCATACCGGAGCCTCGCCTGTGTGTTTATTGGCTGCTGCCCCGCGCCTGGCAGTTATGGGATTCGCAAGGTGTTTCCTTGCAAATCTGTTATTGGCTCAGAGGCGTGCAGGGCGGGCCTAGTAAACTGTGATCTAATTGCGAAGGTGACTTCTTTGTATATGTGTTTGACGTCTATCTTGTCTCAAAATTAATTCGCGAAAATTTCCTATCCCTGCATATAAGTAGGTGGCTTAAGGGGCCGTGTCATAAATTCAGATCCCATACCTTGTAAAAGTACAAAAATTTTTTTAAGAGTGTAGGAAAACTGAATTCATTCCGACCACTCACAAGCGAATAGCAAGGTTCCCATTACACAGCGTCCTGTGGCGTGTGCTGTCGAAGTACGTTTCGTTGATAAGGTAGGTAGGTAGATAAGTGGGCTTAACATCTCGTCGACAGTGAGGTCATTAGAGACGGTGTAAGTTGCACATGGAGGAGGAATTGGGGAAGGGATGGGAAGGAATCGGCCATGGCCTTTGTTAGGGAAGGAATCGGCCATGGCCTATGTTAGGGCCGGACCGGGAATCGAACCCGGGTCCTTCCGAATGTGAGTCCAGTGAGTTACCACTGCGTCACCTTTTTTTTATCACAAAACATTGATTTATTATCAATACACACGATATACAGAGGCGTTTACCCTTAACCTATTATATACAGTACACATTCAACCCACAATATAAACAATAACAAAATACTCAAAATATCTACACAATTCTTACATGGGGGCACAAAACGATATGAGCATTTGGTGAACTGGTTTTACTGACAAAGTCGATGAACACACAAAAAACTATTTGACGTGAGGGGCAGCGCATGGCGTTCACCCCGACACGTGACACTGACTTATAACACTACCACCTATCGACGATTACTACCGGAACATTAAATTGTACACTTATAAGGACCGAGGGGTGGGCAGCGCACGGCGTACACCCAACCTCGGCAATATACACGCACTTCCTGTAGGCGTGAACGTCAGAATGAAAATAAAAAATTGCCGTACCAGTGACGCAATGTGCCACGCCGCGCCATGTTCCACCTATCTTGACGAAGACTCGCTCGGTCCGTCGGAGAGGCTAGCGGCCGAGGCGTGTGTTAGCGGTCCGAGCAGGACCTATGTCAACCCTTTCAGACCTACTTTAACTTTAAGGTGTTGCAAACAAAAACTTTAGTGATTCGTGCTGTGTTTACATAGACACAACACTTGATTCGAAGTCGCAGCCCATGAGCTCTAGGTTGAATGTTCATCTACAGCAACATGAACCAATTATGACCTGGCTCCAGTAAGACGGTTTGCGAATCAATCACCCACATGAAAGACCATTGGTAATTGATCTTCGCAGTGTGCAGTACACACCAAAAAATCACCCAAGCGTGCTTAATGTACATAGTTGTGTACACTAGGTTTGAATGGGTTGAAGTGCGTGATACAACTATTCCTGCAGTACGCGATCGCGTTAAATAATTTTAGTATTACTTGTCTTGAAATATTTTCGCGAAATGTCACTGCCCCTAATTATTATGGTAATTTAACACGTTTGGGGCCGCGGGTGCTAATAAAGAAGATTGCCTTTTCCTCTGCTGGATGTGGAGTATCGCCGCGGGCCGTCAGCTGTTCGGCGGGGGGGGGGGGATGCCATTCTTCGCCGCCACTACAGGAGGTCGACCGACAGCGAGCGAGCAGTGCATGTTGTTCTGGTCGCATATAACTAACTTTTATGGTCACGTATATAGGCTGTTCGCGGTAAAGTTGGCACTTTTGAGGCCCTAGTTACTTTTTCTTTCAGCCATTTCTTATTCTTTCAGCATCTTTTAAAATAAATATTGTCATGTAAGTAATGAACACTGTGTGTTTATTCCATCGCACTCTGAAGTTAACCTCTAAGGCTAAAATAAAATACGTTTATTGGTTATTATTGCAAGTGAGAGGGCTTCCTAAAGTGTTCACTTTACCGTGAATGGCCTATAATGTTATGTCTCCTCTTCGATATTCCAATACTGTACTGCCCGTATTCTGCTAACCTTATTATTATTATTGCTAGCTCTCAGCTGACGTACAGTTAATTAGTATCACTTTATTAGGAATGGGTAGGTGTGTTCAATTAAGACTGATTCTAATTATTTCACTTTATATAGACCTAAATCAACACATCAAAATATAACCCTTTTATAAACCATTCACAGAAAAATGAGCACTTTTGAAAGCCTTGCTTAAGATCTACTTGCATGCACGTTGTGTATTCTTCCGCCTTATGTAAGATTAACATTGTCACTTTGTTCATGCGTCGGTCAAGTGAAACTGTGAAATTGTCATAAAAGTAAATAGTTAACAAATCTGCTCAATTTTACACTTCGATGCACAAAAAAAAAGAACACAGCGAGCGAAAGAAAAAAATTTAAGTTATTTTTAATGGTTGCCTAACTCTTTTTATTCGACTTTGAGATACGGAACTATTTCCCATCCGTCGTTCCCAACTGCACTGGGTGTGTGTCACTCAGTGCGCCCGTTAAAACATATGCAGGCAGTGGCAGTGACTTTTTTCTAAGGTTTATTTTGAAAGTGTTCACTTTATCGTGAACAGCCTTTACAATTAAACTGTTACGCGCAAAACGGGGGGGAGCTATTTGTCTTTACTACTGATTCATTAATTAAAAGCCGCTTAATAAATGATCTCCTAATAATGTATTTCCTATTTAAGCCTTGGAACCTGTTCACCTTGGTCTTCCAGATGCAGACGCTTCTCGACGCACCAGGCCCGTCTAAGAGGTTGGCCACTCCCTCTGGTGTCTCGAAGATGTCGTCTCGGCGGTTCGCAGGCGACTGTCTCCCCCCTCCCCGCGGCGAGCTTCGCGTTCTCCTAAATCAGCGCGTTCGCCTCTGTATTGCCGAGCCCTCGTACAGCAAAGCCTCCACCCCTGCTTCTGCGCTGAATGTGTGTTGCGGGGGTCACTCGTTTCAGCCCACAACAATGCCCCAGGGCAGGAGCCCTGGAGCATTACGCCGGAGTGGTGTGTCGACATATTATCAAGTCATACTCCAGTTTTATAACCAGGTATGGGGTCCACCTGATTTTGACAGCCCAAAATACGTGGGCGGAATCGACGTCTCAACCGGCAACGTCTTACGGATACTGTAATTTTACAACTATGTGCTGCGAGTTCAAGTTGCGGCTCCTTTTGCGTATAGTAACTGTGCTGTTAAATAGCACGGTATTCTCTTGAGGGCGGAACAATTTTACACAGCAGTATTTTTTTTTTTATATAAAGTTTTTGCGCGCTGTTACTTGGGAACAGTCCACGTAAACATTGGAGTGTGAAGGCCCGTATGACTGTACCACGTGTTTCTCGACGTCGTAATGGAAACTTTTGTGGATTCGCGTGTGCAATCAAAGTAGCATTTATCAAATATATAAATAACCACATGAACTGCATTATACTGGCTTGCTAATTGGTAGTATTTGATGACCGTTTTTTTTAATAATAGGTAGGTGATTGTGTTGACTATAAATTTCAGTGTCTATATTTACCTTGTAGGAAATTCCATGGTGCTTAGAAAAAAGTTCAACTTTTTTTTTTTTTTTCCGTATTTGTCTCGTAGCCCTTAAGTTTCTTCTTGAAAGACAAGAAACGAGTTTACGTCAAGATTTCTTCTCCTACTCTATCAAAACGCCGAAGTTAATTACAAGTTTAGGCACCGGTAACGGAAACTTGTCGTCGAGCAGATACTTGCCTTTAAAGCAACTTTAACCCCAGGCGGTGGAAGTTTCAGGTGCTCGCGGTAAAGGTAAACGACACGTGCGCTCGCACAAACCTGCTCCGTATTCCAACAAGTTCGTGCGCGTAAGGTGTAGGCGGGAAACTACACCGGGCGTGTTCGGCTTAGTGAGTGGCGTGCAAGGAAAAGAACACCATCTGTACGCGGCAATTATTCTCGCCGTAAATACACACTTACGATTTATCATTATAGTGCACTGGCAGTTTCTTCCGCCTTTTGTATCAAACCTTTGAAAAATATTCCCACGCATGACGTGTTTGGTTATTTACTAAATACAACCTGTATCACAAGCGTTTTATACTTGTGTTCATAGAAGTTACTTTTTTTTCCTGTTAGGTTGAAATGTTATTCATAATTTATTTATAAATTATAATGGTTCATTTGCAAATAACTTGAATAAAAAGTAGGGAGAAAATAGGTATGTTGGTAGCGCCTGGTGAGAAATATTCCTTACACAAAATACTGTCACACTTAGTGTGCACGAATACGGTGCGTTGTCCCTCTGGTGTAATTCACCAGGATTAGTTAAACTTAGTTTACACGAGGCGGAGGAATATCCTGGAAGTACAACTTTAGCAGATCTTCAGAAAAGGCTGAAGTAACCGTGATGGATTAAACTTGTTATCGTGTAACATTGTATAGG
Organism: Dryococelus australis; assembly: GCA_029891345.1. NCBI lineage: Eukaryota > Metazoa > Arthropoda > Insecta > Phasmatodea > Phasmatidae > Dryococelus > Dryococelus australis. Next base: position 337,206,628 of record CM056995.1, on the reverse strand, counting down.
CTGTTCACGGTAAAATGAGCACTTTTTAAGGCCCTCTTAAATTTCTCCTTTCACCTAATTTCCATCTTCCTGCTGCTTTTTATCATAAAACTTGCAGTGTGACCAATAAACACAGTGTATACATTCCACTACTCTCAGAATTTAACACCTAAGGCTAGAATATGATATATTTATTAGTGGCTAATGCCTGTTGGGAGGGTCTTAAAGTGCTCACTTTACCGTGAATGGCCTATATAGATATATATAATTTTTTTAATTTAAGTGCACTTATCGTTTTCTTAACCATTATTACATATTGTGTGATTTTATTTAGATAGTTACTTTATATTAAACAGAAACCACTTTTGATGTTTCCAATTTAATGTGGCCAATACAGATAAAAACAGAACTTCTAACAAACCAGACTTTTCCTCAGCTTATGTCTAAAAGCAGCACACATGCCTTGCGAGGGTTTCAAATCCAGAACTCCATCATTCTTAAGTTGGCGCTTCAACCAAAATCGGCTCATAAAATTATTCTTTAGTTATCAATATTACCTGGTATTTAAGGAACATAACGATTTGTATTGTGTTATGTTCTGGAATCTTGCAGTATGCGAGAATGTGGGAAATATTTAAAGAAAGATCAACACGGTAGTTTGGATTTATTTGGGACGAACCGTACGATTTTTTTTTTCCACGCACTGATTAACTTGAATGTGAATTGGATGGGTGAGGAGGTAAGGAGGTACACGATTAAGTAACAGTATAATTATCCACCTCCCTGAGACGCTATCCATAGTTTAGCCGACTGGGATCGAACCTTTCGAGTGCTGGGCAACACGACAAACTGCTATGTGGATAGAACAGGTACAAAGGATAAACTGTCGTTCATTAAGGAGTCTGGCTATTGAAATAACCAGTATCTCATACATGTCGAAAGCTTTGCAATTTTTTAGCACTGTAAGAAATCAAGTATAAGTTTTTCTGTCCCTTAAATTTTGCGCGAATACCGTCTCAATTCACGATTTTTCTACAATCATACTATTCATATAAAAAGTATTCATTTAAAACAAATTCGTGTTTTTGTGGTCAAAAATTTTTAAATTTATTCTTAAGTGTAAATCACGTGGAGTATTGTGCAATAGCTAAAATTTTGTAGAGACATATTAATGGAAATATTATTTAAAGCCGAATGTAGAAAAGTAGAGAAATTGTTGTCATTATTTAGAATTTTTTTTATTGGTTTGAGTGTTACGTTTTATTATTTGCCGCAAAAAGAAGAACGTTATAATTTGGCAGGCTGTTACGCACGAACTAGGCAAATAAAAAAAAACCACAGTTTCCGTGCTTTTCACGATACAAGTTTTGACGAAACCAAAAGCAAATTCCGTTTTCCTTTGCTTTCACCATCCTTACTGTAAACTGTTCAGCATTTTGTGAGGCATGCATCATGTGGAAGAAATTCTTTTGGACGGTTACTGGAAATCAACTCAGATAATAATTCCTGTCATATAAAGTTATTACAAGTGAGAGTTTCAAGTGACAGGCATTTTTGAATAATTAAGACGTTATAAAGTTGCAATTTTTGCCGATATTTTTAATTTCTATAAGGGAATTTATGCTTGAACTGAAAATTGTTTACATTACAAACACAATCCTGTTCTTCAGGTTGGTAACAGTTAAATAAAAAAATCCCAATTAGCATTGTTCCGTCCGGCATTTTGCCTTACGTGGTTCGGAAACATGTATCATATCGTATTAAATTACGTTCATGAACATACTAAAATTGTTGGCATTGTTATAACTACGAGACTTGAGAGTGGATGACAAATACTGCATGGCTACTCTTTCCGTTCACCTACAGATTACGTGTTACAATTATCTCGAGTTGTCATCACTTCTTGAAATGCAGCCTGCCCAAAGAGAAATAACCTTGCAAGATAACGAAATTTCGTCTTTGTCACGGACAATTTTCGAACTTGTCGAAAGCAAGTTCGCTCAAAGACGGTAGTGAGGTCCCAATTTCACAGTACTGCGTAAAAATGGGGGGGGGGGGGGGGGGGAGGGGGTCCACGGTGGCTGAGCGGTTAGCCTGCTCGCCTCCCGCCAAGGCGAACCGGGATCAATCCCCGGCCGGGCCAATCCGGATTTTTGCAAGTGGGAATCGTGCCGGACGATCACGCTGGTTGGCGGGTTTTCTCGGGGATCTCCCGTTTCCCCCGCTGTCCTATTCTCTCGTCGGCTCTCAAGACCTCGTTGATAAGAGCGACCCAAATCCCTTAACTCAACATGTACTGTGTTGTTTGACATTAGACTATTCAGTTATTATTTATTCTTAGAATAAGTGTATATATATATATATATATATATTTGGTGGCACGCTTGAAGCAAGACATTCTAAACGTGGCACATGTATAAAAAATGGGGTGGGTCTGTGTTGGGGACATGGCAGTATGTTTTGCCTGAATAAGTCTACGTTGACGCGCTCAGACGCCTTGGTGTTAATTTTACGTTCCCGGCACCGCTTTGCTCGATCATATGGGGTTTTATGGGCGTCACTGGATTGCGTTTGAGACGCTCTTTCCAACCGCATACGAATTCTGTATTTCAACTTGGCTTTTTGACGAGTATAGGCCGATATTGTGTTAGGTTATCTTAATTTTTACATTTAACTAATACATTTTCATCGTAACCAAGCCACACAATGTTTTTATACTCGCAATGGATTGATCTTGACGGTATCTGTCGACTGAAACTCAAACGAGCGTCGTAGCTTCTCCTTGTCAACAGTTACACTACGCGGAAGTTACGAGACGCGGCGAAACTATCTCAAAATTGCGCCCCCCCCTCCCCCCCCCCCCTTCGCGATGTTTCGCAGTCCTTATTCAACGTAACATATTCTTTGATCCTCTGGCAATCGAGTGGTGTAACTGAATTTTGAATGTAGAGATGCAATGCCAAACTGTATCCCCCGATCTTATCATCGGATTTTCTGGATTGCCTCGCACTATGGTCGCAAATTTAAAGACGCATTCGCGTCAAAAGGTCGGCCACCCGTGGCGTGCGCGGTAGTGTGGTTTCGAATTCCCTTCTTCACTTTAAGTTTCCCGGTCGAGTGTGCAAAGTAGACTCGGCATTCGCCACCAGACGCTCTCACGTCGCTCGTCTAGGAACTTGACTCGGTGCTTGTCAGAGCGCTGCATCACCCCCGACAGCAAGGGTGACCCGGGCGTCGGGGGTGATGAGCGATGGCGCGGGGACACATACGTACCTCGGCTCCCGCAAACTGCGGCCGACGGAAGGTGCGCAGTTGAGCGGCAAGGTTATCGCGCGTAGCGCAGGCGCCAGAGACATCTTGTTTACACCACTTGCTTGAAGAGAATCGAGCAGGGGGGAGGGGGGGGAAATAAGAAGGAGAAAAAGCTGTTATGAAGTTCTCTCGCCCAGCTCGGTATCTCTTCGGCGCGAACAGACTCCTCTTGCAAGTATGTGCGCCAGTCTACCCGTCACACACTTCTGTAACTGTGAACATTTCTAAAACTCTTTCAGCACTCTAAATCTGCATCAGCGAGAATTTCACTGCTTCAATCAGTCAAACGTATCTGACTGATACAACAGTCACTTCATCGGATTTAACTGATGAACCAGTGAAAAAAAACCGCCATATTTCATTCACTGATTGATTCAGTGACTTTTACACTGTATTCTCAGTGGTTTATTTTTTGACTGATGGACCAGTGAAACATCTGAGCAACTTGCTCCGTCTCTAATTAGTTTTGACTGATGTATCAGTGAAATTGTGTGTAAAAATGGCTCTCGGACATTGTTTAAAAATTACCTTCAAACAACGTGTGCCAAGTGAAGTAACAAAAAAAAAAAAAAACAAAAAAAAAAACGAATAAAACTAATACTAAATACTTCCTAAAATGTGTTTCGTCTTTCAAAACGCCATTTTACGAGATAATAGGAACACAGCCTTTCATTCCGTTTTTACGTCTTTCATTTCGATTCCATGTAATCGTCACAGCCCTCTGTTTGAAGGTTTAAACTACATTTAGTGTGGCGAAGAGAGTGGGCTCATATATACTATACGTTTTAACAATCCTAACGGTACAAATCAAACCAAAAACGAAAAGTATGAACATACAACTTCAAAGTACACGATTTCGCATTGGTACTATAAGATATATATTTTCCTCTCGTTATATAAACTTGGCATGGTTGCTCAGATGGCAAGGTAGCTGCCTAGAATAGAAGGGTGTGAGAGTTCACTTAAACACTCTGTGGTTTTCCACTGATTCTAATTGGAGCCATTTTCACTGATTAGAGTATCTGAATTTCACTGCGAATCAGTGGTATCCTACTAATTCGAATTTAGAGTGAGGTACATGTAAACGTGGTTTTAGTCGTGGTATAGTGTGTTCGCGATTTCTTCACGATTACTAAATCAGTACTTTTGACATCCCCATGTAACATGTTTCGTAGATTATTAAATATGTCATGTATAGAGACCTGCAAAATTCGCGTTATTTATATGAGGCCAATTTAAACTTAAAAACTCTTTTACCTGTGGGATACGTTTTTCATTGGACCATGCTTTATTTGACACGCCCTCAGTGAATCTGCGCCAATATAAGAACACTTCACATCTTGTGCCCCAATCACGTACGGTTCACTCAGAATGGGAGTGACTTCATATCTGGGTAGCAGGCAATGGAGGAACGAAGCAGGTATGATTATATACGGTACTGTGAATTTAAGTTTGATGCCAAAAAATATCGCGAATTTTGCAGTTCCCTAGTCATGTATCACAAGCGTTTTATACTTCTGTTACTAGAGAAGTCTCTTATTTTTGGTTAAATTGAACTTTGTTTTACTAAAATGTCACATTTATATCGTATAATTTTATTAATAATTTATACGAATAAAAGAGGGAGAATATGAGTGTGTCGGTAATGCCCAATAATAAAGGCTCTTATGCAAAATACAACACATTGCACTCAGTGCACACGAATGCAGTGCGCTGTCCTTTTGTTATAATGTTCTTGACTCGATTAAACTTTATTTGCGTGAAGCGTAGTAATATCCTGGAAATAGAACTTAAGCATGGCTTTAGAAATGTTGGACGTAATCGTGAATGGACTATAACGAACACATTTTTGTTTGGTAGTGTTCAGAGTCGCCCCCCCCCCCGGCGGGGGGGGGGGGTCCAAGTTCGCGAGAAATAGAAGTCTTACTTAGCAAGAAGTATAGAAATTAGCATATTATGTAATAGTAGTTGCAACAAAGTTGGTGAAAAACTGTAATAGCAAAGACAATATAACATTACTCATAATGATGTAATACCACCAAGTAATTTATATCAACTACGGAAGAATGATAGAAATATTTATCATTTCCCCAAACTATTATATATATACACACACACACATATATATATATATATATATATATATATATATATATATATATATATATATATATATATATATATATATATATATATATATATATATATATATATATATATATATATATATATATATATACACATATACACACACGCGCGCGCGCGCACACACACACACACACACACACACACACACACACACACTTCCAGAAGACTGTCCACCACATGCTACCACTTTTTTTTTAAATATCCACTAGCTTATCCTTTGAACGCTAGATAACAATTTTGTCTACTAGGTAGTAACTTAAATCCCCCGATTGGTGTAAAATCCACTAAGAAGGGGGTTTGTTTTAATTTTTAATCGTTGTTATATAATTTTAAATGATAAAATTACAATACATTTTATCAGAATTATATTTTTGTATGCAGCCTACTTATTTTGTGGTTTCCATTACGTAATTACTTGAATAAAAACTGTCCAATTATTAATGCATGCGATGGTTTTGTTCATTAAAACATAATATGATCAACAAAACAAATCCCACCGAAAAACTTCAGTTCTTGAATTAAATATTTTGTATACCCACGCACAAGACCTTTTTCCATAGCCTGAAGCAATCCCTCTTCTCGCCTTGCGGGTTGCCGAGGCACGGCTTTGATAGGCACTGTGCAGTTTTCGCGGTATCAAGAGCCAAGTGGCTCGTTGCCATGAAAATCGCAATGCTTCAGCATTAAGGGGCTCTTCTACGTGAAGCTGAAGAGGCCGAGAAGCGATAAGGTTCATACGGCCACTTGCATCAATGGCGTAATCGTCGCTACGCACAAGCCCTATGGAGTGGCACGTAGCGATCTCGTCTCGCAGCGTGTAGCTATGGAACTTTGAAACATTGTCCTCGTCACATTACAAGAGAAACGTGAGCAGCGAATTTCATTATATTCATATCAAGCGTAACATATAGGGCAACCTGAATTTTGAGAAAAGATTCCACGACTATTTGTACTCAAAAAACAGGTTAGATCAGAATGATTTTTAACTCGCACGCGTTTTATGGGTCTGCCCCCAAATCTCAAACGTACAGTATCGGAGTAACCTAATTCTAATTGGCCAGACAAGTCAGAAAAGTCTTCTCTTAGAGACACGCTGCCAAAAAAGAATAATAATCCTGCTGGTTTGCCCGTACGGTATTGAAATCTAGCATGAGTGGAAATCTTATCGATAAAATCAGGGGTCCTTGATGATAACTTTAACGTTTCATTCCTTTATCGTTTAGGGCATATATTCTTTTATTATGTTTACATATTGGGGAAACGTTTAATAGTTTCGTCAAAAACTATTATTTATTTTTAGAAAAAGTTGTAACGGTGTTCGTGTCAGTTAGGCGCGTTACTTAACCCATTCAGACCCAGTGTACACGACGGTGTACATTACGGACGTGTAGGTAATTCATGGTCTGTACTGCACACTGCAAACGTCAAGGACCAATGATCTTACCTGTGGGTAAATTATCTGCAAACCGTCTTACTGGCCGAGGACATAATTGGTTCATATAACTCTAGCCGAACATATAGCCAACGAAACAAGCGTTGTGTGGACTTAAGTACTGCACGAATCATAAGATTTTTTTTTTGTTTGCAACACGTGAACCTGTAACTTAAAGTTGGTCTGAAAGGGTTAAAGCCATTAAGAAGCACGCGAAACTAACTCTCGGGCTCAGCAATTGTTTGCTTTTGCGGCAATAAACCTGTCCGCGTGTACGAACAACCGTAGAGGCTAATACACAGGTATTGGTAGAGGCAGTTCACGGTAAAATAAGCACTTTTGAAAGCCATGCTTAAGATATACCTGTATGCACGTTGTGTATTCTTAAGCCTTATGTCAAATTAACATTACCATGGGCCTCATCACTTCATTCATACTTTGGTCAAGTAAAATTATGAAATAATTATGAAAGTGAATATTTCACGAATGTGCTAATTTTTACACTTCGATACATTAAAAAAAAAAAAAACCAGAAAAGGAAAATAATGATTAGAGTTTTCACAAATAGTTACCTAACGATTTTTTTTTCCAACGTTAAGATTCGGAATTTCTTTTCATCCGTCGTTAACAACTATACTGGGCGAATGTCACTCCGTGAGCTCCTGTGAAATGTATGCAGGGATGTGCAGGGATTTTTTTAAAATGTTAATTTCAAAAGTGCTCACTTTATCGTGAACAGCCTTTCGCGAATTATTAAAGTCTCCAGCAAACTAATCATTAAAATGCTAGCATCGCGGTCCATGGCCTTCGTCCAGTCATCGATGACAGACGAGCACGCGAGAGTCCTGCCGGGGCTCAGGACAGGAAGCGCTCGGAATCGACTTGTCCTCAGTGTGAGCGCACACTCTGTTGCTGGTTGGCTGCTCCTGTCAACGTGGAACGGATCTTGCGTCTGATTGGCCCCACCGTGATGTGTATTAGTTCCCATTGGTTCGGCTTGTGTCGGAGAGACCGGGCCACACGACCTGCCGGGACTGTTGGCCAATTTGTAGGGCGCGCGATAGGAGTACATGACACACGAGGAGGTTTCGCTATTGTACACATCTTTGTTCTGTCACTGACTCAAAAGGAACTTCTGATCAACACGGTGCAGCAAATCACAAGGCTCATACTTAGAAACCCGCAGCAAAACAGACACTAGGTGCACTTAAGTCAATAAACTTTAACTCCGGTTTTCTTCTGTACTCTTACACTCTCTGGGTCCGGATGGCTGGAAATTTTCAATGTGAATACGCGCGTTTATCTTACCTTCAAGCAGGGTTGTCAGGACTTTCAGGGTATTGGATGAGGACGGGTTAAAGCTAAACGGAACAGGCTGTATTATTCGAAGCACATACCTTGCCCCTGCATATAGGATGAGGCCAGTGTTGAGCTGGGAACATTGGCGGATTGGAGATGGGGAGAAAAAAAAACCGTATGTCTCGAGAAAAAAAAACACGCACGCCACGACGATGTCCACCAAATTCCCTTCATGCGGGCCCCTGTCAGAAAAATTCCGTCATTTCGTGGCGTGGCACCGAACCGGGGAACCGCAGCGGTGGCAGGCTATTAAGAAACAACTGATCTAGTCGTTGAACCCTGCAGACAACGACGGAAAGTAGAGTTTCGTATAGGCTGTTCACTTTTAAAGCTGTCGTCTGCGTGGTGTCAATCATAGACTACATATGAGGTAGACCTCTTATTCGTCTTATGCGCATGTGCCCAACATTGACCTACCCCAATCCTACAAAACTCCTACACAACTGTCAGTCACATGGTCAACCGTGATGAACGTGTTTGTTTATATCTTAATTTTTAAATGACAAGCACTATTACATTAATTCAATGGTTTTACCAGTTTTAATATAATCAAACTGCATTACAAATTGGTTAGAGGAAGTATACATTAATCTCAAAGCATTTGTTTGCAAATCAGTTTTCTAACATAAAATCTAAACCACGCCATTTTTGCTAGACGTATAGGCAGAAAAGCAGTTCAGTGTTGGGACATGGAGTTTGGTTGTGCGCGGCCAGCGAGATCGGTCTACCTCATCTTTAGTCTATGGTGCTAATCCTCTTTTTTTTTTTACGAAACTATCAAACGTGCTCCCTATATGTTTACCTACGTAAAAGAAACATACCTCAGACGAGGGAATAATTGCACTGTAGAGTATTCAGGGTAAAGTGAGCACTTATGAATGCCCTGCCTAAGATCTAATTTTCTCTCGTTTTGTATCCTTCCGTCATAGGTAGCGTTTACATTATCAATGGCCTAATGACTTTATTCAAGCGTTCAGTTAAGTGGAAACACGAAATCATGTTATTAAAAATCCATTACGTACACAAATGTGTGTGAAGTAAATAACAGCCAACTCGAGTTCCTATAAATGTGAACACTATCTCGTAATACAACGTTAGGACTCGGAAATATGTTACTTAATACGTTGCCAACTTAATTGGAAACCTGCACACCAATGTGTACCGTGGTATACAAGCAATAACCTCCTGTGTTTTTTTTTTAAAAGGTTGAATTCAAAAGTACTTACTTTACCGTGAACAGCCTATATTAAGGCATCATACATTTTTTAAATGTTATTCTCGAGCCCTCCAACAGGTGTATCTTAAAAGACAGTATCCATTACCAGCAAAACTTCAATAAGAGCTTGTCTTATACTTTGTATAGATTTGCCACCGTCCAAAGTCCAATAGGTAGACGCTACACAACGAGAAGACTGTCCGCCGGTTCAGAGACTTGCTCGTAGCGGTGATAACACACTTGATACCTGTGGCGGCGTGGTCCTTATCGCTATAGCTCTTCTGAGTTGCAAACGCAAAACATGCGAACGGTTTAGGGCTTGGATGACGTTAGCACCGTGATGGAAATTTGGTACGATACCTATGATATGAATTTGATTACTATGTATTCAATGGTTCGGAAATTTACTACATTTTACAAAAGGGCTTAACTCAAATTAAATTTTTGCCGGAAAGGGTTTAGGGCCTAAATAACCTTGCCATTGTGTTGTATGTCCTGTACAGTGCCTATGTTATGAATTTGATGAGCATAGCATCACTGGTTTGGAAATTATTACTATATTTACAAAATGGCTTAAACTCATAATTGAATAAAGTGATGAGACCCATGGCAAAGTTAATTTTACATAAGACGGAGGAATAAATAACGTGTATACAAGTATATCTTAGCAGGGCTTTCAAAAGTGCTAGTTTTACCGTGAACTGTTTATATACTAACGTCATACTTACTGAGTAAAATGCATTTGATAAGTGTGTGGAATTTGTCAATTCTATATTTTTTCCTTGGTTACATTGTTTTCGTATCACATTTTAGGGACGTATTTGTAAAATAAAATTCAAAAAAAATAATATTTCAAACAAATAAAAAATGCTTAGATTGTTTTGTTTTGCGCAGATTATCAAACACTACAAACTCAGTTTGTAAAACATTATATATATATGTATATAATATATAATATATATATGTATATAATATATATAATATTTATATATATATATGTATATATATGTATGTATATAATATATAATGTATAAATATATATCGCGGGTTTACACTGAAGATCAGAAGATCATGCTCAAATATACATATTGTTGTACGAATGAGAAATTCAAAACATTCGCAGATGTCCTACTCTTGTACTGGCACGACGATATATTAACATATATTCTTGCTGTCAGGTTTCTATTGAAGTTGGTAACGATATATGAAAAGTAGTTACATGACTTCAAGTCGTATTAAAAATGCTATATTTAAATTTGTCGAAACTGAAGGTATTTAAATTAAGTTTCCCCAGTTGTACGCATGTGATAGTAAGAATGTATTTACTTTCTAAGCAGTTCCATATTTGAGGAGTTGACTGGGAGAAAGGCCTCAGCAATAAAATTGCGTTCCAAGATAACGGCAGGTGAAATTTTTTTTTTTAACTTTCATTGTCAGGAACTCATAACAGCTACAAACTGTAACTACTCACGTTAATAAAATAACTTCTATTTACAATAAACGAAGGCAAGGAAACAACATCTATTCGATAATACTAACATCATTGACCGATAGAAACATTGTAGATTATCTTGGTGAAGAATCGAGCTATCGATACCAGAGTTTGTGCGCTGTATCCATAGGAAATCAGGAACATCGAAAACAGTTTGATGTAAGAAAAGTCTTGGCTTTCTTAATCCTTTTTTTCCAGACAGTCGATCGGTGCATTAATTACGTTATCCTGTACACGGCAAAGTTATCTTTGCATGCACTGTAATAATAATAAAAAAAACGGACAGGGATTTCAATACTGCCCAATCAAACATGAACAGCCTGCAAGTACGTTAGGTGATGCAATAGACTATTACTAGAGACCTGAAGAGTTCGCGGAATCATTTCGGGACATGCTAGAATGCAAAACACGCGTGTTTATAAAATATTAGCAATTGGTCCACTCGGTGTTCGACGCCTCCTGGAGAAGGCTGGCCCAATCGTCGCCTTCCACCGCGACAGCAGACAGCCAATGCACATCTGTACCTCGGCATAATTTGTGCATAAGAATTTAGAGTCTAGCCTACAGGTAGTTGAAATTGCGAAAATACCAGGTCTCTTAACTATTACTGAATAGCATTCGGTAGAGTCAAGGCAGGAAGAGTACCGGACGTAGACCACAGACGGAGTAGATGGGACCCGATTAGTTTAAAGTGGGGTGTAGATGGAGCTGCGATGGATTGCAATGGGAGGGAGGAACTGGATTTCCCCGATAAAACCCGTCATATTCTGGGGCAGGCCTGCTTCGAATGGCTTAGTTCCATGACGAGACGAAATTTACTCTCATATCCCGGAAGACTCTTAAGACCACAGGGAAGGTGAGAGCATTACGTATCCAAATTATGTTCAGGCCTGTAAATAAGTAAGATTATTTATTGTGTTTGTAGTAACAAATAAACAAATAATAATCATAGACTACGGACGACTGCTGCGCATAAAATTCTGTTGAGGAACTTTCCGGTCTCTGACTGTAAGTAAATTTATCTATCGCTTTGGAAGTAGGCTTAGATGTACGCGTCGTGTGCTGATACGGAGAAAATACAGTATTCCAGTTAAAGAATATACCTTATGCATTTGAGTTAGCTATAACAAGAGGAATGTAAGTATAATCAATTTATCTTACGTTAGTGTAATTTTTTTTATAATAAACTCAAAACTGTAAGATTTTCTGACGGTTTTACTTTTATGAGCTTAATACCTGGAAAGTACAAAAGCGTTAACCAATTTTTTGGTTGGTTACAGTTTATGGGACGTAAGGGAAGAGTCAAATCACTTTTTTTTTCACTGCATATTTAAAATAAAATAAAAAAGTATTTTTACCACCCGAAAATAAAGGAAAAAATTTGTCGATTTTTTTTTTGCATTTAACGTACGCGATATACAGGTTCATGGGAGTTAGATATACGATTATTGCGAAAATCGAAACAAATTGACAGAAAACCAAAGATGATTGTAACCTGATATCAAATCGCACGGAGAGTACGTACATTTTCCTCCACAAGCTATTACCTCCCTCTTCTTGCACCTCAGTTGCTATAATTATATCTCCTCCTTTGTAGCACCGGCGAGAATAATGGAAAGGCCCAATACAAGACGGGGAGAAGTTTTCAAGAGTTTCCATGCCGGAACTAGTCGACAGCCGCGCTTACCTCGAAGGCGAAATTCACGATCCCCGGTGGAATTTACCTTAATTAACTCCCGCCAACTTCCTTATTGGCTAATTCATACGTCCTTTATCACCTCGTTGGCCCACGAGAAACTAATTCCATGCCGTTCTCAAGCAGATATGCTCGGCAATACCCTCCTTCAGCGATAATAATGGAAAGGCCCAATACAAGACGGGGAGAAGTTCTCAAGAGTTTCCATGCCGGAACTAGTCGACAGCCGCGCTTACCTCGAAGGCGAAATTCACGATCCCCGGTGGAATTTACCTTAATTAACTCCCGCCAACTTCCTTATTGGCTAATTCATACGTCCTTTATCACCTCGTTGGCCCACGAGAAACTAATTCCATGCCGTTCTCAAGCAGATATGCTCGGCAATACCCTCCTTCAGCGATAATTTGGGCTGTACGGCATCGTGCTGTCGTCGGGAAAGAGAAACAGTGCCTATGTGACTAACTGGATGAGCTATTTCGTATCTTTAATACGTAATTAGTACACATCAGGTGTAGTGTGGGCCACTTTTCATATAATTTTACAGCACTTAACCAAAATTTGAAAAGGAAATGTAATTACTTAATTTTTATAATTACTTTCCAAACAATTAAAAATAAAAATATTTGTCATGAAATTAATGACAGAGTTAAAATTATTTTCGCTACAAATTTTTTTTGCTTAAACCATAACATTTATGCAAACGTTTACAAACTAAGTTCAAAAAATTAAATTTAGACACTTAAAAGTCATATAGTGCAATTACCCAATAAACTAGCAAATTAAAATTGAAAATAAAATTTAAATAATTTTTTACTAATAAATTCTTTTTTTAAAATTCGGTGCTGGTAAGACAGGACACTGAAATAATTTTTTGTGTACAAACTGTTTTGGACAATAATTAAAAATAATTAATGAAAATATTTAGGTCATAGATTTTTGGATAATTTTTTTAATTGTGTGAAAAGGGGTTCCAGTTACACCAGATATATTCTACTTAGAAAGAATTAAATTTAATACCACAAAAAAGTTTTTACGTTTGAGACTAGAACATTTTTTTCGGCATCTAATTTTTACGAATATTAGTAGTAAATAGACATTTAACACTTCACGTTAAACCCGCCTGTACTAGCTGATAAAAATAATTAGCTAGGGTCAAAGAATATGTAGTTTACTATGGTAACCTAGCTTATGATGTAAATTAGTTAAAAATGAAGTATACTACGAGAATAATTTAATAAATTTCTGATTGCAATGCTTAATTTACTGGAAAATTAAATTTAAATATTGGAACGTTATAAATAATGGCCTTAAATGTTGTAATTGCACGAGTTATACAAATCTGTAACTTTATTGGCGTAACTATGTCTTACATACTGTTTTATGGAATGTGTAACAATATGCAAATATGCATTTAGTCCTTTCCAATACTACGGCTGTCCTGAAAAAAAAAGTTGCCGAAGTTCCAGACTTATTCGGGACAGGCGAATGGCACAGGCTCGTTCTGTAACACGCCGTGACTTCAGAGACAATCGTATCGCTTTTGCAACAGGGACACGTTTTTATTCGGTAGACCTCTGAGAACTTAAAGGGAATAAAATAATTGCAGCAACAGGAGAGAATAGCGGTCAATAGAATATCGATAAAAGTTGACTAGTAAACACACATCGATTATGCTTCAAGTCAAATTGTGAAATATAGCCGACATGTCTTTTACGATGGAACTCTTTTTACTAAATAGAGAACAAAATTCTCGAAAGCTTTTCTTATCAAATTAGCCACAAAAGTCATTTAACTTGTAACGATAAACCTAAAATATTGTAAAGTCATACTTAAAAAAAGAATTAGCAGAATTTTTCTAAAAAAAAATAACTGTCTTAAATACGTAGATTTTTAACAACTATTTGACTTACGAAATATTATGGCATTTCTTAAGATACAAGTCATAGCTACAGAAATACTTGAAGTTTTTAGCCTTCAGGAACTACTCGTGGCTGTTTTCGCGATGTTAATGAAGAAAATGAGTATTTCAAACATCGTTAAATATCAGTATAATAAAAATTTCATCGCTTTCAATATACTTTCACAGTTAACTGAGAAATTCTTCTTTAACGCGGTCTAGTTTCTTGCTCCGTAATATCGTGTAACCTTTCACAAAATTTTAAATTATTATTGTCGTGGACATTGCAACTTAGTATACATGTCGATCAAGCAACTTGGAGGAATCGTGAGACACGTAGGTATTTTTCTATCACTTCGAAATGCCAATATAAGTTAACTGAACTTACTTGACACTGGTTTACCCGTTAAACTTTCAATGAACTTAAATGCCGTTGATCAACAAGAAATTCATTACTTTATATTTGTTCGAAAACCGTTAAACTTGTAAACATTGTTTGTAAATTCTTTTCGCTCTCATTCAAAAATGATATCTTATAGTTTTTTTTTTTGGGTGATGACACGTCAGAATCACAGTATTAGTGATTTCGGGATGCCCAAATTAAACGAAGGAAAACATTTACGGAAAACTTAACAAGGTGATTGAAGGTCATAAATAAATTAATTTCAAAGCTTGCTCTATAAATTTAATTTTACAAAAATCGTTGGTTGAAAAAATATATACCCACAAATGTAATTTTAAGCAATTTTTTTAAAAAATTGAGAAAACATTTCTTAATGGTTAAATTGACAAATAACTTGAATAATCTAATGGTGAAGTATTTCAAAATGAATCATCTCATTTCGGTAAGTTAATTTTATTACTTGTACGTCAAATGAAAAAAAAAAAAAAAAAAAAAAGTTTTAATAAAGGGGATGGAGAAGAGAACAAAGCAATTATAGTGGTGAAATAAAAAAATTTCTGAGACGTGTTCGAATCACGTTCAGGGACAAAATATTTCAACTTTAAGAACTAAAATTGTTTTAAGCAGTAAATCACCCGTAAAACGAAAGTCAGTTTATTTTTTAATTATTTATTTTATACATCTTTAATACAGAAAACAACTTATAAAATTTACGGAAAATTTCCATAAATTCCCAGAGCGCTGTGTGAAATTTACGGGGAAAATTCGTTACTTAAAAAAAAAAAGGTAGCGTTCGTTATTTTACCAATATATCGTGATACATAATTTTTTTACTAGTATTTGACCGTTATTTTACGAAATATTTTTTTCTAAAAGTACACGCAGATAACGGGCAGTGAAAAAAATTTTAATGACACATACACTGGAAAATTTTTTTTTGTACTTTTACAAGAAAAATCCCTGGAAATCCAGTTGCCAAGAAAATCCTTTGCAAAACTGCAAAGAGTTGTCTTGTAAAATCTGCAAAACATTTCTTTGTGATATTACAAATGATAGCCTTGTATTACAATCGACATTATTGAGAAGTGTGCATGTAATTACTTTTTTTCTAAAAAAAAAAAAACAAATGTGATGAATTAGTAACAGATACCAACAAAAAAAATATTCAAAATATGACTCACAAAAAAAGTCTCGCCAGCACAGGGATTGGAACTAACATCCTCTATATTACAAGCCCGCACCTTTAGCCACAAGATCAACTTGACTCACAACGTAAGGTGCTTATTTTTACTATAAATAAAGGTACAAGTACGTAAAAATAATATTGTTATACGGTTAAGAAGAATACGTACATGTATTTCAGTTTGAGTTCAGTTTTTGAGTTAAGAGATCTGGAAGCCTCTTAACAACAGGGTATTAAGATTCTGTGTAGCTAGGAAACACTAACAAATAAAAAATAATGTCACGTTTTATTAAAATAATCGTTTTTATTATGATTATTTGAATAATTTTTAATTGTTTTATGTAATTCAAACTTGAAATACATTCCTTTTTGCACGCAGCTATACTTTACATCACCGATAGTTTTTGCACAAACAGCTTTGTCAGGTTTTACGTTGTTCAGTGTCCGTCATTTTGCTGAAGCTCGCGTATACGGCTGAGTGTAGTACAAACATTTCCCAAGGTCTACTACAAACACGGACCTTGTAGTTATTTTTTTTTTTTACAAACGAGTAGTAACAGTGCCAAGGAAAATCGTTGTACTGTTACAAGAATTTGTAAAATTATAAAGAATTTCTCAGTAAAATTAAAAAAATTTTTTTTAGAGTGTATTTATAAAGTTTTGAAATAGCCATGAAGAAGGTTTTACCAAACGGAATTCCCTGCGTGCGAGGGCGCACTTTGCTACAAGTTCACCGACCGGCGATGGTCTCGGCAAGTGCCGTAAATCGTCGTGACGTCAGCAAGAGAACAGAAGTTTCCAAACTTCCCCTGGACCCTACATGGTAGATGGTTACGTGATTACACGCAGTCTTGCGACCAACATCAAAGTGATATATAGGGCCACCTGTTTTTTTTTTTTTCGCGAAAAGATTCACGCGAAGCCTAGACTCCGATGTCCTGTGTCATAGGTGCAGTTTTCGTTCGGTTATTGGCCATGTGTCTTTGTCGGGAGATAGTTCCTTACCTGACTGGACCAGTCAGAATTAGTAACTCCAACACTGAATGTCCGTGATTCGCTGGCAGGCACATACAGCACCTGACAGTTAAACTCGGCGAATCAGAAAAGTGGATCTGAGCTCTAGTGTTTCGGAGTACAAGATGTCCTGAAATATTTTCACGAAAAACAGGTGGCCCTAGTGATATAAAAGAAACTTTTTTTTTTTTTTAATGCAAGAGAGGCAAGTTATGAGCACAATTTTTGGTAGCCATGCTTAAATTCACAGTATTGTATATACTTAAGGCAGCGTCGTTCCTCCATTGGCTGCTGCCCAGATATGAAGTCACTCAGAGTTCTTTTATTGGCGCATATGCACCGAGGGTGTATCAAATAAAGAATGGTCCAATGACAAACATATGCCACAGGTAAAAGGGTTTTAAGTTTAAATTTGCAGGTCTCTAGCTATTGTGATAAGTAGGGATAGGAAAATTTCGCAAATTCATTTCGGGACAAGATAGACGGCAAACACATATACAGTGAAGTCACCTTCGCAATTGGATCGCAGTTTATTAGACCCACCCTGCACGCCTCTGAGCCAATAGCAGACTTGCAAGGAAACACCTTGCGAACCCCATAACTGTCAGATACGGGGCTACAGCCAATAAACACACAGATGCGGCTCCAGTATGCAGAGGATTGTGGAGTCTAGCCTACAGGTCACTGAACTCGCGAAATTTTCCTATCCCTAGTATTGAAGTAGCCATGGACTATACGAACAATCACCACCCTCGCTCGTGTAAACGGACTTGATGACTGGAGGCGGTGATTTTTCGTGAAAATATTCCGTGCCAAAGTAGTCCTCAAATCCATATGGTCTCTCTAACGCTTTCCGCAGGTTAAGTCACGTTATTTTCAGTGTCAGAACTACTCAAGTTTCAGTGGGTCAAAGGGGTCACGGTGGCTGAACGGCTAGACAACTCGTCTCCCAACAAGGGGATGGGTCACTCCCGGATATTCACATGTGGGAAACATGCCGTACGATGCCACTGGTCGGCGGATCACCCCCCCCCCCCACCCGATCAACCCGTTTCTCCCTCCCTTGAATTCCGGCGCTGCTACATTCTCTCCCCATTTCACCCTCAAGACCTCGTGATTTAGAGTCGCCGAAATCTCGCAACCCAACTCGGTCCACTCAGTGGGCCAGTAAAACGATGTACCGAAACCTGCTAGGAAAGAAATGTTGCAGGCATGTTCATAGGACGTTGAAACCTAACACGCTGTCCGACATTTCCACGATAAATCGCCATATCTATTGACGCACGCGATGATCCCGGGCTATGTAAACGATCAGTTCACGTGAGTGATTAAACCGACGTAATATTCCTATATATTTACAGAGCCCCTATTCAGCGTTTAGGTCGCCAGCCATTTCGATGTTAAAATGAAATTCATCTACAAGAGTGTCCGAGACCATGATGATTCATGGGCGAGTGAAGAACAGAGATACAAAATAGAAACATAATATTATTTAAAAAAAAAACATGGCATCTGCTACTTTACATTCACTCCTTTCCGTTCGTATTTGCAACATTACAAATACTATTCAGAGCCCTTCTGTTATTTGACGGGAAATTTATATTTGTTTAGCAAATTTCAACTGTTCTCAAGCAACATGTGTTACTACTTAACGTGTTGTCGACAGTGTAGTCGTTAGCGACGAAGAAGAAAATGGCCGCGGGTTTGGTATCGGGGAAACTTCTCGACACTCCCGCGGAGTGATTTCGGAAAACAATAGAAGAACTGAAAACAGTATGGCCGGGCCAGGAATCTAACCCCGAACTCCCGAAGCCAAGTCCGCGGTTAAATGTTTGTACGGAGGTTATAGATACATAGGCTGTTCATGGTAAACTGGGCTTTTTTAAAAGCTCTGCATGAGATATACTTGTATGCACGTTATGTATTCTATCCACCACATGTGAAATTAACATTGCCATGTGCCTCAGCACTTTTATCTTTGCGTTGGTCAGGTGAAACTGGAAAAAAGTTATAGAGAAGTAAATATTTTTTTACGCATTTGTTAGTTCTTACACATGCGTGCATTAAAAGCAGAACGCAAAATAAAACATTTCAGTACCAACACGATTTTTTCCAACACTTTTAATTCAACGTGAATGCATAGGACAATTTTTTTTCCTTCGTCGTTACCGAACCTACTGGCCGCATACCAATCAGTTGCCCATTAAAGTAAGTATACTTAGGTAGGGACAGTGACATTTTTCAATGGTTTGATTTCAAAAGTCTGCAATTAACAATGAACACCAAATTAATAGGCAGGTGGCCTAAGATTAGACTCACAATAGTTATTCGCACCCGTGAGTCCGTTCAGCGGTCACGTGATCGTCAATCAATCGCAGGGCAACTTTTTTGTGTCCGTCCGTCCGTCCGTCATATATTTACCAAACTTGAACTTTCGACGGACGGACGGACGGAAGTGCAGCCGCTTTCTGACGACGTTCCTTAGACGTCAGTACACACTACGAAATAAAATGCAAGGCGGTGGATCTGTGTTTGTTTACCTTTGGCGTAACATTCAAGAATATTAAATGCAAAAATAATTCAGTGTAAATTTTTATTACATCAAAAATATTTCCCTGAAATATTTTTCTCTTGAAAATGTTTATCCAAATGAAATATATCTCCAACTAGAGAGCGTTCGCGGTGTTAAGTTGTCTCACTGAAAATTTTGCGGCACAGAAGGATTGACAGGTGACGGATTGTTGTGAATCGCTTTCAAATGACAGACGAAAACGACAGACGGATGACTGCTGGGTGCGATAGATTATTGCGAGTCTAGCCTATTAAATAGAGACCTGCAAAATTCGCGTTATTATTTGAGGATACGTGAAACTTCAAACATATTTAACTTCGCAATAAGTTACACATTGCAGTACTTTATTCGCCACCCCCTAGGTAACTGCGCCAATAAATGAACACTTCACAATTGTGTAGTCCAATCAGAAAGGGCGTGTCCTCACATCTATACGGTAACCAATGGATAAACGACGCCGGCTCGAGTATATACAGCACTGTGAAGTTTAGTCTGAAACTAAATAATAACGCGAAATTTGCAGGTCTCCAGTAATTATATAAAATATCGTAGGAGGATGTTGTATGATATTTGATAAAAAGTTGTGAGCTCGAGCTTGTCCAGCATCCTTCTGGCGGGCTGCGAACTGGCGATGGCTGGTGGGAGGGCCCCAGGACCTGGCACAGCTGGAGAGGGAGGTGGACAGGAGGAGGGGGATCCTTCCCCTCCCTCGCCCTCCCCTCCTCCTCATCATGACACGTGGAAGACAGGAGGTACGGGGTGCCGCTGTCAGTACCTCGCGGCAGGCCGTCGCGGACGGCAGCTCCTGTGACATTGTGTTGTGACCCCCTCAGACCCTCGCAGCGTGCGAGACACGTGGTTCGGTGCCTCGCCCCCTCCCCCTTGCAACACTAACCCTCTCTCCACGACCTAGCAGCACGCTCGCGTACACGGCAGCTCCAGGCCAACCTGCCTCGCAAGGTAAGAAGAGGATTCTCTGCGCTTGTTTCCCGAAGGGCTTTGAATATTTTCCACAGTGACCACCAGTAATTTTTAAACCATCACATCAAATTCTACAAATAATATTTAATCGCGGCCTTCGTTACTGATACTGTACGGGCACCCGAATCGTGGGACACTGACAGGTGGCAAGAGTTTATGTTGAAGTTTTTTTTTGTCTAAACACAAATTTATGTTTGCGTAGACAGGTAATAACATTTAAATATTTTGATGTAAAATATTTATTTTTTTCTCCGCGGTAAGAGCAATAAATTTCAGGTTTTTATTTTTTTTTATTGGTCGTTTGTCCAAACACCCCCTGTACTCCTCCCCCTCCACCTTATCCTACCCCTCCATCGCCAATCAAGCCAGTATAGTCACCCCCAAGTCTAGCCATGCTTATCAACTCCTTTTGACTGGCCTGGCTATCTTCCATTATAAACTATTATAATGCATAATTTATACTTTACTCGGTTTTTCAATCCCATTTTACTGTTATAGGCCATTCTCAGTTAAGCGAGCACTATTTAAAGCCCTATCATTTGAATAATAGTCCATAAATTTATTTTATTTTAGCCTTAGACGTTAACTTCCTGTTGTGGTTGAGTGTACACGCTGTATTTATTATTTATATCGCAATTTTTATTTAAAAAGGCGGTTAAATTAAAAATGAGCAAAAGGAAAAATTAACTAGGCCCTCAAAAGTGTTCACTTTACCGTGAACAGCCTAAACCTATAGGTAGGGACACTTGAAATTAGTGAAAAAATTTCTAGGCGCATGTTATATAACAATAGTCTACGAGTACATCAGAAATGTTTCTTTGTTTAATGGTAGCGTGTATATGTGAAAAGAAATTCTTGCCGATCAGAATAAGCCTACACCGAATACTGAACGTATGTGATTAGTGGACATGTGCGCAAGACGGTGAACAATCGATACCATCCAGTCATGGCAGTAGAGTTGTGCTAAACTGTTTTGCAATACAGCTGGTCACGGTATCTTCTCGCGGAACTCTATAGGCCACTCGCTTCGCAAAGTAAGAAAAAGTGGCTATCCTCGCAAAGGTAATGTGTGGTTTCTGGTTCTCGTGGCATTAACAAGGATATTTAAACCAATATCTGATTTCTATCAATCTATTTGAGACCACAACACATTTCCTCGCAATCTCATCTTTTGTAAAATAATGTGATGCTATTTTCTCGTAATTCTTATCTTCCCCCATTCTTGGCACCAAAGTAAATTTTGGAACTTTTTTTTTTTTTGCAAATTTATTTGTTAACACTTTTTTTGACATGTTAATTTTTGGCAGTGTACCACGATTATTCCCACGAATGTTATTTTCCTGTAACGTAGAATTTGAAAGGAAAAAAAAAAACTTCTGCTCTACCTCGCTTTCCCCTTAAATAACTAGTCAAATACCTTTGTTGGAATTTTTGTAGTCACTTATTTTTCCCAACATAACCATTACTGAGAATAAAATTAATTACTTTTTTTTTCACAGTGCATAAATTTTGAAAAGTGCACGTACACCAAACGTGGGAAATTTGAATGATTACAGTGTTACCGATCGCCCCAACTTATGTAGGATGCTAATTTCTAGTTTCTGATATCTATACAAAAAGCAGATGAAACGTGTCGTTTTCGTGTAGTTAGATAATCATTCTTCGAAAATATTATTTTATGTTAATGCAGTAATTAATATTTGCAAACAGTAACGAAGAAAGGTTTGACTGACAAATCGTCTAATGCGCGAGTTTTAAATTACTTGTTATTTTAATTATTTATTTTCATGCGTAGAAATAGTGGCCACAAGGCACCGAAAAATAAATTTCTACTTCGACAGTATATTTTCTGGAAATTAACCCTTCCATCTCGATGAACAAAAAAATTACAATAAGTGCTGAAAATTTAAAAAGAAGAAACAGTTTTTCTTCTCTACGCCACAGTGTTCACAATGCATCCACATTAAAAATAAATTTCTGAACAACTTAATGTGACACGACAGAAAATATATAACCACGCAACACGCAGCTGTCTGTGCATATCGGAAAGAAAGATTTTAAAGAAGCCAGTCTGCTATTTAATTCAGATCGATTACGCGCCAGTTGTTACTATAGGCTGTTCACGGTAAAGTGAGAATTTTTTAATGCCCTCCCAACAGGCTTTAGCCACTAATAAATAAATATTATTGCAGCATCAGGCATTAAGTTTTGAGG
The DNA here is from genome assembly GCA_029891345.1 of Dryococelus australis. Classification (NCBI taxonomy): domain Eukaryota; kingdom Metazoa; phylum Arthropoda; class Insecta; order Phasmatodea; family Phasmatidae; genus Dryococelus; species Dryococelus australis. The sequence goes on along the minus strand of CM056995.1, from coordinate 337,183,730 downwards.
GTGGTGAAATGTACACACTGCGTTTATTCGTCACAAACCGATTTTTTGTATTAAAAGGCAGCAGGAAGATGGAAATAGGATGAAATGGAAAATTTGGAAGGGCCTTAAAAAGTGCTCACTTTACAGTGAACAGCCTATACGATAGGGAATAATTCAGGATGAACGAGCTCGCAAAGAAACTCGACTCAGAAGGCTACGCCATTACAACCAATCGCAGTTAAACATTTTTTTGCATCGGGAACAGTCACGTACGTATCAAATTACAAAACTTTTTTTTTTATAAATTCACAATTCTACATATTTACTCACACGAGTAGTATTTACCAGAAAATTACGGAACTTTCATGCTGCCTGAATTCAGTAAATACACGTAAAAAAAAAAGTTTTTCCTTTGTTATTCTACTAATTCCTAGGTTTGCTTACAGTTTAAAGGTGTGTACCTGGCCTTAAAGGCCCGCATTTTCGTTACATTATATGAGTCTTTGAGAATTTTAGTACCTGTGGCTAACACGAAAGTACAATAACATATAAATGCATATGGGGGGTGTACCCAAAGCGAGGCAACACCGTCCGAGTGACGGACATTCCAGCTGGGACCCGTAGGTGCCCGTCGTCCCTGAACAATGGCATGAAGTGAGGCCCCAGGACGGAGCGGCGCTGGAATGCAAGGGCGGGGGAAACGGGAGTTCCCCGAGAAAACCCGCCGGCAAGCGGCATCGATCAGCGCGATTCCAAACATGCGAGAATCCGGGAGCGACCCCGCCGCGGGGATCGATCCCGGATCGCCGTGGAGGGAGGCGAGTGCGATAGCCACTGCGCCACCGCTGCCCCTACACGAAAGTAAAAACGCAGAGGCTAAACGCCGATTGTTTAATCTAATAGGTGCGTGGAAATAAAGGGGAGGGAAGGTTAAAACAATCTTTAAAAAATTTAAAGATTTTCTCTGTTCTACAATGCGGATAAAAACCCAGATATTTTGCTAGTTCATTTTACGAGTGTTAGACATATCAGAACTCCACACACTCCAGTCGCCATCTATTCCTTCAATGCTACTTTACTTAAGAAGCTCTTTATATTTTTCGCCTGCCATCTGCTCTGAAATTGATTTACTCGTTAGGCTGCTATTAAAAATGTTTACTTCTCGTTAAACTCGGTTATTCAACCACAAAAGTAGCGATAAATAGAATAGTTCCTAGTCTATATTCCAAGTAAACGAACTAGCGAAGATCCTGTTTTCCTATTCGCGAAAATATTTGGGAATGTAGTTCACAAGTTTTTCTTTGTAGAAAAGACAACATATATGTTCATCCTGTGAATATAAATCCATAATTTACTTTAGAATAGTTCGGCAATCGGTTTGCATGGTAGCAGCCATAAAATTTACTGTATTAACATGAGTGATAATTTCTGCGAAAAAAAAAAAGTCCAAATCTAGACAGAATGGTTTCACGGAAGGAGCTAAGCGTTCTGTAGTAGACACAAAGTAAGCAGCCGTATTAACTGTATATTTTGTACCAGATGATACAATCTCAAACAGGAATATAAAACACAGTTGTTTGCTATTACTATCCAGTTCCACGATATTTGCAAAGTACAAAAAACGCTTACGATAGCTGTCTCTGTGTTAAGGTTGATATATATATATAAATTTTTTTTTCGTTTAGTACATATTTATGCGTTAACACGCAACATTTTAGTCCAATGAAACCGCGAAAAAATTTGCTAATAATTTGTAAAATCTGATTCATGGGGTTGTAGGACTTTTGAATTTTTATGTTTCGACATATTTTATTTTTATTTTACATCATTTAAGTTTTTGGCGCAGTTTTAAATAAATTGTTGCTGGTACCAGGATGACAGTTTTAATGGAAATATCCCGCGTGGTTCGCACGTAGTTATATTTACGTTAACCATAATATTCAAATTGTGGGGAAAAAAAAAAAAAAATTAAATTAGTTAAATCGTAATCGCGGGCAGACGTAATGCCAGGTTACAAAACCATAAATCGTAGAAGAGAGCCACAACTTTTGCTCAGCTGCATCGGAGAGCACGCCTTCCCGCAAGCAGACACGCGACAAGAGCTGTTGTGCTTGACGTTGATAGATTTCCGATATCGCAAGATGGCGTGTTCGCTTCCCTCGGTTGGGCCAGCGGCGACAGTAGGCGCCCACTAACCTGACTGGGAAATATTCCCGTATCACTCCGCGAGTGCCCGACTCAAGTTTCGTCCTTCCGCACGTGCGAAAATAACTCCGATGTCGAGCAATTTTTTTTCCTTGGAACTAGACAACAAAAAAAAAAAAAAAAAAAAAAAAATGTTTAGCCTCTTAACAAGGGAAATGTTGTGTGTTTTATGATAAATCAATACATGCAGGTGTGCGATGTTTCACCTACATAGTCATTAAATCGTGGACTGAGTGTATACAGCCCCGAAGCACTGCGTCGACTGTGTACTATGTACAGTACAAACGTTAATTATCGTGCCATCAAGATAGTTCACAAAAAGTGGCCTGCGCTCGCAGTAAAAGTAATCTTTTCCGCTTTGACATTTTACAATAAATGCCTTGAAAATGGTTTGTCGACACATTTCCTTGAGGGACGGCAATATTTTTTTGAATTTTAAATGGGATAGACGATTAAATTTTTATAGGTTGGCATGAAACTGATCATTACTAACTGTACATTTTATATGACACTAGACAGTTATCAGCGTCCAGTCAGGAAAAACAACAAACGTTCTTCGAAAAATTATATTGTAGATCAAATGCGATTCTCTTCATACCAGGTGTAGCCGGAACGACTTCGGAAACCATTGGAATGGTGGGATTTTAGTAAATAATGATTGGAATGATGCCAGATGTTAAGCGTGGCCATCGTGACAGCAAAAGTTGTTCATTATATTCCAATTTTATAAACTGTTTTTGTGTATGAACCGTTTTGTTTAGGGTCTGTAATATTGCGAATGTACAAAAGTTCGTAGTTCTACAGGAATATGTCAACTCTACGTACCAAACCTTTATTTTCTAGTAACATTCATACGGAAATATTAGGTAATTTTAAACTCTGGGGCGACAGTGTCATTTCACGTCGTCATAAATTAAGATTCATCCCCTTCGTAAATAACAAGCACAGACTTAGGTTGAAGAAGGCTTGCCTTCTTCTGCGCATGCGTCCAACGTGGATCTTCCTATCACCCCCCATAATTGTCAGAATCGTGCGGTTAGAAAGCAACACGGGTGTTTGTGAGTAACTTTGTCTACGTTTAGTTTTCAAACGATTTCGAATGTTGTGCACGTATTGGGTTTATTGCAATCCCATAAATATATAATAAGTAGGGCCCAGTCATGTAAGGAACTGCCTCCCGACAAATACACGTGGCCAATAACCAAATGGAAACTGCACGTATGCCACAGGGAAATTGGAGCCTAGCCTTCGCGTGAATATATTAAGCCTACTAACGCTTCAAAACACGTGTTTTTCATAATCACACCTCTGATCTTGTATCCAAACCACGATGTATTCAATGTGACTAGCGGGATGGAAAAAAACAGCCCGGTGTTGGAATGCAGTGGCTTTGATACCGCACAATCATCAAGAGCGCATGTGACAGTCTTAGCGGTGAGATTAACCTGTCGTTTATAGGAATTTTATTTTTTTGAGCTCGCTACCAGCATTTTGTTGAATTTCATTTTTTTGAGCTCGCTACCAGCATTTTGTTGAATTTCATTTCTAACCTCTCCAGTTCTGTAGCTATACAGTCACTACTACAGAGCACATATTATAGTTCATTCATGGTCATTTCCCACTTACCTGAAGCTTTGCTAATGTTCCAATTTCAGGATATTTTTACGCATCATGCAAACAAAGCTTAACCAAGTCTAAAATATTACACCAAAGGGACAACGCTCCGCGTTCGTGCGCGCTAAGTGTAATAATATTTTACGTGAGAACTATTTCTTACTAGTCATTGCCAACACATCTATTTTATCACAGTTTTGTCATAGTAGTTAGTAATGAAATATAATTTATAGATAAAATATTATTAAAAGTTCAATTTAACAAAAAAATTAGAAGTTTCTATGTTAACACAAGTATAAAACTCTTGTATGGGCTATTCACGAAAAAAAGAGCGCTTTTGAAAGCCCTGCTTAAGATATGCTTGTATACACGTTGTGAATTCTTCTGCCTTATGTAAGATTATCGTTGTCATGGGCGTCATCACTTTATTTATGCGTTCGTCAAGTGAAACTGTGAAATTATTAGAACATGAAATATTTTACAAATATGCTCATTTTTACACTTAAGTGTATTAAAAAAAACAGAAAGCGAAATATATAATTTAAGTTAACATAAATGGTTACCTACCCAACACTTTTTATTCGTGGTTGATATAAGAACTACTTTCCCATCCATCGTTACCAACTTAACTGGACGCACGGTACTCAAGGCGCCCGTTAAAATATACGCAGGTAGGAGCAGTGACTTTTTTCTAAGGTTGATTTCAGAAGTGCTCACTTTATCCTGAACAGCATTTAATACATGTAACATTTAGGAAACGCGGATACACGTCGTACGTGGGAATGATTTTTCAAAGGTTCGACTGAAAAAAGTGCGGAGAAACCACGTGTAGGCCGTACTGTGTTTTTGGAAACATGTCTGCTTTAGCACAAGACTTTCCTGGCTACTGCTGTCCCAGTTGTTCGTTAGTTATCCCACTCTCCTGCCGCACGAGATGCAGGCTCGATCCCCAGCGGGGTCGCCACATCTGCGCGTATGGAAAACGTGGCTCGCAGGTTTACTCGGGGTGCTGCTATTTATCCAGCCCCCCCCCCCCCCGGCATTCCACCCCTGCTCCACCTTACTCTCGTCTCACCGTCATCGACCCTCGAGACCTCTCCGTTAGTGCGCCGACCAGCAACCTCTCAGCTCATCTTTTCCAGTTCCGCTACCAACACCGAGGAGAAGGTTTTGCTGAATCAAACAAAGATTTTTTTTTTGAAGCAACCAAATTAATGGTTTGTACAGGGGCAGTTAAATATTTTTGTTGCTGAAATCAAATTGTTTTATTGTTCTTATTTATTTGCCACAGACAAAGGTATGGGTGGGGCAAGTGAACCTTTGTTTGGCTCTAAGTACGTTTAACAGTTTCGTTTAATATAAAAAGAGACACGATAGGCAAGACCAGGGTTCGAGACTAAATGACCTGAAACATACCGAAACGCCTTAGCATCCGCTACTACTGTAACGACTGATTAAATAGTGATGTTTTTAAATAAATAAATAAATATATATATATATATATACTCTCTTCAAATACCGGATCAAGTGCGCAAATAAATGTTTCAAGTTTTACAGTTTTCCTTTTTAGTTTCCTTCTTGCGACCCGACCCGCCCCGGCCTCGCTCGGGTGCGATTTACAAATATGGCGTTGTTTACGTTTACAGCAGGTATATACGTTAAATGCTTAAGGCAAATAACATAGGATTAATACTGTGTTGTTCACAAAGTCTTCGTAAGTGAACCCCTTAGAAACCAAAATGGTTACTGTGGGTTATCCTGTCACTGCTGTCGCGGGTATTTTTGTAGACCTTTTTGAGATTTACAATTCTGTAGTGCATTAATCAGGCGTATCTCTTATTGTTTAGTCAGCGTAATCCATGTATGCGCCCAAAAAGAGCATTTTTCTGACTTTATTATAAAACGTTGACATTTCTCTAATATGCCCACATTAAATACTAATGTACTAAATACTTAAACCTGCCTTAAGCAATTTTTTAAATGATGGTGGAAATCGCATCAAAATTCATCGAGTAGTTTAGAAGCCTTAGCCGAATACACAGACACACGCGGCCGGGCGACTGTGTTTTGTACTATGTATATATTGAACTTGTTTTATTGGGATGTTTATTCCGTTGTTAAGCATCAATAAATGCACTAACAAGCCCTCGTACCACTCTAATTGCCACAAAAAAATACAAACAAACTCTCGAGCTGTATTTTCGAATGCAGGCAATCGAATGAGAAACCAAACAAATATATACGGGTGATTCAACCAAATAGCTTGTTGACAGTTCAATCTCTTTCGGCCCAACACAGAGATATTGTTAATTAAATCGTGTATTCTGTTAGGGGAACAAAATTAATTTGTTGTTTTTCATGTTTTGCCTACTGAACTAAATTTTTTTTTTTTTTTTTGCGGCAACTAGGGCCTAAATATATTTTCGTCTCTTGTACAAAAGATGTTGGCTTTTATTTCAGTGAATTTTGTTACAACTGAGGGCAGCCATAATTTTCTTCTGGAAGAACCTTAATAATTAATCACTTTCGTCTACACGCCTGACGTAGTTTCAGGAGAGTAAATTTTACTCCATTGAATGCCCAAACATGTGAGTCTACAATTAATTCTGAAGCTCTAAACTTTGCAACGGAACTTATTCGGTGACGGTCGCTAATATATTCATGTTAAATGAAAATCTCGCTAGGCGATCTGATTGTTTTATTTGGGCAACCCCGAACACTTCTTTAAAGAGATGTCATCAAACGACTGGAAAACCCAGAGTTTTTGGCATGTATTCCAATTGAAAACTTTCTCTTCTATGCTACGAGACATTCAAGGGGATATTATGAAGGCGAACTCATCGTGCCCGAATTATTTTTTGAATAGAATCATAGCTGTAATATTTAGACCTAAAAATACGACAAGCCCGGAAATGCCATGGTCTACATACCAACGCGAAAATTTAATGTGCATTAACGTAAAAATTAATGCCGCTAGGTCGTGATATCTTGCCCTTAATGGATCGCCTAGCTTATTTCCACGTATGACACACACAAGCAAAGTGACACGAGCAGGAATATCAGATCGACTAAAGGCTGTTCGCGGTAAAGTGAGCACTTTTGAAGCCCGGATCACTTTTTCTTTTCAGTCATTTTTCTTCCTTTAACCACCTAAAATAAATATTGCCATGTAAGTAACAAACACAGTGTATATATTCCACCGCACTTGACAGTTAACGTCTGAGGGTAAAATAAATTAAATTTATTGACTATTATTCCAAATGGGAGGTCTTTCAAAACTGCTCACTTTACAGTGAATAGCCTATATCACCTCTTTGCTCAAGGCGACGAGCGTTTGTTAAAATGGAACATAAAAATTCACTGGTGACCCTGTTATTTTATGGTACAATAAGGATTTAACCGTACCTTGCATCTCCATGTTCCTTCGTTACCGAGCCAGTATTCTTGTGCACGTTAAAAGTGTAATAGTGCACAGGGCTTCTTCGATTATCAGAAGCAGCTCACAGACTATTTGCGGTTGTTGAAATTCCTCCGATTTAAAGGTGACGTATGCGCGAAATTCCTCCGATTTAAAGGTGACGTATGCGCGAAATTCCACTGAATTTCATTACTCCCAGCCACTGACTCTGAGTTTCCAGTCGTTAGTGGGGCCGCGGTGGGGCAGTAAGCAAACCTCCCACCCGTATTTAGGGTATTTGGAAAACGTGGCGGACGTTGCCATTTTCCGGAGTTCTTCCTCAGAGTTCTCACGTTTCCAACCGCCCTTGCACTCCACCGTTGCTCCATCTTCGCCTCACTTCCCCCTCGCTGACGAGACCTCGTTGCTAAGAGTCGGCCAAAACTTCTGAACTCTACTCGCCCAGCTTTCAAAACTAGTTTCTGTGAGCAGAATGTCACTCGCCGGCATCGCGAGTTAGGGCTCGCGATGTACGTGGAAATTTTCGTCGCTAAAATAAAAATAAAAAAATACTCTTCGAGAAACTAAAGGAAAACTCTTTGCTTCCCGACGGATGTTAAATCCTTCTTGGATCGTGTAGACTTGCCAAATTTCCGATATGTTACTAAAACATTGCATATGTAGTCACTTCCAACTTTGTCACCTCCAACTTCTCTGAATTGCTGGTTAAGACGCCCGTCCACCTAGCGCTTTTTTCCGCGTTTCAAGCCGAGAGGCGAGGGAGCGTTAAAGGCGACAATGCCACGCGCACCAAGTCCCCCCATCGCCGCTAAGCGCAAGGCTCTGAACTGGAGTGCAGTGTTCTCGTCGTGCTGCGTGTACCTACGGGACTTTCAGCCGCGACCCTATTATTTTACTGGCGGAAAGTGTGCAGGAAGGTTCAATGCAGGGCCCTTGGCTAGTTTTGTATGGATCCGAAACGTGCATTTTGAGATACCAACAGTTTTTAGCCATTTTGGCGTGCTCTGAAATGGTGTTTCTAATTAACGTGAGGTCTTGAAAACACTCAACAGCCCTCGTCTGAAATATGTGTTCTTTTCGTAGCTCAGTACACTGGAAACACGTTTAATAGTTTCGTAGAGACGTCGAACACTCTGCAACGCACTTCAAGCGCCAGGTAGACGGGGTCCTTAAGTTCTACTTTCGGGTACTCACTGCGTATCCTTCTGCCATATGCAAATACAACGAAAATACAATGAGAGAAAATTGTACAAAACACTTATTTGTATTTGGCCAAATATATATTTAGTTGCGCTAACAAAGTATAATGTTGAGCAAGCAAAATTTTGAAAACAACTTAATTACTTTTGTTCGTCTAACAAAATATACGTTTGAATAAACATAGTCTAATTTTTTTTTTGGTTCAACACAGAAATTGTCAACTAAATAAATATTTTGTTGAATCAACTGTATATATTTGTTTGACCACTCATTTGACTACCTTCGTTCGAAAATACAGTTAGAGAGTTTGTTTGTATTTTTTGTTACAATTAGGATATTAACCGTGTTTTATTGCATCTAATGGTGCTTAACAATCGTGTTAACACATTAATAAAACAATGCAATAAGAAACTGACAAGTAAAGTTGTAAAACTTGAAATATTTGTTTGCACACGTTGCCCAATAATTGCAGTACACCTACTAAAAAGTTTTCCGGAGCCATCCGTTGCAACGTTAGCTGAGATTACTAAAGCGTAGCGCTCGGACTTAGGTGATCTAGGTACGAAACTCACGCGAACATTTAAACTTTTTTTATATCTGCCCAAACTGTTTAATGTGCGTGTAGCCAAAGAAATCTTTAGTTGCTCCAACAAAATCTCACAGTTTGGGGCAACCAAATGAGAACAATAGAATAATTTGGTTTCAGCAACAAAATAATTCATGGCCCCTATACATACAAATAATTTGGTTGTACCAAACAAATCTAGTATAATTCGACAAAACCTGTTTCTCGGCGTGGGTGAATAATTATTAGAGACCCGAAAATTTTGCGTATTCATTCGGCAACAAGCTAGACTCCAAAGTTCTTTGTGTACTTGAGCCGCAGTCAGTTGTTCATTGGCTGTTGTTCCAGTTTAGCCACTGACTAGGTAGTACGGGATTCGACCTGTTTTCCCTACAGGTTCGTTATTGGTCGAAAGTGGTCTGGGGCGTGTCCCACAAACCGTGGTCCACTAGAAGTCAATCTTCATAGTACATGCGGGTAAAGATTAACTTGTCCGTAAATGAACTCGTGAAATTGCTGGGTCTGTAGAATTTATTTATCTTCTAGTGACGGGATTAGATCGTTTCTATCAGCGAAAGATTGTGAGTGAAAATTTTATTTTAAATACACCTGCAATGCAGAGGAGTTCAGCGGAAATTAATATCGATCCAGCATGCTTGCCAATGGCCATGTACACAATTAACTCAATAGTAATAGTTTAGTGTTGGTTCCGGGCCACGACCGTCTTTCTCATTCAGCTTTAGTTGCGTCTTGGGTTTTGTGCATGTACGAGAGATAGATAGATAGAGAGAGAGAGAGATAGAGAGAGAGAGAGAGAGATAGAGAGAGAGAGATAGAGAGAGAGAGATAGAGAGAGAGAGATAGAGAGAGATATATATAGAGAGAGAGAGAGATATAGAGAGAGATATAGAGAGAGGACTGTGTAATTTAGACACACACAAAAATTCCACACATAGTTAAGTTGGGATTTTACTTTTTTTCGTCACTTTATCTGTGTGGCCACATTTTCGCACTCGTGCAAACCAAGATTCACAAGCTGGCTAGTTGCAGTAAAGACGGTTTTTCGCACGTCGGCTACAGACGAATTCCGATGCAATTTCTTGATTCGTGCATCTCGGTTCTGTTCTGGAAACTGCTGTTCAGCGATTAAAACACATTAAGTCAAATAGAACACGATTGCCTTGACTTTGCAAGTACACGAAGCGAGAACCTGGAAATTTACACTGTTGACACCCAGACATGTTATTGGTTGGCTTGTGGCAATGCGTGACAGGTTACACACGTTAATGACAATTACTACGTTAATGTTATAACACAACCACATTGGTAGATACCTGCAAAATTCGCGTTATTATTTAAGGACAGACTGAACTCAAAGTTATAATGCGTTTGACCAACTTCAGCCATTGGCCAAAAATATGTTCGGCACGCCTCGGAGAGCTCTTGAGCCAATAATACAAGTTCAGCGGTGGAGTGGCCAATCTCTTTTAAGGAGATCGGGCAGATACGTGACGCTGATTACAGTGCAGCGGCCAATGAAATCAAGAACTGTACACACTTGTTTATAAGGCAGTGGAGTCTGTCATGTTACCGAAAGATAACGTGAATTTTGAAGGTCTCTACATATTCGCAATGCTTGCCAATTAGCACTGGCGTGTCAATGTTTACTATACGAACACCAAGAGATACGACATATAACAGTATTGTTACAAAATTCTATAAATGTTTAAACCCTAGCTGATTTAAAAGTAAACATACGTTTCAGTAATCCACTCGACACACCCCAAAATGTCATTGCATTGGTAGTTTAACTACGCGGGGCAGATATTAAGTTACAGTGAAGTTATATAGCTCACCTTAACATCTCCACCAGTTAAAGACATATGAGAGGTAATTTAGTGTTTTTTATTGTTGATCGCAAAGCTCTTTAAGTGATTAGTTAAACCGGGCTATACATGAAATAAAATTTCTCTCGTGAAAGGAAATGCTGCAGTTAAATTATTCCACACACATGTAGTGATCCTCATTTTATAGGGGTTGGTAATCGCTGCGGGACGTATACTGTCCAACCATAGGCTGTACAGTAACTTAATATTTACCTAATAAGTTCGGAAATTGCATATTTGACCTAAAGTTCCATCGACGATCGTGTTCAGTCATTAAAGAGAAGATTGGCGTAGAGAGGATTTGTAAAACGTTGTACATTATTTTACATGTCACGAAAAAGTGACGAGTTTCAGGCAAAATGTAGAACTATACCAGCTGATAATTTGTGCCCACCTTTCAAACAGACGAATCCCCGCTGGGGCAGCAAAGAGGCAGTATAGATTTTCACACTCGTAACATTATGTAGAGGGTGCATGCATCTGAGCAGTTTCCTCTGACAAGAGTAACAGTTGTAATTTCCGCCCTGATTTAGCTCTATCTCTCTCTCTCTCTCTCTCTTTCTTTCTTTCTTTCTTTCTTTCTTTCTTTTTCCTTTACGTCAAAATGTTCTCATAAAACCCGTGTTGCAGCTTACCTTCGCCATTGTTGTTCAGTTTCTCTCTCGCCCTTTCCTTCCCCTTTTATTTGATCCCGTAATCACAGGTGAAGTTGAGTTACACAGCGCACGCGGTAGAAAATAGAGATCAAAGTGTCGCTTTTGGAAAATAGCGCCAGCGAAACACACCTGTTGCTTACACTTTCCCAGGAAAAATAAAAAATACAGAAAAGAAAAACACGAGATGGCAAGTAATTTCTTTGCTTTCAACACGATATCCGTTTATGGGTTACCAACTGCGCCTCTTGAATTTTTTTACGGCGTACGACTTTATTTTCGGAATTTTTGTAACTTCACTCTGAATCCCGCGCACGATTTTGCTTTTTGGAAAAAAAAAGAAGTTTAATAAATCCTGCTAAAATAGATAAAGAAAATAGCGGGTAGTTTTACTTTCTGATTTTTAGGCTCGAGTTTTCCTTCATACTTGGCAGTAACAGAAATGCTAGCGTATTACGGCATCACGCTACAATAAATCAAATGTTACGCGAAATTTATAATGTTTTTTTCTTAAATGAATAGTTTCACTACAGATATAGGTAAGTGGGATTGGCCAAAATCCCGAGGTCGCGAACTACGTGTAATTTTAACATAAGTATGTTCCACATGATTTTCAAGAGATTTATACAAAAAAATTTCCGTTCTGTTGACTAGAAAATGTAAACAGTACTCATATGAGCAGGAACAGGGTGGAATAAACTACTATCTGTAATGAGGAACCATCCCTGCATTCGGTTTGAGTGATTTCGGGAAACCATAGCAGAGCGAAATCAGGATGGCAAGCCAGGAATCGCATCCTGGCACTCCCGAATGCGAGTCCAGCAGTTTACCACTTCCCCATCTATTTCGGGTTTTTAGTTTTTACTGTTTTTACAAACGCAATAAAGCTACATTACGAGCGAACGTCAAAGTAACATGTGCCAGATTTTAGTCAAATTGGCTCGTCTTATAATTTTGCAAACAGGAATTGAACATGTTTTATTAAGCCTGCGCTATAAAAAAAATGTGTACAAAGATTTATGTACAGTAAAGGACAGCATTACTATGGGTGGTTTGGTTTAGAGTAACAAAATGTTGCTGTAATACAAATTGAAATTTAAAGACACTAAGGGTTTTCTGTAATAAGTTTTTTTCAACTATACGTTTCAATTATGGCAATAGTTAACATTCCTTGTAGCAAAGCAAAATTTCTTTGAGATCGTTTTGTTTACAGTAAATAAATAGTGTTGTATACCAAACGAAAGTTTTGAGCAATATTAAAACACTTCTTGGGTACACGGTAACGTTTAGCACGAAACAAAATTTACTAAACGCTACGTTACCAAATAAGAAAATGCTCTGGATCATGAAAACAATGTCTCAACTTTCGAAATATGACAATTGACTTTGCCAGAAGTAACAATGTTGATCTATTGTAACGATAATAGCATATTATATTTCCATTATATTTAGGCGAAACAAAATTTTGGTTTGTGGCAAAACACCTTTGCTGTGGTTCACATTAAATCATACATTTCTTTACGGCAACGTTAGACGTGTTGCATCGAATACAGCGATTTCAAAGTGTACACGTATAACGTACTGCTAACAGTAGAAGGCTTTAATGAGTCGCCATGATTTTATATTCTGGTCCAGATTAAGACTCGCGAGTCTTGAGTTGGAGAGTTCTAATATGATTCCAGGCATACTGCGCGAACCTCGCTCCTGTTAGTTTTCTACTAAAAAACCTTTAGCAATTTTAAGATGCTTTTCAAGATCGCAGTCGTTAATGATGGTGAAAAACTACTTTTCACGAAATATATTTCTTTTGTAGCCTGTGTATTTCATCAAGCCCCGTTAAGGTATAAAGCAGTACATTTATTTACGGTTACGTATGTGAGGGCAGGTCATGTTATAAATAAACGTGGGTATAGGCTGTTCACGGTAAAATAAGCACTTTTGACATTCCTGCTTAAGGTCTACTTGTATGCGCGTTGTGTATTCTTCCGCGTTAAGTAAAATTAACATTGCTATGGGTTTCATCACTTTATTCATGCGTTGGTCAAGTGAAACTTTGAAATTATTATAGATGTAAATATTTCTAAAAATTTTCTCGTTTTTACGGTGCGACACATTAAAAAAAATATAAAGCGAAAGAAATAATGTGAGTTATCACAAATGGTTACCTAACACTATTTTATTTGACGCTAAGCTATGGAACTACTTTCCATCCATCGTTACCAACTTTACAGTGTGCGCTTGTCGCCCAGTGCGCCCGTTTAAATACTGTACATGCAGGTAGGAGCAGTGAACAGTTCGTTGAATCATTCAGGCCAGTTTTCTTTGGCCCCGTTTCAATAAGTGGCACCCTTTCATTCTCGTGGAAGATGGAGCGTTCGTCTAGTTAATATTTGGCTAGTTTTGTTTTCTAAAATGTATTTTTTTTTTTCTTTCGTTTAAATGCTCCTCAAGGTTTTCTCCTGATCGGTGGTTTATAGTCCATTCGCGGTTATTTCACATTTTTTCTGAAGTCCTGTTAAATTCCTACTTCCAGGATATTCCTCAGCCTCGTGCAAGCTAAGCTTAACTAGGTCTGGAAAATCACACCATAGCACAACGCACCGAATTCGTCCGCACTCAGTTGTAATAATATTTTGCATGATGACTATTTCTTATTCGGTATTACCAACACACATGTTTTCTTACTGTCTTAAATTCATATTAATTATAAATAAAATATTATAATTTACAGAGAGAATATAAATAACATTTCAATTTTACAAAAAAAATAAAATTATTTTATGAACACAAGTATAAAACGCTTGAGATACGTGGTATATTAAGTAAATAACTAAACACGTCATGGGGTGATTTTTTAAAGGTTTGATTGAAAAAGTGTGAAGAAACCCCGAATAGACTAAAACTACATTGCGGTGTGTTGCGAATCCATGTTTTTATACTAATACGTTTCCCCAACGGGTTTATGTACGAAAAGTCTCTTTTCAGTCTGTTTAGGAATGGCACGTCAAAGAAATTACGCACTTTAGCGATATTATTTCGGAGCCTTCCGACAGTCTGTAGAAAGACTTTTTTTCCTACTGTCGTATCAGAAAAATATATCCGGGTATCTTGCGAAACTGATATGGACAGCTGCGCCGAACTTTGTTACAGACCTGTCACTAATTAAATTGCGGAGCTGTCCTTTGAAGTTTCAGCGTTGAAGGTAGCACGACGAAAGCAGTGCGAGAAAGTTAGAGCCCCTTGCGCGGGGATAAAGCAGGGAGACAGCAGAACATTGCTAAAGTATTTCTTAGCAAAAATAATATTTCACCACCACCTAGAATCTTGTTTTTTTTTTTTTTTTTTTTTTTTTTTTACGCTTGGGTGATATAGCTTTGACATCGCTTAGCTCTGAGCAAACTACAGACGTTTAGTATTAACAGAGAGAGTGTAAAATCGCGAAAATCATCCCTACTGTCATATTATCCAAAATACTTTTAAAAAATTTTCCGCTGCTTAAGAGAATATGGACCCGCGCGTCCAAAGTCAAGAATCTAGGGAGCGATACGGGCGACATTAACACGCACGCCTAGTGCCTCATCGCTCCTACGCGCAAGGCGTGACGGGTTTCCCGTCGTGACGCTGTACTGTGCACATTATATACGTAGGGATAGGAAAGATTCGCTAGTTCAATGACCTGTAAGGCTAGACTCCACAGTCATGTGTGTACTCGAGCCTCAGATGTTTGTTCATTGGATGCTGCGCCATAGAGTAGCCAGTGTTACTTCACACCTGGCAGCATGGGACTCGCCACTTGTTTCCTTGCAAGTCTGCTTTTGGCTCATAGTCGTCCAGGGCGTGTCTAATAAATTGCGATCCAACTGCGAAGTCAACTTCAGTGTACACACGTGTTTAACGTCTATCTTTTCCTGAAATGAACTCGCGAAATGTTCCTAACCATATATATATATATATAATACAGAGGAACTATATTACTCGCGATGAAAGTCCACAGATTAAACTACGCCTGTATATTTGTACTTTTCTCTTGCCGCTTAAGGAAACTGTATATGCAAGCTTTAAAAATGCGATATTTGACCTTTTTCGCGATTTTTTTCTCCAAGAATACACTTAATGACAAGAGTAAAAAAAATTAGGGGATTAGATAATTGTTTTATCTTTACTGAGAAAAAGTCGTATTTTCGGAACATTTATTTAGCGAGATACGCGTATTCGCACAAACAACTAATCTCACAAGAAACGCACAGGTCCATGCCACTGATCGGATAATGCATTTTTTGACACGTTTAGCAAGGAAATCACAACATAGTGCTAGCATTATCACAGGCGCTTCAAAGTAGGACACAGAACGAACAAGCGTACAGAGCAGGGATGGTGTAGCCACAGAGTTGATAAGTATACAAAGATGTGATATTGTGGCTTATACCGTGAACTATAGCCACAACACGCCAGCAAAATGGCGTCACCGGCAAGTGAAAATGTTGGAATGCTGTTCGCCGATCAGAGCCTGGCGACTCGCTAGAAATGCGGCAACCCAGCCAATAGGTGAGCTTTCGTAGCACGTGGTAGCCAATCAGACGCAAGGCCTGTTACCAGGGTCTCGTGCAGCAAATCAGAGAGAATGGGCACGCCCACATCAAAGGAACGCTTTTTTTTATGTGGGCGTTTACGTCCACTGATTGACTGCGCGAGGCTCTGAAGGTGGGCCTTGTGTCTGATTGGATACTACATCTTGCGAAATATCCCCTATTGGCTAGAATGCCCGCTGGCAAGTTGCATAGCGCTGATTGGCGAATGACATTCCCACATGTTGATGTAAAGTGGCGCCATTTTGCTGGCATGTACAGCTGTTTATCTTACTGTATTTTTAATCAATCTGTGTTAGGGAACATCTTCACACATACACGACGACTAATGAAGAAAGGAATAGGTCACCCATGTACAGTACAATGCACATTATAAGCTATAGTCTTTTCAGGGTTTCTTCACACATTTTAAACGAAACCTTTGAGAAATCACCCTATTCATGACGTGTTCGTTTCTTTCCTAAACACGTCACCTATTACAGGCGTTTTATGCATACATTAACCTTGTTTTTACTTCAATTGAACTTTTTCTTACATTCTATGCATAAAACCGCGAGAAAAAAGTTTTGTTGGTAACTCGTAGTAAAAATAGTTATTATGTAAAATAATATTGCATTGAGTGCACACGAATCCGGTGTGTTGTCCCTTTCGTGTAATTTTCTAGACTTGGTTAAGCTTTGTTTTCTTGAGGCGGATAAATATCCTGCGAGTATAACTGCAGCAGGGCTTCAGAAAAGTGTGAAGTCCGTAGAGTTTCCATGCAGTACGCCACTGTCTCCAAGAATTAGACCGGCAGAATTCTCATTAGCCTCGTCAAATGGAGGAGCGGGTCCACCTTCAGACGACACAGTAACTAGGGATTTGCCTAATGTACTTCGGTGACAGAATAGGTTTCTGAAACTTGTAGGTTTGCATTGTTTTTGCCACTGGACTAGAGCTTGTTTGATTCGCCCTAGGCGACTGAGTGCTGGCTAATAAAGTGTTTGCAATTTAATGACCTAATCGCATGCAGCAGAGTTAGAAGGTACATTTTTTTTTACCGCCTGTAGTAGATGGCAGTGAACTAGTGGCACTGCTTGCAGTTTCTAAGAGGACAATGAAACGTACAGTTCTATCAGGTTCGCTACCAATAACAAAATAAAGAAGGAGAGAACCCAACAAGCAGCCAGTCGTCGTCCCTAACGATACCCCGTTAGATTCTCCGGCCGACGTTGCCCTTAGCGATTTATCGATTCTGGTCTTCACTCGCACAAACAGATCTACTAGGCGATACTCTTTAATATGACACCTCACTTTCTAAAGCTGAAACGGAAAAAGAATAACAGCAGTTTGCGGAAGCAACAGTGATTTTGCGGATTGTGCTGATGTCTATGACACAGCATGATGTGTCCTCGTTTCAGAGCGTCAAATTGCCCATCAAAAACCATCTCTTAATTTCAAGTGTATTTTATAATCCTGTGGTATTACATTAAACAATAGTTTGATGAAAACGGTGGGGGGGGGGGGAAATACGGAAAAATCATACACAGTGATTTATTACAATAGTTATTCGAATTTTTTTTTATTTATGCACAGAGTTGAAAACTTTGCATAATTAGCATGTTTGGCTTGAGTTTAAAGCAACTCTCGTCGTTCACGAACACAGAAAAATTGCAAGAAGAAATTTTATGCAGTTCGTTTGAAATATTATTAGAAGTCCTGCAATTTTCTTCGAATTAAAAATTTCCTGACGTTGAACCTCAGTCACAGACGAAAATACTGCCAGATATCGAACAAGTTCCTTCGTGGCGTTCATGTGACTCGTCGAACACTTCAGCAGAAATCAGACATTGTGTTCGTATATAACTTTTTGAAACATGATTTAAGATTAAAATATGTATATCAGTACTAATAAACAGCAGAAAGTTGTTTTTAACTGATTTGAAATATTTGTCAAATTATAAAAGTAGAAAAAAAATTAGGCACATGTATAAATAGTGTCCATGTGTGACTTTTAATATCGGAAGTATTATATTGTTTATATTGCCGCGTTTGTCAAATTAAACCAAATTCCCAGAGGGTCAGAATCATTTTAGCGTTGACTGTCGTGTTTTTTTTTTTTTTTTGTCATTCCTATTTTCTCCTTTTCGTGCTCTGCTGCCATCTCGTAACTTTTCTCATTCATTCCTTGGGCTGGCTGGAACGAAATGTTTGTCGCTGGGATGTAGCAGACGGTTATAGGATCAAAGCCACCTTCGTCCCATCCATACTGTTCATCCGGCATGAAGGGAGGCGCGAATTGCAAATTCCAATTTTTTATATGGTTAGTTTATTGAGTGAGCCATTCGCTAAATCACTTCAAGGAGTTTAAGATGAGAAATGTCATTAAAAAGCGCCAATTAAATTGCGACGTTCTAAATTCGTACGCAGCGAGACAGACACCCGGCGCTATTCACAGCAATAATAAGTAGGCTGCTGTGTCTAAACATATCTGAGGTTGAAGAATCCGAAACGTTTTGAATCCACCGACCAATTATGAAAATAAATAAATAAAACTTTAAATTAATGTTCTGACAAAATCTGAATATAATTACCGGATAAGTTACGTATATGGTCGTACGTACGTTAATGATAAGAAAAATAATATGCAAAATAACTTCACTTAACACTAAATAAGACCAATATTAAGACATTAGTAATGTTAGGCGAGGGTGATTGTGTACTCATCTGCTACTTTGCAAAAACACTCTCTCTCTCTCATACGACCATCCTCGTAAAAAAACTCTACAGCACCAGACGATTGCCATGGGGCCGCGGTGGCGTAGTGGTTAGACCACACGCCTCCCACCGAGGCGAACCGGGCTCGATTACCGGCGGGAGCAGCTCCCGGATTTTCGCACGTGGGAATCGTGCCGGACGGTGCAGCTGGTCGGCGAGTTTTCTCGGGGGTCTCCCGTCCCCACCCCTTCCTTGCTTTCCGGCGCTGCTCCACGCCAAACTCACTTTAGCCTGATTGCCCACTTCTCTCCTCTCCACCGGACGATCGACCTCTTGCTGGCACGATGTGTGAGTCAGTTGTGAATGAGCACGCATGGACACGGGGTAATTCCGATGCAAAGATATTGGCTTGCTGCCAAGCGGGGCAACGGAAAGAAGGGAGTATCGATGTTATCTAGAATTCGATTGCTCGGAGTGCTTGTCACGCGCTTCCGATTCAACATTTCATCCGCCCACAACATTTTTATTGTCGGCTCTGCCCCTAACATACGTACACTGCGAAAAAAAAAAATTCTGGTAAACTTCCCAAATTGTAATGTAAGTTTTTAACCCGTACAGTGTATGGAAATAGTATTACGTACCAAGCTGAAATTATGGGAATTATTTGCATCGCTACTATGCAAAGTTGGGAACTCCCCTATGCATTTGACTCTCTCCTGAGAAACTGGAGGAACGTTTCCATTTATGTATGGGCGAATATTTAACCATCCGTACTTTGTCACTGTACGTATGCACTGATATGGTAATTTTACAAATAATTTTTTAGTGTATAGGCCACTCACGGTAAAGTGAGCACATTGTAAGGCCCTCCCAATAGGCATGGACCACAAATAAAAGGATTTTATTGCAGCCTTAGACGTCAACTTTGAGAGAGGTAAGATGTATACACTTTGTTTATTAGTCACAGGGTAACGTTCATATTCAAAAGTGGAAGAAAGATAGAAATTGGCTGGAAATAAATGTTTAGCAGGGCCTTAATAAGAAAAGTGCTCACTTTGTCGTGAATAGCCTATACGCACAAGTACATTAGCACTGACTGACGAATAAAATGAAGTATGTGAAACGATGGGAGTCGGCGTGAAAGACAAGTATTCCGAAGTTTTATTTCGAGGCGTTGTCAACATTACAGAAGGATGGCCTTAAATGTAAATAGCATTCATTTGATCGCATTTATAAATGGCCTCTTCGGAATTTTCTTTGCCAACGAAAAAAGCAGTGAGAATAGTGAAGCCCTATAAACTTAGTTTACCAGAAGTTATTCAGAGAACGCCACGTTTATATATTTTACAGTCCTGCATTTGAACGCAGGACTCCTGCGCTCTTCTTGCCGACGTAAAGTCATGCATTTGATCGAAATTTAAAATTTTATTGGCGGGAGCGTACTTTCCTTTATAACAGTAAACTGCAAAGAAAAATAAGCCAAAAATAATCTTTACAGATATTATGTTCACGTTTCAACGTACGCTGTAGTAAAATAAAAATCTGCACTGAACTTGTCACTGTGTCGGACTTTGCGGTCGTGCGAGGTGAAGCCTAACCTTATGATTAATATAGTTAAAATTTTGAGCAGAGGGATTTGTGATAAAACTGTTTTTTTTTTTTTGTCGCTCTTAATTTGGATAATATATTCGAGTCACTGTCTACGAGAAAATTAGGAGAACCTATTTTAGCCGTACTCCATTCACGACAGGGAAAATTCGCTTTAACGTCTGATATTATTATTTTTTTGGTTGTCTCATAGTCTTGGCAATCTAAAAGAATACACGTGCACGTATATTAAGATTATCTGTGTGCTTTTACGAGTTTTTCTGCTCTTTAAGCTGGATCAGTCCCCGCCATCTTGGGTTTCCGCCATTTTTGTCATAAGTTCCATTTAAGAACATTTGATAAAAATTTTCGCACGACATGACACAAATAATAGCTCCTTAAGCTTAATCAACTTATTACATGTCTATGTAATTTATTATTTTTTTCGCTAGTAATTGAAATGTAATTCCCTACACTTTGTCGAAGCCCAAAATAAAATGCGAAATCTGTGATGCAATTTATGACGGAAACTCCGAAAATCTAGGAAGGCCGGGACTGATCCACCTTAAGTGAATTCATTATGCCGAATTTTGTGATACGTCAATAAGTTTTTTTATTTTTTATATTTCCAATAATCAGCGCATGCCATGCCCAGCTAGTTCAGCTGTTTTGCGATGGTAAACATCGAGAGGGTTCATTTCATTTAATTTTTTTTAATAAGTATTTTCTAATTTCCTATTTTGCCATACTGTGAATCCTTTTACAACGCGCAAAAAACATACTTAACCATGGCAAAGTAAACGTAAGCTGGTTTACCAAACAGAACATCAGAGGACAGGAAACTGGTGCGACGTTCACTTTGACGAGAGCAAAGCCCTCGCGTTTGATTGGTCAGATCCCGCGCCGCGGTACGCGGAAAGAAACACGCGGTCGCGCCAGCGGGGGCGGCGCCTTTGATGTCCTGACACGCTGGGCAGTAACACGCCGCAGGACACCCTGTTTTACGTAACTGGGAACCAGGAGAACCACCTCAGTGTTATTCGCTGCAAAGAAAAGCGCGAGGTGTTGCAAAAAAAAATCTGTACTTTTTGCTGTGACAGTTACTGTGGAAAATATTTCAAACTCACGGCCTTATTTGTTGTGTATTTATTTGGTTATACCAAAATTGTACTCACATGTGTTTTGCTGTTATTATGTGCTGTGTATTCACCAAACGCCATTAATTATCTAAACTATTCTCGTAGAGAACATTACCTTGTAAAAAATACTAACGTTGTTTTCTTAAAACCATTTATAAATTCTTCAAGTGAGTTAATTTATTTTGACTTTGCGATTCTGGCTCTCTGTTCGTAATTTTGTTCGAACAAAATTGAGCTATTTAATACAAAATTGATATTGAATTTAAAACATTGTATTTTACTGTGGCTGTGATGTAGTTACGCCAAAAATTGAACTTGTGTATTTGATTGTTTTTCCCCTTTTAAAAAAAGCAATCAAATTATTTTTTCTCATCTAGTAATATAAACTGCGACACTCGGATTTAAAAAATTTATTTCAGCTGTGTAATGTGAAAGGGGGGAATAAATCACTGAAACAACTTGCATGTAGTCTACGAAAGGTAAACTGAGTGGGCACCGTTTTTAAAATGTAATTTCTAAGAAACTTTCTTACTGAAGGTTGTGCATTAACGTTCTTCGAGATATTAAGATGCAGAAGATCCTCTGAAATGGTTTCCCGAGTGAATTTAAAAGGGGCTTAAAGGAATAAAATGCACGAATTCTACTTACGTGGGTCGCCTTCAGTTAGTATTGTAGCCAACTAGCGCTCTAAAGGTGGACACAAATAGAAGTAAGTCTCAGACGGCAATATTTTGCGATGAGGGTAAGGTATTGCTGAGGCTGTGAAATGGGCTTGGTTTATCGCTGAGACGATATCATTCCTTGCGAAAAATTTTTACGCCATGGGGATATGACGGGAGCAGAAATTTTTTTATGTTCCGCCAGTCTCATAAGGGCGTCAGGATTTTCGACGTAAATAGTTTTATCGTACTCCCATGCAATTCTCTTTCCACTTCTAGCTCTCGTTCGGTTATCGACGTCGCGATGTTACTGTCGGCGCATCCCGAGACTGTGGCACCTAAAGAGATGTGTACGGAATTTTCAGATGTATACACTAAAATCATACTGAGACTTTTGTAACTAATGATCACTGTAGTTCTTGGACCCGCCATCCGGCACCAGAACTGCGTTGCAGAATGTTTAAAATCTAGATTTTTTTTTTTTTTTTTAACGAAACTATTATTTCATCGAATGAGCCGATATACTAAAATAACACATATTTCATAATATGCCTGTCGATTACTCATACTTTTAAGAAACCATACTCACTGGAAAACATATTTCGGAGCGCTACAGCATAAGGCTAAAAACGCCTTTTCCAACAAGCTGTCTCTCAAAAAATTCGTGTCATATACATATAAAAGTACCGGACGGAACTGAATTGAACATTTCTACAGACTTTCTCCATCAATGCAAGTATAGTACCACCACTTAAAGGCGATATTACACGATACCATATTCAATCAAAGATTGTACAAGGTCCGCCATAGCGGCCGCTATACGGGCTAGTGTGGCACCCGTGAAGGCATTTCACGCCTTGTACGGTCAGATTTCGTACCAGGTTTGGTAATTGGACACGTTCTAATTTTCGTGGCAGGCTCCACGCCAGCTTTCGTGCCTGGCCAATCACGTCGCAGTTTGAGAGCGCAGGGCGCTTCCCGTGGCTACTACTTGAAACGAGTTGATGAAGAAACCGAAAAGGACGCCTCCATCTTGATTATACATCCGTGAGGTTGAAACTCTTTCAAATAGATTTAAAATTCGACAGTGATTAATAATATTGGCTATTTCAACTTTTGATTTCTGTTTAAAACCGTTCTAAATGCGTAAAACATTACGTACTCTATGAAAACTTTATTTCGAACATTTTATCGCATCTTGGCTATATGAACTCGGAACTTTTGTGTGTGAACTGGTAGTACAGTAGTAAATATGATGCGTCCAGTTAGAAAGTGTATATTTCAGGCGTGAGTTCACAACTCCATAGTGATCAATTTTTTTTATCATTAAATTTGACGTACTGATGATATTCCGGTACGTAGAGAAAGAAACTATATTTTGCAACCGGTCAGTAATTTTGGTCAAAATTGAAAATAACACAATCGCACTCTAAGTCGTTTTCAAGAAAATGACAAAGTATACCAGTAAGTAGTCAATTTATGTAACAGGCGAACAGTAATATAGCAATATTAAGATGTGCTAGCTAGTATTTTCATAAGCCTACGCAGGTTACAAACTGGTAGCAGTTCCTACGACTGGGGTTCATATTTACTACAAACCTCGCACTGCGCGCCCACCGAGGGTGCCAAATACTAGTACGCGAACTGCTGTCGTGTAATACGAATCTTCCGTGGCGGCTCGTATACCGGCTCGTACACCAGGCCTTGTAGAAGCTTGCACAAGAACCAGGTTCGGCTTGCAGGTATCGTGTAATATCGCCAAGGCCCGTACAGTGAAACAATGAACCTACCGCAAGAGATTTGTTTTCAAGGATAAATACATTTTTTGATACCAGCACTACTGTATAGTAATGTAAGGTAATATGACTTAACATTTCTATACTTCACCTACAGTAACCTCTTCATTACATAAATATTCCCCAGTGTAACGTTTCGTACGGGATAGAAACAACGATTGGAATGGCTAAGTCTGCCATGTGACCATTTTCATCCAGTTGCTGTCGATCTTCTTGAATGTTAAATCATACCTCGGTTGGTAAGCGGTGATATTTTATAATACTTAAAAAATGTTGTAACGTTTCTTCGAAATAACTTTAATCGACGACCACAAAGATAAAGGAAATGGGAAACACGGCTATTTAAAGTATATTATACGATTATAGTTTTTAGACACAATGAAAGTTTATTGCGATTTGTGCGTTCTAATCGGAACAGAAGGCCCCTGGAAAATGGCTGCGAGGAGTGTGGGAAAATAATGGACGTAGCCGAAGACGGATGACCAGTAGAGATAGGTGTTTTCCGTGATAATATTCATGGTCATGCTAGACTTCAATATCCTACGTCCACAACCATAACTTCCTCTGGTTATTGGCCTCGTGTCTACGTGAGAAGGCATGTTCTTATCTGACTGGGCCAATCATAACAAAGTATACTCCGATACTGGACGTCTATGATTCGCGGACAGACACTTGAGGCACGTGACATTTGAAATCATCCAACCACGGCAGTGAGTATGAACAAAAGTGTTTTGAAGTACAACTGGTCTTGAAATATTTTCGCGAAAAACACTTGTCCCTAATGATCGGGAAGTGGGACTTGTCCAAATTCCTAACTCGTGACGGCTCTCCGAGCAGGGAGAGATGGGACGTCCACGATTCCAATAGCCCACCGACTGCAACGTTTCACTAGTTCGGAGCCCTGTCCACTCTTCACGCCCAACTCCTTTTGCCCTTACACCGCTTGACGGTGATTGGTTCGGATGTGTTTCACGTGTTTAATTTGGCCTCGTATTGCTTATAGTTTAGGGATAGGAACATTTCGCGAATTCCTTTCAGGACAAGATAGACGTCAAACATGTGCACACTGAAGTTGACTGCAATTGGATCGCATTTTGTTTGACACGCCCTGAACGACTCTGAGCCGATAGCAGACTTGCAGTGAAACTAGTAGCGAATCCCATACTGCCAGGTGTGAGGTAACACTGGCTACTCTCTGGGGAAGCCGTCAATGAACATACATCTGGGTCTCGAGTATAAACAGGACTGTGGAGCCTAGCCTACAGGATTGAACTCTCGAATTTCTCAGGTCTCTAGTTATAGTTCTGAGCCTTGCGGTGTACGGTACCAGTCAAATACAATATATCTATTGTTATGAATCAGCCAACGCCGACAAGCCAAGCGAACCTTATCCAGGCCAGGGGAAGAATCCAAAACACATTGCGGGTAATTAAAGTTTGTAAAACGTAGTATCGAAGCGCCAGTGTATATCTCCTCCCGACAGCACAGTATTCGGGAGAATTACTCCTCCACGAAACTTCTCAAGATATTCACGAATAACATGCCGATATTAAAACCACAGGAGCTAAGGACTAGCAGAAAAAAATTTTCGCAACTAAATGTTTGCAAAGGTCATAGAGTATTTTTAAAATTTAAGTTGAAGTTAAGCGAAGCAACGCAACGAGTGCATGTGCCTGGATGCACAGCAAGTTGCATAACACACAGGCGAACACGGAAATGGCATGCCATGCCATGCGGAGAGCGCCTGCACATGGGACACCATAAGCTGGGAGATTAGCAATTGAGTAGTGAGGACTGCCAGAAGTGATGGCGTTTTATTTCCAACGACACGCAAACAGCAGTCTTGGTGACGCAGGGCATTCACGTGGCTTCGTGGTGGCCTATGCACAGACGGCCGCCACAACGACTCGTCAGTTCCGTTCACCTTCGTGATGTGCAACTTTTTGCGCACGCGGGCACGTGAATTTGCGGACCCCCGGCGCTGTTTTGTCTAATTTCAATTTAAAACTACTGCATAACCTCTCCAAAAGTTTTGTCATCCAGGATTTGTTGTTTATATTAGTCCATTGATGCCGTGGCATGAATTTCGACATGTTATACGTAAACACTTTGTATAACACTTGTCTACACTTTGAACGAGGTATGTCTGTGGACCCATGGCGAGAAGTACCGCCGTTAAGATGCAGCTTCAACTTAGCGTGCCGTTGTCACATCCTATCGCAAAATTATCTTACCACGACGATACATACAGGTTAGTTCGTACATTGTTTTAATTGAGTGGCTTAACACGATTTGAACCGCCTTCACCAACAGCTAATATTTGTTTTAGTCTAGAGTGTATTAAATCCCTCTTCAGTCATGTACATACATTCAACATTTATTGGGGCCGCGGTGGCGTAGTGGTCAGACTGCTCGACTCCTCCCTAGACATACCGGACTTTCCGCATGTGGGAATCGTGCCGGACAATGCCGTTGGTCGGTGGGTTTTCTCGGGGATCTTCCGTTCCCCCCGGCCTTGCGTTCCAGCACTGCTACATACTCACCTCACTTCACCCTCATCGGCTCTCAAGACCTCGATGTTACGAGCCACTAAAATCTCTCCGCTCTCCACTCCACTTCGATATTTAGTCACCATAAACATTCCCCTAGTCTAAAATATATGAAACCCTATATGTGTAACATGTACAGGATTGTGTACACTGGCTCACAATTTGTTAACACGCTGAAATCACTACGATCTACTGACATTCGACACGTGCAAGGAATAATTGTTTAACACCGTGATATCAAGGACACGAGTTGTGGTGATAACTGTTCTCTAACTATCACAGACATTTTTAAACAAACTGGAGACTACTATGTATAAACTTCCTGTACTTTACAACGTTCATTGCTTAATAGCTGTTAGCCAATGGAGTGACGATTTAACTGAGCACCAATAACACTATCCGCACGTGAGTAACACGCTTTAACATATGTCACGTATATGTGAGTAATTGTAAAAATAATATTTATGTACTAAACATATTTGTAATTGGAAGTAGTCTTTTTGTATGAACCTAAGAAACATTTGCAAAAAAAAAAAAAAGATACTGCAACCGTGCGAGTTTCGTTTTCGAAGGGAGGGATTTTTTTTAGTCGAAACGTAACGATAGCTACATCTGAATTGGCTGGAACATTTCATAAGACGATACAATGCGAATTAAAATAAAATATTTTATCCCGAAAGCTGTCTACGGGGGATTGCAACTGCTGAAACGTTTTGGATTGAAGATACCGTAAGGGAGGAAATCTTTGACTGGCATCCAAGACGAACTAGCGAAAACTCGCGTGTACACATCGCTGTAGAAACAGAAGCCATACTACCTGTTTACAACAACCACACCGCCAACCACTGCACAAGACTCGCCTCGCTACTACTGAATATTCCGTATTGTCTAACCATCACCAGTGGATTTATAAGTTAGCATTTAACCAACTTATGTACTATAATCTATTTACGGTTACTTCACGCTTTTCTGAAGCCCTGGTGAAGATCTAATTCCTGGATATTCCTCCTAAGCGTAACGAAGTCTAGAAAATTACACCAAAGGACAACGTACCGAATTCATACGCACACAGCTGTAACGGTATTTTGAATGAGAATTGTGTATTACTGGGCAATACCAACAAACATGCTTTATTACTGTTTTATTGGTATTTATAAATAAAATATATATGAAATTTCAATTTAAAGAAAGATAATAAAATTTTATATTAATACATGTATAAAACGCTTTCGATATATAGCATATTTAGGAAGTAACTAAACACATCACACATGGAGTGATTTTTCAAAGGTTTGATTCACAACTTTTTGCTGTAAGCAGTGTCAGCCGGGGCTGGCAAGCGACACTCGAGCACCTGGGACGGTGCGACCACGACGAGCCAGCCCGGCTGTTATTAAAACACTCCCCCGCCGAGGAAGGTCGCGGAGCTGTATATAAGGTTGGAACGACGGCGGCTGGCGGCCATCTTGCTCCCGAGGGACCGACGAGACGCCAGCGAGGAGGACCACCAGGCCCGTGGTCCCCGCTTCGACGCCCAGCACTGCCGCTGTCGAGGAGGTCTCGCTCGACGACGCCGACACGATAGCCAAAGGGTAATTGTAATCCCAGTAGGACGCCAGAGGTTGTGCTGAGTTAGGGTCCTCGTCCTAAATATTAAGACTCTTCGAGTCACGAGCACATCTAGCATATTTCGTTGTTACAGGTCGGCTGGACCAATCAACGTAGCTTGCCACTAACAGAGTTGAGTAATTAATTTAATGTAAAGTAAAGAATAGTGCATCTTGTATGATATTTAATGTGTATCTGTGAGTGAATAAAAGATAGCCTTTTATACGAGAGTGCTCCTATATCATCTAGTTAATGACATCTCCCTTCCTTGCGTGGCCTGATTCATCCTTAGGACAGGTGACAGCAGTGCGAAGAAACCTCTAATAAGCAATAGTAAATAATTTACAGTATTTACAATTTGTTTTCATTTCAGAATTTTAAATATATCTCTATTAATTACTTTCTTGTTAATGGCTTGTCGTGTTTTTGTATATAGGTGTGAAGTTTTTCCCTACAGGGATAGAAAATTCACAGTCGCACTGTCCGAACTACATTTCTTTACAGGATGCGTCGTTAATGAATGCTAACAAGGCGTTAGCAGAATCCTTAGGAAAAAATAATTAGGGCAACATTTATATATGACTTAAGGTCTATAGTAATTTAGGATGTTTGTAGACGTACCCGAAAGTGGCGAGTGTAAATGTGAAATGCAACGATAAATTGGAAATTACTTGCGATTAAGCAACGAAAAGTAGCATTTAGGCAAATGGTTACAAGGTAGGTAACCACAGGAAACGGTGCTACATGTGTACATTAGACAGGGACTGGCATCCCCTATTGTTTACTCCCTGTAACGCGCCGCTTGAAGCAATCTCAAATGACGTGGTATAATAGTACAAACTAGTTCCGACCGTTACCTCAGAAATTACACATTAAGTTGGAAAGCAAATTGGTGGTTGTCTGAAATGTAAACAGGCAGTACCATAGTCGTTCATGATGCATTAACTGATACCCGAACCCTTGGTATAGTCCTAATACGACAGGTTTTCATACCAGACTGTGGATGGCCGAAATGTTACAGAGGGCAAGTGACCCAATATATTTGTTCCTGTTAACGTACCAAGGCGCTACAATGTTGCCAGCTTGCTAGCATTGCGTTCGTAGTTTCCACAGAATACATGCATCTCACGTATTGTGAAATGTTGTGTAGTACTTCAACTATGCGTCGTGAATACGCGGAAAAATATCCGACCCGAAGTGAAGTGATTTCGGCAGTTCTTAACATCGGGGTCCTGAGAGCCGACGAGGGTGATTGAAGTGAATGTGGAGCGGCGCCAGAATGAAGGGGCAGAGGAAACGGGAGATCCCCGAGAAAATCCGCCGACCAACGGCATCGTCCTGCACGATTCCCACTCGCGAAAATCCGGTGGCTCGGTAGGGGCTTGAACGCGGTTCTCCTTGTTGAGAGGCGAGCGTGCTAATCGCTCGGACACCATTTTCCAACCCGACGTTCGTCAAATGCACGTGCATTCCCGTCAGCGCACCGGCATTTGTATGAAACAGGAACTATACGTGCAAGTTACCACAGATGTTGGACGACCACGGTTAGACACCGAGCACAATGTGTCGAGCTATGTTGATGCTAACCTGGATGCCAGCACTCGAGGAATTTATAATGTACTGAACGCATCAGTCAACAGTGCGCCTCATTTCACAGCGGTAGAAGTTGCGCACACATCACAGGGCTGTTCACGGTAATGTGAGCACTTTGAAAGTCCTGCTTAAGATCTATTTGTATACACGTTGTGTGTTCTTCCGCATTATGTAAAATTATCCTTGCCACGGGTCTCATCACTTTATTCATGCGTCGGTCAAGTGAAAGTGCAAAATATTTATAAAATAAATATTTTACAAATTTGCGTATTTTTACAGTTCGATACATGAAAAAATAACAGGAAGCGAAATATATAATTTGAGTTATCACAAATGGTTGCTTTACACATTTTATTCGACGTTATGGTATGGAACTACTTTCCATCCATCGTTAGAAACATCACTGAGTGCATGCCACTCAGTGCACCCGTTAAAATGCATGCAGGCAGGGCAGTGATTTTTTTCAAAGGTCGATTTCAAAAGTGCTCACTTTATCGTGAACAGTCTCTATCAGCAAGTGCAGGCGCTTCTCTCTCCTGATCGGTATTTGGAGTGTTTTAGGGCCAAAGGCGAGCCCCAGGTTTCTGCAGCACTGTGCTATTCACCAGCGAAGTGTCCTTAACGAAGGAGGGCGACCTCAACTTCCACAACAAGCATGTGTGGGCACAAATCAACCCATATGCAGTACGGTGATCCCAATCACGCCTGTCTTCCCTGGATGTTTGGGTGGGGATTATCGATGGGATGCTGACTGGGCCACACATTCTCCAGCTATCTAGAGTTTCCCGTCGGGTTCTTCTTGGATGACCGCCTGCTACGGCTACTTGTAGATGTGCTGCTCAATATACGAGGCGACATGTGCTACATGCACCAGGGTGCACCACGACAATATTGTCGCACAGCAAGGCAGTAAGTAGATGGATGCACAGTATCCGGCGCGGTGGATGGGTCGAGGTGGACCAATGGGATGTCCACCCAGATCACTGTATCTATCCAGTCGACTTCTACTTTTGAGGTCACTTGAATGGCCAGGTGTATTCAACTGAAGTGGACAATGTGGAGTATCTTTGGCAACGTAATCAAGACGTGTGACATATGGTACAAGATTATCCCAGTATGTTGTTGTGTGTGCGCGCCAGTCACAGGAGCACGTGTGGATATTGGTAGCTCGAAATTCGAGGTTGTAATAGTGTAGACACATCGCATTACAAATAAAGCACTAATACTCGATACGGCTTTTAGTTTTGTTAAGCCAACCGTCTTCTACCACCATTTACTAACGGATCATTCAACTCTATTAGGAGTAGAACATTTCACGTAGATTAGGGGTTGCCTATATTGTAGGTAACCCCTATTCTGCTTTGAAGCTAGAGGTAACGATTGGGATAAGCACATACAATCAAAGCGAGCTTTTTGACGGGAATACGTCTTCAAATTTGCTACCATAGTGGGAGGCAATACTTAAAATCCGATGATAATAAAACCGGGGGATACACTTACACCGTTTTAGCATAGGTTAACAATTTACTCTTTATATATAGTAGAAGTGTTTAACTATAGTGTTTCGTTAGGAAATTTATTAGAACGTAATATAATTGAAAATCCCAAAATTTTGAGTTTTATACAAATTTTAATCCCTGAAGAAAGCGATTTTCCGGAAATTGATTGTCTGGGAAACCAAATCACATAAATGCAAAGCGTATATAAGCAAAACCACCTTACATAAATCATGTAGATTGGAGTTATTTTTTTATCAATTTTTTTTGGGGGCGTCAGCAGTTGTGGCCTGTCATATTTTACCAGACACGTTCTGTGGAGTGGATAAAACAATACTTACAAGGAAACTAGGACAGAATTGCATGCCGCTTGCCCTGGGTTGTGAAACTGGCGTTCTACTCGGGCAGCAATCAATGTACAAACGAACAGCCGCGTTTGAAGTAAACAGTGTAGTGTAGCGTTGAGCCCACACATGGGATAATCCCAAGAATTTCACCATCCGTAACTGTTGGCAAAGCGGCAGCGTTGTGTCACAAAGTCACTCGACATTCTGGCGAAATCTCCAGGCGCTAGACCGGCTGGGAAAACGCAACGCCAGTTTGTGCGCGCTAAAATTGTTTTCTAACTGTATAAAAAAAAAAAAAACTAACTTGCCAAAAAAAAAAAGTTTCGTAAAGCTGGGCTCACAACCATCAGTCAGTCTTCCGCCTGTTTTTTCGTCCGCCAACTGAAAGCTACTCACAACAATCTGTTGTCCGTAGATCCATCTGGCAAGGGCAATTTTCAGTGTTACCACCCAACAACAACGAACTTTTTCGCACAGAGAGAAATGTTTTTAAGGAATGTCGTAACTTTATTCGCTATCCTTAACAAAACTAATCAGCGTCTCCTCTGAAAATCTGCAAGTCGTCTTCAGTTAAATTCAAAGGTAAAACGTAAAAAAGTAAACAACTTCACTGCCTTGAATATTTAAAAAGGAAATTATTCAGGCAGAAAACAAGTGACCGTTATCCGACAGCCATGTTCAAGTCCACCTTAATGCTACGAGTGTATTAAATCAAAATTCAAAACTGTTTGTTATGCGAAAATTTATAGGAGCTTTTTATTTTACAAGCGCGCTAGATATCATAATCATTAAAAATATGGAGATATATAATAAATGTAGTATGTTTCATATATCTCAGTGTCATAAATATTAAATCATTTGTAATGTCACAAAAATAACTCCTTGGCCACTAGTTTCCGAGGCATTGTTGGCACAATACACGAATGTTTACTTTATGGAGCATTGGATAGCCTGCCTGTGAAGGAGGCAGTGTCATTAATCAAATACACCGCCAAACTACACACCTCAAAATTTTGTTATTCCGATGCCTCTTTGTAGCGTGCCTTCTACTTCAGCGAACACGCTTTACGAGCAACAAAATTACATGCGGTGCAAAATGTTTTTCAAGGGGGTGTGTATCTACCCCGAGCATTACTTGCTGTCTGATTAGTGGGCCACAAGATGAGTTGGACTCATTTCTGCCTTCTGGGTAAGTCCCCCAACATTGGCTTACGATATGCCAGCATTACTTTGAAAATTGCTTTTCCCAACAGTGATGTGAAGTATTTTTATTGTACGCTTCTAAAACAACCGAGTTAAGAAATATAACATTTTTCGATACTTCAAATTTCTTATTACATGAAAATTGAGTGAGATGACCTAGTAGGTAGTTTTCCGTTGTTTCCCATAATTATTCTAGGGGAATGAAAATATGCATTTCATTAAATATTTATAGTACACTTCCTTTAGTATAATGGATGTTTTTAACCTATAAAAAGTATCGAATTACTACTGCATATCAGACTGCAAATATAGAAATGTTCAGCATCCTTGCTGTACAAATAAGGGAACTTTCACAAATACTCGACTCTTTCCCGAGCAAATGTAAGAACGCTAGCATGGATATACAGGAAACAAACTTTACTAACAGTGATTTCTCGATGTACATTTACACTGGGGAGGAAAATTTCCGTATTAATGCCGGCCGCAGTCCATCCTTTCCCCTATAATTGCAAGAGATTTTACGGGGGCGAAGAGACGAGTATTTCCGTTCACAGGGCAATGAGTCGGTGAGTTAGAATTTGAACGCAGCTGGAAGACGGTATTTGTTACGTGGGCATAGAACTGAGTGACGGTAAATTAAGTCGGTCGTGGAGTGTGGCGAATCAAGCTTCCGTATTCAACGTCGCTTTTTGCGGGACATTCGTGTGCTTACTGAATTCACGTGATTGCAAATATGCCTTTACAGAAGTCCAGACCTCCCAATCCCTTACAGATATTGCTCTCGAATACGTTAACACTTTGTAGACTACGTTCGAGTGTAGCTCGAGCAAGCTAATTTGAATAATTCTGTGTCGTTCAGAACAAAACTCGCCATGGATATGTATTCTTTGTTTGGTTAGTGTTTACCACGGCCTCTCAGGAACACTACAGCGCAGTAACAATGATATTGCTAATGATAGAATCTCTTTTTTTTATAGCCACTCAAAGGGGCATGATTGACTGTAAATCAGTTTATACACTAAAGGATATTTGATTGGGTCAATATCAGCTCGTCTGTCCATTGGTAGAGAATAGGCCAATAACGAACGTTGTAAAGTACAGGGTAGTGCCCGGTGTGGTATGGGCCAATAGGATGATGGCGAGTTCTAACACAGCAACCAACACAATCGGTGTTCTTGCAGTAGTGGATATAGGTGACTCCATTCTAATTTGTGTTAAGTGCCGGTAAATGTGTGCAGACCTCAGTGTGTTAACTAGCAGGCAGTGTTTTCCGAGAATTTTTTTTTTTTTTAATGGGCACACCCACTCGACGTCCAACTTCACGTGTTTACATCTCCGTCTGGAGTTCGCGGTGCAATCGGGTGTTTCGCTTCTGTATTTTTAAGTATTCTCTGATACGCCGTAAAATTTTACAGCTCCTTCTGCAGTTAGGTATACTCCATAGTGATGTATACACTGGAACGAACTGCGTGTGTTAGTTATCTGCTACCGCAAAACTCTGACCTTATTTCCGCATTCGTGCGACGTCAACTGCATGAGAGATATGCGGCTGGTGCCAATTGGAACTGGAAGTGTTGATGAGATGCGATATTATACTTGAGTGAATCAGCGAGGGAATGAAGCCAGGGAAGGAATCCGGAGCGTCCCGAGAAAACCCTCCACACCCCGGCACTGTGGCCACACTCCGCAAGATGAGAATTCCCCATCTGGAAAAGAATTCAATCATCTGAGGCCTCGTATATACATCAATAGTTAGGGTAGAGATTTTTTTCTTATTTTTCGGCTGCGTTGTTAATTTGGTCAGTCTTTCTCTAGCATTCGTCACTGATCCTTACAAAGGGCATCAAATCAACTGCACTCCAATGAGAACAGGAATATATGGTTACAAGATTTGAATTTTGCCCTGACAAAAAATTAATTCGCAAAATTTTCGGGTCCTATCACTTGTTCATGCATTCCAGGTTCGTTTTGCATATCTCACACAACAGTAGTTCGGGTTCTTAGTTTCCAGTTTTGACCATATCTCGTTGGACATCCTGTATTTTCCGTCGAATGAGCCCCCACATTAAGTATAATCTTGAATATAATTTGAAGCTCTCCCTTGCTAGTGTTCAAATGCACACAGTTAGTCTTTACGTTTTGATGGAGGTCAATTTTACATATATTTCATTTCCTTTTAGTTGAGCACCTTTGAAAATACATTCACTTTGTTCTTCATGCCCATTTTGTATCTCTCGCTGCATATAAAGATCAACATTTTCATACGACTATTGCTGACAGTTGAAACAATGTCCTTTTAACAAGAAAGTTAATTTGGTATTACGCATTCCATCTCGAATTTATTTTTGATTCGCCGTAGCTTATTTTGCAGATAAAATATTCGAAAACGAGGGATGTCAGTGCATAAGGCATATCTTAACAGGTATTTTTAAGTTGAGAATATTTTGCCTACGTTGTTTTTGCTGCATCTGTAACTGTATTAAAAATATTTACCTATTATTAACGCAGACTAAAACCATCCCACTATGGTTTCAGGAATTCTGTTAAGTATTTCGATTAAAAATGACGAATTCTGGATTCCGACATTAAATCTTAACAATTAGATATAAAAAGGTGTACATAAACACAAAATGAGAAGAATACAGCCGCCATAAAACTGTTCTTTATCATTCACTACGCGAGTAAGCTGTGACGATAAAATATCACGAGCTACGAAAGCGGGATTTTTCAGATATTGATTTCATAAGTGAACTAGCTCCAACGAACTTGAAGTATAAAGTTTGTATTTGCAGAGTTCCCAAGTCCATTATGCCTTTCTTATCTCACTTTTATATAACATCGCACCACCCTTCAAATATATGGGCTCTGCGGAGGACTTATTATTTACAAATGCCAGAAATTTGATTTGGGTTTTAAAGTGTCCATTCAAATGTCACTCTGGCTTTGCCACCAAATGTCAGAAGAGCAATTCATTGAAAGCCTAATGTTAAGAGGTCGACGAAAAAGGCGAAAGAAGAAAGACAGCATTCCGTGAGCTCAAAAATTTTTACTTCCACAGCTTAAAACACTGCGAAAGTAATCTGATGTAATGAAATGTGCGAAGACGTGGACGAAACAACAGTTGACAATTAAATCATGAAACCGCATAGTTCTGCAATGACTTTAGTTCATTTGCAGCTACGGGCGAAAACAAAGATATTTTCGATAAAAATAATTAACACATTCTCTCCTCTGCTATCACTTCCTAGTAACTCTTTGAGTTAGTTGATAGTAAATACGAAACCAGGATTGCGTTTTTCAAACTGAGTTAATGCTCCTTTACAAACTGATGGCACAGTGACGCATTGCGAATTCCGTATTATGGACTGTGGGGCAAGCCGTAAAAAAAACTCGAGGCTCACATTTTACACAGAAGTATGCGACAATTTTAAAATTACACATTTCGTAGATACACACTGAGTGAAAGTGTTTACAGTAAGTACTCAGTTTCGTAGAAATCAGCTCGACGGTTCACGAGTAAAAATAGTATTCTTGTATCCAATAAACAATGTATACTGTGAATTGTGTTTGGCCATCCACGAATATTATTATACAGAATATAGTAGCGCAAACGTAGACCTTTATATATTTAAAAAACTAAATAGTTGCAATAATCATAACCCAGATATAAAATAACTACTTAAATAAGTGAAATGTTTCTCATTTATTACTCACATATCTTAAAATTTAATTAAAAGTGACCTCTTTTGAACACTAGCACCTACCTGGTGGTGGGAATTTCCCCTATGCCAAACTCTCCCAAAAGAAAATTTGTTTTGTTCCTAACCTGAGAACTAATTTAAGCTCAGGTTAGCATGTGAAACTACTTTTGATTGCATGAGTGCAGTTATTCTTGACCGAAACTCACCACCGTAGGGGGAGCGGCATGTTACTGGCCCACTTCATTAGAATGACATGTAGATGGAGCGGATAATAGATTGTTAGATTACTCGATTATTCGAAATGCGCATGCATACCTACAAATCAAATGATCGATTATTCAAATTAATTAGTGTAATTGACATCAAAATTCGTTGATAAATATTTTTTTAAATTATTTCATTGGTGTTGAAATGATGGCGGAGCAGGATCTATGTTTATAAAGGAGTTGATGTTAGTGTAAGAGTGGTATAAGTAACATTTTTAATTGTGGATGGAGCGAAAGCCTGCCGCGGGTTCCTGGCCCACTTGGCGAGTGAGGTGAGGCTGGAGCTAGGGCACGCATGTCACTTCTGGCCCACTAGGCGAGTGAGGTGTGGATGGAGCGAGAACACACTGGTATGTTCTGGCCCCACTACGAGTTACGTTCAAACGATGGTCTACTAATTTATTTAAAACATACGAATCGAGCAAATACTAACCATAATCACTCCTCGAACAGCATAAGACGAACGAGTTATTCCACTTTAAGCACGTGATTACCACACACAACATTAAATTGAATTAATATAAACATGAGATATAAAAAATTACTTTAAGCATGCATTTACCACACACGTCACAAGAGATAACTCAATGAAACGACCTACCCCGAGTACGTCACACACGACAGAACAGAACACGAAATTGATATTAATATCGTAACGAAATATGAAGAATGAATTTCCTTAACAATATTTCAAACACTCTAATAAATGCCATGAAAAAAATTTAATTTAATTAATCAAAAATTAAAATAAACAAACGCACAACTAATATAAAATTACAACTCACGAGCACTCCAGATTCCCCTGACAAAAATCCCATCCCACACTGACACACACATACACGAATATAAGTACGTACTTCACCCTCATCGACTCTCAAAAAATGCATCGAAACCTGAATAACTTATTGATTACATAATAAATTAATTGTAACACCAAATCGCAAACTCTGTGTATTCTACTAAAACTCACTATATAATTCAACTGTACACACGTACTTTATCACACGTGAAAATGCAGTACGCTGGCGTCTCTATCGTTCGCCTAATGCAGAAAGCTGTTGCGAAAAATCCATCGAACTTAAATTAATAATAATAAAAACCCAATAATCGTGCGAACACGTGAGAGGAAAATATATTGAATATGATCACTGCTCCAGGCAACTCGAGTAGAACTGATACCTTCCACTAGGTAACAATTTCTCCGCTAACCCAGAATCCTGCGAGATACATCTCTATCCCGAAACGAATACTGCGCAAGCACAAATGAAACAAGCAAAGATCTAGTCTTCCTCTACCTGCTTCTCAACCAGGCCACCCCTACACCATTGCTGAACTCCCATTCCTCTTCACACAAGCAAGTGTGGGTAAATGCGTAGTTCAGAGTTTCGCAACCAGAAGGCATAAGAAACTTGCAAATCGCTTCGCACCCCTTTTTACATGCCTAACCCAACCGATCCATCCATCTCAAATGTCTGTATGCTCAAGTCAACATGCTCTTTCTCTGCCGCATCGTCGATAGGGTGAAATTAATTGGCGCCAGTTCTCACGATGTTCAAATCCACCGATTTCGGGGTTTCACCCCCACTTTCTCCAAAGCGTACTCGACAAGTGGAAGCCAATCACTCCATGCCACAAAATGAGCAAATAGATTATTCTGCCCCGAGCAGCGCGGAGACAACACAGGACAGGGGAGGAGTGAGTTTACACTTTCGTCCGTTACATGTAGAAAGCGCCAGCTATCGGAGACCATCCCCGACTTTCCCTGCAGACTTCTATTGCGCATGTGCATACCTCCGACACCTAACCCCTTTCAGAGTGCAACCAACACCTATGCCTGCACTAAACACAGTCCCGAGCATTATGGTTTCCCTACAGTCCCACCCTTCCAAGGACTCCCCTCCACATCAACTCACATCATGCGGATGGAGAATACAGCTTTTACTGTCACCCAGCGCACTTGTCTCTTCTTTCACCCTTTGCGACCAGCGATTCATTTATCCGCCATGGGTTAAGGAAAATACTCCAAATTCTCCCGCCTCAAGTTGCTCGAGACCACACATATTTGCCGATCCGACCCGACCCCACTTCCTCCGACGCGTTTTCGGCAAGGATAAACTCAAGCCTCTCACACCGCCAAGAAAGCAATAAGTTATTCGCCTAACTCCTTCGGATGACGAACAGTCTATCCAATCACCAACTCGTCAGACTTCCCTTCCCCGAACTGTCATCCATCTATCCACAAACTCACCAACGCTAATCGCAGATTCCTTTTCCCACGACTGTACTCTTGTTCCAGCACTGTCCACCAGGGCAAGGAAAGCCATTTCCAAACCTCATTGATAATAATGAATGTTACTTTCCCTCACCCATCACGCTAATGAGGAAACTAACCCTATTTTGGAAACTCCCAGCACTTTGAAAGACATACCCTCCGACTCTAAACCTTACATATACAATAATCACATTTATTTTTAGAATATTTATTTACATATAGAAGCAATCTTCTTTATTCATTTAAGCAATACATTTTAAATTGATGTAGTGAAGTTCATATCTGGGGGGACGAGGCTGACGATATGTTGCAGGGAGATGACCTTGTTAATCTCTCAAATATGTGACGTATTTTTATTCTAAATGAATCGTTGCTTTATTGACTGTCAGATTAGATGTAAGCCACTATGTTCTAGAAGATTCTCATATCCTTGTGGTGGATGGAAGCTTGATTCGCTCGTTGAAGGTGGCAGTTTGTTTGAAAAAATGGAATATGATAAATTGTATTTCAAACTCAATGTTTGTTTGATTTAACACCAAACAGACTATACATCTTAAAGAAATGAGTTAATCATTGTTAACAAAAAATATATTACTTTATCATTCTATAGCCATAACATTTTACAAAATGTTGTGTATGGCAGATTTATTTAATCATGAGTGTAACAATTTTTACATATTTATCTTGATCAAGCATATCAAAATAACTCAAAAAAAATTACACTGTATGTAATCTGCGATAAAAATAGGTAATTTTTATTCACATAGTCTAATGACTGACATAATATTTTGTTCCATCATAGCAGATACCAATAATGATATAAATGATATTCATGCAAACGGGTTTAACGGCGAAATCGTTAATATTTAATGCATTAAAGACTTGTGTTTATGGAGGAACATTCACACTGCAAGAGAGCCTTTCCCATAGCATGCTAAACCATAACGAGGTATTTTTATTTTTTACGAAACATGGTGGGAACGCGGTCGTAGAAAGTCTCCTGGGTAGAGCCAGGTAGGTAGGTGATGTGGATGGCAAGACCAATGAGTGACGAGCCACGCTCGCACAGTGGTGGAGAGGGAGGTCCATCGAGACGTGAATGTATGGCTTTGAGAGGGAGGGATGTTCGAGGCGAAGCAAGTCTGTCGGAACTGTGTGAAACGAGTCGTGGGAGAACAGCAGACTCATGGAAGGAGAAAATGTACGAAAGAGGCGAGTCGATGATGAACAGCGTGGAGAGGGAAGCTTTGTGATAAATAAGTTTTTGTGCTCACTGAAAGCATTGTCCACCAACATTTCTGGCGAAGCTCAGAAATGTTTTTCCAGCTTCCCGACACTGTCTTCCCCGCTCTCAATGACAAGGTTCCCGCTGAGAAGAGTGTGGGAAATTTTGTGCAGGGCTAACAACACCAGTCACTGATCACAACTCACGTTCCTGTCCTTCCCCTTCACATTGACCAGGTCTAACAAAAAAAATGGTATGCCTTTCTTGCTCTGGTTATTACAATACAATCCAAAATACGGAAATGTGTGTGTGGAGTGGTTGTGTATTCCTGCGGAGAGGGTTCTGAGGGGAGGGGACGAGTGTTACTTCCTTTGCATTTACCTGGGAGTTTGAAAATTTGTATAAATAGGGGTTTAACCCTTACGCCCCTCCAGTGTTTGACTTCAGTGTTAGTTGAACGTGTATCTTTTTAAAATTTCGCAATTCTACAAAGAGTATTTCGTGAGAATATCTACTCGAACTCTCGAGCAAGAACTTATGGAGTATAACTGGTCGGTTATTGATGCTGCTCTGCTAACTCCATTGGTGGAGCAAGAGTTGTCGCCAGCGATACCATCGCCGGCACCTCCAGCGAGAGCGATGATGATCCGAGCTGCTCTGATAACTCCATTGGTAGAGTAGAAGTTGTCGACAGCGACACCATCGCCTCCAGTGTTTCCAAGGATGACGATACCAGCGCCTTCAGCGCCATCTCCAGCAACACTGTTGCCTGCAACACCAGCACCTCCGAGGACGGTCTTGGTGCTTTCAGCGCTTTCAACAGTAGCGATGACGAACCCAGCGCTGTCTCCAGCGATGACAAACCCAGTGCCGTCTCCAGCGAGGACGATCCCGGCGCATCCAATGCAGCTTCTAATTATGATGATCCTGGTGCCTCCATTGTCGCCTCCAACGATGACGAACCCAGCGCTGCCTCCAGCGATGATGATCCCAGCACTGCCAGCACCACCTCTGAATTCGGACTTGCCACCTCCAGCACCATCAACACATATAGCGACCTTAGCTCACAGCTCAACGTATGTTGGAGTTCTTGATTTGTGGCTTCCGAAAACCTAACACAAATACATCCAGAAGAAGAGCAAATGTTGCGAACCGTTAGACCTGAGCGGTAGAAACTCAACTCTTCCTAAACCATCGTTATTTTCTGAGCTAATTGAATAGTTGAACTTTTTCAATGATGTGCAATCACGACCTCCACCAACCTTCACAGCATCTCCACCACCAATCTGTTACAGCCCTGCCACTCCTCCTCCCATTCGAAACCCTTCTCCTCCTTCTATTCATTTGCCTTCTTTTCGTCCTCCCATCCCTAAAAGATGGCAGTTATCTTTAAATTCAAAGTTTAAACACAAATGAAAGGTTTTCCTTGAGAAGATTTACATATTTTCTTTTTTAAAGAAGGGTATGAGAATTTTTGGAAAAATTGATTAAATTGCTTGTTTAAATGTTTGTAAATATTTTTAACTATGTTAAGGATGACTTTTGAAAAAAAAATTAAAGTTATTGTGGTATAAGGAAATAATGACTTTTTAATTAGTAATTTGATTTCCTCTTGTCGCATTTTTAATATATATTTTTTAAGTTTGAGTAGTTTGTGGGTTATATGTAATGTTTTTTACACCAACAAGTATGGGAATGGAAGTATAAAATAGAATGAACTCTGAAAAGTAATGGAATGAGGGAGAATCTAGAAAGAATGTTGTGAATGAAGGGGAAGTGTGAAAGGCCAGCTGAACTTGAAAAACACAATGGTGGGACAGGGCAATGGTCTCGGAAAGGGAAAGTGGTTTGGGACAACTTCAGGTAAACGGACTCTTGCCCCACAGAGCAAGTCTAAGGGATGTTTAG
This sequence comes from Dryococelus australis, assembly GCA_029891345.1. NCBI lineage: Eukaryota > Metazoa > Arthropoda > Insecta > Phasmatodea > Phasmatidae > Dryococelus > Dryococelus australis. The sequence goes on along the minus strand of CM056995.1, from coordinate 337,141,578 downwards.
TGGCGAGCCTCACTGGCTGGTATCGACTTTGTCTTACAACAAACCCAAATACAACTTATACATAACACAATTAAAAACTTATGATTTTTCCTTTAACATACAAAAAAAAAATTACTGAAATGGATGGTATACCAGAAGTCTGTATATCAGAACAAAATGCTGTAAAATACTTTTTACACATAATTAAACACAAATATATATTTTCCTAAATAAAACTGTTCTAAACAAAATTTTGAAAGAAGTCTGTGGAACAGTTTTATGGTTAAAAGTAACGTCAGTGTTATAACATAAAATTGAAAGGGTTGTAAAATGAGAGAATCTTGAGAAATTGTATGAAAAGTATGTTGAATATCCAGTAAGGGCGTAAACCACAACACCGAACATTCTGACTGTTGGAAAACATATTTTAACCAGTTTACAGTAGATAAAATATTTACTATATAACAAAGATGTTTACATATTTTAGTAAACATTTATATATTTTACAAATTAAACCCATTTTGATGTATTTGTCCTGTGCGGAAGTAATATTCATTACTATACTTCTGGACGTGAAATTATATGATGTAGGTTTTACAAATACGAGTTTGAATTGTGTAACTAGGTTTGAAATGTACGTAATTCCTTATAGTTTTTAGAAACAAAGACAGATTTTTTTTTTTTGATTATATACAGCTTATAATGTTTGAAACTATATTTTAACAATATTTTTAACATAACATTATAAGAACTTCAGTTAAGTTAGTATCTTTTTAAATAACTTGTAGGTTACACTTCATGAAATATGTCAACGGAGTGTTGAGACCAGTTTTTCAATTCCAGAAAATGATTTCGGTCTGTATTTTGATATTAAATTTGATTGTTTTGGGACATATTGTAAATTAAATTTATTTTACATTTCGCTTGGGCTGTGGCGTTTGAAAGGTATTCGGCGTGGCAGGCTTGTCTCGACAGGTGAGTTTGTTCCACGCCCTACCTACTCCCCCAGCTGTCTTGAGTAATGAAATATTGGGGTTGCTTCTTTGACACTGTCGGGATACTGTGGAGGGTTGACTCTTGTGGTGTAATTGAGAGTTTATTTGCAGGCGAATAGCCGAGCAGGCGAGTTGCCTGGAGCAGTGATTACGTCCAATACACTTTTCTCTTGTGTGTTTGGATGATTATTAGGTTTTTATTATTATTAATGTACGTTTTTCGCAACAGCTTTTCGCGTTAGACGTGTGTTAGAGACTCCGGCGTACTGCGTTTTCACGTGTGATATAACAAAGTACGTGTGTACGGTTGAATTATATAGTGAGTTTTTATAGAATATGCAGGTGTTATGATTAATTTATTATGTAATCAATCTTTCGTCCGGTTTCGATGCATTTTTGAGAGTCGATGAGGGTGAAGTACGTAGTTATATTCATGTATGTGTGTGTATCAGTGTGTGTGTGTGTGTCAATGTGGGAGGGGATTTTTGTCAAGGGAATCTGGAGTGATGGTGAGTTGTAATTTTACATTAGTTGGGCATTTTTTAAGTTAATTAAATTTGTTTCGTGTAATTTATTCGGGTGTTTGAAATATTAAGGAAATTCATTCGTAATTCATTACAATATAAATATAAATTTTATGTGCCATTCTTTTGTGTGCGACGTGGCGTGTGAAGTGTTTGGTAAATGCATGCTAAAAATAATTTTTAATATCGCATGTTTATATTAATTCGTTTTAATTTTGCGTGTGGTAATTGCGTGATTAAAGTGGAATAACGCGTTCCATTTATGCTTTCGAGGAGTGGTTATGGTTAGTATTTGTTCGATTCGTATGTTTTAATTAAATTATTAGACCATTGTTTGAACGTAAATCGTAGTGGGGCCAGAACATACCCGCGCGTTCTCGCTCCATCCACACCTCACTCACCTAGTGGGCCAGAAGTGACATGCATGCCCTCGCTCCATCCACACCTCAATAGCCAAGTGGGCCAGGAACCTGCCACTGGCTTTCGCTCTATCCGCAACTTAAAATGTCACTTATATCACTCTTACACCAACATAAATTACTATATAAACGTTGATCCTGCTCCGCCATCCTTTCAACACCAATCAAAAAAAAAAAAAAAAAAAATATGTTTTATCAAAGGAAGTTGATGTCAAACAATTACACTAATTAACTTGATTTAACTATTATTTAATTTATCGATATGTATGCGCATTTAGATTAATCGAGAAATCTGTTTTCTTCTCCATACACACGTCATTCTAATGAAGTGGGCCAGTAACCCGCTGCTCCCCCTACTCACACTTTAATATCACGTGACCCCACCTTATATATTGACTGTAATTCGTTTATGCCCCAAATTTAAAAAAAAAAAAACGCCACTCAATATGTGCGCATGTGTAAAACGAAGCTTTTAAAAAATTTTGTACAAAAAATTATTGGCACAATTTTGTTAAGCACGTAGTATCATATCAATTAAGATATCCAGTCATAATTTTGTTACGTAAATACCATATCAGATAAGACTCGGAATGTCCAGTAATAATTTCCCTTTGAAAACTTTATTTTATACGCTATATAAAATATAGAGATGTGAAACAGGTGCCAATATTTGCCGAACTAACCAAGTGGTTTGTTACAACAGGTCAATACATCAGTAGGTCTGCACGTGAGCACCCTTAGTTGCACCAAGCCCACAAAGTCGATATTCAGTTCATGTCCATACTTTAGCCAACACCCCAGGAGCGTGGCGGCCAAGCTGTCAGGCCATTACGACCTATCTGTCATCCAGGAATACTAGTATCAAGATAGCGACGAACCTCCAAACCCCAAATGAGGCGGTGCACCGTCTTGTAGGGGTGACACTCGAGCCGGGTGACACTCGAGCAACTGAGAAAAAGCAAACAATTCCAAGATGTCCTTACTCACTGGCGATGTGGTGGTACTCTCAGCGAAAATGAACGGTCCAATAATTTTGTCATGAAAGCAAAGCGCAACAAACATTCACGTTTGGGCTGCCTCTGGTACACTCTTGACTCCTCACCAGAGGGCTCTGAATACCACTTATGTGCGTTGTGCCGGTACATTACGCCACTGCCAAAAAGGTTGCCTCGTCAGGAAAAGCAAAACGTCTAAGAGAGCCATTTTCGCTTTGAATATGTCATTATATTTCAACTGCAAAGCCTTGACATTTTGTACTTTGTATGCACGAAACAATATACGTTTGTGCAAGATATCATGAAGATAACTTTTAGCATCTGTAATTCACGTGAGGTCCTACGCACTGATTTCTCGAGACTTCGCACAATTGACTGTTTCACTGTTTCCACCCTCTAATAATAATAATAATACGTCTTTATTTTTGTGGCGAAGTTAAGGTATTATCACCTTCTGTTACACTTAACCACTTTGAATAATAAAACATAAGACTTTTTATTTGAAAAGATAAATAAATATAACAATGACACAAGACTAAGTGTCTACCATAAACTTAGAAAGAAGCTTACACGAATCATATAAAAGCAACACACATACAATAAACATAACCTGAATAGTGAACTTACACGATTTCTTTTTACACATGCATGCATACACAAAATCCCATACACACATTACATATATTCATACACATATAATTGTACTATTTATAAAAACAACAAAATACAAGATAACATCGTTTAGCAAAAATTCTAAAACTGAAATTTGTTTTAAGGACTATTGAAAGATAGAAGATCACAGCAAGTAACTATTTAAACACGGGAAAAAGACAAAAAATGAATTAATATACATTTGAAATTGTATTATAAGACGTCAAAAATGATCAGTTGCCTAAAAAAAATACATAAAATAAAATATTAATACATCGTTTAATCGCACACACTCATTCACACATCTACATACATTAACAGTATCAATTGTTAATTGGACGGTAACATAAGCAACAGAAACATTACTACAGTCGCATGAAGCAGAAAGCAAATAAGTTACACAGGTATTATAAAAGAGGAACCTCCACAATAAATACTGTTTATATCAAGCCCACATTTCAAGTTCATTTAAATATTTATAGGGTGACCAAGCTGTTAACGCATATTTTTTTTTTTTTAATTTAGTGAATGAAATTGTATCTCTTGCTTCCTGAGGTAAGCAATTCCAAAGTTTGGTTGCGGTGACGATGAAAGATGAAGCGAAAAATGAGTTAAGTTTTGGTACTAGAAGATTTTGTTGATCGATATAACGAGTGTTTGATGCAATGGGCGGTAAGAAACGAGACAGAAGGTACTGAGGGCATCCTGTTTAAAATAGTTTCTTTAACAAGCAGATCTTGTGCAATGATCGTCGGTTTTTTTTAATCAAGTCATAAGAGATCATGTCTGTATTTGATGATATGGTTTTTCTTTTTAAGATTAAAACTAAGTTCTACACAGTTGGTTTGTACTCGCTGAAGTCTCTGAGCTAGTTCTTCATGCAGGTCAATGAAGACTATATAAGCATAATCAATGCGTCAAAGTATTAATGATTCTGTTAGTCTTCATCAATTTTTTTAAACCTTCTTTATGAATATAAAGTGACATTTGTTCATCTACAGATGTAAGTGACATTCTCTCCCCACGTTAACGTTTCACTTAATATTACACCAAGGTGTTTTACGGACTTTGATAGAGGAATCGGCTCGCCATCAAGTATGATATTAGGGGCGCTAGTGACGTTTGGTGATGTGAGTAGTTTCTTGGATCCAATTATAAATTCAGCAACAGATCCTGTTATCTTAAACTTGTCATGCCATGATTTAATGCTCTCGACATCGGGCGGCATATTTCCATACGTTGTCAGAAAGTTCCTCTGCACTTTTATTGGTGACTGGGTATCGTGGTACCAGAGAACACTTTGAGCTATTTCCTGATTAGTGGATATGTCTAGTTTGGTGGACACTGCAACCGCTACACTACAGCCACGTTACTGAAACCTGCAACAAAGGCAAGGTCACTTTGTCTAAATTTTGGCACCAGTTTCACATCTATATCTTACATATAGCGGATACAAATAAAGTTTGCAATCCGGGAAAGATTTTTCGGACATCATAAACATATATATTTACCGGGTGAGGCGCCTATTTCAGTGGCAGAAGAAAATGTTTCAGACCAAATTTACTTGGGTCCAAGGCGCTAATAACTTGATAGTGATGATGTCCCCGTACGTGGAAGGTTAAAGAAGGTACAAAGTAAACCGCATCAATCTGAACGCAATTATAATTATTATTAACACCCCACGACAGTGCGTATGAAGATGAACTAAATACGATGACATTTGTCGGCGATTCAAGATCGCTGAAGGTCAATGACGAAGCAAACTGCGTCACCGCACAGAACAATGGGCCCGACGTAGCGCCGTCCTGTAGCTGGCATTTGTTTAAACAAACGCCAGCCTCAGACTACGCTTCCTTTATTATTTTATTATGATACCGGGTGGTGACCTTGGGTATTGATAGATACTGTAAAGCGGTTCTGAGCGGACAATACCGCACGCCGAATTTCATCTGCGGACTTATCGCAGAACAAGCTCGTGTTTTACGGCCTTTCATGTCTTCTTCGGGAGTCTCTGGTGAATCTTTGTAGAGCAGTTGCTTTAATTTTCCCCACAGATAAAAGTCCATAAGCATCAAGTCTCGGTAACATGCAGGCCATTTCGTGTTTCCAGACCGACTGATCAAACGACCGTTTAAAGTTTTGTTAAGAACCATTCACTACATCATCACACGCACTGTCGAAGGGTGTTAGTAAAAGTTATCATTCCATTTAAAGTAAAGAATTCGACCTTTGTATCTCCTTTACTCTTCCACGTATGTGGTGATTATCACTATCAAGTTATAAGCGCCTTGGATATATATATATATAACATTACGAAAATGCTGATTCACTTATGCCCGGGAACGACGCCCTAGGTTAGAAAACACCCCCGAAAGCTGAGCTTTAAAAATAATTTTTTAAAAATAAAATTGAAGCTAATTAATATTAAATTACGACGGATAGTTTACTATTTATAATAATAATTTGTTTCCATTTTATTAAATAAAAAGGGTTTTACATCTCATATTCGGGGGTATACACGATATAAAGTAATCGGCAGTTTCGTAATGTTTTTCAATAAGGAATCACCTCGCAAATTCTGTAACATAAGTTACGAAACAGTCTGTATATATAATTTGATTTATAAATACACGAAGTCTACTTAATTTTTTGAAAAGTCAATTCTAAAGAAACTTATTATTATATGTAATATTTTTATTGCGCAGTTTGTTGTCACAGTAGTGCAAAATTTCGGAGTTACAGCGGACCCTATCATTTAGGAAGGAGGTAAAGTGGCAGTATTTTTAGACTAGTTTTGGCCATACACGTCTATTTTCGAAAAAAGTAAAATGTTAGTTCCAGTTTATGAAACTGAATATAAATACATTACGTAAGATCCGACTGGGAAAGGTTGGATAGGGGAAGGTAACATGCAAGCAGACAGATGGAAGCTTTTTTTTTTAATTATACACACGCCGTCGTCAGCGAAATCATGTCGAACGCTCGAATACGTGCGAATTAAATTGCGATTTTTGTAAGCTTTTAGGTGGGAAGCTACGGGTTCAATGCTGCGGCAGAACATTTCGGCGACCGATCACTTTTAGGTGCACAGCATCGATAGTCTATTCACGGCTAGTTCCAACCTTCCTGAAGCTTTACTTGGGTTCTTTCTTTCAGGCTGTTTCTCCGCCTCGCAACTAACAAAGCATAACTAAGTCTAGCAAATTACACCAGAGACACGACGCACTGCATCTGTGCGCGCTTGGATTAATGGTATTTTGCATCATAACTATGTCTTGCTAGCAATTACCAACACACGTATTTTATTCCCGTATTTCTTCATATTAATTGTAAATTAAATATTGTAACTTGTAGATGGAATATAAGTAGAACTCAAATCTAACCAAAAAAATAAAATACTTTTATATTGACAGAGGTATGAAACGGTTGCCAGGCATGACATATTTGGGCGAAACAATCCTACATGCCGTATGTGGGGAAAAATTTGTTAAATGTTTGATTCAGAACGCGTGAAGATAGTGCGAATATACTGTGCCGGATGTCACAACACTTTTACCACTGGAAGACCAGCACCGACACAGTATATTGTAGAAAACACTGTCAATAAAGAACTAAAGGCTGTCCACGATGAAGTGAGCACTTTAGAAATGAACCTTATAATAAAGTCACTGACCGTGCAACCGTTGTTATTTAATCGACGCACTGGGTGGCATTCGTCCAGTAAAGTTGGCAACAAAGGGTTGTTCTCTTTAATGCATAGAGGCGAAAAAAAATCAGCAGGTTTGTAAAGTATTTACTATATCAATAATTCCACAGTTTAATTTGACCGACGCATGAATAAAAGTGACGAGGCCCATGGCAGTGTTAGGCGGAGGAACACACAGCGTGTTTACAATTAGATCTTAAGGGCAATGGTGCACGAAAAACGGATATTTATATAATTTTTCTCATAATTGGTTTTACAGGCGATTTTTGGAAATTTAAGTTCGACGAGACGTAAGTAACGATTTTGAACATCTTATTAGATGGTTAAAAATTCCCTGCGTTAGTTACTCTCGGAGCTCTGATGGAAGAAATGAAAGGAATTTTTTTTCTTATCTTCAATCAATGCTTCGAGAATAATGAAGGCAGTGAAAATCTAACAACGTAAAAAAGTGTTGAAAATTATTATTTACGTCTTGTCGAGCCAAGGATTTCAATAGACTCTTTGGAAAATGACTTGTATCGAAAATCGGGTAAATATACTGCTTCCATGCACCATTCCTCTTAATCAGGGCTTTCAAAAGTGCTAATTTTAACGTGAACAGCCTATAGGCTGTTTATCATTGTTCATAAATAATGTCTCAGTTGGTATTAGACTTTACTAATCTTTATGTATGATATAATACAGCACATAAAGAAAGTATTTTAGGATGCCATTACAAAACATTATCATTATGCCCCCCTCCGTTTGTAGCAAATGCACATGTCAATGCGTTGTACCCATACAAATTGCATGTCATGCAATGTTTGAATAGGAAGCTGAGAGCAAGCATCACTAATGCGGCGTTGCAAGTGTCACGTCACCTAAAACACAGGAACAATCAATACATATATTATTTTAATGGTGAATTTGGTGGCACAATTAATATTTTGTAACATTGTTGTGTATAATGAATTTTGGATCATCCTGCATAGTTCTTTAACCATTAAAAATGCACGGCAAAATCTAATGATACGTTACTTTTTTTCAAAATACAGAACTACATAACGGTGTTACACGTTAATTGATGTTAACATGGAACAGTTCCAGTAGCAAAACGGATGCAGAATTTTTCAACCGTAAGGTTAAAAGGGGTGAAAAGGTTTTCCGGGTTTTAATTTAGCTTCAACTAATCTGCCAGTCAGATTTCGAAGGGTTCAGCCAACGGATATTTCCTCAGCAAGGCAGAACTGCACGAGGCACAGCGGGGAAATATTCAGGCGAGTAGCTGCGACCTTCGATCCATCGACCAGTCGGCCTGAGTTCTATGAGGAGGCAGTGGGGGGAGGGGGTTGTGGGGCTGGAAGCGACGCAAGGCATCCTTGGGAATGGTGCGCCAACCACATGCCTTTGATCATGGCGAATAATTCACATCTGCGTCTCGACCTGGTCTCCGCGCAGACGGGTTTTTTGGCCTTAGGACGTGTAATATAGGTGAGTTTGCGGGGGGGGGGGGGAGAATTTCTCAGTCACCTGGTTCCAAGACGGAGCATCGGATGTGTGAACAGAACTTCGTTAGCAGGTTTCCTCTGGGATTTGGTGTCCCGCCTTTGAAACGCGACCTTTCACTGCGGCCGTCACACATTCGCGAGAAACGAAGGAGTGATAATTTGAGCCTAGAGCTTATCATTCCTTCCGAAAGATGAATATTGGCCATCACTTACCTCTGGAGCACAAGTCCCAAGACCTTTGACGAGCAAGTAGCTCGCCGTTTCTCACCCGTCTTGAATAAACGACGGGTAGTGGTGCCTCGAATTTTATCTGGCGAGCGGCCACAGAGTAAATAACTATACGGAGGCGAAACCGCCATTTACATCGCGAAATCCAGCAGAAACTCGCCAACGAAATGGCGTCGCTGTCCAGCTAATAGGGAAGCTCTCGCAACATGCAGTAGCCAATCGGACACGAAGCCAGTTACCACGGTCCTCGCGCGGCCAATAGGAGAATGGGTACACGCCCACATAAAAGGGATCTCCACGCCATCTCGTCTCCGTGCACTTATCCATACTGTTATAGGCTGTTCACGGTAAAGTGAGCCCTTTTGACGCCCTAGTTACTTTTTCCTTTCAGCCATTTTGTATACTTTAACCATATTTTTTTAATAAATATTGCCACGTAAGTAATAAACACAGTGTGCATTTTCCATCGCCCTTAAATATTAACGTCTAGGGCTAATATAAAATACATTTACTGACTATTGTTCCAAATGAGAGGGTTTTAAAAAGGGCTCACTTTACCGTGAACTGCCTATACCAATATGCCTTGCGGCCATATTCATAAACTATGGGGGCTTAGGGGTCGTAGCTTGTAAGAGACTGATAGCTAGTAGAGCTTGCTGTTACTGAGGGGTTTTAATCATGTTATTATTTGACGCAGACAATAAAACACTCTAATATCGACTGTAACGGTGAGGTACTTTAAATTATATTAATTTATTATTCGTTATAAATGTTAGGAGCACCTCACGTCTTATTTCTGCAAATCAATGTTGGACAGTCCCCAACTGAAACGTGATGCCGGAGGCTGTTTCTAGTTGTACGGATGGCGTCGGCCTAAATCGGTGCGTTGTTTAACGTTTGGACATAACTGGCCTCTTCACCTGGATGGTGGAGGGGGTTATGGTTGCAGGTTCTTGTTGCACAGCTTTGACGTAATCCCTGGCGTCCTGTTCTACTGAAGGTACGAGGCCGGGTTCAGAGTGGGATATTACACCAAAGTCCATTCGTAACAATACCGAGACAAAGGTTTGTTCCAACCACACGATATTTGTTTGTAAACATTCGAAGATATGTAATCAGTTGCCACAATAGATTATTTATTTGTATTGAACGTAACTTGCAAACTAACAAAATAAATTTAGTTAATCTAACAATTCATGCTTCAACAAACGAAACCTCTGCGTTGGGCCAAAATAAATTAGTCTGTCAACTGCATATACTTGTTTAGCCCCCTAATTCGATTGTCAGCGTTCGAAAATACAGCTCGAGAGTTCGTTTGAATTTTTTGTCAAAATTAACGGTGCGTATATTTATGGTTAGTAATGGAATAAAACAATCATATTAACACAAGTTAAACGTGGAACTGAAACGTAAGGCTGTAATGCTTGAAATTATTTTTGCTCTCGTTGTACAGTATTAAAAAATATATGTATTTTAATACATCCCGACTTCGAATTTCTGTCGGGTTCAATTTTTTTTACTAACAAAAACTGTTTAATGCACGTAGAGCCAAACAAATCTGTGAATGCATCAACCAAATATTGGAAAGAGTAACAAAATAATATTGGTTTCAACAACAAAATATTTCATAGCCTGTATTCAAACTATTAAGTTGGTTGCGCCAAACAAGCTTTGTTTTATTCAACAAAACATTTTCGTCGGTGTAGTCTGCGATGTATCAGTAAGAGAGCTCGCCTCCCTACACACGAAAAACTAGGTTTGATTCCCGGATTTTCCCTTGCAGGGAACGTGGGCGACGGGTTTTCTCGGGGCACTCCCGTTTCTCCTACCCTCGCGTTCCGCCGGTGCTCCGTGTTCACTTTATTTAGCCTTCACTGGTTCTCGACACCTCGTTGTTATGCACTGACCCAATCATCTCAACTCGATTCAATTCGAAAAAGCCCGCGTGTTCAGCGATTTGAATGCTGGACTCCGAAGACCTTTATACGTATTTCCGAACTTCAGTCGGGTGAGTATGGAGCAGCGCCGGAATGCAAAACCGGGGGGGAAATGGGAGATCCCCGAGAAAACCCGCCGACCAGTGGTACCGCCTGGCAAGGGCGCGAGAAGCAAATCCCATACTGCCAGGTGTGGGATAACACCGGGGTAGCAGCCAATGAACAAACATCTGAGGCTCGACTGTACAAAGGATTGTGGAGTCTAGCCTACAGGTCATTGAACTCGCGAAATTTTCCCATCCCTAGTTATAGACAAGTAAACTCCACTACCGACAGTTACCTGGGTGTGGTAACACATCATACATCTTCTAGTTTCGTCCAGACTATGTCTAAATCTATGTGATCCAACTAAAAAAAGAAACTGAAGAGCACAGGTTTGCGAAATTTAACTTGTGCTAAACTTAATACGTTTCAAGTACCTAAATGTCGTGTATTCTCGCTACGAACAAATTAAAATATCCTTGCCTTGGACATTCATGTGCCAATCATTTTCAGTCAGACTGAAACCAAACACAGAAACTACTTGTTATCGCTCGCGATAGGGGGAAAAAATGTATTGTGACAACTTAAGCTAAGAATGCGTCGCAAACTTGTTATTTGCAAATATTTGAAACTACGCAATTATTTCCTTCCTTGACACAAATATTTAACTTCAGTACAATAAACTAAAAAGTCGATTAGATTAGCCAGAAAGCCAAAAACTACTCATTTTTTTTTAAAACTATTTTTCCTTATTCATTGCCTTTAATAATTTTGGTAACTGCGCAGCGAGTAGAGATGTTATAAATGCTAATTCCAGAAGTTGAACACGTTTCATCAAAGCAAGGGCATTCGTGTTAAGAGTGTACGACAGAAAGTCAATTAAAATGTATTTAATACAGGCTGTGTTGAATAATAATATAACACACAATTTCAGTTTATTTCCCATACACGCACATTATGTGCCATAATTTCTAAGCCCGTGAAAATGCACAGTGTTACGACGTGAGAATGACCTCGATAGAAGGGACTTGAAAAATCCCCGTATTCGACCAAGTATAGGCTAGACTGCACATGCGCTGTTGCACTTTGCCAGACGTTATCTGCTCTTTACGTGCATACTGCAGTGGGACACCGTGATAGGCCATATACTTCGCCACATCGAGTGCTTGTCAAATACGTGAAATCAATTTACGAACTTAACAAACGCGTATCAACTTTTCGATTATATTTTTTTCCCCCGAAAAATGTATTTTTCCGAGTGATTATGTTTTTTCTTCTTCTATATCGGCTGCCGATGTAATTGAAAATGACGTGTTTGGTGTTAACGTGTGTCTAGAGAACCTACCTTTCAGCGTTATATTTCGATCTAGGATGTCCACGGCAAAGTGAGCACTTTCGAAAGCCGTCTCATTTGGAATAATAGTCAATAGATATATTTTATTTCAGCCTTAGACTTTGACTTCCGAGTGCTGTGGAATATTCACACAGGTGTTTATTGCTAAAATTGCAATATTTATTTTAAAATTTAGTTGAATGTTAAAATATGGCTGAAAGTGCTCAATTTGCCGCGAACAGCCATAATAACGTAGATGGCGAATAAGTAAGCCTATGTTAGTTTCACGTGATTCATTGGTCTGTAGGAGTCATGACCAATAATAACATTTAAAAAAATAACTCAGAATCAATAATAACGTTCAATAATAATAATAATAATAATAATAATAATAATAATAATAATAATATCTCGGAAAGTTTCATTCCACGTAGAATGAGTTCTGCCTTCTGGTGGCATACCACGAACAAGCGACCTCTGCCCGAGTTTGTAGATGACTGCGCAGGCTAGCGAGTAACCATCTTACAATGCGAAATGGAATGGGTAGGGCCACCTTTTTTTTGCGCGAAAATATTTACGCGCGGTTCTATGGCATACGTGTTTCAATGTTCTATGGTATACGTGCAGTTTTCCTTTGGTTGTTGTCGGCGTGTCTCTGTTGGGAGACAGTAGTTCCTTACCTGACTGGGACAATCAGAACTGGGCAACTCCCACACAGAGAGTCAGTGATTCGCGGGCAGACGCCTGTAATGCGTGACAAATAAAAATCATCTAATCACGAACGTGGATCTGAGCTCTAGTGTTTTGGAGTACAAGTTGTCCCGACATCTTTTCTCGAAAAAACAGGTGGTCCTGGGAATGGGTCTATATTTACTTCCCAAACGTAAATTTCCTGTAACTAGCTATTTTAAAACCAACTGCTATCCCAGATAATTACCCCATGTAAAGTATTTTTGTGTCGACTTTGCAGTAATAGCTACAGTGGTGTAGAACACTCTACGTTCGAATGAGTGGGAAACCACTGATTCGCAGTGAAATTCGACTACTCTAATCAGTGAAAGTGGCTCCACTCAGAATCAGTGTAAAACTACTGATTGTTTAAGTGAAAATACTTCACTGATTGAATTAGTCACGTGAAACAATGTCACTGATTGAATAAGTGACCGTCGACTATAGTGGCGAATTAAATATCGTTTTTATTGAATTTGACCAAATAATTACGTAATATATACATATTTTTGATAGTTTACCTATTATATTGAGAAATTTACCGTAATTTAAAAATGTAAAAAACCTCCCGTAAATGGCCAGGATCGACCTCACACACCCGTACCGCTTAGTTACTAGGCCTTTACCTTGCCATCTTCGCTACGAAGTCATGATAAGAAACGAGAGGATAGTTCTTAATAAAATAGTGAAAATGTAAATTGTATGCCCATACTTTTCGTTTTTGGTTTATTTGGTACCATTATGATTGTTAAAAATAATAGTATATACGAATGCACTCTCTTCGCCTTATTATATGTAGTTTGAATCTTTAAACACTAGAGCTGTGATAACTACATGAAAACGAAATGAAAGACGTTAAAACGGAATGAAAGACTGAATGTTCATATTACCTCGTAAAATGGCGTTTAGAAAGACGAAACACATTTTAGAAAGTATCTTGTATTGCGTTTTATTAGTTTATTCGTTTTTATTTAACTTGATACACGTTGTTTTTAAATGTTGTTTAACTGATCCTTCATCCAAAAAACAAACCACTGAAAAACAGTGATATAAATGACTGCTGTATTAGTGGGAAAATGTCACTGAATCAACAAGTGAAGGATATCTGGAGATTTTTCACTGATTGATCAGTTAAATCCACTGAAGTGACTGTTGAATCAGTCGGGTACTCTTGACTGATTGGAACCGGGAAATTCTCACCGATTCACATTTAGAGTGAAGAGAGAGGCTAAATAATCGGTGTCGTTCGAAAGACAACTCCCGCTGATGTTTTACAGCAGTCCCGTCTGCGGCACACACACACACGTGAGCTCCCGAGTTCCGTGCACGTAAATAGAACGTCGGATACCGAGTTTTGTGACTGGCAGGCAACACTTTCCGCCTTGTTTCTGGGAATAGATACAACCCGGCTACACGGCGTGCCGCCTTGATATTCTTATTTTCTCCTGTACTTCCGCTTCCCCCAACGCTCTCCCCGTACTTTTAACCTGAATGAGCTGTGGCGATGCTCGCCCCCAGTTTTTTCACCCTCGCTTTGATTTACTTCTGCAGGTGTTGCGAACAATACAGTGTTTTGTCTGTGCTATGTTTAGTCGATTCAACACTTGTTCCGTTGGCACAACTAATGAAGTGTAGGTTTTTCTGTTCAGCTATAGGCTATGAGCGCATTTGAAAGCCCTGCTCAAGATCTACTTGTATGCACGTTGCGTATTATTCCGCTTTATGCAACATTAACATTGCCATATACCTCAACACTTTTTTCGTGCGTAGGTCAAGTGAAGCTTTGAAAATATTAGAAAAGTAAATATTTTACAGATATGCTTATTTTTACAGTTCGGTGTATTAAAAAAAAAAAAAACCAGAAAGTCAATGAAATAATTTAAGTTATCAATATAGGTTACCCAACACTTTTTATTCTACGTTAAGATACGGAACTACTTCTCATGCATGTTACCAACTTTACTGGGCGCATGTCACTCAGTGCGCCCGTTAAAGTATGTGCAGGTAGGACCGGTGACTTTTTTATAAGGTTGATTCCAAAAGTGCTCACTTTATCGTAAACAGCATTTCGTAGTATAACCATTATCAAGGGCGCTAGCCGCAGAAAAGTTTTGTTATTTCATGTTTGTACCGCATAAGATTACACTTGTAGACATTATCTGCGACTACATTTTTCTCAGATACATTTTTTTTTAGACTGTATGGTTTTTTTTTAAATATTCCATGTAAAAATTGCAATTTTACGGTTTTTGTAGTGCAGATAGAATAAACCAAACCATTTGCGGGAAATGTAATGACAACTGAAAGGAATCGCCTTTAATTAATTTCTAAGGCAAGATTAAACAAGGTTATTTTACAAAAATTCAGGGGCATAGCCACAAATTAAAAATATTCGAGTGTTTCCTCATTCAGGACTTTTTTGAAGTTACAAATAACATTATTTGTAACATTCTTTAGACATATTGAAGTAGCACTTGACAACTTTTTTTCAGTATGAATCATCTCATTTCTGTGCATAGGTTAGTTTTCATTGCTTGCAGGCTTATAAGACAGTATAATTGTGTTTTTGACACGTATTTGTTGCAAAAACTGTGGGTTCAAATAATTAGTTTTCGCGAGGAAAGACGAATCGCTGATAATGTCAAACAGTTGAAAAGTATGCGCAACAACTATGGAATAACCAATCTTGTTCGTGGCCAATGCTCTTGACCTAGGACGAAAGCATGGTTTGAAAATCAGTTACCCACAGGGAAGGTCATTGAACAGTCGGCCTTAATATAACTTTCATGTTCTTTACGTATAATCCATTCTTGGTTACTTCCAACTTTTACGAAGCCCTCCTCAACTTCTACTTGAAAGGATATTCCTTCGCCATACGAAAACAAACATATTTTCTCTCCGTTTTAATTCATACAAATTATAAATAAAATGTTATTTACAGTTAAAATAAAAGTAAAAATTGGGTTTGTCTGTGTTGGGAACAAGGCCGTTTGTTTTGCGTGAATACGTCTACGTTGACGCACTCGGACGCTGTGATGTTTTTTTTTTACGCTCCCGGCACCGCTTCACTCGATCATATGGAGTTTCATGGGTATCACTGGATTGCTTTTGAGATGCCCTTTCTAACCGTATACGATTTCTGTATCTCGACTTGGCTTTTTGACGTATATAGTCCAAAATTGTGTTAAGTTTTCTTAACTTTTTACATTAAACTCATACAATATCACCATAACCACTCCACACAAATGTTTTATGCACGCAATTGATTGATCTTGACGAGAGCTGTCGATTGAAATTCAAACGAGCGTCGTAGCTTCTCCTAGTCAAAAGTTATACTACGCTGACTTTATGAGACGCGGTGAAATGAACTCAAAATTGAGCGCCCCCCCCCCCCCCCCCTTCCACACCACCACCTTTCCAACCCTCCTCCGGGCCTCCCCAGCCGCCCGCGATGCTTTGCAGTATTCACTCAACGTACATATTCTCTGATCCTTTGGCATCAAGTGGGGTAATTCAATTTTGAATGTAGACGATAGATTCGGATCTGCAATGCCAAAATGTATCCCCCGATTTTCTAATTGTCGGATTTTCTGGATTGCCTTCCACTATGATTGCAAATTTACTGACGTATTCACGTCAAAAGTTCCATTCAACCAAAAATAAGGTACTTTTATGTTAACACAAGTATAAAACGCTTGTGGTAGGCTATACGGCATATTTCGGAAACAGCTATACATTGATTACAAAGTGCGAAGAAACCGTGAATATATGTACTATACAAATTGTGTACGCTCAATCTGAGAGGGGGATTGGTCTTCGCCGTCTTGGATTTATAGAATTTTCGAAGTAGCTTACAGTACAAATTTTTATTTCGTGTATCACGGCTCGACGAAGCAGGAAGCTTTGTTTTATACATTTTCTGAAGGTGTTGTTGCCCGACTGATGTTCCTGTGCCATTAGTACAGAATATCCCACTCCAAACCAAACACAGGATTTCGATTACAACGTAAACAATAACGAAAAAATATTACAAAGGAATTTTAAACAGACTTACATTGCTTCGTGTGAAACTCGATGACATCACAACAAAAGTGTCGCACGAGTCCATGCATGCAGCAGGCGTGACAGTTGTCTTAAATAAAATTGGTTCGATTGTGCGCTGGCAGAAAACTGGACACCAGACTCCACACTTTTCTGAATGGATAGATTCTTCATGCGTCGCGTGGGGATTTTACTGGCCCAAAGGCAGGAGTTTTGAGACTTTGCCTAATCTTATAGGCTAACACAAGCTTCGTCGAAAAAAAAAAAAAAAGAATGAACCAGAATTCTTGAATTTGCATATAACTATGAGTATCTCCAACCAACGACAGTATGTCACACGTTTACTTCGTCGGGCTCCTTATGAGTGGGATGGAGCTGCGCGCCCAAGGTCCAAGAAACGAGGGAGCGATACGGGCGACACTAACACGCACTTCTAGCGCCTCATCGCTCCTATTCGTAGGCGTGCAGGGTTTCCGTCGTGACGCTGTACTGCACGAATTAGATCTGTAACAGTGGGATTTTATTGCAAGACCATAGATTAAACTACACCCGTATGTTTTCTCTTGCCGCGTAAGGAAACTGCAAAGGCAAGCTTTAAAAATGCGGTATTTGATCATTTCCACGATTTATTTTCTCCACGAGTACACTTAATATGACAAAAGTAAAAAAAAAAAATATCGGTATTTATGATTTTTAAAAATCTTTTCTGGCAGAAAGTCGTATTTGCAGAACATTTATTTTCCGAAATACGCGTATTCGCGCAAACGACTATTTCACAAGAAAATGCGTGGGTCCATCCCACTCTTAACTGCGTGTACGACAGAGATATGGTACGCATAGAACTAGGCTTTCTTTTTTTTTTTGCTGCACGATAATAAGTGCTTTTTGACAATCCTCTTTGATAAGAAATTAACCGTAGCGACTTATGCGGACAGGCCAGTAATCGGTGTTTTACCTCTTCCACAGTTTCCTGTGCCATCTCTGGACGGCCCCTTCATCCACGTCGAATAAAGTCCCCTTGGTTTCAAGTTTCTTAGCCAAGGCCCGAACTAGTGGACTTACTCGGTGCATGTGCGAGTCAAACTTTTACCGGAACTTCTGTCAACCTACCTCAATCGAGTCTGTCTACCGTCACGCTCGAACAATGACGGCGCGCTGCTCTATGTTACATCGAGACATGTCCTCCCTAATTTCTCATCAGTTTCACTTAACACTGGCCACCATGCGAAACCAAGCACCAACTTCGGCTGCGGTGCACAACAGCTGCCCGCCGAAACACGCTCCACTGCGGACCCGGCTGGCCACACACCCTGGTGGTCAAGACGGAAAACAACCCTCGGGCAGACGCATCACGTCACAATCCAGAACGGAATGACACAGTCCCGCACACAAATTTACAATCGTGCTTTGTTGCGATGCCGTCAATACGAAGCGTTTAGTTGAGTGTTGTTTGGACGCAGATGTCATCACATCTCGAACAACGTGAAGTAGGTTTGTTGAAAATCTCGTTACAATACCTTCATTGTTGTTAAAGTTGTTAACAAAATTCTGTGTTTTACTTGGAGTGGGACATCCTGTATAACCATCCGCAATAAATATATATATATATATATATATATATATATATATATATATATATATATATATATATATATATATATATATAATTTCTTCCGAGCTGTATTCAAGTAAAAATTAATAAAGCAATGAAAGTGAACTAGTTCTATAACGTTACACACTATTCTGTTTATGATCTGTCGTTTGAAGAAAAAAAATCGTTAAACTACATAGAACTTATGACGAAAAACGGATAAAAAAGTCAAAAAAGTTGTTAACGGTAAACTGAGCACGTTTAAAACCCCTGCTTAAGGTTTACTTATATGCACATTATGCATTATTCTCTTCCAACATATGTATCGTTATTGTCACAGGCCTTATCACTATGTTCTTGCGTCGGTCGAGTGGAACTGTGAAATATTTCTGAAATTAAACGTTTTACAAATTTGTTGATTCTTGCACTTATATGCAAAAACAGAAAGGAAAATAAATACCTTGAGTATTCACCTATGATTACCTAACACAGTTAATTCAACGTTAACTCTAGGAACTACTTTACTATCGTATTTCCAACTTTACTGGACCCACGGCGGTTAGTACGCCCTTTAATGTGTATTGAAGTAGGAGCAGCATCATTTTTAAAAGGTTGGTTCCTAAAGTGTTCACTTTACCGTGAACAGCCTATAATTGGGGGAGATTGATCCCTCTAAAGACCCCACGTTCATACGAGATGGGTGGACCAATGATGATTCGCACCCAAAGCCTTGGCGTGACTTGCAGTATTTATGGATTTAGAATTACCATAGTGGTTCGGAGTCCATGGTAGCCAGGAGACCCCGCTGTCTCCAACCGTTCTGTGCTTGACCGTGCAACGTGAGACCACAGAGTACTTGATAATACAGAGGCGAACCAGCCACTCGTAACGTGAACTACACCCGCACACGCCAGCAAAATGGCGTCACGGGCCAGCGAGATATTGGAAGTGAAAAGATTTGAGGGACTCGTAACATTGGGGTCTTGAGAGCCGACGCAGGTGAAGAGAGGTGAGGATGGGGCAGATCCGGAATGAAAGGGCGGTGGAAAACGGGAGATCGCCGAGAAAACCCGCAGACCAGCGGCATCGTCCGGCACTATTCTCACTTGCGAAAATTCGGAGTGAACCGGACGGGGATTGAGCCCTGGTTCGTCTTGGTGGGAGGCGAGCAGTCTAACCACTAACTAAGGGAATTATTGCGCGAGTGTTTGTGTTTGTTTTGTATGCTATCGTTTAAAATAAATAAAAATTATAAATAACTCTCTCTTTTAGATAAGAAACAGAATTTTCATTAAATATTACAAATTGAAAACCTCCAAACACGAAAAAGTTATAAAGAAGAACACTATATCCGGAATGAATGCAGGAAGAATTGAAGGAAATATGGAGAAAAATAGACGAACAAGGAGGAAGAGAAGAAAGATAAGAGAAAGAAGAAGAGGAAAAAAGGGGGAGGAGAGCTTAGAAGTAATGTAGAAGAACAACAGAAGAGAGAAAAAGAGGAAGAGAAGAAGAAAGACAAGATCTGAAACGGATGGAAGAATAATGGTAGGAACTGCAGATAAGAAAATCTAAATGAAGGAAAGATGTGATTTGTGATAGTATGTTGGTTGATGTATGTGTATGTCTGTGTAAAAAAAAGGGGGGCGTAGGGGCGGAGCTCCATTCCCTCATCCGCCGGGAAACGAAGGCCTGGGTGTCCAGAAGGGGTACTTCGATGTCCTGGACGATGCTTAGGTTGGAGCAGAACGGTGGGAGAGGGGAAAAAATAAAAAGAACAAAATAGAATATTACAGATAGGGAGGGGGCTGGGGGCCTTCGGGTTCGTGGGCGGGGCCATTCGACCGTTGGGTGCCATGGCGGACAGGCCGAAAGGCTAGGTAGCTGTGTGCTGGCCCGACGGCATCTGGTCGCGCGGGCGGATTCGTGGGAATCCCGGTCCCTGGTCTGTTCCTGCGGTGGTGGCGAAACGTTGGGGGGGGGGGGGGGTGGCTGCCGAAAGGATACCCGTCGGGGAGCTGTCCCGGTCGGGGCAGAATAGCTCACCACCTTCCTAGGAAGTTTGAATGATGTTTTTGAATAGAAATAGAATTTGTAGCTTAAATTACGGGCGCCCATACGAACAGCCATCCTCCCACAAAAAAAAAAGTGAATTTATATAACTTATATACGGATTGTTAAAATTTAGTAGTCGTTATAGAATTGAACATCCTGTATGACTGTACTGCTAAGTAGGGTTAATGAAATAAATATAACAAAAAAGTCTAACCACTCAGTCACCGTGCTCCCCCCCCCCCCTTACAGCACGTAGTAGCCAATCAGACACGAGACCCATTCCCAGAGCCTCGCGCAGCCAATCAGAAAATGGGCACACCCACATCAAAGCAACGTCAACGTCATTTCGTCTCTGTATAATTATCAACTCTGTGATACAACCAAAACATTTTTAAAAAATGTTTTTTCTCGTACAGAATCCCACCTCGTTCACTTTTAAAGGCGGAAATTCCATTGTGGTTTTTTCCGTTCTTTGTGAATGCTGCCGCTTAATATGCGGAAGCTGTACTGTAGTTGGCCAAAGTTATCGGACCATCGCATTCAGTGAACAAATGCGAATAAATTCGTTATTGTTTGCATTCGGAAGCTCTCCGTCATCTGTGTCGGTGATGGTTTCCGCAAATGCTTTGGAATCCCCGATCCGGCTCTACGTCAATGCATTACAAATCGCGAACGGTTTCAATCCCTCTCCCATTAGGCTAGACTGTTAAGCTTTGCTGCAGATTACTGAAATTATATCCTGCGTGGTGTCTTCTTCGCCAGTCACATTAAAACGGCAACTGTTTTAAATTAGAAAAATCCTTAGCAATAGACTTTAACGTCTAAAACGTAACATCAATTCCAATTTTTTATGTTTTGTTGGAAAAATGAAATTATTTTAGCCTGTTATACAGAACCCAACGCATGCCGTAAAATTGAAAAAAATTTTGCAATGAACACTGTGAAATACGTATATTGAATTCTATAAGAACATTGTACATTACCTTGCACACACTTATACAGTTTCCTGATCCAATAAACCAAGTGAATATAATTAATGCTCACAAATTTAAATTAAAAATAAGAAGTTGTCGTTTGCTTCGTAATTATCTGGACACATTGCTACCAACATCGAAACCCCGTCATGTTGAGTACTTTTCAGTTTCTATACTCAATTTTTTTTGTGCAACTCCCTTCACTCTTCTTTTTATAAAATAACACAAATTGCATCAGATGCACTTATCCGGCACCTAGCGTTGTTAAACTGCACCTTGTCAAAATTGAAAAAAATAATGAAGTTTTTGTAATACGCGAATAACCACACAAGCATTAAATATATTAACACAAGATCAACGTCACGGTCTACTTCGGCATACGTTCTGCCGTAGACCTTGGAAGCGATTACGTCGAAATATTCATAAGTGGAGATGGCTCGGGTACTGATCTATAATAATTTCTTTACGTTTTAATCAAACATTTCGACGTACAAGTAATTTATTTTATAGCTATGCGCAAATATTTTTCGTACATATTGTTGCAGTTCTTGTGTGTTTTCGTTTTAACATTATAAGAAACTTATTTTAAGAGCTTAATTTGCTAAATATGCCAAGGTAGTTTTATATTTTTGTAAATAATGAGTTATGTATAAATTACAGTACTAAATTATTTCCACGAAAATGACGTCACTAAACGTGTATTACGTCCGGTCGCTTTGTTGCAGGTGAAACTACTAATAAATAGCTGGCATTGATTTTTTTTTGTTTCAGAATCATTCTGTAAGATAATTTCATCTCAAAGTGATGACTTGTACAGTTAATTAATTCATCAGTCGGTCGCTCTTCACAAACGTTCCTTGCGTAGTACCTCAAAAGGGCTGTCTGTAATGTGGATTCCAATTACATCAGTTATATCCTGTCAAGCACCCGCCGGTATGATATATTAGAGGTAAAGATACATGCAGTGTAGTATCGTATTGCGCAACTGTATAAAATTAAGGACAGATTTGTTGGTTTTCATGGAACTTGAAAAATGACGTTGACTGTGTCATTTATTAATACGTTCTTCCCAAAAAAAAACATTAAACAGGCCTGGTTTTTAAATACTCTGAGATTAATTAACATGAAAGAAAAATAATACTTTTTCTTATTAAATATATTTTTTGAAACTTTGTAATTGTTTTCGTTGAAATAGATGCTAGTATAACATATTTAGTTCTTATTTTATGTCAAGTGCTTGCCAGAATATTAACCGAATGTGTGACAACTTTTAAATTCGCAGTTAAAGTAACTGCAGAAACATTTACCTGGCCTTTGAATGGAAAAACCAATTAAGAAAATCAGCCCTTTCTCCCCGGCAGCGCAATCAACATGGGGTGCAACGCATGACTTCATTAATCAGTCGCAGTCAGACAAGATACCTCGCGAATTAACACGCTAGGTATCATATTTGAAGAGGGATATTGCCTCCCCGCTGAACAATTTTTCACAATAAAGCAAAATTACTAATGAAATGTTAGTGCAAGATGGAGAGAACCCGTGACAAACACAAAGCAATGATATTGACTACGTACGAAGAGCTCCGTGAACGACTTGTGGTGCACTCTTCTCTGAGCGTCTCGTCAACTTTAGAATACTTAACTTGACGCCACACGCTCGCCCTTATTGCCAACCTTCCGGGACTAAGAAGAGTCTCAAACCCTTTCTCTCGACTCCTGTCCCATCCGAGTTCCAATGCAGATGACATGAATAAAACAGTGCAATGCAGGATTCCGTCGAGTGAATAATTAATAAGTTTTAGGAACCGAAGAAAGCTTCTCTTGGACTTTTGAAGCGAAGCTGTATTTACTCAGCACAAACTGCTGCGAAGGCAATATACGATCAAAGTGGCAAGTTAATCGACGTGACTACAAATCCAATTGCACCTGCCTTATTCGAGGCGTTGCTCTCTCCGTTGTAATGAATAATTCTGCAAAAGAGAGATGAATAAGACATCACACGAGACAGTGTAATTTAGCGTTTTTTTCAGGTATCTGACCCAATTTTTGTAACTGCTGCACATCTCTTTGAAATGCGTGATTGTGCAGTAGTTAGTGCAACACGTCCCAGAGGAACGTGAGCCAATAGAAACCTTCGGTGCTGAAAGAGCCGAGCTCCGTGTGGTCGTACCAGAGGGGGGGAGTGGTTAATAACAGCAGCGGCCGCCAGTAAATTCTGATCGGTTCTCAAGTAGGTATATACGGAGAAAGGCAGAATACTACATATATTTCAGTATTTACTAACTTATCCGTAGGGATAGGAAAATTTCGCGAATTCATTTCGGGACAAGATAGACGTCAAACACATAAACGGCGAAGTCACCTTCGCAATTGGATCACAGATTATTAGACCCGCCCTGGACGCCTCTGAGACAATATCAGACTTGCAAGGAAACACCTTGCGAACCCCATAACTGCCAGGTGTGAGGCAACAGCCAATGAAGACACAGCTGAGGCTCCAGTATGCAGAGGACTGAGGAGTCTAGCCTACAGGTCAGTGAACTCGCGAAATTTTCCTATCCCTACTTATCCGTTTCATTAATGAATGCCATCCGAGGGGCCGATTTTATGCTACCGAAATTATCTGTTGTTCAATTTTTTTTTTTTTGCTTGCGTTTGTTACAACAGTATCATAAAATTATATCACTCAATGAATTCACTACCCATTAGAAATAACACAATGAGGTTGGCACACAATTTTCTGATATTTAAGACACGCTAGAGATGCAGGAGTACCAGTTGTGTTGGCACCTGTTTTTACACCTAGCAGCATCGTGCTGGTCTATACTACACCGTGCACGTTTTACACCTAGCAGCATCGTGCTGGTCTATACTACACCGTGCACGTTTTACACCTAGCAGCATCGTGCTGGTCTATACTACACCGTGCACGTTTTACACCTAGCAGCATCGTGCTGGTCTAAACTACACCATGCACGTTTTACACCTAGCAGCATCGTGCTGGTCTATACTACACCGTGCACGTTTTACACCTAGCAGATCGTGCTGGTCTATACTACACCGTGCACGTTTTACACCTAGCAGCATCGTGCTGGTCTATACTACACCGTGCACGTTTTACACCTAGCAGCATCGTGCTGGTCTATACTACACCATGCACGTTTAAAACGCATTAATATTGGACTCGCTGTTTTCCTTTGACGTCGTCAGTTGATTGTGTTGTAAGTCAGGTTACACACACTGTAGAAATTATAGAAGACAATGTATTATAATCAATTGCACTGATTAAGAGGTTATACTTTTAATCCGTTACTTTCGTTGGATTTTCATTACTGCTTTACGGAAATATTGAAATGCTGCATATATGTCACGTCCAAAAGAAAAACGAAATTGTTGAAACATTTTGAGGAATAGTATCAAGCCCGAATTAAGCTCGGACTATGGTTTTAGAATATCCTTCCTAATATGGAGACAAAACTTTAGAAATATATTTTCATATATACGGTGTTGTTTATCTGTATCTTACAAGAAAATTCCAGCCTATTGACTGCAAATTTAGTCACTCAAAATTATTATTTTTTAATTTTAATTTGCACGATTGATGTTCAGTGCTGTTAACCATTTAACGTCGATTTCATTGGTAAACATTTGCCCACTGGTTCTTGGTGATGGATAACTAAGACGACGATGGGGACAGGAAATACCGCAACTAGAAAAAAACTATTGTTCCTGCAGTGATGGACACAGGCAGCTTGTAGCTTGAAATGTGAATAAATGCTTAGTTTTCTCATAGTGTTACCAAATTGTATTCAGTATATGAAGGATATGATAAGACTTGAAGGAGCTTTAATGACTCTTGGATGTTAACAGAGTGAGGTCTGTGACCGTGGGTAATGATAAACTGTTCCAGGGTATTGTTCATTTAATTTCACCATTTCATCCGGCGGTAGGTCAAACTCCACAATCCTCTATACACAGGAGCCATCTACGTCTGTTCATAGACTTCTGCGACAGGGTTAAGCCAGTTTATCTTTTGGTCTGCGTTGTAAATGATCTTGTCCACTTACGGCTTTTTATTACATGTTTCACAATAAACTGGGTTTCTCGAATGGTAAAAGCAACAGTTAAATACAATTTTTTTGAAATGAATTCTCTGCTCAAACGAATTCGCCAAATTTACGTGTATCTAGTCACATTACAATTTTTTATTTCTTTATTTGTAACTTTTGCATGGGTAGTATTGTTATTATAGTGCCATTAATTGGAAAATATAAGATGTATTCATGCACCAAAAGTCAATTTGAGAACCGCTATTATTATACGAGCTCATCTGAATCTATATTCAAGCATTGGCAGGAACTGAAATTTCGTGATTTTGATCCTTGTACGTTAAACTCCACCGTCATCTATACGTATATGCCTCAAGTATTTGTCCAATGACTGCTGACCTGGGGGAAGCTAATTTGACCCAACTTCAGATAACACCAGAATCGTTTCTTGTTCTCTAGCAGGTTCGTCATCGTCACCGAGTCCACTAGAGTATGATCCAAAGTGTAACAAATAACTCGAATGTGCACGTATTTGACGTCGAGCCTTATTTATGTCCTCAGACGAGCTTGTCTCGTATTGACGGTACTGAGTATCCGTGAAGGCTCTTTGCGGTATTTGAGCAACCCTGGATATGTTTACTCTTGGTCGGGATATACGATGAATGATTATTCCGCGGCCATGCCTGAGACCACATATCGAAAAAAAAAAAAAGCAACTTTAATGTACACGCGTGTGACGTATAGTTAATTTTTGTGCCTCATATTGGCGACACTGTGTATCCATGAAGGATCCCTGCGGGATTTGAGCAACCCTGGATGCAAGCTTCCTCGCAGTTGGGACGTCCAGGGAATTATTACGCCGACGGCCACACCGGAGACCACAGTTTGATGATCGCACCCGAACGAGGAGTGGGTGTGTGGTGGGGGAGAGGGGGGTGGTTTCCGAGGAAGAGGGTTGCGTGCGGAGTTGGGAATTAAGCTTCCTCGCCCGAGAGTGCGTGTGTGTGCCGACGGGATCTTGACTTTCTGATCGTCGTTAATTAACTCCGGCGGGCAACTCTTGCCTCCTGGTGGGAGGAGGTAGAGGGTCTCGCCCAGAATGCCGCGCAAGTTTGATTCGTTACCCGCCGACCGCTTCATCAGCCATGACAAAGCTGGCGCAAAATCCGCTCCCTCCGTTTCCTCATTCCCCCCAAACTGTACAGCCACCGCTGACCTAGGGCCGAGCTGTTGAAATGATCCTCTGCGCAAGGCCTTCTGAATGAAGCAACTTCCGAAAAGGATATAAAAAAAAACACAAACAAACCTTGACCCGCAGTGTTTATGGGCAATAACACTTGGGACGCTCTGTGAAAGTGTATTTGCTAAGCCGTTGCTCTCCACAGGATAAATGCGAAAAGCCCATATGTGCCAGTGAATAGTCGCATATTTCATTGGGTATAGCAGTTTTCTTTGGCACGTCTTTAAAGAATTCTGTTACGTAATTTTGCACATATTAGCAAAGAAATCTTTCTGGCGATTACTATTTTATTTTTCAAGAGAAAATGGCAAGAATATTTATAAATGTGGAATGTATAGATCTACTCCTTGCATAGCGAAAGTTGACGACGGGGTAGAATTCGTATTAAACATTACAGAAATGATGGCACATTGTCGGAATTAAAAAAAAATTACAAAGTTGCTTAATCTAGGCGTAAGATAAATTACAGAAGAGCAATTCTGCAAAGAAAAAAAGCATGGGTGTTTATAACTGTAGCCACAAAACAATTTTCACATGTGTAACAGCGCATATCATAGACTTTAAGGCGTAGTACATATTAATATTACTGTCTAAGAATTCTCCTGTGCAACCTCATGACACATTACGACGACGATTTTTCACTACACTTTGGCACGTAACGATTGCCAAGAAAGAATAATTTTGTCATCGGTAGAGCTTAGATGCTTCTCTTAAACCCTTTGTGATACGTATGTGACTAAACATCTTGAGTGTAGTGTTGTTCTACTTTCCATTTAATTCTGTTTTATTTACATTTCAATATTTGGCTGCTCCTTAAGCAAGTATAGCCAGTTTTGCCCTAGAACAGTTAGCACATGAGGGTATTTAATCTTTTATAATCAAACTTCATGATGGACATGACACAGATGTGTATCTAATACGATTTTTGAAATTTGTACGGTTTTAGTTACGTCAATATTTTCCCAAGTGATACCGAAATTATTCAACAGTGAGGGAAATTTTGATTACTGTTGCGGATGTGGAACGAATCGCGTGAGAAAAGGAAATTGGGTTTCGGAATAACAACTGTTAAGATGTCCCGTGTGACTTGGCAACATTTGATTTTCAAATACTGAATCTGGAAATGATGTTGTGGAGGAATATACATAAATACAAGATGCGGGGATACATTTTCCTTAACTGCAATGAGACTGCGAATGTGTTTCAGGCGTACGTGTGTCTGAATTTTGTATTGTCATAAATGTATCGTAGTTGTTAGACGCCCATAAATATAATAAACTCTCCTGGCAATACTCCAGTTTCCACTGTTCTTTATAATACACAGGAACGACCTATGCGTCATTCATCAGCTACTGTCCCATTCGGAACACTTTTAATTTTTTTGTTCTGGGTTGTACATAGATTATTCTGCCATTATGTATAAATCTTTTTTGTTATTTGCTCAGAGTTATGTAGATTGTGTTGAAAAAAATTACAGTCCAACAACAATAAAAGCAAAACAAATGTATAAGCAGTTGAAGTGTAGAATGTCGCAACTGAATTCACCAAATATACGTGTCTGTGGTAACAGTTTATCAGTTCTTGTTATAGGCTGTTCATTGTTAACCCAGCAGTTTCGAAGAGAATCTTGAAAAAATGACATTTCCCCACCTGCACACGGAGTGGCATGTGCTCAGTTATGTTGGTAATGACTAGGGGTACCCAAATTTCGCGAAAAAATTTCACGACATGTTGTATCTCAATACACTTTAGCTCAGATCCACTTTTGTGATTGGGTGATCTAGTTGTTACGCGTGTTAAATGTCTGTCCCCGAATCAGAGACGTACAGTATCGGAATAACTTGATTCTTATTGGCCAGTCAACTAATAAAATGTTTTCCACAGACACACGCTGCCAATAAGCAAAAGGAACCTTCTGGTACGCTCGTAGTGTATTGAAATTTAGCATGAGAGGGAATCTTTTCGCGAAATTCGTGTATCCCTAGTAATGACGGAGAGAAGTTAGTTCCACGTTTAAAAGTTGAATCAAAAGTGCAATGTAAGCATTTACGAATACTGAAAATATTTTGTTTCGTTTCTGGCTTTTTAATGCTCGTGCATATAACTATCAGCAAATTTGAAAAATATTTACTTTTGTAATAATTCGACATTTTCGCTTTACCAGCGTATGAATAAAGTGGCCATGCCCACGGCAATGTTAAGTGTACCTACGGTGGAAGAATACACAAAGTGCGTACAAGTATATCTTAAGCGGGAAGTAACATTGCTATTTTGGATTTACGTATTTTACAACATGATTAAATTTCGGAGTCAATATATATATATATATATATATATATATATATATATATATATATATATATATATATATATATATAGCTAGTCAAGGCAAATTGAACATCTTAACTTTTGTATAGAAATACAACTTAGTTTTCTCACATGACTAATTTCACATATGTCGCCGTAATAAATTAAAATATCCTAATTATTTAATAATGTCAATCCCACATGCGAATATGAAGGTATAATTGAAACCGTACAAATTTTCAAAAATTCTTAAAGAAGTCCTTAATGTCATGTTTTGCTTCGATTTGTTATGTCTGGTCATCAATTTTCTTTATGAAAAGAAAAATCGAAGATGGAATGTATACTACCCCCTTAAGCAGGGCTAAAATAGCTTCGTCTTCTCACTGGCCGCTGTAGTGATTTGGGCTGACAAGAGCTGTCGAAACCGAGTGCCCGAGTGACATGACGTTTAGACCCGCAGATCGTTCAAGCGTGGCGCAATGCCATCAGGTCGGGATGTTTGATGAATAATAGAGCTGGTGAAATGGAGCGGGCCACGTGCAAGAAACTGGGCCTCAAACTGCATTAACCGCTTCGTCGCCTCATTGCCTATCCCAGACAAGGGCATAGTGCTCTCGATTACCAATTCATATAGCAACCAGCAATTCTCCAGCGTGTGTATATATATATGTGTGTGTTTATGTGTGATCAGTATCTGAATAACTAACCAACCACCACGGTAAATCAACCCTCAAACATGTTTGGGACATGGCAACCTTAGCAAGAAACTGTCTCTCGCTACTGCATTACTTATAACTCTTTCTCCCGTTGGTGTATTCGTGAACGTGTTTCATTTTCATCAAATGTACTGTGTCTCCTGTGTATGGTGAGAACATGCCATCACACTCTCTGCAAGACTATCGTGTTTGCAATACCACTTCCAGATTATATATGCCATACGCAATATGTTAGATATAACACTTGTGATTGTCAATACTACCGAGCATCACGCAAGGTTTTCTACTGGTTATAAGAGTGAAAGAAGGGGGCATGTATGATTGTTGTTAAAGTATTTCATATTATCTTTTATACATTTGCGACATGGCCGACACGCTTAGTACCTATAGGGAAGTGTGTTATTTCATGTATATTTCTTGCAAAATAAAGAAGAAATAAAAATTGAAACTCACCATTTGTTAGATTCTTTAGGTATGTTGAGGAATTCAGCCATTGTAATTAGTTACTAGAAGTTATAGATGGCGATCGAACGTTAATGTTAGAATAAAACGAAATTCAAGGATGAATAAAATCACATGAAAAAAATAACACTGGTCATCCAGTACCAAATAAGTTATTTTTTTATCCATTGCGGCTACTACGATAACCACATTATATAAATAATTTATTTCCGGACGTACGCTTGAATATGGACTATATTAAAGCAGTTGAAATATATTTTCATAATTAGATAACCTATCTCGATCTCTCAAAGTATTATGAATCGGATTTCAAATAAGGTAACAATGCAAAACCAGTTCCTCGTAATTTTCTTTAACACTTAACAATAACACAATGTAAAATTTTAATAAAACATTTTATTTAAAAACTGAATGGATCATGTCATAATTTCAGATAAGGGAAAAAGTTGTTGTGTGAGTCGGATATGTAGTTCAATATACTAGTGAAACTAATTTTTACGGCAAGTTGGTACTAAATAAGTAATATATAAAAGTTCGCGTAAGTCAACTAATTAAGTAACTGAATTACTTATCATAATGAACTCTTCGAGAATACGTGCTGACAGTTTCGGAAATACTTAAAAAGTAATTCCCACTGTTATGATGACAATTCATCATTGATTCTAAAACTGCGCTGTGTAGAATCTTGTAGCTTGCGCTGTGTCGTGCATAATATTCAATGCGTGAATATTCAGTAACAAGTTAATATAACCTTGAAACATAAAACGAGAACCACTGAACCTGTCAAATTCAAACAAGCTTTATTTACATTTATGCATTATACACAATCTCTAAATGATCAAGAATGATCAAATTGACAGTAGGAACAATTAATTAGCTATAAATCCGTATTTTGTCACCAAGCTCAAACTTCGTCTACTTAAGAGAGAACAAAACACGTGATGAATAAATACGAATTACAGTATGTTTAATAACAACTTCACGTACTGGAACTGTCTTCCAAAAATTAATGTCCCGGGCATCCAGTTCAGACGCACACGTAAACGTCAGGTCACTTGAGTCATAACTTTTACGGAAAAAAAAAAAAAAATTCCAACAAAAGTCCAATTCGAGCTTCAGCAGTCATAACTTCCAGACCAAAGCTATACAAATAACTGAAGATAATATAACTCTTCTATACTAACTACTTTACGACCCCGAGTGTCATTATCCTCATCTTCATCACACTTTACACAGGATATTTCGATGCACTTTCCGTGGATAATATCATCTGCTCGTGCGGTATTGTCTTCGTGGTATTATGAATGGACTTTAGTGTAACATCCCACTCTGAACCCGGCCTCACGCTTTTAGAGTAAAACCAGAGCGCCAGGGATCGCGTCACAGCATTGCGACAAGAGCCTGCAACTATAACCCCCTCCACCATCCAGGTAAAGAGGCCAGCTATGTCTAAACGTTAAACAACGCACCGATATAGGCCGACGCCATCCGTACAACTAGAAACAGCCTCTGGCATCATGTTTTAGTTGGGGACAGTCCGACATAGATTTACAGAATTAAGGCATGAGGATCTCATAACATTTATGATGTAGCAACTTAATATCTTTTAAAGTAGTTCCCCGTTACAGTTAATGTGTTGTAATGTCTGTGTCACATAACATGATTAAAACCCCTCATTTACAGCAAGCTCTACAATCTATCATTCATTTACAAGCTACGGCCCCTAAACCCCTTAGTTTATGAATATGTTCGCAAGGTATAATCATAACAGTAGTATGATGGACTTTGCCATAAGAATGTTCCCTCACGATCACAAAATTTTTTTAAGGTTTTGTGCAATGTGCAAGAGCATGGTCTGTGTAAGTCTGCGAGAGCAAATGGTTAAACTTGTACAGACTTGGACGTGGCGTCGTAAGGAAGTAAGTGTAATAG
Source organism: Dryococelus australis (assembly GCA_029891345.1). Lineage (NCBI taxonomy): Eukaryota > Metazoa > Arthropoda > Insecta > Phasmatodea > Phasmatidae > Dryococelus > Dryococelus australis. Next base: position 337,109,187 of record CM056995.1, on the reverse strand, counting down.
AGAGTTATATTCTCTGGACGTATTTGTGTAGGTTTTATATGCAAGGTAACTGCTAAAGCTGGAAAAGGACTTTTGGAATGGTTTTTTTTTTTTTTTTCGTAAACGTCATTATTCAAGTAACCCAACGTTTACCAGCGTGTCTGAATTGGACGCCCGGGACATTATTTCTTAGAAGGTCGTATTAACCAGACTGCAGTAATTAATCACCAGTTTGGTTCTCTAGTATGAAGATGAAGTTTGATCTGGGTGATGAAATATGGATTTATAGAAAATTATTTGGTACTACTTGCAATTAGCATTATTCTTTGTCATGCAGAGATTTTGTGTAATGCATACATCTCAATAAAGTTTGTCCGATCGAAATCGGTTAAGTAGAGTTTATTTTAGGCTGACATAACCTCTACACACGTACCTACCACATATAAGTTTGTTTATATAAAATTAGTTTTATTACTAATATTTAGTATTGTTTTCAAGTTTAGGTTAAATAATTCTATAATTTTTTCCTCACTTAGAATAATCACTGCAAACTTAATAAATAGCCTTCCTTGTTAATATTGTTACATGGACGCCTTAAAAGCGTATCTGATGGATGGAGGTCTCAATAAAATTGAAGAACTAAATTTCATTTCAAATTCATTCACGCAGCTATTATTTACAGCAATAAATTATCTGTCTACACTAGTGCTCTTTTTATTTAACAGTGAGCGCAATATTTAATGTATATTTAAACATTAATTAAAGTCCTCCTTAATTGTCTCTGTTTTGTTACAGTAGATTAAATATTTTTCATTATTATCACGTATTCAGTCTATATGTTGCCACCATTTGTAGTGTATTTCACTCACGTATCTAATCCAATAGTCCAGCCTGCCAGCCGCACCCTTCACTGCTTGATACTCGCAGTCGCAGATTTACATTCCGTTGGTCACTTCTCTCGCCGCTCGTCGTCTATAGCTCGGAACTCAGCCACTCACTCGGAGGCCTGTCACTCTTGTATAGCGTTCGCCCTGGCCATCTGGAAGGTTCAACGCACCCCGAGTCACGCTGAGAGAATGAGGTCAGTAATCCAGAGCATTCTTCAGATAAACGCATAAATCAATAGAACCAGTGGCAGCAACGCGCCCAGCAAAAATAATTATCGTGACGGCTCGCTTCCTGTAGCAGATACGCAGCCACCGGCCTATCGCTCACCTGTTCATTCAAAACAATCGTTTAACTTGCTGCCGCTGCTATCATACAACTGCTGTCCTTCACTTCCACTCACTCGCGCGCGGGATGCGAGCGCGTAGCAATATCCTGTACTGTTCTTAAGTTTAAGCTCAATATTTCTTTAATTATTTAAGCTTTATAAAAAAAAATTTTCTTTTTCTTAACCTCTCTTGTCGTTGGAAGTTGTTTTTCAAAACAGTTATTGCTAGGACGCTGCATACTTTGCTAAACGAGTGAAAAACTTGTCGTCGATGCAAGAGATACACGATGATTGAGTGGACCTGGATACAACAAAAATGTTTGAATTTATTTTTTAAATGTTAATGCATCTTATAACAACCGTTGGGGTTATCCCCAAAAATATATCGCCGTACTTTTTAATACTTACGATATCCAATTTTTCTTATTTACTTCTGAATCTCTCTTCAAAGTAATATACATTTTTTTTTTCTATAAATTGTTTGTGTGTACAAATTTAAACACCCGCATAACAAAAGTTTAGAAGTTTTTCGGTTCTCTTTTTATAAAATGCAAATACAGAAAAACTAATTTACAGAGACGGTATCTGCATCCACGGTAAGTTCTGTGAAGATTCACTGGATGCTTTTTATTGGAAAATATGCGTGTGCGTAGATTTGTGGATAATTTTTTACCAGTACGTTTCCGTAATTTCACGGGGAAATATTTTTGCAGTGCAGTATATTAACTTCAGTGACAAGCTATTGGCTCAGAGTCGTTCAGGGCGTGTCTAATAAACTGTGAGCCAATTGCAGTCAACTTCAGTGAGCACATGTTTGACGCCTATCTCGTCCTGTAATTAATTCGCGAAGTATTCCTATCCCTACCTATAGCCACTCCTGCAAGCCATTGGTATTTTTTTTACATCCGGCCAATGCGAGAGGTCTCAGTGGACGGAGATAAATAACATAGGTGAGCTTTTGAAAAAAAAAAGGCCAATTCAAATGTCGAGCCACCTACACAACGAAGAATTCAACGAGGGTTATGAAAGTATATTTATAAACGAGCCCTGGGTCAAATCCTTTCTTCGGACGTTCTCGCAAAGCTCACGTTCATTATCACTCTGATCCCTCTGTCATTCCCAGTGTCATTTACGTCCGCGAAGGAAGGGAAAAAGGAAGACAATGCTCCCAGTTTTCTTTCCGTGTTCGGATTACAGCGTCTTTTTTTTTTTTTTTTTGTTCCGGCGCTGGCAAGGTAAAGGATCAAGTGAAGAATGGCCAAACATCGGTACGGCATGGGTGCGATACTCGAGCCAGAGAGCAGGCCGAAGATTAAAAAAAAGAGAGAGAGAGAGAGAAGAGCGGCGTCTGGAATGTATTTTTTCCTCCTCTTTCCGGCTGACAAAAGGCAAAGGCATCCTCCGCCAGGAGTACGTCAGCTGACGTCCTTTCGGGCGCCATTGTTCGCCAAAAATACTTGCACTGGCACGGGCTAATGAACGTTGAGCATCCCCTGCGCGTGCACCAATCACGTCTCGTCACGGCCTTTATATAGGGGAAGTGTTTTTGGGGGTTCAAACGCCTCCCTTTAAGGACCTATATCACGGTAGTTTTTTTAATTTCATTATCTGAATGTGATTTACGTAAGGATCGCATAAGTGTAAATATTTGTAGTTAAAAGACCATGGTTTTCCAAATATGGCACCAAAAAGTCGAAAATTTCTGAATATGAGAGGCCCAAGTTTCTATGCTCCTAATAAACTTTGCCAGTTAAATCATATGTCGTGTGATCGATATCATACACGCAACATTTTAATTAAGTAACAAGGATATATTTGACAATCGGTACTCGGGTAGGGGCCTTCTGACACTCTCAGGGTGACTCTCTTTTTAAAAAAAGTAATTATGTTTTTGCCAAACATACTTTCATCCGTCCGAGAGAAAATAATTTTATTTGTTAGTTTTTCTTGGATGGATAGAAATGAGTCGTCAAAACATCAAGGTGTATTTTGAAAGACTATCCAGGATACCAGTATCCGAATAACCAGTATTATATATCCTTGATACTTAATTAATTCGTTGTGTGTATGATATAGGTCACATAACTTGTGATTAATTTGACAAAGTTAGTTAGGATCATAGAAACTTTAACTCCCATATTCTCAAATTTTAAACTTTTCGGTATTATATTTTGAAAACTATAATAATTTGATTATAAATATTTAGATTTGTATGCTGCCTATATACATTTATTTCAGACAAAGGAAAAAAAAAAATCATTAAATATAGTCTTAAGAGGCCCGCACTTTTTTTCTAAACAACTTTATTTTATATTTTCTGTGAAGTTATGGCCCGAAGGTAGGGCGGGATTTTATTGCGTCTCAGGGCTAACCCCTTACGCCTACTAGGAAGGGAAATCATGGAAGGAGACATGCATCGCGGCGAAGAGGGATTGGGCAGCCATGGCCTGCACTTTGAGACCATGAAGACCTCACTAAGTGTACTTAGAGCTAGTCTTAACTATGAAGAGGAAGGGGAAAAACCGTAGAGAGAGACGTAAAAACCCTTGTGACAGAGAAGAAAAATTTTAAAAAATTATTGCATTCATTAAATAAATTAAATAAAATTAAAAATGGCGCGCATACCAGTGTGTTAGGAACCAAATCTTCTACGAAACTTTTTAACTTGCATTAGTAATACACGAAAAGAACACACACTTCAGAATATGCCTGTAAAAGACATTGCTTTTAAGACACAACACACATTATAAACACTATTCCAGAACACACCAACATTATTAAAAATGGCTTTTACAAAGCGCTGTATTTCGGAATACACGCGTTTTACAAGCTGTTTTAAAACAGGATGTCGAAATTTAAAACTATAACATATATGGACTAATATAAACAAAAAATCGTAGAAACAAAATTTTTGTAAACGTCATCCAGTATTTTTAAATTTAAGTGGAATTTAGGCAAAACATTGCGGGGAGTCCACTTCTAAGGACAACACCTTGACAGACAAGTTGCATAACACGACAGCGAACGGAATCGGCGCGCCATGCGGGGAATAATATGCCAACACTTCTGGCAGCCTTTACTACTCAATTGCTAATTTCTTATTGTTCGTGTAGCTTGAGATACGTGCGCTAACAAGCAGAAACTAGCGGCGCCCGCGTACCTCGAGGTTATGGTGTCCTATGTGCAGGCGTTCTCCGCATGGCGCGCCAGTTCTGTTCGCCTTCGTTATATGCAACTTGCTGTGCACTCAGATATGTGAAGTTGCGGACTCCGGGCGCTGTTGTGCCTAACTTAAAAAACATACTAGACGACCTTTCCAAACATTTCATAACTACGATTTTTTGTTTACACTAGTTCATATAGGCTGTGGTTTGAATATCGACATGTTATTCAAAAACAGCTTGTATACATTCAAAAGTATAGACTGTTCACGGTAAGATTATCACTTTTGAAAGCCCTGCTTAGTACCTACTTGTATACACGTTGTGTATTCCTCCACCTTGTGTAAAATTAATGTTTCTATGGGCCTCATCACTTTATTCATGTGTTGGTTAAATTAAACTGTGAAATTATTTTAAAAAGTAAGTATTTTATTAACCTGCTCATTTTTACACTTCGATGAATTAAAAAAAAAAACGGAAGTGAAAGAATTATTTTAAGTTATCACAAATTATTGCCTATCAATTTTTAATCGACTTTAATATTAAGATATCGAACTACTTTCCATCCATCGTTACCAACTTTACTGGGCGAAAGTCACTCAGTGCACCCATTAATATGTATGCATGCAGGGACAGTGACTTTTTTCTAAGGTTCATTTCTAAAGTGCTCACTTTATCGTGAATAGTCTTCGCCCCAGGGGCATGCACTGAGCCTTGAAACATACTTTCCACCAATAATATTATAGGGTTACCACTTAAAGTCCCAAAGGCACGCACAGCCAGAAGAGACCACTGCATGCCAGTTCAAGGCCTTGGGCGTAGCGGCGACAGCGCATTTGATGCGCATGGCAGTGCAGCCCTTATCGCTCCCTAGCTTCTCGGCTTCAAACACGCTAACCACCTCCAGATGCATCCGTTATTGCCGCATCTATGCGTTTATCCTGGGAATGGTAAACTTATTTTGAAAAAAAAAAAAAAAAAGTAATATATTTGTATTGGGGAGACAGCCGTTTGTTTTGCGTGAATACGTCTACATTGACGCGCTCGGACGCTTTGGTGTTTTTTTTTTTTTTTTTTTTACCTTCCCGGCACCACTTCACTCGATCATATGGGTTTTTATGGGTATCACTGTATTGATCTTAATGTGCTCTTTTCGACCGTATAAGATTTCCGTATTTCGACTTGGCTTTTTGACGAGTATAGGCAGACATTTTGTTAAATTTTCTTAATTTCTTTTACATTAAACTCATACAATTTCACCATAACCCCACCATACAAATGTTTTTAAACATGCAATCGATTGGTCTTGAAGATAACTGTCGATTGAAACTTATTCGAGCGTCATAGCTTTTCCTAGTCAAAAGTAATACTATGCGGAAGTTATACTATGCGGAAGTTATACTATGCGGAAGTTATGGGACACGGCGAAACGAACTCAAAATTGCCGCCCACGCACGACGCTTCGCAGTCTTCACTCAACGTAACATATTCTTTGATACTTTCGAAATTAAATTGCACCACTCGATTTGCAATTTAATTTCTAATCTAGACGATAGATTCGGAGCTGCAATGCCCAACTTTATCCCCCCCATTTTATCATCGGATTTTCTGGATTGCCTCCCACTATGGTCGCAAAACGTATTCGCGTTGAAAGATACAAATAAATCATTTAAGCCGGCGAAACAAAATTGAATTAAATATTTTTGTGAGAGTGTGTTCCTTTTCTTAAGAGCAGAGACGTATTTAATTGACAATATCTTACATGAAGATCTCTGCTTTTGTATCGGCCAACATTTATATGTAAATTTCAACTCGCAGCGTATTTCCGGCTATTTTAACCTTTTAATTTAAATGCACTGATTAAACTTAAGGCCGCTGGAAGAGTTTTTTTTTTAAATTACGTAAGGGTATAATTAACATTTTGGCCTGAAATTTCGGAAATGTATTGGTAAGAAATTATCCGGAAATCTTTGTGAAATTACGGGCACGCATTTTTCTATAATGGACTTTTACGTGGATTTCAGAAGACTTCCCGTGAATTCGCTATACATTTCCGTAAATCCGCTGATGGATAATTGTGTATTTGCAGGATATAAAAATAAAAGTAAGCAAAAAAAATATTTAGTGCCTAAATGTTGCCAACTTGCACACAATTAACAAGTTACTTAAAACCTGATAAGATAAAATAAAATCATAACACTCTAAAGAATGTTGAAATGAAAATCGCACGTGTTAAATAATCAGGTATTATGATAATTACATTATTTTGTTACAGGTTATTGAAATTACAAGTAACAAGATTCAAACAAGCTTTTACATTAAGGCTACATCAATCTTTAACATTATATAATTAATACTGAAAAGGAAAACAAATTGCCTTAAAAAGATTTATTTGCATAATAATTAAGGACATTAATAAGTTAAAAAAAAAAATTTGAAATGTTTGAAATGTTTTGTTTGAGAGCTGTAGTTTAACATGAGTAAAACTATCCTTAATCTGTAACGCTAACTGATCAGCTACCACGTTATCATAACACAGGCAAATATTATCTCTGAGAGAGACGCGAGCAATTGTCTCAGTTTACCGTAACGTTTCAGTATTTGAAGTGTTTCAACTCTTGCAAGTGGCTTTAATTGTTTTCATTCTAGTAAAAGTAGGTTCGAATTGCATAAATACAGGATGTTCACAAAAAAAAAAAAAAAAAAAACCACCCACAAATGCCGCCAAGTATTTCCTCACATAAATGATGTCGAAAAGTATGCACATGACATTTAACCTAACTCGATATTTTTTAAGGTTGGTACAAGTCCACAAATGAGGAGATAAGCGACAGGTTTACTGCGAATAGCACGAGATAAAATTTCACTTAGACCGCTGAAAGTACGTGTGGTGTACCACTAAGGTATAATCCATTCGCTGTTACTCCGCACTTTTCGGAAGACCTCCTAAAGTTATAATTCAGGATATTCTTCCGCCTCTTATAAACTAAGGCTTATCTAAGTCTAGAAAATTACACCGAAGGACATCCTAAGGCTTATCTAAGTCTAGAAAATGACACCGAAGGACATCGCACCGAATTCGTGCGCACTCAGTTTGCAATTATGTTTTGCTTGAGAACCATTTCTTACTAGGCGATACCAACACAATACCTTTCCTCACTGCTTTCATTCATGTTTATTGTAAATGAAATATTATAACTTATAAATAAAATATAGGTAAAACTTCATTCTAACGACAAATAAGATATTTCGATTTTGACATGTGTATTAAACTGCATACACGAAGTGATTTTTCAAAGGTTTGATTCAAAAAAGTGTGCTGAAACTATGAATAGACTATACACACGCGCGCGCACGCGAGCACAGTAGGGAGGCGCCATACTCGCCTCCAATGCGACTGGATACATCTGGGTGGTCATCACAATTTTTCCTTAACCTATTACTATTGTACACAGACGATATTGACTAGATGTGTGTGCTAATTTACTGGCTCACTATACGTACTTCCAGATGTCCAAGTAAATTTTCCCCCGTGCTATTCGCAATAAACCTTGTCGCCCATCTCCACATTTACGGGCGTGTGCCATCCTTAGGAAGAGAGTTGGGATAAATGTCATGTGTATATATGCTTACTTTTCGTCAATATTTATGTGAGGAATCACTTGACAGAATTTGTGGATGGTTTTTGTATAAGCTGTTCACGGTAGAGTGAGCACTTTTGAGGCCCTTGGTACTCGTTACTTTCAGCCATATTTCATAATTTAACAACATTTCAAAATAATTATTCTCATGTAAGTAATAAACACAGTGTGTATTTTTCACCGCACTCGGAAGTTAACGTCTAAGGCTAAAATAAAGTATATTTATTGACTATCATTTCAAACAAAAGGGGTTTCAAAAGTGCTCGCTTTATCGTGAATAGCCTATAAACCTCATGTATGTTAACCGCTGCAGAGGGACGATAATTTTCTACTTACAGTGGCGAAGAACGCTTTATTACACTGTAATTTTTTTTTTTTTTTTGGAATTCTACAAGAAAAGTCTTTGGAAACCCAGTTTTCAATAAATATCCTTTGTAAAACTACAAACAGTTTTTCTTGTGAAATCTGCAAAACATATATTTGTAATGTTACAAATGATAGCCTTGTATTACAACATACGTTATTGAGAAGTGTACATAAACTTTTTTTTTTCTTCCAGAAAACAATGGTGATGAATTAATAACAAAGAATAACTTGAAAAAATATTTATATCTATAATTTAAGGAAGAAAAACTATACTTTGCCAGCACGGTGTCTGTAAACCACACCTTTTGTATTACAGGACCGCACATTTAACCACAAGACCACGATGACTTTCATGACTATGTAAATATACCTTCATGTTCCTACAAAGTTTTAGAGAATTTATTTCATTAAGAAGAACACGTTTATTTCATCTTGAGTTGTGTTGTTGAATTGAGAGATTTGGACGGTTCTTACGAGTTAATGAGAGTCGATTTAAACGTTCTGTTTAGCTAGGAAACATTAACAGGTAATGAATAATAAGGTCACGTTTTGTTGAAATTGTCGTTCTATTATGGTCATTTGAGTTGTTTTAAGTGCATTGCGTTATTCGAACTTGCAGAACATTCCTTTTTGCACGCAACTACACTTAACATCACCCATAGTTTTTGCACAAACATCTCTATGCGGTTTTACGTTGTTGAGTGTCCGCCATTTTGCTTAAGTTCATGGATGCGGGTCAGTACAGCTCAAACATTTCTAGAGGTGTATTACAAAAACACGGCCCTTGTAATTTTACAAAACGAGACATCTTTGTACTGTCGAAAACATTTATAAAATTACAAACAATTTCTTAGTAAAAATAAAAATTTTTGTTACAGTACAACCCCGACAATGTTAGTTTCCGAAACCGGAAGTCGTCGGAAATACACGGGAGGTCCCGTATTTTGTGTGCACGGAGCTCAGATCCGTTTTATGGTGTTACGAAACGCGTTTTCCTTTCAAAACTGTATACTTACATAAAAAATTTATATGGAAGTACGGAAAATTTCGACAGCGTAAACAGCTACAGATGATATTAAAAATATGAAATTAAAGATCTGTGTATATTTCTTTTACATCAGCTGAATCACGGGGGTGATTGAACACGCCTGAAAATAAATACCCAGAATGTAGCTGTACATACTTTAACCTAAACTTCCACTCGCAACCATTTACAAAAACTATTTCCATTACATAAAATTTCGTTTTATGTTTAGTACTGAAAATGGAGGATTTTACAAAATTGTTTCTTTAATGCACTTTATTAGAGCAGTATGTGGCACCAATTTTACTTTGTATGTGTCTATAAATTTCACAGTCCGTTGATTATATAAGAATGTATATATAGACACACGCACATAATAGCCATGAAAATGTGAAAATTCACATGCTGCGTAAATATACGCCATAGACCAAACGGCTGTGGAAGTCTTTTCAAAGGGATAAACCAACCGTGGACGACCTATATAGGACCTTGCATCCCAGGGCTTTAACTACTGTATATTCGTTCTTACGGAGCGGGAAATTACCGTGAAATTACGGTCCAGACCGTGGGAACGGCAAACAGACTCCGTATAAAACAACACCCGCACTCCCTTCCTCGCCAAAAACACTGCCCCTTCCGCCCTCCAAAGCAGAGAGCCGAACAAGCATCTGTCATTTCTCTTCTCGGCCGCCTAAAGCCGAGCCTTTCGCAAGCTAGAGCTGCGGGCCTCTTCGCTTCCAAAACAAGGTTCTCCTTTAGAAGCCACAGCATACTGCTTGCTCGGCGGACCGCGAATTTTGCCGGCAGCATGTATTTTGTATTTGTTGAAGAATAAGTACATAACTGGCGGAGAGGACCTTCGTTTTTTTTTTTTTTTTTTTTTTGCTCACTTCCAGTATTAATTTGTCATCGCTTGCCTTTGCTTATTTATGCAAACCGTTATTATACTATCCAGAAAATATTAACCCCTTAATAAAAGCAACATTTTACGTTCGTGATTTGTTTTTAATGCCCAGTGTATACAAATTTTGCTTTTAAGTGACTTTTCCACAAATTACTTTTGAACAAAATATAAACAAGAAATAAAGGCAGGAAATAATACGCATCTGTTTAAATAATTAGTTGCACTGATACTGCTGATTGTTCGGCCACATTATCTGAGCGCTTTATGCGTAGTACACTCTAAATTTGTGTCATTGGTTTCAATCAGTCAAAATTGTTTCCGAGTCTTTCAGTTAGTGAGTTGTTATGTACTGTCAAATCGGCGAAATTCACTGAGGATTTACTGTCAGGTCAGTGCAACTAACTAAAAATCATAATATAAATCACAGTTCGATCAGTGAATACGGGCAAATAATGATCAGTAGAATTTTACTGGTGTAGGTTATTCACAGTAAAAATAGCACTTTTGAAATGCCTGCTTAAAATCACGTTGAGTATTATTCCGCCTTATGTAAAATTAACATTGCCGTGGCCTCATGACTTTATCCATGCGTCGGCCAAGTGAAACTGTGAAATTATTAGAAAAGTATTCATTTTTCAAATTTGCTCATTTTTACATTTCGATGCATTAAAAAAATCACTAAGCGAAAGAATTACTACAAGTTGTCACAAATTGTTACCTATCACTTTTTATCCGACGTTATGGAACTACTTCCCATCCATCGTTACCAACTTTACTGGGCGCATGTCACTGAGTGCACCCGTTAAAATGCATGTAAGGGCAGTGACTTTTTTTCTAAGGCTGATTTCAAAAGTGCTCACTTTATCGTGAACAGCCTTTACAAGTGGAGCAGTCAAATTCGCTGATTCAGAGCAGTTTCGACTGTTTCAATTTGAGCGTGTCTTCGGCTGCAGCATTCTACGCCATTTCTCTTACAATATTGTCTTCCGCAGCCGTACAGCGACAGCCACTGTGGCACAGAAGGCATTGTGTAAGATCTCAGAAGTGTGAAGGCTGGTTAACAATCTCTTCGTAACGTATGTACGCACGTACGTTTCCGTTGACAGATATTGAAACAAAAACATAACTTTGCGAAGCAAGATTATTATTGTTACATGACACTAGAGGGGCGTATACGAAATCGTGAGGTCATAATAACAATAAGTTAACTAAATTTGGTTTCGATTTAATCACACAGCTATTTTTAAAGCATTTACTCCACAAATCTATAATATTACTCTTTTTACTTCTCAGTAAGCGCAGTATTTAATGTCTATCTCAGCCCTAATAAAATTCCTTCTTAATGTCTCTGTTTGATTACAAGAAATTAACTTACTCATTCATCATTGACACATGTTCAGTCTGTCTGTCATCATTTGTAATGTCTTACTTTCACGCATACAGTTAAATAATCCGCCCTGCAGTCACACCCTTCACTGCACCGATGTTAGTAGTCGCAGATTTTCCTCCCACCGGTCATTTCTCTCGCAACTCATTGCTCTTCTCGCTCGTCGTCTATCGCTTCACGTCCTACAATTTCCCAACCTAACGATTCTCATAAAATTCCTGGCCCGGAAGCCCAACTTGCTTTTATAGTTGCTGGCCTTGACCTGGAATGTTGGCCATACCCCGAGTTATGCTGAGAGAAATTCGGTCAGTAATCCAGAACATTCTTCAGATAAAGGCGAAAATTCGATCAGCTGAAGGCCAGGAGCTCGCGATCCGCAAAATATTTATCACGGTGGTACGCTTTTCCTAACCAAATAGGCGCGTCTTGTATTATCGCTACCATATCACTACTCTGTCCTTCTCTCCTGCTCTCGCACGGGACAAAGCATCGGGCATGTAACGTTGGTTTCTGTTCTGTTTTTGCAGGCTTTGTGCAAAACGTTCGACAGTTTTGAAACAGTGGGCCATTTTAGTAGAAATAATACACTTTCGGACATTCTGACTGAGAGTTTAGAAGTACGTACACTGTAAAACATTTTCTGGTAAACTTCCTAAACTATAATGGAAGTTTTTAACCTATACACTGTATTGCAATAATACCCCACATCAAACTGCAGATGTATGAATGTTTAGCAGCTCTACAATACAAAGTTGGGAACTTCCCTACGTATTTGAATGTTTCCTAAGCAAATGTAGGAACGCTACAATGATTGTATAGGGGAAAACATTGCCCTTATTGCTTTTTCACTTAGCATATTCACTGGTATTTTGAATTTCCGAATAATTTCTTACAGTGTACGTAGAAGTATAGAACTGCTAAGCCTCTTTTGTCTACGTATGTACGTTAAGTGCGGTTGTGAATGGATTCATGTATATACGTAGTGTTCTGCTTTTGTTCATACAAACTTACTTACGCTGCTTGGAGGTTGTGAATCCGTATTAATTGTGGATTGTGCTGCAAACTCCACTCGCACACGTTAGCAAAATAACCGTAATGGCCAGCAATACGGCGTAACGTTATTCACCAGCCCTAAATGCCACTAAAGGCTGTTCACGATAAAGTTAACACTTTTAAAATCAACTTTAGAAGTAAGTCACTGCTCCTCCCTGCATATATTTTAACTGGCGCACCGAGTGACATGCCCCCAGTAACGTTGGTAACACTGGATGTAAAGTAGTTCTCTACGCGAAATAAAAAGTGTTAAGGCACCAATTTGTGATAACTTAAATTATTTATTTGGCTTCCTGTTTTTTAATGCATAGACGTTTAAAAATTAGCAAAATTTGTAAAATATAGTTTTTTATAATAATTTCCCAGTTTCACTTTACCGACGCATGAATAAAGTGAGGAGGCTCATGGCTATGCTAATTTTGCATAAGGCAGAAGAATACACAACATGCACACAAGTAGATTTCGAGGAGGGCTTTCAAAAGGGCTAATTTTACCGTGACCAACCTATACTAGGAATCGCCGTTTTACCCTCCAGATAAAAAAATGCACAGAAACTAAACCAACTCACAACTTTCTTGGCACTGAGTCGCTCGCCAAACGACAGCCGGATCGATAGGGAGCATACGCGTCTACATCTTTACGAAGAAAAGAAAGGCTTATTTGTCAATGCTTTGATAATAGTCTCAGCTTTGTGCCGGAATTATAATTGTGAAAAGGGAAAAGGAAGAGGATAGGGGGTACATGCCATACTAAACCAAAGTGACATTTAGAAACAACTTAACCACCGTTACTAGGAATTTCAATTTAGAACGTTGTGATCCTTAGATGTACTCGGTGATCATGGACAAGCAGGTCCTCACAAAAATATACTAGCATTTTATTATGATTAAGTAAAGGCGGATGAGACTAGCGAACAGCAGCGACGCGTCTGTATCCAGGCCAGGAGAAGAATCCAAAATACATCACAACAATAATAGTTTATTAAACATACTAGCGAAATGCCAACGGAGCTCCCCTCCTGGAGGAACGGTATTTGGGACAATTATGCCACCAGAAACGATATAATACTTGGCAACACTCAGCCCTACGGTGGTCTGTCAGCCTCTGTCTATCTATGGACTCGCGCCGAGATGAAGCCATCAAGATGCACCTTGCCGTGCCGATAGTCGCCTTCCGACTCAACAACACTCAGCCTACGGCGACTGTATTATTCAGGTTAGTCATACACTGTATTTGATTAGGACCTCTCTCGCCAATACCTTGTATTAATGTATATCATAATCATTCTGTTAAATACCCACTGTCTTCATAATTAACTTCAGTTCTTCACTCGTAATGGTATAAATCTTTCATAGACCCTACATACCTGCATAAAAATATTAAAAACAGAATAGTTTCCATTAAGTCTGGAATGTACGTCGGATAACACCGTCCCATTCGGGAACTGGACTATTTTGGTAACATTTAACATCAAGGACAGTTCAAAATTTTTGTGACAAAATATGTAAATCAAGAATTTAATTAAGTATGATGGAGAACTGTTCCTAAATGGAAAAAATTGAAAACAATGTTTTATATATTTCGTTAATTTTTTTTAGATATAAGTATAATACGGAGCTTCGCCTTTATGTCCCACGAATTTTTATTACAAACTCACTGAACCGAACTTCTCAAGTTAGATATAAATGCCCCACGCATTTTGTGTTGTATTCAGATTGCATATATTGGACACACATGCAAAGTTATACTATACGCTTCCTCTAATTTATAGTTTCCCTAAGCTTAACATGTCTAGGAGTGTACGTAGGGTTATGCAGACCAGGCAACTAGCCACGTCGGCAGATATTTAGGTGAGGGAATTTCTGCGGAAACCGGCAATAAAAAGAGAGACTTTTTTTTCAAAAGTATACGTTCTAATGAACATTTTAAAAAGTTAGCAGCGAAATAATTTTCTCCGTGAAGTTTTATCATTTAGACATTGTTTTCAAGCGACACTCAGAACCCTATCATCATCCTGGAGCGGAATATCAAGGTAAATGACATAATTCTCTAAACTAGCAGATTCCCTTCCAACTTCCACAGAAACAGTTAACAGTTTTTAGTCTACTCGCCCGTCTTGCTGAGTAACGCCAGGGTTACGTCATACTCCGCCCTTCAGCGGGAGTTTCCCTATACTAACCTAATGTGTTACTGTTTCTGCGGTATTACAGAAAAAGCTGTTGACGCCAACATTGGTTATTAAATAAAACTATATGAATAATGCGTGTAATGAAGTGAATCTGTGTCATCTGAGGTAAAACTATACGTTTGAAAACAGCTTGTCACTGATACACTTTGAGAGACTCTGACAATATTTCTTTCCTTATTATTGTACCTCGTCATTTTTTTTTTTTTTTTTTGTATTTTTTAAAACTGAAATTTTATGTCAACAAAATTTTGCTAACACGTTATTAAGAGCCTACGAGGACAATAAACATTTCAAAATGAGTGTTTTTGTCAGAAATAACTTATACCTCCTGTATTGACGCATTTATTTACGTTAGTAAAGTATAGCATCGCAAAGCAATTTGCAGAAAACGCGACGGCTATTAGCGTGATTTCAGCTGTTTAGTGATAGGCCTACGCTTATTACTGCATCACAAATGTCCTGTTGATGCCCACGTAGTTTTCACGCGAGCACGTGAACTAATACTGTAAAGCTGGAGGATATAACTTAGGGTATGTAAAGTAGTCTGGAATTCTACGAGATTCAGCAAGTTCCAAATACAAACATTTTTGACTATGTATGTATAAATTCTTAGGCCCATGACTAACTTCAAAAAAGTGATGTGCTTAAATAATTCCGAGTGGCGCAGTTAAATAGTTAACCCATTCAGAGTCACTGCACACAGTTGTATACATTACGCACGTGTAGGTAATTTGTTGTCTGTATTGCAAACTGCGAAGCTCAATGACCACTGATCTTACCTGTGGGTGAATGATTCGCAATCCCGTCTGATTGGTCTAGGTCATAATTGGTTCAAATAACAGTAGCCGATAATACAGCCCACAGCTCATTGGCTATGGCGACGGAACAAGTGTTGTGTCGACATAAGTACATCGCGTATCACAGAATTTGTCGTTTGCGGCACCTTAAATCGTTAACTAAAGTGGATCTGCAAGTGTTAAATGGTTCCTAGAATAAACATTAGCCACGAACAAAAGTAAATGTTTGTGTATGTGTACTGAAAAATAAAAAGCGAAAACCATCAGTTTACCAAACTCTTAAATGCAAGTAAAATGAAAACAAAAATCGTCCATAGAATATTTCCTAGTACTAAATAAACTGAGGAGTGGAAATTTCTTCTGTTTTTTCTTTTTACGTATGTCTCTCTCTATGACTGTTATTTGATGAAGTGCAATAGTAGGGGTGTATACGAAGTTGGATTTATTGTAAATGCAACATCAGCTTTTAATTTAGAAAAGGAACCAAGTGTGAATATCATAATTACGGTAGATTAGAATCGAGCCAGTTGTCCTCGAAAACCTGAGTGAGGCATTCTATTAGGGGACAATAACCACTAGGCAGAGAAGGCCGCGGTGGCTGAGCGGTTAGCGCGCTCGCCTCCCACCAATGCGAACAGGTTTCAATCCTCAGCCAAATGATGCCACTGTTTGGTGGGTTTTCTCGGAGATCTCCCTTTTCCTCCGCCCTTTCATTCCGGCGCTGCTCCGTACTCGCCTCGCTTCACCTCTGTCAGCTCTCAAGACCTTGCTTGTTCAGAGCCGCCCAAATATCTTCATTCACTCTTCACTAGGCGGCGGTGAAGCTGGAAAATCGTCATCGGGGAAAGTGTTTAAACCTCTCTTTAATTGCCTAGCGAAAGGCCCGGAGTCGCAGCATCTGGCAGGGACCGATCGATGATTGATGGTAGGGACTTTGAAGTGGGAGACGTCAGAAAGTTGCTGGAGCTGAGTACTCGGAGAACAAATTTCCGCTCTTCGAGTGGAGAACTGAGTGAAGAGAAAGGAATGAGCGAGGAAGAGTGGCAGATTAAGTGGACGCCAGTTCGCAGCATAACCTGATCCGTCAAAATCAGCGGGTGAAAGTTTAAGGACAAGACGGCGCGACTAAAATATTTTCTGTTGCAAACTAATCACGTTATTCGGCTTAAATGATTAAGATGAAGAGATTCCCGCCATCTCGAACATACATAGCATGATTGATAAATTAATTTTCAGATTCAATATGTTAACATTAAGCTGGTCAAGGCACAGCGAATTATTTCTGAATCCAACTTCATTTGGACACGTGATTTACTACACGTCTATAACCGTAATCAAATGTTCCCTCATCGTTTAATCATTTATTTATTACATAGGAAAATATTGATATAACTGACACCGTAAAAAATTTAAAAAAATTGTTGAGATGTCTAGTCATTATTTTTGATCACGAATATTTGTAAAATAGTCGAAGATGGATGAAATCCCTCCAAGGCAGGCACATAGTCATGTTTCATGATGAAGAAATTTTGAAACATTCTATACGAGGCAAGGGCAATCCAAAACGTAGCACTGTTTAAAATTGAAACAATGTTGTGTTACGTAAAATTAAGTTTAAAAAGAAATGATATGAACAACGTTTATAATTTGCTTGGTATTCTTCCTTTGAAATAGAACGAATGAAAAAAAGTTACATAACAAAAAAAAAAAAACTGATTTTATAATGGTACAAAAAAATCAAAATAAACTGCAAAATTTTAATCGCGAAAATTTACTTTTTTGTTATAAAATTTTTTTCAGGGCTGCAATGTTATCTCAAACTCCATATGTGTGTGTATATATACATATATAATAATTATTATTATTAATTAAGAATAAAATTCTTTGTGTTTGGTGAGCTGTGCTAACATAGGTCTTAAACTGTGTCACTGCGTAAGGAAGTTAACACTCGCTAACATAAACATTATTGTTCTTTCTCTCCTGAGACCTGAGCCAACACAACCATGACCTTGTTTGCACTTATTATCAACAAGGCATGTGTTGAACAAATATTTATATTTACTTCGTTTAAAAGTGCCATACCAATACAACAGGACAATATACAAAAGTATTTAAAAAAAAAAAAAAAAAAAAAAAAAAAAAAAAAATTATGTAAAATATTTTGTCGGTCGACAGCTTACTTGCACTGTTATGCAGGTTAACATCTGTATTACATTATGTCCATAAGAATACATAATCATATTAAAAACCATCAATATCCACAGGTATTAGATAAAAATGGTAAAAATTGGTGTTAGCTGTCTTATCCTTTTTCTGTAATATTGTCCTCAACCCCTCACTTTCTCTCTACTCATATCATCGTGGAATGATCACATTAGACTCCTTTTAACTTGCCGCAAGCGAAGGCAGGTTAAGAACAATTACTTGTAGGTTAAGAGGAGTTTCTTGTTGAGCACAGAAAAGACGATAGCTTCAACACACCACACCATACGTCAAAAATGCACCACATTACCTTGTTCCCTTCGGCGCATATGGCAAACGGCAGTTTTTGCCCCGTAAATGAAGATACCTGTAGTCCTACAACGACGACGAATGCTGTGCCTTCATGGACAGCAGAGCTCGCAGGCGTCTGGAAAGCATTCGTCGACAAATGAAGCGAGGCGGTGTTCGGCAACGAGGCAACCAGAGTCCGCCAGGTACTCGCTCGCCTTGCCGCGCTGGGAACTAATTCTGCTGAGTGTCTCAGGCTGACGTCCTCAGAACGTGCGATTCTCCTCCCAGACGTAGATTTTCAAATACCTCATCGCTTTCCCGCTCCCTCGGAGATAATCAGCATTTCAATTTCACTAGCGAGCTCTCGATTTTCGTTCCGCAGACTTTTTATTTTTTCAGACCAGATAACCTACACTAGACGTTGCATACGCCAACTCGAGTTACGTTTAGATTATTTTGTTAAGATAATAGCTCACTTCTTCTCATACTCAACACTTAGCCCGCTGCAATGTCTTCCATTAAACCGTACTGTAGTTAATGACGTCGTTTGCTATGCAAATGCTACATCGGTAATTTTCCAAGATCTTTGTATTATTGCTCACGTTCACTCGTGAAAACGTGTATGGGGGGTTCACGGTAAAATGAGCACTTTTGAAAGACGTGCTTAAGATATAATACTTGTATACACGTTGCGTTTTCTTCGGCCTTATGTAAACATTGCATTACCATGGGCCTTATTACTTTATTCACGTGTCGGTCAAGTGAAATTGTGAAATAATTATGAAAGTAAATACTGTATAAATCTGCTCATTTTTATAGTTCGATGTACTAAAAAAAAAAAAAAAAAAAAAAAGCAACAAGCGAGAGAAATTATTTAAGTTATCACAAATGGTTACCTAACAGTTTTTATTCGACGTTTATATACGGAACTATTTTCCCCGTCATCGTTACCAACTCTTTACTGGGCACGTGCCACTCATTGCACCTGTTAAAATGCATGCAGGTAGTGGCAGTGAATTTTCTCTAATGTTGATTTCAAAAATGCTCACTTTATAGTGAACATCCTTTACCAGCATATACTCCGGCTTCCTCTTAAATTGACGGAAATGCTTACAATTAGTGGAACACTATTGAGTTGTGTGTTGATGTTAAATGAAGTGGCGTAATTACATTTTTAAACCCTGGATTTGATTAACATTGCAAATTTCACATCTTGTCAAATGTTTTAGTAAAAACATGCTGAAGCCAGAAATACGTCACTTCGATTTTTTAAACCGTTTTGGATTACTTGCGGTTTGTACCCGGCGCTCTGGTGTCTTAAAACCAGGTCTCGGGCAATATTCTCCCACAACAACCTCAAAAGTAATGTGTATTTCCGACCCGTAGGTATCTGAAGTGTATTTTGCAAAATTTGTCTGTGGAATCATTGAAAATTGTACAGTTGAAAGAGAAAATTAGTTATATGCCGTTCACGATAAAGTGAGCACTTTTGTAAGCCCAGCTAAAGTTCTACTTTCTTGCCCATTATGTATCCTTCCGCCACATGTAAACAAACATTGCCATGTGACAGCCATGTGAATGCCACATGTTAATAAACTCAATGTTTACATTTAAGGACTGCTAAATGTAACATGTATAATATTATATATAAAACATGTAACATATATGATGTCTATAACACATATATATGTGTGTATATATGTATGCATATATATGTGTATAAGTATGCATATATATACACGTATATATGTATGCATATAGTTGTATGCATATATATTTATATACGTATGTATGTATGCATGTATATGTATGTATGTATGCATGTATAATGCATGTATATGTATGTATGTATGTCATGTATATATATGTATGTAATATTATATATATATATATATATATTATATATATATATATATGTATGTATGTATATAATTATGTATGCATGTATATATATATGTATGTATGCATGTTATATATATATGTATGTATGCATGTATATATATTATGTATGCATGTATATATATATGTTTTCATGATATGCATGCATATATATGTATGTATATATATGTATGTATATATTTATGTATGTATATGTATCTATCTATATGTATATATGTGTATATATATGTGTGTGTATGAGTATATATGTATATGTATGTAATCGTTTGGGTCATGTCAAAGCTCCGATAGACAAAAACTTTACACAACAAACAATTGAAAAATGAACGCCCTAGTGATGAAGTCATGGAAACCGTGAAATAGCAAACATTAAACTTGGGCGGTGAACAAGGGCCACCTCGACACGTTAAAAAAGGACACACATTAGTTAAGCCAAAAAATAATTTGGAAGGGCAGCCAAATCCAGATTTTGAAACAAGACTAGCACTACTGCACACCCAAAGTACAACACCACTTGTCACACAAATTACCACACATTTAAAAATTGTACCACAAACTTAACGTTTCCCACGACTCACAGTTTTCTAAGTGCCCCATCGCTCTGTAGTGTGACTAGTAAAACGTCAGCTTGAAAACATGATAGCTGTGTTTGGCCTCAGCTGACCAAAGTGAAGCCATTAGGAAAAAACATACATCCTGCAGGCATAAGGTTGCGGCGTAACGTAGCAGACGTCTGAAGTGTAGAGCGAGGCCATGCAAGTCCTTAAATAAACAACCACGACAAATAAAAAGATAAGAACGCACGAAGGGGAAAGGGGAATACAGGGAGGCAGAACAGCGCGGTAAGACGAGGGGATCTGAGCGGAGCAAAGAGTACACCACTGCACAGAAGTAGATGGTGCTAATAAACTTAACGCGATGGCACTAACGTGGCAGTATATAAAAATATGTAATATAAAAATGTAAAATATATAAAATATGTGTATGTATATGTACATTTTAAGGATAGTTTTATATGCACCTTTATAAATGGAGATAAATATATTTCAACATAGGCCTATTATGTATATATAAAATAAAAATAATTACACTAAAAATATAAACATATCAACAAATGTATTTGTGTATACATTTTTTTTGACACTGTTACTCGGTGTTCATGCCATTCTGAGACCTTCCAAAAAAGAACTGAACATATATACTGTGAATTGAAGTGGTAACAGGAGTGTATACCAGACTTGTAACTGGCACCACATTCATTCATACAAAATAATTTTAAAAATAAAGTATATTATTTATAGATAAGTGAAATGCCGATCCGGTGATGGCCACGCTTCCGGAGTCTCTTGTGGCCCAAATGGGTGCGACATTTCCTTTTTGTAAAACCCACACAGACCTCAAGAAACCAATTTTACAGGTTAAGTGCATGGACTCTCATCATTGTTTGGTTCCTTCATTGCAGTGCCTTCAGCAAAACTGAAAACTTAAATGACAAAAGTATTTTTAAAAAATTACTATACACAAAATAATGGTTTATGCATGCACACACAAAGCTGAAAGGAATGTCTAATTAATGTAAAACCAATACATATCCACAAATGACAGCAAAATGATAATGTAAAGGGCAAATTATAAAAGTAATACATACAGTAATACTTACTTTTATCTAGTGTACGACCGACACACACAACAAAATTACATATTAATATACAACTTAATTTTTAAGATGTAAAACTATCGTGACACTTATATTTAGAATATTCCATACATGTTAACGTGTTACAATGACATTTATGTTAACAAGTAGCTCAATATACATTACCTTATCGTACCATGCAACCCACATTGAACATTTAGAACAAATTTTGCAAAAATTGCATATATTATCTAAGAAATTTTGCTTATGTTTGTTTTATACTAGATACCAAAAATTAATAACATATTTTAACAAACATGACAAATATATAAACACATGTGGACTCTAATAACAAATAGTACCCACCCATAACAGATATGTGTATACTACAAACAAGCAGCTGCAAAATGCAAAAACCTTTACTTGGTCATACAAACCTTACCGCCACTGACCATACAGCACCTACTGTGCAGTATAACAGCCTGATACCTCTGTCAGTCAATACGTCATCGCCACTGCCAAGATCATCATCGTCAGTGGTGTCCAAATCCAGATCCAGGGAGATGGTGAATGGAGGTATGTCAGCAGCTTCGTGCACTTCCTTCTCCCAGTCCTCTGCAATCATCTTCTCCACGTGGTCGGCACACTTTGCCAATCTGAAGGAAAGTTTTGCAAGGTACACTTAAAGCTGTGTGTTTAGTGGCACCAGAAATGTTCATTTTTTCGTGCTTAAAAAACACCAAGCAATAATGCAAATCATTTAAAATAAACTATGTACAGACCTTAATTTCTTCGGTACAAATGTAGCAACATAAACAAACGAATATTATTATCATTGTATTAATTGTAGCCAGACCACTGTGTTTTTGTGTTTAGTATGTGCTTATCGCTATAACTGTGAATGTGTTTGGTATGTCAATTTCAGCCCTGCCCTTATTGAAATCTAGCTCATATGGCTTCTTTAGAACTACTGTACTTAATTTAACACATACACTGCGTAATGTACTCTAACCTTTACAAAACTTGTATCGCAAGTAAACAGGATCTCTGGGAGTCTAGGATGTTGACTATGCGGTGTAATTTACGGTTAAATTAAATTTCAATAACTACAATATTTTTGCTATCCACCTGGCAGATTTAACTAACAATTATACCTACTCAAGATTGGTATTTTTCAAAAGGTAGCAAGTTGTCATGTCGAATATCCATTTCAAAATTTAAAGATGAAATTATTCTATAACTGTTGACAATTAATTTAAAATACTTTCTAATTCTTATTACGGTAAGCATTACCAAATAAAACAACTACACTTGCATCAAGAAATAATGTTGGGAACAGGCACAGCTAGAGGTTTATAGTTAACAAAACCAGCTTCAAGATTTTATAGGTTATAGGATGTTGGAACACCTTTTGTGTAGCATCAAACTGTGAAATTTATGTTATGTTGAAAATAGTAAAATTTGTCACTCTAATTTCGGATGAATAACTACATGAACACAAGTTTGAGGTAAGGCCTACCTTACAAAATAACACAGTCATATACATACGTGTAAAATTAACACATAATTACTGCCATCAAAATTTGCACTTGTTTTCAAGGCATATTTAAGTAAGGTTACATGGCTGGGCATAAATATATACGTACAGACGTATTTTAGGTTAGGCTTACACTACAAAACAACACAGTAATATACAAACGTGTGAAATTAACGTATAATTACTGCCGGCAAAATTTGCAGTTATTATCAAGACAGATTTAAAAGAAAGGTTAAACAGATAGGCGTAGGTACATAGGTACACATAACTTTTTATATTATTTGTCAAACTTAGGATATAACATGCACTTCAGAAACTCATTTGAATATATTTATGCTGCATTTATGCTGTCGTCCATTTACTTTCATTATTGTTATTTAACTTTCCATTTGTAATATCACGTTTTCAACTGTCGATTCGTAGTTGTTATTTTTCGACTATTTACTTCAATAACGTACTGGGGATAAGCGGGGAAAACATGCAGTAAAACCTGTTCGGGGGAACACGTCGTAAAAACACATCTACACTTACCTCCGGACAGTTGCAGTTGAAATTTTCATCATTTCTGCAACTCGTTCGATCACCTTGCACGGCTTCATCTCTCCTCAACGAATTTAAGAATAAATACTTTCGGCGAGATTTATAATGTCTTCCTGACTCTGACTATTCGTACATAGTTTGCTGGGACTTGTTACTTTACACAAAATCACTACGACACAAATAAACACTATACGACCTATAATAAAACAATGATGATTGCAGATAAGCTGAAAAATAAATGAGAAATATTTAAACACAACTACTTCCAGATTCCAAATTTGCAGCTTGCCTCGTAACCACTCCACACAAGCAAAGCCACGTAACAAGCATGAAGGAACCACAACAATGGGCCGTTGGTTTTGACCATTGCGCCGATTACGTGACAATATAATTATGAGTTACAGTAAACACATTATCTTTACGGCAATAATTACTTTAAACTGTATAAAATAAACTTCAAACAACTTAGGTAGCCATAAATTTTAACATTATGCTTGCAATACAGCGTTATTTCTTAGTTACTTTTCAAATTTCATTACCAACATAATTCGGTGTGTTCATCCCCAGCCTGTGTGGTGACACACATGGTTATACATCCGACCAAGTTGTGGGCAGTGGTTTTTTTTTTCTTCAAAGGTTGAGTTCTAGAGTGCTCACTTTAACGTGAACGGCCTTTACCCATGTCTTCAATGTTAATATGCTATTCAAAAAACGACGTTAAAATATTTCTGATTACAAGGTAAGGAGGAGAACTGAAATTGTTTCCTTAAATAATTACATCATAGTGATAAGTTTTTAAAATTGTAGTTATGTGCTGAATTTCAATGTGTGCAGATACAAACTGATTTTACCTTAAGTACGCCGTTTATGTAGTATGATTTATCACAGTACAGTACTTACTGCGAAATCCAAACTCACCCATAAGCAAATTATCTTCCCTGGTCAGTAATGTGGGGGAATGTCGTACAACAATCAGCTCCTGAAACAAGCTCACCTGAGGGCAGCTTGGCCAGTGGACAACATTCCGTAATTTGCAATAGCCAATCAGGCAAACGCGCGACGGCAATTTACAAGGGACCGCGGTTATGGGGCGGTTAGAGCGCTCGACTCCCACCATGGCGAATCGGGTTTCGTTCCCGGCTGGCTCGTTCTTTAATTTTAGCACGTGGGAATCTCGCCGGAATATGACACTTGTCGGCGGGTTTCCTCGGGGATCTTCCGTTTCTGGCGCTGCTCCTTTCCCACTTCGCTTCACCCGCGTCGGCTCTCAAGACCTCGGTGTTACGTACTCTGCTCAACGCCAATTTACACCGTTTCGCGCTGCGAATGAGCGAGAGAGTAAAAATAGATTTTCCGCTGAAGCGGTAATACAAATATTTGTCGTTTGGCGCTTGGATCGATATTGCTAATCGCCGTCCACAGTTTCATTTTACTGGCGCATGAATAAAGTAATGAGGCCTATGGTGAAGTTAATTTTTCATGAGGCGGGAGAACATACAATGTGCATACAAATAGATCTTGAGCAAGGGTTTTGCGGCCGTAATTCTGAGCGGTTAGACTGCTCGCCACCAATCGAGGTGAACCGGGTTGGTTCAATCCCTGGTTGGGCCTTTCCCGGGATTTCCGCAAATGAGAATCGTGCCGGGCGATACCGCTGGTTCGGCGAGTTTTCTCAGCGATCTCCTGTTTCCCCCTCCCTCCATTCTCGTTGGCTCTCAATACCTCGCTGTTGTTCAGGGTCGCCCGAAGCTCTCAACTCAAGCACGGTTTTAGAAAGCGCTCAGTTTGTTGCGAACAGCGTCACGCCGTGCAATATCGGCTTTAGGTTGCAAACACTCTCAACTCTGTCGGCAAGTCCAGCGGCGACGCACGAGGCACCAGACGGCGGAGATAACGAAGTGGAGGTGGTACGCGGCGGGTCGACGGCCCGTCGAGCACCCACTGACGGACTCCCGAGACGAGCCCCGGGGTCTGCTGTTGTGTCGCGGCGCTAATTAAAGAGGTTCCCCGCCGCATTTCTCTTCCCCCCTAACTTTCCTCTCGGAGCTGGTGACGCAGTAGCATCTCCCGGAGACGACACGACTCTCCGGGCTGCTGGGAACTGGAGCGGTCGGTGGAGCAGACGGCAGCATCCCATTTCCACGAACCATCAGTCGTGCATAGACAAATTTCCCCCGGATGCCGTGACACGCGCGGGTCTCCTGCGTGGAAATTCACGGGCTCCTTTGCACAGACACGAAAAACTTTGCTCTCGGTGTTCCGACGTAGGCTCGCGAAACAGCTTGGCTTGCGCAGGCCGGACGACGCAGTATTTCGGGTACACGCACGTATATGACTTGCTCGGTTGTTTCCTAAATGGCCCACGTATCACAGTTTCACTGTCTTTACCTGCGTATAGGTGATTCACGGTAAAGTGAGCACTTCCTAAGGCCCTGCTAAATTTTTACTTTCAGCCAAATTCTATCTTTCCGGCACTTTTTGATATAAACATTGCCTTGTGACTAGTAAACACAGTGTGTGAATTTTTCCACTGTCAATAGTAAACGCCTGAGGTTTCAATTAAATTAATTTATTAGTGGTTAATGTCTGATGAGAGGGCTTTAAAAAATGCTCACTTTATCGTGAACAGCCTATAGTAAAGTTGGTAACGACGAAGGGAAAGTGAAGCAATTTCTTCTGCTTGCTGTTCTTTCAATGCATATAAATGTAAGAATTATCACGTTTGTCAGCCATTTACTTTTCCAGTGATTTCGCAGTTTCACTTGGCTGACACATGAATTAAATAATGAGGCCCATGCCATTGTTAATTTTACACGCGGAAGAAGAAAGCACAATTAGCGTACAAGTAAATCTTAAGCAGGGCTTTCAAAAATGCTAAGTTTACAGGGAACAGACTATACCAAGATGTGCGGGGACCATAGGCGTGCGCAGGTTCCGGAAAGGAATGATTGTAGTGGGAGGGGGAGGATTTAGGGATGCCAACCGCAAAATCCGATTTGACATTTTAAATATTTTCTCACGTTCTTTTTGTAAAGATGCTCATTGTGATTAGTCTACGCCAGATTATAAAACGTATTTCTAATTAAGTCACAGTTTTTTTTTAAACACGCACTCTGGCTAGTGAGAAATGCTTGATTAACAGCATTCTTTTGTAATTCTTCTAATGACACGATGCAAGGGGGGGGGGCGGGTTTGTAGTTGCACCCCCTGCCATCCCTTTGCGCACGGCAAGGGTGCTTACCACACTTGAGTGTAGCTCGAGCAACCTTACTTTGCAACAAATCGTCGTCCTTGCCAACAGGATTTGCACAGATATTGATTATTTGCCCTAGTGCATATTTAGACGTGACAAGAGCAACACTGTCCCGTATCAATAAATGTCCTGGATAAAAAGTAATTCTTCTTATATCGATTTAAAAGGACATAGCTGACTGAATTACATTTGACACAGTAATGGATATGACGTTATTCTGTTGATTACCAAGGCCATTGGATGTGATAAAATATTACGCATATGCTCGACCTGGATATCTAGCGTTCGTCTTACTGGGCTAATCAGAAATACGTTATTTCGATAACGAATGTCTTTGATTAGCGGTCAAGTGTATTTAAGACTAGTGGCAATTAATAATTGATTTTCTCAACAGTGTTTTGTAGTTCACCTAGACTTCGAATATTTTCGCGAAAAAGATACGCCCTTATCAATAATCAATAAGCATCGCTTTAACTATAGGACAGCTTTATATCCCCTTGTTTGAAAATTCACAACTTTTTGAGAACTACTGTGTAAAACATAGATTCGCTACTTCAGGTCCCACCGTCTGGAGCCTTGCTCAGAGAGGCGATGAGGCCTTGTCGTATGAGCTTCAGCTTCGCCCTTAGAGCTCATTCTCATTTGTACCCAAAACAACTAGGATATGGATAGAGTAGTAGGCGAGTGCTTTTGGGAAATAAATTATATTTCTCGGGAAAGTCTAGGTGAAGAAATGCAATTATTTAGTAATATGAATACAGTTGATAAATTATTTGGAAATTTATTCTGTCTGACATACGCAGGGTTTTGAACTCGCCAGCTAATAATTAGGAATTGATAAGAAATTAGGAAAATGTGTTATTTAGCAAGGATTTTATTATGTATAAGAACAGGTTTTTGGAAGGCTCCCCAAAATTCAAACTTTGATTCAGAAGTTTTGATTAAATTTCAATGAAAATTCACTTAGTAACTGATGGTATAGTTACGTCTTCATGTCTGTTTCTTGTTTTACTTTAATGATTATGAGAGTTAATAATATATACTTAGGTACCTGAAATGGTCTTACGCATACAAGTTGAAACTTCGAATTTCGGTCTGCTTGTTTATTGTATTTCACTTGATAACATCTGGAAACTTCCCAAACAACACTCCAACTAAAAATGATAATTAATATTAGATCTTGAACTTCGCCGTTTGGAAAAAAATATTTAATATTCGCAAAAAAAATTGCATATATATGCCAATGTTGTAGCCTGCACTCTTGTGCTTAAAAATACACTCTAAAGTTGAATCATTGGGAATTTCACTGTTTCAATCAGTCAACGATATCTGACTGATTCAGCAGTCACTTCAGTGAAGTTAACTGATGAATCAGTGAAAACAGTCAGATTTCCTTTACTTATTGATTGTCACATTTTCCACTGATTCATCTTTTTTTTTTTCCACTGTTTTCCGTGGTTTTTTTTACTGATGGATCAGTTAAACAGCGTGTGAAAATGGCCATCTAACAACGTTTATAAATGGCCGTTAAACAACGTGTATCGAGTGAAATAACTAAATAACTAATAAAACCAATACAAAATACTTTCTGAAATGCGTTTCGTCTTTAAAAACACCATTTTACGAGGTAATATGAACATTCAGCCTTTCATTCCGTTTGTACGTCTTTTGTTTTTATGTAATCATTACAGATATCTGTTTGAAGGTTTGAAATGCATATGAAGTGGTGAAAAGAGTGCACTCATATACGCTATTCATTTTAACAATCTTAACGCTACCAAGTAAACCAGAAACCAAAAGTAAGGGTATAGAATTTAAAACTTCAAATTTCGACAAAATATATTTTCCTCGTCTTTAAACTTGGCTTCGCAGCTCACACGGTCAAGTTATGGCCCAAAAGCGAAGTGGCAAGGGCGTGCGAGTTCAATCCCGGCAACCCCTGAACAATCTTTTACTATTTTAAATTGCGGTAAATTTCGTAATATAAACAGTAAACTTATGTAAATATGTTTGCCTTTCTCGTAATTATGTGGCTAAATTCAAGCAGAGCTATATTTAATTCGCCATTGCAGTTGGCCGTCCCTTATTCATCAGTGAAATTGCTTCACGTCCCTTATTCATCAGTGAAATTGCTTCACGTCACTAATTCGATCAGTGAAATTTTTTCACTGAAACAATCAGTGGTTTTCCAACGATTCGAATTTAGAGTGTAAATCATCCGCAGACGAGCGGAATAAAGAGAACACGTACATATTACTTTCTCAAGCAAACTTAAAATGTTAACTTGCATCTGTAGTTGTAACTTCGCGAGAGAAAGAGAGTTGTACAACTTCCGTTGCTTACGCGGGCAGAAGGCAAGTTTATAAAAAGTCCCTCCTGTGACGTCGTTTAATTTGCGCGGAGAAAGGGCGACATTTGAACTACAAATTACGCTGCCCTTCCGCTCCGCTTTGTGTGGGGAAAACTCTTGCCATCGTTTCGCAATATATTCCTTCCCGTTTTTTTTTTTTTTTTTTTTTTTTTTTTTCATTCGCGACCGCGTGCATTCGGAATCGCTCGCGTGGGCTAACCTAGTTAGGCTGCATCGTTCCGCTGGGGTGAAAGTTTCGAAGGGGGCGAGGGGTTGTCATCGGGGCTAGTGGAAGGCAAGTTTGTTAAAGCTGACGCCAGCTCGGGCCACCAAACACTTAAGCAGAGGTAAAGCAAACATTAATTTCCGAAAACTGTTAAGCAGCCCTAGACTAAGGCTGCTGTCACATTACTTCAGTTCAGACGTGTTCAGATCTGTACACTGTTACATTTGTAGAGTGGATGTGAGGTAGAGTGATCCCGCTACCTGCGCAAAACCAGTCCCCGCGTCCCAACGATCAACTGCTTGACTGCCAACACGGCTATCATAGACGACGTTTAGTAAACAAATGCTTTGAGATCTTTGTATACTTCCTCTAACCTGACAAATTCGTAATGCAGTTTTTTTTAAAATTAGAATCGGTAAATGTGCTTTTCTTAGAAATATAAATATTAAAAAAAAAAACACGTTCATCATTGTTGACCATGTGACTTTTAGTCCAGGCAAACTAGACCAAAAAAGTCGAACTAGATGAACTAAAACATGTAGTTACAAAAGTTTCAGGAATGTGTAGGGGTAGGTCCCCTGAATATCATAAAATAGTCTAATCAATTTTCTGTTGGGGGGGGGGGGGGGGTTATAGGCCCCTTTTTTTTAGTTTTCCGCCTTTAACTCGAAAATGATGCGTTGCACAGATATTTTATGTGGAATCAAAATGAAAGAGGAGTAAATTCCCTATAAACAAAATAGTGTATGTAAATTTGTTTCTATCTGTTATAGTTTCTGAGATATCCACCGGCAAATTGGATAATTTGAAAAAAGTCGTTTCGTCTCACGGTTTTCGTCAAAATTTCCCTTGTAGTTCTTCACTCTTTCGTTTTACAGAAAAAATTGTCAGAAAGAAAGCATTAAATTTGCTTCAAATATATATATATATATATATATATATATATATATATATATATATATATATATATGCATGTATGTACATGCATACATGCATGCATGCATGCACACGCGCGCGTGCACACACACACACACACACATTTATCTTGAGCTGGTCGAAAGTACAGTGATTTGAATTTATAAGGTAAATATCGAGATTCTGCTAGAAAACTGCTCATTCCTGTTTTCCTTCTTTGAGGGCTATAACTATCTATATAACCTTGTGTATTTTTTTAATTCTCTATATTACCTTATAGATTGTGTATTTATTAATTTTAAATTTTTTTTCCAATTTAAAATAATTTTTTGACTTTATAATATATTTTGCCTAAGTATTCACAAGTAAATGTATAGGTATATAATAACTATGTATGAAGTACGTACATAGTATGTACCGTGAAAACCGGTAATTGGTGACACCGGTTTAAAGAGACAAATTGGTTAACGGGGACATATTACTTAGTTCCTAACAGACGTATATACCATGTTTTTTGTTCGTTTCAGCGGATATATATAGTGGGTAATATGGAAATGAAGGGTACCGCCTGATGTGTCCAGAATAAACGATGTTCGCTGTACATACATGTAGGTACCTACGTAATCATCCAAAAATACGTCTCGTTTATATAGAAAAAATTCACTTTCTTCAAAAAGTCGCTAATATACCAGGTATGAATAAATTATCGAAACGTAAATTAGAACAAAATCGTTTTATTTACAAAAAAAAAAAAAGTAGAAAATATTTGGTAAGTAATTTATTTTCAAAATATCTTCAAAGTTCAGTCATATCTTCAAAATCCATGAAATCTCCATCTACTTCCAAGCCTTCATTTCGTGTATGTGCGCTGTTCATACAGGCTCCATCGCATCCACGTATAGATGAGCAGTGGATGGATACCTGCCTTCCGGCATCCATATCTGCCACCACAGCCAGTAGAACAACGGCAAAACATTTAAATCAGGGCACTGGCAGGAGCTACTGGATCCGTTGTTTTGACGGGGTTGAGGACGCCACCGTCGTCTCGTACCCAACCCCAACGTGCTGGATTGAAAGAGTCGTCGTCAAGATATTGTCGTGTCTGTAAATACACTCTGAAAGAGTGTTGCTTGGGCTGCAATTTTGGTCGGGGGTAGTGAAGCAAGATTTGCTTTCACCTTGGTGGAGGATTTCACGAAGGAGTTGTATCGTTGATTGTTGAAATCACGTTCACTCGGTGGGGCCTGTTACATGGTGAGAAACATCTCCCCAGCTTGGGCTACTGCATCAGGTGTTGATGCGGGGTCGTAGAAGATGTCCGCTATGGCTTTAGTCTCATTTGGCATTTTTAGGAAACGCTTCAGGATGGACAATTTGTTTTTGTTGAGCATCGCACGTGCGTCACACCCTGTGAAACTGTGGATGAACAGGATAGATCCACTAAAGGGTAGCTCCTGAAAATTGTCTGGTGGAGTATACCTTTTCCTCGCCGTTTCCTCTCACAGGCTTCATGAAATATACATTTCTTTCTGGTGGCGTGAGAGCTGTTAGTAGGACGACCAGGTCAACATCTTCTCCAACCTTGTTTAAGCCACATCCCACGATACTATCAGCATCTAGTGTAGCGGTACTCGCCCTCTATCTCTCTTGCAGTCAACGTCTCAACTAACAACTCAATCATCTTGGTCTTGTTCTTTTCATTGGCAAGAAAGTTCTCCTGCTGAGCAGTGGCCAGCATATTTTCACAAAAGTTAACATCCGCTGATGTTTTAGATGTTCCTCTCCGCTTCTGTTCGGCGCGTTTAGTGAAATTAACGTCTTCATACTCATCAAGAACTACAGCAGAGTTGGCACAGTAATGATTGATAAGGTATGATACGTACTGCTTGCAGATGGAAGCGAACTTGGTACCAACATTCCACTGCACTGTATGAAAGAGGAAGCCACCATCCACTACAGTGAAATTTTCGACCAGTTGGAGATAAACGGGTGTGTGTGTGTGTAATTTGAAGAAAATTTAATGCTCTACAACTTTCTCTCCAACGATGTTTGTAAATGAAGCACTGAAAAGCTAGAAGGGCAAATTTGACGAAAAACGTGAGGCGAAACAACTTTTTTCAAAAATTATCCATCTTTGCCGGCGGATATCTCAGAAACTATAACAGATAGGAAGAAATATATGGTTACTATTTTGTAGAAACTTTACTCCTCTTTCATTTTGCTTTCATATAAAATTTCTGTACAACGCATCGTTTTAGATTTATAAGCGGAAAATAAGAAAAAGGACCTTTAAACCTCCCTCCCCACCAACCCACCCCGGAACCGAAAATCGATGGGACTTTATTTTATGTTGTTCAGGGGACCTACTCGTACACAATCCTGAAACTTTTGGAACTACATATTTTAGTTCGTCTATTTTTCCTATTTCGCGTGGAATATTTCACAGTTCTATTGCTGTGGGGTAGGTCAGTGTTGGGTATATGCGCAGAAGACGAAAATTAGCTCCACCTCATCTCTAATCTACGGTTACGTTGGCTCCGAACTTGTTCTAATTAACAGCCACGCCTTTTTCAAATTAAAGTGGTTTTCTAAGTACATCCGATCGACTTTTCTCTCGTGTTCCACTCCGATTGGCTTGTTGTTGATAACATTTTCTGCATTCTTTGATCGATATAATATGTACTTTTGCAGTCAAAAGTAAAGTTACTTTATTAAAATAAAAATTGAAACTCGATAATAATAAGCGTTGGAAGTGGCTGTAAATATTTACCGGAGTGCGTCTTGTATATATGATTTGCATAGGTTGGCGTTCAGCTAAGGTCTTTCAAGGAACAAACTTTTTTTTCTCTCTATATTTTGAACACATGTTATGGTTTCGTGACCTTATAGCAACGATGAATAACATTTATAAAAATGCCGAAACGTTAAAAGAAATTACAATTATCATGTTTTTTTGGCTTACAACATTGAATCCCATAAGTTTAAAAATTATTACCTATCGCACAAAATTGGGATTTAGGTGTCTGGAAAAGAGCGCCATTTCGCAACCTGATTTTTATTTTAAAATTATCCCCATTTCGCACTCCACGCCCCTCTTCCTCGTATCTGGCGCCCTGGGAAGTTCTTCATGCATGCCCAGTTATAGCACGCGCCTTGTATTTCACTGCTCTCTGTTCGCAAACCTTCGCTCTTTTTATATCAAGCCGTTGATATATCACCCCATCGACGACGTGTTTGGTCGTTTCCTAAAAAAAAAAATATAAAAAAGCCATTCTCCACAAGCGTTTCATACTTCTGGTAAGAGCATTGATCACGGAAATATGTGGGTGCCGCGGTGGTGGAGTGGTTAGACGACTCGCCTCCCACCTATCGGAACCGTGCTCGAACCCAAGCGAGGTCGCTTCCGGATTTCCGAATGTGGGAATCGTACAGGTAGATAGATGCCGCTGGTCGTCGGCAGGTTTTCCCGGGATTCTCCCGGCAATGGCATTCCGACGCTGCTCCATCCTCACCTCGCCTCGCCCTCATCGGCTCTCAAGACCCCGATCTCAAGAACTTCCCAAATCTCTCCAACATGTTCCAGTTCATGAAAAAATGTATTTCATTTTGGTGTTTTTTTTATGTACGAAGAAATAAACTATTTGAAGAAATGTTAACAAGGCAACAGTCAGGTTTTTTTAAATGTTAATTTTAAGGCATGTTTAGCGAAAGTTATTTTACAAAAGTTCAGAAGCAGCCGCAAATAAAAATAAGCAAGGATACCTTCATTTTCAGGAATTTTTGTAAAAAGCTAAACCATTTCCTTGTACGATTTTACAGACGTTTTGAAGTAGCTATTGGCATAATTTTTCACTGCCAATTATCTTAATTTCTGTCCGTAAGTTAGTTTTCATTATTTGTACGTTTTTAACACAGTAGAATTTTGATTTTGGCATTTATTTATGGAAAAACTGTGCGTTACATTTTTTTTTTTTTGCGGGTAGAGAGTAATTGGTGATAATGTATATAAGTTGAACAAAATGCTGTACGAATATAAAATAACACACTTTTTTTTTCATGGATAGCCCCCTTTAACACGTATCTTATTTTTGGTCGAATTGAACTTATCTTTTGGCCATAAATTACAATATTTCATTTATAATTAGCTAGCGACCCGCCTCGGCTTCACGCGGGTGCAACTAACATACATGGGTACCGTGGGTCATCCTTAAAAGATAAACATATGCTGTCGCGGACTTTTTTGTAGACCTTGCTGAGATATACAACTCTGTAGTACAATAATTAGGCTATCTCTTATGCTTTAGCCAGCGTAAGCATTTTAAACTCCCGAAAAGTGGCTTTTTCCGGCTTCTTTAAAAAAAAAGGTCGACATTCCTATACTATCCTTAAATTATATATTAATGTATTATATATTTGAATCTTCCTCAAGAAATTCTCTAAATGATGGTGAAAAACGCATCAAAATTCATCAAGTAGTTTAGAAGCCTTAGCCGAATACACAGACACACGCATAAGGGCGACGTTGTGTTCATACTATGTATAGACATGGATAAAACAGAAAAAATTGGTGTGTTGGTAATGCCTAGTAAGAAATAGTTGTAGTTCTCATGAAAAATATTATTGAACTAAGTGCGCACGAATACGATACGTTGTCCCTCAGGTGTAATCTAAATTTCGGACTTACAGTTTGTTTGCATGAGGCGTAGGAATGCCCCTAAAATAGAACAGTAACGGGTCTACAGAAAAGGTGGAAGTAGCCACGAGTGGACTTTAACGTTTGTGTTTTCCGTCTTACGTCCTCCCCCCACACTTGCCGTCTTACGTCCTCCCCCCACATTTGCCGTCTTCCTTACAACTACTTCTTCCTTCCCCCCCTCGCTTACCAATTAGTCACGATCCCAATTTATCCCTTTTCTCCTCCTTCAGAGACATATAGGAAGCGGGAGTCAAGGGGGACTGAACGAGGAAAAGACAGACGATGCTGTTGGCTTGGTAATTGGTGAAGAGGACTTCCATCTCTGAGGATTCTGGAGTAAACCCTCGCCACACGGAAGGTCAAGAAAAATTAGAAGGAGCATATACTAGCTTGGACACTCATGGCATGTACTACCCTTGAAAATTTGTTGCTTGTGATTTATGGAAAATGAACTATAAGGGTGCCCGTTTACCCTGTCCCTTAACCCATTCAGAACCAGTGTACACAATTGTGTACATTACGCACGTGTAGGTGATTTGTGGTCTGTACTGCACACCACGAAGCTCAATGACCAATGGTCTTACCTGTGCGTACATGTTTCGCAAACCATCTGACTGGTCTGGGTTATAATTGGTTCATATAACTTTAGCCGAACATATTGCCTACAGCTCAATGATTGATACAGCGCAAGTGGTGGTGTTGTCAACGTAAGTACAACATGGGTCAAAAACTTTTGGTTTTCAACACCTGAAACCATAAATTAAACTGGGTGTGAAAGGGTTAATAAAACAATCACACAAAGCGCAACATATTGTTACTATCTCCTCATTTTCTTGTTCACTGCCAACACCTCGTCAAGAAACATGCGTTCTGCAAGCCGCGGTCGCAGAGAAGTTGCCTTGAAACGACCAAGTTCGGGATTCAAATTCCTGGTAAGCTACGGATATGTGGATCTTTTATAGACGTAAGCTCATCAGATAAGTTAACGAAGGGAACCGTCCACAATAACCTACCTTTGGGAAAGAATGTGAGTAAATAAATTCCGAACAATAATAATCAATGTCTTTCACTTTTCGGATCCCTCTGTTTGGCTTCAGAAGATGGGTTTACAGTGAGCATTAATTTTGGTCATTGTCTTCTGCCTGTCTGAGCATTGCACTCGTGTTTGGTTCGGCCATAGCGTTTCAGCGATGCATGCCCAACCTGTTTACTACACTTATAATGAAATTATCTGCATTGAGAAATATGATCACTCCCTATTTGTCCACAACTTACAGGATATAACTCTCTCTACTGTTTATACCGAGCTAGGTGTTGCGGAAGTTAGACGTTAGACTCGCATTTGGGAGGACCCGGGGTCGAATCCCTCTTCGACCATCCCGACTTTGGTTTTCCATGATTTCCCAAAGTCACTCCAGGTGAATTCTGGGATAGTTATTTGTTACAAGTCAAGACCAATTTTCTTCCACCGAATGTTCTCGCTGTCACGAGAAGTTAAGCCCAACATACCTACCTCTACTGTTAAATGATACCTGTCATAAGCACAATGCAAAACTACAGATGTGTATTCTCACCCCCCCCCCCTTATAAATTTGAGGAAGACAATGGCGAGCCAAACAACCAACAATGTTTCATGGCCAAAGTTATGTGAGGATGGAAGGTCCGTGTGTTTCGTTTCTTAAACAGACATATTTAAAAGTCACACTAGAATAGCTTTATTTATTATCTCGTGAAAACGCACTTGAACTTAATTTTCCACTGACCTGGGTGGCCAGTAGACGAAAGTACAATAGAAAGCCGCACAAATTTTCGTAAGTTCTAGATTATGAACTGCATTATTTGAAATTCGGTGTAAGTATATATAATTGTAACAGAAAAAAAAGTATGTTTATTAACAAGCCAACGACGTCTCATTGCAACCTACCACTCTGGTGAGTTTCCTCCAGAACACTACACCATCAACGTCGTGCAGAGCTCCTGCTACCCCCTCCATCCACCCAAAAAGAAAGAAAATAAATCAAGAAGAAAAATTTATCCGATTAAAAATTAACCCTTCCAATAAATTTAACTTCTTCAATTAATCCTTTTCGATCAAAAATTTGATCCGATTAAGATCGGATTAAGGATTAATCCAAGTAATAAAATCGATAATCCATCAATTAATCTTAGGTGAAGTAGGACGCCCCCGCCCCTACCACTGAAGATTACCGTTTGCCAGTCATAAAATATTGGAACTTATGTATAGTGCTTGTACTTGATTAAGATTCAGCTAGTTGACTTGACAGAGTTAAATCTAAATTCCTGAGAGTCGGAATTTTCACGGTAATGACTTTTCTACCGCGGATGGCTTCTGATGTTTACTAAGCCCCACCCCTCCCATTAAATTACGAAATGACAAGAGAAAATACATAGAATTACACTGGTGGTTTTAGTTTAATTTAGGGGAACTATGGACAGATCAAGAGACGAGATTAAACTTTGAAAATTATTTCGGAGATTGTATGCTACACAAATATTTTCTTAAAATTGATCAGAATATTGAAATCAATAACTAAAACATAGATGTCCATACTTCGCCGTAAAGCGCTCGATCAATAATTATTGCGTACCTAATCAACAGTTTCATATCCGGAGTATAGTTTTTCTGGCAGCCATATTGATGTCGCATGAAAGGAGAATTCTGAATAAAACATGTGCACATATGAAGCCAGTTTACGACCTCCAATCGCAATGACTACTTTGTGTGTCACGAGGTTCTAATTGCAGTACGTGTCAAAATAATTGGTGTTCCCGCGTATTTTTTGTGTGTGTGAAATCAACCGTATTCATAACTTTTACTATGTTCAAGCAGATATCGGAATTACTTTATGTACTGAAATAATATTATTCAACGGTTACTAAAAGAAACAACTTATTTTATCGGAGGCACGTACATAAATGTTGCTTTACATAATTAAGTATTTATTGTCAGCGTTACTCTCTAAACTAAGTACGGATTTTATTTTTAATACGTGCTTGGCTTTTCAAAACTAACATGCTAACGAGAGGCATTAATAGGAACCTATGTTATGTAGTTAATTTTAACCAAAAAAAATCTTTGATTTTCCAATAACTGCGTCTTGCGCGACTCTATGTGTGTGTAAATGGCGTGACGGTTAGCCTGTTCTGAAATAAGCGATTTGCCTGAAAAATAAAAAACAATTACATAAAAGCGAGGTGCAACTACGGAACATCGAGTGCGTACGAGCTAAACGTTCTTTCACAATTATTTACTATTTGTAAGCGGCTCCTGTTTCGCGCATACAGTTGAAAAACAGCAGCTTCTTTGTTAGGGTAATACGCATGCTTTCTTTGGTCTCTCTGTATTTTTTTTTTTTTTTTGTTTCATTTACATCGTCACGAACACAGTCACACTTCAAAAGCTTTTCGTGTGGCGCAAAGCGGCGGGAACTATATTAAACGACACTTTCCCGTAGATTAAAAAAAAAAAAAAAAAACTGTCTGAACAATACTCAGATGTAAACAGTCGCGTTGAAGTATCGTTCTACCACGAGTCATGTGATTAAATAAACTTTTTGCCCCATACAGCGTAATATTACTTTAGCGACATGGTTCACGTTATACTGTATATTTTTTATGAAGGCGCGTAGACTATTTTTGATAACGCTCTCCGCTGTGTTCTGAAACACGTACGCGTCGGCCGCAAGGTCGTTTTTATCGCGTTGCGGACCATCGAGCAGGTCGGGTTATTGGGTCAACACCGGCGTAAATCTCAGACGAAGCACAGGTGGTGTACCGCCACATTCCCGCCGGGCATTAGCGGCAGAAATCGATACACCGCGAGTGAAAAATAAACATAAAATAAACTCGAGTGGGGAGTGGACCCAGGGCGAGGCAACTCTCTCCGAGTGACGGGGCTTTCCAGCTGGGACCCGTAGGTGCCTGCCCGTCATCCCCGGACATGACGTGAAACGAGACCCTACGATGGTGGAGCGGCGCTGGATCCGAGGTGTGATCCCTCCGGGGATCGAACCCGGATCGCCGGTGGTGGGAGGCGAGCGCCGTAGCCACTGCGCCGCCGCTGCCCCCATAACACCATGAGTAAAGACCATGTTGTCCATAAGTCTCTACTGCCGGCCTGTTCCTCCACCTCGAGCAAATAACGCGTAACCAAGTCTACAAGATTACACCAAGATGACAACGCACCGCATTCGTGCGCACTCATTTCAAGAATTATTTTGTCCAAGAACTATTTTTTTTTACTCGGCATTACCAACGTAAGAAGATATTCTTTGTCTTTTATTCATATTAATTATGAGTGAAATATTATAACTTACTGATATAGTATAAGTAACAATTTAATTTAACCAAAACAAGATACTTTTATGTTGACGGAAGAATAAATCTCCCATGATATATGATTTATTTAAGAAACACTAAAACCGCGTTATACGTGGGGTGATTTCTCTAATGTTAGATTCAAAATGTGTCAAGATACC
Organism: Dryococelus australis; assembly: GCA_029891345.1. NCBI lineage: Eukaryota > Metazoa > Arthropoda > Insecta > Phasmatodea > Phasmatidae > Dryococelus > Dryococelus australis. Next base: position 337,069,430 of record CM056995.1, on the reverse strand, counting down.
ACGAACAGACAATACTGTTTATTGTTACAAGACGGCACCTCCAGTCCTCTAACTTTCGATCGGTTTGAGATGTTCATTGCCTGCTGCCCCCCCCCCCCCTCTTTCACTGTCTCTCTCCTGTTCTACCCCGTCACGCGGAATGAAGCTACCAGATTGCTGAATGTTTACTATAGGCTGTTCACGGTCAAATGAGCACTCTTAAAAGCCCTGCTTAAAATCTGCTTGTGTACATGTTGAGTAATGTTCCGCCTTATGTAAGATTAACATTGTCATGGGCCACATCACTTTACTCATGCTCCGGTAAAGTGAAACTGTGAAATCATTAGAAAATAAATATTTAACAAATCTGTTAATATTTACACTTAGATTCATAAAAAAAAAAACAGAAAGCGAGTGAAATCATTTAAATCATCACAAATGGTTACCTAACACTTTTTATTTCGACGTTAAGATACGGAACTACTTCCCATCCATCGTTACCAACTTTGCGGGGTGAATGTCACTCAGGGCGCCTTTTAAAATACACGCAGTTAGTGGCAGTGATTTTTTTTTCTAAGGTTGAATTCATCAGTGCTCACTTTATCGTGAACAGCATTTATAGTCTATTGTGTTTCTTCACACGTTTTGAATCAATCCTTTGAAAAATCAGCCCATTCATGATGTGCTTGGTTGCTTCCTGAATATGTCATGTATAGGGCCATCTGTTTTTCGCGAAAATATTTCCGCACATACCCTACGGGTGTACCAGATGTATTATTTTGCTTATTGGTGGCGTGATTCTGCGATAAGATATTTCCGTACTCGACTGGCCAATCAGAATTAGTTTGCTCCAATACTGCACGACTGTGATTCGCGGGCAGACACCTAAGTAAGATGTGTGCGAGTTGAATGTCATCCAACCGCGATACAGGTTCTGAACCAACGTTTTTTCGAAACTAGTCGTGGAATCTTTTCGCGAAAAACAGGTTTCCCTAGACCTGAAAAATTCGCGATTTCAATGACCTGCAGGATAGACTCTACAGTCTTATGCATAAATATGCCAATGTCAATTGCGCTTTGGTTGTCTGCTGTCACGGCGGAAGGCGACGTTTGAGACACCGCTCTCAAGGAAGCGTAAAACACCGTGTGGACCAATGGCTAAAGTTAAATAAACACACATGTTTTGACGTGTAGCTTGTCCCAAAATGAATCCGCGAATTTTTTCAGGTCTCAATGTATCACAAGCATTTTGTATTTGTGTTATCGTAATACTATCGCATTGTTGGATAAATTAACCTTTCACTTATATTTTTCCCATAAATTTCAATACTTGTGAATAAAATTGGGGAGAAAATAGGCGTGTTGGTAATGCCTAGTATAAAATAGTTCTTATTAAAAAATAGTACTACGTTGAAAGCGCATGGATACAGTCAGTATTACCTATAGTATCATTTTCTAGACTCATTCAAGCTTTGTTTGCATGGACGGAGAAATATCTAGGAAGTAGAACGGTGGAAGGGCTTCAGAATAGCTGGAAGTAACCGTAAATTGACTATTTGGTCGTGAGTAGTACAGAGTGTGTCGGATTACAGGAGATCTAGAGACAAACGTGGATCTAGAGACAAACATACCTGTATGCCGTCAAACTTTTTCCCGCTTTATATCGTCTCTAACCATGTAGCACCGAGGCACTACTTATGAAACAAAGCTTCTAGAAAAAAAAAAAAAACAATCATTTTCCATAGCTGCTGGAAAAGTAGCAGAAGTTGCAGTCATCCAACAATTTTTTTTTTTTTTTTTTCAGGATATTCCCCTGCATTGCGTCATCGCTTAATTTTCATCTCGCTACAACTAAAATAAAGTTATAAAAAACTCAAACCCGACTACTCAAAAGTTAAAACCGAGTCTTCAGTTTAGTGTACAAGTATAATCATAAAGCAATAGTTACACACCGTATCGTTTAAGACACTTTACATATAGGGAAGGTACAGGGGGAAAAATCTTACTATAATCCATTCACGTTTATTCGGCCTTTTTTTAAATCAAACCTTTGAAAAATCTCCCCATGTATGACGTGCTTGGTTGTTTCCTAAATATATCATGTAACAAACGTGTTTTATAATTGTGTACATAAAAGTTACTTTCTTTTCTGTTAAATTGGTGTTATTAATATTTTATCTATAAAGTGTAATGCTTCGTCTATAAATAGTTTGAATAAAAACAGTGAGAAAAAATGTGTGTTGGTAGCGCCTAGTAAGAAATAGTTCTTATACAAAATACTGTTGCAACAGAGTGCGCACGAATACGGTGCGTTGTCCTTCTGGCGTAATCTTCCAGACTTAGTTAGGCTTAGTTTGCACGAGGTGGAGGAATATCCTGGAAGTAGAACTTTAGCAGGGCTTCAGAAAAGGCCGAAATTACAGTAACTCAACTATAAAGTAAGTATCTATGTAGCAAATTTCATGCATTTCAGTTCGGTGCTGTAGAAACTATATCGCTGTTACACCCCAGGATAGACAAACGGATGGTCTTATAATTTTGTTATTGACTTTTTTGTCCTTTTGCCTTCTATTTGTCACGGTCTTGAGTAAGACGTAATTAGAATTTAAAAATGACATAAAAATGCAAATTGGTTATTTCCACCCCCCCCCCCCTATACCTCCCCTATATTTAAAGTGTCTTAAACAGCACGACGTGGGCTACGGCTTTATGATTATACTCGTACACTTAACTGAAGACTTGCTTTTAACTTTTGAGTAGTCGGGTTGTAGATTTTTATAACTCTATTTTATTTGCCATTTTTACTTCTACCTGCACTGAAGGATTTTTTTTTTTTTCCTTCTGATTTGTTCTGTTTTGGTTTTTCATAACTTTATTTTTATTTACTTTTTTTTTTCTATATGGGTTGACAATTATCACGCTTAACTTACATATTAGACCTCAAGCTCAATTATCGTAAAATATTAATGACGCATATTTCCAAAAAATTAAGCCACGAATGAAATGATTGCACAAGCTAACTTTACCTGTGGCACCATCTTGTTTGTCACGGCCTCCATATTGGATTTTTAAAATTGTTTCATAGCCTATGACACTTGGGTTATCAAAATGAATCGATGAAACCTCATTTATCGAAATTGGTGCCATAGGTGCGATGCTACAGTGGAACATCCAAAATTTGACATACATACATCGTGTTAAAATCATAACCCTTCTTTTGCTTCGCCGGAGTCGGGTGAAAAGCGTTCAAGATCTGGTTATCAAGCAGCCACTAAAACTCTAAACGCAAGTAACTTATTTTGTAAATAATAACTGTGGGTAAATTGCGCAAATTCATCGGAGGATAGAGTAGACTTCTAATGCGGCCACATTTCAATTGCATTCAATTATATTTGATCACATTTTATTAACTACAACCTGGATGAGTATGAAGCGACGAAATACCTACAAAAGAACAACGAGAAGCGACATAAACTTTCCTGGAAAACACTTGCTAGAAACTATTTTCTGGGTACTCGGCCAAGAATAGTAATCACCAGACTTGCCACAGAATGTCTTCAACCTATACTGTTAAAATGACCGCACACAGATCAAAGTCTAATGTTATGCGAACAGAATTAATGTTACAAGTACAGTAATTTTTTTTGTTATCTGTGAGCCATCAGTAACCAATGTTGCTGTTGGGACACGCCAGCTTTATTCAAGGTGGCGGCGGCCATGTTGGTGACGTCAAGGACAGCGTGCTTGTGTCCGCCATGTTAGTGCCTTGCTTACTACGGTCGGGAATGGTGACCTGTGAACACGTGACTGATCTCTTTTCTACGCAAGTGAGTCAGAACAGTTTCTCTGAATGTAATACGCTGTCATGTTATAAATGTAAATCAATATGGAGTACTTTTATACCAACATTACCTCTTTACTGTATAGATTTGAATTATGCCTTTGAAAACAACGTGCAAGCTTTATCTGGTAGTTCTAGAAATAGTATTGTTTCGGTTGTTTCAAGCAATGGAATTTAAATGTATCACATTATGTATTTCAGTAACGTGATTTAATGTGCTGCTCTAAGTCCACTCAGGCACATAGCCTACTTGCTGTCGAAAGACCAACTCACGTATTTTACTGTTTATTAAGGTTGATATAATTATATCCATGTTTCAAGTTGGACACAATTCTTGACGAACATGAAAATAAATATTGCCTTAGTATGAAACGAGAATACAATATATATATATATATATATATATATATATACGAAAAGAAAACGTTTCAAAAAAACAGAAATTGTTCAAATGCTTTAAAAATTAGTGACACTTTTCTATACATTATCATAATTAAAAGAAAATCTTCTATGTATGATGTCTGAGACCTGCATAATTCGCGTTGTTATTTAAGGAGACAATCTGAACTCCAAGTTACTGAGCGCTTGATCAACTTCAGCAGTCGGCCAAAAATATATCTGGCACGGCTCGGACTGCTCTTGAGCCAATAACCCAAGTTCAGCGGTGGAGTGGCCAATCGCGTTCAAGGAGATCGAGCAGATACGTGACGTTAATTACATTACGGCGGCCAATGAAATCACGAACTGTAGTCACTTGTTTACAAGGCAGTGGAGTCTTATCATGTTACCGAAAGATAACGCGAATTTTGCAGGTCTCTAATGATGTCCTTATGGAATGTTTTTTTTAATTAAATATGCTACATATTTCTCTGCACTGCTGAAAAATGGAGAGTAGGCAATTACAGATGGAAATGGCGAGCGACTCTCTCTTTTTCTCCGCCGCTCTCCAATTGGTATTTTATCCGTGTTTACACTTCCAGGGAAACGAACGGACCAGAGGTGATGCTTCTAGGGTGAAAGGGAGAATGGCCTAGCTTTACAAAGACTAATTAATTTATCTTGGCGGTAGAGGGAGGCAGTGGTATTTATCTTCATTGCTCCTGTAATTGTCCACCGCCCTTCCTTTCGCCGGCTCTATTTTTCACCGCGCCTCTCGCTTCAGGTACCCGAAGGTGCCTCTGCACCCACTAGTTCTATGTAGAAACCAAATAAACAATGATTACGTCTGGCAATGTGTTGGTGAGGCTTTTTTACGATTCTTTTAAATTAAAATTCTCGTCATCACGAGAGCCTTCTAGGACCTAGGTAGTCACAAACTTTGCAAACTGAGGTTATTGGTTTTATCAAACGTTCGCTTCAGCAACCTTTCATCGCCAAGTTTGCCGTGAAGGCCTTTAGGCTGTTCTCTTTCGAGAGTCGAAGTTTAAGGGTGGATTTTATTGACCTTGGTCCCAACTTATCCGGCAATAATAATAAAACCTTCCTTTTGTTTAAAGCGAAACTGCGAAGAGAGTTGATGAAAACTTCGAAATCTCTAAGAAGTTACCTCGTTCGATTTATCCAATATTCTGTATCGTCAGATCTCTTATATTCCGCTGTCATATCTAACTACGTATTAAGAAGTTTACATGATTTAGTTTAATTATTGCTTGTGTTTGTCCATTGTATGATGTACGGTCAAGTGTACGTAAAGGCGGGAAGACTTAACTTCGCAGGAAAAAATAATTAACATACAGATTATTGAAGATTGATCGTTCATCAGGCTATCAGCAAATATAGAGGAAATTCCTCCTCTTCAAGAAAACGAAGCTTAACCAAGTCTCGAAAATTTCACTAAACAGACACCGCACACCATTCGTGCGTGCCTACATTTAATATTATTTTACATAAGAATTACTTCTTACTAGGCGTTACTAACACGCCTATTTCTAGGGATAACAAAATATTCCGCGAGTTCAATTACCCGTAGGCTAGACTCCTCACTACTCTGCATACTGGAGCCTCAGCTGTGTGTCCATTGGCTGTTGCCCCGCACCTGTCAGTTATGGGGTTCGCAAGGTGTTTCCTTGCAAATCTGATATTGACTCCAGAGACGAGCAGGGCTGGTCTAATAAACTGTGATCCAATCGCGAAGGCGACTTCATTGTATATGAGTTTGACGTCTATCTTGACCAGAAATGAATTCGCGAAATTTTCTTGTCCATACTTATTTCTCTCTGTTATCGCGTTCATATTATTTATAAATAAAATATTATATTTAATAAATAAAATGTTAATAAAAATTAAATTTAACCAAAAATAAGGTACTTTTATGTCAACACGAGTATAAAACGTCTGTGATACAAAGGCGAAGTGAAATTTCGCGAAAAGATTTCAAGACAAGTTATATTTCAAAACACTGTAGGGTCGTTTACATATCTTGATTGGCTGAATTACTTTTTAAAACGTGTTAGCTGTGCGCACAAGAATCACGTAAGAGCCGTGCCTATGTTGCCGAAGTTTGAGTGGCCCGATCAACTATGAAAATGCCTTCTCAAGCAGACAGCAACCAATGGCAACAGACAAACTGCGGTTGGGTGCTTATAGTATTGAAGTCTACTGTGTACTCAAATTTATTCGCGAAAAATTACTAGCTCTAGTGATACATGACACATTTAGGAAACAACGAAATACCACATACATGGGGTGATTTTTCAAAGTTTCGATTCAAAGAGTGCGAAGAAACCGCTAGTTGACTATCGAGACATTGAGCGTCTCTGCCATATAAAGTTGAGAAATTCATTAGGAATTTGACACTTTCTTGAACAGACGTAGGAATTCTACCAATGCCCATAGAGACCCGACAAATTCGCGAGCTCAATTACATGTAGACTAAACTTCGCATTATTATATACTCGCATACAGATACCAGTTGTTTATTGATTGATTGCTGTGGTACACTGTTAAAAATTTCCGTGTATTTACGGAATGTTTTACGGAAATGTGCAGTGTATATACGGAAAGGCAATCCGTAATGACGAAAAACGGAGTTAAGTCCGTAAGTACGAAATACGGAAAAGTCTCAGTATTCCCTTTGGCTTCGAGTTGCGGGGACGAACAATGCCGATTCTACACGAAGCTTTCTTCGCCACTGTGGCAAGAAAATTATCGTTTCTGCGGCATTTAAGGTTATGCACGGACCATGACCTATTCTTTCAAACATTAAAAAATAGCTCCAGGCATCTGTAACATTTGGCAACCCTAAAAATACACTTAATTTAATAGAAACTGAATTTTTGCTTTGGTCTTTAAAATATAAATATAAAAGATGTACATCAATTTTCAAGTGACAGTTGTAGGTGAGTTGTCAAGGTCGTGGACTGATAATTATTGACTCGGGTTCAAACCTCGCTTAAGTGCAAAATATTTTAACTTTTTTAATATCATTTTGTACACAGTAGAATGCCCACATAACGAAAATTAACGACATCCATTGTCTCTTTTCATTTTGCATGGAAAGTATAGAAAACTAAACTTGGAATTTAACTGAGAGGTTCCGTGAAATTTACGGAGAGTCCGTTTCTGAAAATCAATGTGTCCGTAATTTTACGGAGAGTTTATGTACACTTCTGGGTAAATTTTTGCCAGCATTTTTCCGTAAACTGAAGGGGTTTTTTTTTTTTTTTTTTTTACAGTGTATTAAAAGGCTGTGGTTGGGCGCACACATGTTTGTTATTGGCTCATTTATCTCCAGGAGGTATCAAACAACACGTCGACCAAATACAAAAGTAACATGAACGTACAGGTGTATGAATTCCAACTTGTCTAGAAATGAACCCGCGAAATTTTCGGGTCTCTACCAATACCCACGGAAAAAAAAAAAAAAAAAAAATCACCTTTCAAGTATTTTCAATACGGGTGTACACTCACGCGGTAAAGATGAAAACAATTTCTTACGTTGAACACGCGCTTACTCGAGATCGTAAGCTGACGAGTGATGCCTGAGAAAATTCATGTTAAAAGAACTGTCACAGAATACTTTCGAATAGCGAGGTGACACAATCGGTTATACCGCGAACTATAGGCTGTCCACTGTAAACTGAGCACTTTTTGAAATCGACCTATGAAAAATATCACTGTGCCAACATTGCGTATATGTTAACAGGCAAACTGACAGGCATCGGGTACAGTTAAGTTGGTAAGGCCGTAGCGAACGAGGCTCCGCGTAATGACGATGCATTAAGAGTTAGGAAATGAATAGCGAAAGATTTGCATTGCTTTCTGTAATTTTTTAATGCGTATAAATGTAACAATTAGCAAATTTCTAAATTGGTCCACTTACCTGATAAATTCACAGTTCCACATCACGTATGAATAAAGTGATAAGGTCCGTGGCAATTTTAATTTCACATACGGCGGAAGATTACACATTTTATATAGATGAATTCCTTTCAAAAGTGCTTAGATTAACGTGAACCGCCTATATCACAAGCGTTCTATACCTCTGTTAACATAAATGTATATTATTTCTTTTTAAATTACATTTTAAACTATATTTTATCTGTTAATTACAATATTTCATTTTTAATAAATATGAATACAAACAGTGAGAAAAGTTGTCTGTTGGTAGTGCCTAGTACGAAATAGTTCTAATGCAAACATTATTATAACTGAGTGCGCATGAATTCGGCGCGTTATCCTTTGGCGTAATTTTCTAGACTTAGTTTAGCTTAGTCCTGGAAGTATAACTTCAGCAAGGCTTCAGAAAAGTGTAAATTAACCGTGAATGGATTATACAAGCGTAGCCCGAGCTACTATAAGCTATTCACGGTAAAGTGAGCACTTTTGAAAGCCCTGTAATTTGGAATAATAGTCAATAGATCAATTTTATTTCAGCCTTTGACGTTAACTTCCGAGTGCGCTGGAGTATGAACACTCTGTTTATTACTTACACGGCAATATTTATTTTAAAATGTGGTTAAATTATTAAATATGGCTGAATGGAAATAGTAGCTGGGGCCTCGAAAGTGCTCACTTTACCGTGAACAGCCAATACCAGGCTTTATTCTCGAAAAAGGTTAAGAAACTGGACCGGCGAACGTTGGTGTAAAATGACGCGGAAGAAGCTAAGACATGTGCATTCGACCGGTATCGAACGCACGACCTCCCGAATGCGAGTCACGTGTGCCGCCACACGGCGACAGCAACGATTCTGCGTGTCCCCCCCGACAGCTGTGATCTCCGATCTGATTGGCCGAAGTCCATGCCCTTGCGACGCGCCGCCGCATTTTGAAACTCGCTGCACTCGGAAGAGGTCGCGTTCCTTCACGAAACTGCTGCGCTTGATGCCAGCGCGGTTACGGCAAAGCCGAGAACCAGCCGACGAACGCCTGCTCCGTCGTTCTTCTGTTGTAGCTGAACGAGCACTTCACAATTTTCTGAAGCCCCTGCTAAAGTTCTACTTACAGGATATTCCTCCGCCGCCTCGGGCAAACCGAGCTCGCCTAAGACTAGAAATTTGCACGAATGGAGGACGCACCGAATTCGTGCGCACTCAGTTGTAAGAATATTTAGCATGAGAACTAGTTCTTACTAGGCGCTACCAACATATGTGTTTTCTCACTTTTTTTCCATATTTATTATAAATATAATACTATAAATTATAAAGAAGATATAGTTAAACGTCAATATTAACGAAAAATAAGATACTTTATGTTATCAGAGTTATAAAATGCTTGTGACAAATGAAATGTTTAGGAAATAACTAAACACATCAGAAATGGGGTAATGTTTCAACGGTTTGGTTCAGAATATGTGGAAAAAACTGTTAACATAGTATATAGGCTGTTCACGGTAAAGTGAGCATTTTTAAAATCAAACTTTAAAAAATATCACTGCCCTTATAGGTCGTTCACGATAAAGTGAGCACTTTTGAAGCCCTAGTTACTTTTTTCTTTCAACCATTTTTATCCTTCCACCAATTGTTTACGTAAACCCTGCCATGTGAGTAATAAACACAGCGTATACAATCATCATACCAAAACCAAAAGTCCGAGGCCACAATGAAATGTATTTATTGCTTATTATTTTTGATGAAACAGCTTCAAAAAAGTGCTCACTTACCGTGAATGGCCTACACCTCCATATATTTTCATAGGAACATTAGCTTGCATGCACCCAGTAAAGTTTATAACGACCCAGAAAAAGTATCTTCGTGACTTAACGTTGAATTAATAGTTTTAGGCGAACATTTGTGAAAACTGAAAAGATTTATTTTGTTTTCTGCTTTCGTAATGCATATAAGAGAAGATATTGCACGTTCCTAATGTATTTACTTTCGTCATACTTTCTCCAGTTTCACTTGATAGGCGCATGAATAAAGTTATCACTCCCACGGAAATGCCAATTTCACATATGGTGGAGGAGTACATGATGAGCATACAAGTATATCTTAATCAGGGCTTTCAAAAGTGCTCAGTTTACATCACATCCCACCAATGCGAACCCGGGTTCAATCCCCGGCCGGGTAACCGGATTTTCTCAAGCGGGAATCGTGCCGGGCGATGCCGTTGGTCGGCGGGTTTTCTCGGGAATCTCCCGTTTCCCCCCGGCCCCTCCATTCCGGTGCCGCTCCATATTCACCTCAATCACCCTCATCAGCTCTCAACACCTTACTGTTAAAAGCCGCCCAGATCTCTTCACTATACCCCGAACGGATATACGACACTGTCGCACTGCGTATACCTATGGGGATTCCAGCTGTAACAGTATTATATTGTATTGGAGGAAAGTCTGTTATAAATTTCAACGCAGGGCCCTTGAGTAGTTTCGAATGTGTCTGACGCGTATATTTGGAGATACAGCGTTTTAAAGAAAAACGTCTTTAGCCTTTTTAAAATGGCGTTTCTAATATGCGTGTTGTTGATAAATCACTCAATAGTCCGCCTCTAAAGCTTGTGTGTTTTTCTCGTAGATCAGAACGTTGGACGCACGTTTGACAGTTTCGTGCAAAGGCTGTTCACGATAAAGTGAGCACTTTTGAAATCGACCTTAGAAAAATATCACTGCTCCTCCCTGACACATAATTTAACAGGCTCACCGAGTGACATGCGCCCAGTAAAGTTGGTAACGATGGATGGAAACTACTTCCATATCTTAACGTCGAATAAAATATGTTAGGTTACCATATGTGATAACTTAAATTATTTCTTTCGCTTTCTGTTTTTTTTTTTTTAAATACATATAAGTGTAAAAATTAGCAGATTTGTAAAATATGTACTTTTCTAATAATTTCACAGTTTCACTTGACTGACGCGTGGATCACGTGAAGAGGACTACTTCAATGTTAATTTTACATAATGTGGAAAATACACGCTGGGCATACAATTACATCTTTTGCAGGGCTTTCAAAAGTGCTCATTTTACCGTGAACAGCCTATATAAACACTATTTCAAACACTCTGCAACACCAGGTAGGCGGGGATCTTAAGTTCAGCACGCATCATTTGCCACACAATGAACCGCAAATTAATGTGGGAATCAAAGTGACTACACCGAAAAAATATATATTTTGTGGCAGCCACAAAAATATTCTGTTGGTATTCACCCTGCCAAATTTTTTGTGGTATACACAAACTATTTTGTAGCTGCAACAAAATAAGTTTTCAGTGGCCACAAAAGTTTATTGACCACTAAAAACTTTCTTTGGGGTAGCTACAAACTTTTTTGTGTATACCACAAAAAATTTGGCAGGGTGAAAACCAACAAAATAGTGTTGTGGCCACCACAAAAAAAATTTTTTTTTCATTGTAACCTATTTGTAGTTGAGCTCAATCGGAACTCCTGAAAAAAAAAAAAAATGTTTTGGAGGCTGTAACAAACCTTATACAGAAATCATTCCCTTTTCAGTGCCACAACAAAAGATTCAGGGTCATTACTGAAAATTTTTCATTATAAAAGCACTAGCGACCCACCCCAGTCTCGCTCGGGTACGATTTACAAATATGGCGTTGTTTGGATACTGTGTTGTTCAAAAAGTCTTCGACAAATTGTTACTGTGGGTAATCCTTAAAAGATAAATATATACCGCCACTGACTTTCTTAGTCCTTTTTAAGATCTACAATTCTGCAGCACATTAATTTGGTGTATCTCTTACGGTTTAGTCAGCGTAAGCCATGTAAGCTCCCGAAAAGCCGCTTTTTCCGACTTGATTATAAAACGCTCGACATTCATCTACTATGGTTACATTAAATATTAATGTTTTATATACCTAAACCTTGCTCAAAACATTCTCTAAATGATGGGATAAACCGCATCAAAAACCATCAAGTAATTTAGAAGCCTTAGTCGAATACACACACACACGGCTGGGCGACTTTGTTTTATTCTATGTATAGAGTACATTTCCTGTATCTGTGCCAATTTTTGTATCTGGTTGTTAATAGTTGTTCCCTGGTTGTCATTAAAAGATAAGAATGAAGTAATATATAAAATCTTGTATTATGTTAATTCTTGCATTAATATGCAATAGTGATTCACGTATTATGTCAGTAATGGTGGGTGAAATAATTAGCTAAGCTTCTATTATCGCATTATCCAATAAATCCACCTGAATTCGGACCAGGAAGAAACAAATAAAATATTCAATACGGCGGGTGGCAGGTGCTCTTGGAGTAACAGATGGGCCGGCTCCTTTATAAGGAAAGTGCGTCTTCCACGTGGCGACCCAGAGCGCTGCTGTGGCACGAGCACGCACTACACGGAGTTTTGTTCGCACGTAACCAGCTCAAACTTCCTGCGATGAACGCGTGTCATAAACTTTCATGATTAACGCTCGGAATTAAGGAGTCTGTGCTCGTCTCACAAGGAAGGCAGTTCCTTGCAGGGCCCCGAGTGGAATGACAGAGCAGTAAAAGAGTGGAATGACAGAGCAGTGAAAAAAAAATCCGGGCGGCGGAGAGGTGGGGGTGAAGGTGGGGTAAGTGCTCTTTAACCCGGGCCCGACATCGCTGGGCGAAATTTCTGCCGCGCGCGCCTCTGAGGATTTTTCATCCCCGGGCCAGTGCGTTCTGCCGGAAAGGGGAGGTAAACGAGATCTGAGTTGGGTGCGTGATGAACGCCTGGAATCTTCCGCTGGCGAACGTCAGTGCGTGTTCAGCTCGGCGTGACGAACGGGTTTCATTACGCCTCGCGACGAAGCGAGGCACGCCAGAGAACAAGCAGGCAGGTACGCTCTTAAGAAATTATTCGGGAATTTACCGTACCCAGTGTATATGATGTAGCCCCGACCAGTACGACCCTGCAAGCACGGCACGGCATGGCACTTAAAAATCTGACGTAAGCCCAGCAATTCTGTCGTACGACCAGCAAATTTGGATTATAAATTATTTATATTCTTCTCCGTGTCATGCGGCACGACGCACAGTGTGTACAACTTTGCAAAATGAAATTGTGTGAAAAGCTTTTCCCTACAATGTGAAATACGTAGCTCAAAAGAAGAAAAAAAATTATAAAAAATATTCTATTTAACTCTTATTAATAATAATTTTATCTTTGTATGCATTAGCTATAAAACTTTGTAGCCATCGTGTATTCCAAGTTTCCCGTCTGCCCACCGCCTTCGAATCTAGCGTAGTTAATCAGCGCCTTCTAAATGGATTCGAAAAATTCTACTCAGGTCGCGTCAGTAAACATTGTCGGGCTGTAAATTCGAGCAGGCGCATTGAAAATGGTCGTGGTTGCGGTTTTTGTCGTGTCGTGGTGTGCTCGTCGGGGCTATGTGATTCCGGCATTAGTGAGAAAGCTGGAATGGTAATTTTTTCCCCCTATATATTCATTATAGCGTTCCTACATATTCTAAGGAAACAGTCAAATGTTTAGTGAAGTCGCCAACGCTGTATAGTAGCGACGCTAAACATTCCTCTATTCGCAACTTGATGTGTGGTGTTATTACCATACAATGTATATGTTAAACACGTCCAATACAATTTAGCAGGTTTACCAGAAATGTTATTTCAGTGTAGGAACATAGACTGAAGATGAGGTAGGCCGATCTCACTGGCTGCGCACAGCCAATATCCGTGTCCCAACATTGAACTGTTTTTCTTTCCTACGCGTCTAGCAAAAATGGCCTCGATTGGGTTTGAGATCAGAGCACTGTTTAGTAAACAAATGCTTTTGAGATGTTTTTATACTTATTCTAATCAATCTGTAATGCTTTTTGATTACACTCAAACTGGTAAAAGTATTTTATTAATATAATAGTGCCTGTCATTCAAAAATTAAGATGTAAACAAACGTTCATCAGTGTTGACCATGCGACTTTGACAGTTGTGTAGGATTGGGGCAGGTCAATGTTTGGTACATACGCAGAAGACGAATAAGCGGTCTACCTCAACTTTAGTCTATGGTAGTAACGACCCATCCCAACATTCAAGTGGAGTGATTTCGTGAAACCACGGTAAACTGAAAGGAGGCTGGCCCGAGACGGAATCGAATCCGAACGCGATACCCGAGATTTACCTCTGCTCCTCCTCGCTCGACAGAGGACAAGTACAATTGAAAAAAAGTGTGCGTGGATTGAAGAATTAATACGTGAGAACGAGAACTGAAACTGTGTTAGTCAGCTTACTGGCTCCCAACAGAAATGATCAAGTCTTGTGTGTAGTTATAAAGCGCCTATGCCATGGTTCGGAACTCGATCCGAGAAATCGGATCTAATATAGACACAGGAAACTGTTGCACCATTCGAGTTCAGGGCTGGGTTGGAGATCGAGATGAAATTAATTTCTGACCACCAAACTTGGCGGTTCGAAATCTCGATCCGTGATCAGCAGCCATCGTCGACAAATGTAGTTAGAAAATACGGTAACATATAGAACTATTCAATTGTTTTCTTTGGAAATTAAAATAACATTATACGCACTTGAATATTATTCAGTAAAATTCTTACAACAATAATTCACTTAAAACAGATCAAACATCGCACATCTAGTTCTGCCTATAGTGAAAAATACGCCTGCTTCCATGACGTCATATCTTACGACACAATAGCAAAATTTGTCTCATACTTAATCTCGATCTCTCACTTTGGAACCAATATCGACGAATCGGAGATACAAAATCGTGAAATTTCGTTGGTGCAACACTTTTACATTGTAACCTAGATGGAACTGGATCCTTGTTCGGAACTAGGATCATTCGATCTCGGGTCGGGGAAGATGTTGGTGCAACCGGGCATTAATCGTTAAAACATTGTATATTTTATTTTCCAATTAGAACATGGTAGTAAGAACTTGTTAGTGAGACACTGTCATGTACAGTAATAAATAGGAATAAAAATATTTAAATTAGAAGGACGCGGGTTTATGTTGTTCTGAAACATTTTTAATGCTTGATAACACAGAAATGTGAGAGCCGAATGAACAGAAGATTTTAAGCAAATAAACACTAGGCCCGAATATTATTTGAGTTATACTATTTATGGACACGTGTAGGCTTATGCCAAAACTCCACTAGTTTAATGAAGTTTTGCAAAAAACATGCGCCCTATAAACAAAATTATTTGTAAAATGCTCGCGATTGACTGTAAATGGTTTCATATAACTATAGCAGCAATTTCATTTCTAAAAAGCAGCTTCGCTAATGTTTAGAGACAGCTAATCAATATAAAATGACCTACTGTGAATGCAGCAAAAGCAGAACTACCGCTCCAGTAGTGATGCATAAATGTAACTCTCTTTTTCCTTGTTTGGAATGCCAACAATTGCTTACCGTTCCTTAAGTATTATGGAATTGTAATTAGTATTATCTTAAGCGTAAAGCAATCCGTATTTTAAATTAGTTTGTCCTGTGTCAACATTATTTGTGTTGTAGCTAATAAGCTAATATGCACCGTGAAATCCTCTCTGCCCTAAATTTGTGTCAATATGTTTAATAGCAAACTTTTATAGTACGAAGAATGCAATATGCGTGAACCACGACAAAAAAAATAATTTTTAATAAATAAATTAAAGTTAAGTAATGAATTTTCCGACTTCTTGTCCAAAGTTTGTTCTGTGAAACCACGCAAATTGTTTAATGTTTAATAGCAAGAGTTGTTTTGAAATGAATTACCTACGAAAATGTCTGCTGGCATTTAAATTGTAGGATTAAATATTTTTTTTTTAAGCTAACGATGAGTGAACAGTATTATTACGAGTACTTAAACTCTGACGAGTGTTGCGAAAAGTGCATATCGCGAAGAAGAAAGTGCTATTATAAAATACTGAAATGATAATTTGAAAGTGCGCTGGCCTTGCGGAGCCCCTTGTAAGACTACGAGTGGGCTAAAAATCTTCGTAACTAAATTAAACATCACGTTACACCCGTTTCAGCATAAACCCAGCTAAAAGCCTCCTCGCCTGCACTCGACTTCCTCAATTTAAAATATAATGAACGTGGAAATAATTTCCTTAAATTAAGTGCTCTGAAAACATCCTTCCTGCCCGCCATTCTCTGTCCCTCTCTGCTAATTATTTATAATCGCTTAATTTTTTTTTCTTCTTCCTAATAGCACGCACTTTTCCTTCCCCATTAGCGCAATTATTTTTGCGTAGAGGAATTACCTTTTTTTATCTCCTTCGTAATGTACACGCGTGTAAACTTGAGCATGCGTTAGTAAAATTTTGCTAACTTTTTTTTTTCATTATAAAATTTATCAGAGGTTTCCTACAAACTAAGCAGCCGTTAAATAAATATTTGGCAAGTAAATCCTTGCCCGTAATTTTTTCTTATGTAATTGTACACGTTGATTGGAATACTTAGGGTAAAATTGGCAGAAGATCGTGAAAAGTGTTTTCCGTGAATTACTATTTTGTTTTCAACTGTTGCTGACGTTTAAGGTACCAGCAGATGACATCTGTTTACTTTTCTGAATCACATCAGATAACTTTAGAACTGACATAACATTAAAATAATTGTGTTTCCAAAAGTTATACAGCGTTACATCACGGGCACATTTACAATGTAGTCCATTCACGGTTTCTTCGGATATTTTGAAACAAGCCTTTCGAAAATCACCTAGGAGTAACATGTCCCCCTATTTTTTTTTAATTCCTTGCATACTACGAATATTTAACACTGTGATTAATATTAAAGCATTATAGTTTTGATTACATGAAACTTTAACTTAGTATCTCTTATAACTTTTATCATCTATTGCGTATTCAATCCGAATTAAAAACAGTGAGAGCGGCGATGTGTTGGCAACGGCTATTAAGAAATAGTTCGAAGTTAAAGTATTCTTTTAATCTAGTTTTTTTTGTATGCTATTTATAAATTAAATACTGCCTATTGAAATGTCGTAATTTTCAGGTAGCACTAAAGGAAACACATTGCATCGTTACTGTTAAAAATATCAGCGTATAATAGGTTGCGTATGCCCCAGAGACATTCTTTTTTCGTCCATGAAAGAAACTTGAAAAGGCGGAGCTGAACTTGTCGCTCTCTCTCTCTTTCTCTTACTCTTTTTCTCTCTCTCATACACACGCACGCACGTGAAAGTTGCGCAGCGCTAGCAGTATAGCAAGGAAATTATACACGTGTTCAAAATGTATCATATTTCTTACTTATTTAAAACTGAAACGAGATTTTAATGTTTGAATGCTTATGATAATATATTTAGATGTGGTGGCGGGACAGTTACAAATCCGAATCATACTTATCTTCCCTGTTTCCGCGGTTTGAAAGCCTCTTCAAAGAACAATATCAGTTTTCACTTAACGTAGCTTCGATGTTTACATATTGCTTTTCCGATACCCCAGTGTCGTTCAAAGAGGCGGCATAAAAGGAACCAGTAAATATGTTTTTATTTTGTTTACACATTGTGTCGACACTGTTTTGGCACAGAGTTGATACTTTAAGACCGTAGCAGCGAACATGAAGACTATTTCTTTAAAGCTTAGAAACGGTGACATTTGGACTACTGAAGACTACAGTATCCTTAGGCCAACAAATGGCACGCATAACTTCATATTTTTTTTTTAATGATTAACGAGGGATATTTCTCAATGTTTATGAATCGTGTACTTTAACATCCTTGTCTACGAATAGTAAAAATCGCATAACTTTTTGAACAATTAATTTTTAGGGACGGATATTCCGGTCCAGAATATGTAAGTTAGTAGTTCAACAAAAACAACACGATATTTACTTTAACATCGCGATAAGACAGGTCGTCAGGTCGTCACGGCAAGTGTATTGAAGGCTACCTGCCGGCAGAAAGACTGCACGTCAGTTCCGCTACTTGCGTGTAGAGGCTATGAAGCAGGTGATGCGCGTGCCCCGGGTCGCCCTTGCGGCGAGATTCCTCCAACCACATTCATCCGCCCGCGGGTACGCGTACAGGCTGTGCAGTAGTAGCACGTCGCGGACATCGAACCTCAGGGCACGAGCGGGTTTCCGACGATCGCCGCGCGAAGCGAGTTGCGGAAACCTCCTCTGCCAGGCCAGTAATCGGGGCCGAATATCGTGGCCCGATATCGGCCAGCGGAACTGGCGACGCGGCGTCTTTCCCCCCATCGGGCAATCGCCACGAGAAGACACAGAGATGCGGATGTCAGGCCGTCGATATCAGTCTACCAGAAACAGCCTCCGGCATCATGATTAATGCGGGGACTTCCCAGTTAGAATCACATCAGTACTGGCGTATGGCAATTAATCACAACACTGTGTTCCAGACAAAACGGGGTTTTCAGAGATTAAATTTTCTCTGTTGCACCTACACCGTATTTCTTCGCAAAATGCTTCGTAGCGTAATTTTTTATTTGTCTTTAAATTTTTTACATGTTGCATTCCACGATATAGGCATTCCTTGAATTTCTTCTTCCAAATAGTGGCCGTTGAAACCAAATTCAGTGACCGAAACAAGCTTTTGCAAAACCGATAAGTACGATATAAGGTATACCAAACAACTGCCTGTTCTGTGCAGATATGCCAACTTTTGTAGAGAAAGTATGTTAATCACTATACAAATATCACCCGAAAACTAACAAATTTCGTTTTAATACACTCCAATTTAAAAAAAAAAATTCGAGCATAGATAGAAAATATTTTCGTTACATGAAAAATTGTTTATTATTGCACGTTGCAGTACCCTCCCCCCCCTCCCCCCATTTTTCCCATCCTTGCTACTATATAAATGCGAAAGTGTGTTTGTTTGTTTGTTCTTCTTTCACGTCAAGATGGAGCAACGGATCGACGTGATTTTTTGCACAGATATAGTTGGAGGTCCAGAAATAGGATACTTTTTATCCCAGGAAAATATCTCAAACGGTTCCAAAAAATGATTACGGATGTACAGTATATAGGTACTGGATTAAACTTTTCTTAGGATTGCTGGATAAAAAAGCATTGTTAAAAATTTCTCCTTTCTTTTTTGTCCATGGGCTGTCTTACATTCCTTCCCAAGAGCCGCAGTAGCTCAGTGGGTAGAGAACTCGATAGTGAGGCCGCAGTAGCTCAGTGGGTAGAGATCTCAATAGTGAGGCCGCAGTAACTCAGTGGGTAGAGAATCCTATAGTGGGGCCGCAGTAACCCAGTGGGTAGATCACCCGATAGTGGGGCCGCGCGCGAAGCAGCGGGTAAAAGCTAGTTATGTATGAAAACCATTGTCAGAAACTCAAAGAACTAAAAATTCAAAGCAAAAAATATATCCCATTTGAAATAATTTTATGACTTATTCGCTAGGCGTACGCAAACACTTTTAAAAAGTACGTTTCAAAATTAAATAAATACAACGAAAGCTAGTTATAGCATATCCCACTTTTTAATGTACTCTCTCAAGAACTCTCACGGAAATTTACAGCGTTATTGTACAAGCGCACTGAGAAAGCACAATTGATAAATTATTTACTTAAACATACGTGGTTATTTGTTTATCCGCATTTGTTCAGGAAAGTTTCCTCAATGTTAAAGAGGCATTTATATTTGCAGCTTGATTTAAACCCTATGATCTTTTTTCCTGTTGTGTATTATAGTATATTCGTTGTTACTTCTTAATTTTTAAATCAAACCTTTGAAAAATTAACCCCATGTATGATGTGTTATGATTCCGAAATGTCATGTATATCAAACGTGTTATATTCTTCTGTAAGCATAAAAGCGTTTTTTGTTAATGTGAAATTTTAATTATATTTTGTGAATAAATATATAATATTTTATTTATAGTTTATTTAAATCAAGCAGGGAGAAAAAGTGTGTGTTGGCAATGCCTAGTAAGAAATAGTTCTTACGAAGAGTATTATGAACGTGTGTGAGCACGAATTCGTCGGGGTGTCCTCTTTGGTGTAATTTTGTAAATTTGATTAAATCTTCGTTTGCGTGAGGTGGAAGAATATCCTGAAACTATAACTTCGGCAGGGCTTCATAGAAGTTGGAAGTGTCGGTGAATGGAATGCAGTCAAAAATTTCGGTTATAGTTTAGGAAGTTAATTGCGGGGAAAAAAAAAAAAAATAATAATAATAATGTTCACAGTGAATGTTATCAATAGGATGATAAGACAGCCAATATTTCTCGCGTAAGGTTAATAATTATACTAGAGATAGTGGATCCTCGTGGAGTTTCTGTAGGGTGGGCAAGACTACGCAGCGGGAGACCATATCTGTGTTAACGGCTCCTCGTTGAGATTCCGCGAGCGTCTACGGGTTTTTCAGACGAACAAGGCTACTCCGTCCTTGTGCTTATATCTATCTATATTTCTATCTTCCCCCCTTCTATCTGCGCATGCGTGCCGAATCAGAGTGTAATAAGAATTCATTTCATTTCACCTCACTTAGGTGTGCGGGACCTCAACCAATTATTCAACTTCAGATTAATTTTCTTAATTTGTGTTTTCGCTGGGCTTCAGTCCAGATATCGACCCGATTATTTGCACTTTCATTTATAGTTTCAGCTATAGCAAATAAGAACTATTTTCGTACTGTAATTAATCTGATGCACTGCTGGTTTGTTTTTATCACAGCAAACGACACGTGATATAGGCTGTTCACGGTTAAGTGAGCACTTTTTAAGGCCCTCCCAACAGGCATTAACCAATAATAAATGTATCTTATTTCAGCCCGAGACATTAAATTTTGAGGGTAAGGAAATGCATATACTGTGTTTATTGGTCACATTGCAATGTTTATATTAAAAAGCGGCAGGAAAATGCAAATTCGACGAAAAGAAAACTTTAGAAGGGCCTTAAAAAGGTGCTCACTTTACCGTGAACAGCATATAGAAACATAAAGCATTAATACCGTACAGTGGCAGCAAAGTTTACAAATCATTTACCCACAGCATTTGACAATGCCTTGTGTGTACAGGACAAACGTATATTACAATGCGTAAAACTTTTACAATAGTTAACACAAGTTCTCTATTAGTTAATACGTTTGCTGGGTTTCAATGTTATTTCTGTAAATCTGAATCTGAATCAGTGAGAATTTCATTGTTTCAATCAGTCAAACGTATATGAGTGATTCAGCAGTCATTTCAGTGAATTTAACTCATGAATCAGTGAAAGAATGCGAGATTTTCTTCCATTATTTATTCAGTGACATTTTCCACTGATTCAGCAGTCTTTTTTTTTTTTTTTTCACTGTCTACTCAGTGGTTTATTTTTGAATGATGGACCAGTTAAACAGAGTGTAAAAATAGCCGCCAAACAGGGTTTTAAAATGGCCGCTAAACAATGTGTATAAAGATAAATAACCACGAATAAACTATAATTTTAACCAATACAAAATACTTTCTAAAATGTGTTTCGTCTTTCAAAATGCCATTTTATGAGGTAATAGGAACACACAGCCTTTCAATCAGTTTTTACCTCTTTCATTTAGTTTTCATGTAATCATTACAGCGCTCTGTTTTGAGGTTTAAACTGCAACTGCATATAATGCGGTGAAGAAAGTGCACTCATATATAATGTGGTAAAGAAAGTGTACTCATGTATAATATGCGTTTTAACCATCCTAACGGTACCAATTAAACCAAAAACGAAAAGTAAGAGCTTACAATTTAAATCTTCACGATTTCGCGGCGAAACTATGTGTCATATACTTTCCTCTTGTTATTTTAATTTCACGTGGTAGCACAGGTGGTAAGGTATTGGCCTTAAGACGAATGGTTTGCGAGGTCAAATTCAGCCACCTCTGAGCGTTTTTTTTTTTTTTACTTGCGCAATATAAACAGTTAACTATCGTAAATATGTTTATACCACGTAATTATTAGGCAGCGTTCAATAAAAACAGTATTTAGCCTGCCACTGTAGTCGTCCGTCACTTATTCAAGCAGTGAAATAATTTACGTCACTAATTCAATCAGTGAAATTTTTTCACCGAAACAATTAGTGGTCTTCCACTGATTCCAAAGTGGAGCCCTTTTCACTGATCTGAGCAGTTCAATTTCACTGCGAATCAGTGATTTCCCACTGATTCGAATTTAGAGCGTACTTTAATAATTTTACTGCGCAGCGAACTTATCCGTGTAACATGCCACGTCAAATCTGCAGATACGAAATCAAACTGACCTTTTTAAAGTGTTCGTTGTCAGCCAACAGAACAATAATGAAAGCGCCAGTATATGTGTAACCCGATATTCAACTCATTCCGTTGATGCGAGCTGTCAAACAAAATGATTGTTAAGCGAACCTAATCGTTTGATAGCGATAATAAAAAAAATAAACGGGCGATTGAAAATATCCGCGTGCAAGTCTTGCCTCCAAGAGAGAAAATTTTTTTTTTAACCTGAAGCGTGTCCCGATCCATAGGCTGTTCACGGTTAACTGAGCAATATTTAAAACCCTGCTTAAGATCGGTTTCACAATTTCAAGAGCCTAGTGACTTTATCAGCGCGTTAGTAAAGGCAAAACATTAAAACGTTAGGTAGGGAACGTGTTACTAGTATGCCATTTTGTTCTCAATTATACATAAAGAACGAAAACAGTATTTCCTTTTTCAGAATTTAAACATTATAGGCTATACAACGTCAAGACTTAGAACAGTTTTTCTTAATTAGCCGCCAACCTAACTAGAACCCCGCGTGGTAGTTTGTAGGTAGCACTAATACAGTTTATGTAGTGACTTTTTTCTTCAAAGTTTGATTTTAAAAGTGTTTATTTTACCGTGAATAGTCTATACGCAATATCATAGATATAGACTTTGGATTTGACGATAAGTGACCTGGATGCAGGATGGCTTTCAGAATACTGTGGGTAGGCTCTCGCAATAAAGTTCACAGGCCTTCGCGGCAGCTGTCGGCGTATTCTTTGCTTCGTAATTTGTTCCGACGTTTGGATAGACATTGCGTCTTCCTTCTTCCGGGCAAGGTAGCAGCAGCAGTAGAGTTGGCAGAAGTTACTTAAACTGTACTTCGCCTTCAGGATGGAAGCTACAAAGTTTTCCGATACGTCGGGACATAACACAGCGGTGACGTGGCTACAGCACGGAGGCCAAGAAATGTTCTCTTGTTCTTGTGTTCTTTGGCCACGAGGCAGATGCATGCTCATTTAGCCGTGATCGGATTATTACAAAAAAAAAAAGAACATTTAAGGTTAGCTTTCGCGCAAGAGAAAATTGCGTAGGAAATATATGGCTCGTTTTGTATTATGTCCAACCGTTTGTTCGCAGCGGCCCCACGAATCTAGCGTACGATGTAAAATAAAATTTGTATTTTTTTACCGAGAAATTGTTTGTGATTTGACGAATGCTTGTAAAAGTACAAAAATTTCCCTTGTAAAACTATTCGTTTGTAAAACTACGAGGACCGTATTTGTAGTAGATCTTAGGAAATGTTTGTACTACACTGGCCCGTGTCCCCTGTCCATAAACTTCAGCAAAATGGCGGAAATTCAACAACGTAAAACCACATGGGCCCTACGGCTGTTTCTGCAAGAACTATGGGTGATGTGAAGTGTAGTTGGGTGTGCAGAAATAAATTTATATACGTATTATAAATGTATTGCAAGTTTGAATACCGTAAACAACGTAATGATAAAACAATTTCAATACAACATGACCATATTACTCATCAACTGTTAATGTTTCCTGGCTACACAGAACCTTTAAAATTAAATGAATGTATTCTTCTTAGTTAAATTAATGGCATGATAATTTGTAAGTACTTCAAATATTTTTATTAAAATAATGTTGGAGCTTGTAAGTTAAGTTCTACTTGTGATTAAGTTTTTCGGGTTAATAATGCAAGTGGTGCGGGTTCTTGTCCGCTTGCTGATAACATATTAAAATTTTTTTTTCGTCAATTATGTTTTAAAATATTTGTTTAGTTATTCTCTATTATTAATTCATTACATTTTTGTTTTCTGGAAGAAAAAATAAATGTTATGTACACTTATCAAAAATATAAGTTTTACTACAAAGCTTCCATTTGTAATATTACAAAAATGTATGTTTTGAATATGTCACAAGAAAACTGCGTGTAGTTTTACAATGTGTTTTCTTGGCAACTGAGTTGACAAGGATTTTTCTCGTAAAAGTACAAGAAATTTTTAGTGTATGATAAACCAAATGTATTTTAAGATATGTTGGCAAGACTTCATGAAGTGAAAACTACAGTTTATGAGGAGATACTGAATAATGCGCAATGTGACACGCCACGACGTGCGGCAGCATGCCAGCGAATGGACGGTGGATGCTTTGAACATTTGATGTAAATCCTGCCCGTTTAACAAAGCGTCGTGGCCACCTAACGGCTTTTCACGATAGAGTGAGCACTTTTAGAAATTAACCTAAGAAAATATTCACTTGCTCTGCATTCATGTATTTCAATGGGCGCACTGAGTGACATTCGCCCAGTAGAGTTGGTAACGATGGATAGAAAGTAGTTCCATATATTAAAGTCGAATTAAAAGTGTTTTAGGTAAACATTTGTGGTAACTTGAAATTATTTATTTCGTTTTCTGTTTCTTTTTTTTTTTTTAATGCATCGAAGTGAAAAATGAGAAGATTTTTAAAAGTATTCACTTTCTTAATGATTTCAGTTTCATTTGACTGACGCATGAATAAAGTGATGAGGCCCACGGCAATGTTAATTTTACATAAGGCGGAGGAATACACGACGGGTTTACAAGTAGCTCTTAAGCAGGGCCATTAGTTCCCCGAGCGCAGAGCATTTTATGGATTGCTCTGACGGCAGGCTAGGCACCACGATCCTCTCTGCACACGAGACACTGTCGTTTACTTTTTAGTAGGGATAGGAAAATTTCGCGACTTCATTTCGGGACAAGATAGAAGTCAAACACACATACAGTGACGTCACCTTCGCAATTGGATAACAGTTTATTAGAACCGCACTGCGTGCCTCTGAGCCAATAGCAGACTTGCAAGGAAACACCTTGCAAATCCCATAACTGCCAGGTGCGGGGCAATAGCCAACGAACGCACAGCTAAGGGTCCAGTGTGCAGAGGACCTAGGAATCTAGCCTACAGGTCCATTGAACTCACGAAAGATTCCTATCCGTACTTATTGGTTGCTGCGACCGAGAGGAGCCTTTGTGCAGTACTGCACAACGCTCACTCGCGCTACTGCTTCCTGATTATCTCAATAACTAAAGACCAGTTACAATAGTACGAGAAAACAACAAATGTTTGGAGTCTTCCTCACCACCGAACGTTCTCTCGAATAATCGGAGCTCTGCTAATTACGGACCGCTAGTTCGGCTCTCGGCTCTTGCGCTTATACTGTGTTATAGAGTGTTGCTTATAGAGTGTTGTGTATTAATGCATAAAGTCACTACATGATGCATTACGTATAGAACTTTACAACCCATGATGAATTCTAATCATCATAGGAATATTGTAAAGCTGGCAATGTGCCCCATACACTATCATACGCTAAATTCATGGCGATGCTGAGACCAAATGGTTTTCCGTATTAAAAAAAAAAAAATGGGGAGTGCGGACACGGCCGTTTGTTTTGCGTGAATAAGTCTTACGTTGACGCGTTCGGACGCCTTTAAGATATTTTTACGGTCCCAGCATCGCTTACTCGGTCATATGGAGCTTTATGGGAATCACTGGATTGCTTTTCATATGCTCTTTCCAACCGTATACGATTTCTGTATTTCGACTTGGCTTTTTTACGAGTATAGGCCGACATCGTGTCAAGTTTAATTATTTACATTAGCCTCATACAATTCACTATAACCACGCCACACAGATGTTTTTATACACGCGATCGACTGATCTTGGCGAGAGCTGTCGATTAAACTTCAAACGAGCGTCGTAGCTTCTCCTAGTCAAAAGTTACACTACGCGGAAGTTATGAGACGCGGCGAAACGAACTCTAAATTACGGAACCCCTCCCCCCACCCCTCTTGACCATGCGCGATGCTTCGCAGTCCTCACTCAACGTGACATATTCTTTGATCCTTTGGAAATCCAGTGGTGTAATTGAATTTTGAATATAGGCGATAGATTCGGAGCTGCAGTGCCAAATTGTATCCCCCGCTTTTGTTATCATCGGATTTTCTGGATTGCCTCCCACTGTGGTCGTAATTTTAAAGAAGTATTCACGTCAAAATTACGCGAGTATTTCATTCCCAGTTTTCACTTCTCTGCGCAACCTCGGTGTTACAATCCGCCATTTGTTTTACACGCAGTGTAGAGTTTCGAAGTACATCTTGCCGTCAGTGATTTTCACCAAGTAAATACGATTGGCCTTCAGCATAGTCTTCCTAATTCTGAGGGGTAGCACATTTCTTGCCACGTCGTGACCTTCAAGAGGGACCGGTGGTCTTGTCGTCGAGCTTCGTCGGCCCTCCCCGCACCGGACGCTGTCCGCGCATGCCGGCTTGGAAATATTCGCGGACAACCCGTCGCCCGTATGTGCGCCTCTCGCACCACGCCCGGGTCATCACGCCGAGGTGAGGCTCATGGCAGATTGACGCCGGGGCCCAAGTGGGTTCTGCGGACCGCACGTAGACCCATTACGCGAGCAAAGCAGTTCCGGGGCGACGTCTTCGAATACGGGATGAAGCGTCCTCGTTTCCTCTCGGCAGCCGAGGCTTTACTTTCTGCCCGTCGCTACCTACATCCAATTGTGCAGGCTGTTCGCGGTAAAGGCCCTTCGTAAATTTCCTTTCATTCAATTCCCATCTTCCTGCTGCTTTTTTTTTTATATAAACATGCAATGTGACGAATAAACACAACGCATACATTTCACCACCCTCGACATTTATTGCCTGATGCTGCAATAAGATGTGTTTATTAGTTGTTAAAGCCTGTTGGGAGGGCCTTAAAAAGTGCTCACTTTACAGTTAACAGTCTATTACTACGACACTGCTGAGGACAAAAATGTTCTGGCAACCTTCCTACCTCACGAATAATCACTGGTCCACGTGTATGCCTATCGTGTTGGACAATGTTTTCCGGCAAGAGCCTGGCCTGGCATCGTTACCCCCAACTCCTCCCAGAACCAATCCCCAGCGGGCTGTATGAGAAGCACTACTTTAATTCCCAAGCCGTTCATGTATGGACCCTGCAGATTTTATTAGGCCATCAGTAGGGACCTGCGAAATTGGCGTTATTTGGCGTCAGGCTAAAATTCACAGAGCTGTATATAATGGGGCCAGCGTCGTTTCTCCATTTGCTGTTGCGTAGTTGTAAAGTCACGCCCTTTTCTGACTGAACTGCACGTGATCGCAACACACAATTTTGAAGTGTTCATTTGTTCGCGCAGAGTTACTCAGGGCGTGTCAAATAAAGTATGGTCCAATGACAAACGTATTGCGAAGGTAAAAGTGCTTAAAGTTTAACGCGTCTTTAAATAACATCGCGAATTTTGAAGGTCCCGAGTCATCGGCTTTCTCAGGAAAACATTGCCAAACGTCGAGCCATCTCGGAAACTCCAAGCCATCTCGGAAACTTTCTATCGAATTTGGGGTTCTCATGCTAACCCCCATATCTGGCGTTTACATACCAACCCCTTAGATAAACTTCGTTTGCACTACTAATAATGAATGGACTATAATTAAAATGAGTGAGTTCAGCAGATCTAGCGGTCTTCGAAACATCCTCTTAGTCCAGTCAATTGATTTAATTATTATAGTTAATACATGGTTACTTCCAACTTTTCCTAAGCCCTGCTGGAGTTGCACCTTCAGACTATTCCTCTGCTTCAAGCCAACTAAGCCTTACTAAGTTTTAAAAAATTACATCAAAGGGACTTCGTAACGAACTTACTGTTTAGTAGTAATTTGCATGAGAACCATTTTTTTACTGGACACCGCCAACACACGTATTTTCTCCCTGTTTATATGTACATCAATCATATTTTAAATACTAAAATTTATAAACAAAATTAAAATAACATTTACTCTAACCAAAACAAAGTACGTTTGTATTAACGTAAGTATTAAACGATTGTGATATATTACATATTTAGAAAACAACGAAACATCTAGTAAAAAAAGTTTTTTTTTTATATTAAAAATGCGTGAAGATACACTGTGAACATACCAAAGTAATGTTCACAGGGTTTCATTTCATTTATCGAAGTCCCAGATTTAGCTTTAGATTGGAAACTAGTTTATTCTGCATACTTGAACAGAAGTAATTTTATCATTTCTTTCCACACATGTGAAGAAATTATTTTCCACGATAGTGAGTTGGGCATGATTTAGTTTTGGTTAGAGGTATTTTATCATCCTAGTGCTCTGCACAGCATCTCTTATAATTTATGAATGAAGAACCGTATGTTAAAAGAATTTTGCTGCTCTTATTACTGCAGTTAATTTGTCAAGGCCTGGAGGAATTATTAGCAAGTAATAAAGAGCTCAAGAGAAATAGGCAGTTAATGTACCACCTAGCCCAGAACAGAAATGGCTTTCATTCTGAAGTGAACAATGAACAAAGGAAATCGCTCCAATGTACAGAAACCAGTGGAGAATGAATTAGCAAAATTTATGCATTTGTGGTAGCAACAAATAAGAATAAATAATAAACAATGTTCACGATTTTGAGCCATACCTGCACCCTAACTTTTCCGTGAAATTTTTTAGTCTTTATTAATAGTGTAATCAAAGTGTTGAATGTTGGTATATAAAGAAGTCGGTGTTGACTTTAATCAGTTTACATAGTATGAGAAGTCCAAACAAAGCAAGTAAACATCTTTGTAATCATTGTCTGTTTCAGCGATATCTATGGGCATGTGAAATTTGTGAATTCATTTTATCAATACCACCTTCCTCCTCTCCTCCCATTCCTCACAACTTATAACTTACATAACAACTTATGCGCTAAATGTTTCATTTGTTTTGTTGTCACTACTATTTTATTTAAACAATATCCAGAAAAATTAATGTTATAACAAAGTCAAATGCACTGCAAATGGAAAAGGCCTGCTTCAAGTCTACGAATCCTGTGAAGAGTACAGAAATAATGTCAGATCAAATCTTCGCGAAAAATTTCGGAACGTAAGAGTACACTTGGTTTATGATCTTGCAACTAAAAACTGTCACACTAATTTTGAGAATGCGTGTGTATGTAGACCTTCGGGACTATCATTATTCAGTAACTGGACCTGACATAGACACTTCACTTTGAAAGTTGTATAAATTAACCGTTAATACATTTCTGGTTAAAGTATTACTTACGTAAAGAAGGTCTGTGGTGTTATCATCACTACATCGCTATGAACATATTGTAAAGCCATTGGCTCTGCACTTTGTGTCTAGAGTTATGTTTACCTAAATGCAGGTTTTAGGCAACTGGTAAGTTATTTAGAATTATACACAGCCTGAGAGGCTTAGTTATCTCTGATAAGTTAAGGATAAAAGAATCGCCTTTTAAGCTGTGTCTCGCCCTAAATAACCAATTGTTTTTAATGTTTTTATTGTCTTAAGTTAGAGAAAACTTAAACAGTTTAGAAATGTTGTTGTAATTATAACCGATATATCAACTAATCATTTCAAACTGTTTTTGATCCATGAAGTCAAAGTTCGTAAATCTACAGTAATTATTTAGGTCAGAACACTAATACTTTCGTAGATGATAGTTACACGCGTGTGTTATTGCGAATATTCCCTCAATAGCTGATTCACCATTCAAAAAATCTAATAATCCGCTCCTTTATGAGGTACGTTAATGGCTTGCTGTCTGTAACTGGCATAAAAAGGCTGGATCACCTATCCCATCCCCCCTCCCCCCGAAAAAATAAGTTTTCGAAGATATTCGTTTTTGTTAGTAACATAAAAATGCACTGATAAAATAAATTGAAGTTGCTTCTCATAAAAAAATATTTCACATAATATCTTAGAACTGTTTTCTCTAGTATAGGGCCTATTATGAATGATTTTGGCACATTATTTCCAATCATTTTTATTAATAATACGAGAAATAATTCACAATTATACAGCTTAGTGACTTCTGCTGTGGTGTGGTAGTTATCTATGTGTACACAACTCTGCCGCAAAATGTAGGAAAGATCATGGAAGTGCGTTAATTAACAGATAAATATTAATGAGCGAATACGCAAGCGACATGTACCATTTGCCGACGGGTGTAATCATCGTACTGGTGAAACCATGTTGTTGTTTCCCTCTGCGTGGAATCGAAGTCCGTTCCATTACCATATATCACCAAGTAACCAACAATTGTTACCAAACAGGGTGGAAAATTAATTGCGGTTTTCTGCAACTAATAAAAGTGGTTGCACGGAAATTTCCTGTAACATTGCAAGAACAGTTTTGTGTAGGTGGTTCACGGTAAAATGAACACTTTTGAAAGCCCTGCTTAAGATCTACTTCTATGCACGTTGTGTATTCTTCCGCCTTATGTAAAATTACATCGCCATGGGCCTCATCACTTTATTCATGTGTCGGTCAAGTGAAACCGTTAAATTATTAGAAAAATATATATTTTAAAACTGCTCTCGTTTTTATATTTCGACGCATTAAAGAAAACAGAAAGCGGAAGAAATCATTTAAGTTATCAAAAATTGTTACCTAACACTTTTCATAAGACTTTCAGATATGGAACTACTTTCCATACCTGTTACCAACTTTACTGGGCTCAAGTAACTCAGTGAGCCCGTTAAAATATATGCAGGCAGGGACAATGAATTTTTTTCTAAGGTTAATTTTAAAAAATGCTTACTTTATCGCGAACAGTCTTTAACTATATCATAGCAGTTTCTCAGTAATAAAATGTTCACTGTTAATAGAGCATTTATGAAAGCACCGCTTAAGATCTATTTTACTCCTCATGTTGTAACATTCCGCCATATGTAGTACAGTACAATTCACATTGATACGAGCCCGTTAATTGTAGTCACGTGCCTGGCTAGGACAAAAGAGAAATTGTAAAGGAACCTAAATGTTTACTAATATGTAAATTTGTGCTCTAATTTGTACAAAGAAACGGGAACTTGATTTTGCCAGAAATTTAAACATTACACTTGCAATGCAACGTTAATATTTAGAGCTATTTTACTTAATTATCTGCCAACTTAACAGAGAGGCTTGCATGCCAGCGTGCGCAGTAGCATTAATTCAGCTAACGAATAGTAATTTTTTTTTTCAATGGTTGATTTTAAAAGTGCTTGTTCACCACGAACAGCCTATATATATCTGGATTTTCAATTACTGCAATGACTGGCATACAAGTTGGGAAAGTACTTTCATGCCTTATGTCAACATACTAAAAGTGTGGACATATAATTTGTAAACAATAGTTTTTTTTTGTTGTTATATGTATATAAGAGTTCAAAACTTATCATTATTTTACGGAGAAGTGCTGATATAAAAATTATTTAAAGTGCTGATAAAATATTCTAAGATTCAGCGTGAATTTTTTTTGTAAATATTATTACAATTACATTAATCTAACTCCCACTAAGGTATAAAAAATAAAATTGTAAGGACAAGGAATTTGAACATATAACTTTTAATAAGACTTTCCATTACTTTATTTTCGTCAACATAATTGTGCGTATGTCATACGCAGTAACGATATTTTTTATATATTTTTTATATTAAGCGTGCTTAATTTACTAACAACTGGCTATATTTAGTTAAGTCTGTGCCTGCCAATTTAGGCCTGTGTTTTTTCAGCGCAGACTGGTCAAGTTCTTATGTTATTTTTAAACAATACAGACCTACTGTACACAACTTTGTATCATACATCCGGAGTTCATTGATAACTGAGTGCCTACTCTTGAAAACCATGACTAGGATATACATTCCCCATCCCCCCCCCCCCCCAACAATTTGCAAAATTTTTCCATGTTTATAATTAACACTGCCATAAACGCCGTTGCTTTATTCATTTTAATAACATTAAACTTTCGAACTGTTAAGAAACGTAAATATTTTACACCGATAACATTTTCCGTACTTTCTCGGAAACCTTTATGGAAATGCCGTCCGTTACGATAAACGTGTATGTGAGTTTCGGAAACACAAACCACCGAAAGTCTGCGTATTTCCCATGGGTTCAGGTTTCGGGAAAAAAACAATGGTAAGTCTAGGCGAAGCTATCTTCTCCAATGGATACAGGAAATTATTTCCTGCGCAGCAATTATGATATTTACGCAACGTAGATCTATTCTTTCAAAAAATCTAAAAGTAGCACCCAGCACCCGTAAAGATGGAGTCGCGATAGCTCGACGAACACGACACGGTAGACCAACATGACGCCAGAGGTCGACGGAATTTCATATTATATATTATTCAGTGTTCACAATAACCCGACGAAATCGGCCCGACAAGTGTGTTAATTGGCTGTCGGAACATTCTAAAGCGGCAAGTTATCCGAATAATATTCAATATTTACTTTTTAAAACTCGCCATAAAGCGAATAATAATCTTGCTCTTGTCTGCATTACCGAATAAGACGTTGAAGAAGAGAGCCTCAGCAAGCGAGCCTCACGAACCTCACGAAACTCACTTCCCCATCAGAAATACCATAGACTAAATATGAGGTAGACCGCTTATTCGTCCTCTGCGCATGTACCCAACATTGGCCTACTTCAATCCTATAAAACTCCTACACAACTGGCAAAGTCACATGGTCAACAGAGATGAACGTGTTTGTTTATATCTTAATTTTTAAATGGCAAGCACAATTACATTAATAAAATAGTTCTACACGTTTTAATATAATCAAACTGCATTACAAATTGGTTAGAGGAAGTGTACATTCATCTCAAAGCATTTGTTTACAAATCAGTTTTATAACCTACAATCCAAACCACGCCATTTTTGCTAGACGTGTAGGCAGAACAGCAGTACAATGTTGAGACACGGAGATTGGTTGTGCGCAGCCAGCGAGATCGGTCTACCCCACCTTTAGTCCATGCTTGAGACAACTCTAACGATTCTGTACGGAAAATTTAACGTTTAAAACTGGAACACCCCCGACTCAGCAATTTTCACGACTAAAACATAAAAATATCAGTCGGAGTGGAAACGATAACTTGAAACTTGTCCTTTGGCACAGAATGTTTCAAAAATGCTTTCCGTGTTCAGGCACCACTTCAAAACATAGAGCCCTTTTCGAATCGCTTGTTTTCTTTTCTTTTTTACTAAACTTCCGCAGCGAACTTCACGCGCCAGCCAGGCGGAGTCCTTAAAGGGGATCAGTCCGCAACATCTTTTATGTAAGGAATTTTCACAGTAACTTCCATCACAGATATTTTATTTTATTTTGGGCGTCAACAAGGGATAGGGCATTGCTTCCCGCATGTTATGAAATATGTATAGGCTAATCCATTCACGGTTACTTTACACTTTTCTGAAGCTCTCCTAAAGTTGGATATTCCTCCGCCTCGTGCAAACTAAGCTTTACTAAGTCTAGGAAATTATACCAAAGGAAAACGCACCGAATTCGTGCACACTCAGTTGTAATTATATTTTGCATGAGAACTATTTCTTACTAGGCGCTACCAACACACGTCTTATAACTGTTTTAATTCATTTCTTATTATAAATTAAATATAATTTATAAATCAAATACACAGGCGAAACTTCGATTTAATGAAAAATAAGTTACTTTCACGTTGACAGAAGGATAAAACGCTTGTGATACATGACACATTTAGGAAATAACTAAAAACTCCATATATAGGGTACGTTTTCAAAGGTTAATTCAAAACGTGTGAAGAAACCGCGAATAGACTATATTGTTAGATTACTGTTAGCTATGAGACTCGTATTAGGAGACTTTTTTTCGAGATTTCCCATCAACATAATTTGTTTGTATAGATGTGTGGTATGGCAGATTGATCTTGTCAGTTGGTCTATCCAGTTTTGCAGGAACTGCTCTCATCAGGAGTTAGTCTTGGGTTAAGTTAGTCTCGTCAGGAACCAGTCTTGTGTGGAGTTAGTCTTGTGTATTTCGGTCTTGTGTGCAGTCAGTCGATAATTATTAGTGTTATTCGGTATGGTACCTTGATGTGACCAGCTAGTAATTGACAATTGTATGGACTGTGATTTCTCTAGATTTTTCGAGTTCAGTGTCATTGGGTTAAGGTCATGGCCGACAACCAACATGGTAGTTAAATCGACCGCACTTCTGGCGACTAAATCGATAATTAACACATTAGAAACACCTAGGTGTAGAAAATCAAAACAAATGACAAATGAGAAAAATCTATATGGGAGTACCTTCGAGAGAATGAGCGAAGGTGACTGAGTAGGGGAGGGGAATATTAATACAATGTGATAGATTGGAGGGGGAGGGGATAAGTTGTCTGCTCGACGTGGTGCTATAGGAGACCTCCGAAAATATAAATTAAAATTTTTTTTTATAAATTTTTAGGAAATGTTCAGGATTTTGGATGTATTTTTGGGTTCAAGGTCAACTGTCACCATATTCATGTCAAAGGTCAAGATCACCTTGATTCAAGATGGCAGTAGTAGTCAGTAATGTAATATGCTAACTGACCGTTATGAATGTATTCAATTAGTAAAATTTGTCTCAATATTTTGTTTCCAAGTTCATCCAAGGTCACGATTATATGGTCAAGGTCATGGGTGAAGGTCTACTGGGTCCAAAAAGGGATTTCGGTGATGTCATAACATGGCAGATGGTTGGTTCCATTAATCGTCCCCTATAGGCCAGAACACTCGAAACATTAATTTCATATAAAAATTTTTAATACTTTTTAGCAAAAAATTTTATATTTTAAAAATACTTTTTTGTGGGTTTTATAATTTATTGGGATTTTTAAAACAAATGTGCCCATTTTCGGGTTTAAGGTCACCCAAGGTCGCAATCATGGGGTCTAGGTCAAAGGTTAAGGTCGTCGACATACAACATGGTGGTCGGATGACGTCACAACATGGCAGCCGGTCAGCTCCAGCTCCCCGTCCCTTCTGAGCATAAACATTAAAAATTTTAATTTAAGTTTTTTAAATAAACTTTTTGATAAATTGTAATAAATTTTTAATAATTCTTTAATATTTGTTTTGGGAATTTTGTGATTTTTTGGGTTTTCGTGGACAAAGGTCACCAGGGTCAAGGTCAAAGGTCATTGACAACTAACATGGCGGACAAGAAAGCTGACAGAACCAATATGGCTTGTAGAACCAAGGTGGCTGATCGTAAGTTATGACTCCTGACCCTGGACCCTGTGTATCGATTTGGCATACCCTATGTCTATAAAACCAATATGGTTACCACTGCTCTGCCTTCGAAAACGATCCCCCCAATTTCCCCCGAATTGACTGAAAAGTACCTTTCGGGGGATCGTTTTTGCAGCTAGGGAATGGGTACTTTTTGAAGGAAAAACTGGGAATTTTAAGGGGAAAAGGTAAATCTATAAAGGAAAGGGAACTTTAATGAGAAAAGGGAAATTTTTAAGGAAAAATAATTGATTTTGGGGGAAAAAAAGGAAATTTTTAAGGAAAAATAGACTCAGTTGGACCGGAATGACAGAGCACGAAGAGCTGCGATCTCCGGTTTCATGTCCCGATGTGCCCAACTCTCTGTTTATATTCTACCCATACGTTATAATTAAGTATAAGGATCTTTCAGTTGCCGCTTTTTTTTATAGTTTGGTTAATTTTATTTCCACATGACAAAAACAGTAAAATATTGACTTTGACATGTCATTTTGCAAAAAAACCATGCGATCTAAAAATTTTTAACTGAGGTAAAAGTAGTCACAGATAATGTCTGCAGGTTGAGAAGTATGTGATAGAAATAAAATAACGAATATTTTCGTAGCCAATGCCCCTAAATCCATGGCATTACCAGAAGGACGCACAGTGGTAGCGGGGGATCTAGAGGAGGGCCATAGGGGACATAACACCCATTCCTTTCCGAATACCGTCACTTTGGTACCTGTAAATGTATCCAAACTGAACTGAAACAGTACCGCAATTGTTTACGATACTGACATTATGTATTTAATTAAATTTATTTCCCTAAATTATGGTTGTACTGTTTCCTTCTCCCATACCACGACACGGAAGTCTACAGTTCCACCTGCACCAAGGGGCTCTAATCTTATACACAAAAAAAAAAAAAAAAAATCGAAATTCTATATCCGCTACTGCAGTAGGCTGATAGAAAGAGCTAGGCAAGACTCTTAAAAAGTGCTTCTTAACTGTTCACGGTTAACTGAGCACTTTCGAAAGCTCCGCCTAGGATCTGCGTGTCTGAACCTTGCGTATTCCTCTGCCATATGTTAAATTGACATTGTCTTGGGCCTGCTCAATTTTTTCATTCGTCGACATGTGACACTGTGGAATTGTTAGGAAAGTAAATATTTAACAAATCTGCTAATTTGATTATTATACATAGATGTATTAAAAAACCAAAAGTAAAATAAATAATTTCCGTTTTCACACATATTCACGCAAACATTTGAATTCGACTTTGATTTGACGAACAACTTTTCTTCCTTCCTTACCTGCTTTGCTAGGTGCATGGCACTTAGTGTGAACTTTAAAATATATGCAAGTGGGAGCAGTGATGTTTTTCAAAGGTTGTTTTCAAAAGTGCTCATTTTATCGTGAACAGTCTTTAATTTCCTGTGAGCCAGCTGTAAATGTTAATTGCGCCCGAAGCTATGCGGGTACAAGTCGAGGTTGACTGAGCACCCCCTGTCTCCTCAGCTGATTCCTCTCCCGGGTAGTAAAAAAAATACGGTCGTTTCCCTCTACCTCCTCACTAGTAGCGACCACGTGACTTACCCACCCTCCACCTGTCAATAATGAGTATTTATGGGCCGGCGGATGCTTGCTGGGGGTTTTCCTCCACATGCCCGTTTGTGAAGCCACCCCCTAACTCACCCCCTTCCCCTCTCGCACCCTGAAGTGACCCCATCCGCAGCTCGTCTCTCTCCTGTCACTCCGTAGGTCAGAGGTCAACGTCTTCCCCTTTGGCGCAGCGTTACCACAGTGTAGGTTAATTACACAGGAGCGAACATACGTGTACGATTCGTTTTATGCAAGCGCGCTCGGTCGCCTGTTTTCTGCTTGGGGCTCTTAGGCTAATTGCATACTGCGCATAAGATAACCTTGTTGTCTGGGCTGTAGTCTGTGAAATCGGTATACAGGCGCTGACTAGCAGACTTTCTTTCGCCGTGCTGTTGGCGACATCACTTAACTCACGGATGTTTTGCTTCTGTACTATGGATATTTCTGTTACATTTCTGTTAATTCCCTGCTATCGCCTATGTGAAGACGATTTTTGAATCTATTTCTCGGTTCATTGTTTCATCAACTGACATAATTAACGTTGAGCTGTCGAACATAAACACGGGCTATGAGTAAACCCTAAGAAAATCCACAGCATTAAAATCAGATCCAATAAACTACTCAAGCTATTAAACAGCACTAGTGCAACTATAATCGTACCTAATGGCTTACCGAATGTATCAAAATACGTAAAAATTTTAGGCACTACATTGACTGCAAAATTAACAAGGCGAAAACACACACAACCTTCCTATACAAACAAATGCATTCTATTATGCTTTTGATATTAAAGCTACGTATGCGCCGCTATGCTCAGAGGACCTACTTTCTCGAGGATCTGAATAATGTTCCCATCCATGGTGGTTTCTATACAGAGGAAATCCTGCCTACAAATTTCCCTGATGTGTATTTGTTTGAGAAGTTGCTGAAACGGCATAATGAACGATCGTTTGTCAAGTGGTGAAGTTTCCCAGCCAGCTACGATACACGGGTTAAAATTATATATATATAGTTTATTAATTTAAAAAATACTGTATATAAAATAATTTTAAATAAAAATACTTATGTTGAAAAATAAAACCTAATACGAAATATGACAATTTACGTACCTTGCAGGAATGGTCCTTGAAACCATTCGTAACGGGCAGATAGCAGACAGCACAATCGCTAAATTAGCACTACCAAGACATTTAGAATAGAATCCAATATGAAGGGCACTGATAGCACCAACTATACTTAAAAGACATAAACAAATGTGGCTGCCACATGGTGGCTAAATAGGCAGCTCGCCTGGTGACTAAATCGAGAAAATAGAGCCACTTATGTGATGTAAAAGAAAACATATTGAATCCAAGATGGCGGCCTTCATCAATGTATAAACAAATGAGAAACGAAAAAACCAAGATGGCTGCATACGACGGAATGAGTAAGGGTGAGAGGGGTGGGGGCCTGCCGACTAATTAGTCGAGCGAATGTGAGTGATAGAAAATTTGACAGTGTGAATGAGAATGTGGACAGAAAGATAGAAGCTGTAAGCGAGTTGGTGAACAATAAAATAGACTGTGTGGACAAGAAAATTGACAGTTTGAGCGAGAGAATGGACAGTGTTAACGAAAGATTGGACAGTGTCGAGTGTAAGATTGACCAAGAGGTGAGCGCCCTTAAGAAGGAATGGCAGGAGTTCTTGCAGCCACAGGGGAGACGCCATGCAGGGGCGGAAGAGGAGCCGAGATTGGTCACCACAGAGACGACGAGTGCGGGCAGCGAGAAGAAGGCAGAGGTCACCGCCAGTACAGTCATCGCAGGGGAGGCGCAGCAGTTCTGTAGTGTGGGTAGGCTCTAGCCAGGGGTGGATAAAGGAGACACAATTAAGCCCGTCCCCTATGACGGACAGACGCCTTATTTCATTATATATGTGTATATATATATATAACAATAATAATAACATTTTCAATAAAGTGATCGAATACTGGCACCAGTTCGAGTTCGTTGCCATCCTGAATGGCTGGACTGAAGAGCAACGGGTGTACTACCTGGCGGCTCCACTGAGAGGGTGAGCATTGAGCATACTGAAGTCGATGCCAGAACGACATCGTCTAATATATTCCACACTGGTGTTGGCTTTGGAGCTTCGATTCGGCGACCGGAACCTGCGGCACGCCCACCATGCCCAATTTCGAAGCCGCATCCAGCGACCTGGCGAAACACTGCAGGAGCTGTGGCAGTACATCGTGAGGCTGTCGCACCTGTCTCTGGAGGGATGCTCGGAAGAGGTACGAGATGTCATCGCCATCGGCTTCTTCGTCGACAATATCGCTGACACCGACGTGTGGAAAGCTGTGCGGTTAGCTGCGCCTCACACCATGCAGGGTGCCTTGGCCCGTGCACTGGAAGTGGAGTCAGCATGACAGTGTGGGCAGTAATGCTTTATGAAGGGGAGGACGAAAGTGCCAAAAGGATGTTGAAGGACTTGCAGACGACCATGGGGGACATCGCCTCCAGGGTGCGCTCAATGGAGTCCCGCCATCCCCCACCCAAACAGCCGGAATGTTGGACGCGTGGACAGCCGGGGCACCTGAGAGCCAGCTGTCCTCAGAAACAGCAGCAACAGCAGCAGCAGCAGCAACAGCAGCAGCAGCCAGGAAGCAGGCGCCAAGGGGCAGGTGAGAGTCCAATGTTTTCGGGAAACTTGTAAACATCGGTCTTGAGGGGCAAAGGTCGGTGATTGCTGGAGAGAAGGCCCCAAGGTTTTTGCAAGTGCGCTCAATGATGCAGGACTTCAATGCCATATTGGCGTAGGGGAGCCTAGATGATGTTTCTTGTCAGATTGTCGTTGGCACAGGAGCGACTATAACAGTGGTAAGACTCGGTATTCTTGGGCTTTCCCGCCACCATTTATCCGATAATAACATGGATCACAGCTATTTAACAACAGTAACGGGCGAGACCACACCTGTCAAAGGCAATGGAAGGGTATTATTACAGCTCGGTAACCTTGAGATAGAGCATGATGTATACATAGCATAAATAGAAGACGAATGGGTTTTGGGTCTTTGTGTTTTACGTATTCTGTGTTGCTGTATTGATATTCGACTGGGGGTGTTACTTGTAGGTAATACCGAGTTGGTAGTGTCAACACAACGAGATTTATCTTCGCCAATGAGCTGCCCAGTAGTGTGTAATCAGAGAACTGTGCTCCCTACGTCTAGCGAACTTGTTATTCCAGGCAGATGCCAGGAAGAATTTCTAAGGCGATTGGGCATAGTGTCATTTTACCCGATGGTGCAATTGTAGCCAGGGCATTGATTTCTTCGAAATCGGACAGCTTGCCTGTTAGGATGATTAATTTGTCTGACTGTGCTATACACCTTGAAGAGGGGGCCACAATATGGTTTTGCAAGCAGGTCTCGCAGGTACTTCCAAATGTTCCAGAAGCTTCACTGTCACGACCAACTGAATGTCCTCTTCCAGATGCTCTGGGGGAACTGCTGACAAGAACACAAGAAAACCTCATTTGGCGACAGGAAAGGGCAGTTTCAGAATTGTTGCAGAGAAATAGTGGTGCATTCCCTGCGAACCCAATGACCTTGGCAGAACTAATGTAGCATGCCACCACATCGACACAGGGGATGCCAGATCCATAAAGCAGCAACCAAGGCGACTACCACTAGCTTCATATGAGGTCGTTGACGGTATTCTGAAAGAGATGAGGGATTTAGATGTTATAGAGCCATCAGTCTGTCCATGATCTTCTTCCATTGTGCTTGTAAAAGAGAAAGATAGCTCTATTAGATTTTGTGTTTATTACCACCAACTTAATCATGTGACCAAGAAAGATTCTTACCCACTTCCTAGAACAGACTACACCCTGAATAGGTTAGCAGGCTC
Source organism: Dryococelus australis (assembly GCA_029891345.1). Lineage (NCBI taxonomy): Eukaryota > Metazoa > Arthropoda > Insecta > Phasmatodea > Phasmatidae > Dryococelus > Dryococelus australis. The sequence goes on along the minus strand of CM056995.1, from coordinate 337,028,560 downwards.
ACAGTGAATTTTTACTCTAGACATGAAGATCGGGTATTGGCAGTGCAAGGTAGCCCAGGAATACAAGGAACAGACTGCCTTTGTGTCCAAGGGAAAGGAACCTGGAAATTCAAGGTTATGCCCTTTGGGCTATGCAATGACCCTGCCACCTTCAAACGACTAATGGAGAAAGTTCTGCCCTTGGATATTTGTCTGATGTACCTAGACGACATTGTGGTCACAGGAAGAAGTTTTGAAGAGCACCTGGCACACTTGGACTCCGTGTTTCAGAAAGTGCCTGTTGCCAATCTGAAATTTTTTTCCATCAATGCCACCTTTTCTAGAAGAAAATTAATTTCTTGCGCCATGTTGTATCGGCCCATGGGATTGAAACAGACCCTGAGAAGAACAGAGCAATAAGGGACTCACCTCTACCAAAGGATAAAACTTAAATTCGAAGTTTTCTGGGTTTATGTGCTTACTATGGTCGATTTGTGCCTGGGTTAGCCACTATCGCCAAACCTCTGCATGAATTGACTGAAGAAAAAAATTTTTATTGTACCCCAGAATGCGAAATTGCTTTCATTAGACTAAAGGCAATTCTAATATTTTTCACAGTACTGGGCTTCCCAAATAGAGAAGGTGAATTTATTCTGGATACTGATGCTAGTGATGTTTGAATCGGGGCAGTGTTATCTCAGATCCAGTATGGAAAAGAGCAGCCATTGGATTACTTCAGTAAGGTGCCACACAAGCCCGAGAGGAACTACCGTGTTACACGCAAATAGCTTTTGGCAGTGGTGAAGGCGATTGCACATTTTCATCCATATCTTTATGGCAGACACTTCATCATAATACCTGATAATGCTTCATTATGCTGGCTACTAAATTTCAAGAACCCCGAAGGTCAAATAGCCCGGTGGTTACAGCAGCTGCAAGAATATGACATCGAAATACAAAACAGGTCTGGATGCCTTCACAGCTATGCAGATGCATTCGCCAGGAGACCATGCGAACCATTCTGTCGTCATTGTGAATGCCAGGAGGAGTCTTCTCTTGATTAAATAAATATGAGATTTGACCTGCCCTATGAATTATTTAATGGCCGCGTTTACTGTATCGTGGAAAACAAGGAGGACAAGAATTCAAGGCCCTGTATCTGGTGATGGGTCATCTACATGCGACAAAAAGGACATAAGAAATGATCAGCTAAATAACCCCACCTTGCATCCAATACTGGAGTGGAAGGAAACTGGGCGGCGACCGAGATGGGAGGAGATATCTAGCCTAGGCATGACAGTCAAGGCATACTAGGCACATTGGAATTCCCTTATTGTAAATAATGGTGTGCTTTACAGGAATTGGGAAAGTAACGATGGGAGACAGAGTCATTTACAATTGGTCCTACCAGAATTCCGAATCCCAGAAGAGCTAAGAGAACTGCACAACAAAGAAGCGGGTGGTCACTTCGGTGGAAATAAGACCCTTGACAGGGTCCGAATGATATTCTATTGGCTGCATTGTCGGCAGGATGTTGAGAAGTGGTGCTGTGTGTGTGATGCATGTACTGCGAGGAAGGGTCCGAGGGTTAAGGGATGCAGACCCCTCCAGAAGTACAATGTTGAGGCCCCATTCGAGAGGATGGCTGTTGACTTTCTCGGACCCCTACCAATCACTGAGAGGGGAAATAAATACCTTCTGATAGCACATAACTATTTCACAAAGTGGCCCGAGGTTATACCGGTGCCAAACCAAGAGGCAGGCACAGTAGGTGATGCCCTTGTCGAGCATGTTTTCTCCAGGTTTGTAGTGCAACTCTAGCTTCACTCGGATCAAGGACGAAATTTTGAAGCAAATCTTTACAATAGCTAACAAAGATTTTAGGAATGAAGAAAACCCGAACCACATCATTACACCCTCAGTCAGATGGAATGGTTGAGAAGCTAAATCGTACCCTGGAACAGTATCTGGCTATCTTCGTAGAAGACAATCAGAAAGATTGGGTCTTTAACGTACTCTTATTTCTTCTGGCATATCGCTCGACTGTACACGAGTCCACAAGGGTAACGCCTTCAAGGATGCTGTTTGGGAGAGAGCTCCGCCTACCTGGTGATCTGCTGTTCGGACGTCCAGTGGAGACAGAAGCAGCCACTCCAGAATATGCTATAAAATTACGTCAGAAGTTAAACGATATTCATGAGTTTGCCCGGAGGCACCTTTAAATTAACAGTGACAGGATGAAAACACGATATGACCTAAGAATGCCTTAGGAGGCTTTTCAAGAAGGACATCTGGTGTGGTTGTACAACCCTCAGAGGAAGAAGGGATATTGCCCGAAGCTACAGAAATCATCTGAAGGCCCGTACAGAATCCTGAAGTAAATAAATTATAAGATCTATAGGATTTGTCGACAAGGCTCTCAGGCGAAGCCTAAGGTTGTCCACATCGACCGACTGGCACTGTACGAAGGTCCTATTGTTATAGAGTCTGTTCGGGACGAACGAACTTAAGGAAGGGGCAGTGTTACGTGCTGCTGCCCGACTCCGTGCTGGTGGACCCACTTCACCTCCTCCCTCCTCCAGGGTTGTCTCCTTACCACCTCTTTCTGGGAAACCCATGAATAATGGACAGGTGGTCGGGCTGTCGCACTGCTCGGCGCCTTCCTTGCGTCATGGCCCCTCTCCCCTGCTGGAGGTTTCGACGGGTCTGGCGACGACGCAAGAATGTTTTGGTGAGACTGGCTGGCGCCTCGGCCCTCCGAGACGCATCACGTGTGTTGGGGAAGATTCTAGGTGGCGGCATAAAACACTATATACTGCCGCAACCCAGCTGCCGGCAGTCTTTGACGGAGGCCGCCTGGCCGAGTGTGCCCGAGCGAAGTGAGTTGTGGACGACGACAGGAGATTGCGGGACGATGGCAGGCGAGGTGTTGTTCGTGGCGTGAATGGTCGAGAGGGTGTGAAACCGACGAGTGAAGCGTGCTGTGCGTGATAGTGCTTGGAGGACTCTAGAACATTGCGACTGGCGGGACATGAACTGAACTGATGTTGAACTGAATGAAAGTGTAATACGCATTTTATTGTAAATATTCAAACTGTCAGTTTGGACACATATTTTATAGAATATTTGAATAGGTTGATACACTGTCTATTACGACTGATATTTAATTATATTATTTAATGAATTTATTTGTGGTATTTATAAATTGTATGAAATTGGAGTAATTAGTTGTGAACAGTAAGTGATATCAATTTATTGTGAGATTTTGAGTTCAGAGAATTTTGCTGTATTTATTGTAAATAAAAGAAGGAAATTATAATTAATTATTTTATTTAATTAAGATCTCCATCCCTTAACGAACTTGGTATAGCCCACTTAATTTTTATAGAGAGAAATTGTAACAATATGTTCTGGGGATTTTTTTGGATTTTGTTGGTTTTTTTTTTTTGTTTTGAAGGGCAAAGGTCACCTAAATCAAGGTCAAGAGTCAGGGTCGCCGACACCCAACATGGTGGGCAATATGGATGCTGGCCGACCGGAATGACAGAGTATGAACAGCTCCGACGCTCCGCGCCCCCACACCCTTGTCCCAAAATATACCATATCACACTGCTCCCATTGGCATGCCGGCATTCATCTTCATAGGATTTCCGTGACTGATTCATAGTAAACTTGCATATAAAGTTATTCTCGAGACATATAGAATATTTGTAATTCTTCAAAGTAATGCATATTAAAATCAAAATTTTTTCGATGAAGAGGTCTTCACCCCACCCCCACCCAATAATTTCTTTAAATTCTTTTGTATCACTTTATTCACATCCTTGGCTGCACGTGCCGCAAAGGTAATGCACTAATGGTCCACATGCCTGGGATTAAAAATCGTGACATTCTAGACATCAGTTCAACACGGATATGGAAAGCTGAGTGAGTTGGATTCACGAAGGAAGATTATTTCATTTGCTTATTTACGACAAATACGCTCGTTAACATCTTACAAGGGTTTCGAATCTACGATCCCTCGCACCGGCAGACCAGCGTTCCAACGAACAATGAAACGAGTGTTGACTAAAGCAGCAAAGAAGTAAGTGACACATTAAAAGTCAGAATTGTGTCAACACATCGAAGTAAAATTCATAAAGACATACCCCCGAACACTCAACGTTTAGTTACTGAGAAAGACCCTTGGTGATAGGCACGTCATCGGCGCACTGGCCTCCTATCAGAAGTGCTGGGTCGCGGTGGTGTAGTGGTCAGAATACTCGCCTCCTACCGGGTTCCATTCACAGCAGGATTGCTCCTGAATCTTCGCATATGGGAATCGTGGCGGACGATACCGCTGGTCGGCGATTTTTTCGGGGCTCTACCCGTTTACCCCGGCCAAGCATTTTGACGCTGCTCCATACCCATCTCAGTTCACCCTCATCGGCTCTCAAGACCTAGATGTTAAGAGCCGCCCAAATCTCTCCACTCGATCCCTGGAGGATGTGGTGACGTGGGCGAAATATGAAAAGAAGCCGAGGGCTGTCGCCTTAATTCATTTTAAGATGTATTATTCATAAATATGTTTATAAGTATAGGCTGTTCACGGTAAAATGAGCACTTTTGAAAGCCCTGCTTAAGATCTTCTTGTATGCACGTTTCGTACTCTTTCCACCTTATGTAAAATTAACACTGACAAGGGCTTCATAACTTTATACATGCGTCGGTCCAGTGAAATTGTTAAATTGAAAGAAAAGTATATTTTTTTACAAACATGCCCATTTTTAATTTATATGCATAAAAAACGGAGAGGGAATTAACTAATTAAAGTCATCACAAATGGTCACCTAACACTTTTTATTCGACGTTAAGATATGGAACTACTTTCCATCTATCGTTACCAACTTTACTGGGCGCATGTCACCCAGTGCGCCCGTTAAATTTAATACATGCAGGCAGGAGCAGTGATTATTTCTGTTGTTTATTTCAAAAGTGCTCACTTTATCGTGAACAGAATTTATATTTTCGCGACATGATATCGATGACAATTTGATAAAAACACCCAATCATTTACTTTTAACACGTTTTTATTGTACGTATAAAAATTTTATCTTATACTAACTTTGACTCGTACGAATTAAAAAAAAGTTAGTGGCAAGTTTCAATTTATTCGAAATTCTTCACTAGGTTCATCTGCAGTAAGGACTAACTTCTGGCTATTTTGACTTTACATTTTATCTCCAAACTCAAGTTGCAATACGAGCGACCCCCATAACGAATTTCCAAGAAATATAGATTTGTGACATTATTATCACACGAACAATTATTTTGAGTTGTAGCTTGACGTGTTATATTTGTACAATGTTGTCATTTGTACGACACAGTATATAGGCCCTAAATGTAAGAGTTTTACAAATCCGATAATAATTTTTTGAAAAGTAGTTTTATTTTTATTGCCATACGTTTTTCAGGCTATAAATTAATAGCACATCGATAAAGGATGTCATATGCGAAAAATGTAGAAAATAATTTTAACATCTTGAACGGTTTTTAAGTTTACTGGCAACGCATACTGAAACAATCTCATTAAACTGTATTTATTATGAAAATAAAATATAACTATAAAACAAAACAAAAAACATCATAAACGAAAATCATAAAACATGCCAGTGACCCAAAAAAACAAATATGCTTTAAGCAATATACAAAAGTACTGTTTAATCAAGCAAAATTAAAAAAAAAAAAAAACTTCGCGAACGTTTAAATGTCGGTTAGATTCCTCATTGCTTCCTAGCTTTTTTATCGTACTTTTCTGCGAGTTTTGTTTGTTGTGTGTTTTATTCTTTCATGTTTGTGAGTTTCATTTGCCAATCGACTCAGATAATTTTAGTTTCTAAAGCAATAGCTTAAAGATTTGCGTATAAAATTATTTTTAAAAAATCCAAGAACCTCTGTAAATCAAAAGCTTACAACTTATTTCTTGCATTCGATATTTTAAGGAAAATTAAATCTTTTTATTAGAATTTCGCATGTACACATTTAGGTAGATACCTTCTAGTTATTGAGTAATTTAAATTATTTTTCTTTGGCAAGTTACTTAGTTTTTATTAATTCTGTGCTCCGAAAAGAAGTATAAATATCTTTTTGTGATTTCAGATAAGAAGAAAAATGGCAATCTTAATATATGTTTATTTCCTTTAAATTTGTTATCGAAGTTGAAAGGTGTTAAAGATATGAAATTAAGAAATGTTTCCTATCTGAAACAATACGTGTCCATCACGTGTAAATTATTACTAAATTTAATCGTTAACTTTTCGAAGATAATCTTCCTTTCGGTTGCAGCGTAGCTGATCAAAGGCAGGAACAACAAGAGCATACATCAACCATTCGCTCGTATCTCATAGCTTCTTGTAATCTGACGCGCTCCCTTGAAGACGTTCGACTAGTGGATATCCCTTTAAGGCTTGGCGCTCGGCGGCTTAACAGAGTACTCATCTTAAGGAGCTCCAGCCCCTACAGCGATTACTGCTAATGAACATAAAGAGCTTACGTACGCTTGAGCTGAGATACTGCATGCCACACAGAATACGCACAGTCAGCAGATTATTATTTCTCGAACTTCTTAATGTCGAGAGGATTTAATGCAACCCTATAACTATGTATTCCTGCGTTGCTGCTCACCATATATGATTGATCGGATTATTTGGAAACACTTCTGCAGTCTGTCAATGGCCTGGTTTTAAGAATGAAATTTATTTTTTAACCACTTGTACTAAATAAACATTAATGCACGTCTTCTTAAAAATACAATTTTCTATAGGCTATTCACGGTAAAGTAAGAACTTAATAACGCCCTCTTATTTCAAATAATGGCCAGTAAATATATTTTATTGTGGCCTTAGACGTTAACTATTGAGTCCGGTGAAATATATACACATTGTGCTTATTACCCTCGTGGCAATATTTACTTCACAAAGTGGGTGAAGGATAAAATTAGATGGCTGATGAAAAAGTAAATAGGGCCTCAAAAGTGCTCACTTTACCGTGAACAGCCTATAGGCCTATCACAATGCACTTAGCCGCAATATTTTTTCAAATATCAATGGAATTGTTTAACGCTATTGAATTTACACGAAAAAGGATTGTGAGAAGGGATCACAAATAATTTAACTTATCCCTTAAAGAGTTTCAAATATATGACTTTCCTTCGTAGTAATTTTGAATTCAACGATGGAAAAGAATAGTTGCTAATATTTTAGCGCAGTCAGTAGCGCAGTCAGTATTAGTACACGGTGTTCTTGTGCGGGCCTACTAAGGACTGGCACCAGACAAGAAGATAGTTACGGGAAAGTGACTAGAAGTCGATTCAAAGAGCTAATAAACATACAGGACTAGAGACAATGTTTATTGATTCACAAATACTAATACGTTAATTAATTCAACAATTAGTTCTTCCACAGATCTCCTATAATCTCTCCTCGCTATACTACTGATCATACTGATTTACAGAATGCTACCTCTCGCAAATCTCTAGCAATTGAGTCGACCTCCTAATGACGTCGCCTAACGGGACAGTCCCAGCCTGTGCCTAATTCAGGTTCTCACTTACCGCTATTTAACGATGACAAGTCATTCGCATCGGAGTCTGACTATCGGGTCCCCGTCTCGGCGTGGAGATGTCACGCTGACCCTCAGCTGGCGTCGACCCTGGACACTTCGCGACGCTCTCGCAGTCTGGAGCTAGTACGTCAGGGGACAGGAGGGAAGGGGGTGGGAGGGCACCGCGCGCTCGGCCTCTTATACAAGATGGAAACGATAAGTGCTTAAAACTGTACACAACAGTGTACATGGCTCCGAGACGAGCAATTTAATGTAGGACACTTGTGGTCCAGAGGGTCAGGAACCGGCTTAATCGACCTGCTGGTCAGCTGAAGCCGGTTTGTATAGCGGTCAAATCGGGCAGGAAACGTTTAGTAATAGCTTTTGTTTGTAACGCATGTTGCACTGTCACAATACTACAGACAACATGTTACAGAAATCAGGAAAGAATGTGTGAAATTGGGCGGCCATAACTGAAATAATAAACGGTACAATTAATTAAGCGTGGAGATAGCTAGATGTCCATCCGTGGCGTGGCACCTCGTGGTTGTCAACATCGACGCTGCACTCAAGATGCTATCCTCGCCTGTGGACTTGATCGCGCGCATCAGTGCGACGTGGATCGAAAACAAACAAACCCGACGATTGCCGGTTGCGGCCTTCTCGGCGCATGAACGTGAGCGCGATAGCAAACACATGCAACCAGCACCTCGCGGTAGGAAGTTGGTAAACTCCTGTCTGAGATATTGATAATATTCTTCATTAAGTGGGGAAGTTTATTTCCAGCCTGCCACGGCGGCTAGGCTTTGTTGTATTCCACTCACGTCAGCTACGAAACTAGGATCCTTCTGGAAGAGTTTGGCACAGATACAGTTTTCGCCCCGCAAGCTGCGCTGATGTTCCCTAATGCTCGTGAAGAAATTCTGCCATATATATGTATGTACACTATCTACCAAAAAGTAATTGGGCACCTGTTCATAGTGTTTTCCCGGTGGTTATCACCCCGTTAGAATCTCGTGGGGCCACCTCTTGCGGCTATAACAGCAGCCACCCTGTCTGGCATGCTCTCTACGAGTGTGCTCAGGACATCCACGGGGATTCGTAGCCATTCCTCTTGCAACCATGCCATGAGTTGAGCAATGGATTTTGGCCACGCCTGACCAGCCCTAGCTCGGCGATCCAATTCGTCCCAAAGATGTTCTATAGGATTGAGGTCGGGGCTCTGGTTGGGCTAGTCCAATCGGTGAACATTGTTGTCGGCGTACCACTGCATAGTAGCCCTTGAAACATGGCACCTGGCATTGTCATCCTGGAAGTAACACGGGTCCATTCCGTAAAAACGCCACGATGTTAGGAGCATTTCATTGTCCAGAATGTTACAACAGACATCTGTGCTCATGCTACCATGGACAAATACCAGTGGTCCTACGCTGAAGGCCGCGAAACTCATGTCAACTGACGTACTGCATTACCTATCGTCATGGGTGCCCAATTACTTTTTGGTACATAGTGTATATACATACTGTATGCACAAATGTATGGACTATACCTAACAGAAAGTACAGCAATTAGTAGAGACCAAGTAATTTCGCAACAAGCTAGAATCGATAAAAAGTTGTGCATTCGGACATCAGTTCATTGGCTGTTGCTCCACTTCAACACCAAAGCAGGTAATTTCCCTAGCAAATTATTGTTATTGGTATAAAGTCATTTGGTGCATGCCTAACAAATGATGGTCCAACTTTCTAACTCACATTAGCACCGAAATTGTGGAGCTAATCCTCCTGCACAAACTGCTCCTGTGATTGGTCCACGCATAGCTCCACAATCAGTACCACATCCACGCCAGCACCACATGCTCCAACCCCTTCACATACCTACACTCCCTCGCCGTCCCTCCTCCCCTACCCGATGTTCCTCCTGCGGTATTCTATACTAACTTATCTTCCATGTTATTTATTCTGAATACCTTCTCTCCACAGATTTGGTTAACATCTCCTCATCCATACACTCCTTCCCAGCGAGGTAGGATGTCTTCAGTTCCAAACTTGATATATAGGCAGCACTGCTGCCAATAGGCTATCACCATTGTTGTAGAGTTGACTACCAGGAGCACTGATGTCTCTTGTTGACCTCATCGGCCGACAAGTTCTCGCAATGGCGCTCTTGCACTCCAAGAGTCAATCTTGGTAATGCTATTTAGTGAGATTATGAATTCTGAGATCAGCTGGAATCTCTAAGACGATTCTCTCCATCATATATGTAATGCATCAATGCATATTAAAAACACTTTGCTTGAGAATGGTTTTGAACGACGAACCTTTAGGTTACTAGATTTATCTATGCCGTTGCCAACTCAGCTACCATGACAGTTGTAAAACAAGTATTTTAAATGTTGTAACTATAAATATAAACACACAGACTAATTCGCATATTCAAAATGAATATGTAGTATATATCACGATTGAACAATCGATTAGTTAAAGTATAATTATATAACAAAGTTAGAAATTTATGTATTATTTTGTATATAAAACTTTAAAATTGTCAAAAATACATGTATGAAGTGATATATTCACGAACTCCTATTTTAAAAGAGATTTATTATAGAGACTCGCAACAGCGAAATATTCAAAATGTTTTTTTTTTATAAACAAAAAGCATTGAATAAAATTTTTTTTAATTTTCTTTTTACAAAACAATCATAACCGAGTGACATATCAAAATATTCTTATTTATTAGTCACTTAATAATATATCGGCAGGAAAAAATTATTATATAACTATAACCGTTGCCACCTGGAATTTTAGTAAGCATAGAATCATTAATTTTTATTTTTAAATTAATGATGTAACCACTCCGAACATCAAATACAACACATTGTTTACCTTGCAATGTGTCATTTAAGTCTGGCAAAAGTTTAATTTATGTCAAGTCCTTTTATAAGAATAGTTACTAACCATTTCCGAAACATTAATTCTATAGACATCAGATTCATAACATACACAACATACCCGAAAAACATTGCGGTGGTGACGTAATTTATGCCCTAAACCCTTTCTGGCAAGGTCAAAACATTACTAAAAATATTTATATGCATAGTTACTCATAATTTCCGAACCATTAATGTTACGGTCATCAAATTCATAACATAGACAACATACCCAACATACAGCATAATGCTAAGCTCATTTAAGCCATAAGGCCTTTCTGACAAGGTCACACATATAAAAACCTTTTATAAACATAGTTACTTATAATTTCCGAACCTTTGGAGTTATAGGGAACAAATTCATAACACACACATCAACCCCAACAAAAAACGAGACAACAGGGTCAAATAAACATAATGCCCTATTATAAGTATAATAGCTCATAATTTCTCATGAATCAAAGCTACGAACATTAAATTCATATCATAGTCATCAACCCCAACAACAAAGAAAACTACAATGTCAAAAACAACTGAAAACCTCTCATAATTAAGCATAAACTTATCAAATATATACTCCTCAAAGACATATTTACCTCCAAATATTTATTTTATTTTATATTTTAAACTGATTATATTTGTGAGCTGAATACATGTTTAGAACATTTAATGTAATGGTAGTTTTGTATTATTAAGTTAGAGTCACAGTCAGAACACCTAATATTATTTTATATCTGAATTTAACAAAAAATGAGTATAGCTTTGTATTTCTGCTTATAGTAAGTAATGTAATGCTATTTTTGGATTACCGAGACAGATTCCAAAGCAACTCACTTAATAATTATAGCAAAATTCTGGGAAACGTAATCTTAAACATTCGCTTTCGCTCGATGTCTATAATATTGTAAAGTTTGATGTTCGTGATTTTGCAACTGGGGGTTATGTTGTTGATATTATAGTTTGAAGTGGTTCATAATATGATTGCGTCTGTTTTGTATGTTTTTTCATTTGAGTTGTATGATATGTTGATATAGTTGTTAAGTAATTAGTTTTGCTTGTAAAGTTTGATGGCATGGGGTTTTGTACTTGCCTGGTATATGTGCAAATGAGTTGCGTGAGTGAGTGTGTGTGTGTGTGTTTTGGAGTAGATTTTGGTTGTTTTGGGTTGAGCTATGTTTATTTAGTTCATTAGGAACAATTCTTGGGTGGAGCAGGTTTGCCAATTGGAATATTTTAGGTTTTGTGTGTGTGTGTGTGTTTGTTTTTTTTTTTGCTATTACATGATGAAATGGTTTATCAGAGTTATTAATTGGAGATATTCTGTCTGTGGGTGTTGGTATATGATGAAACCGTATACATAATTTTTCCTGTTAGGCTATGTTGACCTGACAGGAGACAAGCATGAAGTGTTCTCGCCTGAAAATAACCTATGGACAATATGTTTACAGCAAGGCTTTTTACTCTTGAGATATCGTTTCTCCTGAAGCAGTCATCTCTCTTTCTGCATATAATGTGCATGCTTGATAAGTGTGTATAGTAAATGCTAGCATAGTGCTAGTGCAATATCTTCCACCCCTAAGTAATAATAATTAGAAAAATCGTAGTAATAATAATAATACTAATTGCAAAATCTGGAAAAAATTAAAAGGTATATGAAAGTTGAAGTTTCGCTGTTTTGCCGAGATAATATATTAGTTTGGTGAATGTTTAGTTGTTAATTATTCATGTGTGTGTGTGTGTGTGTGTGCAGTCAAGTAAATATTCATTGCATGTTTATGCAATTATGGATTCTCATTATTCTGTTAATTAAACGATTACATCTTATAACTGCATTCCCCTCCACCATTCTCGACCTTCAACAGCTGACATGGAACATGTAATAAATTAGTTGAACAGTATACTCCGATCAGGTGATATTATAGACATCAAGCGTAAGTGAATGTTTAAGATTCAGCAGTAATCGCAATGCAGCTCTGGTAGGCGAGGGGAGATGGGGTGGTAGTGTAGGATGTGGACGTGGTGCTGCGAATGTGGAGCTACGTGTGGAGCAATAACAACACAGGATTAGCTCCACAATTGTGGAGCAGATTGTGGAGCAAGGCGGGTTTATAAGGGCAGAACAGGATTAACTCCACAATTGCGGTGCTAATGTGAGTTAGAAAGTACAGCGATTTTTCGGCCCTAGGTTAATCTTATGGGACTACGTTCGTCCCCCTTACCAATGTCAGACTAAAAGTGGGCTAGAACCCCCCCTCCCCCTGATCATGCTACTCTTGTACACAGATGAATCAGCGAAATTTCTTGGTCTCCAGTAATCAGACGTTACCAACTGTACCGATACAAAACGTGAAATTCAAAGTGTTTCTAACAAAAAAACTTTTTCCAATATCACAATATTCTCGCTTGTGGAAATCGTGCCGGACTATGCCGCTGGTCGGCGAGTTTTCTTCGGGGATCTACCGTTTTCCCCGCCCCTTCATTTCGGCGCTACTCTATACTCACCTCGCTTCACCCTCATCGACTCTCATGACCGCGCTGTTAAGGGGGCCCGCCTACCTGATGCGACATAGCACAAGAGCGAGCGAAAGCTAAGGGCGACACTGGCACGCACATCAAGTGAACATTATGTTTTTAGCTATGTTGGAGGGCTTGGAAATAGTGGTTCTAACATGCGTAGTGTCATGAAAGTGACATTCCGTCATCGCCTGAAGTTTATCTTTTCGTAAATTAGCGCATAGGGCGCACGTGGAATATTTTCGTAAAAAAAAAAAAACGGATCTCCCAACGCATTGCAATACATTTCAAGCGCCTAGTAGGCGGCCATCTTAAGAGCCACCCAAATCTCTTCGCACTCACACACTACAATATTACAGACAAATATACACGAAAGAACAACAAACTTAACTTAATGGTGTCTCTGACTAAGGAGGGTCTCTTCCTTCCCACTGCAGCTTAGTACCATGTATGGCCTCCATGTGTATTGTACAGGTCCCTAACACGCCGTTGAACGCCTGTAACCAGTGTGCTGATGTCATCTCCCGGACGAAGGTCCCATACCATCTGGAGCTCTTTTCAGAACTGGACGTGTTTCTGGAGGTTGTCGACGATTATAAGCTGCTGTTTTCAGTTTGTCCCAAGCATTTTCGATGCGTTTATGTGCTCTCTGTCGATCACAACAGAACTACTTAACCCCTACCACCCAAACTGCCATATCTCACAATATTCCTAACGTTTTGCGAGGTGTTTATTTACACATACTTATCCCAGCCATAATATTACGTATTAACATTAATTTGTGACTATATTTCACGCCTTCCACTGCTGTTTTACGAGGTTAAACAGTAAAAATGCAATGTGTTTGGCACCGAGAGCTTTCGTAAATACGCATTTTGTGTAGCAAAAAAAAAAAAAGCTGTTATCTAAAGGAATTTTTTGATTCTGTTGTCATATATAATTACGTAATCACGTAAGTCAATGTTTCGCTAAATCCAGTTTTACGACCGAAAAATAAACTGCATGTGGTACTTCGATAAATTCCAACTGCGTGCACAGAATATAGTTCGTTATCTATTTATGTAGGTTTTAACAATAAGAATCTGTACAAAAGAATAAAATATATTTATTTTATGAAAACTGCTATTATATTACTTGTTTTCTTAAAAACGAAAAAATAAATTCGTTTCACATGCAACATCAATGCTATCTGCCGATGAAAATATTTGGATCACCAAACTATTAATAATGAGATCCCCTACAAAGTGCAATAAACCTTAGCCATGCTCATCAATAATATTTCGCAAATGGAAGGGGGTGTGTATATACTTCGTAAACGGAAGGGGGTGTGTATATACGACGTAAACGGAAGGGAGTGTGTATATACGACGTAAACGGAGGGGGGTGTGTATATACGACGTAAACGGAAGGGGGTGTGTACATACGACGTAAACGGAAGGGTGTGTGTGTATATACGACGTAAACGGAAGGGAGTGTGTATATACGACGTAAACGGAGGGGGGTGTGTATATACGACGTAAACGGAAGGGGGTGTGTACATACGACGTAAACGGAAGGGTGTGTGTGTATATACGACGTAAACGGAAGGGGGTGTGCATATACGACGTAAACGGAAGGGGGGTGTATATACGACGTAAACGGAAGGGGGTGTGTACATACAACGTAAACGGAAGGGGGTGTGTATATACGACGTAAACGGAATGGGGTATGTATATACGTCGTAAAAGTAAATACTTCGGGAATTTATTTTTATAGAAACTCTGAGCCATTTACAAATAGAAACTACTATCTGTCTCTGGTTGAAAACAACTTCTACTTGACAATACTAACGATATTCTGAAAAATGTATTTTTATAAATCAAGTTTTGTTGTGGTATAACATTATTCGTTACGGAAATTTAAGCCAGAAAATATTCTGCAACGGCTACAATAATGGATTAAACATATAATGTATTTCACCGGACTTCAAAAGAAAAACCCCCTAGACAATAACGTGTTTGCAGGTGATGTAATTGAGATGCTTGACCTTGATGCAGGACTAATGTTAAATATTTTTGCCAATAGTAACTAAAAATAAATAATGCCCGCATTTATTTTATTTTACCATAACGTGACCTTACGAAAACCACCATAAATATCCAGAAACTGCGTCCAGTATTCACCAACGCCCTGGCATAACTGTATCCATTGCGACAGTAGAAAAATGCGCTGGTAGGCTCTTCTCGCAATGTGTCATCTTTGCCACGCATAAGTGTGTCTGTGGAGCTTTCATCGCATTCCTCGTACAAACATCCGCAGATTATTACTAACCGCCATTTTTTTTACGATGTATAATCGTGCAGCTTATTTCCTATGAATGTAGTAGCTTTAAACTAAAACTCCACATTTATCCGAATGTCGCAAACTGACATTATAGGAGGATTTCCGTGGAGTACGCTCGATCGAAGGCAGGTCTCATTGGCATAAAGCCAGTATTTAACTACAAAATATTCTTTTCAATACACACACTACTCGTGAAGGAATCCCCAACAGATCGCTTACGGCAGCTGTTGCAAGAAGACTTGCCCTTCGTTAGAGGTAAATCACGCGCACATTTATAATGCATGTAAGGGCTGGTACAACAGCAGAATGAAAGAACATAGCATGGCAGCCAATCAAAGGGAAATTCTTAATTGACCACAACAGTTAAAAGTAGAATTCTAATATTATGTTGAGAATATTTTCATTAGTAAATAAAAGTTTTTCGGGAAAAATTTGCAATTGTTTTCTACGAATTCCGGTTCCATATTTCATCAGTTTGACTCCCTAAAATTATTCTTTTTAATCCTCACTTTATTCCTTACCGTCGCCGCTGTAATATCGGAGAAAAACAATTTTATCGAAGACATTGTACTCCGTACAGGAGAGAAATAAAATGTGTATAATCAATTCGTGGTTTCTTTACACTTTTTAAATCTAACCTTTGAAAAACTACCCCATGTGTGACGTGTTTGATTATTTCCGAATTATGCCATGTATCACAAGCGTTTTATACTTCTATTAACGTAAAAGGACCTTCATTTTTGTTTAAAATGAACTTTCACTATTATTTAATCAATAAATCATAATATATCTCATCATTAGTATGAATTACGTACAGTGAGAAAACAGGTGTTAATGGAATTTTTATTTTTTTATTTAATTTTTTTGGCGAGCCCCCAGATCCCGCTACGCCAACGTGAGCACCTTCACAGTTCTGTATGCCCTCCAGCATTCATGTTAGTAGCTAAGACGGTTGGAGAATGGGATGCGTCTCAGGGCAAGTCCTTTACGCCTTAGGTCTGGTTTAATTATCAAAATGGGGGCATGCATTGCGGCTATAGCAGGGTTGTCTGGTGCCATGGCCGCATTTGTAGCCATGGACACACCCCGAAAGAAGAAGGGTCTAGTAATGGGCACAGAAACCAGGCAAAGCGGAGAGAGCCTGGAGAAAACTATGTGACAGTTGCGGAGGATAAATGTAATTCCTTTACTGGATTAGGGCTGGAGAAAGTAGGGGGGTGTTGGTTTGCGAAGATAGACTTTGTGAATGTGATGCAGGGTGAAATGAAATGAGGTCGTAGCTAGATTGATCATCAGGGTCGCGCTACGCGGCCGTGGTGGTGGGGGGACAGAACGCCTAGTAAGAGATAGTTCTTGTGCAAAATATTATTAGACTGAGTGCACACTAATTCGGGGCATTGTCCCTTTGGTATAATCTCTAAACTCGGTTAAGCTTTGTTTGTACGAGGCGGAGGAATATCCTGGAAGCAGAAAATACAGATGTAACCGTGAATCCACAGCGTAAAAATGCCGAAGCAGTGTGATGCAAGTCTGAGAAGTAGTGGGGGAGAGAGAAACCGATAGTTTTCGTAGTTTTGTTGTCCTTGAACCTAACATCCCCTGGAAGGTGCGAAGCCATCAAGCCCGAGCAGAAACGTGTTGTGCTTGTGAGGAATCTTCTTAACACATGGGCTCTCCTCCCTAGTTTTTCTTGGCACATAACTCAGCCGAGTGGGCGTCCAAACGTGAGGTCCCGCTAGACGAGCGGGGCGGGCCATTGTTCGCTGGCGCCAAGACCCCCGATTGCGGGCTAGCCCAGACTCCATTCGTCACCCTGCAGTGTCGGTGGAGAACAGAATGGCCTCTAGCCTGCCACATCGGCATCCCTCGTAAACCTTCAGCCCACGAAACACACCCACGCCTTTCTCAAGTCACGGCTCCGCTTTGTTTACTTGTCTATCCCTTTCCATCGATTCCGTGGCGATTTCAAAAGTGTCTATCATCTTCCTACATTCGTCTTCAGTTGAATAGATAATAAGCTTTTAAAATGTCGTGCCTGTAACTGCATACGTATTTCAGTTTCATCGCTAACTACAGTTCTTCCTCACTGTTATGTTGGCAGCAGTCTAAGAAAAGTTATTATTACTTTCAAAATTAGCGGCCATGAAAGCAGACTTTTTTGTATACTAGGTAAGAAATTGAAGCATTACTATTACAGTATTTTGTCTGTCTCACAATTTTACATTGTTACTTGGCCAACTCGTGGGTCCTAGTCAGTAATCCCGTGATGTAAACTCATACGTATGGCCGAATAAAACATAAGTGGTTGAAAGAAGGAATTGAACAATATTTTCAGTCAACCTGTTTTTAGTTAACCGAGGCAAGTAAACTTATTTTTGAACATAAACTATACTCAATGAAAGTAGAATAATTATCTTCGTTCGGGCACAAGGGGACACGGGATCGGATGAAGATTCGGCCAACCGCCATCTTGAATTTCCCTATTTTCAATTTTTTTTCTTTCGAAATTATCCTTTTTTCCCTCGAAATCGATTATTTTTCGCTTAAAATTGCGTTATTTTCCAAAATATTTCGTTTTTAACCTAACAATTTCCTGTTTTTCCCTTAAAACACTGATCCCCTCAAAGCCCAGGCATTTTAAGAGAAACATCGGGCAAACCTAAAAAAAAAAAAGTTTTAAAATTTGGCACAGACGTTCCTTTGGGTGTTCGAAATCGTCGCTGAAAAGTCCCGACCTCTAAGATGCCGGCGCCATACTTTTTTAAGCAATAAGGGCGTAAGTGCCAAAATATACATATTTTGACTGTAGCGTAGGAAATATTCTTTGGAATACATTATAATTAGGTTAAAATGTCGGGTAAATGGCATACAGTCATTTATAATTCGTTTTTGTTATAAAATTCACTGCAAAAAAAAAAATCAAATATGATTTAGACTCAATAAGTGGATTTTAAATGTACTACTGTTCAACACAATAACAAATTGCATGTAACCCCTCACAGATAGGCAGTAGGTGAAATTTTTCTTGTTTATCCTGTTGATGTCGTGGAAAAAGGTGTACTAAAATACCTATTATGTACTACAGTTAAATATAGTTGTTTCGTATCTGATTTCTTCCCGTAGCCCTCTATTTTTCATCTGTGCTCAAGTGCGCAGCGCAAGATAGATCATTGTTTCTACCGACCCACTAGCGCAGCGGTAGAGCTTGCAATGAATCATATTTCCCGGTAGCGGTAGCTGACATGCAGGGATGGTTCAATGTGCAGTTGTTTGAGGGAGGGAACAGGGCTGAGCTTGTCACTGTGAGCCAGATGTTTTACCTCGTCGCATTGTATTGTACTGCTGTGATAAGTGAATCACTATTCGGCGCTTGGTATCAGTTTTGTAAGTTTTTTTCGATATGAATTTTAATAGCAACATAACTTTTGAGACTCGTGCTGGATTATGACAATCGTATACTATCAGTGTGGCATTAGAAATGAGCGAGAAGTGCTTTATATGTGACAGAGATTTAAGTAATGGTGGACAGACTGCAGTGCTTACAAGATGCATGCGCGGCCTTGTAGCTGCAAGCCAAGAGCGTGGAGATGGCAAGGAATATTTTCTTAGTGCTCTGTATAGTGTTACTGTACATATGTCGAAAAAGTTATACCAGAAAAGCACAAACGATGAAGTTAGTAAGGTAGAACAAGAAATGAACAACGTAAATGATGTTGCATTGAACAAAGTAAGGTTGTTTATCTCTAAGAGGGACTGTGTATTTTGCAGGTGGACTTTCTGAGAAATGGCCATAGTAAGAATCGGCTCTTCAAATTGTTAGTAACATATGTTCTGGCTTCAGGGCACCAAGCTATTCAGTGCTCAGGAGATGCTGACACTACTATAGCAGCTATTGCTCTTCAGTATGACACAAGCTGTGGTGTAAAAGTCATTGCTACTGATAACAGACATCCTTGCGATGTTGAATGAGAGGGCGAACGAGGACACGCACGTTGAAGTTCTCCATCCAACCTCAGGCAAGATAATGGGAAATTTTTCAGTATATCTGCTATTCAGCGGGACATTGGTGAAATGAAGAACTAAATTTTGCTTTGTCGTGCTATGACCGGGTCAGATACAACCAGTGCTTTCTTCGGAAAGGGAAAGAAGCAAGACTGGAACCTCGTCAAGAGTGATGTTTCCATTCGGAGCACAGCAGATGTTTGTATGCGCCCAAACGCGGACAAAAAATACATTATTTCCGCTGGAGAAAAACCTACAATGTCATTGTATCAGGGGCATGACAACTATGCCATTTTGAATGAATTGGGAGTTTATATGTACACCTGCAAGATAGCAAAGCTGCCTGTTAGTGCTTCTTTCCAACTAGCCTCTCTTCCACCCACCAGTGCCGTATGTTAACAGCATCCTCTTTGGGTTTACCTTCAGGTGCAGGAGTGGCTCGGCCATTGATTGGATCCTGTAGTGTGGGGGTGGAAAAGTGTGAGTGGCACACTTGTTCCTATCACAACGTCCCTTTCTCTTGCTCCGGGACAGCTCCTGAATTGGATATCTTGTAACTGTAAAAGTGATTGCAGCCACAGATGCTAGTGTGTGCGGGCTGGACTGCAGTGTGGTGTTATGCGTGCCAAGTGCCGTGGAGCGACGTGCACTGATGTTGTCACCAATGATGGATCTGATGGAGAGGACTTTTCAAGTGTAACATGCATCAGTGTACACTTACATCAGCATTGTGTGATATTACATTTTGCAATTTAATTATTTAATTTGTAATGGTTGATTGGTTGGCTTATATGTATTTATGTTCGTATGTATGAATGTAAGTATGTATGTGTATATATACACACAGATACATATACAAACATTCGAAAGTAATAATCAATACAGTTTTAGAGACCAATTCATTCTCAATAGTTTTGTTGCGCAGTAGTTCACTTTAATGATTATTATCTCAGCTAATAATTATAGTACAGAAATCTTTATTACACTATTTGAAAGCTTACTAAATTATCAAAAACTTTTATTCTGACCTATTTCTGCCAATCGGAGGCGGGTTTCGTACAATTTGTGATTGTGTAGAGCAGTAGTACATTTTACATCCACTTAATAATTCTAAATCAGATTAGAATTTTTTTGGGGTATATTATATAACAAAAACTAATGATAAATGACTATGTGCCCTTTACTCTATATTTGACCTAATTATAATCTATTCCAATGAATATTTTCTATGCTAGTCGTGATATGCATATTTGGCACTTACGCCCTTATTGCTTAAAATAAGTATGACGCCGGCATCTGAGAGATGGGATCTTTCCAGGAACAATTTGAACACCCAAAGGAAGGTCTGTGCCAAATTTTAAAACTACATTTTTTTTCGTTTTTTTATTTTTTTAGGTAAAACACTATAATGCATGGGCTATCATTTGCAAAGAACGGTCACCTTATTTGCAAAACTTATCCATTGGAAGGATTTGGAAATAGGTTTTCACCTTTGACCTTGACCCTGAACTCGAACTCAAAAATTCCCAAAATATCTCCAAAATATTTCAAATTTTTTTTGGAAAAATTCCTAAAAACCAATTAACTATTAAAAAAAACTAAACAATGCCGAAAAAAACCCAAAAAAAAAAAACTGACCCCTAAGCCATCACATTTAAGCAAAAATAATTAAAAATAAAATACAGAAATTCTAAAAAAAAATCCCAAAAAAGTACGAAAACTTCCTAATAACCAAAAAATTCTAAAAAGTAATTTTTAAAACTTCCCAAAATCCCTTAACCCTTAACCCCAAGACACTTGACCCAACATCCCAGACTCTTTCATCCTTGACCCAAGAACTTTGACTCCTGACCAAGACAGCTTCCGCAATTAATTAAATCGATATTTCTTTATGAAAGAAGCATGTAATCATACCTTGCTTCTCATGTCGTTCTGCTTGTCCTTGCTCCAGCTGTTGACATGCTGCCCTCTCTTGACGTCTTAGTATACTACAAGATTTGATACCACCAGCTACTGTATCTTCGCTGTCTGTTAAGATTCCTCTCCTTGCCTTTTTTACTTTGGATATACGCTAGATTTGATTGCCAAAATATCTAACATCTGCTATGGGGAGCTTATTGTCAAGCCTCTTGCATGCACCACGAAACCGCAGCGTATATTTTCAATATCGAGAGGCAATGTGTACTTTTTTTTAAAGCATAAATTATAAAAATTCCATGCAAACATGCTGTACATGTTATGGGAACATCTCCGCAGAAGTGAACTTCTCATAAAAATCCGTGACGAATGCATTTTGTTTGAAATTAACTGACTGAGGCGAAATTTCCTTAACATGATGTTTTACTTTTTTACGGGGAGTATAGTTCAAGCAGTTCTGCAGAGGAAGTCTGGAGCCAATTAATTAAACAAAACTAAATAATTGTAGAAGGATTTACTGAGAAAATGTGCAGTAATTACAGTGCGATGTGGCTAGTGGTGTTAGGGATCGAGGTAGGTGTGGAGGACACTCTGTTAAGGAAGCACAAATATATAAGGGGCTCTGGGCTCGCTCTCTCACCCTAGCGTAAGACACTTACCCACAATCGCCGCTCGGAGACCGCCTTAAGGGAGGACCGACGCTGATTGACACCACACTTCTCGTTCACGCCCACCTTCTCCGATATCCTTGATCCCTATTGGCTCTCCCTTGTAGCCTGGGCGGGGTTACTGCCGTCATTTGTTGATGAAACTGCCGCAACTCCGCTGTGTCAGCCAGACCAAGATATTCCTAGTACTTCTGCAGATTCCTGCATTTTCAGTCGTTGCGTCACAGCCCCAGTTGTTAGTGAACATTGTTTTAATAACAGTCGTTGGCCGCGTTCCTGCCCTACCCGGCCTCTCTTCTTGTGTTGTAATCGTAACAATGGGATATCCTATTTAAATTCCGCAGCTTCTAGAAGGCAGGCAGCGCCCTTATTGGTTTATCAGACAAGAGAGAATCATTATTTTCCCGCAAGAAATGAATTGGCCATATAAATGTAGGCTATCATATTCTTAACTGATATGATTCGATTTTGTTATTCTTATAACATATGCAATCACTAATTAGCAGGGATAGGAAAATTTCGCGAGTTCACTGACCTGTAGGCTAGACTCCCCAGTCCTGCGCATACTGGTTCCTCAGCTGTGTGTTCATTGGCTGTTGACCCGCACCTGGCAGTTATGGGATTCTCAAGGTGTTTCCTTGAAAGTCTGCTATTGGCTCTGATGCGTGCAGGGCGTGTATAATAAACTGTGATCCAATTGCGAAGGTGACTTCAGTGTATATGTGTTTGACGTCTACCTTGTCTCGAAATGAATTCACGAAATTTTCCTATCTACTAATTGGTAGCTGTTAGGAGGAAACATCTGGTTGTATAAGTGTAAGCCTACAACCAAGTCACTGGCATTTGGTACGTTGCCACTGACAATATGGCTACATCAGCTTTATTTGAATTCGAATATCGCAAAAAATTTTCCAGCGGGACTTTTGTTACGGTCGTGTCACTCTCATAAACGCTATTTGGGTTACGTTCTTGGCCGGGAAATTCTACTGAGTTAGAATATTTAATTCCGTTAAGTGCTCGAGGAAAGCAGACGAACTGAAGAGTGAAAGTCCTTGATGAAGAAAAGCACGAACTCAGTGAACAGAAACACGCCATCACTGAATTTGATGTAGGAGCAATATGGAAGCTGGGCCGAATGATATATTAAGATGACATTCTAATATAATTGATGGGTATTAATGCCCATGTGCGAAAGTGAGGGGAGCTCTTACAACAAACGTTCACTTTAACTTAATCTAAAAAGTTACTACTCGGGATATGAACATGTACCACTGGATTCTTTAAGTCATGTCTTTGGTTTCTCGGACCTCGATTGTCATGACGTAGAAAATAAATTACGCTTTTTAACACGTAATTACCAGGAAGCAAAGGAGATTGGGAAAAATAAGGAAAATGGATAAACTGTGAGAAACGTGGTGATTATGATCTCCGAAAGATGCAGTATATGTTTCCAGAATAAGATAAGCTAATGGTTTCTGTTGGAAGCTCTCTCGTTTCGTTGTATTTATTAGCGTGGTATAATTTGACAGAGAATTACAAACCGTAAGAAACAACAGAGTATTTTCAAAGATTCTTTAATTTTATGTGGGTTTAATGCATTCCGAAAGGAAAGTGCTACAGCGAACATTTTGATTAGTCTAATAAAGTCAGAAATACAGGTTTAAAAACACCGAATAAATTTTTTACTACATCCATTTCGCCAAATAACGCCTGTGGCACATGGGCAGCTTTGTAACAATAGTCGTTCTGTTGCGAGTGGGAGATAAAAAATTTGCAGAATAAAAGAACACTTACTGATTGCAATTCCCTTACCACAATTAGGTTTTACCTCTCTAGGCAAAACGTATACTCGGATTGAAATTCCGCAGCAAATTGGATGGCTCGCGACGTAGCAATAATTTTTTATTCAGCCATTACCAGATATAAAAAATAACTACAAGTCTTTGACCAACTAACAGTAAATTAAAGTGTAGTTATATGAGTAATGTGTGCAATCTGTTTGACGGAAAAGCTAATTTAAAGGATACTAAACCTTTTTAGATGATTATTCAAAAATTACTTTAAGTGGCAACGGGTACTGCTGTGCTGCAGCTGACATATTTTCCATAACTGCCATCAAAAGAAAAATAATGAAACAGGTAAACGTGAAGAATACTGTTACCTACACACCTGTCAAAACTTACTTTTCTAATAATATCTTGAGCCATGACAAATATTCCATGATTTAATTTATGATATAAACTTCAAAGAACACCACGTAACAAAAATTTGCTGAAAAGAAATGTATTAAGCGTGTTATATAGGCCTCCTAATTATGTCATTGCTCTGTGCCGGCTTCTACATACATTTCAGATTCAGTAAATGCCAACTGGCATAATTTTCACTCCCCGTATACTTAAAATGTAAACCGTTAATGTAGTAATTGACGATAAGCGCTGGCAGAGAATAGGGGAAATTACTTGGTGTTCAACCACTTATTTTTTACAAAAAATAATTAGCAAGATATTTCAATTTCTTTATGTCTTACATACTTCAGCACACAAATTGATGTACCGCTTGGTTTTTATAATCGCTTGTGGATGTGGAAGGTTACGCAGTAGCCTATTAAATTTAATCAACCTGAGCGTACAAAATTTTGCAGTTATACGTGAGCCACCTTTACAGCGAGCGTGTGTGACTGGAATAGCTAAATACCATAGGCTATGTAAATCTCTAAGAGATGGCTAACAACTTCCTTTTATAAAAGACATTGCCATATATCACTGAAACGTATTCGAGAAAGTAAAATTAATTTCTGTGCTTTTAATGCAATAGTTAAAACAGTTTTCTATGTTCAAAACGCTTTAATGATATATATCCAAGAAAAATGTTTCAGGCAATGACATTAATAAAATAGCAGACCTACTAAAAATAATACACTTGATATCTTCCCAAGCTGTTTGCTTTGTAATCGCCAATCGTTAATACACATTATCGTACAGAAGTTATCTCGTGTATATCTGCAAATTAAAGTGATCTGACCAATTAATAAACAGTCATTTCTATTGTTTGCCAATAAATTAAAATACTTTTTTGAAACGTCCGTATAAAATATATATAATTAAGTCATATTTCAGATAGTTTATCAGGTATAAACTTAGTGAAAATGAAAAAAAAAAGCATTTGAAAATTCTTATGTCGTACCGGTGAAAACATTTGAAATTCCTTACGCGTTCACTCGAAACCACGAAATTCTTTGTTTTTTCACAATCCAAAACAATATTAAAATTCGCCCTCTCTTGTTGTGCCTATTCTACCCATTGTTGTGGTGAGTCTATAAATTAATAATCTCTTACGTTATATTAGGAAATATATATGAAATTATAGTAAACGGGAAAAAAAATCAAATCTCAGTTAAATTAATTTTTCCCTCAGGGATTCTTATTAAGAGATGTTTTTCCCAGTTTACTAATAAAAATTTCCGATATGCATATTTTTTCTAAAAGATTAAAAGTTTATTTAGAAATTTTTTTCAAGCTATTTGTTGGAAACTCCGTGGCGCTGACAATTTGTCGACATCAAATGCCAGATGTCCGTTGATTGGTACATAATTCCCAGGTTGTCGCACAATTTATTACTCGCTGCTCGGGTAAGTGAGAGCTTTTGATATTGCACAATTGGAATAAAATGCTTGTCTGTAGGTACAGGCTGTTCACGGTAATGTGAGCATTTTGGAGGCCCTAAGTTACTTTTTTATATTTCCAGTCCTTTTAAAAATAAATATTGCCATGTTAGTTATTAAACAGTGCATATATTTCACCGGACTCGATAGTTCACGTCTAGGGCTAATATGAAATGTATTTATTGCCTGTTATTTCTAATGCGACAGCATCAAAAAGTGCTCACTTTACTGCGAATAGCATATACAAAAATTTTAACGTACAATCTGACCCATTCAAGTTTCCTGAGAGCCTGGATAAATAGTTCCGTGTTTCAAGGCAATTTTTATAAGTTATGTCAAAATTAGTGTTACATAAATTTGGCTTATATTTTGTATACACATAATAATAATAATTGGTTTAGCAGTTACAAGTTTTTTTTTTATATCACGTCACGTTTTGGCACGTTACTGTTAGCTGTGAGGTCCATGGTAATATCAAATTACTCTTAAACTAAGCATTATTTTTTTAAAATAAGTTTGCACTTGTCACAAAAATATACAGGATCCACTTCAACAGTTTAATTTTCAGTGACAGAAAATTGTCTTTAGTCGGCCACCGAATAAAGGAGAAAAGACTGCTTAAGTGAACTTGCGAATTTACCTCCTTGTTTTAATAGTATCAGGTCACTTGCTGGCTGCGAAAGGTTTTGAACTCGGGCCTTGTTATTTATTGGTAGTTCATTTCACTTACAGCTAAAATGGCGCAATAGTGCAGGCAAGAGTGGAATAAATAGTTATTGAATACAGATTGTTGCAAAATTGCATGCCAATACTTCGGGGTAACATTCCTCACATCTGGAGGATGGGGAAAAAAAAAATTATGAGCATAGATTCGTAAATGCTTCGTTTCGTCACTACAGCCAGTAATTTCATAACTTAGAGTGTATGTCCCGCAGGCTGGCTCACGTTACTATGGAATGCAATCGCAGCTGTAATTGGCAGCCCCATGCCATCCCCCGAGGAGCCCTGATTTGAATCCACTAGACTTTTATTGGTGGGGACATTTAAAGGCACTTGTGTATGCAACCCCAGTGGACGATGCGGGCACCCTCCGGAACTGTATTGAGGCGGGTTGGTAAACAATCAGTAATTTCCCAGGGATTCATCAACGTATCCGGGGGTCCATACAACGGCGGGTTGATGCATGTGTTCGTGCTGACGGAGGGCATTTTGAAAATTTCCTTTAGTGCCGACTATACGCCTTCACACATGTGTAACTAATACTCGTGCATTTCCTACTGTTATAGGTGTATTGTCGTAGTGCGAGGTGTCGTGTATCGTTCAAACGAACGCTGCGATGGCATTCCACAGCAACATGATCCAGTCCACGGGTCATGCACTTTATGTTACGTATTAGGAGCTGTAGTGAAGAAACGAAGCATTTTTGGACCTATGCCTATGTTCTTATAACACTTATTCATCCTCCAGATGTGAAGAATGTTTCCCCAAAGTATTGACATGCAATTTTGCAACAACCCGTATATTAGGCTGACACGTTATCGTAACTCATTAACTTGATGTAACGTAACCTGACGTAACCTAACCTTATCTAACTGAACCAACTATCCAACTGGTTGGACCACAGTCTAGCAAGACCGTCTCCTGGAACTGATTTCTAGAAGGCTTCTCACCTTTTGCTATCCAGTGAGGTTTTGTACGTGCGTCAGAATTCCGCGATATTTGCGTAGTTCCGCATCTGAATTTTTAGCTTTTCAGTAATGGCAGCATTCATTGAGGATCGAATACGACTATTTCGAATGGTTACGGGTCGAGAGGCTGAGAGAAAGAGTGAATGGGTGTATGAGAGTGAAAGATAGAGCGAGATAGAGTAAAAGAGCGAAAGAGCGAGGGAGGACATAATGACATTCCAGAAATACTTCCATCCGAAAATTGCTTCTCTGCAACGCCCCAAATGATTTGTGCCAATGCAATTCGACGATATATATATTTGAAGGGACGGTACACTCGGATTCGTTCAAAGGAAAGTAGAAATTTGTCACACAAGAAATTTCCACCTGTTTCTAGCGTGAATTTAGAAATTCCAAATATAAGTTCGAAGCTTTCGTAAAATTCAAAATACTCGAAAAATGAATGTTTGTGTTTAGCTATATCACGCATTCGTGATTAAATAAGAAGTATAATTCTCGTGACAAATCGTTGTCTTTATTCATAACGATAATTGACAATGTAAAATAAAATTTATTGTTCGTACCCCTTACGCTGACCGCAGACCTACACCAATAATAATTGTTGATAAGGGGAAACGATTCGTGACTAGTCACGCTGTTTAAAAAGGACAGTTACTTTTTCTTATTTTTATATGACAATCATCATAAGTACGTGAGTGGAGGATACTTGCGCTGAATACATCAAAATGTTATCCTTATATACTCAAAATTGACGGATTACTAGAGATGCCAACTAGAAGAATTACGCGGATATAGCCGAAGATATTAGTTTTGTATTGTCTAAACGTCCGCTTGTTAACAATGTAAAACATGCTAAATGATCCTGCTAGAGGCGATTCGCGTTAATTGTGCACTTTTATAAGCAACCTTTGAAAAATATCATTGCTTCTACCGGCATATATTTTAACGTGCGCACTGACTGGCGAGCCCCCAGTGCAGTTGGCACCAATGAAGGGAAAGTAGTTCCTTGTCTTAGCGTTGCAATAAAAGTGTTACGTAATCATGTGCGAATAATTAAATTATATATTTTAATTTCTGTTTTTGTATTTAGTAAATATACGTTTTAGAATGAGCAAATATGGAGACTATTTATTTTTCTGGTAATTTCACAGCCGCTTGAATAGTGGTTAGGCCCTCGGCAATGTTAATGCCACATGGTGGAAGAATACACAATTTGCGCACTAGTAAATCTTAATTAGGACTTTAAGTACTTACCCTATATTAAAATTGATTATTACATTGATACAGTTTCTTTATTACATAAGGAACAATGAACACAAAGATATACAACAAGAACTGTAACATTAAACACAGCCAGTATCCCAGTGTGAATACAACCTTCTGCGCGAAATTAAAGATAACAACAACATCAATTGAAACGAAAATAAGTGAAAAAAAGGATAGCTAAGTACACGTGAGAAACTAACCAAAATCCCAAAAGTTGGAAAGAAATAATTATTAAAAAGAAACGACAGGTAAGAACATCGAAGTAAAAATGTAAGAATAAGGGAATAAAAAGGAGAATAAAAGCGACAACAATTAGTGTTGAATGAAAAGGGGAAACGAATCGCACTGGAAAAATGAGGAAGGATATAATAACTGAAGTGAATGAAATGAAAACAAAGGAAAACACAGGTCTTGTTGTGACTTACGGTATTTGGCTCTGCTGTGTAGAATATTGTAAGAAAAATAAAGAACGAGAGAAAGGAAAATATATATTGGGGGTATTTGGCCCCACACAACCTGCAGTGTAGAATGTTGTAAAAAAATAAGGAAAATAACCCTACGTTAATTCGCCCTTCGTCTTCGCGAGGTAGGTGGACTGCAAGCGGGAACTGTTACATAACTCGTGAGATCGTTGCATTATTACTGTTCTTCAGGCTGTCTAACATAGCATGTCTCCAAGAATCGATGCCTGGGGGGAAAAAAAAAACTTTACCTTCTCAAGCCTGCAACTCTTAATACGATGGTGGATATGATAATCTATTTTTAACGTTTGGTAATTAAATAAAGAAATATATTTATCTAAACAGCGGCTTGCTGGAATCAGCAAATTGATCTGAATTATTTAAATGATTGCAGATTATTTCCCAGCAAGCTGAAGCATATATCAACATAAAATTTATTTCATCAGTGAACATATTCTTTCTTCGTGATCACGCGCACAGTCAAAAAATAATTAGTGGTAGAAATTAATGAAAAAAATTTAAAAAGTTGAAAGTTTTGTTACCAGTTGCATAATTCTTTGTAGCAAATTAAGAAACAATTGTGTAAATTTAAAACATATACGCATGTGTGTATTTGACTTACAAAAGTAAGCTTTTATAATACAACAGCGGTAGTCAGTAAAACTGTCATACGTTTGCATGTTTAGTCATAGAAAGAAGTCTGGGAATTTAAAACTTATAAGGCACAACGCTTTTCAAACTATCTAACCACGTGAAAAATCACTATCATAGAGTGTTTCTAGATTAGAGGAATTTCCAACACCGAGATACTTTGCCTTCCAATGATAGTCAGTTTTGTTCGAAAATTATTCTAATTGCATAAGACTAAAAACTATTCACTGATTTTTATAAGCTATACAGACATAAATTTTCCGCGTTCTATATACGGGCATTTCTTTAACGGTGGCAATAATCTTCCGAAAACGTAGAAAATAAATGTAGACTTTCCATGCCAAGCAACTCCAGTGAGGTTTCATTAAACGTACAAAAAAAAAAGAGATCTCTAGAAAGAATTAAAAGGAAGATGTATTTTCATTATTTGTTTAAAATTTTTAACAGTCCTAAGGTTTCGCCATTGTCAGCGCAAACAAAATCATGACTTTTACGAGTAATATTTCGCGTACAGCTTCATTTATATTTTGCATCTGAAATAAAGTGTTGAACCTCATTATATTTCTGACAGAATCATTACCATAATGGATTTTACCAGTAATTATAAAGAACAGAGTAGATCTACTTGTGTTCTGAAGCCAACAATTCATTATTTCACTTTACAAAATTCCTTCACTGTGGAGATTTATAAATTTAACTCATTTGCAAAGGAATTTTCTTTGAGTTGGAAATTATATGTAATATGGAATTAAAAAATCTAGCTACGCTTTAATTGTTTTCTAGTGTGTAAGAAGATGTTGAAAAGTGACCGAATGGTAAAGCTGTCCGAGCCGAACGCGTATGGCCGACAAATCGATTCCGGCGGGTTGAAACAGACCACACGCGATTCCGGCGGGTTGCAACAGACCACACGCGATTCCGGCGGGTTGCAACAGACCACGCACGATTCCGGCGGGTTGCAACAGACCACGCACGATTCCGGCGGGTTGCAACAGACCACGCACGATTCCGGCGGGTTGCAACAGACCACGCACGATTCCGGCGGGTTGCAACAGACCACGCACGATTCCGGCGGGTTGCAACAGACCACGCACGATTCCGGCGGGTTGCAACCGACCACACACGTTTCTGGAAACGGTCGGTTGGCATCGGCAAACAAATCAACGAACGCGCGCGACACGTGAAGTGCTGCAAGATGTCGGCTTGGAACCGCCACTCTGGCGGCAAAATGATAAAATGCCAGCCGAGATATTTCTGGAGGTGTTGCGATGTGGGTCAGTCCTCCTGGTCGAAGGCTTCGTTAGCTATTTCCCCACGCCCTGAGTGCCCCATTACGATTTCTGTATCTACACCCGCCACCCTCCCCAATTCCTCTCTACCTGCGCTCGAGAACACTCTTGCGACCGAATGCATTATTTACGCACTGGAGAGCGCTGGTGTCTACACTTCTTCTTCAGCTGAAGCGTAGAATAGCAGTGACAACCATAGAGGGAATATACGACAAAGTGCCCATTCTGCGCGGAAGAAGTTCTTCTTGTTCTAACCATAGAGTGAATATGGGACACGACTATCTCGCTGGTTGCGCAGATCCAGTCTCCGTATCCCAACATTGAACTGTTTTCCTGCCAACACAGATAGAAAAAAATGACGGGAATTCGATTTGAGGTTAGAACACTCTTTAGTAAACAAGTGCTTTGAGAGGTTTCTATACCTCCTCTAACCAATGTGTAATGCAGTTTGGTTAAATTCAAATTGGTAAAATGATTTCATTCCTACAAAACTTCTTGTGTTTTGTAAATTACGATGTAAACAAACACGTTCATTACTCTTTACCGTGTGACTTTGAAAGTTGTGTTTGTTTGAGATGGGAAAATTATTGGGTACCTGCGCAGAAGACGAAAAACCAGTCTAGCTCATCTTTAGTCTATGGTTCCATATTGGACTGCTTTTCAGCCAACAGCACTATCAAAAACAACGTTGATAAGATTTGAGGAAAGAAAACGGTCTATGAAAGCAAGTGCCTTGAGAAATTTTCAACTTGTTCTAATTTAGTTTTATTGGAACTGCACCATAGACATGATGTCCAAAGTACTTTATTTGTATATAATATCGGTTCTGTTGAAAATTTAACAGTAAGCATTCATGTTTATTACTGTTGGCCATGTGATTTAACAGTCGTATTTGCCATGCCATGGTCACAACAGACCAGAATTGGCGTTCACGACAAGAAGTGGCTGACATACCGTGGCGGAAAACAAGTACTATTACAACGGTGATACCGCTGTCTTTGCTGATGTGTCGCGGCGCACAAGATGTGCTCATTAAAATTTGTTAAATTAAAAAAAAAAAAAAACTATAAAAATCTTATAAAAAATTTACTTTAAGGAACTGTTAGATAGTAGAAAAGACCCTGGTTGTTTCAAACGAATACCAAAAGTGAAGAAAAATATCCCTTCTCTTACTAACCGAGCAAAAGAAAAATATCCCTTCTCTTACTAACCTAGCAAAAGAAAAACAGTGATTCGTCGACTTCCGTACATCAATTTAAATGGGAAATATTTCCCCCAATCTCGTGAATAAGAATTGTAATTTAATGGAAGTTTGTAACCACTTCCCGTCATGTTATCACAACCAGAATAATGTTACCTCGAGATTGGAGGCCAAACTTACCCAGGATAGTGAGTGAATCATGATTTTCCAATTTATACTTAGGCTTCATAGTATATTCATTAAGTTAGTATATTATAATTTGTTTTCCCCTGAGAAATTTGCCTAGTCGTCATAGCCGTTTGTATGTCTATTAAGAACATGAATCTAATAACCTAGCGACCCGCACCGGCCTCTCTATGGAGCGATTTACAAATATGGCGTTGTTTATGTTTACATCAAGTATATACATTGAATGGCTTAACGTAACTAACATAGGATTAATACTGTGTTGTCAACAAAGTCATCGTAAGTGAACCCCTAAAAGACAAAAATAGTTACAGTGGGTCATCCTTTAAAGATAAACATATGCCATCGCGGACTTTTTGTAGTAAGCCATGTATGCGCCTGAAAAGCAGATTTTCCAAATTTATTATACAACGTCAACATTTGTATGTTATACTTACATTAAATATTAATGTTTTATATACTCAAACCTTCCTTAAGAAGTTCACTAAATTAAGGCGAAAACAGCATCAAAATCCATCAAGTAGTTCAGAAGTCTTAACCGAATACACACACACTCGGTCGGGTGACTTTGGTTTATACTGTACTGTGAGGGAAATAATTCTGAGTAAGTTTTTAAAATCTTATATGATAGGAAGGTCTTAACCTCTTGATGAGGCCTTAACCCCTTGTTGACGGAGATGTCATTAGAGATGGAACCATACACATATGCAACACTAGTGTGACAGTTACAAATACGCACTTGTATTACCTGGGACTCGAACACTGTTGACGGATATGTCATTAGAGATGGAACCATACACATATGCAACACTAGTGTGACAGTTACAAATACGCACTTGTATTACCTGGGACTCGAACACTGTTGGCGGATATGTCATTAGAGATGGAACCATACACATGTGCAACACTAGTGTGACAGTTACAAATACGCACTTGTATTACCTGGGACTCGAACACTGTTGGCGGATATGTCATTAGAGATGGAACCATACACATGTGCAACTCTAGTGTGACAGTTACAAATACGCACTTGTATTACCTGGGACTCGAACACTGTTGGCGGATATGTCATTAGAGATGGAACCATACACATGTGCAACACTAGTGTGACAGTTACAAATACGCACTTGTATTACCTGGGACTCGAACACTGTTGACGGATGTCATTAGAGATGGAACCATACACATATGCAACACTAGTGTGACAGTTACAAATACGCACTTGTATTACCTGGGACTCGAACACTGTTGGCGGATATGTCATTAGAGATGGAACCATACACATGTGCAACACTAGTGTGACAGTTACAAATACGCACTTGTATTACCTGGGACTCGAACACTGT
Source organism: Dryococelus australis (assembly GCA_029891345.1). Lineage (NCBI taxonomy): Eukaryota > Metazoa > Arthropoda > Insecta > Phasmatodea > Phasmatidae > Dryococelus > Dryococelus australis. The sequence continues at coordinate 336,994,896 of CM056995.1, read as the reverse complement.
TGGCGGATATGTCATTAGAGATGGAACCATACACATGTGCAACTCTAGTGTGACAGTTACAAATACGCACTTGTATTACCTGGGACTCGAACACTGTTGGCGGATATGTCATTAGAGATGGAACCATACACATGTGCAACACTAGTGTGACAGTTACAAATACGCACTTGTATTACCTGGGACTCGAACACTGTTGACGGATGTCATTAGAGATGGAACCATACACATATGCAACACTAGTGTGACAGTTACAAATACGCACTTGTATTACCTGGGACTCGAACACTGTTGACGGATATGTCATTAGAGATGGAACCATACACATATGCAACACTAGTGTGACAGTTACAAATACGCACTTGTATTACCTGGGACTCGAACACTGTTGGCGGATATGTCATTAGAGATGGAACCATACACATATGCAACTCTAGTGTGACAGTTACAAATACGCACTTGTATTACCTGGGACTCGAACACAGAACTCGTACCGCAAGTTTCGCATGCGACCAGCTGCATGAAGGAGATAACACGAGTAGCATCAACATCGTTTGTAATCAGTCTAATGTTTCGGTAGACAGAGTTTACTAACCTAGAATATTTACACTACCAAAATAAGTGATTGAGCCTCTTAAATTATGTAGATTTACGTGGCCTGGCATAACTTTACTTGCGTAAGAAATCTTATGACAGTCAGTTAATTGGTTCCTAGAATAGGAAATAAATGTTCCAAAAATCATTTTTTAACCGTCGCAGCTATGAGAACAATACTCGACCTGCTGATATCTTCGGTATAACCTCTTGTAGAAATATCCGATTTTGGTGAACTAGATCTCTCTAAACCACGTGTATTCGCACGAAAACCACATGGGACTGTTGAGTTTACCTTGGCTCGCACAACAATTCCTCAGCTGCCTTTACAATGCAATGGGAATCGCCGCATACGAAGTTCATGGTAACCCACGAATCATGAAGCCTGCTGTATCGACTGTAGCCTCGAATAACTAAGGTAAACTCTACTCAGGTTAGCAACAATACAAGGTTTCTTATGGGAGAGTTTGGAATAGGGAAAATTTCCGCCACTAGGTGCGCAGGGCTCCAAAGGGGTCACTTTTAATTATAATTTTCAACTACGTGAAATTAATAAATATTTTTATTTATGGCAATTTCAACTATTTTTAACGTATAAAACAGCGAAATGCTTGTACATATATATGCGACACTAGCGCTTACCTAGTGACGGAAAATTCTAGTTGCCAAACTAAAAGCCTTGAACTTCCCAACCTGAGCAGAATAAATCTTACCAAAAATCCACTAGTTTTTCGTTAGTAATTTGTCGGAGAGATAAGAGATAAGTGTAACCGACCTACTTTTGTGATTTTTACAACCTGTAATCTGGCTCTAGGAAGAGTATCTCTCGCACGATTCCTTTTCTTGCTATCCACTTACACGGTAGCCTATAACCTCTGAACTTTCGACACGTTGTATAAAAGTTTGATGTAAAACTCACCTGAAACGGCTGTAATACAACACAGGTTTCCAGCAGTGGTGTAACATACAAGCTAACTTCATATATAGCTCTATGAAATCCAGCGTGTTTCCTCATTTTAAAGGGAAACTGTATGAATTGTTAATCTCAAGCATAGTCACTCTCTATGACCACTAACCATAGTCCTGTGTGTATATATATTATATATATATATACACACAGGACTATGTGTATATATATTATATATAGTCCTGTGTGTATATATATTATATATATATACACACACACATATACATACACACACTACCAAAACTGCTTTTGCTTGAAACATCCGCATACGTTCTCTTGAATCAAATAATATTGTTGAAAATTATATGTAGGACAAGCGCATAAGGCTATTTGACTGTCCAGACATCATCGGCACTTATTTAGTACACACAACCATCTCACAATAATATTGCTGTCGTAAGTTTTTCTGTGATAATGGTAGATTCAAATCCCTAGCTTGTTTAGAAACGGGTAACTATTTTGCTGCATAGAACAAATTCCAATTGTTTTTGTGCCATTTTTCATTCGGTCGGCTGCAATATGAATGAGTCGTGTGGGAGTCTCTGAAAATACAGCTCGAGCGTTCCTATACAATTTACGTGACTTTTAGAATATCAGTCATTCTTTTCAGTATGGTTGGCAAAGCTTGATGTTGGAATAAACAATCTCAACAACATCATTCCAAGTCAAAGCTTAAATAAATTATTAAACGGAATATATGCGTGTAGAAGAATAATATTTGCTACGAATACAGGATGTTGCAGAGTTGGTGGTCGTAAATTGAATGGGTGGTAGATATCGTGAAAACGAGCGTATTGTGTCAAGGGACATGTGTCCGGAAATGCCACCCTGCAAAGGTGCAGGCGCAAATTGGAGTCCCGCGCTCACCTGAGCGCCAACGCAGTGGGTCGCCTTCACAACAGGTGCTCGAAGTGTTGTCCGCCGATCTTGCCGCAGGCATTACATCGCCGAAGCATGTTGTCTCGCACTCTTGTGAACACTCGTGGTGCATCACTCAGCTGTTCGCAAGCCGACGTATTGGTGCAATCCACCTCCGTTTCAACCGACGTCACGTATAAGTATACGTGACGCTTTTAATGTTACCTCGCAGAGAGAAGTTCAGTGGCGTTAAGTCCATCTAACGAGGGGGGGCCAAGCGGCCGCGCCGCAACTCCCTACACGTCGTCCAAGATAGGTGTTGTTCAGATGCTGTCGCACAACACGTGTGGAATCGGCTGGGGTACAGTCGTGCGGAAGCCACATTGTTGTTCCTCACAGCTAGTGGCATATCTTCTAGCAGCTCCGGGGAGGGCGCGTTGAAGAAAACCGAGGTCAGCATTACCGTCGGGTCGCTGGGGAAGGGCTTGTTTCCTAACTAGAAGGTTTCGGACAATGTCCGCCGACACCGCTGGTGAGCGGTGTTGCGAGTTCCGTGCCGATTGTCCTCGCTCCAAGCGGGGCTGTCTCGACTGTTATACACACAGTCGAGAGTAAACATTGCCTCGTCGCACAAAAACACTGTTTCGCTCATTGCGGAAACTCGGTGAGCCTCAACGTCTGCACGTTTTTGACGGTGGTCGGGCTGCAACAGTTATTCGTGTACAACCTTCCGCAAGGTGCTGATACCAACGACTATGTGGTGCACTACGGCCCGAGTGCTAGCTGATGGGTGTTTGACCTTGTGCTCCAGAACATCTTCCTCGAAATGTGGCGTTGCGACAGTTCTCCTGTTGCCGACGTACGCTCTTCGTGAAATCCGGTGCCCAGTGTAACGCAGCAACTGGCCAAGATGTATGAAGGTCCTGCTATCCGGTACACGTATGTAGGGATACCTAGGCGCCAACCCAGACATTGGCTCATAGGAGGGGCGATCGCAGCGCATTGTAGTATAACGTTCAGGCCCACAGATGTCGGCAGTTGACAGACGCACTAGAAACCGGCAGTACGGTGTATGTACAGCGCAGTGGATGGGTGGTTGTGGCACGTTCGCGTGTTTGGCCTCGGACGATTAGTGCAGTGTTCGCAGTTGGCAGTTTAGTGAGTACATGTTTGCTATTGTGGATTTGGCGAACAACGACGACGTGATAGCATTTACATTCGCTGAGACGACTGATTTTCACTTGGTGTACGGGGAGGCCAGAGGAAGTGCAGCAGAAGCAGTGCGAATTTGCCAAGGTAGGTGCGCGCGGGATTCAAATGCGTGCGCTTATGTTTGCGCCTGCACCTTTGCAGGGTGGCATTTCCGGACACGTGTACCTTGACACAATATGTTTGTTTGCACGTTATATACTGTTCACGATAAAATGAGCACTCTGGAAAGCCCTGTTAAAAATCTTCTTGTATGCACGTCGTGTATTCTTCCGCCTTACATGAAATTAACATTTCCATGGGCCGCATCACTTTATTCATGCGTCGGTCAGGTGAATCTGTGAAATTATTAGGAAAGTAAATATGTTACAAATTAGACATTTTTTACAATTCGATGCAATATAAAAAATAATTAGCAAAGGAAATAATTTCAGGTATTGCAAATGGTTACCTAACACATTATTCGACGTTAAGATGTGGAACTACTTTCCATCCACCATTAACAACTTTACTGGGCGCATGTGTGGCCGTTAGGATTTTTTGTAAGGTTGATTTCGAAAGTGGTCAATTTATCGGGACCAGCCTTGTCTGCCACCCATTCGATTTATGACCACCAATTTCCGAACATTCTGTATATATGTGGCATTGTGTTCAGATCGTCTATGTTATTTGTAGGTCCGTGGGCAAAGCAGTGGAACTTAGGAACCAGTGCTTCGCGTTCAAATATCTGCTGAGTCGTATATGACATTTAATTTTTACCAAACGGCGTGTTATGACTCGACAAAACGCTAGCATAACCAAACTTGTGAAAAATGTAATTGGTAAACTGTAGTGAAATTCTGATAATCATGTCAAAGAAATGAAATATGTTTTAGCAACAGTGTGAAATGTTCTCTTGAATTGCCCAATAGTGTTGCACACAAATACGTGCAGTTTGATAAGTGGAAACAAAATGTGGGTAACAATTTATTTTTTCTATGATCGGATACTTGTTTCGCCGTATACAAACTTTCCATTTGTTTGGGTCAAAGAAATCTTATTTACCACTCACGTTTATTTTTCTGAGTGGCCTTCAGACATCTTCAGACGTACTAGTTTCATTATTTTTTGTATAAAATATGTTATTCCTTCTTGAAAGTGTAAAATATTAGAAGCGAATTTTAACTCATTGTGGTTGCTTTAGTGAAGTTTGGCTACAAGAAGACACAGCACATAAGACTGCAGTATCTCATTTAGTGGGTATTAGTAACTCGTGCTTGAGCATGCGACAAATACTTTACGCAGTCATTGTATCAAACTCTTTTAATAGTGAATTTTCTTTTTCAGATGTCAACAAGAGCCTTCTTCGACCAACAACTCTCGCTGTGTTGTTACTGAATCGCACGGAGCGAGAAGAGAGACTATCGAACTTCTTGCCCGCAAAGCAACTTACCACCCACCATGAATTGCATCAATCCCCACAAATTTGATAGTCATATACAAATAGTTTTTCACGGCCTGATTTTTACCAGAGAGAACAGCTTATTTTAGTATTCAACTTTTCAGCACGAGCAGAAGTAACTTGGAAGATATTTTTAATATTTATTCTTATAGAAATTTCTACGCTGCTTGTATTCAGACTTTTTTCGGAAGACCAAAAGGATTTGTGCACAAGAAATTATCTACAATAAAACAGCTTTATTTATAGTAAGGATTTTTCAACTGTGACCTATTTTTCGACGGACGAAGTGGCCGAAGAAGTGGTTTTCCTTTCTGGCATGTGTGGACAATAGCCCATACGGTACCTCATCTCCTGAAGGAACAAGGTAGAGTGCACGTGGAGTATTTGTGTCGACTGTTGAGTGTTTTTGGTGTTGTGCTTCGGTGTTGGTCGTCATCCCGGGAGAAGGTGGGCGAAGGTGGGCGAAGATCGCCCAACCCCACCCGTTGTGCTTGATCGGTGTTGACACTAGATCGTGTCGCGTCGTACCTTGTGAGTGTTGCGTCCCCCGACCCCCCTTCTGCCTGCTTTGTACAAAAAAAAATGATATAATAGACCTCTCCTGTGTGTTGTGGTGTCTGCCTGCCCCGCAGAATTTTAGATCTCGATCATGTGTAAGTAGACGTTACTGTGAAGTTCTTGTGTTCATTTGTTCATCTTTGTGACTAATCTCTGGCTTCTTTGAACGCATGGCTATGCATGGATGGGATGGGAGGCCTGGGAAGTCCCTAGTTCATTTGGTGGTGGGCATCCACAAACTCCACGGTCTAAGTCTAATTTTAGCGGCTGTTTTTGTGCGATGACATTTGGCTCGGTTTATGTACGAAACGGTTCCTTCTTTCTGATCTAAATGAGGTAGAGGGATAGAAATCATGTCAGAGGTAACACATTTGTTTGAAGGGCGTAATAATATATTATAATGTATTTTCAGGTTTTAGTAGCTTTCTGTAAAAACGTTTAATAGTTTTCGGAAAGAAATAATTATATACCTTCGCAGATTACACCTGACAAAGACAGCCTAATAATGTGTTCGCTGTTTGTTACAAGAATATACCTATGACGCTAATCACGAGAAAGAAAAAAAAATTATAACACACCTCAGGTGTGAAAAAAATTGCAACGGCTTCTTTTCTCTTTTCCTCAAAGGTTCTGCCACGATCTGTCAATTTCAATTCCTGGGTAATGTCCGAAACAGGACTAATTATTTGGGAGTTGCAAGCTCATCCCCACTGCCAACGAACTAGCGAAATTTCCCAGGCCCTTGTTATGCATGGAAATTTTTTGTCGTGAATGTGGGGGCAGTTGCATGACGGGGGATTTAATGTAAATGTATATGTATGTCCGCACTCAGATGCGATGGTCGCACCCGGGCTGGTGGTGGCACGACGAGCTGCGTCGGGAGTTATTAGCATACCGTCCGCGCGCGTGACAGGAATTATTCGACTCCATTGTAGTGCCTTGGACGCTGTTCGGGCGAGATTCGCCACAGCGCGCTGCATTAATTCCAGATGATCCACGTATCGAAATTCCTACACGTGACTGGGAAACATGCATGGTACAGCAGTGTCGTCTGCTTGCTCACTACGACCATACAAGTACGAATTTCCCTTATTGAATAACAATATTTATTTTGTAATATAGAACATGTATATTGATATTTTAAGTAGTGCTAGTGATATTAAAAGAATGGCAATTATTTTATCCACCACTAGGTGAAACTAAAGGACAAAAGAGGAAATTTTTATGAAACAAAGTTACCTATATTGCATTAATCAGTTGCAAATTAAATTATTTGCTTATTAAAGTTTGTGGCTTCCCGTTCAACTTTTCAGTTTCCTATCTCTTCAAGTATATCTATCTTAAAACTAGAATTCAATTTACAGTGCAATACTGACATGCCGTGATTGTGGTATCTCGCTTTTCGCCATACCTTAATTATATAGTTTAGATATAGATATAAAAAAAAATGGCGCGTACACAAAAATAAAACCCCAAATATTATTTCTCAATAAATAGCTTCTTACACTTCTTTCCTCCTCCAATCTTATTGGCCCAAGGTCTTATGCACAAGGCGCGCAATATAACAACACAATTTCATACAAAGGGGCTACGGTTGTGTAATGGCCAGACTACTCGTCTCCCATATAAGCTAACCGGGATCAATTTCCGGCGGAGTCGCCCCTGGATTTTCGCAATCGGGAATCGCGCCGGACGATGCCGTGAACCTGTTAACTTTATTCATGCGCCAGTGAAGGGAAATTGTGAAATTACTGTGAAAATTAACATTGAACAAATTTTCTAACCCGTGCATTTATGTGAGTAAAAAAAAAAAATCAGAAAGCGAAATAGATCATCGTAGTATTCACAAATGTGTACCTAATACTTTTAGTTCAGCGTTGAGACGTAGAACTACATTCTACGCGTTGTTACCATCTTTAATGGACGTATGCCACAATGCACGAACGTTAAAAATACACGCATGTAGGGGCAGCGACATTTTTCAAGGGTTGATTTCAAAAGTCCTTACTTTATCGCAAAAGTCTTTAAAGGCTGTTCACTTTAAAGTGAGCACTTTTGAAATCACCCGTATAAAAATGTCACTGCCCCTGCCTGCACACGTTTTAACGAGTGCACTGAGTGACATGCGTCCAGCGAAGTTGGTAACGATGGATGGAAAGTAGTTCCGTATCTTAACGTCGAATAGAAAGTGTTACGCAACTATTTGTGAGAACTAAAATTATTTATTTCGCTTTCTATTTTTTATGTAGCGAAGTGTAAAATGACCATATTTGAAAAATAATTACTTTCTAATAATTTAAGTTTCACTTGACTGACGCACGAATAAAGTGATGAGGTCCGTGGCAATGTTATATTTATATGTGGCGGAAGAATACACAACGTGCAAACAAGTAGATCTTAAGGAAGTCTTTCAAAAGTCTCATTTTACCGTGAAAAGCCTGTATATGTTGTTCATGGTAAAATGAGCACTTTTAAAAGCCTTGCTTAGTGTCTATTTGCATACACATTGTGTTTTCCTTCGCCTTATTTAAAATCAACATTGCTGTTAGCTTCATCATATTATTTATGCGTTGGTCAAATGGAATTGTTAAATTATTAAGAACGTAAATACTTTATATGTCTGCTCATTTTTACACTTCGATGCATTTAAAAAGCAGAAAGCGAAAGAAATCATTTAATTGATTACAAATGGTTACCTACCACTTTTTATTCGACGTTAAGATATGGAACTACTCTCCATTCAACGTTATCAACTTCACTCGGTGCATGTCACTCAGTGCACCCGTTAAAATATATGCAGGCAGGGGTAGTGACTTTTTTCTGAGGTTGATTTCAAAAGTGCTCACTCAAAAGTAAACAGCCTTTAATAAGACTGTTCACTTTTGAGTGAGCACTTTTGGGGTCCTACACTGAGAAAAATTTTATGTTGAATCAAACAAGATTTGTCTGATGGAAGAAAATTATTTGTTTTTATAAGGGAGATTAAATATTTTGTTGCTGAAACCAAATTATTTTGTTGTTCTCATTTGGTTACCCCAAATTATAAGATTTTGTCTGTGCAACTAAATGTTTGTTTGGCTACACGTATATCATACTGTTTTGGCCGATATTAAAATATTTTACAAGCTCGACCGAGGTTCGAGTCTAGATCACCTGCGTACGAGCGCTACACTATATATATATATATATATATATATATATATATATAATATATATATATATATATTATATATATATATATATATATATATATATATATTGCAAATATTGGGGAACGTGTGCAAACAAATATTTCAAGTTTTACAGCTTTACTTGTCAGTTTCTTGTTGCATTCTTCTATTAATGTGTGTATACGATCGTTAAGCATCAATAGATACACAAACAAACACAGTTACGATCCAAAGTGTCACAAAAAAATACAAAATAACTCTCCAGCTGTGGCCATGTAAATATATACAATTGATTCAACAAAATATTTAGCTGACAGTCTAATTTTTTATTGGCCCGACACAGCGATTTTGTTTATTCAAACATACATTTTGTTAGACGAACAAAAGTAATTTTGTTTGCTTCTCAAATTTTGTTTGCTCAAAGATATATTTTGTTGGGGCGACCAACTATACATTTTGGCCCTATAAAAACATATACTTCGTTCGATTTTTTTTATCAGTGTAGTCTCTTATTTCCTATCATCCATTTGTTTACCCTACCACCACTTTTCAAGATAAATATTGCCACGTAAGTAATAAACACAGTGCATATATTTCACCTGACTCAAAATTAATCGTCAAAGGCTACAATAAAACATATTTATAGGCTATTATTCCAAATGAGAGTTTTTAAAAAAGTACTCATTTTACTGTAGTCATCGGCAAGGGCATGCATAAATACTGGGCGGAAACAGCAGGGGAACGTAAATCCAAGTGGCAAGTTTCGATCCCAAGGCAGGAGAGTTACGTCACGCGGGTTGACCATTCTCCGCGGTGAATGATGGAACGCTTGTTCAGTGTGGCTGGGCCGGTAGGACTAGAGGCGATTTGAACCAACTTGTCCTTCTCGGTTGTAAGGCTTAAGCCTCTGGAACTCCTTCAGTTTCTGCGGGTTTTCCTGCAGGGCCTAAGTTTCCTTGGAGCTCCATCTCGCCCGTGCCGCACGCGGGAACGCTAAGGGCGACACGGCTGTGCGTATCGCACACATCGTATCCTCTACGCGCAAGGCACTGAACTGGCGCGCCGCCTTAAGGATGTTCAACTGCCAAACTTGATTTTCAATATTTTTAGAATATTTTGAAATTAAGTTTTACTACATCAAATAGTTAATTAATGTAATAGTTTTCCATCAAATCATGGAAAATTGATATACAAAGATTAAAGTCAGAAAATGCACGAATTTCCTATTAATATGTATTGGCATACTAATTTTAAAGTTTTGCATAATTATAATGTGTGGCTACAGTCTAAATGAGTTGTTAATATCTTTAGAATAAGATCGAGAAATTTCATGGAATTTATTCCAGTAGTTCAGCGGTAATTTTATTTTAATTTTTACAATGGAATTGAAATCCAAAATAGCAATAAGTTAAACCCTAATGGCAGGCGAACAAAATGTCATAGTTCCAAGAAATTCCTCCTTGGTGTTATTAAAAGTACAAAGAAAAACACTTTAGCTGAATTCAATTACTGTGCTCGTAAAAATGTTTGGTAACTATATGCAAAATGAGCACTTTTGAAAGCCCTGGTTAATATATCTACTTGAATTCACTTTGTGTATTCTTCCGGCTTATGTAAAATTAACATTGCGTAGGTCTCATCACTTTATTGATGCGTCGGTCAAGTGAACCTGTGAAATTATTAAAAAAGTAAATATTTTACCAATATGTTCTTTTTTTGCACTTCGATGCATTAAAAAAAAAAAATCTGGAAGCGAAAAAAAATATTTACGTTATCACAGATGGTTAACCTACACTTTTTATTCGACGTTAAAATTTGGAACTACTTTCCTTCCGTCGTGACCAACTTTACTGGGCGCATGTCACTGAGTGCGCCCGTTAAAATGTATGTAGGTAGGGTCAGTGTCATTTTTCTAAGGTTGATTTCAAAAGTGCTCACTTTATCGTGAACAGCCTTTACACGCAGTGCGGCTAGAACATTACACTCCAGTTCAGAGCCTTGCGCTTAGCGGCGATGGTGCACTTGATGTTTGTGGCAGTGTCGCCCTTATCGCTCCCGCACATCTCGGACTCAAACGCGGGAAATAAACGGGAAATTCGCCATTTCTTCAACTTTTTTGAATCAAACCTTTCAAAAATCTCCCACTGTATACGATGTTTAGTTATTTCTAACATATGCCATATATCACAGGCGTTTTATAATTGTGTTCATAAAAGTTCCTTTTTTTTTTCTGTTAAATTTAAATGTTGTTCATATTTTATCTATAAATTATAATGCTTCATTTATTTAAAAAATCTAATAAGAAGCATTAAAAACACGTGTGTTGGTAGCACCTAGTAAGAAATAGTTCTTGCACAAATTACTTTTACACTTAGTGCGCACGAATACGGTGCGTTGTCCCCTTGGTGTTATTTTTTTGACTTAGTTAAATTTAGTTCGTACGAGTCGGAGGAATACGTTGGAAGTAGAAGCCAAGCAGGGCTTCAGAAAAGGCTCAAGTAATCGTGAATGGATTATAGGCGGGAACCTTACTATATTTTGATGGGGTTATAGACTTTTGACAGTATTGTCCATCAAAATTTCAATTTTTTTGCTGACCTCAAGTTAATGCTCTTTTTGTTTTAAAAAATATTACAAAATATTTAAAATCTACCTCAATAAGCAGGCAGATAATTAATTTTAATGAACTGGTCATAATTAGGCTTCTTTGTTGCTATTCACGTTGTACAGAAAAAAAAATGCATTTCATGCTAACAATTTTTTTTTGTGGCGAACGAGAATTTTGTTGTTGCGGCGACAAAATTGTTTGTTATTAGTGAATAATCACTAATTTCTGTTTAATTCGGGAAAAGGGGGGGGGGGGGTTGACAGTGAAGGTAAGTAGGAATTCCATATACTCATCATTTCTAAACAACAAAAAAATGGTTGTCAAGCAGTTCTAGATATTTTTTCAATGTATATTATGTAATCTATGTGAGTTATTGTAATTATTATTCTTGTTCGGAAACACTATCCTCAGGATGGTGGACTGCAATAATGTCAAGAACTGGACTGCAATTTGTATCTCGAGGAAATAGCACTGCACATTTCTACAAGTATATAGGCGTTTATTACAAATAGATCTGATTTAACTTCACATACAGTAAAACCTGTGACTGCATGATAACATCTCCAGATAAGATAAGGCAAAACATAAACGTTTATAGTATTGGGCCGAGTCGAATTATGCATTCGATATGCCGCGATTTCCCGTTTATAATGAGAGTTTTAGACGGATTTATTCTCTTATTTGGCTCTTACGCAAATACTATGGACAACATTACAGAAGAAATAGAAAAATCACAGATTACAAATACTAAGAGAGCAAGTTTATTTGTGACTTTCTTAGTATAAGCTAATAAGGAAATATTCTTTTCCAGGCGTCTATAATTCCTTGAGGGTGAAACATTGTTGCTAAGACACGTTAAAAAAAACTATTCTTTGGCTAATTATTTACGCTCGTAGCAACGTTGGCATGAAAGGGAGACTGTGAGTAGGAATAATAATAATGAATGTGATTTAATTGTTTATCTAATGCCACAAATGTTCAGATTTGAGTGTAAAAATTCGACAGAAGACGTGTCTCATCTCTTGGCGAACAAGCTAAAATGGATATTATATTCTAAGATGATCAAATCACATCTGATTTTTTTTACTTCGAAAACTCTTAGCTTATTGATTACAGTGCATGGCATCCGAGACATATCCACAACTGTAAGAATCCCTTGAATGTGCAATGTTGAGTTGCAACGTATAAAATGCTACATTCGAAAGGAAGTCAATAAACATTACACCGGGCAATTGAAAATCCACATCGCTGTTATTTGTTGTTAAAGCAACTTACCTTTACATATGCTAAAAAATTGTAAACATGTATGAGGCAGGTTAATTTATTTTAGAGGACTTATGTAATTTCTGTATGCATGTGATTTCCACGAATGATTACACTCTAAAATTGTTTGTAGTTTAAAGAAAATCCTTGGAAGCGCAGTTAACAAGGAAATCCTTTGCAAAACTACAAATAGTTTTTTTTTGTAAAATCGGCAAAAGATTTGTTTGTTATATTACAACTTACGTTACTGAGAATTGTACGCAAAATTAATTTTTTTTACCCTAGAAAAAAAATGTGATGAATTAATATCAGAGAAAAAAGAAAGGAATTTCAAAATGTGATTTACGGAAAAAAATTACACTATTGCCAGCACGGGGACTGGAACCCAGAACCCGTGTATTATTAACCGGCACCCTTAACCACAACACCAACTTAACTCACGAACATTACAATTATTTTTTAAGTATATATAGCCTAAAGTGCCAACCAAATAATAATGACGTAATTTGGTTAAGAAGATTATATAGGATTATTTCATTCTGTCTGTTCTGTTGTTGAGTTAAGAGGTTTGGACAGCTCTTAACGAGTTCTTGAGAACCGATTTAAGAGTTCTGTGTAGCTGAGAAACATTAACAGCTAATGAATAATACGGTTAAGTTTTATTGACATTGTCGTTTTATTGTGATTACTAGCACCCCCCCCCCCCAATACCTCATGCGACTACCCGTGTCTATCCGTGACTATCTGTGACTACCCGTGACTGCCTGCGACTACCTGCGAATACTTTTGATTACTTGTGACTACATGCGACTTACCGCGACAACTTGCGACATTTTCTTGTAACGTTGTTTCAATATATCTTTAATCGTTTCGGTAGAGCATGCTTAGGAAGCAGCCAAGTAGCTCATTTTTCTCCGACTTGATTTACAAATTTTGAAATTTCTCAAGAATTTTTTTAAAAATTAAACTTAGCCTTTGTCCATCTGAAAGAATGTAGCTTTCCAACAGTGAAAGTATTATAAGACTCGGCACTGTAATTTCCGCGATTAGCCGTTACATATACACGAACAAACTCAAATTACCTCTTCATAATATTAGCATAGATTTGAGTGGTTTCAAGTGTTCTACGTTATTCAAACTTGCAATAAATTTCTTTTTGCATGCAACTACACTTTAAATTACCCATAGTTTCCGCACAAACAGCTATATACGGTTTTACGTTGTTGAGCATCCGCCATTTTGCCGAAGTTCGTGGATACGTGTCAGTATAGTACAGACATTTCTTGAGATCTATTACAAACACAGCCCTTGTAGTTTTACAAACGAGTAGTTTTACAAGAGAAACCTTTGTACTGTTACAATCATATGTAAAATTACAAACAATTTCTCAGTAAAAATTACGTTTTTTTTACAATGTAAAATTGTATTAATTCCTTTATACGTAGTAATCCCTCTAAAATAGGAAAAGCTAGTTTATTAATTAATTATAGCAACTGAATTAATCATCTTTACGGTAAAGAGTATTCGAGTAATTTTGGAGAATAAAAGTTTTAAATAAAATAATTTCGGAAGTGTGTATCCGTTGTTAGAAAACACGACAGTGCTAACGAAACTGAAAGGAATACGGAATGAACGAATAGCACAAGACCTGGCGTTACGTAAAAAAATAAGGAAAGTATTTTTTACGAAATTGTATGGTCATATGAAACTGAAAATATCAGACGATAGGGGATGAAAACAATTCGCTGATCAATCTCAGTATTGCACTTTTTCTTCTTTGAGTTATTAATTTGAGGAGAATTCTAAAAGTGAGTTCTGTCATCATGTTCCACAGATTAAATTCAGTTGTTGTGTCAACATTTGAAGAAATATATATAGCTCGGACTTTAAATTATTGTTTTATACATAAGGTAGGCAAAATACACGCTCTCAAAGGGGCAACTTAAAGCCTTATGAAAGATTCAAGTTAAAGAGACTATGTCAGACAATAAAATGTTTAAAATTACCTGCGTAAGTATTTGCTTCGTTAAAATTGTTAATGAGAAATTTGTGCTGAAATTAAGTATTTTAAATATCGTAAAGAAATCCTAAGTTTTGTTTGGTCAAAAATCGCCAAAAACTAATGCACATATTTAATGGAATCATTATGTTCTAATGTTAAATATTTTGGAGTAATAATTTTATTGTATTTCGGAAATTAATAAGTTAATATTTATATGTTCCACTCAAAGACGGACAAGGACGCTTATTTAATCAGAGTAGCGTTTCACGGGAAATTCACTCCAAAAGTGTTTGGCGGAGAACTACTGATAATTAAACAATTGAATAATAGGTGGTAACTTATTTTGATTTCTGGCGCTTTCTCTCGCATGGCTACGAGTGTAAGTGAAATCCAAAGCCACTTTTTTTTATCGACGTAGCTCTCTAGTGTCGTGGAAAATTATATATTCTTAAAAAAGAGCGTATTCGCAGCAGTATAAAAAATTCAGATAGTGATAAATATAATGCACCTACGCGAAATAACGTGAAGAAACCATACCTACTCTACAACTATTTAATTCACAAGTTTGTTCCGACAATATTCCTCTTTATTTTTGTGGTCGTTCCATGTGAAATCATTATACCGCTGGTGAATTTTCTTAATTCATAAAACATAAAATTGCATTAAAACTTCGACGCTCCTGGTATGAATGGGTTTACTTCAACTAACTGAACTCTGGTTTTCCACAGTCTCTAATAATTCACCTTATCTGATAATGAATGTAATATTATTTTACAGGGAGGCGCCCTAAGCCAAAATGCGTCGAAAATGCAGATTTGACTCTCTCGAGAGCAGATAAGCGACATTCACTACAAAGCCCTAAACACAATCCCCCCCCCCCGCATAAATAATAATTTTTTCTTGTGTTTTATTTTTAAAAATACAAAAACAGTGGAATAATCGTGTAGGCTCACGGAGGCAGCTTTCCTAATGGAGAGACATGCAAACACTAAAGAGAGTTGACCTCTACTGCAAATATCCGCATAATGGTGATCAAATACTTTGGCCACATCGTACCCTACAAATTAAGAAAATACTCTTTATAGCGAAAAATTTAGAAAATGCCGTCCTTCGCAGTTCCGCAAAGAAAAAGTGCCCAGAAATATTACCATTTAAAAGGCTTTTCCTAAATCCCGAAAATGAGCAATGTCTAGAGACAGGAAATGTTGAAATATGTTCACGAGCATTGTCATTTTAACATGTAGAGAATTTTACCAAAAAATTGGGTACCCTGCTCCCAAAGCACCAATAAGATAATAATGCCGTACTTCATATAAACTTCATCTCACATGCCTAAATCTATAACCGGCCTTGGTGAGCAAAGAAAAACTTACGCTTAGAATCATCTAGTGTATGAAGTTGTTGTAGCACCGTAAAAATTAAAATGTGAATGGAAGATTTATCGTAAACTCCGTACCATTTATATGACTCCGTACCAGTTACATATTTATATGAAATATAAGCTATATTTCACAGCGCTTAATGATTTTCCGTGTGGGCAATTGATTCGCAAACCGTGTTATTGTTCTAGATTAAGAATGGTTCTTATTTCTAGACGTGAACACACAGTTAGGATAACGTAACCAGTGCTGTGTTGACTAAAATTACAACGTCCGTCGTAAAACTTATTATATGATACGCCTGAAATATATTAAAACTGGTCTGAAAAGGTTAATTTTTAAAATATTCGTTCGGCCATTAAAAATATATATATAAATAAATATAATTGTGACGTTAAAACTTTAATTACTGCATACTCTGACGTCATCAAAGCACGCGGTTAGTGAAGCTAAAGCTGTTCACGATAAGGTGAGCACTTTTAAAACCAACCTAAGAAAAATGTCACTGCTCCTACCTGTATATATTTTAACGGGCACATTGAGTGACACACTGCCAGTAAAGTTGGTAACGATGGAGCGAAAGTAGGTCCATATCTTGACGTCTAATGAATTGTCTTGGGTAACCATTTATAAAAACTTAAATTAGGTCTTTAGTTTTCTGTTTTTTTTTTTTTTTGTGCAGCGAAATGTACAAATAAGCAGATTAGTAAAATATTTACTTTTCCACTAATTTCACAGTTTCACTTGACTGACGCATGAATAATGTGATGAGGCCCATGACAACGTTAATTTAACAAAACGTGGAAGGCTATACTACGTATATACTTGTATGCACTACGTGTATACAAGTGGATCTTAAGCAGGGCTTTCAAACGTGCTAATTTTACCGTGAACAGCATATGGCAGTTAGTATTGATAACGAATGTTAGCGCGCAAAGCGAGGACCGGTAATACATTCGAAGCTCGCCTGTGCAGCGGAAAAAAAAAAATTGTGGCCTGTCCAGCAGCCATAGAACATATTTTTAAAATTTTTAATTTTTCAGCACAGCTGCACACGGCCTCCGTTTTAGTGCAATCGCTCGGAAAAGCGATTCTCGACCATAGGTGATCGTGATCGCATTTTTAGCGTAATGAAATTTAATGCAGATGAGTCGTGGCGAATTATATTTCAATAATTTATTGTGTGTTCAGTTACGTCGGTTTTCGATATCACAGTTGTTTAATACGTTTTAATTAGCAATTACTGAAAAAAAAAGTATTGTTTTACCATGGCTAGATAATACAAATGTCACCTCTACAGGTTAGTTCTGAATTTTGTAACTATATGAAGTGTATCGAAATTCGTTTTTAAAATTTTCAAATCTTGCAGAGACAACGGAGTAGATAATGTTTTGAACCCATGCCCGAAAATGTGCTATTTCACATCTAAAACAAAAGCAATTATTTTAAAATTAAATACGACAAATTGCTTTCACTGGGACAAAGAGCCATTACCTCCTCGGCAGGCTACATAAAATAGACGCAGGCTACATAACACAGACGTATCAAGTTTACCTTTGTGGTAAACAACCCGCAATGACGAGAGGCGAGATATTTTACATGGAATGTTGCGATGTTCACATTGTTTCACCCATCTCCTGCCCCGCCGGTCGAGAGCTGCAGTTACAGAATGTTTGTTACTTGTCACGTTGCCACGCAGAACGAGTATGAGGTCGAGTGTACGCGCTATTTGCGCAAAACCCATCTCCGTGTCCCAACAGTGAAATGCTACTCTACTTAAACGGCTATCGTAAACGCCGTGCGGTGCACTCTAAGAAATTATTTGTAAATTTACCATTTCAGTGTATACCTGTAGTGGCAAGTGTGAGTTGTAAAATATTTTCCCATACATCCAGGGTAACGTTCCTAAAGTTACTCGGGAAAGAGTCAAATGCGTAGGGAAGTCCCCAATTTGTATAGTAGCGATGCTCAACATTCCCATATTTTAAGCTTGATATATAAGTACTATTACGATACACTTATAAAGGTTAAAAACTTCCATTATCGTTTAGGAAGTTTACCAGAATTTTTATTATAGTGTAGGATTTGAGATTAGAAATTTGTTTGGAGAACAAGTGCTTCTAGGGGTTTTTATACTTCACCTAATCTATTCGTAATTAATTTTGAATTAATTAACATCGGTAAAAGTATTTTATTTCATACAATAATGCTTTTATGTTAAAAGTTACGATATAAACAAACGCGTTCATCAGTGCTGACCATGGAAATTTGACATCCGTATTGTTGGGAACATGGGTACATGCGTAGAACATGAAAAATCGGTGTAGCTCATCTTTAGTCTATGATTTCCCATTGATTATCTGATGAATCGTGGTTTAATACACGTCCACCAGTACGCCGACGTTATTTTATTCTATCGCGCAGATCGATATAATGAACAAAGTGATAATGGCCTCCATAAAGAGTAATTCCCACGTCGCGTAGCGCCATCACTTACCATTGTTATTGCCACAGCTTTTCAGCATTAGACTGTTTTATATGTTCTGTGCGGCAAATCAATTGATCTTCCAGATTAAGCATGGCTGCGAGCATTGTAGCATGTTGGGTAATGTGAGCTGCATAGGCACAAGCATTACCATGTTGCAAAATGGCACCGGGGATGCTACGACGAAACGATCAGAAATGGAGCCGCAGAGCCCATTTTACGTTAATGTATCTGTGCTCTCGCTGCGCCTTCAGTAAACACAAGAATTATTCGTCAACTAGATGTGAGAGCACCCAAAAACCATAACAATCGTCATCAAGTTGGTTACTACAAACTATTCCGAAGCCCTGCTAAAGTTCTACTAAAGGCCGTGACATGGCTACGAGCATTGTAGCATGTTGGGTAATGTGAGCTGCATAGGCACAAGCATTACCATGTTGCAAAATGGCACCGGGGATGCTACGACGAAACGATCAGAAATGGAGCCGCAGAGCCCATTTTACGTTAATGTATCTGTGCTCTCGCTGCGCCTTCAGTAAACACAAGAATTATTCGTCAACTAGATGCGAGAGCACCCAAAAACCATAACAATCGTCATCAAGTTGGTTACTACGAACTATTCCGAAGCCCTGCTAAAGTTCTACTAAAGGCCGTTTACGATAAAGTGAGCACTTTTGAAATCGACCTTAGAAATACGTCACTGCCCCTACCTGCATATATTTTAACGGGTGCCCTAAATGACATGTGCCCAGTAGAGTTGGTAACAATGGATGGGAAGCAGTTCCATATTTTAACATGGAATAAAAAGTGTTCGGCAACCATTTCTGAAAACTTAAGTTATTTCTTTTGCTTTCTGTAATTTATTTATTTATTTATTTTCATTTAATGCATCGGGGTGTAGAAATGAGCAGATTTGTAAAATATT
Organism: Dryococelus australis; assembly: GCA_029891345.1. NCBI lineage: Eukaryota > Metazoa > Arthropoda > Insecta > Phasmatodea > Phasmatidae > Dryococelus > Dryococelus australis. Next base: position 336,975,440 of record CM056995.1, on the reverse strand, counting down.
TACTTTTCTAATTATTTCACAGTTTCACTTGCCCGACGTATGAATAAAGTAAAGAGGCCCATGACAATGATGATCTTACTTTCATAAGTTGGAAAAATACACAATATGCATACAATTATATCTTAGGCAGGGCTTTCAAAAGTGCTCATTTTTACCGTGAATGGCCTATAACAGGCTATTACTTAGCGTCATACAAATGAAACTACAAAGTCTAGAATATTTGACCAAAGAGACAATACACTACATTCGTGCGTACTCATTTTAATAATAATTTGCATGATAACTATTTCTTACAAGGCGTTACAAATACAGCAAGTGTGTGTGTGTGTGTGTGTGTGTGTGTGTGTGTGTGTGTGTGTCTCTCTCTCTCTCTCTCTCTCTCTCTCTCTCTCTCTCTCTCTCTCTCTGTTTTCATTAATATTAACTAAAAATTAAATATTTGAATTTATGCATGACATTTGTCTAAATATAAACTACTTTCATCTTAACAGAAGTATAAAACGTTTGTAATGCACATTATATTTAGGAGAAAATGCAACACGTCCTACACGGGATAATGTTTCAAACGTTTGATTAAAAAAGAGAGAAATTGCCGTAAACATAAACAGACCATTATTGGATTGTCGTCTGCTGCGTCAAGCACCGACGCGACACTCAGGTTGAAACGGAACTGATCAGACAAAACAAAGTGTTGCCAATAATCTTGCCTTTACTTGTGGTGCTTACCGCCCTATTCTCGACTTGGCAAACGGTGACAGACAGTCTCATAGAACACCGTTCCAGGAATCCAGTCTAATTTAAGTACCACACGGTAAAAAAAAATTTTTCTGGTAAACTTCTTAAACTGTAATGGAAGTTTTTAACCTATGCAGAGTATGGAAATAATACTACTCGACAGGCTGAAAAGTTGGGAATATTTAGCATTGCTACTATACGAAGTTGGGAATATTTAGCATTGCTACTATACGAAGTTGGGAATATTTAGCATTGCTACTATACGAAGTTGGGAATTTCCCTAAACCTTTGACTCTTTCGTGAGCAACTTGTAGCAATCCCCCTTCCACCTAACCATACTACTGGTCTACTACAGTACTTCGCTCTGAATCCTGAAATCAGTTATTGTATGTTAAAGCCATCATCTTAGGAGGGGGGCTACTCAAGGGGTGCGTAACTCTAAGACGGATTGGTAGACCAGAATTCATTTAACACAACGCCTTTATTATAGCAATTACTACATGTTTGAGATAGTCGTTAATAATACAACACTGGATTACACAAATATAACACTTGAGCAATAATACATTAAGTTACAAGTTATTCTAGTTCTCAAGAGTTTAAGTGAGTCTACCTAACCTTGCCAGAGATATTACGTTATGAAGATTGGGTAACAGCGACTCGAGAAACAGCGTCACGCCTAACTGCCACGTGGATTTATGCTCGGCATATAGCAGACTGCAGTATTGCCTAGAGCTCCTCTTGGCCTGGTATATAGTGATGCCTTCTGCTTCGTGGTCGACTTTGACGAGTATTATACTGACTGACTTCTTGCATGGTTGGTGATCGTCTGGGTGGGGGGGGGGGGGTTGCGCACTGTGCGTCGATTATATACACACCAGGTCCTCGGCTATGTGGAGCATGTTTTACAAACTACTATCTTGCTCCACAAGCTATACTCCGTCTAACCTTAGGAGATTTGTGTGCGGCGCCTTGGTGGCCGCTACAAACTTTAGGAATGTCACTATGCATGTATGGGAAAATAATGTATAACATCTGTGCTTTGTCACTGTACGTATACGTCTACATGGTAAATTAAAAAATAACCTCTTAGAGAGTGTGGATTATCCCCGTGTTTACCCCCCACCCCCTTGCAGTGAAGACTCCACAGACTGTACGATCTCTTGTATGTTGCACCGAAAATTTGCTAGTGCAATGGAGATCCTCTGTATCTGGAGGGGCATGACATCCGCCTATGCACTCACCATGCCACACTGGTGATGCACTGCCAAGATAATATCCATACACCGAGCTGTCCATCCGGCATCGTTCATTCCGACAAAGCGACCTCACCAGATAGGTCAAGATGGTTGTATCATCCTTGTGTATGGGCCCCATGGATTGTTGATTTCCATAGCACTGACAGTCACCGTCTTGCTGCCAACGTCACATAGTTTTATTCCCACTAGGATTTGACGTCATTTAGCCATGCACGTTTGATCACTCGTACTCAATGTATCACCGATGGGGTTTGCAAAAGGGCGATCTTGTATGGGTGTAGCAATTCCCATGTCCGAAAGTGTAACTCCATCTAGAGAAAACCGTATCACAGGCATGCCTACCTCACTGAAGGCCGAAGTAATTCTATTTAATGTCATTTATTACCGTGAAAGTTTATAGCTCTTCACACATTCAGGAGGTCGTGTATTCGATTCCGACAGGCCCCGTTGGGGTTGGTTTCTACCAAATGTTTTTTTTTTCCATATCCATCAGAGTGTAATATCGAGATCTTTATTATCTTCGCTGCTTGAAAGAAAATAATATTTTTACTATTGTTGTGACGGCCGTGCGTGATCTTTTACAGTGCCATACCTGCATTCAAAGAATGGAAGTCAGCACATCGATGCCCATTACTTTCATAACTTGATTCACAATATATCCTGTAAGACTTCTGTAAAGTAAATGCAACTTTCTGTTTGTGTACCTTCCAATCTAATTTCCGTACAATTTTTTAAACCTAAAAAAAAAAAAAAAAAAAAAAAACCAAAACCAAAAGTGTTTACTGGTTCTATTTAGCGATCATAAAACTATGTTAAAACTGTTTGAAAATATAAATTTAATTTTTGAAATAGTGGCTGCTAAATTAATTCACTGAGAGGAACGTTTATGTGTTGGGTAAATAAAACACTTTTTTTTTTATCAAGGGTGAAACATACATGTGATCTCAAATCAACCATAAAAACTAATTGGCCATTTTCACTGTCCTGGCAAAGAAGATCCAACTGATATATTGTGTTAGATGAAAGAAATCTATGTTGTTTAATTTAAAACTTTGGTTAGTCAATCAAAGTTTTTGTAAGAGTAAGCCAGGTTCTGAAAAACCTGCCTCTTAGTTTAAGCTCTTATGTGTAAATCATTGACTACTTAACCTGTTAACCTATTTGAACAGAAAACTAAGTTCGAGGGCTCACACCAATACCATGACATTTATGAAAATATAACGTTTACGCAAATTAATCGTTTACATTATATAATTAATGCCTTCTCTACATAAATGAGTAGTCGAAAGCTAATACGTAAAACCTGTGCACTTTTGAAGCATGCTGCTTTTTTCGTTACTTTTGGTGTTCTTGCATCCTATATATATATATATATATATATATATATATATATATATATATATATATATATATATATATATATATATATATATATATATATATATACTGCAACACTCAAAAATAAATAAAACAATTCGACCTAGAACTGGTATGCAAGCAATGTCATCGAGAATTTGAGCAGTTTGTGGGTGTTTATATATTTTTCCTCCGTGTACATAAACAATTGTCACGACGACTGAGGTTAATAAATAATTATAGATTAAATTTTTTATATTACTAAAATTTTGTTTGATAAATTATTTTTATCTGATAAATTAATTGCTTTGTATTACAAATTATTTCTGAGATGAAACTGTATTTGGCCATAAAATTATTTATTAACAAATATATCTTCTCCTTGGTTACTACTTTTCTAAAATGAAGCAAATTAAATGAGATAAGATATCCAGTTGATGGAGCTAAGTTGACCATCGTGTAGCGAATGTGCCCAAGATGTCAACCTATTAGATATCGCGGCGTGCTTCTTACAATTACATAACTTTCCCCGTCTATCTAGGCACGTCGTAGTGCACCACTGTCGGCAAGACGTAGGGCATTAATTATCTCGTGTGTTATCCGCCCTCTTTTTTTTTTTTCCCCCCCCCTTGTTCCAGTTAGCTACGCGATTGTTGGATAAGTTTCAAGAAAGAAATCTCCCGGAACTCCAAACGTGAAACCCTGCTCCATCTGGCTACGTCAGGTAGCCGGAAGTTTGTAAGCCCGGAACTGAAGGTGACTTCACTCCCATCCTCTGGAAAATGTTTGCGGTCTCGCGACATTTCAGAGTTGAAAACGAAACAGACACGTTACTCCGGCAGGCTTGGAGTTCGGAAACTTTTTCTACTCGCTTCAACGAAGTCCATAGCTATATCAGGCGCTGAACAAGAATAGCATGTTTATGTTTCACGATTAATTGTGTTCTCTTCGACATATGTAAACTGGTTACACTTGTCATTTACATAGGTAACGTGTCACAGAATCCTGAGGATCTTAGTCAATGAATTCTTTTTTACTGTAGCTACTAACAAGTAAGTATTGCTGGCATGTGCATACTATTCAGTGCGCTTGAATGTGTCAAAAATGGTCTAACTTATCTACAGTCAAATCATCTAAAAGACACATCAGTTAACGTGACGAAAAGTTAGATATAAAAATTCTTACATGGTTTTGTTAAGTTTCCCATTAGAAATATGTGTCCTTTAAACATACGCTTTGGATGACTATGAGGCGATATATACCTACATAGGCAACTCGGTTCGAAGAAAACAAACCTTTCATATCAACGCTTTATTCAATGAAAAAAAACGCGCTAATTTGATAAGTTATACCAATATGGAGTCTACCCTACTAAACACTGAACTCGAAAAAAGTTTTCTTTATAGATTTCTAAACAAGGGTAATAATTTAGCTGGATGGAAATTAACGCTTGTTGGGGTTTCGTTACTGTGCGTACACCATTTTTTCTAATTGTAGTGCTCTGTGTAAGAATTCTTTGAGCTCTCCGAATCGCAAAAAGCCTTAAAAAAAAAAAAGAAAAAAATCTGTATCTTTTTTAAGTATTTTTTACGCATTTAATAATAAATAACTTGCTCCATTACTTTTTATCAACACAATTAATCCTGATAAAAGGACGGAAGAAATTAATCCGGAATGAGCAATGCTGGGTATGTTCAAAACGTCCCTCAATGCCAGGAAGAGTTTATAAGACAGTCGCCATCGAACCTGGTGACAGGACCCATCTAACCTATGACACATTGTCAATATGTTTGCGTGAACATTTTGTTTTGAGTTAATACTTCCCACACACTCCGGTTCCTTGCCACACAAATAGGGATAGGAAAATTTGGCGAATTCATTTCGGGACAAGGTAGACGTCAAACACATATACAGTGAAGTCACCTTAACAATTGGATTGCAGTTTATTAGACCCGCCCTGGACGCCTCTGAGCGAATAGCAGACTTGCAAGGAAACACCTTGCGAATCGCATAACTGCCAGGTGCGGGGCGACAGCCAATGAACACACAGCTGAGGAACCAGTATGCAGAGGACTGAGAAGTCCAGCGTACACGTCGATGAACTCGCTAAATTATCCTATCCCTACACACAAATCGACATGCCTGGTATGTATTTTAGATACCGAATGCATACGTACTGTACATACAGAAGTATGCAATATCCTCACTACGCAATGTTGAAAGTCTAACAATTTTAATGAAAGGCACATGTTACTGCTGAGTATTCTTCATCCAGACGACCATTTGAAATCTAAGATGACAGCGGGAAATCAGTTTTGACGAAAGTCGAATTCCCGATTCACGAGAAAATTATTTTCTTATTTTGGCCAGGTCTGGCCGTGAAGATTTTTTGTTTCCAATTGTTACCGTACATGAATGTGCGTACATAATACATCAGACACAGATGCATATGTTGCAAAGTTTGTGTCACGCTGCCTGACAGGCATCTTTAAAATATTTGGCAACAACTTTTCAAAAATAACTATAAAATGAAAAATTGTAATTTACGATTCCGTTTGGACCAAAGTGTTGCTCAAGTTTTTATCCTTTCTTAGATAATTTCTAACTAAGAAATGCTCTCCCGAAATGTTGCCTGCAGTATTTCTAATGCTTTATGAATTCTACATCATTTTTTTTACGGAACCAACAGAGAAAGAAAGTTTGAAAGTAGGAGTGGCAGTTTTCTTGCACACATTGTATGATTTGCCATTTACAGGAAGGTGGTATTTGAACGTTGTCTGCCACGGGGAGATATCTTCCGCTACATTTCTTCGTTTTACGTTTCCAAGTGCCATACAACATTGGACTAAAAACGTAAACTGTTCATTATATGTTCGTTTGTAGAAATCTTGAAATAACTTTGTCTTCATATCTTTGGAAATCTTGTCGCATTCATACATATAGCGGCACACGGTAACCTGAAACAAATGAACTCACCTTTTGTCGATAGTGTCGAATTTGCCGAATAGTGTTTAATACAATCCATTAAAGGCTAGTTTTAGCAGTAAAGCCAGGTCACCAACAAAAATGCATTATTATTATATCAAATATTTCCCCCTCGATACAGGATACTCCACTGATTTACATGGCGAATCCTGCAAACTGTTTTACTGCCATATTTCATTATGAGTAGCACAACATTATTGTGGTTTTAGGCAAATCTTCTGAAACTTCTACAGCTATTAATGAAAATAGTCTGCGACCTTTTTATGGAATTTGTAGCAGATTGTGCAAAACATTACATTTTTTCGTATAATACAAATGTTGACATATTTTGCTAGGTTCGACTATTATAATCGATCATTTTTCTACATTTAAAAATTATTTTTTTACTAAAATATTTTACAGTGTTTTAAAATATATATTCATTCTTCTTTCATGAACTGTACAAATCGCACTTTTCTGTTCTGACAATCTTTATGGTGGCTGTGCTACTTTTATTTGCGAGTTTTTCACGTTGTATAGTCGGGTGCAGTGCTCCATAGGCAGATGCTTTACTTCAACTTTAATTTTCCCAGTTCAAACAGGGACATCGCTCTCGAAGCACTTCGATAAGATGTCTCTTTCCTTTAACGCTGGGCCACGCTTTCAGTACCTCAGTCAGTGACGGAGACGTTAATGCGTTTTGCATTCAGTGGCGGTTCGTGAAATTTCGCAGGAAGCGTGCTTTCTTCTCTGAGCACTGCATTTTCAATATGGAGCAGCGTCAAGTGTCTTCTTTGGTCGAGTTTAGAAAATAATCCCATTACAGTACACTCTAAAAAAAATCCCATCCTAATTTTTCTTTTCAGAAAAGAAAAGAAAAATTTCTTTAAGGCTGTTTTGCTTGCAGTCACACAGTGCTGCTCTAACTCAAATACATGGCTACAAAAACATAGGTTTGCTCGAATTCTGCGAGTTGGTTTTATCCACAGTAATGAGAAATTATTTTGTACTGAAGGTAACAATTTAGCGATATTTTCGGTCGTGCATCGATGTTTTCAATAATCAACTGTTGTACCGACGCAAACATTCATAAGACAATGTATTCTGCAGTTACAGAACTGAAACTAAGCAAATGGTCCTCCAGACATGTGATGTCATTCTGAAGTGCAGTTATTCTCAATATCACTAACCTCAATTATGTTTAAGAGGTGACGCTATATCCAGGCCTATTTAGTACCTGACATAACCTACATATCAAAATTAATATAAAGACGGTAACTTATAGTGGCCGTATGATGAAGGTCGTTAGGTTAGTAACACGAGCCATCCATTTTTTTGTGAACATAATGTCGACAGATGTGTTACTTCTTGCATGCACCACCTATGTTTTTCAGAGCGCTTAATATATTTTACAGTGTAACCAACATTACCATTCTGCTCAACTACTGTAATTACTACACAAGTTTAACAAGCCTGCTTTGCAGCCGCTCATATTTAATAAACTTTTTCTTTGGGGTAACAAATCATTAGTTCCAGCAAAGATAGTGTTTTTACAGTGTAACAACGCAATTGTCCCCAGGGGTGATTTTCTTCAGTTAAGCACTTAAGCAAGTAAACTGAGAAGGATTGAGCATGATCGGGGAAACGAAATTTTCTTACATCACGAAACATGGAAATTATATCAGGTTTGTGTGAACCATATCACTGTTTCATTTCTAAAGTTGTAGTTAATTTTGTGATATAGTTCCTTTAAGCAGCGGTTTCAGTAATTTAAATATTGTCGCTGAAAAATTCTGCTAAGTTTAGTCGTGGAAACGCAGATGTCTAGATCTCGCCAAGAACCAGTGATTTAGAAGATAAGTTAGTAATTTACTCGGAATCAACCAAACCGGAACTAATTCAGCGAACTCGAGTCATTGAAGTCGTGAGCAGATTTTCTGTTACTGCGACTGAGCAGTTTCTGGACGACGTGTTCATAAGATAGAATCGAAAAATGGGGTTGTGGCTGTGTTGGGGACACGGCCTCTTGTTTCACGTGAATAAGTCGGACGCCTTAATGTTTTTTTTACGTTCCCGGCACCGCTTCATTCGATCATGTGGGGTTTTATGGGTATCACTGGATTGCTTTTGAGCTGCTCTTTCCAACCGTGTACGATGTTGACTTTTTGACGATTATAGGCCGACTTAATTCTTAATTTTTTTTACATTAAACTCATAAAATTTCACCATAACCACGCCACACAAATGTTTCATACACGCAATCCATTGGTCTTGACGAGAGCTGTCGATTGTAACCTAAACGAGCGTCGTAGCTTCTCCTAGTCAAATGTTATAGCGGAAGTAATGAGACGCGGCGAAACGAACTCAAAATTGCACCCCCCCCCCTTTTTTTTCCTCCACTCACGATGCTTCGCAGTCCTCAGTCAACGTAATATATTCTTTGTTCCTTTGGCAATCGAGTGGTGTAATTTAATTTTGAATGTAGACGATAGGTTCGGAGCTGCAATGCCAAACTCTATCCCCCGGGTTTTTTTTATCAACGGACTTTCTGGATTGCCTCCCACTGTGGTTGCAAATTTTAAGGCGTATTCACGTCAAAAAATTTTTTCTTTGTTTTCAATTAAGCCTTCCCCCTGGCATCTCTTCATCTCTCGTCGGCTTGTCGTACGACAGCATATCTTCGGTCGGACTGCCGGTGTTTGTTACGTTTCTGTTTGTACAATGCTATTCATACAATTTGACAGCTTTTGTGACGTATTTTTGTACGTGTGAGTTTATCCTGTCAACGCAGCATAACTTCTTGATTGTCGAGCCATCTGGAAACAGCGGGCGCCATGCACACTTTTTATGCAATCTTCACTTTAAGAAATTATTCGGAAGTTTACCATACCAGTGTACACGCTTAGCGAGAAAGCGGGAATGGCAACTTTTCCCCCTATGCGTTCATAGTATCTTTCCTACATTTTCTCAGGAAACAGTCATATGCGTAGGGAAGTTCCCAACTTTGTATTGTAGCGATGCTAAACATTCCTACTGTATCTGCAGCCTGATGTGTGGTATTATTTTCATACAGTGTATGGGTTAAAAACTTCCATTACAGTTGAGGAAGTTTGCCAGGGAAATTCTTACAGTGTAAGAATTAGACGCACTGTAGCACAGGCGACACAAGCAGTCGTCATTTACCTGCCATCTTGGTGGACGAATAACCAAACACTGATCACTGGCCTTGAACACTGAAAAATACAGAATAGGAAACCTGGTGCATCCGGCACTGTAGTGCTTTCAAGTTCTTTCTCAGTTCATAACGTAAAATCAATAACATGCAAATAATCTTCACGAACAAGGTGGCATTTTATTACACGATGTACATTCTGGAGCAAAAAAAATCCAGTGGCAATAACAGCTTATAGGACTTATATCTGCTGGATAATGTAACGTGTCGAGCAAAATCCGTTAAAATAGATAAAAGTGTGTACTTTACTGAGTCAGTCAACTTTTTGTTCCGTTTTCGCACGTCAAAAATTTCTGTCGTGAATAATTGGTACATCTCCTCGAAAAATAGCTTTATTTGAAAACGTGTATGTGTTCTCGCCTATCTGTTTTGAGGTGTGTATATCAGGAGTTTCAACTGAATTTTTTCTTTGCTGAATTTATTGCGTGTCTCTGTGAGTAGGCATTTTCGTACGATCTGAGCTAAAGTCTTTAGAATTACAACTATATAGACAGGAAATCTTTTAGCGGAAGTCGTGAGTCCCTGCCAAATACCCAATTTTGACTTTGAATGAATGAATATCAATGATGTTGCTTATTTGTACCATTTAAATAGTTAATATTCTCATAAAGTCCAAAAGACCTCTTAGCTTTCACTACAGGACAGACAGCTCATATAATAGAAAAGCTTCAGCTATATTCATACTGTTCCTAAAGGGCTGGAACTGCAATAAGCTAACATAATGCACTAATGCATGTACGTAATATTGGTTACAATTACCCCAGAACGTGTGTGTAGTAAAATTAAGGTGAAAATAAAAGTATTTCTTAAGCTATAGCTATGGATAGGAACATTTCGCGAATTCATTTCAGGACAAGATAGATGTCAAACATGTGCACACTGAAGTTGACTTTTCAATTGGATCACAGTTTGTTAGACACGCCCTGAACGACTCTGAGCCAAAAGCAGGCTTACAGTGAAACAAGTCCCATACTGCCAGGTGTGAGGTAACACTGGCTGTCTGGGGTAACAAACAATGAACATATATCTGGGTCTCGAGTATAAACAGGACTGTGGAGACTAGCCTACAGATAATTGAAATCGCGAATTTTTCCTATCCCCAGCTATAGCAGAACTTTGTTTACAGCTATCCCGAAACGTGTAATAAACTCACAGATTACACTGAAGCTGGAGCAGAACTTTGTCTACAGCTACCCTGAAGCTTGCAGTAACCCTGCCAGTCAACGTGTCCACAATCACGGATACGTTTCAAATCAACGGTATTTATGATCGTTACTGTACGTGGAAACGCACCAGTGTTCTTCCTGGTGGCCAATCTGATTTCTGGAATCTTCTAAGCCACTTCAACATGAACGGTTGAACAGAGTGAGTGAAGAGATTCTGGCGGCTCCTAACATCGAGGTCTTGAGAGCCGATGAGGGTGATTGAGGTGAGTATGTAGCAACACAGGAACGAAAGGGTGGGGGAATCGGGAGATACCCGAAAAAACCCGCCGACCAGCGGCATCGTCCGGCGCTAATCCCACATGCAAAAAATCCGATGATCCGGCCGCGGATTGAACGCGGTTCGCCTCGGTGGGAGTCGAGCAAGCTAACCGCTCAGCCACCGCGGGCCCCATGAATGGTTGAAGCCAATATCATCGGACACTGAGTCGCAAGGAAAATGTTAAAAACAAGTACAGCTCTTACGAAAATATTAGGCGTTCGTGACACTAGAGCTCATGCAGTAATTAATGTGTAACCGAACGTGTTAAATTGTATTAAAATAACAAAATATTCTAATGTTGTATAATCGAAAACCGAAAAATTCGCGGATTAATTTTGTGACAAGCTAGAATTGGAAAACTCTGACGTTTGCGTCACCTCTGTCAATGCGTTATTTGACATCTCCTTAAGAACCCTGGGACGATGAGAAATATACAACAAAATGCACGCTAAATCATCGCCCTCCACTGTGGCAGCAAGCAACCAATATCTGAACGATTGCACATAATAGCGTGGAGTCTAACTTAGAGGTCGTTGAACTCGCGAATTTTTCATGTCCCTATGTATACAACTTCGGTTGCAGTTATCCTGAATCTTGTTTACAGAACATCTCTGTTGTCATTTGTGTTTATTTTTCTCCCCCCTCCCCCACCCCCGGAGTACCTAATAGCTAGGGACCTGCAAAATTTGCGTTATTTTTTTGGCATCCAGGTAAAATTAAAATTACTGTACATACTCAAGCTTGAGTCGTTCCTCCATTGGCTGCTGGCCAGATATGAAGTCACTTCCTTTCTGAGTGAACTGAATTGATTGGGGCACAAGATGTGAAGTGTTCATTTATTGGCGCAGATTTACCGAGGGCGTGTGAAATAAAGCATGGTCCAGCGACAAACGTACGCTACAGGTAAAGGGGTTTTAAGTTTAAATTGTCCTCGAATAATAACGCGAATTATGCAGGTCTCTACTAGTAGCACCTGATTGTGAGGCCACACGCTCAGATGTAGAATCGCCACGATCTGTCTGGCCGCTTAATCGCATAGCGCCTAGTGTCCGTGGCGCTTGTCTCTGGTTGACAGTATTGATCCTTCAGTAGTTCAAGGACTTGTGGAACAGCTAGCAGGCTCGGCTGGCAACAACAGCTGCGGTACGTCCCTGCGAGCATTTCAGAGCTGCTCCGTACCCACCTCGCTTCACACTCATCGTCTCTCGAGACCTCGATGTTACGAGCCGCCAGAATGTCTTCACTCATTTAATCACACACTCCTGACCCTCACGCTACGACTGCTCGATGATCCGAGGAAGGATCGAGATTCTCACGGCTTCCGTAAACAGTACGTCTATAGGCTGTTCACGATAATATGAGCTCTGTTGAATTCAACCTTTAAAAAAATGTCACTGTCCCCATTTGCACATATTTTAGCGGGCACGTTGACTGCCATTCGCCCAATAGAGTTGGTATTACCAGAAGGAAAGTAGTCCAATGTCTACGTAGAATTAAAAATGTTAGGCTAACAAACTCTAATGAGAGTTTGTAATCTATACAATGTTTGGTAATAATATCACACATCAAGCTGCAGATATAGGAATGTTTAGCAGCGCTACTATACAAAGTTGGGAACTCCCCTACGCATTTGATTGTCTCCTGAGAAAATGTAGGAATGCTACAATGAATGTAGTCCTATAGGGGAATACATTACCATCCACGCTTTCTCACTAAGCGTATACGCTAATATGATACATTGCCGAATAATTTCTGAGAGTGCAAATGTGAATACTGGAATAATATTTTTATTTCTGTTTTTTATGCAGTAAGTGAAATTTTTTTTTATATTTACTTACTTATATTTTTAGAGTTTAAATTGACTGGCGCATGTATAAAATGCTGAGGCTTATGGTAATGTTAAGTTTATATATGGTGGAAGAATACACAACGTGCATACAGCTATATCTTAAGCATGGCTTTCAAAAGTGCCCAGTTTACAGTGAACCGCCTTCAATTGCGCAAAAGCACCATTGTTCAGTGTGCCACCCCTAGGTACAGATGACTAAAAAATGTTTGCGCCACTTGTACCACACGTGAGATGATTACACAGAAACGAAATGGCTTGGCGATTCATTTTATGCTTGTGTACCTCTTCGCCGATTGGCTGCGCGCGGCTTTGGGAAGGGGCCTCGCGTGTGATGGGCTACTGCGTGCTACGGAAGCTTTCCTATTGGCTGTGTTGCCGGCTGGCAAATAAGTATAGGCTGTGCATGGTAAACTGAGCACTTTAGAAAGCCCTTCTTAAGATCGACCTGTATGCACGTCGTGTAGTGTAGTCTCGCCATATGACAAATTGGCGTTACCTTGGACTTAATTGCGGTATTCATTCGTCGGCCAAGAGGAACTGCAAAATTTTAGAAAAGTAAATATTTAACGAAATTTGCTTACTCTCATGCTTATGTGCATTGGGAAAAAATAAAGTAAAATAAATAATTTCAGTAACCATAAAAGGTTTACCTGACACTCTTAATTCAACGTTAAGACATCGGACTACTCTCCTCCATCGCTATCAACTTTACCCTGATTGGGGGGGGGGGGAGGGTTCAGGTCAGAGGGGCCCGTTAAAATACGCGCAGTTAGGGGTGGTAAAAATTGTAGAATGCTTGTCTCTAAAAGTCTCAAATAACCGTGAACTGCCGATACCATCCTGTAACACAAAATTGAATGATGCCTGTACGAATTTTCTGCATTGAATTTTTCTAACTTACACAAAAAGAGTAAAGAACGCTAGCTTCTGCGTTATTGAACGCCGTAAATAGAGACGACGTGGTTTAGCAGTTTGACAGACTATCAGTGACTTTCAGAGTTACAGCAGAAAAATTTTACTGGCCCAATCAAAGAGAACAATACCTACCTTGGCACTTAGAAAACAACGCCTGAGTTCGACTCGAGCTACCCTTAAAAGGAAAATTTCTCTGCCACAGAAAACCGAATAGTGTCGTTTCATTATTTCGTTAACGTTTTTCAGTATATTAAAAAGGCATTAAAGCACGCCATCTATAATTAAGATGAATAGAAAATGTAATATGTTTATTACAACTGAAAAGAACAATATCGACTGTATTCCCTTTTACATGTCAACACTTTGTAGACTATGCTCGAGTGTAGCTCGAGCAAAGCTTACTTGGAAATGTTTTATTGTTTATAACAAAACTTGCATGGATGTGTAGTCTTTATTCGGTTAGTGTTTAACATGACCTTACAAGAGCACTACAAGGCAGTAACAATGATATTGCTAACGATAGAATTTATTTTTTATATATAGCCACACAAAAGAACATGACTGATTGTAAATATTTCTATACAATAAAGGACATTTTATTTGGTCGATATCAGCTCGACTTTCCATTGGCTGATGACCGGCCAATAATGAACGCTGTAAATAATAAGGTAGTGTCCGGTGTGGTATGGATCAATGATGTCGAGTTCTAACGCAGACACAAACAGAACCGGTGTTAGTGCAGTTGTGGATATATTGGTGACTCGCGTCTAATTTGTTGCAACTGCCAGTAAATGTGTGCGGATCTCGATGTGTTAAAGGATATTTGGTCGAGGGACTATCAGCTCGGCTCTTCATTGATTGACAGCATGCAGTAATAAACTTTATTTAGTTGAGGTGTGTCAAACGCCACGTGACACAGCAGTACGATGGTAAGATAGAAAGGAGAGGCAACCAGAAATGGCGTTCCTGTAATAGTGTATATATGCGACAAAATCCAAGCTTGTCTTGAATGCCAGTTAACGTTTACAGACTGCAAAGCGTTACGGACAATGTCCACTAAAATTTCATTATTTTATATTTGTACGAGATACATTTTTTGGCACGTACACTTCAACACACACAAAGTATTATATGGCATAATTTCTGCATAGTGACATGTAAAAAATTCCAATTTTTCTCTTTCTGGGACGCGCAAATGAAATAGAGAAACATGTACACAAAATGTAACGAGAATGACCGAGAAGTCATATCTTAGTTCGTTTTTAAAGTTATGCTCAGCAAAATTTACTTCTTAAAATATCATAGACTGCTACAAATAAAATTGTGCAAAAAGTTCCTTATTTTGGACAATTCTTAATAATTCCAAAAGTATTTCACACGTTGATTTGCAGGATTTCTTTAAGTAACGCGCGGTACCTTATTTTAGCGTCAATTATCTCATTTTGGTGAGTTAATTTATACTTATTTGCACCTCCCAATACACTAATATTGGGATTTCGACATGTTATTATGCAAAAGTATTCTAAAGGTTGTTCACGTTAATGTGAGCACTTTTGAAATCAACTTTAGAAAAAAAATACTTTTGCTATATGCATATATTTTAACGGGCGCACTGCGTGACATGCGCACCTTAAAGTTGGTAACGATGGATGGAAAGTAGTTCGATATCTTAACGTCCAATAAAAAGTGTTAGGTTACCATATGTGATGACTGATGACTTTGGTAATAATTTTTCGCTTTCTGTATTTTTAATGCACCGAAGTGTAAAAATGAGAATGATTGTAAAATATCTACTTTTCTTATAATTTCAGATTTTCACTAGACCGACGCATTGATAAAGTAACGAGGCCCTGACCAGTGTTCATGTTACATAAGGCGGAAGAATACACAACGTGCATACAAGTAGATCCTAAGCGGGGCTTTCAAAAGTCCTTATTTTACCGTGAACAACCTACAAATGTATTCATGGGAGTACATATAACTTGTTAGTGGTGGCTATAGTACATTCGCGTTTTCTTAACACATCGACGTCTGCACACATTTACTGGCACAAGGGAGTCACTTTACTTCCACTACTACAAGAACACTGGTTCTGTTGGTGTCTGTGTTAGAACTCACCATCGTCCTATTGGTCCATACCACACGGAACACTACCCTGTTCTTTACAGCGTTCATTATTGGCCGGTCATCTACCAGTGGAAAGCGGAGCTGGTATTGACCTAATGAAATGTCCCTTGTCGTATAAGAGAATTTATAACCAATCATGTCACTTTGAATGGCTATAATAGAATTCCATCGTTAGCAATATCATTGCTATCGCGCTGTCGCGTTCTTGTGAGGTCATGTTAAACACTAGCCGAACGAAGATTTTATATCCACGCGAGTTTTGTTCTGAAATAATAAAAACATTTCCAAATTAGCTTTGCTTGATCTACACTCGAGCAGAGCTACAGAAAAGTTGGAAGTACACCGTGAATGGACTATACATGATGAGCAATATTTCGTACAAATATATTATTACTAGAAAGCTGCAAAATTCGCGAGTTCAATGACATGCAGGCTACACTGAACAGTCGTATGTACAAACATGCCGATTTCAGATACAGATGTGTTGTCCGCTGTCACAGTGGAAGGCGACGATTGGGCCAACGTTCTCCAGGAGCTGTCATACACACCGTGTTGACCAATAGCGAAAGTCAAATAAAAACATGTGTTTTGAATTCTATCTTGTCCCAAAATGAATGCGCAAATTCTTCAGGTCTCTAATATAATCATTTCAGGAACTATATTGATGGTCGAACTGTATTTTGAATGCAAGCGCTGTATACTGACAAAGTAAACGCCGCACCTTGATAATGATTTATTCGCAAATTAAAACGTAATTTGACTCATTTTCAAATGAGTTAGGCACTTGAGACAGTAAAGATATTAATGAATTCATCTTTGTTCTTGAGTGTCATTTCTAAAAGTGTTGCAAATATAAAAATAAGAGGGGGCAGTTGTCGGCTCATTGTTTTTTACCTGGAGAGGATTCTTTTTTTTAGTAAATCTCTTATTTTAATCGAATCACAGAGAGTAGTGGTGCAGAACAATGCATCCTTCTCGACTTGAATGAGAAAGTACGCGAATGATCACGAATAAAAGGGAATTGAATTAGTGAACCTGATTAGGCGATTTGAAGCTCTTGGCAGACCGGGCGCGTTGGCGTGGAATATTCAGATAAGAAGCTTGATAAAAGATTTTAAACTGGCCAAGTTGCTTTATGAGAGAGAGAGAGAGAGAAAAAAAAAAGGTATAGTATTTGTAATTCGCCCAATCCAGCCGGTTAGCGGCAAATATTTCGTCGCTTGGCAATGCCACAAATTTTCTGACTGTACAAATACGTAAACCGACACGCGTATTCGCGATATCCATCCGTACGCACTAGCAAAATGGCGTAGGTATTTAGCAATATTGCACAACTTCATTTGCTATTAAGTAACTTAAAGCGATTTTGCCATTTTAAAGACCAGCCAACAGGAAATATGTCACTTCAGATATTAGTTACTTAATCAGAGTTCGTCTTTTATGGTATCTCGTGGAACCAATGAGTGAATGAATATGTATACATCAAAAGAGCATAAGATCATTTCTCTTCTGTGATCTTCTTATGACAATGTAATATTTTAAATTTTATAATATTGTGTCAGTAGCTTTTGTTTTGCCAAACATTTTTCAATTGAATTCATTGCTTAAAAAAAGTAATTCTTATATTTATATTGCATTGCCGAAAATACTCATAAGTAATATATGCCTATTGCCAAATTTTCTCAAGAAGGTAGGACAGTCGGTTATGTAAGAACTCACCAGGCGGGAGAAGTACTAACCTGCAGATCAAATACGGGTTGTAACTTTATTGTCATACAGAAAATACTGCAGGAGGAACTTACAAAAGAATTGCAAAGCTCTTTAACTTTTGTACACTTATCTCTTCTGTGATTCGACTTTATATCCCGATTAGTGTCGCAGTTCATTGAGTCGTGCGTAAGAGGCCTGCAAAATTCGCGGTATTATTTGATGACATGTTAAACTTAAACCAGTTTTCCTTTGGAATACGTGTGTCATTGGACAATTCTTTATTTGACACGGCCCGGGTAACTTTTCGCCAATAAATGAACACTTCCCAATTGTGTGCCCCAATCATGTGCAGTTAACTCAGAAAGGGCGTGACTTAACATTTATGCACAACTAATGGAGAAACGACTCCAGCTCAGGTATATATAGTACTGTGAATTTTAGCCCTAATATCGAAAAATAACGCTTTTTTTTAATTTTTAGTTTTATTGGTAACATTAAATTTGTTAAAACAAATAGTACGTATTAATCTCTCACTTCACCATATTGAATGCAGTTTAAACCTTCAAACCGAGTGGTAAGTCGATCACGTGAAAATGATATGAAATAGTGGATGCTATGTTGCCTTGTAAAATCGTATTATAAAAGACGAAACTACATTCAAAATATATATTTTATGTATTTTT
The DNA here is from genome assembly GCA_029891345.1 of Dryococelus australis. NCBI lineage: Eukaryota > Metazoa > Arthropoda > Insecta > Phasmatodea > Phasmatidae > Dryococelus > Dryococelus australis. The sequence goes on along the minus strand of CM056995.1, from coordinate 336,957,125 downwards.
TTTTTTAGTTTATGCGTTGGATTTTCTTTATACACGTTGTTAAACTGATCCATCAGTCAAAAAAACACTGGGAAAAAAAAAGAATGAAATGGTTGAAGAAATAGTGGAAAATGTCACGTAATCAATGAGTGAAGTAAAACTGGCATTTTTTTTCGTCAGTTAAATTGATTGAGTTTATTATTAAATAAGCCATGTGCTTTTAAATGACTTTAACAATGAAATTATCACTGATTCAGACCTAGAGTGTAGCTTGTCTTAATTTTCAGTAAACCTGTACTGCACCTACTCAAATCATTAAACATTGAACTCGGATTAGAGAGGGTATCCGGGTTCAATACGCGTTCCAGTAATTCAGATTTCGATTTTTCGTGGTTTATTTTTCGAAGTGTCTCAGTGATGGTTCATTACTGCCAGCCATGACAGATTCCCCTCCATTCCTTATTCTCCTGCACTGCTGTCGATTGACACCACAAAATTCTTAAGAATACGCACTGAGGAAATGTTTTGCGAATCAAACAAGGTTTATTAGGCGCAACCAAATTAAGTGTTTGAACAGGGGCAATGAAATATTTTGTTGGTGAAACCAAATAATTTTGTTGTACATATATTTGGTTGGTTCAATGAAATACTTGCTTGGCTCTACGTATACTACACAGTTTCTATTAATATAAAAAAATTATGTTTGGCAGTGTAGGGGACACGGCCGTTTGTTTTTCGCGAATACGTCTACGTTGACGCGCTCGGATGGCGTGGTGTTTATTTTACGTCCCTGGAACCGCTTCACTAGATCATATGGTGTTTATGGGTATCGCTGGAATGATCTGAGATGCTCATTCTAACCGTATACGATCTCTGTATTTCGACTCGGCTTTTTGACGAGTATATGCCGACATTGTGTTCAGTTTACATAATTTTTACATTAAACTCGTACAGTTTCACCTCACCCGCGCCACACAAATGTTTTTATACACGCAATCTATTGATCTTGACGAGAGCTTTCGATTGGAACTCAAACGAGAGTCCGTAACTTCGCTTAGTCGAAAGTTATACTACGCGGAAATTATGAGACGCGGCGAAACGAGCTCGTAATTACGCCTCCTCCCCCCCCCCCCCCTCCCAAATCAACCCGCGATGCTTCACAGTCCTCACTCAACGTAACATATTCCTTGGTCCTTTGGCAATCGAATGATGTAGTTAAGTTTTGAATAGAGACGATAGATTAAGAGCTGCTATGCCAAACTGTATCCCCCGATTTTGTTATCATCGGATTTTCTGGATTGCCTCCGACTATGGTCGCAAATTCAAAGACGTATTCACGTCAAAATGGAAACCCCCCCTGTCGAGAATCCAACCTTGAACTTTTCCGCCGTAGCGATATGTCCTGGTAACATCAATGAAATTAGCTTCTGAAAGACATGGAGAATGTTTTCAAATGCATATAATTAAATTACTGAAAACCGCGCGTAAATGAAAATTTGAAGTTTATACAGCTTTACTTTTCAGTTTCCCGTTGAATATTTACGCCATTATTGAACAAAACCAGTTGCACTAACAATCACTGTTACTCTCCTAATTGTCACAAGAAAACGCAAACAAACTCTCGGACTGAATTTTCGAACGAAGGCAATCAAATGATTGCCAAACAAATGTACACATTTGATTCAACTAAATATTTGGTTTGCAATCTAATTTCTTTTGGCCCAAAACACACATTTTTTGTTTATGCGAACATGCATTCTGTTTCATAGAAAATAAAATTATTTTCGAGTTTTGTTTACTTGATTTGTCGGGACAACTAAATATATATTTGTATCTATGCAAATAAATATTTGTTCGGCTTTCTCTCAATATAAAAGTGAAATGCTGGTGTGTGTGTGGCCAACTCCACCTACACACGCCAGCGAAATGGCCTACTGGCCAGCAAAAGTCGGAATTTCGTTCTCCGATAAGCTCCTCTAGATTTGCTGGCCAGACGACAGCTCGACAAATAAGGAACACTCCGTAAGGTGCAACAGCCAATCATACTCGAGGCCCGTTTCCTCAGCTTCGCGCAGCGAATGAGCGACAGAGTACGCTCTCGTGAAAACAAACGCCACGTCATTTCTCTTCTAGGTACTTACCTTTTATGTGACGAGATGTCGAGCCATTTCCGCACCTTCTCATTTCTTTTCACGTTCTTTCAGTAAGTATATTTTGCGGTATTATTTTGTTTGTACGCGCTCACGAACTGTTTTGCAGTTGCAACAAACGTTATTAGAGTTTAGCAGGAAAAAATAGGCCAGGTGAATTCCTATTTTATTTTTTTTTTCAATGTAGTTTTAGTGCCGGCGCGTGAAGAATAAGGAATCCCCGAGAATTTTCCCCTAGAGAGGCAATTTTCCGTTCCACCTCATCATCTGGAAGTAGTTGGTACCCGTGGTAGGAAGGGATGACGGGGGGGGGGGGAGAAGGGGTGAATCGAAAATGCGATTGTTCTCATTACTTACGTCTTGGAGAGTTCTTTTTTCTTTGTTTTGCTCTGCTGGTTCGAGGGCGAAGAAGTGTGTTAAAGTAGCGCGGGAGAGGGAGCCGAAATGCATTGGAAACGCACTCAAGATATTAAGATATTCTGAGACAAGCACACTTTTCAGTATGTAGTCGCGGGCTCGTAGAATATTTTTGTGGAACCTTAGGAAATCGGAGCGTTTATACATAATTACATGTATATATATATGTATATAAACACACACGCGCACTTACACACACCATGAGCGCAATAACATACGTTGAACGAAATTTCTTATCATTTCACACACTGCCATTTCGCTGTATAATATGGCACCAAGCTAACTACAGCTGGGGCGGAATTCTACGGATAAACTTTGTGTGGCAGTTCACTATGCAAAATCAAAAGGAACTTATGCAGAACACTTTTCACCTAGATTGAACGTTAATGGAAGATATGGGCCCTAAAAAAGCTATATTTTAAATTGTAATCTTGCACAATTTTGGAAACAAAGGGGAAATAAATCGCAATTCACCGAACATTGTTTCCACCGTAATTAAAACATCTGGGGTGGCAACCTTCTTATCGCCGACTACTTTTGCACCGTCAGGAATTATGAACGTCTGATGCTAGTTTATTAGAACTGTATGACCTGATGAACCAAAAAAAAAGCCCCATATTGTGGCAACTGTCCTGGACTCGCCGTTTTCGTGTAAAAGGCACACAACTTCCGCTGCAGTGATACAGTGCCTGCCGCGTGCGCAAAACTAAACTACACGCTTCTTTGGTATGCCGCTGTGGCAACTTCACAGACAATGGTGGAGGACATTTTCAACATGTACTGTGAACATGTGTCGTAAATTAACACATTGGGGCATGCACACATTTATAGGCACTTATGACAAATTGGAAGTGAGTCACCTATATCCACTACTGCAAGAACACCGGTTCTGCTGGTGTCTGTGTTAGAACTCACCATCGTCCTATTGGTCCATACCACACCGGACACTACCCTGTACTTTGCAGCGTTCATAATTGGCCGGTCATCAACCAATGGAAAGCTGAGCTTATATTGCCCCAAACAAATGTCCTTTATCATATAATAGGATTCAGGCCCGTTCTACAGTGCACGGAATCAAGAATACTCATCTGTTACAAACTACTTTAAGAGAGTTTGTAATATACACATCTCATTTTGTGTATTGTTACAGTGTTTATAAATGCGTAAACACTACTGCCGAACAATGTTCACTTATTTATCGAAACAGAAATTATAATCGCCATGGCCAATCGAAGCACTTGTTGCCGTGTATACTACAATGGCCACGAAAACGAATATCGACAAACCAAATACTCGATTACTATTGGCTACACGGATTCACGGACTCGGAAGAATTGGGAGGTGCCCAGCTTGCTTAAAATGTCCGTACGTTATCCGAATCCGCATGCGTCTCATTGTAAATTTTGTGTCGTTCATTCGCTTCTGTGATCCGTAGAAAGCGCCTTAAAATCAATCACGCCCCTCTGACTGGCCATAAAAAAAAAAGAAATTATTTCGTTAGCAATATCATTGTTACTGCGGCGTGGCGTCCTTGTGAGGTCGTGTTAAGCACCAGCCGAACAAGAGACTGCACATCCATGCGAGTTATGTTCTGCACGACAAAGACATTTCCAAACGATCTTTGCTCGAGCTACACTCGAGCATAGTCTACGAAGCGATGATAAGCTTACAATATTGAAGCTGCCTGTTTGTTTCTGGCGACAGTCGGAGTTTGATACCTTACATGGAAGTATTAATATTACTCGTGACATTGCTTATGCGTCTGGAACAGTATCGCTGCCGCGGAAAATTTTGTGTGCGTTTTACACAAAAACGGTGTATTATCATCACGCTACTTCGCTTCCGATATCAACAAATATCATCAGATATAATTTTGAAAGAAAATATTATTTACTTTAAAACAATTTTAAATGTAAACTCGCTTAGTAACAATTCTCTAAAAATTATTTTTTTAATAGGTTAACAAAATAAATAAGCTAATATTCTTACTTTTTATACGATAAAATCTATTTTAATGACTTTGAGATTTTGTAATTTTTTAAATATTAATTTCTTTTTTAATTTATGATAACGAAATATACCATCGTTTACAGAATCGCAGACTCTTATTGTAAGTTTGAATAAAGCTCATAATGCTGATAATTTTTAAAATGAAGAGCAATAAGTTCTCCTCAAAACAGACATGCTCTTTTAAATATACTAGTGAAAGTTATAAACAAATTCCCTATAGCCTGTCAAATTATTATTTAAGTTTTATTTATTTTTTTATTTTTTTACGATTTCGTATAAAGTTGTATCAGCCATTGGATTAAGCCAGCTAATGACTAGGCAACAAAATCACGCAATTTTTTACAGTTGAAGATAACTAGATCAGATAAACAAGTGTTGGCTGTTTAAATTTTAGAACCGACCATAAACTGAAAATCTGTGAATCCATCTGCATTGTGCCAACTTTCGTTATCCTGTCGTTGCTTGTTTAGGAAACTTGCAAAATTTAAATGTAAGAAAACTACTACACTCTCTCATCCTCCTTGCCTCCCACCAAGGCAAGCTGGGTTCAATCCCCGGCCGGGTCACTCCCGGATTTTCGCACGTGGGAATCGTGCGGACGATGGCGCTGGTCGGTAGGCTTTCTCGGGGTATACCGTTTCCTCCACCCTTTTCAATCCGGCGCTGCTCCATTCTCACATCAGTCACCCTCATCGACTCTCAAGACCTCGCTGTAAATAGCCACCCAAACATCTTCTCTCATTCACTACACGCTCTCATGATACTAAATAAAAGAATGATATCCATATTACTATAACTGTATTGAAATTGTAACACAAAGGATTTTCTTGCTCAACTATTAAAATTTATAGTATGTTACCAGTTGTATAAAAGTGCGTATTATGAAATGGTGATGCCATAAATTTAAAGGATATGTTGAAAAAGGACGTATTGTCTTACGTATTTTATTCTGTAAAGGAGGATCAAGACTTTTAAGTTGTACATAATATGACTATATATATACATGCATATATCTATATATAAATATGTGTATATATAGGCTTTTCATGGTAAAATTAACATTTTTGAAGCTGTAGTTACATTTTCCTTGTAATTATTTATTAATCTTTTACCATATTTTTAAACAAATTTTGCCATGTAAGTAATAAAGTGTATATGTTCCACTGCACTTGGAAGTTAACGTCTAAATCGAAAACAAAATATGTTTATTAATTATTATTCTAAATGAGTGGGCTTTCAGAAGTGCTCACTTAATCTTGAATAACCTATATATAGGGATACGACAATTTCGCGAGTTCAATGACCTGTAGGCTGGACTCCTCAGTATTCTACATACTGGAGCCTCAGATGTGTGTTCATTGGCTGTTGCCCCACACCTGGCAGTTATGGGATTCGCAAGGTGTTTCCTTGCTAGTCTGCTATTTGCTCAGAGGCGTCCAGGGCGGGTCTAATAAACAGTGACCCAATTCCGGAAGTGACTTCACTGTATATGTGTTTGACGTCTATCCTGTCCCGAAATGAATGCGCGAAATTTTGCTATCCCTACCTATATAATGTAACTTTGTTTGTATATAACGTAACGTATTATCACGGACTTGTTCTTTCCTGGAAAATTTGATCGCTCGTACAGCAGGATCTATGAAAAAATATTTGTTTTTTTTTTTTTTTAATAAAATGAAATACGCTCCATCAGCTTTCGTGTTCAATTTTTCCTTCGAGCGTGTTGCGTATGATTTGACCTCTGCAACGTGGACAGTGTGTCATTGTAAGATAGGTATCTCCGGGTCTAGTGTACAGAATATATCTGGGTTTTACGTCGCGTGATTGTAATGGGCTCCGAAACAGTTGGATGCTCGTAAATGTTGAGTGATTCCGGGGTTTCACCTAGAAACCGTCACCTCCCTGGCCTCAAGTGCGAGGGTAAATATAGCAACGAAACTGACAGGTCACGTAAAGTTCAGAACTAAACCACAGAATACTTAAGCGAAAGTGAAGTAACCGTCAATACCGCGAACTGAACCGTTCATACCGCTAATTGAACCGTTCTCTGCATACTGGAGCCTCAGCTGTGTGTTCATTGGCTGTTGCCCCGCACCTGGCACTTACGGGATTCGCAAGGTGTTCCCTTGCAAATCTGCTATTGGCTCAGAGGCGTGCAGGGCGGGTGTAATAAACTGCGATCCAATTGCGAAGGTGACTTCACTGTATGTGTGTTTCACGTGTATCATGTCCCGAAATGAATTCGCGAAATTTTTCCTATCCCTATCTATCGTCGAAACCATGTAATCAATTACATCTTAACTTTGTAAGGTGGCACACCTGGGATTCGCAGAGGATCGACAAAGGAAGACGCTCTGGGTGTATCTTCACTGCAGGCTTGCCAGCGTGAGCGGGCGATTCTGCTTTGCTGGAGGCCGCGTTCTAGCAAGAACACACACACACAAACACCTGGAGGAGGCAACGTGTCCTTTGAGAACATCCTGCCGGAGGACATGCAGGAGCGGGGCGCGCGAGTCCTTCGGTAGTACACCTTCGCTCGGCGCTGCGCCGCATCTAATAATAACCCTGTTTCAGCATCGTCGCCATGCGAGAGCAATTAAGCGGAAATAAGAACGGCTTCTGGAGTAAGAGCCCTGTGTTGGTTGGATGGTCCGCGTCGAGAGGGTGAGAAAGAAGGATTCTATTCCGAGCCCCTTTGGAGCGCTGCTGAATGGAAAATACGGGGAAGCCGAAACTGTAATCGGTTATTACCGGCAATTTGATTCTGTACCTCCAACGTATCTATATAAGATACGCAAGGGTATAACTGCGAGGCGATTTTTCCCTACCCCTCCCCCCCCCCCCACAACAAATAAGTGTTTGTCTAAGTTAGAAATTTCTGAAGTGTGTCTATTCGAAAAATATTATCAAAAAAATTATGGACACGAATTTTTTCACAAGAAGATTATTCGCGGATTAGATATCCATACCCGACGTACCCATAATAAAGTTTCTTACAGTATTGGCCACTTGTACTTGCGGGAAGACTTTTTCTCTCCTGACATGGTCCGGATTCTCAAGAAATGCATACTTGTGCGTACTTGTCTCCGGAAGTGACATCACCATGTATATAATAGAGCTGTCCGAATTCCCAGTAGAGTAAATACGGGCTCTATATCCTTGGCAAGTATTTGAAATTGTATACTTTCTGGGCGTACTTGCGTACTTACAATAGTTGCCATATTGTATTTCAAGTGTGAAAATTAACGTGTACGTTTTGTGGCTATAAAGCTCGCAAATTTAAAAGTTAATAAGTATTTACAAAATATTGTTTTGTTGTACGTGGAAATATTTGTCAGTTTAATAAATGTGTTTCCAATCATGAATAAAATTCTGAACGTTCTACAGATTCTGCAGAATATTTCCCAGGTGTATGCTTACAAATAATATTACATTTGAAATTCGCATTTACAAGTTATTACAAACCCCACTAAATTGTATTTCTCTTTCTTTCGTTATCAATGTGTATATTTCAAGCATGGTAAGGTGAATATCAAGGGACGAGGAAATAATGCCAGTTTCTGTGTAATGCCCCTTTAGGTACGATAAATAAATGCAACAAATCCCGTAACAACTGCCCTAATTTGTCTGCATTCTTCCACTGCCGTGATAAAGAATATCCCAAGGCTGTTGGTGTCGTATGAATACTCGTGAAACCGAGAGAAGCTGAACAGATAAACATAACCTCAGGATACCGAGGTGCAAGAATTTCTATATTCCTGCGATTTGTTTTTCTGCTGTACAATTTGTAGTCAAAGTGTACAACGATCAAAAAGAGACATTATATTGGCATATTTGTGTGTATTAGTTTTCGTTCAAAACAACACACACCTGTTGTCTTGCTGCTCTGCCAAGCAACCAATATACAACAATATTTCTGCGCCGCTTTTCATTTCCCTACTGTAAATAATACCGCCCACTAATGCTCCTAGTAACTCCTCATTCCCGACTAAATGCATGTTTCAGCGCTTAAACTCGTTTAGATATCAAGGTACAAAAACCACGACACAAAAATAAATAACACATCTTCATAAGGTTATGTGTATCTTCTTAATGCATGCACAAGCATAGAAGTTTTAACGTATATAAAACCATACTGCTCCGTATTTTTCTGTTGTCACACAGTTTCTGAAATTTCCGCCAGAATGGGCGACCAGTCTAACAGAATCGGCTATGAAATGTCCAAATAGTTTCAACAAGAAGTACACGACAAGTACACATCACTGCTAGTATGCAAATGTACGTACTTACACGTATATACTGACAATCCGGAAAGTCTTCAGGTCAGCGATTCACGGGCGCAAACCTGAGGAGGATTAGAATTACAATAGCCCAGTCATGAAGGTAGATTTGAATTGAAGTGTTTTGAAAACATAAAGTTGTGGAATTTTTTCGTGAAAAAACAGGTTCTTATTGATGTTTTGTAAATTTTTTTATCATCAAAACCTATTTTTGATGTGATGTGGTAAAGTTCTTGTAAGAAATTGATAGAAGCAAGTTAAACCGTAAAACTAAATACGTACAATTTTATTTAATTTTATACAACAAGCATTACTTGAGATACGCACAAGCACAGTTACAATTTAATTTATATATGTATATATATTTTTTAATTTTGCAAATAGGTAATTTTTTATGCTTTCTGTATTTAAGCCGACATAGCAATTGATAGACACGGAAATTTTACGCATTTGATTGGCAAGAATCTCGACTCCACAATACTTTGTGTTCTCAATCATCGGTTAGTTGTACAGTGGTTTATAGTCCCGTTCTACCTCCGACCAGATGGCAACAGCATTAGGCCCATTTCTTCTTGCAGGTAAGTCATTGGCTCAAATTTATCCAGATCATGGCTTACAAACGGTGATCCAATTGATGGAGGTACCCTATCATTAGGGAATACCGGTTTTCCGCGAAATGTTTTCAGGACCTCTTGTACTCCAAAACACTAGAGCTCAGCTCCAATTTCGTGATTGTATGATTTTAACTGTCGCGCAATGCAGGTTTCTGCCCGTGAATCACGGACACTCGAATATCGGGGTTTTCTAATTCTGATTGGCGCAGTCAGATAAGGAACTGTCTCCCGACAAAGCCACGTAGCCAGTAACTAGAGACCCGAAAAAAATTAGCGGATTAATTTAGGGACAAGCTAGAATTGGAAAACTTTGATATTTGTGTCACCTCGGGCATTGGTCCACGCTATATTTGACACCTCCTGGAGGACCCTGGGCCAACGAGAAACATGCAGCCAAAGCGCACGCCAAATTATCGTCCTCCACTGTCGCAGCAAGCACAAGCAACAGACAATTCCAGAGCCAATCGGAGAATGGCTACACCCACTTGAAACGAACCACCGCGCCATTTCGTCTCTGTGTACTATTACTAGGGCCACTGGAGTTTCGCGGAAAAATTGGAGCACACAGTAGACTTCAACACTATGTACACACCTCAGCTGTTGTTATAAATCAATTGGCTGCTGGTGCTGTTTCAATATTTGGCCGAGTCACTCAGGATTCCGTAACTCCGAAACTGAGCCTTAGTGATTCGTGCTCAAACAGTTAAAACGAACCAGAATATTATTCAGCCAATCAACAAAGCTGTACTACCCTACAGTGCTTTGAACTTTATATCTTATCTCGAAATATTTTCGCTAAATATAACTGCCCCTAACTATTGCTAGAGATCTGCAAAATTCGCGTTACTATGTGGCACCACGCTAAACATCACAGTGCTGTATATAATCGACGAGCCGGCGTAGTTTCTCCATTAGCTACTGTATAGATGTCAAGTCACGCCCTTTCTGACTGGACTACACGTGATTGTACTACACAATTGTGAAGTGTTCATATATTGGTGCAGAGTTACCCAGGTGGTGTCAAATAAAGTACTGTCTAATGAGTAACTAGAAGTAGTTATTTTTCGCGGGAAAAAAAAATGAGTACACGGTAGACTTCGATACTATACGCACCCAACAGCAGTTTGTCCATTGCCATTGGTTGCAGTCTGCTTGAGAATGAGTTTTCATATTTGACCGGACCGCTCAGAATTCGGCAACATCAGCACAGTTCCTACGTGATTTGTGTTCAAACACTTAACACGACTCAAAGAGTAATTCAGCCAATCATTATAGGTAAACGGCCCTGTAGTGTTTTGAATTACAACTTGTCTTGAAATCATTCCGCGAAATTTCACTACATCTATGAGTAACTTATTGCAAAGGTACGTATGTTTGAAGTTTAACGTTTCCCCAAATAATAACGCGAATTTTGCAGGTCTCTTGTTATTACGAGTCGCCAGTCGGCGCCGCTCGGGCAGGCGACATAAGAGGCAGGAGACCGAGAGGCGGCGGCATATCGGCTACCTCAAAGCGCGCCGCATTTTTAATCTCTTTTACACGCACACCGTGGCAGTACTGTTTTTTTCGAACGATATGTGAAGAATGCTCTGGATTACGGACCTCGTCTCTCAGCACAACTCGGAGTGTGTCGAACCTTCGAGATGGTCAGGGTTAGACTATGAAAATTGCGTCAGACCTCCGAGCCAGCAGTTCTTGAGTTGTAGCGGCTGAATGGATGACTGGCGGGGTTCCGAGTGAGCGGCGTTGTCAGCTGTGGGGAAAATGAAGGTGGCGATTGCGAGTGCCGGCGTTTTGAAGGACGTGGCTGAAGCCTGGACTACTGGACCAAGTGCGTGGGTTAAAGACGTTATAACTGATGGAAACTGACTGATCACATACTAGTAGTGGGTTAATTAAAGTTGAAATTAATATTAAACATTGTGCTCACTGTAAAAAAAAAGTAAAAATGAAGACAGATGATTGATGTTGTACATAGTAACAGAGTGAAAAAATTAAAAATCATTTTTTTTTTTTTTAAACACCTCCATCCCTTACGAATTCATACGCCCCGCAGGTGTTACATCTTTTAACAGTACTTACAGTCTATTTGCGGTTTCTTCACACTTTTTTAAGCAAACCTTTCGAAAATCCCCCCCATGTATTACGTGTTTAGTTATTTTTAAATACGCCATTTATCACAACCGTTTTATGCCTCCGTTAACATAAAATTATTTTAGATCTAGTTAATTTGAAGTTTAACCTATCTTTCATATGTAAATCATAATAATTCAGGAATAATAAAAATGATTAAATACAGTGAGAAAATGTGTGTGTGTTTGTAGCGCCTAGTAATAAATAGTTCTCATGCAAAATATTATTACAACTGAGTGTTCGCAAATTCGGCGCGTTGCCCTTTCGCGTTATTTTCTAGCCTAAGTTAAGCTTAGTTTGCACGAGGCGGAGGAATATCCCGAAACTAGAACTTCAGCAGGGCTTCAGAAAAGTGAACCTTGAATGGATTGTATCTACTCTGCGAAACCATTTTGTAGGGTCAATAACAATTGAGTTACAACACCGAACGTCCGGGATTGGCGGGCAGATATCCGAGACTCGTGACATTTATAAATCCGCCCAATGAAGAAAGTGGATCTGAACTTAAGGGGGTAGGGTAGTATCAATTCCATCATCGATTTTTCTTACAAAACTCCGTAATGGAAATTAATGATCAGACATTTAAAAAAAATCGAAGCTTGACATCAGATAGAAGATTACTTAACTAATTTTCTTTCAATTTTATGGTTTCAATTATACCTGTATTTTCCTGTGTGGGATTAAAATTATTAAATAATTATGTAATATTTGATTGATTACGGTAGCAGACGTGAAACTAATCATGTAGGAAAAGTAAATTGGATTTCGAAATAACTATTGAGATGTTCCCTGTGCCTTGACTAGCTTGGTTTTTTTTTTAAATATTGACTCAGAAAATTAGTTATGTAGGAAATAATACGTAAATCCAAGATGGCATTGATACTTCGCCCTTATGTGTTTTGGAGCAAAAGTAGCGGAATATTTCCACGAGAAATCTGTGCTCCTAATTATTACTTGCGTCAGTGGGAAAGATACATAGCGCGCGGAAATTATGAACTAGGCATGGCCTTTCAGAAGTGCCAGACGAGAATAACGTAGTTGGCGCCGAGATAACTTGCCACGCATAGTGAAGCCTAGGAGAAGGAATGGTAAGGAGTGGTGGGGGGAAGGGGGGTTCGAAGTGTCAACAGCAGCACGGGGCGCCTTCAAAATAGCGTTATTAGATTGCGAGATGTCGCTCCAGGCGCCCCCCCCCCCCTGCTCACTCAACGTTGCCCTTGCAACGGCGCGCGGGTACATACACTCCATCCAGCCTGGAAGGGGATGGAAAAGGCGGAGAAGAGAAGCGAAGACGAGAGAAGAAAGCAGCCGAAGAGAAGATATTACGGAGGGGTTCCTGCGCGCTCCGGAAGGCTTACGGAGGGCGGGGAGAATGGAAACGAACAAATTAACAACGAACAGCTTCCAAGCGGGTGGTAAGACTGAGCGGCGGAGTTGAGAAAGTAATGATCCTACTTGCCATAAATTAAAAAAAAAAAATGAGAATCGGAGAGGCCTTTTTTTTTTTTTTTTAACAACGTGATTAAATCCAGCGGTTTCTAAAATGTCGTAAATATTGCGTCAGATGCATTAAGTTGCTAAAGAGGATGGACTCGGTTTTGCATGTTCTGGGTAATACACTCGCGTACTTCCACAGTAGTTCCGTTGGTGAAGGAGTTTAAAATAAATCGTGTACATCACACTTAAGAACGCAAGGAATGTGCACGGTTTATACATTAAAACCATCGTAATTGAATTGAAGAATATATATATGCTTACATGTAGCACTCATAGCATGTAACACTACTGTGCCTTCAGCTAATTACTACACTCTTCGCATGTAACACTACTGTGCCTTCAGCTAATTACTACAATCTTCGTATGTAACACTACTGTGCCTTCAGCTAATTACTACACTCTTCGTATGTAACACTACTGTGCCTTCAGCTAATTACTACACTCGTCGCATGTAACACTACTGTGCCTTCAGCTAATTACTACACTCGTCGCATGTAACACTACTGTGCCTTCAGCTAATTACTACACTCTTCGTATGTAACACTACTGTGCCTTCAGCTAATTACTACACTCTTCGTATGCAACACTACTGTGCCTTCAGCTAATTACTACACTCATCGTATGCAACACTACTGAGCCTTCAGCTAATTACTACACTCTTCGTATGTAACACTACTGTGCCTTCAGCTAATTACTACACTCTTCGTATGTAACACTACTGTGCCTTCAGCTAATTACTACACTCTTCGTATGTAACACTACTGTGCCTTCAGCTAATTATTACACTCTTCGTATGTAACACTACTGTGCCTTCAGCTAATTACTACACTCTTCGTATGCAACACTACTGTGCCTTCAGCTAATTACTACACTCCTCGCATGTAACACTACTGTGCCTTCAGCTAATTACTGTGGCCAACAGCAAAAAAGCGAAGATGTCATCTGTTTTCGTAATATTACTTTTAAATACAAAGAAACAAGTCGAGTATTATATATCGTTGTGTAATTGTACCTACATTTTGTTTCATCAACGAAGTTAAAGATTTTTTGTCAAAGAAGCTTGACATCTGATATCTTTTGACAGACCATTACATTGGTTGAAGTTGAGACAGCTGAAGGAATCATAATTTTCTGTTATTGCCACCTCGATATCGTGGAACATTTATATTGGTTTTATGTTTAGTATCGTATCCCTAATTGCTCACCGAACATGTCATTTTAACACTAGAATTATTTTTCACCTATTGCTTTTTCGGACATGCAAAATTCACGTTTATTTAACGGAGTATCGTCAACTTTCCATGTTTCATAAGTTCTCCTAGGCTAGTAGATGTGTATAGCGGATATTAGCGCAGCGCAATAGTTGAGCTGAAAGTCGAGTATATTTCTCGTTTTAAAGCAACATTTTCGAAATCATCTGGAGACATCTTTATCTCTTCGATTTTATTCTCAAAATCAAGCAAATTAAGACCAAAATCAAGCTAATTTAATCTAAATCGAGCAGTTTTTTTTAAATAACTCGCTGAGCAGGATCCTTTTGCAGTCAAATAAGCTAAAATTTCATCTAAATTTGCAAACCAAATCAATTAGCCAAAAAAAAAAAAAAAAAAAAAAACCCCCATTTTATGAAAATTCTTAAGAGAATTCTATATCGTGCATACATTTTCTATTTTTAATTTCTTTTAAGCCTTTATGCATTACGAAAACTTGCTTTTCATTTAGTAGTTTCATAGTATTATCTATTATTTTCACATAGCGTTCTGGCAATGAAACTTTATACTTACCATATAGAATACAATTAATCTTTTTACCAAAACTAGATTCATAAATTTCAAAATCTGTATCAGTGAACCATTTACCTTTATCGAGATCTTGTAGTTTAGTGAATTCAAACGAATTGTTCGACTTTTTGAACAGAGATTCTATTTTGATTTATAAAGAATAAATGTATTAAGAGGAAGATAAAAATAATGGTATTGAAGTTTTAACAGTGTAAGATTAAATTGCGTGCAGCTTCAGCTTAAAAATTCCCTGCTCAAGGAGCCTGAAACACGTTGAAATTTGTTTGATTTTGGCCTTAAATTTTCTCTATTTTTAGCTACAATTTGAAAGATTTTACATTAAGAGGGAGATTTACTAGATTTTGGCTTTAGTTCGCATGAATTCTATCTAATTTAGTGCACTGCGCTAATATCCGCTACACACATCTTACTTAGGGTCGCCTATTTTTCACGAAAAGATCTACGCTCAGACAAAATTGCAGGTGTTCTACATGCATTCCTGCATCTTGCCTTTGGTTATTAGTAGACACGTGCGAAATTCGCGTTGTTATTTGATGACATGCCAGGCGTCATTGCCCTATACTTAGGGATAGGAAAATTTCGCGAATTCATTTCGGGACAAGATAGACGTCAAACACATATACAGTGAAGTCACCTTCGCAATTGGATCACAGATTATTAGACCCGCCCTGGACGCCTCTGAGACAATAGCAGACTTTCAAGGAAACACCTTGTGGACCTCATAACTGCCAGGTGTGGGACAATAGCCAATGAACACACAGCTGAGGCTCCAGTATGCAGAGGACTGAGAAGTCTAGCCTAAAGGTCATTGAAATCGCGAGATTTTCCTATCCCTACATATACGCAATCAGACGCTTAAAGCGCGTTCCCAGTGCCTCCCGCAGGCAACCGGATAAATGCGCGAAACCGCATCAAAGGAACTGCAACTCCATTCCGTCTCCCCGCCGCGGCCGCTGAGCGGTTAGACCGCTCGCCTCTCACCAGGGCGAACCAAGTTCAATCCCCGGCCAGGCCACGCCCGGATTTTCGCGAGTGGGAATCGTGTCGGACGATGCCGCTGTTCAGCGGGTGTTCTAGGCGGTCTCTCCATCCTCACCTCATTTCATCCTCATCGGCTCTCAAGAACTCGCTTCTTTAGGAGCCACCCAACTCCATTCAGTGTCTGCATGCTACTCTGTGGCGTAACTTTGCGAGCTGTGTGCTTAGACTGGATGTGGATGCGGTAGCATGGCTTCATAGTGAAACGTTTGGTGGTCGCTACTAAGCAATTTTACTACAAAATAATGCAGGAGGTCGTTTCCTTAGGCAGAAGAATTCCATAGGCAAACAGTTTCGTTTTTCTGACACGCCTCATTCATATCGGAGATATGGACTATACTGGACCAACCACGATCACATGATTTCTAATATCGCAATTTCTCATTTACTTTTTTTTTTAAAGATAAGTAAATATATTTGCCTTTTGTCTAAGGACATAGTGAGCTGGAACTTAATGAAATATTTAATATGTCACTGATTACAATTTTCCTTTTATAATAAGTACAATATCACTAAATATTACGGAAACTTAATAAAACTGATAAGGGTATTCAACGCCAAAAGTAAAGCATTATCTAATATTTACACACACCAGTATTAACTTGTAACGATCACCAGAATTTTATTTCAGATGAATTTAACTCGTGGATTTTGTATAGTTATTCGTGAAAATTACAATGCCATCCATGGTTTTGAGAAACATTTAAGTTATTTACGTCATCGCATTGACAAAAGTAATCTGCGTGATTATTATTTAATACAGTGAAAACTTAAAAATTATATTCCTCTGCAGTTTTTCATGGACGTTAATGAAAAACAAATTTTTCTGAGAACAACTTTCAAATGAATTTCAAAAACACGTTTGAATATATTTTGTTTAATATTATATGTGTTACGAAAAAGTAAATTGGTTTTTTTTTTACATGGTTTTCATAAAGTCATAAACACAAAATGTTTTATTTCTTGGGGAAACATAGAAATAAATAATTACGAATGTAAGCATTTGTAAGCAGAAAGTACGTTTTAAAGCATGTATGAGAGTGAGTAAAGCTATTTGGGTGGCTCTTGGTGAGTGAAGATATTTGGGCGGCGTTTAGTGAGTGAAGATATTTGGGCGGCTCTTAGTGAGTGAAGATATTTGGGTGGCTCTTAGTGAGTGAAGATATTTGGGCGGCTCTTAGTGAGTGAAGATATTTGGGTGGCTCTTAGCGAGTGAAGATATTTGGGTGGCTCTTAGTGAGTGAAGATATTTGGGTGGCTCTTAGTGAGTGAAGATATTTGGGCGGCTCTTAACAGCGAGGTCTTGAACGCCGATTAAGGTGAAACGAGGTGAGTATAGTGGGACGCCGGAATGCAAGGGCGGGGGAAACGGGAGATCCCCGAGAAAACCCGCCGACCAGCGGCATCGCCCAGCACGATTCCGGGAGCGACCCCGCCGGGAATCGAACACGGTTCACCTACGTGGAAGGCGAGTAGTCTAACCACTATAGCACAATGGCCCCCAAATTTCAAATAAAGTAATGCGGATAAATACGAACAAGTACTATTTAGACATTAAACATTTTTTGCCGTACGAATTGCGATGGTTTTTTTTTTTTTTCAGCTTGAAAGAAACGTAATTTCGTTATTTACAACAGGCTCAGTTAATAGTTACTCTGTGAACCAATTTCGCCTTCGCACAAGCTGACCTACTATGGGCGTAAAAAAAAAGGGGGGGGGGGAAAGACTGAAATCAGCGTCTTCCTTAAACAACCCTCAACTTCACGAACAAACACACGTGTCAGTTTCCCGCGGCGGGAAAACATTTTTGCCTGTTTACCGGAATGAATGAATGCTGTTTAATTAAACGCTGTGTTCCTGCGTGAGCTAACTCAGCCGCTGCAGCTAAATAAATTAATTTCCCAACGCGGCGAGCGAATAAACATGCATTTTGAGTGGGGTCGTGCGGCGAATGTCGCTTCGCTTGGGAACGAACCTAGAGCCTCGAAAAATAAATCCTTGTTCAGACGCGCCTCTTTTCCATGTAAATTCTCCCTTTTCGTGCCAATAACTTCGAATTCGTAGTAATTTGTAGAGCTAGCGATTTTTTCGCGAAAAAAAAAAATGAGTATACGGTCGACTTGAATACTATAAGCACCCAACAGCAGTTTGTCTATTGCCATTGGTTACTGTCTGCTTGAGAATGCGTTTTCATACAAGAGCGGGCCACTTAGAACTCTGCAACATCGGTAAGCCTCCTGCGTGATTCATGTTCAGACAGTTAACACGTGTCGAAAAGTAATTTACCCAATCAAAATAGATGTTTTGAAATATAACTTGTGTTGAAATATTTTCGCGAAATTTCACTATCCCTAGTAATTAGCAAAGACCTGCAAAATCAGCGTTATTAATTAGCGAAACATTAAACTTCAAACACATGTACCTTTGCAAAAAGTTTATCATTGGACCATACTTCATTGGACACGCCTTGAGTAACTCTGCGCCAATACAAGGACACTACATAATTCTGTTATCCAATCACGTTCGGTCTAGTCTGAAACGGAGTGATTTCACGTCTATGCAGCAGCCAATGGCGAAACGACACCGACCCGAGTGTAGACAGCACAGCGAAGTTTATCCTGACGCCAAATAATAACGCAAATTTTGCCGATCTCTAGTAATTACTGACGATCTACGATTAAAGAAAATTTGTATTTTACGAGTTGTTTAGTATTTTTATGCGCAATTTTAACTGTGTGTCATCTGCTTCGGGAAGTCCCCGATTTTTGCAAGCAGGAAATAACACACACAAAAAATTAGATACAAACGCATTAAAAAACTAGTAAACTGTAGATTTTGTATAATCAAACATTTACAAGTAAATACATCTGAAATTGAAATTACGGCACAAAAACGAAAAAGTTCTGCATATTAGGTGAAGGGTGCTGATAACCGAAAAATTCTTTATCTTATACTTGTACGTAACTCCTTTCAGCTGAAAAAAAATAATGAAAATTTACCGAGTTTTTAAATGCAAACTCATACAAATGTTTCACATCGGAAAATGTTGTCATTGTAAGTTAAACTTCCCAACATAACACTTTATCACAAATAAAAATAACTAATTCTTGTGTGACGGGCAGCCTTAGTTTATGCTTACAAGTGCTGCAATCAAGTAATGTTTTGGTCGTGCTGTATCTATCCTGATTCAACACTCGCTTAATTCACGCAAGCAATGAAATGTGTTCTTGGTGCTTTAGAGATATTTTAAAAATGCTGTTCAACTTTTAAACATTGCATGCTTGTAATATTTCCTCGCATAATTTTTTATGGCATACTTTTTACCCATCGACCTGCCGAAATCGAAATTAAGTATTTTTGGACGTACAGAATAAAATCCAATTCGTTTACCTAAATGAGATTAATCATGTTGTAATATGAGACCATGAATTACTTTAATAAATATTTAAAAATCACGCCTTGAAACACTTTCGTAATTTAAAAAAAAATTGGTTAAACTGAAGAATAGAAAATTTTTGTATTTGTAGCAGTCTGATTTTTTTTATAAATTCGTGTGTTTTGACAAGCACGGCATTTCAGTTACCCTTGTTAAATTTTCAGTGAATTACTTCGTTCGTTTTATTTGCTAGCCGATAGGGAAGCTTACGCAGCTTGCATAGGCAATTCAGGCACAAGGCCCTTTCCCAGAGGTCGACACAGCCAATCAGAGAACGTGTGCGCCTACATCAAAGGATACCTCCGTGTTATTTCGTCACTATGTACTTATATACTATGCAACCAGGTTTTATCGTCGAACAGCATGCTAGGCTCCTCAGTAGTGTGTGTGTTCCAGTCAACGTCGTTCGTTCCTTCGAGTGCTGTCTCAGTCAAGGCCGTGTCCCAATTCGCCGAGAGAGAGTACTCTCTCAGTCACTCTTGACGTCACAGAGAGTCCTCTCTGCTGTCCCAACTACAAGGGGAGAGCGCGAGAGGGAGAGTGAACGACGATGCACGCTCGGTGCTCACTTTCGCACCCTCTCTGGCAAACCATGTTGTTTTCAAGTCTAACCTGAAATATCTAGACATATTTCCTTGTTTCTAAAGCATTGTTAGAAATATTTTATCGACTTAATTTAATCTTGCGATTGTGAAATGTGTAAAAATAATATTCCTTTTGATATCGAGCATAGCAAATTATGATGCTATTATGTTCACATTTCATTGTGTGTATATTATTAAATACTGTGATTTCCATATAACAAATGCGTTTTTATTCAAGCAAAACTGTAAAAAACTAAAATTAATTACTATTTCATAAAATACTGTACTTTTATTCGAGGAAAGTGAAAGGCCACCAATAATTTATTTTTCACTATTTATTACTTTTTCTGTCAAACAAATAATGCCAAAGGCTTACAAAGGGCACAAGTCTCAATTCGCTAAAGTGAGCCAGTGTGTGCCAGAGTGAGAGAGAGAGAGAGAGAGAGAGAGAGAGTGGAGAGTGAGAGTGAGCACACTTTCGAGTCGAGACACGGCCTAAAAGGAACTTTATTTCTGACTGGACGGCGCATGATGCAGTAACTTCATGGTTAAGGACATCCCTAGTATGCAATGGGTCTAATTGTTAGCCGCTGTTCCTATTTTAATTAATAAACATGAATTAACTATAAAGAAACCTTTCAAAACCAACCTTTTATTTATAAATGTACTAAAACGAGAAAAATAATCATAGCAGTTAGATCATTTATAAAACTTGTAAGAGGTGGTCTAAAAGCCGTAATAATTTTTACTGCAAATTACTAAATTTATATTTAACATATAAAAGCTTCTCTCGATATAGAACGTATACCTTATTTGCGTAAGCGTAGTAAGCACATATCTTGAGTAAGAATCTTAACTTTTTACAATATAGAATGTATACCTCATTTGTGTAATTGTAGTAAGCACAAAATGTGCGTAAGGCTGTTAACTATTCGCAAAATATAATGTATAACTCATTTCCGCAAGCGTAGTAAGAACACATTTTGAATAAGGCTCTGAACTATTCGCGCCAAGCTTTTATATACTACATATAAATTGATATAAACACAATAGTTTGTTGTAAAGTTTTTCACGGCTTTTCGACCACGTCTTAGTAATTCTACGAATTCTGTAACTAATATAATTATTTTTTTCTTTTGAGTAAATTTATAAATAAAAGGTTTATTTTAAAAGGTTTCTCTGTAGTTAATTTAATTTTCAATTCCTAATCTTGAATTTTTTTTGTTATTATATAAATAGGCTATGTATACATTCATTTATACATTCGTGAAACTAACAAAAGACAAAAAATGTGCAGTTAAGCACTGATGGTCCCTTCCAAACTTTGGGTTGCAACCTGACGAACAGCAGTGCGCTGCAGGCAGACTGCATGCCAGTTCAGTGCATAGAGGTCGGACAGACATCATGCATACAAATAATGCAATTTAAACAAAAGCGTATAAAAATAGAACATTTCGATGTAAATATTTATTTGGTTACCAATTCACAATTTTGTTTTATCGAAACATAAATATGGTCTCTGAAAATTGTCTAGGTCTGCAAAAATTGCTGTAATCGGCCCTCTGTTTACGGTATGTATTCTTCTGTAAATCAGCGTTCTAAACTAAATTGGTAATGATGTATTTTCCTGAACATGTTGCTGATTTAAAACCCTACAGTCGCCGCTTAAAATCCTGAGGGAGCACAAAACATGCGAGGCTTGTCTATGCTGTCTACCATCGCCGTCGCAACTCTTCATTATGGACGGATGTCATGTTGAGGCGTTTAATATTGATTTTCTAACGATTCCCCTTAAGCGAAGTGTGTACGACCATAGACTAAAGACGATGTAGACCGATTTCGCTGGCTGCGAACAACCAATCTCCGTGTCCCAATGCTGAACTGCTTTTCTGACAACATGTCTAGCGGAAACGGCATGGTTTGGATTTTAGGTTAGAACACTGATTTGTAAACAAATGCTTTGAGATGTGCGTATGCTTCCTCCAAACTAATTTGTAATGCAGTTACATTGAATTCAAATTGGTAAAAGTATTGTATTCGCATAATAGAGCTTGTAATTTGAAAATTAAGATATAAATTAACACCTTCGTCACTGTTGACCACGTGACTTTGACAGTTGTGTATGACTGGGGTAGGTAAATGTTGGATACATGGCAGAATACGAATAAGCAGTCTACCTCATCTTTAATGAATGTGTGCGACTAAGTCAGTCTACAAGGACGTACAAAAATTAGCTTCGAGATAACTGTAACAGCCTTTTTTTTATAGAGATCAGACGATTGTCTCCTGCCACAACGAAGCTGGCTCTGTTTGCGGTGGCAAGCGAATGGTATGACATAGTAAACGGAGTATATGAAGGTTGCGTTCTCAGGGGAAAAAACCGACAGCCAAAATAAACAAATTTATTTAAAATAAAGTATCACTAAACGGCTGGAGTTGCAGATCATACAGAAATATTGTTCTCAGTATTGGGGCACAGTGATTTAGTGGTGTGATGACAAGGTCATCACTAAGTGCGGGCCTAGTATAATGTTGGCTAGGTTGGCAGCAGCCATTTGTCATGGGGCGTGTTCGTCGTATTTTAATTAATTTTCCTTTTAATAGGCCGACCTATCATAATTAGTTGAACCGTTTATATAATAGTCTATATTCCAGTGTGTAGTACTTTATATTTTATTAATCACGTTTGGATATGTAAATTTATTTATTTGATGGTTTTTATAGTAAGTATATTTGTTGTAGCGTACGTAATTTGAATATTGTAATGGCAATGACCTCTAGGTCGCTGCGTGTGTGGGTGCGTGGCGCGTCTGAGGTGGTTTTGTGGCCTAAAGGTTGTTCACGATAAAGTGAGCACTTTTGAAATCAACTTTAGAAATAAGTCACTGCCCATGCCTGCATATACTTCAACGGGCGCGCTGAGCGACATGCCTCAGTAAAGTTGGTGACGATAGATGGAAAGTAGTTCCATATCTTAACGTCTAATAAAAAGCGTTAGTTAATCATTTGTGATAATTTAAATTATTTATTTCGCTTTCTGTTTTTTTTTTAATGCATCAGCGTGTAAAAATTAGCAGATTTATAAAATGTTTACTTTTCTAATGATTTCACCCTTTCGCTTGACCGACGCGCGAATAAAGTGACGAGGCCCATGGCGATGTTAATTTTACGTAAGGCGGAATAATACACAACGTGCACACAAGTACATCTTAAGCATTGCTTTCAAAAGTGCTCATTTTACCGCGGACATTCTATAGCCGTATAGTAGCCCGCTGCTCGGCGAGCAAGACGGGCGTGCAGCACGCGTCGCAGGTGCGAGCTGGGTTTGGCCGATGAATCGCGGCGAGACACACACCCCCGTGTTCGGCGGTACCGGGCAGCGAAACGGTACCGACGTGGCGATTACTATGGGCCACCGTTTTACGTGACGACTGCACGTTTGATAGACACTGCTCGCAAAACATTACGTAAAGTAGTAAGATGCGTTTTTCCGCCGCCGCTGTCGTTTGCCGTATCGCAGGTGAAATATCTTCGCGGGACTTGGTATTAAGAAGAAAGTGACACTAGCGAATGACTAGC
Source organism: Dryococelus australis (assembly GCA_029891345.1). NCBI lineage: Eukaryota > Metazoa > Arthropoda > Insecta > Phasmatodea > Phasmatidae > Dryococelus > Dryococelus australis. The sequence continues at coordinate 336,933,606 of CM056995.1, read as the reverse complement.
CCGTTCAACGTTTAACAGAGGTGTTGAGCACGCGCAAATTAACGTGCGAAAAAAAAAAAAGGCTGGAAGAAACTATTTGCGCTGCGCGGCGTGATGGAACGGTACCCGCCTGACATCGGCTGTTCTCCATTGAGCCGAGCAGTCCCCACGGCCACTACTGCGGACTAATACGTACTTGAAATATAGATCAGCGGCGCGGAAATTCAACAGAGCTCGTAGATGTCCGCAAACTCAGAATGGGAGTACAAACTAATTATTTACTCGCTTCTGCAAACTACAGACGCGTATGTAAACATTTTAATTATAGTGTGTTCGCGGTTTCTTCACACACTTTGAATCAAACGTTTGACAGATCATCCTATGTTTGACGTGTGTGGCTGTTTCTTAAATATGTCATCCACAATAAGTGTTTTATGTTTGAGTCAACATAAAATAACTTTTTTTTTGGTTAAATGGTTTAACTGAATTCTTACTTTTTATTTTACCTATATATCATACATTTATTTTATAGTTAATACGAATAAAATAAAAGAGAAAATACGTGTGTTTGTAATTTTGTAATACCTAGTAAGAAATAGTTCTTATGACATATATTTAATTTGAGTTCTCCATTTGGTGCTACTTTCAGATTTAGTTGAGGGTTTTTGTTGCATGATTCGGGTGATTTTAGCAGGGCTTCAGAAAGTGGGAAGTAACCATGTACACAATAGCATTGTCTTTAATATAGCTCATTTTTTATGTCACATCTATACATTTCATTAACTCCACGTCCATTTTATGAGCATATAAAATACTGGTCGACATTCCGTTGACAGAAAATTAATAATGCTTAAAATTCTGACAAGACAATTTAAAAATAATCAATAAAACAAACAGTGCACTTCTTTTTCATAAACTTGGTAAAAGTAAGTTGGCCGTGTCATTGAAATACCCGCTGCGTTTCTGCGGAATGCTGAGCGGCTTCCGAAGTTCAGCAATGGCTAGTCTAAACGACCGAGACTGCTCCAGTTACCATGCGGTCTCCATAGAAAGTTCTTCTCCGAACTCTTCTCTTCAACTCCTACCCCGGGAATTTCAGGATTAAAAGTGAGGAGCGAGCCTTTCAGACTGTTCAAGCGGAGGAAATGCTAATTGAGGATCTAAAGAGTGCAAACACAGTATTAGATGTCTGGGGTACTTTGTTGCAGCTTTCAGTTTTCCGCTGCACGTCCAACTTGTGGTTTCAAAAGAGCGCATTGCCGAAGGAAATTAAGTCTATTCAGAGCACGTACTGCGTACGCCTTACACAAAACCATTTATATACATATATAGTGTGTAATATAACAATAATTTTAAAAAAATATTTATTTATATAAAATACTTGATTATAAATTTTCTACGACTTTACCAATTGGATGTATTTTCGCGAAAATATTTCGCGTCTAATTGCACCCCGAAAAGCTTTAATTTAAAGTCAATTACAGGCGTGATAAGTAAGGATTGGCAAATTTCGCGAGAGCAATGACCTGTAGGCTAGGCTCCACAATCCTGTGTATACTCGAGATGCAGATGTATGTTCATTGGTTGCTTCCCCAGAGAGTAGCCAGTGTTACCTCACATCTGGCAGTATGGGATTCGCTACTTGATTCACTGCAAGTCTGCTATTGGCTCAGAGTCGTTCAGGACGTGTCTAACAAACTGTGATCCAATGGAAAAGTCAACTTCGGTGTACGTCTGTCTTGTTCTGAAATGAATTCGCGAAATGTTCCTATCACTATTAATAAGTACACAGGGGCGAAATGGCGTTGAGGCTAATACTTTGATGTGGCCGTACCAACTCTCTGATTATCTGTGCGAGGCTCTGGAAACGACTCTTGCGTCTTATTGGCTACTGCGCACTGCGATATTTTTCCCTATTGGTTGAACTTTTGGTTAGCAAGCAGGTTACCAGGCTCAGACTGGTGAATCGCTTTCCGACATGCTGCTTTTTTGTCGGAGTGTGCGGCTGGAGTTTCGTGAAATAAGCTGCTCTTTCACTTCTGTAGTATTAAGTACTCTGTGCGTGACTTGATTTCATAAGTGGATAATTTTAGTTGGCATACCTCTGACGTGTCTGCCTACGAATTACATACGTTCAGTGTCGTAATAACTTAACTATATTTGACTCAGTTAGGGAAGGAAATGTCTTTGTATGAGGACAATCTGTCTGTAACGAAAGGAAAGCTTTAAGTGTGCACATAGTATATTGAATTATTATGATGGTATGATTGAATTGTGTCCATTGCCAAACATTCACGTCTAGCCTTCGAGCAGATCTTTTCGCGAAGAACAGGATACTCTATAGATAGCTATAAAAAAATTCTTAAAGATTATAGGCTGTTCGTGGTAAACTGAACACTTTTCAGACCCTGGTTACTTATTTCTTTCAGCCATTTCTTCTCCTTTAACCACCTTTGAAAATAAATATCGTCATGTTAGTGTAGACTGTTCAAGGTAAAATGAGTACTCTCATTGCACTTGTTACTTTTTCCTTTCAGCCATTTTTTGTCTTCTTTTAACCACCTTTTAAAATAGTTATTGCCATCTAAGTAATAATTACAGAGTGTATTTTCCACCGCACTCGTAAGTTAACTTCTAAGGCTTAAATAATTTTTTTTTATTGATTATTATTTCAAATGAGAGGGCTTCCAAATGTGCTCACTTTACCGTGAATAGTCTATAACAGTGTAAATCCGAAACCAGGCAAATAGGTAAATTCCCTACCGTTTTGCGGTGTATTCCACGATCAGGCTGTGACAGTGGTGTAGGTGCTGGAGAACTGGTCTTTTATTCATTGGCTGCCGCTCTTGCTAGAAGCCACTCCCTTCTCTGACGAGACCACACGGAGCTCAGCCGTTCCAGCACTGAAGGTTTATAGTACATTCACGGTTAATTCAGCCTTTTCCTAATCTCTGCTAAAGTTCTACTTCCAGGATATTCCTCCGCCTCGTGCGAACTAAGCTTAGCTAATCCTGGAGAATTACACCAGAGGACAACGCACCGCATTCGTACGCACTAAATGTAATAGTACCTTTGTATAAGGACTATTTCTCAATAGGTGTTACCAACATACCTATTTTCTCACTGTTTCTATATTCGAATTATTTAAAAATGAAGAATTATAACATTTCAATTTAACAGGGAAAAAAGTGACACTTATGAACAGTTGATAAGTCGAGGTGGCCCGATTGCTTGGCCTGTACGTTCGCCCGACTTGACTCCGCTAGACTAATTCCTGTGGTGCCACATGGAGGGCTTGATTTACGAGGCTCCTGTGGAATCAGAGGAAGATCTGCTGGCGCGGGTTATGGCTACGGCAGATCTTGGACGTCCAGGTATTGGTGACCGTGTGTACCAGAACATGGCACGTAGGTATTGTGTTTGTGTAGACGTCGCTGGTCGTCACATCGAGCCCTTCTTGTAAGTGGACCCAGAAGAGAAACAACGTACAGTATATTGCAGACGTGGGAGAGGTCAACATGTTATGTGGTGGTGTTTTATTTGTCGCGGGGAAACGGTACGTTTCCGAACATAAGTTCCTATACAAAACGTAACCGTCTTGGTCCCCATTACATGCACTTATGTTGTAATACATCCTGTGTAAATAGTTAACTGTTGCAACTCAACAGTAAATCATACATCTCGTGTAGAGCTCTCCCGAAGTAAGGTATCGTAAATGAATTGATGTAGTGTGTTGTAAACCAATTTGAAACCGTTGTGTTGTCTATATTTCAAATATAGGACGTCATACTAGTATCACGTGTCATATTCTTCTGAGCACGCTTCCCGCTTGTATTTTTGTATGGCTCTGCCACTTGTAGCGCCACAACAAAAGGTAAAAGTGTTTAAAGTTCAACGCGTCCCCAAACCATAACGCGAATGTGGCGTTGTGGCGCACAAATTTTGTTGGGAAATGTACATTCAATCACTGCCACAACAGAATGTGGTCTCGACAGTGAGCGATACATGCCACACGTAAGGAACGTCCCTTCGATGGAATTGGGTCACGGCGGGGTCGCTCCCGGATTTTTGACACATGGTAATCGTGCCGGACCGTGCCGCTGGTCGGCGGGTTTTCTTGGGGGCCTCCTCGCGTTTCCCCCACCAGTGCATTCCGGTGCTGCTCCATCATCACCTCACCTCGCCCTCTTTACCTCTCAAAACCTCTTTTTTTTAAGAATCGCCTAAACATCTTAACTCAATTTCACTCCCTCATTTTACGTAGTTTTCTCGCAACGTCCCAGCTGTAAGACGCTGTGAACGAAAAAAAGGTGAACGTATAATTTTTTATTTCGGATTTGCCTTAGGATCGCTGTGATGCGATTTCGTACCTCGGAGCCAATGAACAATACATGCCGTGACCGATATGTTTGGTATTTACTATTTGTCAACCAACCCAATAAATGTCCATGGCAGCAAACCGCCCCTCTCGTATTTTTAAATTTCACTGTACTGGATGCTGGTTCAGTGCAATGTGCAAACAGACAGCTCGCCCGCTTATCGCGCAACACGTATATTATCAAGGCCACTTGCGAAAGATTATAGGTTGCTGGCGGTCCCCAACATTATGCCATTTAAGACTTGACACGGAAGTTAAAGTGTGGTGTGTATTGAAAACTCTAGTCACACAGGGCCGCGGTGGCTGAGCGGTTAGACTGCTCACCTCCCACCAAGGCAAACTGGGTTCAATCCCCGGCCGGGTCATTCCCGGATTTTCACACGTGGGGATCATGCCGAACGATGCCGCAGGTCGGCGGGTTTTCTCGGGCCTTCCCGTTTCCCCTGCTCTTGCATTCTGACGCTGCTCCATACTCCCCTCAATCACTCTCGTCGGCTCTCAAGACCTCGTTAAGAGCCTCCCGAATATCTCCACTCCGCTCTAGTCACACACACACACGCCACTAGAAGTGCCTCACCGACTGGCACACGATGTACGGTCGAGCACCAATCAGCTGCTGGAGACTAACTTGAAGGACGGCAACCCGACCAATAAGGAGTACATCAATATGTGGAATAGCCAGTCAGACACAAGGCCTGTTTATACAGCTTCACGTAGCCAATGAACGACCGAGTACACGCACATAAAGGCTGTTCACGATAAAGTGAGCACTTTTGAATTCAACCTTACAAAAAAGTCACTGTCCCTACCCGCAGATATTTTATCGTGCGCGCTGAGTAACATGCGCCCTGTAAAGTTGGTAACGATGGACGGAAAGTAGTTCCACACTTTAACGTCAAATAAAAAGTGTTAGGTAACCATTTGTGACAACTTAAGTTATTTCTTTCGTTTTCTGTTTTTTCTTATGTTTCGAAGTGTAAAAATGAGTATATTTCTAGAATATTTACTTTTTAATAATTCCACAGTTTCATTTGAATGCGCGTGAAAAGTGATGAGACCCATAGCAAAGTTAACCTTACATAAGGCGGAGGAGTACCCAACGTGTGCATATAAGTAGATCTTAAGCAGGGCTTCAAAAGTGCTCATTTTACCGTGAATAGCATACTATAGGAACCACCCCGCCATTTCGCTTCTGGATACTGACCTATTATTTGCTTACGTGGTCTTCAGAGATCTACGGACAGCGCTCAACAACTGAGGACTTAGCTTCGATGAGGGCGAATCGGTGACGATGGAGTGGCGATGGAGAGCGGACTGATTACACCGGTAAGAGGAAACAGCAGTACCCCGAGAAAACCCACTGGACAGCGGCAACGTCCGCCATGTTTCGACACTTTTAAAAATGTTTGTTTGACCCCGTTGGGAATCGAACCATGTTCGCCGTGATGGTAGGTGAGCATAGTGGCTGCTAAATCACCGCTTCCCAATGCCGAATATGATCTCAATTTGATCTGTAATTCCCGCCGTTTGGTCACAGCTTTTTTTTCGTAACACATTTGTTTATGTTAGTTGTTATATATGTTTTCCTGAAAATGCATCGTTCATGTACTCCTCTTACGCCAACAAACGTTGGCGAAGTTTTAATACAATATGTTCTATTAAAATATTGATATTATTTTCGGGCAATGGTTACTTAATAATAATGTATATAATACATTCACAGTTACTTCACACTTTTCTGAACCCCTCCTAAAGTTCTACTTCCAGGATATTCCTCCACCTCGTGCAAATTAAGTTTAACTGTTTCTTGAAATTTACACCGAAGGACAGCGCACCGAATTCGTGCGCACTCAGTTGTAATAATATTTTGCATGAGAACTATTTCTTACTAGGCGCTACCAACACACGGTGTTTCCTCACTGTTTATGTTCATATTAATATAGATGATATGTTATAATTAGATACCTGAAGAATTCGCGAATTCATTTTAAGACAAGCTAGAATTCAAAACACGTGCGTTTATATAACTTTAGCCATTGGTCCACACGGTGTTTGTTACCTCCTAGAGAACGGTGTCCAATCGTCGCCTTCCACTGTGACAGCAGACAACCAATGTGCAGCTGATATCGGCATACTTGTACATAAAACTGGAGAGTCTAGCCTGCAGGTCATTGAGCCCGCGATTTTTCAGGTCTCTAGTTATAATTTATACAAAAAAATATAATTGAAACTTTAATGTAACGAAAAATAAGATACTTTTACTTTAACAGAGGCATAAAACGGTTGTGATACATGGCTAGGGACACTCGAATTTCGCGAAAAGATTTCTGGACATGCTAGATTTCAATAGCCTACCGGTCTACCAGCAGTTTTCATTTCCTTATTGGCCACAAGTCTTTATGAGAAGACAAGTTCTTACTTGACGGGCCTATCAGAATTAGGTAACTCCAATCCTGTACATCTGTGATTCGCTAGCACACATCTAAGACGCGTAACACCTAGATCAGCCAATCAAGAAATATAATCTGAGCTGAAATGTTATGAAATACAACTGGTCTTGAACTCTTTTCGCGAAATTCGGGTGTCCCTATATATGGCATATTTATGAAATAACTAGATACGTCATGCATAAGGTTGTTTTTGAAAGGTTTGATTAAAAAAGGGTGAATAAATCGTGAATAGACTATATGAAACATTTCTCCTCGGAAAACTAATTTCCTTTGCTTCTTTCCGTTTTTGTCGTTTTTAAAAGCGAATTAGGTTGAAACGTGCGTTTACAGTGTATTTAAAGAATTATAGGGACCTGAAGAACATCTTAGTCTTTATCGCGCCACAACATTACGGCGTTACCTCTAAAAACATACAGACACGCGTTGTGGATGGGAAAGACTGCACGTAAAGACTATGATACATCTGAAGCTTGTGCCTGGGTCACTCTTAGCCACAGAGTAGGCAAGTTTACAGATGCGAAACTGCTACTTACACCGCGAACTCCAGTCGCACACACGTCAGCAAATATGGAGTCACCAGCCAGCAAAATGCTGGATCACGATTCGCCTATCAGCGCCTGATAAGTACGGATAGGAAAATTTCGCGAGTTCGATGACCTGTAGGCTAGACTCCTCAGTCCTCTGCATACTGAACCCTCAGCTGTGTGTTCATTGGCTGTTGCCCCGCACCTGGCAGTTATGGGGTTCGCAAGGTGTTTCCTTGCAAGCCCGCTATTGTCTCGGAGGCGTCCAAGGCGGGTCTAATTATCTGTGACCCAATTTCGAAGGTGACTTAAGTTTATACGTGTTTGATATCTATCTTGTCCCGAAATGAATTCGCGAAATTTTCCTATCCCTACTGATAAGCTACTGACCAGCCGGCAGCTTAGCCAACAAGGAACCCTCCAAACATGCAGTAGCCAATCAGGCACAACGCCAGTTCCCAGAAACTCGCGCGGCCAATCACCGAACGGGTGCGCCAACATTAAAGGGCAACCTGCACACCATTTAACTTTTTTTATACTTATCTGCTCTGTACCTTAGCGCCGCCGTGGGGTGGTAGCGCGAAATACGTCCTGGCAGACAGCCGCCTGAGTGACAGCGTTAAAGAAGAAAGTGATTGGTATTGGACGAGGTTGGAATCCCCAGGTGTGACTTTGCCATTCGAAAGTTTTACCAACTCCTGCGCGCGTGCATTCCTTCCCGCATTCACCTCACGCGTGTTTGCAGAAACGTGTTCTTTCCGATGCGTACACTCGCACCTCGAGGACAGCCCCGACTTCGTGTCCCAGCTGCACTTTGATACGGCAACACAATGAGTAGAGCTACTGATATCTCGTGAAATAATATTAGTTCACGCTAGATTTCAACAATATAAGCACCAAGCAGCAGTTTGTCTATTGCCATTGGTTGCTGTGTGTGTGAGAAGGCGTTTTCCTATCTGACCGGACCAATCAGAATTCGGCAAAGTCAGCACGACTCCTACGTTATTCGTGTGCAGACATTCAGATTCTGTCAAAAAGTAATTCAGACAAATAAGATAGGTAAACTACTCTACAATTATTTGAAATGTAGTTGGTCTTAAAATTTTTCCGCGAAATTTCACTACCCCTAACAATGAATTTGGTGACCTGGTTCAGATTCCATCAGTGTAAAGGTTGTTCACGATAAAGTGAGCACTTTTGAAATCAACCTTAGAAAAAAGTCACTGCCCCTGCCTGCATATATTTCAACGGGTGCTCTGAGTGACATGCGCCCAGTAATGTTGGTAACGATTGATGGGAGTTAGTTCCGTATCTTAACGTCGAATAAAAAGTGTTAGGTTTAAATTATTCCTTTGCTTTCTGTTTTTTTATGCATCGAAGCGTAGAAATGAGCAGATTTGTAAGATATTTACTTTTCTAATACTTCCACAATTTCACTTGACCGGCGCATGAATAAAGTGATGAGGCCCATGACAATGTTAATCTTACATAAGGCGGAGGAATACACAACGTGCATATAGGTAGATCTTAAGCAGGGCTTTCAAAAGTGTCATTTTACTTTAAATAGCCTATAACCCATGAGAAATTATGGTTTCCAATTAAGTCTTGATAGTACGCTAAGTTTAATAGAGTGGAACTGCATTTAAGGACACCTCACATTCCACAACAACAACAACAAGGCTTTTGATTGCTACAGTCCCCGGCTTGTGGCCATTCACTGGAATTGCGACGTACTCTAGATGCATAAGTACTGTACTTCGGAATCATTGGTATAGGCTGTTCACGGTAAAGTGAGCACTATTTAAGGCCCTTCCAGGATTTTTCTTAAAGCAATTTTTGTCTCTCCGCCACTTTTTAATATCAACATTGCCATGTGACTGATAAATACGGTGTATACTTTCACCACTCTCAAGAGGTAATGCCCGAGTCTGCAATGAAACATACTTATTAGTGGCTAATGCTTGGGGGGAAGGCCTTATAAAGTGCTCACTTTACCGTGAACAACCTATACATAGAATCCAGGTCATAGCTTTACAATGACATATATTTGGACCAGTTCTAGTCCAAGCAAGTCTCATGGACGGCAAGCCTTTCTGGATGGGGTGGACAACCCCCCCCCCCCCCATAGCACTGCTTCTGCACCTCTCATGGTTCCCAGCCACTCCCGCCCCACTGGGCGTTTGTCCAAGATTATTCGACACTTCTACCCCACTATGTATATGTCATGTGCTTTAATGCCCCTATACACCATCACTTACGCTTATTATGTTAACCCTTTCAGGCCAACGTTTGTTTTATGGATTCAGTTGTTGCAAACAAGAAATGTTAGCATCCGTGCTGTACTTAAGTTGACAAAATACTTGTTTCGTTACCACTAGAGACCTGCAAAATTCGCGTTATCTTTCGCTAACATGATAGACCCCACTGCCTTATAAATAAGTGACTACAATTCGTGATTTCATTGGCCGCTGCACAGTAATCAACGTTACGTATCTGTCCGATCTCCTTAAAAGCGATTGGCCACTCCACAGCTGAACTTGTATTATTGGCTCAGGAGCGCTCCGAGGAGTGGCAAACATATTTATGGCCAACGGCTGAAGTTAGTCAAACGCATAACTTTGGGTTCAGTCTGTCCTTAAATAATAACGCGAATTTTGATGGTCTCTAGTTATCACACAATCACTGGACTGTAGGCTTTGTGTTAGGCTATAGTAATGAGAACCAATCATAACCTTGGCCAATAGCGTGGCTTACGAATCAGTTTCTCACAGAGATGATCATTGGCCAGTGAGCCTCGCAATGTACAGTACCAGGCAAAAATAACCTTCTTGTGCATTATGTACACAAATGTGTACACTGGGTCTGAATGGGTTAGGCATGCCGATCTTTACCTAATTAAAGCATTTCTTGGATCGATCTAAAACGAAACACAGACTACCGATGCGCATAGAAAATCAGACTGTAAACTCGATTCGCGATTTTTTTTTTAGGGCCAGTTGTACGAACATAACGCAAATTCTTTGTGATAGGATATGCCGTGACCCTGGGGACATACTTATATAACCAGAAATGCTATTAACCGAAAACTCATGGAAATACAAATTACCTAAAGAGGAAATGCCATAAAAGTAGAGCAATCTATAAATGCGAGAATCCAAAACTCGAGAAAATTCATACGGTAAAGTTGAATGACACACAAAGGTGCCGCTGAATCGAAAAACGCTTCTACAGAAATTATGTAGCTTCCGAAAAAAATTGAAAGCTTAATATCGACATCAAATCGATTTCAATCGGCATCCCTAGAATGGGTTATTATCCCCGCCAGTCCGCCGAGACACAGACCCCCTAAAAGGTCCGCACCCCAGCAAGCCAGAGGGAGTCAATATCAAGCTAGTTCACAATCCACAGCAATCCTCCTCTGCAATACTCAGAAATCCTCAGCATTCCACCCCCGCAATCATCTGCAATCCTCAGCGATCCTGAGATCAATCCCAATCCCTCGATTGGTTCTTCGATCAATCCTTCGGTTTGTGTTCTGTCCCCATCCCTACACATATAAATTACATTCATTCGCCAACTGTCTCCAAATGTTGCACATGATGTCTGAATTAATGTTTTGCATGCATTCCACTAACCCGTGGATTTATTCATTAATCATCTGTATGCCTATCTTTGCCTAAATAGTTTAATGCTCACAGCACCACTTTAAAATTATGACGGATGAAAAGATACAGCACAAAAAATTAGAACGCAATTATTTTATTTTTAAAATGTTGCGCTTATTTTTACAAATTACATAATCAGAAGAAAGCAGTTCATCGCATCATGCTTTATAATATCTGACCTTCAGTTCACTAATGATTGAAGATATCTCGTTAATATGCAAGAAATCTCCACATAGCTGCAAAGCGATTGAATGTCCGAGTCTATCAACAAGTTCGTTAGGGTATTCAGGAAGTAGGTAGACAGTGCTACCAGCGTCTTACCTTCTTCATGTCACTCGTTGCAGCAACTGTGGCAGAGAAGTGTGTCAGAGCGTCGAGAAAGTCACAGTCATCTTCAGCATCGTGGCTGTCTTCATGTTCATCTTCATCAATGCTCTCTTCATGGTCATCTTCACCTCCTGCTTTGTATTCTGTATTAATTTCCCTCGACGCAACTCGAGGTGCAAAGGCCCTTCTGGGCAAGGTTACCCTGACTATATTAGCCGCGGCGTGCGTCAGTGTCGACAGTCTTGAATGACGCCTAGTGCCTGGTGTGTGTGTGCGATCATCGGAACGACGTGCCTAAAGGCTGTTTGCGATAAAGTGAGCACTTTTTAAATCATGATTAGACAAAAAGATACTGCTCCTACCTGCATACATTTTATCAGGAGCACTGATTGACCTGCGCCCAGTAAAGTTGGTAACGGTGGAGGGAAAGTGATTCCATATCTTAAAGTAGAATAAAAAGCGTTAGGCAACCATTTGTGATACCTGATATTATTTCTTTCTCTTTCTGATACCTGAAAGAGAGAAAATTAGATTTGTAAGGTATTATCTTTTCTAATAATTTAACAGTTTCACTTGACTGACGCATGAATAAAGTGATGAGGCCCATGGCAGTGTTAGTTTTACATAAGGCGGAAGAATAAACAACGTGCATACAAGTAGATCTTAAGCAGGGCTTTCAAAAGTGCACAGTTTACCATGAACAGCCTTTACCATATTATTAGACAGACATTGGAAAATCGCGAAAAAATTGTCGGAGCAAGCATTTATATTCGACAACCTATAAACTCTAAAATTTAAACATTTAAAAGAGCTACAAATCACCGGATTTGACTGTACATCTGTTGTAACTCCTTTACCTAAATCAGTAATGTCCTAATGACAATTTCGGTTGCTTGTGTTCACCGATTGAACAGCGATTTCTAGTGAATTTCTCTGGCCTGGCAGTAGAATCTCAGTATATTCTACTGAAAGCCAATAGATAACAGCTTATTAAATGAAGATTCAGTTAAATAATTATAATGAGCGAAATCACTTATTCAAATTTAGGGTGCAGTTACTTTACCTTTTAATAATTGGATGAATAAGATTTTGACACGGCTAAATTCTTTGCCGACCAGTCACAAAAGTTTTGCTTCAGAGAATCAGAATCCTCATTGACCCAATGAAATGGAGTGATAGCTTCATACGTGCATGACAAAACAGAAACAAATGGAAACTGGCATACATACCTACAATACGCCGAACCACGGGAAACCAACTTTCCCCCGCAGTAAACAGTTGTCTCGCATGTTGGCAGGACTCGACACCCTGAGGAGTGAAGTAGAGAGATTTGGGCGGCACTTAACAGCGATATCTTGAGAACCGATGAAGGTAGAGCGAGGCGATTACGGAGCGGTGCCGGAATGCAAGGGTAGGGGGGAAACGGGAGATCCCCGAGAAAACCGGCGGCATCGTCCGGCACGATTCCCACGTGCGATAATCGGGGAGCGACCCCGCCGGGGATCGAACCCGCTTCGTTTAGGTGGGAGGAGAGCGGTCTGACCGCTTCACCACCTACGATTGAAAGTAGTTCAAGTGACGCTAGTGCGGTATATTTTCTGCCCTTGAAAACAAAACTCTCACGGATGTAGTTTTAAAAAAAAAATTTCGCTTGTTTTGACATGAGCGTACAGTACACGCTGTCACGAAAGAACTTGCCACGCCATTAGTTCATGTTGTGTTTATAGTCTATTCGATATTTCTTCATATTTTTTTTTTTTAATCTAACCTTTTAAAAATCACCCCATGTGTGAAGTGTGTGTTTGTCTTCTTAGGTCATGTATCACAAGGCTTTTATAATTCTGTTAACATAACAGTAACTTATTTTTTATTAAATCGAACTTCTACGCATATTTTATCTACAGATTATATTTTTTCATTCATATTCAATATGCCTAGTAAAAAAACTGTTCTTATTAAAAATATTATCATAATGTGTGAACACGAATGCGCACTCTAGGAAATTATTCGAAAATTTACCGTACCTGTGTGTACGCTTAATGAGAAAGCGGGAATGGTAATAGCTTCCCCTATAGGCTGTTCACGTTAAAATGAGCGCTTTTGAAAGCCCTGATTACGATCTACTTGTATACACGTTGCGTATTCTGCCGCCTTATGTAAGATTTACATTGTCATAGGCCTCGATCACTTAATCCATGTGTAGATGAAATGTAACTTTGTAATTATTAAGAAAGTAAGTAGTTAACAAATCTGCTCGTTTTTACACTTCGATGCATAAAAAAAAAAACAAGAAGGGAAATAAATAATTTTAAATTATCACAAATGGTTATCTAACACTTTTTATTCGCCGTTAAGTTATGGAACGAATTTACATCCATCGTTACAAACTTTACTGGGCGAATGTCACTCAGTGCGCCACTTTAAATTACATGTATGTACGGGCAGTGACTTTTTTGAAGATTCATTTCTAAAGTACTCACTTCATCGTGAACAGCCTTTATACGTGTATTGTAGAGTTCCTATTTGCTTAGGAAACATTCTAATGCGTAGGCAAGTTCCAAAATTTGTGTAGTAGCGTCGCTAAACATCCCTATATCTGCAGCTTGATGTGAGGTATTATTACCATACAGTGTATAGGTTACAAACTTCCATTACACTATAGAAAAATTTTTACAGTGCGGTGTATTATCCCTTTGGTGTAATTTTCGTGGCTCAGTTAAGCTTCGTTTGCGTAAGGCGGAGGAACATCCTGCGAGTTAAGCAGGGCTTTAGGAGAAGAAGAAAAAGAAGTCGTACGTAACCACCGCGAACTGACTGCACCCGGCGTGACGAAATGTCGAAGCGGACAAGCGTCTGTGAGCTGAGCTGATCAGCTTGCCGCCGCTGGTGCGACGATGGCCGACGTCTGGAGAGGAATACCAAGCAAGCAGCGGTGCCGCGTGCTTTCTCTCCCTCCGCCAGGGCGCCGTCTGAATGCTGATTCTCTCCTTCTCCTTCTCCTTCTCATCCTTCGCTGCCCTTTCGCAACGTCTTCATCCCAGTCGCCTGGCGAACCCGAACACGCTGGCAAGCATGCGCTCTGAAACCGAGTGACGGTGTTTGCCAACACACACAGGACGAGGTCCTTGTCTCAACTGCTTCCTGAACGCAAGTGTTTTAAGTTGGAAAACAGCTGAGAGCCCCCCCAGTGATGTCAAAAAAAAAAAAAAAAAAAATTTGGGCTGGTTCCAGTGAAAAGGTTTGAAAATATTATTCGTTGCCTTGTGTTTATATATCAACTTCAAATAATTTACAATATTTTTCCCCAAGATCACATTGAAAAAAATTTATATAAAAATATATAAAATTTCTACTGATTACATTTGTTATAAAAGGGTATCAAAAATGATTCTGGTTAAAATCTATATGCAGGTTACATATAATTATTTTTCTTTAAACCATACTCAACTAAAATGGCATCAACCCCCCCCCCCCCCCCCCCCCCCCCCGTTTTCTAAATGTTGACAGACATAACAGCAGTTCCTGCCCAAGTGAAAACCCTGTGCTGTCTCCTCGAATCTGGACGAGACACCTGTATTTATATTTTATTTGAAATCATCTAGAACATTACAAAATGATCTTCACTCCGTCGATATACAGAAGTCCTGGAAGGGCTCCCTGGTGGTGCGTGACTGGCTGACTGGCGTCGCGTGGTCAAGATGTACGAGGGAGGAGAAGGTACTCATAGATTTCGTGGGCGACAGAGGGCCCCGCGGCGCCCATACTTGCAGACCCGCCCAGCGGACGTGAGGCGTGGAGCTCGTCAAACAAACCCCCGTCGCACCGAAGATAAGCCGTCCCAAATGGCCAACATTTTCTCAACTTCATATGGCACCATCGGTTAAAATTACGTTCTATGTGCAGGGATAGCCGTCACAGCCGAGTCAGTGATATCAATCTGTGAAATAACGTTCACTGAACTTCAGTTGATAATCTACTGCTGACCGGCGAATCCATAGACTAAAGATAAGCTAGACCGTTTATTCCTCTTCTGCTCATTTACCCAACATTGACCTACACCACGACCGTAGAAGACAGGTATGGACACTAGTTTGAAAAGTTGACGCCCTTGTTGACCCATTTAGTTCATGAACCCAACCGCAGAGCGCTGTTACTGAGTTAGTGCTGTTGACATGGGGAGAGTAATTGTAATTTTTTTCTTAAATGGGAAAATTACGTTCATATCTCTATGGCGTTATTCCTATATCAGCAACGTTAACCACACTAGTTTGCTTGCAGCGCTTTACGGGTACTGCATGACCTAAATTAGTATATAAGGGGGTCATTTCGCTAACATTGTTAGATAGGCAGGGATAGGAAAATATCGCGGATTCATTTCGGGACAAGATAGACGTGAAACACATATACAGTGAAGTCACCTTCGTAATTCGATCAAAGTTTATTAGACATGCTCTGCACGCATCTTAGCCAATAGCAGGCTTACAAGGGAACACCTTGCGAATCCCGTAAGTGCCAGGTGCGGGGCAACAGCCAATGAACACACAGCTGAGGCTCCAGTATGCAGAGGACTGAGGGATTCTAGCCTATAGTTAATTGAACTTGCCAAATTTTCTTATGTGTATAGATAGACCAGTGTCCAGACCTGTGTTCTACGGTCGTGACCTACACCAATCATACACCCAAATGTCAAAGTCACATGGTCAACAGATGAAAGTGTTTGTTTATATCTTAATTTTCAAATGAGAAACACCATTATATGAATAAAATACCTTTACCAATTTTAATTTAATCAATGTGCATTACAAATTGGTCAGAGAAAGTACACAAACATCTCAAATAATTTGTTTACAATTCTGTTTTCTAACCTAAAATCCAAACCATGCTGTTTTGGTAGACGTGTAGGCAGAAAGGCAGTGTAATGTTGGGACACGGAGATTGGTTGTGCGCAGCCAGCGAGATCGGTCTACCTCATCTTTAGTATGTGGGTGTATCAAATAAATTACTGGAAAAAAGTGATTTATAGCACTGACATTCTCGACATTCTGTGGGAAATTACAAATAAATCATTAAAATTCCACTACTATATTAATTGGTTACCTGGCACTAATTATCAGTTGCTCAATTCTCACTGTTTTCGCTGATTTGGCTCAATTCTCACTGTTTCAAGTTTAGAGTATGCATTTCTGAAAGTAATAAAAAAATCCTTACCCATTGCTGTAATCTAAGAGATTCCTGTGAGCATTTAAATGGAATATATCCATTGCGAAAAAAATAACCTAATAGTTATAGTGGAAATCACTGTTCTGCCGTAGGAATTGTATAATCGCTGGCTGAATTCTAGGCAATTCCTACTTTCACATTTATAGCGATTTGTCACATATAAGTGTAGTATAATAACCGAAATTGTATTACGTCCATAACTATAGTTCATTCACAGCTACTTCCAAATATTCTGAAGCCCTGCTTAAGTTTTACTTTCAGGATATTCCTCCACGCCAAGCAAATAAAGATTAACCGAGTATAGAAAATTACACCAAAAGGACAACGCACCGTATTCGTGCGCACTCTGTGTATAGGCTATTCACGGTAAAGTGAGCACTATTGAAATTCCTCTCAATTGGAATTTACACACTGTGTTTATTACTTACATAAAGGATTTTCGTTTTTAAAAAATGGAAAAAAGTAACTAGGGCCTCAAAAGTGCTAACTTTATCGCGAACAACCTATAATAATATTTTGTGTAATAACTATTTCTTACTAGTTATTGCAAACACACCGGCTTCCTGCCTGTTTGTATTCGTATTAATTATAAATCATATTTTATAGTTTACAGATAACATATAAGTAAAAGTTAAATATAACTAAAAATAAAGTTATTTTATTTTAACAGAATGTTAAAACTTTTCTGATACCCGACATATTTAGGAAATAACTAAAAACGTCGTACATGGGGTAATTTTTGAAATGTTTCATTTGAAAAGTTTGAAGAAACCGCAAACAGCCTATACTACTGTATTTTCAAATTATGCTTCACTCATCCTTTATTGCCATGGGACTGTGGATTATTAATTTATTAATCAGTTCTTATCTTGTGAAAATAATATAATTTGCTGGCTTCTCAGTGGAGGGACGACGGACACTTGAGATATATGAACAGAAAGTTTGCAGGGAAATGTAATGTGAAATGATTCATAATTTACCGTTCTTTCGCCCACTATTCTGGTTATCAATGAAATATTTCCTTTTTTTGATCAGCAACTGCAGTAAGAATTTTAAGACACAATCTCCTATTGAAGAAAGACAATATGTTAAAAAAAGTCCAGGCAATAAAACTTTAAACTTTAGGTGTTTTAAAATCTTCCCATCTGTTACGCTTATAACACTATAGTAATCCAAGCAGGAGCCCACCACGTCAATTGAATATAACAAAAATTCATGGAAAAAATTAATCTCGTACGGGACAGAGGTCAATTATTATACAACAGGCGTGCCGCGCTAATGCCAAAACATTGTACACGTCATATGATGAGGCCCTACAGATGAAAGCGGCTATGATCTTCAGAGAAGTTGTGATGTTACATAGGTAAATAAAGAAACAGAAAACCAGAAGAACACCAGCTAATCGACAACGAATGACTGGGAACTGTAGAACCTAGCAGTCGGTAGACGAGGACGCATACGTTGCCTGTACCGAGTTGTTATCGTGATTGTCCTGTTGTATCTCCTAGTGAAGTTGTTTTTCATTATCTGTACTGAGTTTTTGTTGTTTAGTCGTACGTCTTTTAACTTCGGTGTTTTATAGTTTTGCAGTTCTTCATTTCTCTGTTTTTTTGCTGTGTTTACTTTTTTTATTTTTATCTTTTCAATATACTTTTATAATGAAACAATATTTTCCAGATTCATGTTAATTATACCTGAGTAGTTGTGTAACAGAGTTCCTGTGAGTGTTCAATGTCGCGCCGTGTATTTTGATAGTGGTGTTATGTTCTATTCGTTACTGTAGTTCATTGCGGTTGCCGTTCACTAACAATTCTCCTGTTTGTTGCTCCGTGTTCTGTTCACTGCTAATTATTTGTTCTTCAGTATCTGGCATTTGTCTCGTTTACAACTTCTTTGTTTTGTTCTCGGTATTATTTTCGGCAAAGGACGCAGTCCATTCAAATTGGCCTACTTGCAAAAATCCTTCAACGCCATTGTCATTAAATTTTAAAGATGACTCTAAGAAATGGTTCGTTGAGTTACCACATACAATTAATTACACTTGTTCAGAAAGCACGAATGGTTATGATTTTTCCAATTACTGCGCGGTAACCGTTCAACATTTGTTGAGGAACGAGTCAAACGAGTAGTGATGTTCTCAACAATTTATATAGGCCGTTCACGGTAAAGTGAGCACTTTTGAAGCCTTAGTTACTTTTTTCTTTCAACCAATTTACATCCTTCCACCACTTTTTAATGTAAACCCTGCTTGTTGAGTAATTAACACATTGTATGCATTAACCATGCCCAAAACCAAAAGTCCGACTTCACAATGAAATGTATTTATTGGTTATTATGTCTGATGAAACGGCTTAATAAAGTGCTCACTTTACCGTGAACGGCCTATAGTAACGCTTCTATATTTGCGGCTATACGGGTCGTAAATTTGCCATTATGTACGCACTATAAATTCGAATCATTTGCAAACCACTGATTCGCAGTGAAATTAAAGTACTCAAAACAGTGAAAATGGCTCCTTTTAGAATCTGTGGATAACCACTGGTTGTATGTGAACGTTGACTTCACAAGGGAAAATGCGTGTATCATAATTCTTTTGGAAAAAAATGTAGTTTTAAATTGTATGCCTTTTTTTCTTTTCGTTTTCAGTTTAACTGGTAACATTGGTAAGGTTATAACAAATAGTACGTGTGGATGCACTCTCTCACTTCACCACATTTGGTGCAGTTTAAAACTTCAAGTTAACCGCTATTATGATTACATGAAAACGTAATGGACGACTTAATAAAGGAACGAAAGACTGAATGGTATTATAATATGCGAAACTCCCATTAAAAAAAAATCATGCGTTTTATTAGTTTATGCACTGTTGTTACATTTGATACATATTGTTTAGCTAATCCATCAGGAAAAAAATCACTGAAAAACAGCAAATGAAATAGTTGATGAATCAGTGGGAAATGTCACTGAATCAATAAGTGAAGGAAAACTGTTTTTTTTTTTTTTTTTTTCGCTAATACATTAGTTAAATTTACGTAAGTGATTGTTGAAAACGTGAAGTGCTTTTAACTGATTTAAACAGTGAAAATGTCATTGATTCACATTTAGAGTGTGCAGAATGTATCCAACGTGATGATTAGAGACCCGAGAATTTCTCGAATACATTTGGTAATTAGTTAGACTCCACGGTCCTTTGTGATCTCGAGCCTCAGTTATTTGTTCATCAGCTATTTCTCCATTTTAACCAGTGACCAGGTAGCATGGGATTCGTTCCTTGTCTACCCTACAAGTTCGTTATTGGTCGAAAGTCGCCCGAGGAGTGTCTAACAAGCTGTGCTCCACACTCTAAATTGGAATCAGTTATTATTGGTTGAAACTGCTCCATCCGGAGTCAGTAGATAAAGAAAACTATTAATATCTTCAATTAAATGAAATCCACTAATACAAACTGTAGAAAAACAGTTATTTGTAGTCTATTGATAAAAAGAACAAGGATTGAAAAACCGTGCATTACGGTTTGAAATAAATTAAGTACAATTATTTTGTCGCAAAACAAAATTATCACGCGTGCAAGGAAATTTTGGAAGTGGCTGGTATCGAACCGCCACCTCAAAACGCAACACACTCTCTTGTTTCTTTTGGCTGACGCTCTACCAACTTTGCTAATTTCCCACTGAGATAAACGGTCTCGCATTTGCGCAAAAACGGAAACTTACAATGGCAAACGGCTGTAAGTTTCGTTATGTAAAGTACTTCATGTTGTCCAATTATACACATATTATGCGTACGTAGATACACCTCTTCGTAAGGCTCGATAGTCATTTTAAATTAAGTTTAGTTCAGATTGTGTGCTTTGAAAGAGCGATGCTATAGTGTTTTTAACGGTGTTGTCGGTGTTTTCTATGTATCTGCCATTTTACAATGCAACGAGATTTTACAGAATGAAACCGTTATTTTGAAGAAACGGATTGACTAGTAAGTTAATTACTGTGCTAATTAGACAGTGGAACTTTAGAAACAATGCAATATTTTATATAATTTGTCGTTTCCTCATTACATTATTTGATCTGTTAACTTGCAGACGACGAAACTTTTGTTGGCGTAAAGCCACATTTCTTATCAAATCACCGCACTATCGAGTCAGTAAAATTATCACTGATCTGTCACTAAAAATAAGTTTAAATCAGTAGTGTCTCGTTGCAATGTAAAATGGCGGATACTATTGGACATCGATAACCTCGTACATTGAAGCCACTATATTTATCTTTGAAAGCACAGGATCCGAACTAGATTGATTTTCGAACTTGCAAAGACATGTACTTGCACAGAAAATCTATATAATTCGACAACACGATATACTTTCACATCACGAAACTTACAGCAGTATTTGACAATACATTTTGTGGTTCAGTACCCATAATACGAGCACACATTTGGCAGTGGTTAAAGTAGGACAGTGGATATGGCTGATCACGAAGGTTTCAGCATGCTTTGCTTTATGGGCGGAGGTTCGAGCCCAACCACCTCCAAAAACGTTTTTGTGTAGACAATATTTGTGCTCTGCGACAAAATAAATCGTACCTAACTTACATCACATAGCAATGCTCTGTACTTGTTTATTAACCAACTATAAATAACTAGTTTTCTACTGGTTAAATTAGTATATTTCTTTGAACAGATGAATTAATGATATGTTTTCTACAGATTCCGGATGGAGCAGTTTCATCAGGCAATCAGTAAAAAATAACTGATTCCGATTTAGAGTGCAATAGAAGAGAAACTTCGTGGTACATGCGGATACAGATTAACATGGCCTTAATTGTACTCGCGAAATTCTCATGTCTCTAGTGATGATACTAACTCTCAGGGATGATGGAGGAGGACACGAGCATCCATTTCAGACAGGAAACCTCAGTGCGGAAAAGGCCCCGTCGAATTCGCAATCATGAGAGAGGCGCGTGCGTCGCACATGCATGCGTGCTTGAATTCTGACGTGACTTCAAATCAAATACTGAAGTTTTCAAGTCCCTTCATATTAGCTGTATTATTGGAAATAAGAAAAACGTAATTTTGTAGTTTGCCTGGCAAGGGTTTCTTGATTATATGATTCCATTTACCACGTGTTCTATTGTTTTTTGCGTGCGAATCACAGACGTTCATTATCGAACTAACTTAACACTTTGCTCTCGATACACATTTACTGGCTTTTAACACAAGCTAGAATTGTGCCACACTTGTGTTCACCATTGTAGGAACTTCATTACTATTCTTTGACGCCACATTTGCCACGCTTATTTCGCTGGGTAAAGTATATCAATAAAGGTTGTTCACAATAGAGTGAGCACTTTTAAAATCAACCTTTGAAAAATGTCACTGCCTCACACCTGCACATATTTTAACAGGTGCCCTGAGTGACATGCGCCCAGTTAAGTTGGTAACGATGGATCGGAAGTAGTTCCGTATCTTAACGTCGAATTATGTGTTAGGTAACCGTTTCTAATAACTTAACCTATTTCTTTCGCTCTCTGTTCATTTTTTTAAAGATGCAACCAAGTGTAAAAATGAACAGATTTGTTAGATATTTACTTTACATATAATTTCGCAGTTTCATTTGACAAATGCATGAATAGAGTAATAAGGCCGATGACAATGTTAATATTACATAAGGCGGAAGAATACGCAACGTTCAAACAAGTAGATTTTAAGCAGGGCTTTCAAAAGTGCTCATTTTACCGTGAATAACCTATAGCTTGCTGTCATCCAATGGAGTGCCGAGTTGATGGTCTGCCAATCAAATTTAATTTAATATGTAGTAGGTAATGCAATGTTCCGAAACTCGGTGCCCAAACGTTAGACTTAGATATTTTGGGCCATAGGTCTAAGGCATAGGTCTAATGCGCGCGACACTAAGGCCGTGTCTCAACTCGAAAGTGTCCTCATTCGCACTCGCCACTCTCACTTTGGCACACTCTGGCTCACTTAAGCAAATTTATTCTTGTGCTCTCTGTAAGCCTTCGGCATGATTTCTCT
This sequence comes from Dryococelus australis, assembly GCA_029891345.1. Classification (NCBI taxonomy): domain Eukaryota; kingdom Metazoa; phylum Arthropoda; class Insecta; order Phasmatodea; family Phasmatidae; genus Dryococelus; species Dryococelus australis. The sequence continues at coordinate 336,911,036 of CM056995.1, read as the reverse complement.
GACAGAAATGGCAATGAACCATGAAAAATATTATATTGTTGGCTTTTCACTTTCTTCGAATAAATGTATAGTATTTTAAGAAATAGTAACTTATTTTAATGTTACATTTTTGCATGATTTAAAAAACATAATTATGTGATAATTACAGTATTTAGTAATATGCACACAATTAACCTAAATGAAACGTGAAAATAATAACATAATGTATGTTCCATATCAAACGGAATATTGTTATTACACATTCCAGAAGTCGGTAAATATTTCTAACACTGTTTCACTGTTTTAGAAACAACAAAATATACGCCTGGATATTTGAGGTTAGACTTGAAAACAACATGGCTGCCAGAGAGGGCGTGAGAGTGAGCACCGAGTGTACATCGTCGTTCATTCTCCCTCTCGCGCTCTCTCCTCGGAGTTGGGACAGCAGAGAGGACTCTCTGTGAAGTCAAGAGTGAGCGAGAGAGTACTCTCTCGGAGAATTTGGACACTGCCTTAATTAGTATATACAAAACATCGCGCGCTTGATTCCCACGCAACTTACTATGCACACGTGATTGCACCGCTTTGTTCTCCATTCGTTGTGCGCCGCAAATTTGAACACAAAAAATTATATAAAAACACGTTTCCGTATAAAGTTTCCGTATATAAAAGTATAGGGCCCCCGGTGATATTGTTTGTCCAACGAGAATATTTCTGGAGTTTGGGCACGGGGTTTTCTAACCGCCTGTATATTGTCCATTTCAGTTTCTTTAATGACTCTATAGTAAGTTATTATTTATATATACAATTAGTATTGTCGATGTGCTGTAGAGTTCTATTAAGTCCCCTGACATCCATAATACTCTAAATCAGAATCTGTGAGAATTTAACTGTTTCAATCAGTTAAAAGTATCGGACTGATTCAACAGTCACTTCAGTGAACGCAACTGATGAATCAGTGAAAAAAAATGCTAGATTTCCTTCACTTATTGATTCAGTGACTTTTTCACTTATTCATCAGTTATTTTTACACTGTTTACTCAGCGGTTTATTTTTGAGTTATGGACCAGTTAAACAGCGTTAAAAATGGCCGTCAAACAACCTGTATCAAGTGAAATAACAACCATTAAACTAATAAAACCAATACAGAATTCTTTCTAAAACGTTTTACGAGGTAATATGAACATTCAGCCTTTCATTCCGTTTTTACGTCTTTCATTTCGTTTTCGATGTAATCATTACAGAGCTGCTCTGTTTGAAGGCTTATATTACATATGATGCGATGAAGAGAGGGCACTCATATATCCTATTCGTTTTAACAATCATAATGGCACCAATTAAACCAAAAATTAAAAGTAAGAGAGTGCAATTTAAATAGTCACGTTTTCGCGGTGAAACTATATGGCATATATTTTCCTCTTGCAATTTCAACTTGGCGTGGTAGCGCAGATGGCAACGCTACGGCCTAATATCGAATTTGAAAGGGTGTGTTGATTAAATTTTTACTTTTTTAATTACGGTAAATTGCGCAATATATATATATATATATATATATATATATATATATATATATATATATATATATATATATATATATATATATATATATAATATAGTCAATCATCGTTAATATTCTTACGTCACGTAATTATGTGGCTACATTCAATAAAAACAATATTTAAATCGCCTCTGCAGTCGGTCGTCACTTATTCAATAAGTGAAATAATTCCACGTCAGTAATTCAATCAGTGAAATTTTTTTCACTGAAACAATCAGTAGTTTTTCCACTATTTCTAAGTGGAGCCATTTTCACTGATTCGAGTAGTTCAATTTCACTGTGAATCAGTAGTTTCCAACTGATTAGAATTTAGAGTGATGGGGAACAATGAAACTACATCCATGCGAATTTCGTTTTCAGTGGAAGAAAACTGTTCTTTCTCAGTGTAGCCCCGTACTCGGGCTCAATGATGTTAATGTTAGTTGAGATTGGTCCAACTAGGCAAGGAAGCGTCTTGCCACGAAGGAGCCTGGCCTGTGCATCATTGTAGACTGCTACGTGGACACAGTTCTCCAGGAAGAAGGAAACAAACGTGTGCTCTCAGAATCGTCGAATAGGCGCGAAGCGGTCTGCAAAGGCGATTCCTCGCGCGATTAGTGCGCGGAGGGCTTAAACGCTTTAGGCGACAATTACCTATGCTATACATGATACGTTGCATAGGAAAGAGATTATAGACAAACTCCAATCACGGTTACTTCCAAATTTTCTGAAATCCTGCTAAAGGTCTACTTCTGGGATATTCCTGCGCACCATGCGAACAAAACTCAGCAGTGTCTAGAAAATTACACGAAAGGGCCAGAGCATCACATTCGTGCGGACTCAGTTCAATAATGTTTCGCATAAGAACTATATTTTTATGCATTATCAACACGCCTATTTTATCAATTTTTAACTAATGCTATGTATAAATTATAATACTTTATTTATAAATAAGATATGAGCAAAAATTTAATTCAATAAAAATACGGTACACGTATAAAACGCTTGTGATACATAACATATTTATGGAACAACCAAATATGTAATACGTTGAGTGTTTTTTTTTTTTCAAACGTTTGATTCGAAAAGTGTGTAGCAGAAAACAAATTTTCAGTAAGTCTCTCGCATGTGGGAGATGCCTTTCGTTGTTCAAACTATAGTCAATTTGCTATCTTCACACTTTTTGCATCAAAGCTGTGAAAAATCACACCATGTAAGACGATGTTTGATTGTTAGAGCTACTGATTTTCCGCGAGAAAAAAAATGTGTATACACGGTTGACTACAATACTATAAGCACCCAACAGCAGTTCGTCTATTGCCATTGGTTGCTGTCTACTCGAGGAGTTTTCATGTTTGACCGGGTCACTCCGAACTCGTCAACACCAGCACAGCTCCTACGTTATTCGTGTCTAGACAGTTAATACGAGTCGACAAGTAATCCAGCAAAGTGTTTTGAAGTATAACACGACTTGAAATCTTTCCGTGAAATTTCAATACCTCTATTGATTGTTTAATAAATATGACATTTATCAGAAGCGTTTCATACTTGCGTCGAAATAAAACTATCTTATTTTTTAAATTAAACTTTTACTTATGTTCTATCAATAAATTACAATAATACATTTATAACTAAAATAATACGAATGACGATTGAGAGAAAATAGGCGTTTTGGTTATGCTGAATAAGAAATAGTTCTTATGCAGACATATTATTAAACTGATTGTGCGGTTCGTTGGCCCTCTGGTGAAAATGTTTAACTTTTGTTTGTATAAGGCGGAGGAATATCCTGGAAGTAGAACATTAGCAAGGCTTCAAAAATTTTTAAAATGACTGTGAATGGTTTATATAGTCCGTTGTCTCGTAAGCAGCTGCTACTAATAACATCAAGCAGAAAAAGATTTCACTCTATGACAAGGCGTGACACTGATAACAGTACAGTTCCAAATAAAGATATGTTTCCTGGAACATTTAAAATCATATACTTATCGGCGAATGAGGGAACTCAAAGAATAAATTCAATAAAAAATTCGCCTAGGTATTGTTATCGTTTCGTACCTTCCTGACCTCGAACTCAAACTAAGTGAAAGGTTTTTTTTGGTTGAATTAAACAAAGTTTTGTTTGGTGCGATCAAATTTATTGTTTGTACAGGGGCACTAAATATTTTATTGTTATTTGGCTGCCCGCAACAAAGATATGGTTGATAAGATTTAAGACTTTTATCTCCACGTAAATTAAACCGTTTCGGTTAGTGTACAGAAAATATGGACGCTCGACCAGGATTATATCGTAGATCACCTCCGCCCCAGGGCTACACCCCAGCAACATTAACTAAAGCAATTGCTAATGAAGTTAAATACATACAATTCTAATACTCTGCTACATGCACAAATACATATTTCAAGTTTTACAGCTTTACTACTTTTTTTGTTTCCTTTTTAACTTGGTTTATAGGATGTTTCTACCGTTATTAAGCATCATTAAACACACCCACAAACACTTACTATCAAAATTGTTGTAAAAAATTCAAACAAACACTGAAAATGTACATTCGTACGAAGGCGATCACATGAGTGGCCAAACAAATACAACCTTCTCCATCCAAACACATACACACACACACAAACATATATATATATATATATATATATATAAAATTCAACAAAATATATTGTTGACAGTGTTATTTCTTTTGGCTAAAAATAGAGTTCTAATTTATTCAAACATGTATTTTGTTAGATAAACAAAAATTATTTCTGTTGTTTTTCAAGATTTGTGTATCCAGCAAAATCATTTTTGGGGAAACTAAATATATGTTTGGCCTTATACAAACAAATATTTCGATGGCCTTTCTCTCACTGCACGCTGTCGCGCTGGCACCAACGGCAATCACAACAACGATAACAAGACACGTGGCTGACGGAGAAACCCGAAAGTAAGATGTACTATATAGAGGAGTGCCAGGCAGGTTTACTGTTGTAGCGCTCGAACTCCAGGAGGTACCACCCAATTCCCGTTCTTCCCCCACGAGCATTGCCAACATCTAGGCAGAGAATTCCACCAGGCCACAAATGATAATCCACGAGAATACACTGGGTTATGAAAATATGCTTAATCATATTTAGAATAAAATCAGTGCCGTATGTTAAATTCAACTTCAACAGTTTAACATACTTCTAAAACAATTTTTTTCTTTTACACATTTCAGTTCGCATAAATGCGCATGTTGTGAAATTGCAGTAATGAAAACGTTTGCAAGAATCTGAAATAGCAACAGCAAGGTAAGCTATTAGTAGAAACCATGCAAATTTCGCGTTATTATTTGGCGTCAGACTAAACTTGATAGTGCTGTAAGCCGTGGTCGTTTCACCATCGGCTGCCGCATAGATGTGAAATTACTCCCTTTCCGAGTGGACTGCGCGTGATTGGACCGCACAATTGTGAAGTGTTCGCGTATTGGCGCAGAGTTACTCAACGCGCTTGAAATCAAGTTTGATCCAATGGAAAACTTATTGCAAAGGTACGTGTGTTTGAAGTTTAATTGTGTCCCCAGATAATACCGCGAATTTTCCACGTCTCTAGCAATAAGCATGATGATGAAATGCCATCAAATCATCAACAACAAGCACGGAAGTATGTTAGGAATATTTATCGCTTCACACAATTTAATATAATATTTGTAAACTAGAAATATATTATATATATATTACTACTAGAAAATTGTTTGCCAAATACCACCGCCAATTATAAAAAATACTATATTATCCACTGGCCACTAGATAACAATTTTGCCCACTAGGAAGAAATTGAAATCCACTATGTACATCTGGTGGAAATTGCACTTTGTTGCTAATACTGCCCATAGTAGGTAGCGCGGGGGATACTGGGGAAAGAAGTTTTGTTCCGTCTGAAGGGAAAGGGTTGGCGTGGGAGAGGGGGGTTGGAAGGTGAGAGGGAAGCAGCGGGGTTCATGAGCTGCTGCAGGACGCGACGGTGTCTCGTTACCAACTAACGATGTTTCCCGTCCTGATGGAAGTTTTAACTCCCTCTCTGCACCGTTCTGCTTCCTGCTGCCCACTCTCTCTCTCTCTCTCTCTCTCTCTCTCTCGCGTAGCACCTACCTACCCACCCCTTTCCAACCGCCCTCCAACACCCACCCCCACATCGCCGACCTTTAACGTGGCGGACGCTGGGGCGAAGGTAAAAGTCTTCACTTTCTCCCAAACCTCTTAGCGTTTCCTTTTGCAACAAATGGCGAACCTCAATTTAACATCCATTAAACCCCTTCAGCTTTCCTCTATAAAATCGAATTACGTTTTTAAACTATTTTTCTAACACTTTTGCACCCACTTAAATTTACGGCGTCAGGAGTTGCGAACAAAATCATTTCTGATGCATGCCGTACTTAGGTCGACACAATACATGTTTCGTTGTCACAGCCAATGACCTAGATCAGTGAGATGGTTTGCGAATCATTCTCCTACATGTAAAATCATTGGTCGTTGAGCATCGCAGTGTGCAATGCAGACAAAAAAATACCTACACTTGCGTAGTGTACACCTTTTTGCGCAATGGGTCAGAATGGGAAGAGACCTGTAAAATTCGCGCTTTATTTTTCGGTAACATGATAGACTCCACTTCCTTATAAACAGGTTACTACAGTTCGTGATTTTATTGGCCACTGCACTGTAATCAACGTCATGTATCTGCCCGATCTCCTTAAAACCAATTGGCCACAACAGCACTGAACTTGTTTTATTTGCTCAAGAGCTCTCCGAGGCGGGCTAAACATATTTTTGGTCAATGGCAGAAGTTGGTCAAACGCATAATAAGTTAGAGTTCAGTCTGTCCTTAAATAAAAACGCGAATTTCGCATGGTCTCTTATGAATAGGTTAAAATCGGCTGTTTTAACTTTTATATTTATATTTAACACTGTTAGCTGTGAAAGGTGCCGCATTGGCTGGCTTACTGGCTGGCAAATAGGTTGCCAGGCGCTGATTGGCGGACGGCTTTCCGACAATGCTGCTGGTTCGCGTCGTGTTACTGGGATGTGCGGCTGGATTTCGCAGAGTAATCGGCTGTTTCAGCTGTGTTTTCTTAACCCATTCAGACCCAATATAAACAATTGGGTAAATTACTGATGTGTAGGTAATTTTTGGTCTGTACTGCACACTGCAAAGCTCAATGACCAATGGTCTTACCTTTGGGTAAATTATTCGCAAACCGCCTTACTGGTCGAGGACATAATTGGCTCATATAACTGTGGCCGAAACTATTGTCCTCAGCTCATTGTACTTGACAACGAAACAAGTGCTGTGTCGACTTAATTGCATGCTATTCTGTGATCTATCCAAGCAGCAGTTTGCAGTCACAACTTCCTGTGCCCGGTTCCGAAAATGCGACGGGAGCAAACTTCCAGAGCTCATAAACAGCGTGCACAGTGCCTTCCATGTATATACAAGCCACAAAGCCACTCCGGCCAGCAAATTGTCACTACAGTCAATAAATTTAGTCCATACTGTGCACACTGACAGTCCCAGTCTTTGTTCAGACAACAGTCTATTTGGGCACTAGCGTGTTTTAGTTGGCTGCAATTGAATACAATCCTAGAGAAGGAGACACGCTCCTTACAATCGCAGTGTGTGGCGTGGAACCACTTCTCATATCAACAGCGTCACACAGAATTGAATCTACTGTACGGGAACTAGAATTTATATGTCCGTCGGTATGTTTTAAATAATCAACTTCATGTATTCATATATAATATTTAATGTGCAGCTCTAAATTAAATAATCATAATCGTAGAATTCTGTCCAAATCTTATATTCGATTGCTAGGGCCACCTGATTTTCGCGAAAAGATTCACGCGAAGCCTAAGATTCCGATGTCCTATGGCATATGTGCAGTTTTCGTTCGGTTATTGGCCATGTGTCTTTGTCGGGAGATAGTTCCTTACCTGACTGGGCCAGTCAGAATTAGGTAACGCCAACACTGAGTGTCGGTGATTCGCTGGCAGTTGAACAGTTAAACTCAACCAATCTGTAAGGTGGATCTGAGCTATAGCGTTTTGGAGTATAAGGTGTCCTGAAATATTTTCACGAAAAACAGGTGACCCTAATGATTGCACACGTAAGTAATTAAATAATGACTAGACCCCAGCTAGAATTATTCTTGATCATTAATATTCAGTACTACTGGGACAAAATAGGACCCAGACCACGAAAGAATTCTTGTTTCGAGCATTATAATAAATCGACTTAACCAACTGAGTGGCAGAGATGTCGGTTGAAACCAGTATTTGCAAATGTTAAATTATATTATATATTTGATCCGACTGAAGTAAGTCATAACACTCAAATAAAAATTAATCTCAATTTAGTGAAAATAAACTGCTGCAATATTCAAATCAATAACACCCTGGCAACTCATACATCGAGGTTGGCTCACATAATAAAAATGGATGAACTATAACACATAAAATAAATAATTATTGACTGTAGGAAGTGGCACTACAAATGATGTCAACCTGCCTATAACGGCTTACAAATACAACTAATTTAGTTTAAATATAATACAATAAGCACCACTGGGCTCGAGAGTGATGCATCACGCTACATGGGCAACCTTGATGGGGCCGAGGACTTTCCAACATCTTCGAACGAGCTTCGTAACGGGTCCTCTTACTAGGCGGACCAAACTGTCTACCCTTCAATGGCGAGCGCCAACCCTTCGAAACTACCACACGGCACCCAGGCACACGCAATCGTCCCGGCAGCCATTTCTACCAACCCCGGTGGCAGCTCTCCAGGCAAACACCCGCCTCCAGGCCTCCTCCAAGTGGAGGGTCAACCAATGCCACCTAGAGTCCGACCCTCGACCAGCACGGCCTAAATTTGGATTTACAATAACCCGACCGTCTGACAAAACAGCCCCGACACAGACGAAAACCTTCATCAGCCAATCAGGAGCAAGGTCACCCAGCCAAGCGCAGCCCCGACAAAAATAGATTCTATTTCTACTTTCGTCGGGCGTCGGATTGGTCGGCCTCGCTTGGCAGTAGAGTGAGTGAGTGAAGAGATTTGGGCGGCTCTTAACAGCGAGGGCATGAGAGCCGATTAGGGTGATATAAGCGAGTATGGAGCAGCGCCGGAATGAAGGGGGAAACTGGAGAACCCCGAGAAAACCTGCCGACCAACGGCATCGTCCGGCACGATACCCACTTGCGAAAACCCGGTGACCCGGCCGGGGATTTAACCTGGTTCGCGTTGGTGGGAGGCGAGCGCGCTAATCGGTCAGCCACCGCGACCCTCTTGGCTGTAGAAATAAAAAAAAACAGAAACATAGCCTTACAAAACATAAAGTCGTGCGTATTTCACTACTGTGGTAAATTTCTCATTAATTTTTTTTTTTTTAGATTTAAATCCTAGTTGTAACAGAAAGTTAATAATTTGACTAGCAATAACTGCTCCAAATCCAAAAATACTTCGCTTACAAAGTTATAAAAACGAAATAGTGTACCATGATCTGTGATTTACTCCCACTCTATAGCAAATTACTGGCCATTCTAGGGTTTTGCTGAAAGCCACGCAACACTTGTCGGAAGGAAACTGATGGGGTTTTTGTAAACATTGAACTAATTTTGGTGGCGGACTGTCTGATTGTCGGGAAGACCTCATCGTGGCATTGTAAATCCAACGTACGCCAGGGCTTTTCGCTGATCCCCTGGGTCCCCACGACTGTACTCTGCACATGATTTTCCACCCAGGAGAGGCCCAATTCTTCCTGGACGCCAGACAATCCCTTCATCGGAGCTCCACCACCTCGAGATCCACCAAACAGTCCTCAGTTTGGGACTGTACACTCGGCTCGCGGGTTATAACCGCAGGCGAAGAATATATGCACATTAATCTCGCCGTGGCTGATAACCAGTGCACTGGTGGGGACGCCACTTCACCCATAATCGTCCTCACCCCTTCAGCCACAACGTTGTCCACTGTGTTTCCAGGCCTGATATATCGAGGAGGTGGGGATGGACTTGAGCAGGAGAGGCTATGTATTCGCATCACTGCCCCATTTCGGGTTTTCGGGCTTTGACCTACGCCCGCAGCATCAGCCTGTGAACCACGGCGCAGGTCTCCACCTGGGTGATGGCCCGACGAGGATAGCTATTTCCCGTAGCCACAGCTACCCAACCAAGCACTCTGGAGTGAGATACTCGTACACTCCCTATGGGAACCACGCATATATTAGAAAATCACAACTTAGAACAGCCATAACTTAGAATTCTTGAAAAAAAAAAATCTACACAAGTTATAACTGTCATAACTTAGAACTGCCATCTCTTAGAAAATCATAACTTAGAACAACCATTATTTAGAAACACACAACTTAGATCTACAACAACTTAGAAACACATAACTTATATCTACCACAACTTAGAAACACACAACTTAGAACTGTCATAAGTTAGAAACACACAGCTTAGAAAGTTCACAAGTTAGAACCATGTAAATTAGAACAGGCATAAGTTAGAAAATTCTAACTTATGTGTTTGTAAATTGTGTGTTTCTGAGTTAGCTATTTCTAAGTTATGACAGCACCCCCTCCCTATTCGCCAGGATCTGCTCGCTTTTGGCGAGCATACTTTCACACCCAGCCCGTCGCCTTACACCCATGGCAAGTTGGTTGCTCGACCATCAGCCCAGTTCCAACCGACCCCCCCCCCCCCCCCCAGGGCCCGACTTAAGTACAGTAAGCATCGTAAGATTTATGCTTGCAACACCTGAACCCGTAGATTAAAGTGGGTCTGGGAGAAGTAAGGGCTCCGTGATTGAACGGCGACGATTATCTCGAGTTATGCTTCAAGGGTCCAATGTGATGGTACTCGTTTGTTAGACATACGGCACCCGGTGAAAGCTGGCAACGTTTTGCTTAGTATTAGTCCTTTTGCAATGTGTTATTTCGTTTTAGTTTGTGGGACAGGAGCCCGAAGTGCGTTTTTCATGTTGGCAAATACGTACTAACCATTCATATCTTCATCCCGGGTGTATTGATTTATTTACGACGTGCTGCATGATACGCCAAACCTCGCCAGTTGCTGTTCGTAGTCACAAGCTAGAACAAATACGAATCTAAATTTCTCCAGGGCAGCATAAGTGGCATCTGCAGACACGTCAGAATGTACAATCGGCGGCTGCTTGTGCAACAGAACAGTAGTAAACTCTTCCCACAGCTTCGATTATACAAGTTACTAAAGGCTGTTCACGATAAATTGAGCACTTTTGAAAGATCTGCTTAAGATCTACTTGTATGCAAGTTTTGTATTCTTCCACCATAAGTAAAATTAGCATTGGCAAGGGCCTGTTATGCGTCGTCAAGTGAAAGTATAGGGAAAGTAAATATTATACAAATCTGCTCATTCTTTCTCTTTGCTACGTCAGAAAAAAATGAAAGCGAAGCAAATAATAATCGTTATGACAAACGGTTAGATGACACTTTTTTTTTGGACGTTCAAATGTGGAACTACTTTACATCCATCGTTACCAACTTTACTGGGCGAATGTCACTAAGTGCGCCAGTTAAATTATATTCATGTAGGAGCAGTGAATTTTTCTAAGGTTCATTTCAAAAGCGCTAACTTTATCGTAAACAACAGACTTTATCAGGTGTTAATAACAACTTTTAAGATAGAAAAAAAAACACGTTTTGCAACAGTTGAAACGAAAAATTCCTTTAGATAAAACACGAGACTCGCATCAAGGCAATACAGGTAATTTCTCAGGCGAGGTTGCGCCCGTTTTTTGCAACGTTGGAAACACGTCGTTGATGTTCGCACTCCAAATCTCTCAAACTTAACTTCCAGACGGAGAAGCGGTCTTTAAGAAACTCGAGAAAAATTTGCGATATTTTTTTGGCGTGTGTGTACAAGATTATGTGTGAACTGGGTTGGGCGTGAATATGTTCTTACTAAGACATGTGTGTTGGTCTTGACCTCGGGAAATAGCGTATATAACTAGGTATAGGAAAAAATTCGCGTATTCACTTCAGAACAAGATAAATTTCAAACACATATACACTGAATTCACCTTTGCAATTGGCTCAGGGTTTATTATACACACCCTGGTTGACTCCGAGCCAATACCATACTTGCAAGGCAACAAGGAGCGAATGCCATTCTTGCAGGTGTGAGGTAACACTAGGGCAGCAGTCAATGAACAAACCTCTAAGGCTCGACTGTACAAAGGATTGTGGAAACTAGCATACAGGGCACTGAAATGGCGAAATTTTCCTGAAAGCAACTTGTAGGTATTAATGTCTACAGTCTAATGTGTTTGTGCTGAAATGTCTTCTGCAAAATAATGCACAATTTTACTGAAGCGGATGCTGGCAACTTCGTCACAATTAAGTGCACCTCCTGTATATCTGTAAATTTTATTTTCTACAAACTGCTTACTACGATTGTTTAAACCTCTCTTCTCCTAACGGGATTGGAGTTTCGTAGGCCGCTCACCACGGAAATCTTGGCTTGATTCGCGGGAACGCGAAGGCCATATTTCACGACATTTTTATTTCATTATCTGAAAGAGATTTTAATAATAACCTCATAAATGGTTTTCGAATGACCGCACCAAACAGTCGAAAATTTCGGCATATAGGAGCCCATGTTTCTATGATCTTAACTAACTGGCAAATAAATAACATGTCATCTGCTCCGTGTCTAGGGATAGGGAAATTTCGCGAGTTCAATGACCTGTAGGCTAGACTCCACAATCCTTTGTACAGTCGAGCCTTAGATGCGTTTGTTCATTGGCTGCTACTCCAGTGTTAGCGCACACCTGGCAGGTATAGGATTTGCTTCTTGTACCCTTGCAAGTTTGCTATTGGCTCAGAGTCTTCTAGGGCGTGCATAATAAACTCTGATACAATAGCAAAGGTAACTTCTGTGTACACGCGTTTGAAATCTAGCTTGTCCTGAATTAAATTGGCTAAGTTTTCCTATTCCTATCTATATCATATACACATGTAAGTATCATGGGTATTCAACAATGGGTACTCGGGTACTGGCATACTGAAACTGTTTTTGAATAAGTATAGGTGTAAGCTGGACTCATATATTCACCTGTTTGCGTAATGCAGCGTGGAAATTGTGCCAGATGATGCCTCTGGTCGGTGAGTTTTCTCGATGATCTCCCATTACTCCGCCATTGCAATCCGGAGCTCCTTCATTTTCATCTCATTTCACCCTCATCGGCTCTCAATTACTCGTTTACAGCCGCCCAAATCGCTCTACTTACGTCTTTCAGCCACATCTGTTTGCCCGATGGGTACCGCACAAGTGAGTGACTGGTTTTGCCGCAGGTCAAGTAGCATGAGACTGGATTAATGTTTACTTGAAGATTTATTGCCTCAGGGTAGTTTATGGCTTCTCTGGTAAACTGCGATAAAAGCTACAAAAGTAACTCAAAAGAACATGTTATGGAATTTGGGAATTCTAGCTAGTCCTGAAATAAATATGCGTAAGTATTCCTCCCTTGAATATTATCATAACACAAAAAAAAAAAAAACTTAAAAGTCAGAAGTTTCATCGGTGAAGTCTAATGGCTCCCTTCTATTTAATATCGCCAGACGAACTTTTTCGGACTGGTCGTTAGCTGCTTTTTCCTCAGAAATGGGAATTGCCTTACGCATCATCCCGCTCTGATTGGATTTTCCGATAGAAAGAACGAAAGGCCGTACCTAATATTCAACTCCCAGAGGAAATTTTATGCCAGAGATTAACCGTTGTGAAATATTGTGCCCCACGAGAATGATGTATATCTTTAACGAAAGATTTGGCCCTAAGAAAACAGAATATCATATTTTGAGTCATGAATGTAAACCACGGAAAATAAATTCAGTTCACGTTTTTATCCTACAAAGTTCTATATCATATGGTAGAGAAACTTTTCCTGAATATTTTCGATTGTAATTAATATTCTGAAGTGAAATCAGTGCTAGAGGAAAACTTTCAAAATAGAGAACACGCAGACTTTTCACGTGAAAAGTGTCACTAAATTATTAAAAGAGAGAATTTAAAAAATATAAGTTTATTAACAAGATAACTTTTCTAGGAAATTAAATAGAGAGGTAGTTTAGAGTAATAAAATAAATAATCTAGGCTGACTGCTGTTCGTATAAATTATAATAAGAAATTATAAAAATTCTCATTCAATTTTTTTTTGTAAACTTTACGGTCGTCTGCACATATTTTGTTTGTTGAATTATTACGGGCCCATTTCTGGTTCATAATCGGCCAGAGTTTGTCAAGTGTGCTATGGCACATATTCAGAAAGAAAACAAACGTATAAAGTGTTGTGAACCTAGCGTGTGACTAAAGTAGCGCACGGATTCCTTAGGTTCCCAGTTCTCGTGCACAAGCTCAGTGCTGTAAATCGTAGGATGCCCTATAGTTTTGGCCGTAATACTAGCTGTTGAATGTCGTATATAGGCTGTTCACGGTAAACTGACCACTTTTGAAAGCCTCGATAAAGATCTTCTTGTATTCACGTTGTGTCTTCTACCGCCTTACGTAAGATTAACGTTGCCATGGACATCACTTTATTCATGCATCAGTCAAGTGAAACTGTGAAATTATTAGAAAATTAAATGATTTACAACCTGCTCATTTTAAACTTCGGTGCGTTTAAAAAAACACAGAAAGAGAAAGGAATAACTTTAGTTATCACAAATGGTTACCTCACACTTTTTATTCGACGTTAATTTATGGAACTACTTTCGATCCTTCGTTGCAAACTTTATTGGACACACGTCATTCAGTGCGCCCGTTATAATATATACAGGAAGGAATTTACTTCTAAGGTTGATTTCAAAGGTGCTCACTTTACGTAAGTATTCTCTCGTTTTCACTTGTTAATATGTTTTACATATACATTTATATAAATTGCATTAAACTTGGGTGCCTTCCGGAGCAGAATAAACATAATTCATCTAGACTATAGTCTTATTTGATACACACAGGAAAATTATTGAGGCAGTAATACTTCCATTTAAGTAGCAGGGGTAGATAATATGCATATTAAGAAGATTTAGTTACTACTTAAATTAGATATTATAAATAAAATAAGTTAATAACCTGGTATATATCTAAGAAATGCGGCAATGACTGTACCGGAGACCGTTCATGTTGTCTCGACCTACAAGATCCCGGGTTCGAGTCTTGGTTATTTAATGGATGTATGTGCCGTTTTAGACTATATATATATATAATTTTGTAAGCCCCCACCAATGGCTTCCCTCATAAAAGACGAAAGATTATCAAACTCAATAAAATGCGCCCATGCTTCTTGAATGTCTATGCCGTCGTTTACTGTACAATATCTCATGACTCGAAGAAAACGGTTTGAAAATTTTGAGTTTTTTGGACTTGAGACAGCCATGGCAAAAAAAAAAAATAGTGTTGATTAGAGGTAATCATATAAGCTTAATGAGACTCTACACTCAACTTACAGTTAAGATGAATAATTCGAGGCGAATGCTGCGATTGTTCCAGGCCGTAGCCGATTCCTACCCGTACCTGCGTGTCTAAACAGATTGCACCGTCTCTAGTAACTTCACTATCGACGAGGCGTTACAGTTGGAGTCACACTATCCCGACAAACACGACACGACAACCCCGACATGGCGAAACCTGAGTCGCAACCAATGAAAAGCAAGGTCATTGTGATGTCAGTCCAACAAATTCGCAGCCCTGACAGCCTGACAAAAGTAGATTTTATTTCTGCTTTCCATCGTGTCGGATACGTCAAGGTGCGCAAAAAATGCTGATACAACATTAGAAAACAAAATTTCGTGCGTATTTCCCTACTGCAGTAAATAATACACTAACTTGCCGAAAAAAATAACGTTCCAGTTAGTTTCTAAATACTTTTCATCTCTCGTACGAATTCAAATATTTTCACAAGCGAAATAGAAATTCACTTTATCGCCTGTTCTAACAAGTAAATTTTGGATACTATACGGATAACTAGAACTATTTAGAACTTTCTAACAGTCAGCTAACATACTCTGTCACGCAGATTTCGTCGGGGTATTGTGAAAAATGAATCAATTTTAATATGAAATTCCGTCGATCTCTGGCGTCACATCTGTCTGTCATGTCGTTTTCGTCGGGATATTGTGACTAATCCATGTACCCTACCTACCCTCCAATCAAAAAGTATAATGGAGCCCCTTGCTGTTGGCATTATATAAGATGTCCGGCTTCCGTGGCAAACAACTTATGTCACCATCAGACATTGAAAGTAGTCGCTATATTTATTAGGACGCTACAATCTCTAATACAGTCGAGTGAATTTCAACGCGTGAGCCGTTGTCTTTGTAGCGACCAGTTTTTAACTCGCCATTTTCTCTTTGTATTCTTTTGTCTTCTCGAACGACGACGTTCTAGAACGATCTCTCCAGCTGGAACTAATTTCCGAGTCTGTTTGCCTCGTGTGTAGCCGTGAATACTCCAAGCCTGGCTCACGAATCAAACCCACACTTGCATGGGTGGTCTTTAAGAAGAAAATTAAGCAATGTACAGGCGACGAACAAATCGGTATTCTTGCACGAAATACACGAACACGCGTATTCGCCTGCGTTCAGATGTCCCTTCTTTATTCTGAATTTTTTTTTCTTCCTGTAAACAAAAATCTTTAGCAACATGTATTAAATCGTGCAATTTTTGAATTTATAAACACTTTTCGAAAAAAATAAATTCTTCCATTTCTGCAACAAAAATTGTGATTCCAGGTGTTTTATGGTTGAAATCATTGCTTCTCACTACTACTGGATCTTATCACGCACAATTCTTCTACTCTTCTTCAAACTCAGTTTTTTTTTTTCAGTCGTGTAGCGAGCATAAATGTTTTTTTTTGGTTTTTTAATCCTGACAAGTAATACATTTTTCAGTTTTCTATTTCTTATGGTATTGAGACTTTAAATTTTCTTGCGACGTAATTTCATAATGATCTTTTTGGTTAGAGTAAAAAACCGCCAGGATGAACACGTCCGTATACACACATTTTTAGTAATAAATACTGATTTAAACTTGAATTTATCCACTGGTGTTAAAATTTATATTAATTGTTAATTGAGTGAAGAGTCTCATTAAGCTTATATAATTACACTATTTTTGCCATGGCTGTCTCAAGTCCAAAAAATTCAAAATTTTCAAACCGTTTTCTTAGTCATGAGAGATGGTACAGTTAACGACGGCATAGACATCCAAGCAGCATGGGCGTATTTTATTGAGCTTGATAATATTTTGTCTTTTATGCGGGAAGCCATTGGTGGGGGCTTACAAAATTATATATATATATATATATATATATAGTCTAAAACGGCACATACATCCATTAAATAACGAAGTCTCGAACCTGGGATCTTGTAGGTCGAGGCAACATGAACGGTCTCCGGTACAGTCTTTACCGCATTTCTTAGATATATACCAGGTTATTAACTTATTTTATTTATAATATGTAATTTAAGTAGTAACTAAATCTTCTTAATATGCATACTATCCACCCCTGCTACTTAAAGGGAAGTATTACTGCCTCAATAATTTTCCTATGTGCATCAAATAAGACTATAGTCCAGATGAATTAGGTTTATTCTGCTCCGGAAGGCACCCTAGTTTAATGCAATTTATATAAATGTATATGTAAAACATATTAGCAAATGAAAACGAGAGAATACTTACGTAAAGTGAGCACCTTTGAAATCAACCTTAGAAGGAAATTCACTGCCCCTTCCTGTTTATAGTTTAACGGGCGCACTGAATGACGTGTGTCCAATAAAGTTTGTAACGAAGGATCGAAAGTAGTTCCATAAATTAACGTCGAATAAAAAGTGTGAGGTAACCATTTGTGATAACTAAAGTTATTCCTTTCACTTTCCGTGTTTTTCAAACGCATCGAAGTTTAAAATGAGCAGGTTGTAAATCATTTAATTTTCTAATAATTTTACAGTTTCACTTGACTGACGCATGAATGAAGTGATGTCCATGGCAACGTTAATTTTACATATGACGGAAGAATTCACAACGTGACTACAAGTAGATCTTTATCGAGGCTTTCAAAAGTGGTCAGTTTACCGTGAACAGCCTATACTTCAGCAGTAGAAGTGATCTGAGACAAGACGCACAATGTATTTTTTTATCTTTATTGTGAATGCTATATAGTAGCGCAGAGGTGATGCATAATCCTTGTTGATATTGGTGTGTCTGTCGCTAAGGATAATTCTTTTGCCAAGCACGGTTTCGATACTTCTCCCCCCACCCCACCCCCCACCCAATTTTTACCAATCTCTTTGGACTTGCCTAAGCTGCTCTAATGGAAACCGTGTAAACGGTTCCAAGAGGGAGACTGGAAATATGTTGCAGTGTACTCTCGGTTTCGCCAAGTTGGAAAACCTCATTATCGTGAATCTCTCGAATTTCTGTCTCTCTCGCATACGCGTCTTTCCTGTCCTCTTCTCCGCATTTCGCCGCTGCGGAGTCGTCCCGCTGAGATCATTACTTTCTTCTGTGCTTTCGCTGCAGCTAGCAATCAGCTCGCATCTTTGCAAAACTTCACTGAAGAAGAGCCTCAGATGCCCTTTCATTCTACCGAATACTTTAAGAGCCACGGGGCGCCTGTCTAGGTAATATTGCTGAGAAACGGCGTGATCAAGATCACTTCGGGGTTTCCATGTCTTATTTGGGGCAGTAAGGAGTAGCATTACGAGATCTTGAAAGTCTTTTACTGCCGTTGTATCGCACACAACGTATAGCGTCTTTCTACCTATACGACTGGTTGATGCATTTATGACAATTCATAACTGATTGGTCAACTGATTGACTTTACAACGAGGAGCGGACAGGGTAAAATTACACTTTCCTAAATGTAGACAAAAGCGCCAGAAAGAGAGCAAATGTGTGTCGAGACGCGTTAATATATAGTATGAACTCTTTAATAAATTGTTACAATATAATTCTAATACTTACTCGCATTTTTTTTTGCTCCTAGGTTAAAGAAATTCTCTCAATCTTTTATCCCGGCCGGGTCACTCCGGATTTTCGCAAGTGGGAATCGTGCCGGACGATGCCGGTGGCTGGTGGGCTTTCTCGGGGATCTCCCGTCTCCTCCGCCAGTTCATTCCGGTGCTGCTCCATACTCACCTCAATCGCCCTCATCGGCTCTCGTGACCTCGGTGCTAAGAGCCGTCCAAATCTCTTCACTCGCTCAATCTTTTATGGAGCATGTAATTTAGGAAATTTGTGGGAAAATTTAAAATATTTTAAGAGGGTCCCCTTCTAAGATGTAAATGTTTAGCCGCTATTGCTGGTGGACCAGAAACGTTCAATAGTATAATACCAGAATCCTCACAGCCCCAGCGAAATAAGAAAACTTCTTAGCACATGCATACGATTATAAATTTTAAAAATGTTGGGTTTAATAATTTATAAAATTATTGTAAGCTAGAAATCAGACAACTTTCCCAACGATAAAACCCTGGCCACAGTTATTGGTAGTAACACGAAAATCTTGCGAGTTTAGTGACGTGTAGAATGATGATGATAATAATAATATATTGGCCATTAGACAACATTCCTTGCAATAGGCTTCGTCGCATACTTCTGAAATAATACAATTTTATTAATTAAAATTGCATATTAAAAATGTGTAAGCAGTCTTAAGAGTCGGTGGGAGTCATTTTGCTTCCATTTAGCACCAATGTTAATTTTTACTAGGCAATTGCAAGAGAACTATACGCTCTTTTGAAACTCAGTTCTCTGGGTACAAAAAAAATGAACTTAAAACCTCCAGAATAGTATTTTAAAAAGTAAAAATTATCATTTTAAATATTAATTTTTGCCACTTAAAACACAGTTTTTTTTCTTCGCATAGACATGTTATACGTGAAAATAATGTGTTTCCCATCAAAAACTAGTTAAGGTTTTTATACAGCTGGGTAAAAAGTTTTGTTTGTGATTGAATACTGCATTGACCATTGGCTTAATGATAAAACTTTTTAATTAAATAACATAAATCTCTTTTAATGTATAATACTGCAAAGTACGTAGTCTCGAACTTATCGTCTCGCGTGACAGCTTGACAAGTTGTAGTGAGCGACCACAGAAGCCCGTAAAGGGTATTTGCAGTTCAGGCGTGGAAATAATTAGCATTGCCTCGTTTCAAGTGTTGGCACTGTAATGTTAATAAATAAATAAATAGAAAATGGAGTGTCGATACAGCACGAAGGGAAGTGGGCAGTGTAGTGCTCAGCCAAAGAAAAGGAAATTGAAACATTTCCAAGAATACAACAGGAAAAGGCAACACTTCGTTTAGTAAGCAATTTTTATGACTTTAATACACGTGTCAAAACTTACAATAGGTACTTTTTTCGTCGATTCTAATTTTCGATCCCCGGACGCACTCTTTACCTTGGGAAACTGACGATTACAATTAGTTTATATCATTAATAGAGAGGAAATACTTTCATTCTTATTGATAGTTTATAAGAAATATAAGTTTTATTACTATTTACAGAAATATGTTTCGGCTAGGTTCGCTCAGTTCGTGGTAACATCTTTTGAAGTTCTGGGATAAGGTGTGTGTGTTTTCAACATAATATTAGCTGAAATATTGAAATTCAGTCTTTCGCATTTACCTAAATTAACACCTGCGAACAACACTCACACATTAGTTACCAGACCGAGATTCGAACTAGAAACCTTGTGGTCTGAAGTGTCCTGGCAACGAAGGTGGCATCCATTCGTTAAAGTGTTCATATTTCCTCACTGTTCTAAAATACATTTGAACACTTCTTGTACGCACATGCTGTCCGATACAGTTTCGACAAGAATTTTTATCTGACACTTATGCAGTATTTCACAAATAATAAAAAATGTTTCGATTTTTATTCATTTAGACACGCATTTTAAAATCAAAAAGATAGATTTAAATCACTGCGAACAGAGTATATATCTCGCTAAAATGGTCTCTTATTTATTTTAAATAGCTACAGATATTGACTTGTTCTGCAGTAGTGTTGTTTAGGAACGTACAGTAGATCTCATGTAATGTTTCCAATATTTGAGAGAAATTGTTGCCAATGTATTTAAAGCACATCAGAATGGCATCTCTATGTAAACAAGGAAACGTCAGCTAATTGCCAAGTGAAGTAATTGTAGCATTTTTAAATAAAAAATTGTCTGCTATCAGTGGTGGAAAATATACGCATAGTGTAAATAAAAACAGCGAATTATTTTGGAATAAACAAAAATATTATATTACGTTACACCATGTAGTGTTAGCTTTTACATTGTTGTATTTTTTTTTCGATTCACTCACGTACATATTGGAATTTATCACAAATTGAACTGTTTATCTTCATCTTTATGTGGAAACGAATGTTCAGCCCTGTTCGTGTTCGCATGTCCGATTTAGTATGTTCCGCGTTAGATTTGAAAATATTTAAAAATTTTGAGAAATTTTGTTACAATGTCATTACTGAAAACCTTCTGTTTGATATTATATTGTGTATAACTTCAGTTTTAACACATCAAAATGCCTTGTTAAGGTTGTTTGCGCCCATTATAAGCACATCGCCGTCGCTGGTATAACGTTTCGATTATTTCCCTGTTTTTTACAGGATACTCTCGCGTGAATATTTTTCGCAAAAAATTTAGTAAAATCATATTGGGGTGCAATTTTACTGAGTTTAGCAGCGTAACAATTGTCATCTAGGTAGTGCAAAATCATTTAATCTTTTTTCGCTCACAAGATTTGAATGGCTCTACTGAACAGGACATAACTGCACCAGAATACTAAAATTTCAATACCTGGCTGAATAAAGAAACTTTCGTTTTATTTTCAGATTTAGTTAAAAAAAATTGATTTTACCCAGATTTAGAAATTTTTACTTCCGCCTTCTAAATTAAGCAAGACTATTGTATAGTCCCACATTCCTGCTCGTACCAAACAAATGACTGGACAGAAATGCATGACACTATCACTAAGTGACAATAACATTCGTGAAATGTGCCACGTATATTATTAAGAAATTACATGGATGTTTGCTGAAAGCAAGACACTTATGGGTAGGCTACTTGTGTTAACTATAAACCACTGGACTAAAGAAATAAATACATATAGTATGTATAAAAGTCAAACGACTGCAGCCAAACATCGCCGGTATTAAAACACACTCAATCACAACTTCTTGAACTTGTTTTTAGTATGCAAGTATCATAATAGTCAACATTAAGCTTTGTAATGTAGAATTGCACTGCACTGAGTTGTTATACATAAGTCATCCGGGAACGGAACAGTGCACTAAAACCGATTTAAAAAAAAAAACCTTTTATAGCGTCAGTTCCATAAAGTAACTTGGATGATGTTTATGTCTGGGTAGTTTGGCATCGTTAACTTCAAAAGCTCTTTTTAGGCCTATGGTTAAAGATACACCCCATCTTAAATTTAAAATAGGCTTACTGTAAATTATTGTAGTTCCTGTATTTTGAGATTCCAGTGGAAAGCACATAATGGCGGAAGGTTATGTAGTCAGTCTGTTTACAGAGTGCTATTTTGAAAAGACCTGTCAAAACTGGATACTGTAAGTTAGACAGATTACATCACTGCATTTGCTAGTTATTTTTTTAATAATGCTCTATGGCATAATCTGAGTAGACAAAATGTATCCTCGATAAATTTATGATCATTGGAAGATGACTCGCTCGTAATTTCTCTATAAATAATTCCCAACAAATTCTACGATTATAGACCACCTCGCCAACCTCCCGTACCGCAGCCGGTTGGTGAGCCACCGGTCAGTGGTCCGGGAGGTTCTGGGTTCGAATCACAGGTATGGTATGGGTGTTGGTCTAAGTATAGGTCATCATTTACTTTGTAAGTCATCCCCTGATAAGTAGGGATAGGAAAATTTCGGGAGTTCAATGACCTGTAGTCTAGGCTGCACAGTCCTGTGTATGCTCGAGACCCAGACGTATGTTCATTGGTTGCTTCCCCAGAGAGTAGCCAGTGTTACCTCACACCTGGCAGTATGGGATTCGCTACTCGTTTCACTGCAAGTATGCTATTGGCTCAGAGTCATTCAGGGCGTGTCTGACAAACATCAAATTGCTAAGTCAACTTCGGTGTACACATGTTTGACGTCTATCTTGTCGTGAAATGAATTCGCGAAATGTTCCTATCCCTAGTGATAAGCCTTAAGGCATAACACTGGGGGACGCTAAAACGCCCAATCCAATAGACCACATCGTCTTGTTTAATTTATCGTTAATTTTAACGCATGTCTCAAAGTGCAGAATTCAAGCAGGTGCATCAATGAAATTTTACTGGTTACATTTTTGTAGTTGCAATATGTATTGTTTGGTGTTTGTCGTTTCTGATTGTTCCCCCCTGGATAAAATCAAGTTGACTCGTTGTCAATTTTTAAATAATTTATTATATTCTGATAGCGCACCAATAAGTCCCGTATGCTACAGTACAGGTATACTAGTAGAATGCCTAATCTGTCATGCTTAGTATCAAACGTACTGTTCTAACAAAATAATTCACATAGGCTTATGCCCTAGATGTTATGCTATGTAAATTTAAAATTCAATAACCAAAATTCGTTCGTTGTTTGAGTATTATTGTTAATATGATTAAAAAATACTTTCACGAGTGAACTGAATGACAGATTTTACCTGTGAATATAAACTAGAAACAGTCTGCCGAAACTAAATATACAGTATAGTTAAATGATAAAAAGTGATTTTATACCAAGAAAAAATGTTGAGAAGACTTTGCCATTTTTTCAGTAAAAAACTCCATTATTTGCATCACTGTTTTATATAGTGCAAAATATCGATAACGTGATTGTTGTTTCTGTTCGGGAATACTTATAATAATATTATGAATAACTTTTGTGTTACAAAAAATATGGTCAATTACAAACGGTCAAAATTTAAGTTTTTCTTCGCTGAGAAAAAATCCCTTTAATTAATATGCCTATATTATCTTGATTTTCTCCAAGATTCCTCTGTACCACTCCCAAACGCCCCACCAATACAGAAAATTAATAACGCTGTTCAAATACAAATAAGCCATTAAAATGTTTTTCTATTAAACATAAAATTATATATACAAAATTAATTTTATATTAAAAGTACTATCTATACTAAAGTAATTAAAATTGAAAAAAAAACGCTCTTTTAACTATATACTGCATAACATTTTCCATTGTAAATTAGCACACATATTAATATATTTAAGAACAAATACCAAAGAATTTGAAAACCGTTTTACACTAATCCCGCTCATTTGTAACTTGAGAGTGCCAAACATCAAAACTGTGGCAGAAAGCTGGACCCAAGCACGGCTCTTAGCATTCTCAGGTATACGGGAACAGCAAAGAGACAAGCTGATAAGATGAAAACTTCCCTCCCATACCCTTCGCCGTGCTACTCTAATCCTCAACAGCCAGCGTGCAAAATGGGCATAACAACCACGATGTACCGCCGTATCTTTCCGGTGAGAAAATCACGTATTTCGAGTCAACTCCCTCCGACTCATAAAAATTAATATACATATTAGCTAAATCAAACTCTTCAGTACTATAAAACGACATTTCCTCTTCAGCCATTTTTATATAACTTCTAAAATGCTCAACTGACACACTCCTAGTACCTAATGGTAATTTATTTAAAAAAAAAAAAAAACGTAAAACTAATGTGTTCATAGTTTTGTTGATTTTTTACTGAGCCTGGAAAATTGATTATCTTACAAACCTTTCTTTCTAGTGTTAATAATGATGATCACTATTAAATCAAAATCACTTAAATGTTATTTCGCATAATTAAGACAATGCGAGACTAAAATACAAGGCGATGTTTATATTTCTAACTTTGAAAAGTGAGGTTTACACGACGCTCTTTAACTAATAAATAGGGATAGGAACATTTCGCGAGTTCGTTTCAGGACAATGTAGACGTCAAACACGTGTACACTGAATTTGACTTTTCAATTGGATCGCAGTTCATTAGGCACGCCCCGGACAACTCTGAGACACTAGCAGACTTGAAGGAAATAAGTAAAAAGTGCCATACTGCCAGGGGTGAAGTAATACTGGCTACTCTATGGGGCAGCAGCCAATGAACAAACATCTGAGGCTCGAGTATACACAGGACTGTGGAGTCGGTGAACTTGCGAATTTTTCCTATCTTACTAATAACTTAGATACACCTCATGGCCATTTTTTTTTGCAATATGAATACCCGCCTAGCATCAGCTGAATTTACCCACAGCAGCACACAATACAAAATGTAGGTACGAGAGAAAGCAAAGTATGCATTAATTAGTATGTTTAGATTAGTACAAGATTACAGTTTCTAAACAGAAATAGTACTACATATAAACGAATACACATGACTCCGTAGTCCTGTGTTTAAATGTATATTCGCGCCTTAGCTAATTGCTGAATGGTCGCTGCACCTGTAAACAAACAGCTTTACTTCAGACCAGGCAACACTCCGTCTTTCATTACACGCTCCTGGCTGTCTTAAATGCTTTCAGGCGTCGTCTCACACAATATGATCAAGTAAAGTAAAAGAAAATTTAAGAATTTCACGCCTTATTTCTAGAGGTATTGAACGGTCAGTCATGTTTGTGCGTGCTCTTCTACTCGATTACATTTCTGTTATTAAAGCGAGGGAGTTAATAAACGAATCAAAATTTTTAAACTATCTTGCGTGTAACAGAGTAGACCGCAAATCGCTCTGCTACCTACCACCTGAGCTGTTTACTTCAGTAACAAACGTCAGCAGCATTTTTTTTTTGCGGGAAATGTTACGTCCACTGTGATTCTCCAGTAAAAAAAAAAAAAAAACAAAGAAACCTTCTCGAGTTCGCATTATAATATTTGTTCAGGTAAGTAAAGCATCCTTTGTATTTATAGAAATGTGATATACACGCAAATTACTGTAACTACCAGACAACTGAGGCATATTCGTGTCGTGTTCTGATGTACATATATTTATAATCTTGACATAATTCAAGTTTTCCCGCATCGAAATTACTTTCCGTTATTTCTCAACCATGCTTAAATGTTATCCCTGGCAGACAGAAAACTACTCGCGAAGATATTTGACATGAAAACAGCAACACTGATTCTCCAAAGCGATACATGTGACTGAGAATTTGGTGTGTATATATATATATATATATATATATATATATATATATATATATATATATATATATATATATATATATATATATAAAATTCCTTTCAGGCGTTATCCTATGCAGGGCTCATAGTTCTAGCAAACAAGTCCGTTTTCGAGTATGGAACTTTGGCCACCTTAAACATTTTCATACCTAATAATACAGTGTAAAGTGCTATAAAATATAATCATCATCATATAAAATTATTGCTGGTAGAAGTGCCAAAATTTCATTCTAAACCAAGTAACTTCGTATTTTTTTTCTAATTGCAGCACATTTTGACACGGAATAACTATTTGCACATAAAGTGCATATTTATTGACATTATTATTAGCGAAGCCGAGTAGGTAAGAGTTACTCACGCAGATAACTAGCGAAAAGAATACAAAATCTGCGATGGTTTGCATAGTATATCGAAACCTTGCAACCCCTCAGATGGCTTTCGCAAAATTTCGCCACTTTTAGCAGTGGTTAACAGGACTATTGCCCTAAAAAAAAAGCGTGAAAGGAAGGTCACAACTTTTGCAGAACTGCCTCACAGCTCGCTTGGAAACCATCACCCGATTGGTGAAGACAATTTAGACTGAATCTAAACTCTACCGAATTATACTGTGAGAAGATAACACATTCAGTTCACGCTACTTGTCCAGGCATGTGTTTGTAGTAAATCAAGAAATCTTAATTCATTCAAACTCTTCTTATGCTAAATTGATCGAGTGGAGCCTTATATTTACCAGCCGACACTTTCAAGGTGAGCTGCATAAATTTAAAATAAGACTAAAACATGACATGTTGAGGTAAATTGTACTGTTAAAATTTTTTTTGTTGTGTTTACTGATTTAAACACATCCGTGCATAATTACGTACATCTAGAATCCGAAAGACCAAATTTTATCAAACGAGAGTGCTTATCATATTATATGGGTAAAACGTGTGTGGAAATTGATGTAATATTCGTATTATAAGAGACTTACCAACAGCCGTAACACAACGTCTCATTTCATTCCTGGGTAGATAAGAATAACGCTATATTTACTTGGCCTGAGAAGTACGGGATTGTTTTTTTTTCTTCAAAAAACAAGTTTTATAAGAATGATGGTAAATCTATCATTAAATAAACACCATGGTGCAAAAACCCGAAGCTAATAATGCTTATAACAGAAGTCGTAATTAATAGTTGTATTTCATTGCTTCGTAACAACATTTAAGCAAAATATTAAACGAAGAAATATTTTAGAAATTTTTTTAGTACCCGTGAAAGTATTTGAAAACAATTTCCAAAGATTTTGTTTGTAAAATTACAAAAATTATGTGTTCATGTTCTTCACTAGGTTCTCTCGATCAAGACACATCTCAAAAAGAAAAAATGTATGGTGTCATAAGTGGGTACCGCGAAAACGACAATTTTTTATGCTCACTGGTATGGTAGTTACAATTACCACATCTTTGTTTCTTCAGAATGTCTCTAAATACACACGAATTGCTTGAAGAGGTGGTAGGGAATGGATGATTGCCAATGAGAGATGTCTCATGACTAGAGGTACCAGAATTTCGCGAAAAGATTACACGACCCGTTGTATTTCAATACACTTTAGCTCAGATCCACTTTTGTGATCGGGTTATTTGGTTGTTACGCGTGTTAAATGCCTGTCCCCGAATAAGAGACGTACAGTATCGGAGTAACTTGATTCTTATTGGCCGGTCAACTAAGAAAATGTTTTCCACAGACACACGCTGCCAATAAGCAGAAGGCAACTGCTGGTACGCTCGTAGTATATTGAAATTTATCATGAGCGGAAATCTTTTCGCGAAATTCTTGTATCCCTACCCATGACTGGGGACACCCGAATTTCGCGAAAAGATTTCAAGACCAGTTGCATTACATAACTCTTTAGCTCAGATCCACTTTCGTGATTGGACGGTTCCCGTATAAAGCGTCGCAGGTGTCGGCCAGCGAATCACAGATCAGCAACTATCAAAGTTATTCAATTATGATTGGCAAGTGAGGTAAGAAAATATCTTCTCACAAATGCACGTCTCCAATAAGCATAATAAAACTACTGACACGCCCGTAGTGTGTTGAAATCTAGCATGTGCGGAAATCTTTTCGCGAAATTCGGGCGTCCCTACTCATGACTGAAAGATAGCTTTTTTTTGTATGTGATGATACGTAGTACCACCTGTTTTTCGCGAAAAGGCTAACGCGAATGCTAGACTCCAATGTCCTACGGCATACGTGCAATTTACTTTGGGTTATTGCCCACGTGTATATTTGTAAGTAAACAGTTTCTTATCAGACTGGACCAATAAGACACTGAGTGTCTGTGATCTGTGGGCAGACAACTGCAATGCGTGACATTTAAAATCATCCAACCACAAAAATGGATCATAACTCTGGTGTTTTGAAGTACAAGTAGTCTTGAAATCGGGTGGCACTAATGATACGGCGAAAACGTAGTTGTAGGCCTATATTTGTAATGGGCCTATATTTGTAATGGGCCTAAACTCGTTGGCTATGTCTCAACCCCTCGTCGACTGGGCCTGCCGAGGTTTCGTCCTTACTACAAACGCCTGCAGGAAAAAAATAATTTTATCTTACGTTCCAGACAGACAGTGAAGTGTGCCGAGCAAGATGTCCAACCGACGCATCGGCTAAATGAAACATAATTCCGCAGTTAACTAAGTCATGTCTCGCGTATAACTATCACTCTTGCATGCTCGTTATTATTTACAGTACTTAATTTTTTTTTTTTTGCTTGCTTCTAGCTTTAACAGCTTGCTCAAGGAATTTGCAGTTGTGAGCAAACACAATCGTACATTGGAAAAGCACATCCGTCGTTGCTGGTACGAAAAGGGATGAACTCGTGAGGTGATGCGTTTGTTAGACGATTTTAGAATTGAAAGCAAGTTATTTTATTAAAGGTTGTTCGCGATAAAGTGAGCACTTTCGAAATCAACCTTAGAAAACAGTCATTGCTCTTTACCTGCGTATATTTTAACGGGCAACCTGAGTGACATGCGCCCAATAAAGTTGGTAACGATGGGTGGGAATTAGTTCCATATTTTAACGTCCAATAAAAAGTGTTAGGTAAACATTTCTGATAATTTAAATTACTTTTTTATCTTCTGTTTTTTTAATGATTCGAAGCAAATCCGTAAAACATTTACTTTTCTAATAATTGCACAGTTTCTCGTGACCGACGCGTGAATAAAGTGGCGAGGCCCACGACAATGTTAATCTTACATAAGGCGGAAATACACATTGTGCATACAAGTAGATCTCAAGCAGGGCTGTTATAAGTGCTCATTTAAGCCGTGAATAGCCTATAACTTCATTTTTCTAGCAGAGTTTTAGCGCCTAACTCTCGTAAACTAAATCTCCGGCGACTTCCGTAAACAGTGAAACTAATAGAAAAGGAGCTTACTTTGCTCAGCTAAGTAGCATATTTTTAACTGTTCGCCGTTTTGGCGTTAGCACACAACATGTGTTCACTCTAGGTCAACTTAAAAGTAATCTAAAACTGCCGTAGAATTAATGGATGGTGAAAGTATTCCGACCGTCAAAAAGAAAGAGGCGAGGGCACCCATTACTAGAGACATGCAAAAGTCGCATCATTATTTAGCATCGGGCTAAACTTTACGGCACTGTGTATACGCGAGCCGGCTTGTTTTTCCATTCGCTGCTGCATAGCTGTGAAGCCACGCTATTTGTGACCGAACTGCACGTTATTGGAGCACATAATTGTGAAATATTCATTTATTGGCACAGAGTTACTCAAAGTATGTCACATAAAGTATGGTACGATGATAAATCTATTGCAAAGATACACGTGTTTCAAGTTTAATGTGTCCCCGAATAATAACGCGAATATTGCAGGTCTCTACCCATTACACGCGCGATGTGATATTAGAGGCTGTATAAACTAAGAAACAACTAAGTAGAATGAATAAAGAGCTACTAGTGCCTGGCACCAATACATCGCCATGTACAGTTCGAGCCATGATAATCCAAAGTGTGCAAAACACAACACGCGATCGTGGGCATGTTAAGGGGCCACGTTAAGGCCCTCGCCTGCGTGCTTGAACTGCGTTACAGTGTGTTTGAATTAAACGTTTTTAAACATGCGTCAAATGTGCTAATCTACGAAAGAACACGCACATCAAAGCATCAAAGGACTGTCGAGTACTTTCAAAATGTCACGCCCGATAGAAACACCATTACTCCCATACGGATAAAACCCGCTTTTCCAAATTGCTTTTTCTACAAATATACACATCAAATACATACATAACTACTCAAACGCCCTGCACTGGCCCTTCTTACAGACTTTTCACCAATAAAATAGGCTCACCTCTAAAAGTCCTATATATATAATATATATATATAATATATATATATAGGGATAGGAAAATCTCGCGGGTTCAACGACCCGTGGGCTAGACTCATCAATCCTCTCCATACTGGAGTCTCAGCTGTGTTTTCATTGGCTGTTGCCCCACACCTGGCAGTTATGGGATTGGCAAGGTGTCTCCTTGCAAGTATGCTATTGGCTCAGAGGCGTGCAGGGCGGGCCTAATAAACTGTGGTCCAATTGCGAAGGTGACTTCACTGTATATGTGTTTGACGAATATCTTGTCCTGAAATGAATTCGCCAAATCCCTGCATATAGGTACACGCAGAGCGATGAGAACACTGCACGACAGTTCAGAGACTTGCGCGTAGTGGCGATGGCGCACTTGATGCTAGTGGCTGTGGCGCCTTTATCGCTCCCACGCGTCTCTGCCTCAAACGCTGAAAAATTATCCAGTTAGGCGGGGGCCTTAAGGCGAATCAGTCCTCGCCATCTTGAATTTATTCATATTTCACCACAACTTACATTTAAGTTAGTTCAACGACATTTTTTTCGAACGGCATAGCATAGATAATAGCTTCTCAAGCTTTATCAAGTTATCAGTTTTTCACTGCCTTTTATGAATTTTTTACTGGTAACCGCTGAGAAGAAGTAAGTGATTTTTCCTGCGGGCGACTACAGCAGTCAAACTAACCTCAGTAATCAAGCAATACCAACTTCAGAAAATGTACAAAGGGATGCCTGTGCCGAGTAGTTCTGTAAAATTCAATGCAAAATCTGTAATGAAACTTTCACAAAAAAATTCTAAAAATCCAAGATTGTGGGGATTGATTCCCCTTAATACATATGGACAGATCTTGTAGTGTGTGAATTTCCGAAATATGAAATAGATACTAGAATCTTAACTAGTTGATATGTTTTGATGGGGTTAAGTTTATTGAAAATAATATTTTAATGCTGGTTTCGATCACACACTTCAATAGCTTATAACGACTATAGTTTTCGATTTAATAGTTGCTAAACAGTGCTCGTATGGAGCTTACGCCATCGCGAGTCCCGCGCCCTATCGTGCCTTACGTCTTCCTACCAGGGATTCAATATTTACCCTTTGTCTCGTCGGAGTAGCACAGCTCTCTCGACGACGGGCTCCCGTCTGGCTCGGATGGCGGACCACGGGCTGGGGTCCTCTCGTCAGGACGTCTCATGGGCAGCGTCTCCGGCGGCAGCAGGCAAGATAGCGCCCAGAGCCTCCAGCGCCCTGAGCTTATATACGACCTGTCTGACCTCGTGCTCGATTCCCCGGAATTTGTTATTTAAAGCAGCGGTTCAGCTGGCCGAGGTCGCTCTGCGCCTCGCCTTAGCGCGGCGTTGGGCTACCCTCGCAGGAGCTGGTCGCAGCAGTACGCACCTAATTGCTATAGTATTTTTGCATGCGAACTATTTCTTACTAGGAGCTACCAACACACACACATTTTCTTACTGTTTTAATTCATATGTATTATAAATGATACATTATCATTTATAAATAAAATACACGTAAAATTTGGAAATAACGAAAAATAAGAAGTTTTATGCTAACATAGGTATAAAACGGCTGTGATACATTACGTATTGAGGAAATTACTAAACATGCCATACATGGGGTGATTTTTCAAAGGTCTGAAGAAACTGCGAATTGACTATACACTCAATTTATTGCCGATGTAAAGCGAACGAGTCATCAATACGGCAGAACGTTCCTGGCCAATCAACACCTGGAGACCGTGGTTACGATGGGGGCCAAACCAGGAGCGAACTTTTGCATGCATGGAGCAGCCAAATTTTACACTAAGCCCGTTTCTAGAGCCCCTCATAGCCAATAAGGAGCGACCGAGCAGCTACGCTTACACCACAAGGGACCAGCACGCCATTACAGATCTGCACACTTATAATTATAGCTAGTGATATTTCGCTAATAAATTTGAGTACGCGGTTGACTTCAATACTATAAGCATCCATAAGCAGTTTGTCTATTGCCATTGGTTGCTGTCTGCTTGAGAAGGCATTTTCATATTTGACTGGGCCTCTCAGTATTCGCCAACATCGGCACGACTCCTGCGTGATTCGTGTGCAGACAGTTAACACGTGTCAGAAAGTAATTCAGCCAATCAAGATATGTAAACGACCCTACAGTGTTTTGAAATGTAACTTGTCTTGAAATCTTTTCCGGAAATTTCACTACCCGTAGTTTACAATCCATTCGCGGTTGCTTCACACTTTTCTGAAGCCCTGTTCAAGTTCTACTTCCAAGGTATTCCTCAGCCTCGTGCAAATTAAGCTTAACTACGGCCGTGTCTCAAATGGCCCAGAGAGCACTCTCTCGTGCCCTCGCTCTCGCGATCACGTCATCGTGACGTCAAAAAGAACGCTCTCTTGTCGTCTCAATTCTTCGGAGTGAGTGCTAAAGAGCGAGAGCACAGAGGGGGGGAGAGAGAGAGAGAGAGAGAGAGAGAGAGAGAGAGAGAGAGAGAGAGAGAGAGAGAGAGCACGAAGTTATGTACTCGTTGGCGCTCTCTCGCACTCTCTGACCACGGGCTATATTTTTTTACATTATTTCCGTGTTTGGATAAGATTATAGCAGCTTTCTGAACAGAAACCTTCTCGCATTTTATCTGTAAGTGAATAATTTCAACTGTTTTAAACAACGAAATAACTTACGTAACACGTATATATAAATAAATATATATATATATATATATATATATATATATATATATATATATATATATATATATATATACTGATATTTGACAAAGTTTCGTATTTCTGTAACTGCTGCAACATGACCGTAATATGTAGGCCTTAAAAAATTGTTTTTTTTAAATGAATTAATAATTATTCTGGTAGTGTGAATTGTTTTGAACACATATATGTTGTTTTCAATAGCAGTGATTCGATTTCAGCTTAACATGATCTCCCGCCTTTCAGCGTCAGCTGTCTGCATGACTTCGGATAGAAACGAGAGAGTGGTTGTCTCAATTCCACAGAGCGAGAGCGTGAGAGAGCGCGAAGCAGTGCTCTCACCATGTTGTGCGGGAGAGTGCTCTCTCGGAAGAGGACTCTTCAAATTGTGACACGGCCTACGTCCAGAAAATTACCCCAAAGGACAACGCACCGAATTCGTGCGCCCTCAATTGTAATAATACTTTGCACGAGAACTACTTCTCACTAGGCGCCACCAAACCAGGTGTTTTCTCACTGTTATATTCATATTTGCGGGGAAAAAAAAAGTGATAATATAATTAGAAATAAAATCAAGGTAAAGCTTCAATTTAACGAAAAATAAGATACTTTTATGTTAAAAAAAGTTTTAAGACGCTTGTCATGCTTGGCATATTTAGGAAATAACTAAACACTTCATACATGGTGTGACTTTTCAAAGGTTTGATTCATAAAGTGTGCAGAAATCCGTGAATAGACTCATACTTATTCCGTGTCCATTTGAATAACTGTCACCCTGTGGGCATTACTGCAGAGGGTTGGCCTATCTGAAGGTGCAGCAGTATCGTTAGTATTTCCTCTGTCATCAAAACTCGTCACTTCCAGTAAGTAATCTGTTCTTCCGAGAAAAACAAAAATCAGTTTTGAACCTTCTGCTGTCCGTTTATTCCGTTAGTATTGTTCAGAGACATTCTGCGCAAAGGTTCCCTTCAAATCTCCCTTACGTTTAGTGCATATGAATGCTGACCTTTTAGTGTTAAGCTTGTGCTTTACTGTAGTTTGCATGTGTGTTGAGTGTTCCAGCATGGTTGGTGTTGTGATCATGAAAAAAAAAAAAATGAATCGCATGTGCATGCCCTTTACGGATAGTGTTCTTGCTTGTGTATTGCATAATTTTACACACGCGGAAAGGAATTTTTTTTAAAGCTCATTTGAAGAAATATTACCACTCCCTAGGGAATAGAAAGCACCTAACCTAGATTTGTCATTTAAATGTAACGGAATGTAAAGACAAAATACCAAACATTTTTATTCGTTTGCAATCTTTTTTATTTATTGCAAAGTAGAATAATTCACATTGCTGTGCTTATCATTAACACGTCCGTTACTGCTCCAGATATCGTCACTTGGAAGTTATTTCGAGAATACCTGTGGCACACTGCTGCCCTACTATTCGGGGTTAATGCATTAAAATCGTGGAGTTTCAAGATGTAGGGGTTTTTAGATACTGCGTGTCAACCCGAAAGTGGTGGGTTCAAGTCCCACTTCAAGCATGATTGCCTGCTAAAGTTTTAGGCGCAAGTACGAACATGCCAGTAGCACACAGACCTACTATAATGTGCTGTGATGTTACCGACGAATTTTTCTGCCAGCGTGTTATAGAAATTCCTAAAAAAAAAAAATCAGTTTTTGTGAATAGTGGAATTATTCGACTCCTTTCCTGAGTTATGGTGTCAGCTGCCCTGCTATAAGCTTCCGATGATTAGTATTGCCCAGTAGGTTTCTGTATGCACTTGTAAGCGTAATATAACCTCATGGAGATTTCCACCTGCGAAGTAAACCGATATGGTGTTTCGCACGGGTTTCTACGGCAGCTCTAGCGATGCCTGTTATAGTGAAACTTGTCATAACCAGCTTGGAGGCAAATAAGAGAAAAAAAAAGGGGGGTATTTTGAACAGTACGTTAAAAAATGATTGATACATATTCAGATGCAACTTTAAGTCACTTGATAAGTGCAATTACTAGGGACCTGCGAAATTCGCGTTATTTTTTTACATCAAGCTAACATTCATAGTACTATATACACCCGAGCTAGCGTCGTTTCCCCATTGGTTGCTGCATAGAGATGTTGAGTCACGCCCTTTCTGAGCGAACTGGCACGTGATTGGGGTACACAATTGCGAAGTGTTCATTTGTTGGCGCAGGGTTACCCGGGGCGTGTCAAATAAAGACACACGTATTGCAAAGGAAAACAGGTTTAAGTTTAACATGTCCTCAAATACTAATGCGAATTTTGCAGGTCGCTAGCAATTACGCACGTCTGTCATTTTTACTGCATGGACTTTGTTAACAGGGTTTGCGGTACAATTAGCACGATTCCTGGTTCCCTTAATATAATATTTTTATTCCCATTTGCGGCCGTAACACGCCAATGAAATTTACGGTTAAGCTGAGGAGCTTTCCCTGTGAGAATTTCGCCAGATGACCTTGAATGCATTAATTAGAAAATGATACGTAATTCAAAAATAATTCTTCCCTGAATTTGTAAATTTGTATAATAAATTGTGTGTATATTATCCGCCATGTTACACTTCGACGCGGCTGATATTTGTTTATTACATTTCTTCCGAATAAAATAAAATTCGATATTCTACATAGATAGCGGGAAGAAAGTGAACACGTTGTATGCTGCACTCAGTGAAACAAGAGATGTGTAAAACACAACGCATTCATGCCCTACTTTTTACATCTCCTGATAATAATCAGTGCCCTATAATCTGCTTACTCATGCTCCCAATTAGCATTTATAATGTGTATTGTATAAGCTGTTTTGATATTTTTTTATTTAAATTGTGAAAACTGGAAATTTTGAAGGAACTTTAAAACGCATTACGCCAACAAATACTTTGTTTTTGAACCAACTAAAATTATGTTTAAACTAGACGCAAATGGGAATAAAAACAGTGTAATTAAATGTCTAAAAATTCTAAGTCATAATAAATACACCAAGTTAATACTCAATAAAGCAGCTTAATTAGTGAATTGAGGGGATATGCTGCTTAATTTATACGGTTTTGGTATGGAAACCTTTTTTTTTTCTCAGAGAAAACTGCAAGAGCGGTAAATTTGCAGAAAAACTATTCAATGTTAAGAAATATTTTAATGTATAAATTAATGTACTGTTCTGTTAATCGTTGAAACTTTATCCTATTTCGAATGCCTTTTTGTAATTACCGTATTAGATGATTGCAATTTAGAATTGACATAATAATAGCTGCGAATACTACACAAGGGCCTGAAGATATTTGTAACAGTTTAACCCGCTGTTCCCTTGATCACATCTTCGATTTGAATATCAGCTGTTAGCTGCCTGGCAAAAGATTTACAGAGTCCCGTATTGTTTACGTGTCACACAAAGTAGTAAAGGCCTTGCTATTTATAACCGTACTTATCTCTGCCTTCTTTCTCAGAATGTTATGAACATGAATAACAAAGTAAATCTATGTGTTGATTTGTTGTTCATCCTTCTTGTTACTAAAAATTTATGTTAGCGATCCAATAATTAGCCAATAAGAATAACGGTCCGATTCGAATTGTGCACAGATTGCAGAACGTGACTCAGTCGAGAATTTGAAGTGTTTTACACTTAAGAGATCGCGGTAGGACTTAAAAGAATTACTATCACGCATTTTATTACGTTTATCACACCAACACGATGTATGATGCCAACCGGGAAATAACTTAGAAGTTAATTAGCTTTAATTCCCAAGGCAGACTTGGATTCAAACCCAGTAGCTTTCGTACCCAATACCAGACCTTTAGGTATTACAGCGTAATTCGCGACGTCATCGACACGTTGCAACCTTCGAAGTTAATTAATAAATTATATATAAAAACATAATATAATAATACATTTCATAATGGTTTTTTGTTTGAAGTTTCGGTTTTCGATTTACGTCAAGCTATGCTGTGCGGGAGAGTGCTCTCTCGCAAGAGGATTCTTTAAATTGAGACACGGCCTACGTCTAGAAAATTACACAAAAGGACAAGGCACCGAATTCGTGCGCCCTCAATTGTAATAATACTTTGCACGAGAACTACTTCTCACTAGGCGCCACTAGAATGTGGCCATTACAATGATTATACATTTATCCGACAATTCCTTCCGTAGTTTTTATGAACAGCAAAGCGCTCGTAGTAAAAAGCCTAACTTGCTCACCTGTGATGAGGATTTGTACGCCTTTACGTCAGCTCAAAATATCAAATAAACAGCATCATCAGCGCAGATATAAACACCTCTGTTATCACTTATCGAAAAATCTTTGTTCATTGTTACTTGCAATTAGATGTGTTAAATTCTGATCTCCCACGGTTTAAATATAATTTGTAGCGTTCACGCCCAAGTATAACGCATTTCGTAAATATGACGTCTTAGGGATGAAATAATGTAGTAAATATGGTAAATCACATGTATTTTAAATTTCGCATTTCAAAGCATTTTACAAAGATTTTAGGTATTAAAAAAAACCACGTATGGTGAAATATTATGTAACTTAGCATCTCTTTAAAAAAAAAAAAAAAAAAAAAAAAAGGGGAGAAGTTCGGTATCTAAAAATTAAACTAGGAGTTAACTTTAACTAGTTTAGCAGTTATTTTATGGAAGTCACATTCTCTGATTACTCGAAATCTTTTGTAATGACAGTTAATAATTTCTAAAGAATTTTCTTACCTGAAATACATTTCTGATCGGCTACACTAAAAGAATAAATGAAATCCGGTAGAGCACTCCCCAGTATCAGGTGCAATATCCGAGGGACGCGCTGACTTCTAAGTCATCAAATAGGCCTACTACTCCCGGTAAAAACGAACGAAAAATTAATTTAATCAACTATATTTAGGATACATAAAATTTTTACTTTGATGAAATGTACTGAACGTTTCAGTTTTGTTTTATCGTGATCACAAAATTCAGTTATTACTAGCACATTTTTACTACCATACTTTTACAGAACATCATCTGCGATAAGTAAATTGGAATTATATCCCAACAAAAATAAAAAATATAACGCCGTGTGTTGGTAAAACGTAACATAAATTTAACTCTTACTTCAGGTTGTTATGAATATGTAAAAAACTAAATAGTTAAGTGATATTTGTCTGAAGACTTCTGAAAGTCGTTATTTGTTTTCCCTCGCTGCCTATTTTAACACAAATATTTCCACCATGTTAGAAATAGTTTTAAATATGGCTTCAAAAGGCTTAAAATCAACCGTTAGTGAATGAAGAGATGTGTGCGGTTCTATAAGAGCGTGGTCTTGAGAGCCAATGAGGGCGAAGTGAGTGCCGAAATGAAGAGGGAGGGAGGAAACGGGAGATCCCCGAGGAAACACGCCGACCAGCGGCATCGTCCGGCACGATTCCCACTTGCGACTTTACTATAGGCTGTTCACGGTAAAGTGAGCATTTTTAAAGGCACTGCTGAGTTTTTCCTTTTGACAGATTTCTATGTTCCTATCACTTTTTAATATAAACATTGCCTTGTGACAAACAAACACAGTGTATACTTTTCTTCACTCCCAAAAGTTAATGTCTGAAACTGTAATAAATTATGTTTATTAGTGGTCAATACCGGTGAGAAGGGCCTTAAAAAGTGCTCACTTTACCGTGAATAGCCTATAACTGTGTGGCCAGACATGAAAGTTGCCTCTGGAGCAGCTACCGCGAAGATATGAACCCAGCACTGGGGTTGACACGAGCAGAGATAGAGAGTTCTTGGGTGTGACGAGGCGGGAGTTGTCTTGTTTTGTGACGGTATATTGAGCGGCAGCGGGCCGGTGCGAGGCGGGCGGGTGCTGACGGACCGCCGTGGGGTTGGCGTGGCTTGTCCGCAGGATGTCCGTGTTCTTCTTCCGCTTGCACAACCTGCGGCGCGAGGAGGAGACGAAGAGACGGCGCAAGCGCGGGCTGGCCATGCGGCGCGGAGGCCGCTACTCCAACGCGCTCACTCTCGCCCCCAGCCGGCTGTTCGAGAAGCCGCCGCTCCAGCCGTCCGACAGCCTCGACGAGATCGCCCTGCAGATACCCAGGTGAACCCCCGCGTCGCGCGGTGGAGGGGAGGACCTCCTGCCCACTGCTGGCGACGTCGTGCAGACGCCATTGCACGAGGTGTCTCTGCTCTCAGGTGGATGACGTGGCTCGACAGGATGCATGGTCATGATATTCAGATAACCAGATGAACCTCCTGTCATGTCACGTCATCGGGTCCTGGCCCGCATGGTGGGACGTTGCATGGTAAAGAAGGTGGTGGTGGTGAGAATGTGGTGTGATGTTATCATTAGGAGGCGGCGATTCGATAGGGTGGAATGTCGTAACATAGTTCCCTGGCAGAATACCCCCCTACCCACAGCCGTCTCCTGGTGTGTATTTCTACTAAGACGTTCTGTCAACAGGAGGCAGTGGTTTAACATTACATTCATATACCAAAATTCACCCCCCCCCCCAAAAAAAATTACCTCCTGGTGATGTCATGAATTGATGTCTGTGTACCAGGGTGCGTTCCAAAACTTTACCCTGTGAGTGGAGTAAAGCAACAGAGTAAATGTTGAGCAAAATTAGAGTTAATGTGATTTTTGGGACAACCACAAGTAAATAGAATGCTGTACTTACAAACATTTCCTACATAAACAATTAATGTGAATTCCGAAAACTTCGTTTCTTATTTTTTTCTTTAAATGAATGTTCTATACACGTAAATACTAACCTTACCATAAGTTTATCGTAAATATTTTGTCTAAAAATGCAGTACTATGCACAAGTTAACTATAAATAAAAAAAAAATACTTTTTTCACCAGGTCATTTGTATTTTCCGGTCTGTGCTGTTACCAATACACGCTCATTTTCTTTCAGTTCGCTTAATTCAACTTGAGCTCCCACCATTTACCACTTTACCTTTCCTTTCTCGCCGAAATAGTACGAGTAAAAAATTTATTCTGACATGATGCTCAGAGTAATTACTCTGCAGTTATTGTACACCATCCAGGTACCCAGGATAATGCTTGTTCGTACTTCTGGCAACGTTACACTGCGTAGTACGAGTGCTTGGGCTTCATAATAGGAGATAGCGCGACACGTAATAATTTCACATTACAACTCCTTTCTGTGTAGATGCCCAGGACAACCCCTGTCAACACCTCCTGTTATGCGACCTATTCCACACGTTAGGGCATTGTCAGGAGAAAGAGGTGATGCGGCATAGTGGGGCATGATAACACCATGCATGCACCTCCTGGTAATGTGTTTGTGGATGCAGTCTATGTGCCAGGGTGTTGTCAAGAGGAGGTGGTGAAGTGTGCTGGCATTACACATACAGTGCACGTGGCCAAGTGATTCCCTCTATGTACCTCTCGGCGAAGTCTCACTGCGTGCTCAGAGTGTTTAAGGAGGAGGTGATATGAAAGGGGAAATTATCATTAATTAGCTCCCTGCAGTGCAGACGCCCAGGAGAAACGCTTGCCCGTGCCTCACGGTGACGTCACGCGATGTCGTCGATATGTTGTGGTGTTGCTAGGAGGAAGTGGTGGCGTGACAATATAGAGGATCGTGACAGTGCTGAGCCACGTCGATAACCAGGTGAACAGTTACGTCTCTTCTGGTCTGGTGACGCCGCACGATGTGGTCTGGCTTCTAAGTTGTCGTCATAGGATTAGGAGGATAGACAGGGTAGAACAGCCTTAAACAGTACCCCAACCAGTTTCAATTGACCTTTAACCTGGCCAGCATCAGCCAAAAGTTAATTCGTCTACGGCCTCTAAAATAATAAATACTTTTAGTACATGAAACGTGTTTTGTTTAAATAAGCATTGTCATTGGTTGTGTCTTGAGAGCAACATTGTTTTGCATTTACTTGAGACTCTAATAGCGATATACAGCAAAGAAATTTGTAGTGACCACAAAATACTTTTGTTCGCATAAAATGTGAGGCAGACTACACTTTAGCAAAATGATTTAAGTGATAACAAATTTACTTTTGATTGTGTTGCAGTGATCAACAAAATCGGTTGTTTTATTAACTGAATGTCATGTAAATATTCCCTGTTTTATGTTTCGATCATTTTCCATACGCGTCGTGTCAGTAATTTAACTGTCTGATTTTTATACACACAAACTATTGCTAGAGCTAGCGCTTTTTCACGAATAAATTTGAGTACACGGTAGACTTCACTACTATAAGCACCCAAAAGCAGTTTGCCTTTTGCCATTGGTTGCTGTCTGCTTGAGAAGGCAATTTTCGTATTTGACCGGGCAACGCACAATTCGTGCAACATCGGAATGGCTCCTACGCGATTCGTGCGCAGACAGATAACACGCGACAAAAAGTAATTCAGCCAATAAAGTTATGTGAATTATCCTACAGTGTTTTGAAATATGACTTGTCGTGAAATCACTTCGCGAAATTTCACTACCCCTAACTATCGCTGTCTGAGGCAAAGAGCAGCATAAATAATGAGAAAATGTGTTCTTGTGGTGTCGGTAAGCGACATGATATCGTATCACAACTTGAGACTACTTCATTGAAAAAAAAAAAAAAAAAAAAATCAGTGGAGAAGTGGCGATGGAGCAGTTATGTAAAACGGATTTCAGCGTAGCAGCAGGACACATACTTATGTATGTATCCACAACAGAATATTGTGTTGATTTATTACGAAACCAAACATCGAAGAAGGTGCTCTGTTGACGGACCTGTGTGTTCTGTAGGAGGGACAGAATGCCCTGATGTGAAAACTATATTCAAACTTGTAGATATAACCACAGACAAGACCACAGCA
Source organism: Dryococelus australis (assembly GCA_029891345.1). Classification (NCBI taxonomy): domain Eukaryota; kingdom Metazoa; phylum Arthropoda; class Insecta; order Phasmatodea; family Phasmatidae; genus Dryococelus; species Dryococelus australis. Next base: position 336,869,388 of record CM056995.1, on the reverse strand, counting down.
AAACGGTTATGTCGCAGCTACTATCTACGTTAACAGGAATTTAGCTAGTACCTACAACCAAACTGACTGCTATCCGTTATTAACAGTCTAGATGGGTTACTGGTACAGAAATTTGGCACATAATGTGGCCTTCGAATGTGGCACATAACCACAGGAAATCGCTTTTGCGCAGAATGCTCGGAGGTCTACGCTGAAACAAATAAGTAGTTAATGTTTTAGTTCAGAATTTTTCTATGTTGTATTAGTTTTCCTTGTTAATACATCGTATTTACTTACAGTAAATACGTCGAGTTTCATTACTCTGGAACGTAAAAGTGTAGTGACGTGTCAGAGCGCCGTTTTTCCTTATAAAATATAACGACCTTGGTGGTAAAAAAAAATTCATAAATACCACTGGCAAGGGAGGCCTTTTCTGATTCGCGCCAAACCATGTGAAATATTTCCGTTCGACTTCTACTGCACTTCGCAGAGAATTTAATTAAATTTCTGAGAGACGTGACGACGCACATGTGCGAGGCAATAAATATTCAACTTCGTACTCTGTAGTCTCTTTACCCTTCGCTCATTTCAACGCGCTGATGATGCCAGCGAGAAGTATTACGGATTTATCTTTTTTCCGAGAAAAATCTGCCTTCTCACAGCAGGTATGCAACGAATGATTTAAAATATGGGTCTTTAAAAATTTCATAAACCGTATTTTACAAACAACTTTTAAAACACCATGCCTTTCGTAACGTGAAAAAAAAAAATCCTGAAAACAAATTAAATAAGTAAATTAGGCATTTTTAGGGGTGGGAAAACTTTCCGAGTAAATTTGAGCAATTGCTATACTCCCAAATCCGGAACAGTTGATGCACGTGTTGAATGGGATCAAAGCTTGTTAGAAATATCCTAGAGGACACTACTTAAAATAGTAGAAATTGCGCACTTAAAACAATGTGCTCGAAACCCATATCTTGGGTAAAATGAGCTACTCGCTATGGTAGTAAATGTCGGTGAACAATTTAGCCAAGGCTGTGGTATAAAAATTACTGTGGAGACTACCTTAAGTGGGATTAAACCTGCAGAATTGCTTGGTCCACAGATAGGATAGATTGAATAACATTCGGAATAGAATATCTCACAGCATCATCACAACGTACACTTTTAGTTCTCTACATCTGGTCACCAAACTCCAAGAAATTATTTGCGAATTTACTATACGAGTGTATACTTTGAGTGAGAAAGCGCAAATGGTAACATTCAAGTTCGCGTTCTTTTGATCAGGAACACTCAAAAATGTGTATGAAACGTTCTATCTTTGTGTAGTAACGACGCTAAATATTCCATATTTGTAGCCAGATGTGCGGAATTATTTCCATACGAGAAATGGGTTAAAAACTTGCAGTTCAGTTTAGGAAGTTCACGAGAATTTTTTTGGAGTACATGCAAGGATTTAAAACTGGCCGAGTGTCACAGTGCTTTTAGTAAGATGTAACTGTTGTGTTCAGTTGAGTCCGTAGGTATAGACTGTTCACTATAAAACGAGCACTTTTGAAAACCCTGATTAAGATCTACTTGTAGGCACGTTGTGAATTCTTCCGCCATATGTAAAATTAACATTTACATGGGCCTAATCACATTATTCATGCGTCGGTCAAGTAAAATTGTGAAATTATTAAAAAAATCTGCTCATTTTTACAACTTCGATGCATAAAAAAAATCAGAAAGCGAAATAATTTAAGTTATCAGAAATGGTTGTCTAACATTTTTTTACACGACGTTAAGATACGGAACTACTTCCCATCCATCGTTACCAACCTTACTGGACGCATGTCACTCAGGGCGCCTATGTAGGTAGAGGCAGAGACTTTTTTTCAAAGATTGATATCAAAAGTGTTCGCTTTATCGTGAACAGCCGTTAACCATTAGTACGATATAGTGGTTCGTAGCTGGTTTAGAGTTTATTATTATATTTTCACATCAACCTCTAACACAGCTTTAACTGCCTGTAAACATGGAAACAAAAGTTATTTTTTTTTTGCTGTTGTTGCCTAGCCAGTATGTAGACATTTTAATAAGAAAAACATTGCCACTGACCAATAAAGTGGCATTTAATTCCTGGCCATTTAATTCCTCATTGTTAACTCTTTAATTAAAACTAATTGTTTTAGTACAGAGATCTTCCTTTACTATTTTACATAAAAATAGTAATTCGTACTGCTGTAAAAATAATATGTAGTGAGTTATCTCTGTTATTATGTTAATTATGTTAGTAACTTTATATATATGTATATATACTAACTGCACCTAAAGCAGAGCGCGAACAGCCTTTCTGACCTTGCTGCGTCCTAAACCAAGGACGCGGGAAGGCAGGTTCTGCATAAACCATAGCAAAAACCAATCAGAACACTAAGAATGGCAAAAACCATGCAAAAATCATTTTGCTGTACAGCGTAAGGGTAGTTGAATGTTTGCAGCGATCTGTAGTCGAAGCAAAGACATGTACTAATGTTTAATTTAATTTTAAATATTTTTTTTTCAATATTTTTCTTTCATTTACATTTCTTGCACAAAATATTTTATATAATAAATTTCTTTGGTTAGATTCCTTACATTTCATATTAACGGGGAACATTATTTTCCTTTCCAATATACAATTTTATCTTTAAAATACATTGACATAAAACCCCGGTTGCCACAATATAGAATAAAATGGAACCAAATCCAGACACTAATACTTTCGCTGGTATTCAGTAATACTTATACAATTTATATGAGGCTCCTTTCTGACCATATTAAAAAGGTAAATACAAACTGCAAAAGGCTTCACAAAAATATATTAAGCAAGTGACTTCCACCAACCCTAATTACAAATAGCTTCTATATTTTGTCGCACCTACATTTGCCATTGAAATTATTACACCATACACTAGGAATTAAAAAACCCAATTTTGGGTAACACATTTACTGCTCATCAAACAATATTTAAGGTTTAATTTACTCGCAATCCCAAGTGGATGAGAGCAACTGCTAAGCAACGCCAGCCTTAACTCCGCGAGTAAAATGAATTTTTGGATAAGCCCTAAACTTCGTATTGTTTCTTCTTAAAAGTCACAAAAACAAGGAGTTTCGCACAGCTCCTGTTTAATACCAGAGGCTGAGACCATAATAAACGATTATTGACAAGTGTTTACAAAAAATTACAACTGTTTGCCTAAGTTTGCAATAGTTTACAAATGTTTACCAGTGGTTTCTAGTGGTTACAACCACGTTACGTCTTGGTGACGACATAGTCACGGAAACTTGGTTTTCAAAAAGTAACAGTATTGGATTTTTGGCTAAAAGGCCAACATTTCGCAAATTTTTAAACTTCAAATTATTTTACAGCCATCATGGCCCCTGCCTACCGTCAAAGTTACGTAAGTGACCTGTTCGCTTTAGGAGCCCACACTGGTGATTTCAAATAAAGTCTACTTATCTCATTGTAGAAGCTTTGCCGCCTCAAGGTCGCTGAACTGACCCAGATAACAAAGGGAGCCGGCATTAAATACACTGCACCTCCCTCTGGCGTTACCAATCCATTCAATTCCCCCCCCCCCTTAAAAAAAAACCTTGTTTCCAAGAAATCGAGGAGTTTTATATTTTACTCCTAAGGGGGGGGGGGGGGTGGTTACAAGCAATGCGCAGCAATGGCAGAAAATATTACCATTTATGGTAACCGACGCAGCGGACACTAATTTCCCGTAGGGGGTATAACACAACGATATTCAAAGCATCCAAACAAGTTTACAATTATGCCCTTAACTTCTGTCTTCTTGACCAAGATGCCGGAAGTAACGTAACGAAACGTCACTTTTTTTTGTCGGCGCATGCATCGTCCTAAGATTTTTACCAGGTGGTCGCCGACTGTGCTGCGCTCCCACGACGAATTACTGAAACATTAGTCCTGTGCACACTCCTTCGCCAGGCCTCGGTGTTGCTGCACGTGAAAATTAGGCACGGACATATTCAGTTATTTTTCGGTACCTCAGCTATTTTTAAAGTGTTTGGTAGTGACACGAAGCTAGCGCGAACATCGCCGTTCTACTTTATTAGTGTTTTAATCTACGTTGGAACGTTTTAAACCTCAAAACAACGTGTGCGATAGTTCGTGCGTACTGGGTCGTAAGCTGCACAATTCAACAGGTTACCAGGCAGACACAGTAAGTACTCTTTTTTTCTGAGGTAAATGGTGACGTGGTCCGACCGACTGATGAATTTTTAAGAGTGTTTTTACTTATCGGCAAGGTGTAAATTATTCACAGGCGTGTAGTGAAGGGGATTTCCGTAACAATATATATCTATATATATATAATTGTGTGTGTATGTATGTGTGTAGGAGTATCACGTTCTGACATCTCGTTGAAAGCGGAATAATTCAAGTGACCGCAACTCCATAGTAACAGTTTTATAGCATACTTTTGCTCCCGACAATTTTGTGATGTCGCCTGAAACGACTGGTGAGTATTTGTAATCGAGACGTAGTCAGTACTAAACTAATTTTTACTTTTAACAAAATCTTATGTAATTGGCAGAGACAAGAAAATTCCGCTAAATTTTTCCGCATTCAGATACTTGTACATATTTTTTTTACAAATGGACAACAGAAATGGTTGTCTATTTTAGGCCTATAATATATCGGTAACACTAGAGGGACCGAATCACACGCATTGCACTCTAGCTTTGAAAATCTTCTCTTATTGCAGTGGCAACTTATGATTAAATTACAGACTCTCTCTAGTATACTGAGAATTTTGAAGCCCAACTTACATGTCGCTGAACCCGTGAAGTTCAGTTTCTTTTTCCGGTCTCATGACGGCAGGGAAAAAAAAGGAAATACCAAGAAGGTCTGTCAGAAATGCTACGGAACGAAAGAATTGTATCAAATCCCCCCGGCTCACTGAGCTGTCCGTGAAAATAATGCGGGAATTGAAGACCTGTATAAATAGCGCCGAAGGCGTTAATGCCGCGCGTTCATTTTTCGTCCTCGCTGATATTTTCGTCGGTATAATCGGAGGTATCCGTCATTGCACGCCGCAATGAACCACGTCCTCTGGAAAATATCGCGTCCCCCTCCCAAGTTTGTTTCGGCACACGACGTACACAACAGGATAAAAAAAAATTACGGTACACATATTCAATAATATATTCTGTAGAAAATCTTCAAGTATGAACGAATGAATATTTTTGAAAACATTTCAACGTATCAGTATGCTCTGAGTAAGTTGCGTTGAATACTTTTGAAAGTTATCTTTAAAATTTATGCAATGAGAAATAAATTCTTTAAATCTGTTTCTCCATTCAAACACCGAGGAGGCAGCAGTCTTGGTAGATAGAACACTTTAAAATATATTCACTTTTTTTTTTTTTTTTTTTTGGGAAAGATGCCTGACGACATCTGGCATGCAATGAAGTGACATTTGCCTGAGAGTTCGTGTGCTGTTCAACGTAGCAAAATTCATCTGCGTTTTTGACAGCTGAACTCAAAGTTTATATAATTGTGTGGCGACAAACGCAATTTCTCCTGATTAGTGCTCAATTCTGAGGATCTCAACAAGAAGATTCTTCTACTTAAGGTATGGCAAAAATTTATTTATTCACAGGAGGTTCCTAAATTGAACGCTCAAACTGGGGAAGGTGATTCCTTATGACAACTCTATGCTAACTACCAAGCCCCCCGCACGCGACAAATCAAGTCCCGAATTCACCGAGTATCAAGCGCCCATCACCGTAGTCGGAGGACAGCATGCTAATAGCCACAGAGGCGTAGGGTATAAGCTAAGGTAGAGCAGTGTCATACTCTATAATCAAGAACGGAAGTTTTTGCGCGAAAAATGCTGTTTTTGGAGGACCGCCACTCGCTGATCCCCCATCCTTCCTTCCTCTTTGACCCCCCCCCCCCCACCCACCAAAGTGTCCCTCCTCTTACCCGCTGGGAGGAGTTAGAGGGAGGGACAAGAGGAGTATGTTTTCCATTCTGTGCGGGACTGGGGGTGTGCTTTTCGCCTTTGAATCGGCCTAGAAGGCGCATTTTTCGACCGATTTCCTTCGAATTTGGGGGAGGAGTGCCTTTAAGTGCACCCCTTCAGCAGTTAGTCCCTTCGTAAGCCTAAGGCCTAAGTCTTAAGAATTAAGTCTTAAGTCGTACTTTCACCATAATTGCAACTGCATGTCGGAATGTATGAGCGAGCACTGATAGGCGTGAGCGAGCACGTGCCGAAGTTCCCAGATGACACTGCACAATAAATACTAATTCGTAATGTTACCTGCTTCATCTTTGGTGGCTCAGCGCGCGGTTTCCGTGGGCCCGACCCCGGGTACTGTATAAATGAAAAAGTTTTCTGAAGAAAATTTTTTTTTATGTAAAAGTACTTGGAAATATAGTTGGTACATTACGCAATAGAAATTGCATGTTTTTCACATTCAAAACCTTCAAAAACTGGTGACAAACTTTTTCTACCAATGAGTCTACGCTGCAAATTTGCAAAACTTAACTTTTTTTAATATGTGTAAAAACGTATTAAATTAAAAATTACTAACCTTGTGTTTTATGAGGATTGTAATTATTTTTAAGCATAAATACGTAGTAAATCTATTTTTATATCAGCAGCAGGTACCAGTGGTTATCAAAATCGTATTTAGAGGGATGAATGCAATCCTTTTCAGTGTATATATAGCCAGCCAGCTTCCAGCGACACTTGGAAAATGCGCAATCCCCAGAAATGATGACTGGAAGGATGTTATCCGTTGTATTTGTTGCAGCAGAACTGCCTACCTGGCTCCTGTGCGGAAACAGATGCCGTATGATTATCGAATGCGATATTAAATATTTACAAAGGTATAAAAATTTTTCGCTGTGCCGTGACACGGCAACAGCGCAAAATGAAGGTAATTTCGTTATCTTGAACTAAAGATTTTCTATCCTCCCGACCATTTTCTGTTAAGTACCGGCTGTAAAGGGCTTCTGCTCGTAAAAATCGCCAAACTAACTCCCATATTTGTGTACCTACGCGGCATTCTGATGGGGCGCTGGCAAAAATGATAAGCTATAAACCTGACATGCATCGCTGATAGCGTGTCGACTACTGTGCCATCCTGCTTGTACGCCACTTTATTACCTCGGCAGAGACGGAAAGTTCATATAGCGGTCGTGTCAGTTGATGCAAAAATGATTGAGTCATAAGTAGGGATAGAAAATTTCGACAATTCATTTCGGGACAAGACAGACGTCAAACTCATATACAGTGAAGTCATCTTCGCAATTGGATCACAGTTTATTAGACCCGCCCTGGACGCCTCTGAGTCAATAACAGACGTTCAAGGAAACACAGTTTATTAGACCCGCCCTGGACGCCTCTGAGTCAATAACAGACGTTCAAGGAAACACAGTTTATTAGACCCGCCGTGGACGCCTTTGAGTAAATAACAGACGTGCAAGGAAACACAGTTTATTAGACCCGCCCTGGACGCCTCTGAGTCAATAACATACGTGCAAGGAAACACCTTGCGAATCCCATAACTACAAAAGGGGGGGGGGGACAGCCAATGAACACACAGTTGAGCCGTCATTATGCAGAGGACTAAGGAGTCTAGCCTACAGCTCATTGAACTCGCGAAATTTTCCTATCCCTAGTCATAAGATTACCCTCAATAGCTTGATTTCCAGACTAAATATTTAAAAATTTAGCTTTTCACGGCACGGAGAACATATTAAGAATTGGCTGGACCCCCGCATTTTTAGTGAAATAGTTGTTTGCGTGAATACGCGTATCTCCGTAAATAAATGTTCTACAAATACGACTCTTTGTCAGAATATATATATATATATATCCGTGGCCCTTATTCTTTACCTTTGTCATATCAAGAGTATTCTTGGAGAAAAAAGTTCGTGAACATAGTCAAATATCGCATTTTTAAATCTTGCCTATGCAGTTTCCTTAGAGGGCAAGAGAAAAATACAAACATACGGGCGTAGTTTAATCTGTGGTCTTTCATCGCGTGTAAAAAAAAACCCCCCATTGTTACGGACATAATTATCACTGTACAACGTCGCGAAGGAAACACTGCACGCCTTGCACGTAGGAGCGATGAGGCACTAGGCGTGCGTGTTAGTGTCGCCCGTATCGCTCAGACGCGAGGTTCTCGTGGGGTAGGGGGGGGGGGTCCATCTCACTTGCTTCGAAAACGAGCTGGTTTTTCTCCTGTTGCTTGTTTTACGCGCATGACAGTAAACTCATTATTTAATACTTTTTTGTCCTACACGGATATAAATAAAACCGCACAAACTTCAAAATTCTAACAAATAGTCTTCTACGCCATGTCATGCATTGATTTGTAATAATTTTTAATGCTTGCGAGGATTTGTAAAATAAATACACAATGGATAAAGTCCGTAATGAGATAAAGAGAATTTTCAGCGATTGTGTGTTATAGTTGTCATGGTGGGATATACATAGTTAATAATTTAATAAATATCCACGCTGTTATTTCTGTCGCTGCGATTATTCTATTGACTTAAGATGGAAATTATCTTAAATAAGTTTCTTAATCACAAACGTCAAAGCACAAATTCGTTTAAGCAGAACCAGGTTTACATAACTTATGAGAGAGTGGCAATATGGTTTCGCGGCAAATACTGCTACTCGCAATTAAGAAAACGTAAAAAAAAGTTAGAGAATGAAATGTTCCTCTGAATAGATTCAGAAATCGAATTAGCACCACTTACGAACATATGCTGCTCACTAATTCTTGCTACATATATACATATAACTTTCTAGGATATTCCGTAAATAACAACATTTTAAAATAAGATGTATCTTACGACCTCTTGCTCTATGTCAAAACTACCATATGACCTAGTTATATTCAATAAATTTAGAGAGTTTAAGAATACATTGGCAGAACATTCAAGAAAAAGGCTTACGTTCGATCCAATGCCGTGATAATGTGTTGTTGTAGTATTTCAGCTCTTCAAGTGATATAGACGTCATTGGTCACTAAGTCGACAGTATGTCTATTAAAGTTGCCAAATATCATTAATATTAGGTCGCATTCAGTCTCATGGGAACGTATGAGTAGGTTATTTTGTGCATATGGTAAACAAAGTTTTGAATTTTTATGAATTACCTGGTATTTTCAAAATAGCTCTTGTTAAGTAATGTAAAACAGATGGCCACAACATTTGTTATGTGCTTTGTTATATGCAAGTAATACATTTTTAAACAATAACTCATGCTTGTCCAAGGATTTTTAGGAATTATTTATTTATATTTATTTTTGCATTGTTCATTATGTCAGTCATGCCAGCTTTTAAAAATTTTTTCTCTTAAAAAAAATTCTTGTAATATTTTCTAGCTTGCTGTTTTGGATTCTCACAGCATTTTTATTTCGGCTCTGTGACAGTATATTTAGCTGGTCACTAACTAAGTAAAAATCATTCAGCGGAGTCCATTTTGACGTGTTCTCTAAAAAAAATCTTACTGAAACCACAATTTGAACACTAATTTCGAGAAGATCATGAACGTTTATTTTGGCTCTTAAAGCACATTTATCTATGGAAACTACACTTTCGTACATGTTTTGTGGGAGCACATCACGTGCATTCCATGCCACACAGCTGCTGCAATGATTTCCAGACAATAATTTCGTTAGCGATGCTAAATACGTGCGAATCTCGCGGGATTTTACAATTCAATATAGTTTTCGTATCGAATAACGTTATTAGATATCCCTAAATTGTACTGATGTATTTGATAATAAACCGTACATTACCATTCTGTGCAGTGGAGAGACGTAGGTCTGTTCGTTGGCCTCTACGAAAATGAGAAGTACCTTTTACTTGTGAACTGTGCTCTGTGTAAGTCTTTTACTCCATCTTGAACTAAATATTTTGGACTCGCATTTTTCCCGCTTTGTGGAATTACCTGTACTACAATAACACCAGCAACACAAATGTACACATCGTTCAAGTGTAGCAACACTATAAAAGCATTCTTCAAACACGTGATATTATTCAATTAACTAATAATGGTTATTAAGACGTAAATAATCCATAAAAAATTTTCCCAGAAGGCAAACTATTTTGAGTCACTATCTAAGTTATATTTTCGATTACATCACAGAGCCATATATGATTAAATTTATGTATTTATGATTATTTTAATTTCACCAGTAGTCCACAATTCGCATAAATTCCGAGAATAGATTTTATAAACTAGTATTTTAAAATATTTTAGCACAGTTAAATTTTCATGATTATATGATTTTAATTGTTATTGTCTTAAGGGTCCTATGTACTGAAACGTTTTCTGTGAAATCGTTGTTTGCGCGTAAACGCGTGTCTCGGTAAATAAATGCTCTGGAAATGAGCAGTTTTTTCCAGAAATGATAAAAAAAATTGTCTGTGTCGCTATTTTTTTTTTTACTTTTATCATATTAAGTGAAAGTGATCAAATATCGCATTTTTAAGGCTTACCTATGAAGTTTATTTAAGCGGTAAGAGAAACGTACTATTATACGCAGGTAGTTTGATCTGGGCACTTTCATCGCGTGTCATAAAACCCCACTGTTACTGATCTAGTTTAGACAGTAAAGCTTTAGGACGGAAACACTGCACTCCTTGCGCGTAGGAGCGATGAGGCGCTAGGCGTGCGTGTTAGTGTCGCCCGTATCGCTTTCTCGCTTCTTGACCTTGGACGCGCAGCTGCATAGTCTCCTTAGTGTCTGGCCGAGAATCGTAGACTTTCAGAATCAGAGTAACCTAATTCTGGTTGGGCCAGTCAACTAAGGACACGTCTTTCCTACCCCCTCCCCCTAAAAAAAAATGAAGTAAGTAACCAAAGGAAAACTGAATGCGAGTAAACAGGCCACTGAAGTATAGCCAGATCGTGGATATTTTTTGAAAATCAGGTAAAGAACTTATGATTTCAAGTTATATTTTCACACCAGACTAGACATCGAAATTTTGCATACGACTGTGAGTGTTAACCTGCTTATTGAATAATATATCACTTCATGCGTGTGTAAAAATCATTTCCGCTGCGATGTGAAATTTTAATGACGGTGAAAGTATAACACAATTTCCACAAAGGAAAACATGATTCTAGGGTTTCTAAATGTAAAGGACTTTACGAAGATGAAGCAATAAGAAGTAACCAGTATAAATTCGGCTCCAAATATTTAATTGACACAATAACTATCTTTATGCCTGAGTTAGAACATTAGGGAATCATCTTACAATGTAATATTTGAAATAAAAATGGACGCAGATATTTTCTAATGGTATTTTTGCAGTGAACAGTTGTTTATAGAAGCAGACTAGCAGTAATAAATCTTTAAAGGTCATTATTTTAAATAAAATTATAAATATGGATTCATTTAAATGTAACATCCCGTGCGATTAGCTAAACTAAGGACTTAGGAATTACTTTTTATAGTTTCCGATTATTTCTACCATGCAATTTAAACAGTAAGAATTGTGTATAACTACTTCGACTTGAGCCAAGGTGAAGGAACACGTTCTAAGTTCTACTGCTTAATGCCTAATATTCTCCCTTATTACGTATATTCCTTATAGGGGACGATGCATTAATTATACAGCAATCGGAATATCCTGCTAAATTAGTTGAAAAATTTTGAACATACTCCATTGCTACATTATATTGTCACAGAAAACCAAGTCCAAGATGTTAAACAAACATTTAAAACGAGCCAAGAGTGGCTGTAGTCAATATATACAAGTAAAACGTATAATAAATCCCACAGGGGATTTTGTAAGATAAAAAACAAAATTGAAAAAATAAATAAATAAAATAAAAATAAAATTTACACAACGAACAATCAAACAAAAATCTGAAAACCGCAAGGACAATGACGACTTCGCGGATGAAAACTCACTGCTAAATGTTGCACACATAGCCAGCTACATCTTGTATGCGCCATGCGCCATGCGCTGCACAGGGAACAGGTCCAACAAATCAGTAAAAGCAGAATACAGCTCCGCACACAAAAATACCAGCGAATTGTTAATAATTTGCGTCCATTTTATGGCAAAGAAAAAAACTGGACATCTCTTATCGCCACCACCACATCGTTTGGAAGCCAGAAAGTACTACAAAAATTGATACATCCTCCATTTTTCTCCTCGACGTCTGGCGAACCAGTTCGTGCAGACCTCCAAAATTCGCGTAATTGTTTGGTAACATGCTTATTTCTATCGCCCTGTACCAACTTGAGCGGAATTTGCTATTCAATTGCTGTTACCAGTCTGATCTCTTTACCGGGCATTGATGGATCGACCGCTGAGCCTTCACTATTGGTCAAGACTGACCTTGGGGCGTGTCACATACTTGCCGGCCAATGGCAGGAATCAAACGAGCATACAACGTCTTGGAGTTTGATTTGCAGATATGAAATAACCACTCGAGATCAGGAAATTCCTCGGATTCATTCGACAACAAGCTAGACTCCACAATCCTTCGCGCGTTCGCGCATCAATTAGTAGTTCATTGGCTGTTGCTCCAGTTTGATCACAGAGCAGGTAACACGGGATTCGGTTCGCAAGTTCCTCGCAGGTTCGTTATTGGTTGAAAGTCGTTTAACAAACTATGGACCAATAGAGGCACAAGGACATATGTAGAACAACAAGGTTTAAGTATTGATCCAGTCGCAGGCGGATTGCCATTACTGGAGTTAGTTGTGTTTGAGTATTTCAGTAATGGTCCACCTCACGCAGCATCCTTGACCGTGGCCACACAGGATGCCCAATGGCAACACATAGGCATATCACGACTCGACACCAGGGTGACTCGTGATGTAACAGCCACCACGGCTGACCGCCCCCCTCCCAGCATTTATGTTCCTACATCACGGGATAAGTCCGCTATCTACATACCATACCGGCATTGAATACCACCGGCCAGTCTAAGACTTGTCGTGGTACACAGGCCATTCCAATTGTGCTCGTCATAGAAAAAAGCACCCCGGTTGTGATCTTCCAACCATCGCCGGCACGAGTCCATCCTGAGTCTGACCTCTGTGCGCAGGGGTGAGGGGATACGATCCAAGGGGTTCGTATCCCTTTCTTCTGGGCGGGGTCGCCCCCTCCCCCCCCCTCACACCAAACCCGCCCGGCTAAGGAAACCCTAGGGTAAAGCGATGTCAGCCCGTGCTCACGGTATATTCGGCCTTTTCGAAGCCCTGGTAAAGTTCTACTTCCAGGATATTCCTCCACCTCGTGCAAACAAAGCCTAACTAAGTATGGATGATTACACCAGAGGGACAACGCACCGGATTCGTGCGCACTCTGTTGTAACAGTATTTTGTATAAGAACTATTTCTTACTAGGAGCTACCAACACACATGTTTTCTCACTGTCTTTATTCAAATTATTTATAAATGAAGCAATATAATTTATAGATAAAATATGAATATCATTTCAGTTGAACGGGGGAAAAAAAAGTAACTTTTATGTTAACACTTGTTTTACAGGGCGTATATAGGAAATAACCAAGCACGTCATACATGGGGAGATTTTTTAAAGGTTTGATTAAAAAAAAAGGCCGAATAAACCGTGAATAGGCTATACACGTGATTGCAGTTCAACTTGTCCTCAGATGAACCAGCGAAATTTCCTGGTCTCTTAATATCTAGCAATTCGTAGTTGCGGTCGTCACCGCAAACTGTGACATTTCGCTGCCACCGGCAATTAATTCACTCGTGCCGCCGCCGTCGCCGCCGCCGTGTCAAACATGTTCGACTGCTCATCCCAGTGGAGCGACTGAAAGTTCGCGTGTTGGGAAGTTTGCGAGAGCGAAGTACCTGTCACGAAATTGATATGGGGGCCGCGGTGTCTAAGCGGTTAACCTGCTCGCCTCCCACCAAGGTGAACCGGGTTCAATCACCGGCCAGGTCACTCCCGGATTTTTCGCAAGTGAGAATCACGCCGCACGATGCCGCTGGCCGGCGGGTTTTCTCGGGGATCTTCCGTCCCCCCTTCGACCTTATATGCTCCATTCGCACCTCATTTCACCCACATCGGCTCCCGAGACCTCGTTGTTAAGAACCGCCCATATATCTTAACTCAACAACTCAATTCATCGAAATTACTAGAACAGAGTCCAAGAAGTCCGGTAAATCTAGCTGGCAAAAAATTCGCAATCATATTTATGATTGGTAAAAATGCGATGTCGACTGACTATTGCGATGAGGGACATAGTCCCATCACGGTTACTTGCAATTTTTCAGAAGCCCTACTTAAGTACTACATCCAGAATATTCCTCCGCTCTACCCAAACAAAGCTTAACCTAATCTGTAATATTACACGAAAGGGACAACGCACCGCATTCGTGCGCACTCTGTGTAATAATATTTTGGACGGTAACTGTTTCTTACTATAGGCAGTTCACGGTAAAATGATCATTTTTGAAACCGCTGCTTAAAATCTACTTGTATAGTACACGTTGTGTGTTCTTCCGCTTTATATAAAATCAACATTGCCATGGGCCTCATCACTTTATTCATGCGTCGGTCAAGTGAAATTGTGAAAATATTAGAAAAGTAAATACTGTACAAATTTGCTCATTTTTACACTTCGATACATTAGAAATACAGAAAGCGAGAGAAATTATTTAAGTTATCACAAATGGTTACTTTTTTTTTGACGTTAATACACGGAACTACTTTCCGCCCCATCGTTACCAACTTTACTGGGCGCATGCCACTCTGCCACTCAGTGCGCCCGTTAAAATACATGCAGGTTTTTTCTAAGGTTGATCTCAAAATTGCTCACTTTATAGTGAACAACATTTATACATTACCATAGCCATATTATTCTTGATTTGTTCGTATTATTTATTAACTAAATATTATAATTAATAGGTACAATAAAAGTAAAAGTTAATTTAATTTAAAAATTAGGCACTTTTATGTTAACATAGGTATAAAACGTTTGGGATGACATATTACTGTATACGTCCTGAATGGAGTGGTTTTCAAAGAATTTATTTTAAAATTGTGAACAAACAGAAACTGATTATAGTATTTACAGCAACACTTTATAATATTTAACTTAAATTTTTGGATGTCCAGGTGATACTGACATATTGGCTGTGAAAGCACTACATAAATATAAATTTTTTTCTATAAACGATACCGGCATTTAAACCTTATCATGCTTATTTGAACAAAATTATAATCCAAACAATATCTACACACAGTAGAGTTTCAGTGTATTGTGCAACCTGCCGTTGTCTGAGCATGCTAAACTGTCGATTATGAAATCTGATGCAACTGATCTATACTTTCTGTTGAATCCCTGATCTGTATTGATGGCAGTTCCGAGAATGTGAAACGTTTTTAAAGACTTTTACAATCAATAATTTTTTTTCCCAGATTTGTTTCGTTAAAACATTAGTTGTGATTGCATATAATAATATTCTTGTTGAAATTAATCTTTCTCTCAATCTGTTCAGCAAAATAAGTTCATCACTTCAGTGAGGTACAATGCAGCCACAGGCGGTGAAAAAGATTTTTTTTTTTAAATAAAAGTAATAAATTGTTGGTATAGGCTACTCACGGCAAAGTTAGAACATTTTAAGCCCCTACCGAAAGGTATTACCTAATAAATATATTTTCTTGCAGCCTCAGACGTTAACTTTTGAGAGTGATGAAATATATAAACTATGTTTATTAGGCATATCGTAATGTTTATATCGAAAAGTGGTAGAAAGATTGACATTAAATAAAATAAAAAATTTTAGCAGGGTCTTAAAAAGTGCTCACTTTATCGTGAATAGCCTATAGATATGGTTTATATGTATGTGGATACCCTTGCATTGTCGTTTACTGGTAATGACAGCAATATTTATTCTGATCACCTCAAACACGGAAAAGATAATTTATATTTCACGTTAAACATACGAGTTTTGTATGGTAGATTAAAAATATTAAGAGTGCGTTGTCATTGGCTTTTTTTGCTTAAAACTCAAATGTCCTTGGCACATACTACAGTTTAAACAAAGAATCCAATATATACTAGCACACTTTGCAAATTGATTTGGTTTCAGACCAGACTTTGAACACAGTTCAATGTGTGTGTATTTAACCATTAGATCTCCGGTTTACAGACTCATCCCTGAAGGACTCCGCTATAGTAATAAGCAAAATGCAGACAAATTGACACAATATTGAGGAAGAATTCGACGGCCCTACGGGATACGTCACATCGAATTTTGACAGCTTGATCTTATTTCGTTCTAACGGTAAAAATTAAAATCATGCAAAATTTTCGCGATTACAAAATTATCATACAATATGAAAGAAAAAAGATAAATTATCACTCAATCCGGAGCTTAGTTTAACATTCCGATGGCTGCCATCTTTAAGTAGTTTTCGTAATGTAATTTTTTAAACGATTATTTGATCGATTCGAAATAATTCTGACAAATTATATCATATGCCACTTCCTGATTCGACTGGATCATCAGAATGTAGTCACTTCCAAGCTTAACGTCTAAGATTCGCGTACGATCAGCTTAGACTTACTAGTAACAAATTACCAATATGGAGACGATAAAATAATAACACGACAGTGTTTGGAATGCACCTCGTTTGTGAATACAAATAACTGCTTCTTATGTTAATGTACAGACAATTAGATGTGTTAACAGTGTCTAGTTCCCAGTTCTTGTGTACCAGGTCTTTTATCTTCTCGAAGCCTCCGAACCTTGTGACTGTAGACTGGGGAATTTCCATTTGCCCAGATCTCAAAGGTCACGTCTAACGTGACAAGGACTACTATTCGCCGTCGCACGAGAAGGCGGTGCAAAAAAAAAAAAAATGTCAAGTGAAACATGTCATATCCTAAAACCATTCGATTATAGAGTCGAAGTTTATAACACGTGGAAAGCGAGAAAAAATAAAGTTTCATCGCTTCAGCTCCCTTACTTTTGACCTTTCTTTGCTCTGCAGTACCATTTTCTCCAGAGATAAGGAAACCCAGATCCGAAATTAAAAACAAAAAAAAAAAACCTATGTATAGATAACTTGAAGTGTACGTTTGTGTGCGTGCTTGGTAGCAGTTTCAGTTCCGTCCATGACGATTTAACCACAACACGATTTAAGAAATAATCAATGTTAACATTTCCTCCGTAGTATTTATTTTGAACTCATTTGTCATTTGTGTAAGTAAACCTTCCGCTGTAGCGCAGTAATTGAAGTAATTTTAAGCTCCACATATTCTGACACATACGCATTCAAATTTTACTACCGTCTCCTCTGACTTAGTTACAAAAATTATTGGCCGTTGTTATCAAATTATTTTTAGTATTTCGCTAAAATTAAGCAATCCTTGGAGAGGGGACTGATTCGAGTAGTTGAATTTCATTGCGAAGTCAGTGGTATTCCACTGACTTCGAAACGGTGGGCGGCTGCGCTTACGTTAAAACCACCACCAAGAATTTTCGCTTATATGGTACAGTCACGTTTAATTCCAATTTTTCTGAAGGCATACTTAAGTTATACTCCAACGGGACAACACATCGCATTCGTGTACACTCAGTTTGATAATATTTCTGCATGAAAACTTTCTTACTAGGCATTATCAGCATATAGGAATTATCAGCACAAATATGTTCTCTCCGTTTTTATTCGTATTCGTTAATAATTGTACATGAAATATTATAATTCATAGAGTACACACACGTAAAAGTTCAAATTAACCAACATTCAGCACTTTTATGTTAAGACAAGTCCGAAATGCTTGTGATACATGACGTATTTAGGAATCAACCAAACAACCTGATGCGTGGGGTAATTTTTCAAAGGTTTGATTGAAAATGTATGAAGATACCTTGAGTAGAGTATATACACTTTTCTGCCCTTAATTAAAATACCTGCAAGCGAAAGTAGCTTATGCTTGACGTTTCAAGCTGTTTAAACCTCCAGGGCATCTCCGCTGCTTGTTAGGCCTAAATACATTGAAGTAAAAATCTTCTCAGTTGTACTGAGAAGTTCTTCGTACATTAAAAAACTTTGTAAAAATATTTAAAAAACTTGTAAAATTTATTTTTTGTAACTTCGCAAGAGCGGTATTTTCAATACGTACAGAAAAATGCTTTTATTTGCCAGAAATAATTTAATTCACGTAGTCAAAGCTACGAACTATTACATTCAGTGTTTGGCATTTCACTGAAGATATATGCACGTGTTTGCGAATAGCGCTGCTATTGAATAGCAATGGAATTGCAGAGAAAATTTTCTCTTTCATACTAGAGACCCGAGAATTTTGCGGGTTCCATTTCTAGACAAGTTGGAATTCACACACATTCATGTTATGCTTGTAATTGGTCGTCGTGTTGTTTGACACCTCCTGGAAGTAAATAATCCAATAACAAACGTGCAATAAATTGTACGCCCAACCACCGCCTTTTACTACCACAACAACCAATAAACAGCTGATATCTGTATGAGAGTATATAAGACTATAGACTGTTTATGGTAAAGTGAGCACTTTTTAAGGCCCTACCAACAGGCGTTAATTACTAATAAATATAGCTTATTGCAGCCTCAGGCTTTAAATTTTAAGGGTGGTGAAATGTATTAACTGTTTCCATTTGTCACATTGCAATGCTTATATTAAAAATCAGCAGGAAGATATAAATTGGATAAAAGAAATAATTTAGAAGGGCCTTAAAAGTTTTCACTTTACCGTGGACAGCCTATATGAAGCCTAGCCTACAAGTCGTTGAACTTGCGCATTTTTCGTGTCTCTACCAATCCTACAGGTAGCATCGTTTTCTTTCCGACCCGAGTGTAGGGCCATAATCCTGCTCAGTTGCTAAAGCGGAGCGGGTGGAGAAATTCGGTTGGCTCTTAACACTGAGGTCTTGAGAGCCGATGAAGGTGAAGCGAGGTGAATACGGAGAAACGCCGGTATGCGAGGGCGGGGGAAACGAGAGAAAATCCGCTGGTCAAGGACATAGTCCGGCACGATTCCCACGTACGAAAATCCGGGAGCGACCCCATCCGTTAATCGAACCATGTTCGCCTAGGTTCGGAGACGAGTAGTCTGGTCACCACACCACCGCGGCCCCCCCCTTTCACTTGCCAAAGAAATAGGAAAACTTCCGAGGTGTGTGGTCTGTACGCCATACTACACAGACACACAAGCACTTGCTTGCATAATTTCTCACAGGATGCTGCCCTTGTTAGTAGCCAGTTATGTTCCCAGACCAGGTAATATATAGCACATTGCTACTGAATGCTTCGTTCGGTTACACAAACTTTTACCACGCGACAAAATGTGTTGTGACAACAACTATTATAGTCTGTTCACGGTTTCTTCCCACTTTTTAAATCAAACCTTCCCAAAATCGCCTCATGTATGACGGCTTTGTTTCATTCATAACTAGCTGACCCGTGCGACTTCGTTTAAATGATTTTTTTAAAGGTATTTTAATAAAAACCACCATATTTTCATTAAGGTTTTATTTTTAAAATACTAATATTTCTTCTTTCAGGTTTAATGGAATTATTAAATTACAGCCTGCCATCGCTTCGCACATGTTTTATGTTAGCATGATAATTAAGGCTATGAATTGATCTAGCCCCGTTTTATTATTGGGTTCTCTAGCCACTGAGCTACTGCGGCCCCCTTTTTTGGTTCTCTAGCCAATGAAATACCGCGGAGCCTCTATTAGGTGCTCTAGCCACTGGACTACTGCGGCCCCACTAATTGGTGTTTTAACCACTGGACTACTGCGGCCCCACTATTTGGTGATTTAGCCACTGGGCTTCTGCGGCCCAACTATTTGTTGCTCTAGCCACTGGACTACTGCGGCCCCACTCTTCGGTGCTCTAGTCACTGGACTACTGCGGCCCCACTATTTGGTGCTTTAGCCACTGGACTACTGCGGCCCCACTATTTGGTGCTTTAGCCACTGGACTACTGCGGCCCCACTATTCGGTGCTCTAGCCACTGGGCTACTGCGGCCCAACTACTTGTTTCTATACCCATTGAGCTTCTGCAGTCCCCTTATTGGGTGTCCTAGCCACTGCGCTTCAGCGGCCCCTCTTGGAATAACTCTAGCCACTGGGCCACTACGGCCTTTTGGAAGGAAAGATTTACAGCCCATAGGCAAAAAAAGAGAAGAGAAATTACGAAAAAAAAATTTTACGATGCTTTTTTTATGCAGTAATCCTATGAAAAGCTTAATTCAGTACCTATTTACATCCCTGGTTATCACTTTTTCCGGAACCGTTTGAAATATTTCTATAAAACAAAGACTAAGTTGGTCTTGGGGTTATATATATATATATATATATATATATATATATATATATATATATATATATATAATATATATATATATACTGTGTATATTTGATGTCAATATGTTAAGTGGTTTTTGAGTTAAATACGTTCGGACATACAGATACGAAAAAAAAACTTTAGATATGGCTGAGTTGTCAAAAATGAAATTATATGAAAAAATAATTGAATGTGAAAAATTCGAAAATCACAGGCAGACACTTCTATTTTATTTACTAGTATAGATTCACATGTATTATAAGCGTTTAATACTTCTGCATATATAAAATTATCTTGATTTTGGTTAAATTAAAATTTATTTTATGTATGGTTTACGCATAAATTAAAAAATTCCATTTATAATTAATGTAAATAAAAACAGCAAGAAAATATGTGTTGGTAACGCCCAGTAAGAAATAATTCCTATGCAAAATATTATTACAATTAGCGTGCATGCATGTGGTGCGTCGTCCAACTGGTGTAATTTTCTAAATTCGGTTAAGCCTTGTTTGCACGAGGGGGATAAATATAACGGAAATGGCGTGAAGTAACAGTGAGTTGACTACATATAAACTGTCCAACAATAATTCAAGAACATGTATGTATTTAGAAAACCTCAGCTACGTATAAACATTGTGTAGTTGGAAGTAACTTTTAAAAGTTATAGTAAAAGTAAAAGTTATACTGATACATCCGTCATATCGGTGCTTTACGTCAAGTCATGCCAGTTAAAGTGACTATTAACAGTTGCAGTCTCTTACATTCAATAATTTCAATATATTTCAATTTTTGGAGGACCCCAGGTATGGGCAATATAGCCTATTTATTCAATTCAGTTATGTTGAATTCAATACAAACCCGAAACAACGCGCTGTGCCTTTAATATAGAATATGTTAACGCTCTGATATTGTATGATTTCATCTAAATAATTTATATGAACAACTCAACATTCAGGTAGGTGGGGATTTAATTTTTAATGTCTGAGGGTTGGGGGGAGGGGGTGGTAATTCCCTTTTCTAAAATTTAACAACAAAAATTTTTGACGCGCTGGATTACTACGAACATTTGGCACTGGTTTCTACAAAAATATATTTTATGTAATAACATACCGAAATGTTATCTTCTGTATATGCTACTGGCTTCAATAATAATAATAGCAAATGAAATAAATTCGTACTTTAAAAATTACTTTAACTGAACAAATGCAAAAATTTAATTTACTTTAAAACTATTACGGGAAGTATTACTACATACCTTAGAAATAATTTATATAAGTAATATCTTATTGCGATAAAAAATATATGCAAAATTTTATTTTTAGCTTAATCTCGTCTTTAATCATCTTGTCCTCCTCGCCGCCTCACTAATGGAAGGTATGTTAACGTCCATATAATATAAGGAAAAGTTGACTGAAGTGATTGTAAAAATACATTACGTGGCCATCAACCTGACATGTATGTGTTAGTTCATTACCCTTTACTCCGCATTGTAGCGCGATTGATCGCGACTGTCTCCATACGTTTAACAAAAGAGCACCGTTAATCTCTGATTGGTAAATTAGTGTAGCCTTGTGCTTGGGCTGCAGGATAACTAAAGAAGGCTCCAGTTACGTATCGAGGTCAGTTAAAACCGCAACATGCTGCGGGCATACAAGCGATGTAACCATGCTACCGAATCGGTAACGCTCTAGAATACCGATGAGAAAGAGCATCGACACCCAGGTCATCTGCTTATCATAATACCGCAAACTCCACTACGCCCGACTAACTATATTCACCTATACGTAGAGACCTGAAGGATTCGCGGATTTATTCTGGGACAAACTAGAATTCAAAACACGTGTGTTTGTATAACTTTGGATATTGGTCCTCATGGTGTTTGATACCTCCTGGAGGACGGTGGCCCAATCGTGGCCTTTCATCGTAACAGCAGGCAACCAATGCACAGTTAGCATTGGCATATTTGTGCATAAGAATGTAGAGTCTAGCCTGCAGGTCAATGAACTTGCGAATTTTTTCAGGTCTCTGCCTATACGTGCTCCCGATAAAGGTAAAAGCGAGTAAGAATTGCAGTCCAGCTCACGTGTGCAGAGTAAACGAAATCTCAATAGTCTAGAAAAAAAAATGGAGAAATGAGCTTACACACACACGACAACCAAGAACGCCAGACATGTGCGTATTACACTGAATACTAACAAGCAGTCAACTTTCCCCTTGACGTATCATTGTCTTTCAGAGCTGTCGTAGCTTTCGTTTTTCATTCGAATGACACGATTGGCACGAACACTGACGCCCTAAGTATTTGGGCCACCGCAGTGCCATTGTGCTGTCACTCGGAAACAGTATTTGTGTCGCGAGGTGATATATAACGCAGCGTGCTTCAATGCAATTCACTGTGCATAACAATTTGTAATTTCTTGCTCATGACAACTCACGCTATACGAGGAAGTCTCTATACGTTTCCATTATGTGCACGCAGAGAATATGTGTAAGTCATAAACAAGAACCCCATATTATAAGTTATAGTTAATACTCTTACGTGCATCAAAGGCATTCATATTTATTTGATGATAACGCGTTTATCGTTTACACAGTTGAATAAATATGGAAAACAACTCAATGTAATTACGAGAAATGGGAAAATCGTTTGAGATCAACGATCTGTATGGTGGGGCCTGAGTTACTCGGCAGTTACGTATCACGTGATTCTGCACTGGTTTTCTAGCACGTACATTACTAACCCAGACTCCTTCAGGTCATGACTAATACGTAGAGACCATCAAAATTCGCGTTATTATTCAAGGACAGTCTGAACTCCAAGTTATTATGCGTTTGACCAACTTCAGCCACTGGCCAAAAAATATGTTTGGCATGCCTCGGAGAGCTCCTGAGCCAATAATACAAGTTCAGCGGTGGAGTGGCCAATCGCTTTTAAGGAGATCGGACAGATACATAACGTTGATTACAGTGCAGCGGCCAAAGAAATCACGAATTGTAGTCACATATTTATAAGGCAGTGGGGTCTATCATGTTAGCGAAAGATAACGGGAATTTTGCAGGTCTCTACTAATACGTTGTAATTCAATAGCAGAAACCGCTTATGCATACTGATTTTTTTTAAGTGTAACGTGTTTTGAAAGGAATTTCCGAAATTTCCGGTTTCTATACGTTGCACACTCCCATGCCCTTAGAACCCATTAGTCTATAGTACTTTTCCCTTGGACATACACGACTCGCCTACTGCACTTAAGTACTGTCGTTATATTCTGGTCGTAGCCACCCACCGCTTTCGTCACTATCTTATTTTCTGAAGAAAAAAAAATATTATTCAGTAAGGTGCAAGATTAATTTCGAATAGGAAATAGCGTACGACACGGCGGAACCAATAGAACACGAGTCCCATTCCACAGAATGATGCAGTCATTCACACTCTAAATCTGAATCCGCGATAATATCACTGTTTAAATCAGGTAACAGTACCTGAATGATTCAACAGTCACTTCAATGACTTTAATGATGAATTAGTAAAGAAAATGCCAGTTTTCTCTCACTTTACTTTTTCCGCTGATTCGCCAACCATTTCGTTCTCTGTTTATCAGTGATTGGTTTTTTTTTTTTTGACTGAAGGATTAGTTGAACAACGTGTATTAAATGAAATAACAATGCACAAACTAATAAAATCAACAAAAAGTACTTCCTTAAATGAGTGTTTCGTTTTTTATAACGCCATATTACGAGGTAACATGAACATTCAGGCTATCATTCCCTTTATATGTTTTTCATTTCGATTTCGCGTATTCATCATAGTATTCGACTAAAAGTTTTAAACTGTATTAAATGTGGTGAAGTGAGTGTACCCACATGTGCTATTTTTTTCTGACAATTCTAATGTTGCCAATTAAACTAGAAACGTAGAGAAAGGACATACAATTTAAAGCTACGCAATTTCGATTATCAAATATAATACATATATTTTCACCGTAGTAGTAAACGTTGGTAGCTCAGTTTATAAGGTAACGGTCGAAAATACAACAGCGGTGGTTTGGGTTCAATTATGTTCGCACGCAATTTTTTTTTTTTTTTTTTTTTTTTTTTACTTTTTTAAATTACGTTAAATTTTCTAATATAAATGGTGTCTCTCGGAAATATGTTTATTTCTCGTTATTATTTAACACATCTCAATAAAAACAATATTTGAATCGCCGCACTAATTGGCTGTCACTTATTCAATAAGTGAAATTGTTCCACTGAAACAATCAACGTTTTTCCACCGAATCTGAACGGAGCCATTTTCACTGATTCGAGCAGTTGAATATCATAGCGAATCGGTGGTATTTCACTGACTTCGAATTTAGAACGCAGTGGTCGTCTGCGCTTATGTTAAAATCACCACCAAGAATTTTCGCTTCTATGGTACAGTCACGTTTAATTCCAATTTTTCTGAAGGCGTACTTAAGTTATACTCCAACGGGACAACACATCACATTCGTGTACACTCAGTTTGATAATATTTCTACATGGAAACTTTCTTACTAGGCATTATCAGCATCTGGGAATTATCAACGCAAGCATGTTCTCTCCGTTTTATTCGTATTAGCTAATAATCGTACATGAAATATTATAATTCATAGAGTACACACACGTAAAAGTTCAAATTAACCAACATTCAGCACTTTTATGTTAAGACAAGTCCGAAATGCTTGTGATACATGACGTATTTAGGAATCAACCAAACAACCTGATGCGTGGGGTAATTTTTCAAAGGTTTGATTGAAAATGTATGAAGATACCTTGAGTAGAGTATATACACTTTTCTGCCCTTAATTAAAATACCTGCAAGCGAAAGTAGCTTATGCTTGACGTTTCAAGCTGTTTAAACCTCCAGGGCATCTCCGCTGCTTGTTAGGCCTAAATACACTGAAATTAAAATCTTCTCAGTTGTACTGAGAAGTTCTTCGTACATTAAAAAACTTTGTAAAAATATAAAAAAAAAACTTGTAAAATTAATTTTTTGTAACTTCTCAAGAGCCGTATTTTCAATACGTACAGAAAAATGCTTGTATTTGCCAGAAATCATTTAATTCACGTAATCAAAGTTACAAACTATTACATTCAGTGTTCGGCATTTCACTGAAGATAAATGCATGTGTTTGCGAATAACACTGCTATTACATAATAACGGAATTGCAGAGTAGACTTTCTCTTTTATAGGCCTACTAATTTCAAGGTTTAAAACGTTCACTGCAATTTTACTTTAATTTCTCAGAATATGAGTCCTATGCAATCATACGGCTTTGTGTATTTCAACTGCCCAATAATTTTGGTAAGATACTAAAACTGCAATAAATATTTTGTACAAAGATAATGAGAATAAATGACCTGATACAAATATTTATAAAACAATATGTTATGCAATTATATAACTGAAACGGTGCCAATGTCAGTATTTGAGAAAGGAAAATTTCACGACTTCAATGACCTGTAGGGTAGGCTCCATAGTACTCTGTATACTCGAGTCCCAGATGTATGTTCATTGGTTACTTCCCCAGACAGTAGCCAGTATTACCTCACACCTGGCAGTATGGGATTCGCTACTCGTTTCACTGCAAGTCTGCTATTGGCCCATAGTCGTTCAGGGCATGTGTAATAAACTGTGATCCAATTGCAAAGTCAACTTCAATGTGCACATGTTTGACGTCTATCTTGTCCTGAAATGAATTCGCGAAATGTTCCTATCCCTAGTCATGCTGTAATGCAGCATTTATCTAAACTACTAACTTCAGTTATTC
Organism: Dryococelus australis; assembly: GCA_029891345.1. NCBI lineage: Eukaryota > Metazoa > Arthropoda > Insecta > Phasmatodea > Phasmatidae > Dryococelus > Dryococelus australis. The sequence goes on along the minus strand of CM056995.1, from coordinate 336,843,269 downwards.
TGAAGTTGTAATAATACGAAAGTCTTCCCAAGTTGAAGATCAAAATTTCTTCAAAAGGGAGGTATTAATTTTTTTTGTGTGCATAGTTCGAATTATTTTTTTGCCCTTCTCTCTTAAAAAATTCTAAGCTCTCTCATACACAACTGTTATAAATGAATATTCTATTTTTACTTTTAAGCAATACATCTAGAAATATGTGTCTATAATTTGTAATATCACAAAAAAATTCATACATATTATGCAATAAAAATTGTTGTCATGCTACGAAAGATTTTTCCCAAGAACTTCACTTGCAAAACGTGACGTCCACATTTGAACTACCTTTTCCGGTATTTCAAATGCGAAATAATAATGCCCCGAAATTGCTATAAAAATAGGATCACTGATTTCTTGTAGAAAAAAATGGGGGGGGGGGGCACGGTGCCTGAGTGGCTAGCCTGCTCGCCTCCCAACAAGGCGATCCAGTTTCAATCCCCGGCCGGATCACTCAGGATTTTCGCATGTGGGAATCGTGCCGGACGATGCTGTTGGTAGGGGGTTTTCTCGGGGTCTCCCATTTCCCCCGCCCGTTCATTCCGGCACCGCTCCTTTTTCCCATCAATCGTCTTCATCGGCTCTCAAGACCCCGCGGTTAAGAGCCGCCAAAATCACAAGGACACTAACCATAACGACACGTATGCATCCATGCTCCGTGTTCTATTTCAATAGCTAGGAATAGGAAAATTTCGCGAGTTCACTGACCTGTAGGCTAGACTCCACAGTCCTCTGCATACTGGACCCTCAGCTGTGTGTTTATTGGCTGTTGCCCCGCACCTGGCGGTTATGGGATTCTCAAGGTGTTTCCTTGAAAGTCTGCTATTGGCTCGGAGGCGTGCAGGGCGGGCCTAATAAACTGTGATCCAATTGCGAAGGTGACTTCAGTGTATGTGTATTTGACGTCTATCTTGTCCCGAAATGAATTCACGAATTTTTCCTATCTCTAATAATAGGTTATAACATACGCACATCCAATAATTTAATATTGTGTTAATATGCTGTATTTTACCTTCAAAAGAGAACGGCTAGTTTCTACTGAGCTCGTGGAGTAACCGTAATTAGTTTGATACTTAATTACAAGAAGTATGTCATGTTAACCCCACGCAAAAAAAAAAAAAGATAACTTCGTGTGTACGGGGGGGGGGGGGGAATGAATGCGGCCGACAGCCGTTAAATTTTTCGGTGTGTATTCATTTTCTTTATCCCTGCATTCTGTTGCTGATTTTTGACACTTGCCATCTTTTATTCAAAGGAAGCAATAAGAAGCCATGCGAATATATGTACCTACTCGTGTACTGGTCAAGTTGACAGTCAATTGAGTGAGTGCATGTAAACAACATCTTGGGCAGGGGGAAACAATGCTGTATCCATTGAAATAGCTTTATTCAGAGCTGCCTTTAGAACTGCCAAACTAGAGTGCGCTTGTTCGTGGGACAAACTATAACTTCATGGTATTAAATGCAACTTTATCTCTTCACTTCTATGCATTAAATTAAACGCGTTTAACTTTCTCACCATTGCGCCCCGAGTACATAATATTTCGCGTCCTGCAGAATATTTCAAATTATAATAGGTGCTGTGCCGTTCTGAATTCAGCACATGTAGAGTCCGCGTTCTTTTCTGTGGTATGTGCTATTGGTAAGGGCGCCTGTTATTCGCGACCATATTTCAGGACAAGTTGTATTCCAAACCTCTTTGATTCAGAATCACTTCCGTGCCTGCGAATTACGGGCAGTCAGTGTAAGAGGAACTTAACTCCGACTAATCGACTTGGCGACTCTCTTCACGCAAATACAAGCGGCCAGCGAAGCAAGCCATTGAAGACTTTAAGTGTGCGAATAGAATGTTGAAGTCTAGCCTCGGCATAAACTTTTTAGCGGAAAACATGTGGTCCTAGCTACTGGCCATGTGTGAAAAATATATCATCACAGAACATCTTGTAATACGTGACATTAATAAATAGAGACCCGGAAATTTTTCAGATTCATCTGAGGACGAGCTAAACTGCATTCACGTCTACATGCGTGTTTGTGCTTCCATTGGACCATCATTTTTTAGACACGCCCCAAACGACTTTCGGCCAATAAAGAACCTACAATGAAATTAAGAACCGAGTCGCGTTCTACCTGGTCTGGGGTTAAACTGGAGCAACAGCTATTAAACTACAGTTTACAACAATTTACTAATTTTTACTGAGAACTTATTTGTAGTTTTACAAATGCTTATAACAGTACAAAGATTCTTCTTGTAAAACTACTCGTTTGTAAAAACTACAAGATCCGTGTTTGTAATAGACCTTAGGAAATGTTTGCACTATACTGAGCTGTATACACGAACTTCAGCAAGATGGCGGACTCTCAACAACGTATAACCGTATAAAGTTGTTTGTGCGAAAACTATGGGTGCTAAAAGAAATAATGTATTGCGAGTTTTAAATACGTAAAACACTCAAAACAACTAAAATAATCATAATAAAACGACAAGTTCAATAAAACGTGACCGTATTGTTAATTATTTGTTCGTGTTTCCTAGCTAAACACAACACTTAAATCGACTCTTAATACCCCGTTGTTGAGACGCGTCCAAATCTCGTAATTCAACAACTGAAATCTTAAACAAAAAAATGTGGCTATTCTTCTTAACCGTATAACGTAAATATTATTTTGCATGTACTTGTCCATATATCTCACGTAAAAATAAGCGATAATGCCGTAAGTAGAGTTGGTCTTGTGTATAAAGTTGTGGGCTTAGTATTACAATGGGCGTGAGTTCCAATCCCCGTGCGGGCGAGGTATATATATTTTTTGTAAATTATCTTTTGATTTGATTGGATTTTTTTTATAGCTGTTCTCTGCTACTAATTCATTACATTTGTTATTTAGAAGGAAAAAAAAAGTAACTTTGTTTTCACTTCTCAATGATGTCAGTTGTAATAGAAGGCTACCATTTGCTATATTACAAAGAAATGTTTTGCAGATGTTACAAGAAAACTCTTTGTAATTTTACAAAGGATTTTCTCGGCAACCGGGTTTCCAAGGATTTATCTCGTAAAAGTACAACACAAATTTTTAAAGTGTACTAACTGATGCTCGAATGCATAAAGGATAGCGGGGCCTAGCTTGTTTCCGAATGAATCCGAGCAATTTTCCGGGTACCCAATGATTAGGGATAAGAAGATTTGGCGAATTCACTTCGGGACGAAATAGACATGAAACACACCACAGAGTGAAACTCGCCTTCGCAATTGGATCAGAGTTTTTTTTAGAGCCGCCCTGCACAACTCTTAGCCGATAGCAGACTTGCAAGGAAGCACCTTGCGAATCCCATAACTGCCAGGTGCGAGGCAACAGCCAACGAACACACAGCTGAGGCTGCAGTATGCGGAAGACTGAGGAGTCTGGCGTTGCGGGTCATCGAACGCGCGAAATTTTCCTATCCCTACCGACGAAAAATTCGAGCGAGTGCGACCGCAACACGGAATCTAGTGGCGTGGTGGATTTTGGCCGCTGAGAACGAACGCTGCTCTGCATTGTCACTTGTGCCTCGCGCACGCGTTGTATTTTCGCAGCTTCGCGCGCGGGTTATTGTTCTCGCCGGGAGTAATCATTCACCTTCGTGCCGCCGTGCTGTGTCGCATTGTCCCACCCGCCAACGCGCCCCCCTCTACCCCTCCCCCCACAAACTTCATAAGCCTCTAAGTTCTCGTTAAATTACTTCCCGCGCGGCACCTGTACCTCTCCGGACTGGTTCCCACGCGCGATAACTTGTCCCCTGCAAACACTAACAAACACAAATATACTGTATAGTTGCTCGTCGTGTTCAAGGTTGGTCATGCCAGAGACTATAGGCTGTTCACGGTCAAGTGGGAACTTTTGAAATAAAACTTTGGAAAAATTTTCACTGCCGCTAACTGCGTATATCACAACTAGAGACCTGGAAATTCGCAGATTCGTTTCGGGACGAGCTGAAATACAAAACACGTGCGTTTATATAACTCTATCCATTGGCCCACACGATGTTCGGCACCTCCTGGAGAACGCTGGCCCAATCATCGCCTTCTCCCGTGACAGCAAGACAACCGATGTGTAGTTGATATCGGCATATGTCTACATACGACTGTGAAGTCTGACCTGCAAGACACTGAACTCCCCAACTTTTCCGATCTCTAACCATAACGGACACACAGAGTGACGTATGCCCAGTAGAGTTGGTAATGCGGAAGGAAAGAAGTTCCATGTCTTGTTGAAATAAAAAATGTTAGGTAAAAATTTGTGAGTACTAAAATCGTATCTTTTGCTTTCTTGTGTTTTCTGTTTTTTTATTTTTATAATGCATATAAAGTTAAAGAATTAACAAATTTGGGTAGTATTTGCTCTTATAAGAAATTCAGTTTCCCATGAATGAACGCATGAATAAAGTGATTAGGCCTATGGTAATGTTGATCCTGCATGTAGCGAAAGAATGCACAATGTGCAAACAAATAGATCTTAAGTGCTCAGTTTACCGTGAACAGCCTATAGAAATATTCGCGTTATTATTTGGCCGGCGTTCCAAAACGTTTCTCCGCGAGTTAACGTCTCCCTTTGGTTGTCCCAAAACGCATAGAGTGAATGTTTTCCTCGCTCATGGCAGTGTCCTAAAACTGCGGAGTAATTACTCTCAGCATCTTGCAAAATAGTGCTTTCACACGCGCTATTTCAGCGAGTAAGGAATGGTAAACTGGAAAACTATCAGTAAAATTAAACAAAACTGTAAGGAAATGTAGACATTCTGGTTATAACACTCGAGGGAAAATTACAAATGACGAGTGATAAAATTAGTATTTTTATTTAAATATTAAATTGCATAAAGGTTCCATTTTTAGAAATAATGTTTAAGATTAGCTTATTGTCAGTAAATTTATTTATGTAAAATACTATTTTTTTTTTTTAAAGAAAGTGCTTGGAGAATGTGATACATTACTTTTGGAATTTACGTTGGTTACTTAATCAGCGTATATTTGTAAACAGAGCAGGCTACTTACATCATGCTCGTTCCAAAACTACGTTTACTTTTGCCTTCCTCAGCTGTTACTCACTGTTACTTTACTGTACACTCCGAGTAACATTTTGGAACGCCACCATGAGGACAAGTTAATCTAAAAAACACGTGTATCTTTGCAACACGTTTGTTATTGGACTATACTTCATGTGACAAGCCCTGCGCCAATAAATGAGCAGTTCGCAATTGTATGCCCCAATCACATGCAGTTCAATCAGAAAGGGCGTGGTTTCGCATTTATGTAACAGTTAATGGAAAAAACAAGCCGCTTAGAGTATATACATGGCCGTATAATTTATGCTGATGCCAAATAATTACGCGAATTTGGCATGTGTCTACTCATTACTCATGGCAAAGTTAGTAAATAAACTAGAATGATCAAAGTTAAGCAGTTTATTTCTGCAATAATTGATGACGAAATTTTAAGTTTAAAACCTTAAAATATTTTCCGTCAGAATAGAACATACAAAAAATGATTCAACTATATTTTATATAACAACACGGAAAAATATCCCCCACAATGCACAGTTACGCCAAAATCTTAAAGAAATATTTTTATTTAATTATAAATTCTACTAGAAATTAATGCACAGTGACAGAATATATTTGTATCTCGGCCATCAAACAACGGAGGGAAAAAACTAGCATCTGCTTAAGTCGTTAAAACCACACACAAACGCATAAATAAATTAGAATTTCTATATTAATTATCTAGCTTTAAGTTACACTGTTGCTTATATTTTAAAAACTAATTATAATCGTCAGTTCTATTCGGTAATCGCTAGATGGCCTCGATAGTTTAGCAGATATGCCACAATTCACGAAGCCGAATCGGGTTATATTTCCGACAAGTTAATACGTGGCAGACGTTGCCTTTAGCTGGTGGGTTTGCTCAGGACCATACTGTGTCCTCGCCTCTTTATTCCATCGCTCCCCCATCGCTCTCTCTCTTCGTACCCATCGGAAGTTAAGATATTTACTAATAATAGCCGCCAAAATCTTGCAGCCCTTATCTAACCTGATCGATTCCAGTAAAACTGATGACAAACGGTATATATGCTGTTCACGGTAAAATGAGCACTCTTGAGAGCCATGCTTAAGATATAATTATATGAACGTTGTATATTCTTCCGTCATATGTAAAATTAACATCGGCAAGGGCCTCATCACTTTAGTCATGCGTCGGTCAAGTGAAACTGTGAAATTATTAGGAAAGTAAATATGTTACAAACCTGCTCGTCTTCACACATCACTACATTAGAAAAAATAAATAAATAAAGGGAAACAAATAATTAAAGCTGTCGCAAATTGTTACATAACACTTTATATTGGACGTTCAGATATGGAACTATTTCCCTACCATTGTTACCAACCTTACTGGGCGAATATCACTCTGTGCGCCAGTCAAATTACATGCAGGTAGGAGCAGTGAATATATTGTACGGTTCATTTCGAAAGTTCTCACTTTATCGTGAACAGCCTTTACTGCGTTGTGTACCCAGTCAGACAGTGAATAGTAGCACGTCGTCAATAGGCAATTGTTCACGGTTATATCAGAGGCCCTGGCATGCTTTGTTGCCCCTGTTCGTTGCACGTGTCTGTTCTGTGCACGCTGTATGACTGGGGATAGGAAAATTTCGCGAGTTCAATGACCTGTTGGCTGGACTCCACTGTCCCGTGTACACTGGAGCCTCCGATGTTTGTTCATTGGCTGCTGCCCCCTAGAGTATAGGCTATTCACGGTAAAGTGAACATTTTTGAAAGACCTCTCGTTTCGAATAATAGTCAATAAATATATTTTATTTTAGCTTTAGACTTTAACTTTAAAGTGCAGTGGAATATATACGCTGTGTTTATTACTTACATGGCAATATTTATTTTAAAAAAATGCGATTTTAGAATAAAAAATGCCTTAAAGGAAAAAGTAACTAGGGCTTCGAAAGTGCTCACTTTACCGTGAAAAGCCTGTAGCCAGGGTCGCTCCACATGTGGCAGAATGGAACTCGCTACACCGCAAAAAAAAATTTCTGGTAGACTTCCTAAATTGTGATGGAAGTTTGTAACCTATACGGGTTATGTTAATAGTGCTACATATGAGGCTGAAAATATGGGAAGGTTTAGTATTGCTACTATATAAAGTTGGGGACTTCCCTACGCATTTAATTCTTTCCCGAGTAAGTGAAGGAATGTTACCATGCACGTATGGGAAAATATTTTACTAATCGCGCTTTGTCACTGTGCGTATACACTGACATGGCAAATTTACACATAATTTCTTAGTCTACTTATTTCCTTGCAAGCGCGCTATCGACTCGCAGATGTCCAGGACGTTTCTAATTAGCTGTCATCAAATTTGCAAACGCTGTGCACGCGTTGGGCGTATCTCTTGTCCCGAAACGAATTCGAGAAATTTTCTCGTCCCTAATTATTGACGGTTGTATTCCAGGCCTGTGAATGCGGACTATCCGAAGAGGGCTGGCTACCTGTGAGGAAGTACACTCAAACCTGCCCGTAGAAAGTCCGTGCCTTTTTACCGTCTGACGCTGATGGGTGAAACTGGAGTCATCTAAACCACGTATTTCATAATTTTTATTTTGACGAAGACCTTGTCTCTATTCGACACCCTCTAGTTTCACTTACATTTTCTTCATTTTACACGCTAATCCCAGTCGATTATTGTTAGGGATAGGAAAATGTTGTAAATTAATTTCTGGACAAGACAGACGTCAAACTCATATACAGAGAAATCACTTTCCCAATTGGATCACGGTTTATTAGACCCGCCCTGCGCGCCTCTGAGCCAATAGCAGACTAGCAAGGAAACACCTTGCGAATCCCGTAACTACCAGGTGTAGAAGGGGGGGGGGGGGCGACAGCCAATGAACACACAGTTGAGCCTCAATTATGCAGAGGACTAAGGAGTCTACCCTACAGCTCATTGAACTCGCGAAATTTTCCTGCCCTAATCATTGTGCAATTTCGCTTCGCATTACGTGCTTGAAATTCGAGCGCCTTCACCTTTCCCGTTATCTTAAATCAGTGTTTTTTTTTAACTAATCGTACACAAACATAACCCAATATTTCGATATTATCAGTTATAATTTCCCACTGCGTTACACTTGTCCCCACAAGCTAATAAATACTTTCAACGAATCGAATGGTTATAAACTTTCCTATAAGGACGTTCCCGCCTTAAAAGAAAGCACAGAATCAGACGGCCATAATTAGATCTACTTATAATTAGATATATAACTTAGATATACTAAATAAAACTAAAATCATTAGAATAATAGTTTCATGCTTTAAATGTTCTTAATTTGTAGTCTAATTTGGTCGTTACTTAAAAAAAAAACTTTGAGAGATCCTAGTTGTTGTTAGCTGAATTATATCATCATTTTGTAAGCTTGCTTTCAAACAAAATTTTATAACTTTATGTCACAGCCGCAATTCAATTTTTGAAAATTCGCCCGAGGTTTATTTCTAATTGTTGTGTGCGTGCATTCGACGTGGCGTAGTGATATAATGTAACGGATAAAAATGGCTGCCTGTTTATTCGTGTTAATGTGGGGCGATTTCATGCACAACAATTGTCTGGCAGCCCATTTCCACATTCCAACTGTTCTATTGTTTTCTGATAACCCTGCTTTGTACGACACATCAACTGTGTACGTAGCTGCACACACAGCGTTTCACGAGATTAATCATATATTAAGCCGTTTGGCCGAATGCCGCTGGAATGAAGCAGTAAACAGCTACCACAGGGTAAATTGAGAATGTCACGATTAATTGATGGTAATCTACACGTTGTATATTAGAGTACTGTGAAATCTGGATATCCACCTGCTGCGTTTATATTCAGGTTTTGAAGGATTATGCTACTGGTTTTTGTAAGTCCTGGAAGAATTCAGCCGAGCATTAACTACACTGACCATAATTGTGCAATGGGGCCACGGTGGTGTAGTGGTTAGACTACTTGCCTCCCGCGGGGTCGCCCCCGGGATTTTCGTGCCGGCCGACGTCGCTGGTCGACGGGTTTTTCTCGGGGATCTCTCGTTCCCTGCCGCTCTTGCATGCATTCCGGCGCTGCTCAATACTAAACTCGATCCACCTCTCAAGGCTCGACGTTGCGTTACGTGCCTCCCAGATCTCTTCTCTCCGGTAACTAGATGTCCGGTATAATGCAGTTTGATCACACGTGTGGTGGTTTTGTACTTGCAATTGTATAACCCTCCACTTCGAAAAAAAATAACTTTCGTAGTTCTAAGTGGTATCGGCGATAGCCTGCAAAAACTATAATTCCGAGTATTTTGCCAACTTATCTGGCTTCAGAGCCTCCTATCGCTTCGTATTTGCTCGTGCCATAGTGCGGAGCTTTCTTACTGGGTTGTTAACGACTTTTTGGCCCCATCGCGTCCTGTTAATTACTATCTCCGAGTTTCACAGAGAGTTTCTAAAGAACTACAATAAAAAAAAAAACAGAATTTTAAATGAAAGATTGGTATATCATCACTCATCAAGAAATGGAACTGATTCCAGGAACGGTCTCCAGAGTATTTTAAGTTAGTTTGCAGCAGTTAGATTATTTTCTGTGGATTGTTGCCAACTGAACAGAATTTTGTAAATTAGCTTTGTTCACTAGAAAATGCAGCTACAAGAAAACTGTACAGGATTGGTATTGTATGTTAACTGGGCACCAAATAAAAAAGCTCCCTGTTTACAATGTTCAATAAAAAGTCGAAAATTAAAAACAAGTAAACAAAAGTACGCAATAAAATAATAAAAATATATTATATACCTTGTCAGACGTAACGTTATCATCGATATCAAAAAAGTTTGTTATTTATTTTGGCTAGTTTTCGATGTCTAGGGTTTTGCGTCTGTCTATATACGTCTGTTTCATTTTACTGGATATACTTATATTTCGCAAATTTACAGACCAAATTTTCGTTACCTAAGTGGTCAATGCTTTAGACTTAATAGCGCTATATTTTGATTAAAAAAATAAATATTATTTACCAGTAACAAATAGGTTTGTAACTATCAAAAATTCTTTACTGAATTAGTAGGGCCTAATGGCCGTTATCACCATTATCATCATCGTTATTATAAATATATAAAAAATACGTGTATCTCTCTTTTTAATTACACAAGCATGCAAAAATCAGACCATTAAAAACTTTTTTCCCAATTGATGCTATCCTGCCATATTTCGGGAACGCTGAATCCTAAACTAGCTCCAGTTTTTTTCTAACATGTACCAATTTTTTGTAATCTGCCTTTGCACTGTGGGCCTATTTACTGGTGTTGCTAAATTATTGTATTAAAATATTTCTAAAACGCTTAGATTTACTCATTAATTTCATTTAGAAATTTCAAATCTATGGTGTATTAAATTATTTCGAAAATGCTTCAATTTACTCATTAATTTCATTTAGTAGTTGTAAATCTATATTGTATTAAATAATTTATAAAATGCTTAAAATTACACATTAATTTAATTTACTAGTAGCTCTATAGTCCCTTTTCCTCTTGTTCGTGTAGGATAGGGTTTGGTGTTCCGCCTATGCGAGGTTTTCAGATTGTCGCCGTGAAGAGTGCAACAGAGTTAACCATTAACAAATATTCGAAACATTTTTTTATATTTGTAATGAGTAGATATGAAGTAAAGAATTTCCTTAAAGATGAAAAAGGCGCAGCTTATATTAGTCGGTTACATGACCTCATTTTGTGGAAAATCTTACGTGACATATATATATATATATATATATATATATATATATATATATATATATAAGAAAGAGATACAATTGTCAAAAAAAAATTCTTAATCGCAGGTCTGTGTTATTTAACTGTGGAAACAACATATTTCGGATACTTGAGTTAAATGACTATGAGTTATCCCAACAGCCCTGCAAATTGGTCATTAGAGAGGGCTGTTAACGAGACAATCATTCAATGAATTTTCCCCGCATTTCTCGTAAAGCGAAAACTTTTAACTTGTCGTGCTGTATGCCAGCACGTGATGTTTGAAGTTAATATTTCCTTGGTGGGTCGTGCAGACCGTAGATCGAATGTAGAGTAGTGTGATCCCTACTAAGCGAGCAAAACCGATCACTGCGTCCTAACATTGAACAGCTTTTCTATAGGCTGTTCACGATAAAACGAGCACTTTTGAAATCCCTACTTAAGATCTGCTTGTATGCACGTTGTGTGTTCCTTCCGCCTTGTGTAAAATTAACATTTCCATGGGCATCATCACTTTATTCATGTGTCGGTCAAGTGAAACTGTGAAATCATTAGATAAGTAAATATTGTATTAAAAAATCGGGTAATTTTTTACACTTCGACGCATTAAAAAAAAACAGGAAGCGATAGAAATGACTTAAGTTACCAGAAATTGTTGCCTAACACTTTTTATTTGACATGGAACTACTTCCTCCCCATAGTTACCAACTGCACTGTGCGCATGTCACTCAGTGAGCCTGTTAAAATATATGCAGGTAGGAGCAGTGTATTTTTTGTAAGGTTGAGTTCAAAAGTGCTCAATTTATCGTGAACAGCCTCTATTAATACGACTATCATAAACGACGTGGAAGGAACTTAAGGTAAGAATACTGTTTACGCGAACCGGAGCTTTGAGATGTTTATATGGTTTCTTATAAATAAATTTTAATAAATTATATTTATTTCAAATTGGTAAAAGTTTTTATTCGTTTGATCGCTCAAGAGGGCTTGTCGTTTCAAAATTTAAATGTAGGTAAACTCTTTCCTTACTGTTAACCACGTGACTTTTACAGTTGCAATGGTGTGGGGTAGGTCAATGTTGGGTACATGCGCACAAGACGGGAAATCTGTCTGCCTCATCTTTAGCCCGTGGCGCAGCCAATATCTTCGTTTACGTGTCGAGCAGAGTTCAAGCGTAATCACAGACCGCCCACTTCGGAAAACGGTGTACACTTGTGGGCGACAGACGTTAGTAAACCACGAGGAATAAGTAAAACGAAATTAAGCCCTTCGACCCTCGCCGTTTCAGACCGACTCTTGTGAGATGATGTTTATCTACGTCATGCTTCTCGCGCGAGGCGATATTATCAACCCCCCCCCCCTCCATTTTGCTCATTTCCCCTTCTACCGAGATGATAATAGAGGTCGCTGATGCTGTTGTCACCCCCTCTTCCGCCCTTCTCCCATCCCCTTCTTCCGCCCTTCTCACACCCCCTCTCGCCGCGTAATTTCACTTCCACGGCTGGTCGCCGACGAAACGTCGATAGAGTCGGCGGTCCGAAATAGCCTTAGGGTCAACACTGTGACAGGTCTACTCCGCTATTCGACCGACAACGTACAAGCATGCGCTCGTGAAAATAATTTGATCAAGCCAGTCGTTTTAATTATTTTCACCATCACTCAAATCTATCGTTCCAGGCCAATCAAGTGTTTCATCCGAATAAACCTTATGATGCTGTGTTGTTATCCCGAAAATGTATTTAAACCGAATTTAATGTGAGTGAACGAAAATAATTGGGAATCTCTGAAAGCAAGGTCTTGAGAGCCGGTGAGGGTCACTGTGAGGTGAGTATGGAGCAGCGCCGGAATGAAAGGGAAGTGTTGAAACGTGAGATCCCCGAGAAAAATCCCACCAACCACAATTCCTACATGCGAAAATCCGGGAGCGACCACACCCGGATTCGAACCTGGTTCGCCTAAGTCGGAGGCGAGAAGTGGCTCTAGCCACTATACCACCGCGGCCCCCTGTTATAATCTTCCGCTTTGTCAGCTGGGCGTGATCGGAGTTCATGTGAACTTTGAATGCATCGCTTTCTGTGCATTGTCCAAAGTGACGCCCTTCTCATGGGCGGCTCTTGTCAATGGGCGCAGGGGCACGTGCCATCCCAAGTGAAATATAACATTCCCCAGGAAATAAGTTCTCTTTTATAGATCTTTCTTTCATGATTGAAGTTTTAAAGTAACATATTTGGTCATTAAGTTCTGTATTAGTAGGCTCTGCGAATAGTCTCTCTTCTACTTTAGGCGCGGACGATATGTTTCTTCGCTGTCTTGGGGCACAGGCGGCCTGAGCCCTCGCTGCTATATATTCTCTCCTTGCCGAAGGTGCACGAGACTTCTCGGTAATAGCCGAAGTGGGGCAGAATCGGGCCACAAGCCACCTGTGCCCACGTGGTTCACGCAGTGCTGTAACAACTCGATACTTCGCAGGTGCGTGGAGTCTGCGATACTCTGAGATGCGTTTTCTGATGTCATCGCGCATTATTTACTGTTAGTTTTGCAGTATTATATCCAACGCTTGAGAATTTGTGAATATTTTGAAAATAACAGTGCATGATATCATAGTTTTGTTCGTTTCTGTATTATTCCAGTTTTTGATGTTTATTCACAGCATTTTTGTTGGTGTGTTGAGGCCTGTCAACAATCGGCCGTTCCTGTGGGACGTGTTCGAATCTTGACGTCGAGTGAAGTCATATTCACGCAGTCCGACAATGGTTTAGAAATGCGTTGTCCGAAAGTGCGGTTTCAGAATATGACACTAGATCGCAGTCAATGCGTCACACTATTTGTTGTTACCTGATGATATTTATATTGCTGAATTGTTTATTATGAAATGCTTGTGAGATGTGAGATTAAAATATTTATTTATATTTGTGGTATAGGCCATACCTATTTTATTTTAAATAAGCTGAGCAAATAAAATCATGAATTTTCTTAAATTATCATCTTTCATATTAAATATTTCAGACTTATTGCAGACTGCACTAATTAGTATTTCATCACTTTCGTCTCGAGAAAATTCATCTTTCAAGTCCATTGTTTACGAAGTCTTGTATTTCTATCATGTTATGACTCAAATTCGGACAAAACTACAGTTTTCTGAATGCTTTGACTTGGATCACAGGCTGACTTGCGACACGGGATGTTGGGATAGCGCCATGACGTCAGAGGATCACGTGCACCAATCAGCATATCCTTGTTTGTCCCAAGACACAAGTTATGATAGCAGAATTACAGACAGGCCTTTAGTGAACTTGAACGTAACATGCCGAAATTATTCAAATACACACAGTGAACACAATTAATTTTTTTAGGGAAGCAGTTAGTATATCAAGACAGCCATTAAATTAAAAATCTTGGTCCTCCGACACCACAACTTATTCAACGCGAAGCTATCACACGCAATAAAACTGAGTATACATGTAATTTGAGAAAACAAAAAAAAAAATCCGTTAAACCATTTGGTTAGCAGGATACGACGATAAAAACGCCTTTTATTTCTTGTGTTGCATTCTTTTTGGTTCTGACGGTACTTGAGCGACTACAGATGTTGTCGGTGTAAGATGTTTGGATGACAATATAGAGAAAACATGTAGAAAATAAACTGCATTTACAAAAGTAATGAAAATGGTAATGTAGAGACAGGTAGATCTACGAAATCAGTTTTAAAAAAAGAACTATACAGGTCAGTTAAAATCACAATGAACATGTATAAATAGTGGATACATAATTCTTACAGTAAAAGAATGCAGTATGTTTTGTGGATTTTTTTTTTAGTCGGGTCTTTGAGATCATAATGAAATTACTGAAAGTGAAAGCCCAGGCGTGTTTAGATGTTTGTTAGTTTGTTGCATTTTCAATAAAGTATTTTATTAATTTTTAACTTTGTGCCCTCCTTTGAAATTCTTCCTGGATCCGCCACTGGCATTCTCATCCAGCTATTTACTCCAGCGTAAGAGATACGTTAGCCACGGTAGATATTGCTAGCCATACAGCGGTATTCTTTTTGCATATGTGATTATTTATTTTTATTCTTGATCATGCGCACATGTCAAGACAGTAATACAATATTGCGATTCGGAACGCCAGAGATTAATGTGCAGACAGCTGTACCACGGCGGAAATATGGCAATCCAATTATGACAGTAAAATAGACCTCTACAGGGCCCTGTAATATATATATATATATATATATACACACACATATATATATATAGACGTCATGTTTTCACATAAAAATAGTAACCACTTCTAATCAGTACATGTCAAATTAATAGTGGAACGTGTTAAATATATGCAGCTAGTTTTTTGTTACTTTTTTTAGAGTGGATATACTACTAGTCGTGTAACCTCATATCAGTGGTATTTTATTAAGTTCTTTATTGATTTGTGTTATGTTATTATGTTCTAATTTTACAGCACCTGATTAAAGTATATCACACATTCTTTTCCATATGAATTAACGTCGTGTTACCTAGTCCACAAACTTTCGAACAGACCTCGTATTTTTTTTTTTTTTAACTCAGTAGGTCTAAAACAAGACTATAGATATCGTCAATATTCTCACAAGTTGTTTTGTTCTGACGCGGCATTTTTGCACATTACATGAGTGGCATGTCTGCGAAACGGACTCGCAAATTAATAACAAGCACCAGTTATTCGTTGTAAAGGCTGTTCACGATAAAGTGAGCACATTTGAAATCAACCTTAGAAAAAAGTAAGTGCCCCCGTCCTACATATATTTTTAACGGGGACAGTCAATGACAGGGGCCTAGTACAGTTCGTAACGATGGCTGGAAAGTAGTTCCATATCTTAACATCGAATGAAAAAAATGTCAGGTAACCATTTGTGATAACTTAAATTATTTCTTTCGCTTTCTTTTTTTATCAGTGCGTCGAAGTGTAATAATGAGCAGATTTAAGTATTATTATTATTTTTTTAAAAATATTTTCTCAGTTTCACTTGGCCGACGCATGAATAAGGTGATGAATCCCGTGGCAACGTTAATTATACACAAGGCGGAATAATACAGAACGTGCATACAAGTAGATCTTAAGCAGGGCTTTCAAAATTGCTAATTTTCCCGTGAACAGCCTAAAGTAGCTCGCATTTCCCGCCAGTCAACTTACAGTGACCTAGCTCTTGATTGGTGTAAATTGAGCAAGAGGAGGAATGAGAGAAACGGTGTGCGATTTGACGCAAAATCGTGTTCGCGGAAGCTACAGAATCTCGGTGTGACTGAGGGTAGCGAAAAGAGGAGGCAGGACTAGCTTGTGCCATCTGGCTAATGAGGACGTCGTGTCATCAGTCAGGGATGGGTGTGGCCGGCCAACACAGTCGCTCTAATACGTTTTAAGGGGAATGGTGCCCGAAAGTCGTATCGTTTCCTGGTTTTTACAAGTTATTTTTTTTAGAGGATTTTTAGAAATTTTTGGCACCACAAAACCTAAATAGTACTTCCGAACACAGCCTTACATTGTTAGATACACACTGCCTTTATTATTTCCGAAGTGCAAATGGATGAAAAAGACTGCTCGAGGTAAAGTGCGCACTTTTTAAAACAACCTTTCAAAAATCTTACTGCACCAACCGTCATACATTTTGACGGGCATGCTGACTTCCAAGAGCCCGGTACAGTTGCTAATCACAGAGAGAAAGTAGTCCCATATACAAATTTTGAATTAGAAGTCTCAGCTAAACATTTGTGAACACTGAAATTATTTCTCTTGCTTTCTGTTTTTTTTTTTAATGTATATAAGAGTAAGGATTAGCAAATTTCTAAAATATTTTCTATTTTTTTAAATTTCGCAGGGTCACTTGGTCGACGTATGAATCATGTGACCAGGCCCATGGAAATGATTATTTTATATACTGCATGGTAGAAGAATTCACAATGTGCGCACAAGTAGATCTTAAAGCAGGGCTTTTAAAAGTATTCGGTTTACCGTAAACAGTCTACAAGAAAGGTTTTATTATTTTATATCTTCCGTGAGTGCTTCGAGAATTGTAAAGGCAGTGAATATCTAACAATCTTAGGTATCCAAAATTGTTATTTATATCTTGACACATGACGAATTTCGATTAAAACTCTGGAAAATAACCTTTGACAAAAATCGAGTAGTAAAAATACTGCTGTCGTGCAGCATTGCGGTTCCAGGTTCCAGGCGAGGGTACCGCCTCCAGTCGGAGAAGACAGCGTCTGACTGAATGGCCAGCCGAACGACAAGTGCACAGAAGCTGAAGTTCCGTCGCGACTCGACGATCGATGGAGCCGTCCTCCGTCGCACATTGTGTTTGTTCCCATCTTATTGACAAATGACGACGATGAAGTCGATAGCCGGTGGTATCGGTGGTGGCATGCCAGACAACTTCGCAGTGACAGCACTACGGCCTTTTCGAAGTGACAGCACGACGGCCTTTTCGAAGTGACAGCACTACGGCCTTTTCGAAGCGACAGCACTACGGCCTTTTCGAAGTGGCAGCACTACTGCCTTTTCGAAGTGACAGCACTACGGCCTTTTCGAAGTGACAGCACTACTGCCTTTTCGAAGTGACAGCACTACGGCCTTTTCGAAGTGAAAGCACGACGGCCTTTTCGAAGTGACAGCACTACGGCCTTTTCGAAGCGAATGTATGGTATGAATTTGTGAAGGTTTGCCATTGCCTTACGAAGTACGCTTGCGATTGAAACACTCCACGAGTCGGTGTTGAGAATCGAACCCAGATCCCCAGGAAAGAGGCATAGCAGTTAACAGATTGTTAAAATTCTGTTACGTTTCCAAACAGAAGCGTGGGGATAACCTGTAAAAATATTTCGGTGTGGGTTTTAATGTGGTTTTATTTCAGCCACTTCCATCTTGTTGCAGTTTTAAGGAAAAACTGCGACTGTTTACCTATATCTTACTCTCGGAAACATCGAAGAATTTGGTTCTTGACGTAATAACGACTTTAGTATTATGGGTAAGGCATCTCCAATCAAATGGTAGTATAACTAACACAAACTCTTTTACCTTCTAAAATATTCGAGAGACCGCGTAGCCACATTGTGGACGAGAAGTGAACCAAACACACATTGTGTGCCACCCACAAGTGTACGCCCATATCGCCTTAAGTTGACCTTGTGCAGCACACGATCCAAATCTCAAATCGTGTCGTGGCGAGGCCGCGATTCCCATTTTCATTTTTGCGCGCTTTTGCGTAAATATCTTGTAAATAAAACTGTAACGTTGCAAATGGGCAGTCCGAAAGAAAAAAAAAATGTATACTGCATTTAGTCTATGTAACGGTATTCTGTAAAACGGCAATTCTCTAGTTCGTTAACTGCAGTCTTTCCCAAGAAGTGAAATTATATTTTTTGCTTAGTCAGTACATCGTTCATTCAAATAAAAATTATCATAAATCTCGTAGATAAAGTTGGTTGCGTGGGATTGCAAAGTAAAGGATGTGAGCTGGGCTCTTCGTTTTGGCAAAGCGCACACATTTTTCTCCATGAATAATATTTTTTAATATAAATTAATATCATTGATGTGGAGAAAAAAATATCACATTTGTTTCCCGGAACAAAAAAAAAAGCGATAATTTTATTTCCAACTTCTAAATAATGTAAGTTGAAATACAAGCCTATCATTTGTAATATTACAAACACATGTGTTGTACATTTCACATGAAAACTTGATGCAGTTCTAGGAAATATTTTATTGGCAACTGGGTTTCCAAGGATTTTACTTGCAAATGTATAAAAACAACGTTTACGGTGTATGGATTCGCGAATCTGGACAGTTTTAGTACGTCAGTATTAGGGTTTAAAAAAATTCCGTGTGGATTCTAGCCCACTCGGGCGAATTCGTGAAATTCCGGGAACTCTACGCTTAAAGCAGCCCGTGCTACTCCTTTCAGACCCACTTTAATTTACGATTTCAGTTGTTGCAAAAAAAAAAAAACTTAATGGTGTGTGGTGTACTTACGTTGACCAAACACTAGTGTCGTTGTCACAACCAATAGTCTGTAGGCAGTGGACTCGGCTGCACTAATACAAAACAATCATTACTAGGCCCATGTATTTTTCGCGAAAAGATTTATGTTCGTGATATACTTCAATATCCTACGTCCACTCTACCACAATTCCCTTTGGTTATTGGGTGCGCTTCTACGTGAGAAGACACGTTCTTAACTAACTGGGCCAATCAGAATAAAGTACTCCGCTACACGTCTATGATTCGCGGGCAGACACTTGAGGCACGTGACATTTAACCCACGAAAGTGCATATGAACTGAAGTGTTTTGGAGTACAATTGGCCTTAAAATATTTTCGCGGAAAAACGCCTGCCCCCTAATAATAAGATATGCCAGTAAGAAGGCTCGAAAATCATTTGACCACAGGTAAGATCACTGGCGATTCAGTTTCGCAGGGTGCAGTAGAAGCGAAAACAAATACCTACATGAGCGCAATGTGTGCGTTTGTGCACACTGGGTTCGAATGGGTTAAGCCAGAAGCGGAGACTCTCACCCTGGGAGACACTTTGGAACGTAGCGCATGTGGCGAGGGGAGAACTCATTAATTCCCGTACACGCCACGGCTTCCTCTTGCCGAACTGACACCAGGAACATCGTTAGCGGCGCAGTTAAGGAGCCCGCCTAGCTAGCGTTCCAGAATGTTCGAAATGCAGGTTTTCCTCGCGGATCTACACATTAATTTTCCATTTCGTGTGTTGCAAAGGAGGACATTTCTGGTGTGAAAAGTATTTGCAAATTTACTACAACTGACTCTTCGGACCCCATTGAAAGGATTTCACTAGCTTCGTGGCACAAGATGTTCCACCAATTATACAATAGTTGTTGTACCAGCACCGACCAATAGGACTGCTAAGAGAAAAGAGCTGTCTGCTTTGGCGGTAGCTTCTGCAGTTTCACAGTACTGACCATGATTCTACCTGTTCCGTAACATGTCAGATGTGAACGAGTATATTCGGGATAATGTGTTAATGTCGACCCAATTTGCTACAATAAGAACACACTCCAGACGAAGCCTGTTATTAATTATATGATGGCCCAAAAAACATTCTCGCTATTCTCTAGTGTGTCTAATGATGATACAAACCTACAGGTCATTGAACTCGCGTTGAAATAAATATTTCCATGTAAGTAATAAACACGGTGTATACGAAAGCAATAATTTTCCAATCCCTACCCATAGAATAGTATATAGAGACGACGGGGCGGCTGTTCAAGGAAAAGTGAGCACTTTTGAGGGCCTGTAGATAGAGCTTGGGGAACATTTCGCGAATTTATTTCAGGCAAAGTTATTTTCACACCAATCACAAACCGTCCGATTTAAAGTGTCAGAACCATTTCTTTACTATCTCTCATGCATGTACGAAGGTACTCACCTGTTACAGTGGGCAAAATTAGCGGCGATAGCACACTTGATGAGCAACAGTGTATTACGACCTATGGTATTTTGCTCAATCTGGCAGTTAACTTTAAACCTGATGTGTAACTAGAGGTCGTAATACAAGCCCTTAGTGTGTCTGTTAAAAATTCACGCTGGTTGTGGCAGTGACAATTTTCAAAGGTTGATTTAAAAAGTTCTCCCTTTACCATGACCAGCCTTTAGTATAGGCCGTTCACGGTAAAGAGAGCACTTTTGAAGCTGTAGTTACCTTTTTTATTTCAACCAATTCATACCCTTCCGTTACTTGTTAATATAAATCCTGCCATAGGAGTAATAAATATAAGATTCACCATACCCAAAACCAAAATTCCGAGGGCACAATTATATGTATTTATTGGTTATTACGTCTGATGAAACAGCTTCAAAAGTGCTCCCTTTACCGTGAACAGCCTATATTAAACGTTTCATGGGGTATCAGAATCATGCGCAGTCGAGTTTTTGCTATAGAGGGAGCCAATGAGTAAATATGGCCGACTCTAATATATGTAGTATTCCGAATACAAACTTATTGTCACACGATTTTTGCTTGCGTCTAAACGATACGTATGCAATCACTTTGTATGCTGTGTTACTAGTAAATTAGTATATGTGCGGCACAATAAACAGTTATGCATTTCATTTCAAGTTCGTCGACATTGCAGCAAACTCTTGTAGTTATATGGATACTTCGAATTTTCATTTAACCACAGTAGACCAGACGAGACCAAATTAATTATTGTTATAAAAGTAGCCGGGCAAATATCAAACTAATTGGACAACTACCGCCGCTCTCATTACAGATCAGAAGATAATTTATGTTCCAGTAGAGGAACTTTTTCCGTCCAGTACAAGACCATTAACGTTAATTACCTACGCGTCTGTTTGAATTTCGAAGCCGGTTTAGTTATTCACCGAGCGCAGTCCTTTGAACCACAGTTTTTCTATTTCATTTGTTGTTTCAGAAGTATACCATCCACTTAATTAGACATGTTTGTACCTCACCAACCTGAATTATTCTAAAGAGGAATTTTCGATATCACCAGTCTTAAGCTTTCAATTTGAAGAAATATTTTTTTTTCTAATAATGTTAATTATTATGATTGTGTGCTTATGCCAATTAAATGAAATACCTACAACTTAAAGTTTCCTGTTATAATATATATTGGAATTTACCAAAGAAAGTATATAGTGTTTTATAAACAAGTTCAGATATTCTAAGGCCACCAACTAGGTTGAATACTATACCATTAAACGGCCAGGAGGAAGCATATTAATAATCTCCAGGATTATTTTTGGAGAAAGCACGGAGATTGATTAAACATGTACTTGGTTCATAAAAGTTTGTGATTGAATATTCTCAGCAGAGTCTTGCCACGTACAACATATATTGTACCTATAAAAAAGGCGAAACAAAACTCACTAACTCCATTTGTAACTAACAATATGAATCATGAAAATAATATTTACTCACTACGCATTGTTTGCAGTAGGTGTTAGCCTTGTCCGCCCCCATCGGCTTGGTGATGGGGGGGGGGGGGGCACGGTGGCTGAGCGATTAGCACGCTCGCCACCCACCAAGGCGAACCGGGCTCAATCCCCGGCCGGGTCCCCGGATTTTCACAATTGGTATCGTGCTGGACGATGCCGTTGGTCGGTGGGTTTTCTCGGGGATCTCCCGTTTCCCCCACCTCTTCATTCCTGCGCCGCTCCATATTCACTTCAATCCCCCTCAGTTGCTCTCAAGACCTCGCTGTTAAGAGCCGCCCAAAACGCTTAACTTCACTTCACCATCGACTGTGGTGTGGCCATCCACGCATGTAGGTATAATTGCCTGCATACTAGGCGCTGTAATTCTGCAGCTGAAGCTAGCGGAATATTTGTGTGCGTTTTAAACGAAAACGGTGAGTACTAGGAAGTTGCAACAAGGGAACCATTTTTGTTCCGTAGGTCACACTGCTCAATAAACCAGAATTAAACGTTCATAATTCCTGAAGGTAGCCAATTTTCCGGCAATAAGATGGTGGCCACCCCTGTTATTTTCGTAGTGCGTTTTAAACGAAAACGGTGAGTACTAGAAAGTTGCAACAAGGGAACCATTTTTGTTCCGTAGGTCACACTGCTCAATAAACCAGAATTAAACGTTCATAATTCCTGAAGGTAGCCAAGTTTCCGGCAATAAGAGGGTGGCCACTCCTGTTATTTTCGTAATGGGGGTGTCATTATTGTTAATTTGCTCTTAGGTTGAAGATCCCGATACCATAAAACAGAGTTCTGCGAATTGTACTTTCATATAATCTGGTTTCCGATATTTCGCAAAAATACATTCCTAAATCTCAATTTTCGGGGACATATGTTGCCCTTAATATTTAGTTCAGGGACGAAGTATCCTATATATTTGCTACTTGATTTTGCATAAGGAACCACCTCACGAAGTTTGTTGATTTGATTCAGCCGCATCCTGTATATTAACTTGACCCAGCCAATATTTTTAGTATTAACTGTATTTCGTGATTATTATTCACGCTCTCCAGTGGTATTTACAAGAGCAAACAGTATGAACACAACTGTGTGCTTGGCATTGAACCTTCATATGTAAGCATATTTCAGTTTGGAAAAGGTATGAAATTTAAGTGCGAAATAAATACAGCCATAATCAAAATAAAAATTGTACTTTTCTCCTGCCCTTCAAGGAAATTTCGCAGGAAAAAAAAACATAATTTTAACTATTTCACCTTTTTTTCTGTGGAGTTGTCGTAGTCAAATGAAATAATCGTGCAAGTCAACGTTTCGATAAATCCAGTTTCCGACAGAACATTAAACCACACGAGAACATATTTCGCTATATTTCCACTCTTAGTGCGAAGAACCAAGTACTATATATTCTTTACGTAAGTTATAGCACAATACGAATAACAATATTTCACACAATTGTATTCATTTTATGAAAATTGCGGTTGTCCCATGTATAGTCCGTGTCATATAACTTCAGTATATTTTGACAGTTCTCGAAAAGAAGTGCGGCCACCATGTATCCCTCCGCCACATCTGTTCTGTCGGTGAAGAACACGATATTTGTAAACAAACTACAAATCCAATTGCAAGCATTGAAAGACTGGCAACTTCTGTACAGTAATTAGGCCATTCCCGACTGTTTTATTTTTGTTATGATCACATAATATACTAGTTAGGGTTCTGTTTTATTTTATTGGTGGGGTGTGGAATTATAGTTTAACGTCTTTCGTGAGATGTGATTTTTTTTGTGGTTCTTCTTATGAGAGAGTGGCGCTTGGAACTTGCATTTTTTGATGATGCAGTGGAAAGTTTTGTTCTTAAAGAAATAGTATTTAATTTACTATAAATCAAAATCTTTAACTTCATCGAAACAACTAAATGCGATGCGAGAAATGCTCAACAGATAAATATCACTGTATTTTTAATATAATGAATTACACTAAAAAGGCGTTTATTTAGGCCATGTACA
This sequence comes from Dryococelus australis, assembly GCA_029891345.1. Taxonomy (NCBI): domain Eukaryota; kingdom Metazoa; phylum Arthropoda; class Insecta; order Phasmatodea; family Phasmatidae; genus Dryococelus; species Dryococelus australis. The sequence continues at coordinate 336,819,497 of CM056995.1, read as the reverse complement.
TTTGAAAACCTCCCGCAAGAACAAAACGCAATAAATAAATACGCCACCGTTAATACCGATGTGCGAAATGCACATTGTAAACATTTAAGCAAATTCAACTTCTACGTAAAATCGTTAGAGTTTGAATCTAACAAAAGTCCAAATGCATTCGAAACATTCTAACAACGATTTAAGAAAACATTACTTACAAAACACACAAACGTACTGTTCACTGCGTAATTCCTAAAGTCGTGAAGAACTTTGGATGATTAATTCACTAAAATCACTTGTCAGCTACTGATACAAAATTATTTATTTGCTGACGTATGCAATTAACAAAACGTTTGAATTATTTCTTGAAACCAACAAATTCGAACTCCGCAACGTAATTTTTCGCTCGCGCTTCGCCGCGGTCACAGAAAACGGTGGACCACAGCACACCATTTTGCAAAGCGGTAGACGCGTGTTGAAAATTCATTTCACTGAGGAGACTTCTAAATAGTCGCCTACGACGAACTACACTTAATGAAATACGTAAATACAAAAAATAATTAACTGCGTGCAATATAAAATTCCGACATCACCAGCAAGGAATTCTCGCATAGGCTCCTAGGTAAATTACGACGGAAGAGAGAACAATGAAAACGGCTTTTCATTGGGCGAGGGGAGACCACAGACAACAGAACAGACTCAACAGGGATTGCTGGGGACCTTTCACATAACCGTGATGTTCGCATGCTCTAACATAATATTTCTAAATAATTTTAAAGCCCTTGCTCTGTAACTCAGAAAAATTGTGTATTAGTATATGAGCGTAATTTTAACTATAAATGTTGTAATTATCATTAATTTTCCACACCATAATTTTTAATTCCGAGTATTATTTTTTTTTACAATCATCGACGAAGAGCGCCAACATAATAACACGCATCCTGCAACAACCACCAGCTGGCACAGTACTTTGCAAATGGGGGCGTTTACTTTTTACATGCCGTATAGGTTGGTCACAGTGTCTGTCAAATTTTATTGAAGTTATATGAAACGGAGTGTATTTACATACGTAACGAAACATGTCCGGTACACATTATAGTAACCAACCTTGACTCTTGTACGCATGCGTCCTGGTAGCGAAAAACTTTAGTTGTCAAGCTAAAAGTATTTAGCTTCCCAATCTTGGTAGAAAAAAATCTTACCAGGTGACATTATTTCTTCCTCTTAACTACTGGCTGAATAGCTGTATAGGGCATATCTAACCCACTGTAGTCCAATTACAAAAGGAACATCAGCGTGTTCGTGTTTGGAAGTCAGCTTTCCCAGAAAATACATTGCGAAATTCTGGCAAACAAACTAAAGTGTGAAACCAAACTGTATAGACACAAAGTTTAAATGGTGAATCAATGTTAAAGAGATTCCTGTCCGATGTTCCAATTTTAAAGAAAACCGTTACACGCAAAAATTATCCTACGTGACATTATTACGCAGTTCTTACACATTAAGAAATTTTGCCTGTTTTTATGGTTAAAATTATTTTTTCCAGCGTTTAACTTTTGATATAAATTTAGAAAAAAAGAAGAATCGCACTTTTTTCAAATTTCACAACGTGTCGGTATTCTCTGGGAACGATTCATTGATTAATTTTTGTTTGAAACAGTTAGTTGTCTTTAAAACTGATGCATCGAGAAGCAGCAATTTTAATACTCCGTCACTGCAGGTTTGACAGACGGAAGCCTAAAAAAATATTTTACTGTGACGTGTAAAAAACGAAAAGGAACTATTTTCCAGTGGTGTGTGGTTAAGTGTTGCATGTTAGGCTTGCGTTTGCTCAATGCTGTACACATTCGGCGCACGCAGCAGGAACCAGTGACCAGAGCGGAGATGAGAGAATCTGAACGTACCGCGGCCACTCACGAGAGAGCGGCGAGGCACCTATTGCACACGTGCTGTGATGTCAAATGCACTACTGCGTCCAAGCGGCCAATGTGTAGCTAGACTAGCAAACGTTTAAGTATAGCGCAGAGCAGAACACAGTTTACCTTGCAACCGTTCACCACACGCTGCTGCTATTTTCATTGCGGCGAAAAGTAAAGTGTTCTGCTCTAATAATACGCTGATTCACACCACCATTGCGGAGCACCCAAATTCACCCTGCATGTTTTAAAAATGCATTTATTCCAAATAGGGGATAAAATTAAAATTTTTGTGAGCTGGCATGGAGCCTTGAGCTCAGGTGTTGTCGGTCACATTTCTATTTATACTCAATTTAAAAAAAAAATTGAAAATGTATTACACCCTAGGTTTGCATTTTATACAGAGTGAAAACTCTGTAGATGATCTTATTTTTACGTGCATTTCTTGCTAGTTGTGTATTATGTGTAATGGTTTAATTTTTATATTTTCCACCGAGAGAATAGTTTTTCGCCGGGTCGAAGATTTTGTAATGTGTTTATTATTATGTCGGTATGAACCTCAGCACGTTTACAGTATATCCGTCTAGTATTCATCGAAACGTTTCTACCCGAGGCGCATTTTATGAACCTACGTTCTCTGTTGACTGATTTTAGCCTAATTACGACCTTAAAAGTGATTTCGACTCAGAATTGTAATGGAGGAGTGGAGCTCTAGTTGATGTTTAAGATGCTATATTACACGACAATTGCATTTAATAATTGTATTTCTCTTGCAAGTGAAAATCCTTCAATTCATCAAAACCGTCTATTCCATTGCATGCACTGTGGTGTGGCGATGGTATTGCGTATTAACGTCAGTCTTTCATACGCTAGAACCATTATCGTTTGCCTGTTAGCTGCTGCCGATTTGTACAGCACTCTTTACGAGTCTGCTTTCTTACAGGTCAAATATACTACTAATTTACCAGTGAAAATTACCCCATTTAAGCCTTCAACTATCCCAGGATTTTTCGTAATTTTCTAGATCAGTGTCGAGGACATTACTTTGCCCACATGGAAAATGGTTTGGTTACGCTCATTCCTTATCTGCAACTGGCGTTCGGTTGGAAATTTACTACTTGCAAACACATAACGGTGAAATTGCCAAAAACAATTTTCCATATATCACGGAAAAGTCAGGGGCCGCAATGGTGTGGTGGTTAGACTACTCGCCTCCCACCTAGACTAACCGGGTTCAATTCCCATCGGGGTCGCTCCCGAATTTTCGCATGTGGGAATCGTCCTGGACGATGCCTCTGGTCACCGGGGGGGGGGGGGGGGAGGGGGGGGGGGTGGTTCGGAGAGCTCCCGTTTCCCTCGCCCTTACATTCCGGCGCTGCTCCATGTTCATCTCACTCGGTTCTCAAGACCGTGATGCTAGAGCCGCTCAAATCCCACACGCGAGACCGTATGTTTTGAATCACAGGCAGATTATTAACCGAACAGGAGTGTTCGACAAACAGCAAATTCAGCGTTACGGCTGTATGGCCAAAAGGGGGTACCATTCGAAGGCGTGTAAAAATCCACCGTGGGGTTACCCCTGAAAACTGACACAGAAGTTTACGTCACAGAAATCGTAGCCTTCGACCACGTGAACTTTATAATGGGGCCACTTGAGCAATGCAGATAAAACCACTTGGCTTATTTGTGGAATTGGACCTGAAGCTGTGAACCCCCGCCGTCCCGATGGACTAGTTGTTTACAACCATCGTGCTGCCAAGGTCGCCGGAAACAAGGAAGGGACTTGGCAATCATCTCCGGCGCCCGTTGAGCGCGAGGTATTTGCCGACGCCGCGTCGCGAGCCGAATGAACTATGATTAGCCGGCGATGCTTCGTCGCAGGAGTTGAAGGCTGGGAACCCCCTTCCCCCCCCCCCCTTCTCCGCCTTTTGACTGCGGCTAATGAGATCGTGCGGGTCGTAGTGAATACGGGCGAGCCCGGAGTGCGGTAAGGTGGGGCTGATTGGCACCCAGGGTGACAAACAAAGTATCGAGTCAGAGAGGAGGGGAGTTTCAGTCGAGAGGGTTCGATCGATCGATAAGTCGATCGATCGGGACGAGCGAAGTGGTTAGTTGGGGGGAGGGGGAGGAGGAAAGTGTGACGCGAACCACGGCAAGTTCGATCCCGTCACGTGCCCCTGGTCACGCGGTCAGCGTGTCTGACCCGCATACCCGCGAGGTCGCGCGTTCGATCCGCGGGCTCGTCTCTCCAGGAGATCCACGTGAGCGGCGAAGTGGCACGGTGGTAAACCGCTACCCTCTCGTTCAGGAGGACAAGGGATCGATTCCCGGTCCGGCCACCTTTTATATAGGTTCACCGTAGTTTCCTGCAATCACTTAAGTTGAATGCTGGGATGGTACCATACTACACGTCATAGCCGATTTCCTTACCCGTCCCTGCTCTTTCGAGCAACTTGCTCCATCTCTAGCGACCTCGCTGTCAACTAGACGTTAAGCCCTGCCTACCTAAATCCACAGCCACAGAGTAACAAAGTTTACAGCAGCGGAATATCCCCGCGTGCCACCTACAGAGTCTCCCCCCTCGTCCCATCAACACGGTGCGTGATCATCTTTCATTTATCTTCCAGAAACGAGCCTCCCTGACGCACGGAGAACCAATAGGAAACAATTCATAGGACGGCAGAGCCAATCAGGCAAAATACTTATCCCACAGGCATGAGCAGCCAATCAGGATGATTGCATAAGAGTAACCGCCAAGCCACGTCGCTTATTTATATCTGCCGGTTATTTGTCTGCGGGAAAGATAATTACGGCTGAGCTTGGCGGCTCTTAATATCGGGGTCTTGGTAAGGGAATCGAGCCCGGTTTTCCTTGGTGGGAAGCGAGCACTCTATCCGGTGCGCCACCGTGGCCCCTCTTACATAATACTATTCAATTTAAGGTGAGATATAAATTTTACTTCAGTTGTTAAGCATTTCCCATCTTCGCCCACAGACTGGAAAAACTTTCTGTCTCAGTAACCGGCAAGCTACAGTCTACCATCCTCTGTACAGTCGAGCCTCAGTATTTTGTGCATAGCCTGATGTTTTTGTAGTGAAGGATGTTCACGTTAAAGCGAGCACTCTAGAAATCAACTTTTGAAAAAAAAAAACCGCCGCCCGCAACTGCGTATGTATAACCATGTGTGTCACCACACAGGCTGGGGATGAACACACCCAGTTATGTTGGCAGTGAAATGTGAAAAGTAGTTCTACAAAATAACGCGGCATTGCAAGTGTCATGTTTTGATTTTTGGCTACTTAAGTTGTTTGAAGTTTATTTTATACACTTTAAAGTAATTATTGGCGTAAAGATAATGTATTTACTGTAACTCATAATTATATTGTGTCACGTGGTCGGCGCAACGGTCAAAACCAACGGCCCGTTGTTGTGGTTCCTTCATGCTTGTTGCTTGGCTTTGCTTGTGAGGAGTGGTTGCGAGGCAAGCTACAAATTTGGAATCTGGAAGTAGTTGTGTTTAAATATTTCTCATTTATTTTTCAGCTTATCTGCAATCAGCATTGTTTTATTATAGGTCGTGCAGTGTTTAATTGTGCTGTAGTGAGTTTGTGTAAAGTTCCAGCAAACTACGTACAAATATTCAGCGTCAGGAAGACGTTATAAATATCGCCGAAAGTATTTATTCTTTCATTCGTCGAGGAGAGATGAAGCCGTGCCAGGTGATCGAACGAGTTGCAGAAATGATGAAAATTTCAACTGCAACTGTCCGGAGGTAAATTTAAATGTGTTTTTATGACGTGTTTTCGTCGTTTATCCCCAGTAAAAAAAGTGAAAAAGAACAAGTATAAATCGACAGTTAGAAAGTGATATTATAAACGGAAAGTTAAATACCAATTATAAAGTAAATGAACGACAGCAGAAACGCAACATTAATATATTCATGTGAGTTTGCGAAGTACATGTTATATCCTAAGATTGGCAAATAATATTAAAAGTTATCTGTACCTATCTACCTACGCCCATCTGTTTAACCTTTCTTTCAAGTCTGTCATTATAACAAGTCCAAGTTTGGCAGTCAATAATTATACGTTAATTTTCCTTTTTTTCAAATCACTGTGTAGGTTTGTAATGTAGGCCTAACCTCAAATACATCTGTACGTATCTATTTACACCCAGCCATGTAACCTTTCTTAAATCTGTCTTGATAACAAGTGCAAATGTGCCTGTCAATAATTATACATTAATGTGACACGTTTTGAAATCATTGTGTTATTTTGTAATGTAGGCCTAATCTCAAACTTGTGTTCATGTAGTTATTGATCCCAAGTTACAGTGTTAAGTTTTACTATTGTTAACATAACATAAACGTCGCAGTTTGATGCTACACCAAAGGTGTTCCAACATATAAACTATAAAATCTTGAAGCTGGTTTTGTTAACTATAGGCCTATAGCTGTGCTTGCTGCCGAAATTCTTTCTTGATGCAAGTGCCGTAATAAGAATTAGAAAGTATTTACAATTAATTGTCCATGGTTAAATTTCGAAATGGATGTAAGACAACTGGCTACCTTTTGAGAAATATCAACGAAGATAGTATGCGTTATTGAGTAGGCACAATTGTTTGTAATATCTGCCACTTTGGCCGCAAAAATATTGTAGTTATCAAAGTTTAATGTAACTGTAAATTACACGTCATAGTCAACACCCCAGACTCCCAGAGCTCCTGTTTACACGCGAGTGCATGTTTTTTAAAGGTTAGATTACATTACGCAGTGTATGTGTTAAATTAAGTATTTCTAAAGAAGCTGTATGAGATAGCTTTCAATAAGGGCCTAGCTACAATTGACATACCAAACACATAATAAGCACATAAATACACAAAATCATAGTGGCCTGGCTACAACTGATATACCGATAATAATATTAGTTTGTTTATGTTGCTACATTTATACCGAAGAAATTTATGTATGTACATAGAGTTGGTAGTGGGTTTTTCCAAAAATAAATGTTTTCGATTGATCTAAGACATTTTTGAAATGGTAAATTATTTACTTTTCAATTTTTACTTCAAACCTTACCTAAAAGTGTTACATAACTTCCGTGGTTGTGATTATCCATAAATAAACCAAAGAAAATATCTTCCCGAGGAATGAAGTCAAAATACACACTTTCTTGATTTGTAAATAAGTTTTTCAATTGATAACATAGTATAAGTGTCGGAGTTTCTGATTGGCTGTTTATTGACGCACAGCTATAGTAACAAGGAAAGTTAAACCAAGTGCTTATGGCTATACACAGTAACTTGCCTGTAAGTATTACTTTTATAATTTGTCCTTTACATTATCATTTTGCTGTCATTTGTGGATATGTATTGGTTTTACATTAATAATAAGACATTTATTTCAGCTTTGTGTGTGCACACATGAACCATTTTTGTAAGTAGAGTAATTTTCTTTAAATACTTTTCTCATTTAAGTTTTCAGTTTTGCTGCAGTCATTGCAATGAAGGAACCACAACAATGATGAGAGTCCATGCACTTTACCTGTAAAATTGGTTTCTTGAGGTCTGTGTGGGTTTGACAAAAAGGAAATGTCGCACCCATTTGGGCCACAAGAGACACCGGAAATGTGGCCATCACCGGATCGGCATTTCACTTAGCTATAAATAATATACATTATTTTTATAATTATTTTGTATAAATGAAGGTGGTGCCAGTTACAAGCCTGGTATACCCTTCTTTTACCACTTCAATTCACAGTATAAATGTTCAGTTATTTTTGGAGGGTCTCAGAAGGCTACGATTACAGAGTAACGGTGCCAAAAAAATTATGTGTACATATACACAATTGCATTTGTTGATATGTTCATATTTTTAGTGTAAACTATTTGTTATATATATATATACGTTATAGGCCTATGTTGAAACATATTTATCTCCATTTATAAAGGTGCATATAGAACTATCCTTAAATTGTACATATACATGCACATATTTTATATATTTGTCTTTTTTGTATATTACATAGTTTATATACTCCGAGGTTTGCGCCATCACGTTAAGTTTATTAGCACCATCTACTTCTGTGCAGTGGTCTACTCTTTGCTTGGCTCAGATCCCCTCGTCTTTCCTTGCCTCCCTGCCTTCCCCTTTCCTCTTCGTGCGTCATTATTTTTTGATTAGTCATTTTTTATTTAAGTCCTTGCACGGCCTCGCTCTGTCTACTTTATATGCTTCGGACATCTGCTACGTTACGCCGCTACCTTATGCCTGCAGGATGTACGTTTTTTTCCTGATGGCTTAGTTGCACCTAACTTCAGTCAGCTGAGGCCAAACACAGCTACCATGTTTTAGAGCTGACATTTTACTTGTCACGCTACAGAGCGATGGGGCACTTAGGAAACGGGGAGTCATGGAAAACGTTAAGTTTGCGGTACAGTTTTTAAATGTTTGGTAATTTGTGTGACAAGTGATGTTGTACCTTGGATGTGAAGTAATGCTAGTCTATTTCAAAATCTGGATTTCACTGCCCCTTCAAATTATTTTTCGGCTTAACTAATGTGTGTCCTTTTTAACGTGTCGTGTTCGTCCTTGTTCACCACCAAAGTTTAGTGTTTGCTTTTTCACAGTTTCCATGACTTCATCGCTAGAGCGTTCATTTTTCAATTGTTTGTTACGTAAAGCTTTTGTCTATCGGAGCTTTGACATGACTCAAACGATTGTATATGTTACATATTTTAAATATTGTATATTTTACATGATATATAAACATATATGCGTACATATATACACATATATGCATGTATATACCTTATATATTATGTGTTATATACATCATGTATGTTACATGTTTTGTATATAATATGCGTGTTACATTTAGCAGTCCTAAAATGTAAACATCGAGTTTATTAATATGTGGCAATCACATGTCTGTCACATGGCAATGTTTGTTTACGTGTGGTGGAAGGATACATAATGGGCAAGAAAATAGAATTTTAGCAGGGCTTTCAAAAGTGCTCACTTTATCGTGAACGGACAATAACGAGTTTTAATTCAGACCCTGTAGCACAAGGCTCGGTAAGCGATTCCTTAGTTGTTTTTATTGACACAGAATATTCAAAGTTTTTCTTCTTCTTCTGTTCATAGTAGGCTTATAACCTGTTCCATCCAGAAATTAAGAGTCCTTCCATCTCTCTTTCGGTATTCCAGGCAATCTCTTTCCATCCACTGGTAAATTATCTCTTGCCACGCGCACAATTTTGTTCTATGCCATGCAGGATACGTTTTGATTCTATTGCATTCTTCATCTTTCTACCCAATCCCCTATTACTTGGATATTCAACTGTCTTCTAATCTCTTCACGTCTGATCTTGTCTCCCCTGGATTTATGTATAATTTTTCTAGAAATATTAATTTCATTTGTCTCTGACTCGTTTAGTTTTTTAGGTATCCACCCTTGTCTCAGCAGCGTAAGTCAATATTAGACGTATTACTGCTTTATAGGTTCTTGTCTTAGTATCCTTATTTAAGTACTTATTATTCTCTATGATGTCGTTCATGCAGTCCGCTATTAGTACTGCTTTATTGGCCTGATGTGCAACTTCATTTTGCAGTGATCCCCAACTTATCTCAACACCTAAGTATTTTATTGTTATCGCCTGTTCAATCATTTTTCTCTCTAGATCTAACTTACATCTTAAGGGGAATTTACTTATAGTCAATGACTTGATTTTTGTTATTAAACATTTTTATATTATACTTTTGCTAACCAAGATAGAATCTAGGTATATAATAATCTTTGCAAATTATCTTCGGAATCCGCCATCAAAGCAGCATCGTCAGCGCAAAATACAATATTAAAATCTTCATCTCTCATTCTGTATCCATCTTTAGTTCTAATATATTTTATAATTTCATTAAGTATTAAATTAAATAACAGTGAAGTTGAGGAATCACCTTGATGGACTGCTCTTCTGATTGGTATTTTCTCCGATAGTTTTCCATTTACTTGTATTCTGTTAAAATTACCATTACAAATGTCTCTAATAAGTAAAATCATTCCACTTGGTACATTATCTTCTTCTAAAATATGTAAAACATCTTTAAGCTCCAGCCTATCAAAAGCCTTTTCGAGGTCGTTAAAACATAAAAATGCAGGTTTATTGTATTCAACACCTTTTTCTATTGCCTGTGTAATTATAAAAATAGCACCTGTATAAGATCTGCCAAGCCGAAATCCTTGTTGTTCTACATGGAGACAAATTATTTCACGTAACTTTTGTTGGATTAATCTTGTTGTAATTTTCAATACAGTATTACGAATGTTTATTGGTCTATAATTTTCTGGTTTGTGTTTTTCTCCCCTTAAACACTGGAATCACGATACTAGTTTTCCAGTCATCTGGGTCTTTAGATTTTTTAAAATATTTGTTTAATTAATTTTGCTATTTCTATTAAAAGTTTTTATACGCCATATTTTATCATTTCGTTGGTTATGCCATCCTCTCCTGGAGATTTCCTATTCTTCTAAACATGATCATATTCTGTGTTATAGAGATCTGTGAGGTAATGGACCCATTTACTTTCTTCGATTTTATTTTATGTTATAAAATCTTTCACTTCCATTCGTTGATTCCTTATTGTTTTCCATATTTGCCGTTGCATACCATAAAAGCCTCTCTCTAAATTACACCTATTAGCTTCCCAATATTGTTCCTTAATGTTTGCAATCTTTGTATTAACATTATTTCTAATAACTTTGCAATTCTCAGTCATTTGCGTTTTTTGTTCTCATATACTTGAGAAATGCATTTTTCTTTTCTTTGGCCAAAGTGTTGGCCTCATCCGCAATTTTTGATGGCAGGCATTTCCTTTAATCTTCTTTGATTAGGTACTGTATACTTTTATCTTCTAGTAATTCCCTGTTAAGTTGTGTTTCAATTACTAGTTTTCCTTTTTGGTTTTTTTTTTGTGGATGAATTTCAAATTTTGCCAACACTAATCCATTATCAGATTCTACATTAGCTGAATGTAATTTTCTAACAGTCAGAACTTGAGTTGGATGAATATATTTATTTGATATTGTATAATCTATTTTTGAGCGTTGTCCTCTAGTATTTTCCCATATATATTTATATTGTGGTTTAAAATTTAAAAAACGTATTATTTATTGTAAGATTATTGTTTGTGCAGAAATTTGAGAAACTCTCCATTATCATTCAATACATTCTCATTGGACCTCTGCATAACCCCTGGTATAATATTGTTCCCTATTCTTCCATTCAAGTCTCCCATTATCATCACCTGCTCATTCATTGGTACCATATCTAATTGATCTTGACGTATTCCATTAAATGTCTGTGTCCTGTTTCGGTTTACAGTCCTCTGGTGTATATGCACTAAATAGATGTAAGATGGATTTTTTTTCTTTTCTTTTTTTTAGTGTGACCAAAGAAGGATCCAAGGATTGCATTTTTATATTTATTATGAATAAGAATCCTCACTCCCTCTTTTGTTCTCCTGTTCATATCTATACCACTATAGAAGAAAATATAATTTTCATAAGAAATTACTCCTTTACCCTTTTATTTTACTCTGAGATAGCACATGTATCCAACAAATTTTTCTTTGACCTCCATTATTATTTCCTGATCTTTATTATTCCACAATGTAACATTCCGACATCCTATTCTAATCAAATTGCGTCTCCATATTCGTTTTTTTTTTTTTTTTTTTTCGTTGACTCGCCAAGGTAGTCGTCATTAAATCAGTCCGGCTCTCTTCATATCTGGTATTTTGAGCTTGAATAAAATATACCTCAAGTGGCTTGCTAGGCCGCTGTTGGTGGGTTTTATATCCGAGTTTCCTTCTCTTAGGCCAGTTGCTTCCACCATAGTTAAAGAGCCTGGTCCGCTCTGCTAGTTTTGGTTGGCCCTTGGTATTTTATTTCCCCAGTACCCTCCATATTTACTGATATGGCGAGAGCATTCCCCTATTCTCCACCCGGGGGGGGGGGGCACCCGATGGGGGATTAGCAACCCCACATGGGATATTCAAAGTCCTTTCTGGTGAACTGTGATCCAGTGACAAAAGAAAATCAACTCTACAATATTACGAAGTCTAGCTCGCTATCAAATGTATCCAGTAATTTTGTTACTACCTAGGAATTAATAATGATAGCAGACAATAATTTATCTCGGGAAATATTTCACTGTTACCTAGTAGTTAATGTTTCCTTTTCGTTATTGTGTCTTATGCATGTACAAAGGTACTCTCCCGCTACATTGGGCCAATTAGGGTTATGACACTCTAAATCAGACTGTTTGTGATTGGTCTGCAAATAACTTGGCCGAGTAATGGAATAAAAAATTCGGTTATGAAAGGATTAACGATCTTAAGTGTTATTAAATATATGATAGCCCAAAGAAAAATTCTCGCGTTTTTCTAGTGTGTGTAATGATGATACGAACAAATATAGGCTGTTCACGGTAAAGTGAGCACTTTTGACGCCCTAGTTACGTTTTTCGTATTAGAAATTTTTATCACTCCAACAACTTCTACACTAAATATTTACATGTAAGAAATAAGCATAGTGTATTTGTTACACCGGGTTCTAAATTTAACGCCTAAAGCTACAATAAAATATATTTATTGATTACTATTCCAAATGAGAGGGCTTAAAAAGTGTTCACTTTACTGCGAATAGCATATAGCCAGCTTAAAATTTAATGTTGTGATCTGGCAATAGGATTAAAATCACAAATTTAATTTTTTTTTTCTCTTACTAAACCCATGTTTTTCCCGCCAAGCTATATAAGAATTTGAGTCAGTGGTAAACATTTTTAGAGCTCGAATGAACAAATAGCATGAAGCCATTATAACGAGTCTCTCTGGTTGTCATACGGGTCATATTGTAAACAGCTGCGCATCTTTTTATTTTTATAAGACTAAGGAATGTTTCAAAAGTAAATATTTTTGAGGGCAGAAGTGAAAGTTAATGTTTCTTTACTTATTAATAACTGTGTTCGTTGAAAAGTGTTATAGTTCGAGACTTGAAAAAAAAAAATCGCGTTATTAAGTGGGACCCGTTAAACTTGAAACACGTGTATCTTTGCTACACGCTTGCCATTGTACCACACTTCATGTGACACGACCTGGGTAACTCTGCACCAATAAATACACACTTCACAATTGTGTGTCCCAATCACGTGGAGTTCAGTCGAATAGGGAGGGACTTCACATCTATGCAGCAGCCAATGGAGAAACGACGCTGTCTCTTTTACGTGCAGCGCTGTGAAATTTAGTCTGATGTAAAATAATAACGTTAATTTTGCAGGTCCCTGGTCACAGTCATAAAAAAAATAGCTGAATTTATCCCTCTGTTTACAATATATATATAGTCTATTCGCGGCTTCTTCACGCTTTTCGAATCAAACCTTAGAAAAACCACCCCATGTATTACGTTTTTAGTTATTTCCTAAATATCGCATGTATCACAAGCGTTATATACTTCTGTTGACATAAAAGTAACTTATTTTTCGGTAAATTTAAGTTTTACCAATGTTTTATTTATAAAATATATATATATATATCATTTATAGTAAATATGAATAAATACAGTGAGAAAACATGTGTGTTGGTAGCGGCTAATATGAAATAGTTCTCATGCAAAATATTATTACAGCTGAGAGGAAGCACGAATTCGGTGCGTTGTCCTCTGGCGTAATTTTCTAGTAATAGTTCAGCTTTGGTTGCATATAGCGGAGGAATATCCTGGAAGTAGAACTTTAGCAGGGCTTCATGAAAGTGTGAAGAGACCGTGAATGGATTGTATTCTTCTGTTAAAAAGTGTTTTAAACCATAGTAACAATGCTGTATTCTCACCGAACAGAACTCTGCATTCAAAACCTGTATTCGCCGCTTGAATATCCAAGGGGAAAGAAACACACGCGAAGATCGTATACGCTATTTTCCAACCGCAGTCTCAATGCTTCCTTAAGACCAGATGTGGCCTTGAGGCGTCTGATATAGTTTACTAGGGCTTCCCCCTTAAGAATGGGATGGAGCTGCACGTCCAGGCTCAAGAAGCGAGGAAGCAACACGGCCGACACTAACACGCACTTCTAGCGCATCATCGCCCGTGCGCGCAAGGCGTGCAGCATTTCCTTCGTGACGCTGTACTGTGCAAATTAGATCTGTTACAGTGGGGTTGTATTACACGTGATGAAAGACCACATATTAAACTATATCTTCGTGCTTTTCTCTTGCCGCTTACGGAAGCTGCATACGCAAGCTTTAGAAATTCGATATTTGACCATTTTCACGAATTTTTTCTCCAAGCATACACTTAATATGACAAAAGTGAAGAAGAATATATGGCCATAAATAATAGTTTTTTTTTATCTTTTATGACAAAAATTTGTCTTTGCTGAGTTCTTATTTACTGAAATACGTGCATTCGCGCAAACAACTATTTCATACTAAAATATTTCAGTACATCCTCATTTTAAGGATGAAAAGTGGTCCTGTCAAGAACTATACATTGTAAACGTATGATTTCTCGCTTATGTAGAGGACCGCAAGTTTTACTCTGCTGCTCAATTATATGGCGAAATTTTGGGAGATCTACGCTTTAAGATCACATAGCTGTTTTTCCTCTGATAATAATTAGCCTGATTTATCCCCTTTCCTTCGACGTAAATTTTAGGTTCAAATGTTGCAAACGAAGAAATGTCTGGCCTGACATATACTTGCAAATGCTAAACAATTGTGAGCGATATGGGACCTGTGGGATATTTTTGTTCGTAATAAAAGTACTAGCCAATGAGAAAATGTTGGCTTGCGAAAAGTTGCCAAAAACCAAACTCTTGAAGTCATTAGCTGTTTTGGTGCTGGTTTATGGACGTGAAAATAGTGGTCGACAGTTTATTAATACGCATGATGCCGTAATTTAATTTTATTCTTCGCGGTAGTGGAAGCAGTTTAAACGCGAAAAGGCGCAATTGTATAACTACGCGAGTGGAAATTATTTAAAATATATACTGTAAACCAGTGGTAGTTTAGTTGTGTGTCTTGACTTGCAACGAGCTTCATAACTTTGTAAAGTGGTTAGAACTAGTCATTATCATTAAACATTGCAAACTTTAAATAACTTTTATTGAATTGTGAAACATAGATGCTGTACCCAACGCACAGTAGTCAACTTAAAATTTTGCAGGGTAGTTTATGTGTAAAGTCAAAATTATTATTTTTTATCACTTAATCACTATCAGTGACATATGAAATAACTTTTTAATTTACTCATACTGTTTTACCAGGGTAAAATCTGAACAGAAATCTGTAGAAATATCGCACTAAAAAGAGAGTTCGAAAAGATGCATCACGAAGTTCTTTCTTTTACGCCACCACTGGTGAAACTGGACTCGAAAATTAAACTTGGATCGAAAGACAAAATTACAGTATGGTATGCTAAATAGCCAATGTAGTTTATCTTAGATAAGCCTGCCCTGACAATAAAGTTAAGCATTGGCATAATCAAATCAACATTTGTTCCAATAACCTGAACATGAAGTGTCTATATTATTACAAAAAACCTTCCATCTTGCAAATTGGAAGCTGATAGTATAATCATTCGAGTAGTAGTGACTTTAGAACATTTTATTTATAAAACTAAGCTGTGATGTAATTATGGAAATAAAGACAAGACGATAACCCCTGGATCATCAAAATATTTAAGCGTTCCTCAATAAGGAAATACATATTTCAGGCGAGAAAAAAAAATATATTTTTAATCATGTAACCAAGCCCATTCCGTCTTCTGTTGCAGTAGCGCATAATGGAATTGCAAAAGGACATGTGTCTAAAATATGCGAATATTAGGCAATATTATAATAGTCGAAATATGAGAGAGTGTATGATATGACGAAGACGAAGATAATGGAATGAACACGTTTGAATAATGTCAACAAGTCGGTTAGTCGTATTATCCAATGTAATAAAAATGGTTAGGAAGGCCGTGACAAAACGCAAGGGTAGTTAATCCAACGATGCAGAATGTACGCAGTTACTGGTACTGCATAGTTGTATTTTAATACACATTAGCTGATATGATTGGGTGGCTTTAATTATTACGCGTATTAGGTGCCTAGCTGCGAGTGACAGACCTCCAGTATCAGAGTAATCTGAGTTGGATTGGCCCGGTCAAGTAACAAAAATATTTTATCGTAAAGGCACGTGACCATTAACAAAAGAAAATTGAGGAGCTTTCGTAGAATATTGTGATCTAGCTTGCGTGGAACTCTATTCGCGATAATCATGTGTCTCTAACAACAAAATAAGTTTTTTTTTACTATAACCATTAGCGATAATAATATTTTTTTCAGAACTTAAATCTTGTTTATTTTTTAACATCCAGATTTTCTTTCACAAAAAAAAAAAATTAAATCGTGTAACATTGCCTGTAACCCAGAAAATAAAAAAAATATATATTTGTGCTCACAAAAGCAAAATATGCGAAACTATCTGGCACAAAAAAAAAATGATTTCTTAAGGTACTTACTACAAAAAATATTAGTGTACTTTAATTTTTATTAAAATTTGGTTTGATATTTGTTTGGCACCTATCGATTTAAAAGCCTGCACAATGGTATGTATTGCAGCCTGTATCGGTGGATTTATTTTAAGTTAGCACTTGATTAACATCATTCTTCGAAAATATTTACTAAAAACCACTGTAATCATTTTAATACCAGGCATATATACTGAACCTCCAGTGACTCTTGAAACGGGTGGAATAACCACAAATGGTGACTTATACGATATTGTCAATGTATTTTTATGATCTCGGTAACATCACTAAGGTTTTGTAATTATTCAGACATGTGTTTCAGTTTCAAAATAAAAAATTGTTTACTTTTTGTGTTTCCGCTATTGGTTTTTAGCTAGTACCTGCCGAGAAGTAGCTGAGTGTTATTGCTTGCAAGCTATCTTTGAGGCGGCAATAGCTAAACGGTTTTTCATGCAATACTAACATAATAAAATGTACGAAGTAATGCTCTACTTGTGAGCCATAATATATAGAATCTGCACTTCTAGCTATTGCCAAGATAAACTCCATGGATTCACGATAGCAGGTTCTAATTCTAGCCTAATATCTGTAATCACTTTGCTTACTACATTCACCTGCTATCCAAGAAAAATAAGAGCCAGAGTACTCAAAACTTTAGTACGTATTTGATTGAAACAGCAGCCCGCTTAGAGAGAGGTTCTGGGTTCGTTTCTTGAGTAAAACGAGAATTTGTTGCCGAATTTAGACCTACAAAAAAGTGTTTTTTTTTATTCTTTACCAGCTTCCCGTATAAATTTAAGGCATAAAAGAAAGGTGTAAAATGTTTTCGATAAAAAAAATCATTATTATATAGTTTTCGTCTACTTTCCCAGTTATACACACAATACTTGATGTGCTGTAATTTCTAGCAAGTAAAAAAAATCAAGTTCCATGGCTTTCTGCGTAATCGTCAGTCAGAAACTAATTTATTTTTGTCTTGTAACTAATTGATAATTAAAACCAATATAAATGAGAAAAATAGGTTTGAAATTTAAAAAAAATTAATTTGGCTTTCTCAAGATATCTAAATAATCGCACAGCGGAAAAATTTTTGCAATTTTTTAAAAAACTGTTCTACATTAATATTCGTAAATGTGTTTTATTCGTAACTTTTCCCCAAGTTTTATGAAGAAAGTTTTGGAAAATTTTCGAAAAAAAATATTTGCCCTGAATTCGGAAAATGCCTCTCAGTTTTTGTTGTCTCACTATTCTTATTTATTTGGTTTATCTTATTTGCGTATTCCGAAAAAAATCCTTTTCAGATTTCAACATCTGATTATGCTGTAACAGTGGAATATCATATTTATTTTCTGGAAATAGCGTCGCATATAGATTTCACATGTTGAATTTTTTTTGTCAGGAATATGAAAATCCATTCTATGTTAACGAAGTTGTTTTTATTTTTATGTATGGGATATACCAAAATAAATATTATTGTAGCCTCTGGTGTGGTCAGAAATCGGCCCCAGCGCTGCAGGAGGAGTGAAAGATGGGTTTCCGAGATGAACGTCTAAAACAAAACTACTTAAGATATTTAAACATCGACTCTGGATGCTTCGTCTTCCTTGGTATTTATTTTACCCCGGGCTGTCGTGTTGTGTCCCACCCCAGTCGGGCAACATCCCAAGAGACGCAACCTCCCCTCCTCTGTGTCCGCCTCCCCCCTCAGTGGCGTCTAACCCCCTCCCCACACACCCCATCAATCCCAAGCCCTCCCACGGGTGGCATTGCTCCCTAATTGCAGGCTTGCGGGATCCAGTGAGAGGGTGGGGATGGATGCCCGGCTTCTCCCAGCATCCAGGCGCCTATAGGCTATTCGCAGTTTCTTCACACTTTATGGCTCAAACCTTTGAAAAAAACACCCCATGTAAGGCGTATTTGGTCGCTTCCTAGATATGCCGTGCATCGCAAGCGTTATATACATTAAAACATAACAATACCTAAAATTCAGTTAAATTGAACTTTCAATTATATTTAATTTTTAAATTACAATACTTCATTTATAAACGATATGAATACTTATAGAGAGAAAATACGTGCGTTGGTGATGCCTAGCAAGGAATTGTTCTTATGCAAAATATTGTTACACTAAGTGTGCACTAACGGTGCGTTAGCCTCTGATGAAATTTTTCTAAGCTTTGTTTGCATGAGGCGGAGAGATATTCTGAAAGTATAACTTGAGTAGGCCTCCAGAGAAGTTGGAAGTAATACTAAATTGACTATATATGTTGGCCACGGTTATCTGAGCATTTTTAATTGTGCCTTCCAGAAATATCACTGCCACTTCCGGCACATATTTTAATGAGCTCACTGGTTGGCCAGCGCCCTGTAAAGTTGATAATGGAGGAAGGAAAGTAGTTACATATATTAATATATAATTAAAATTGTGCAGGTAAACATCTATGAATACCAAAATTGTTTCTTTAGATTTTTTATGTATATAAGTGTTTGAATAAGCAAATTCGAAATATTTTGCGATTGTAATAATTTCTCAAATTCTCTTGACCGACACATGTATAAAGTGAACAGGCTCTTTGCAATGTTAAATTTACATATGGTGGAAGAATACACAATGTGTACAGAAGTAAATCTTACGCAGGGCTTTCAAAAGGGCTCGCTTTGCCGTGAACGACCTTTACCGACGTAGCGCCGCGGAGGTGTAGTGGTTAGACTACTCACCTTGGCGAACCGGGTTCGATTCCCGTTGGGGCTACTCCCAGACTTCCGCACGTGGGAATCGTGCCGGACGATGCCGCTAGTCGGCGAGTTTTCTCGGGGGTCACCCGTTTTCCCCCGCCCCCTTCATTCCGGCGCCGCTCCATACTTACCTCACTTCACCTGCTTCGGTTCTCAAGACCTCGCTGTTAAAGTTCATTCACGACTACTTCAAACTTCCCAGAAGCCCTGCTTAAGATGGTTTCACAATACAGCGATGCGTTGCGACGAGCTATACTTGCTTTTTCACCATCGAGCGATGATCTGCTGTATATTTCAAGGGTGAAATTTACATTTTCATACCTCGCGAATGTAGCAAAAGCCACGCGATAAACATCGCCAGTATGTTTTAAGTGGGTAGAAAATAAGTAAGGTAGAATGGATGCGCTGTGAGATGAGAAATAGCGAGAACGAGAGACGTAATAAGGCGTAGCAGAGTTATTTGTTTTGTTAGTAAACAATTTCATGACATTGTGCACATGTATAAGAAGCCTTGTATTCTATTTTGTACATCCATGCAACAACAAGAAAAATGCAAATACAAAGACGGCGCGGCGGCGTAAAAACAATCGTCGTTTTCAAAATTTAGACAAATATATGTTGCTGCGACGGAATCTGCTTCCTCCTGATTGGCTACAGCTCATCGCAACGCATCGCATCGCAACGCATCGGTGTATTGTGGAACCAGCTGAAAGTTCTACTTCCAGGATATTCTTCCTCTTCATCCAAACAAAGCTTAACCAAGTGTAGAAAATTATACCAAAGGGAGAATGTACCCCATTGGTGAACAGTACTATTTTTATTTGTACTGTTTATAAATAAAATATAAGTAAATGTTTGTTTTAACCAAATAAAATATATATTTATGTTAACAGAGGTAAAAACCGTTTTTGACATACGACAAACCAAACACGTCATTCATGGGGTGCTTTTTCAAAGGTCAGATTCAAAAAGTGTGGAGAAACCGCGAACATACTACAAGAGCTCACTGACTCACCTACTTTACCGACGTGGTCGTGAAGTGGCCGACACACTCCCCCTACCCACTGGACCCCCTCTCCACACCCTCGCAAGCTCGCCCATGAAGTTATCGACCGCGATAAAAGTGTGGAGAAACCGCGAACATACTACAAGAGCTCACTGACTCACCTACTTTACCGACGTGGTCGTGAAGTGGCCGACACACTCCCCTACCCACTGGACCCCCTCTCCACACCCTCGCAAGCTCACCCCTGAAGTTATCGACCGCGATAAAAGTGTGGAGAAACCGCGAACATACTACAAGAGCTCACTGACTCACCTACTTTACCGACGTGGTCGTGAAGTGGCCGACACACTCCCCCTACCCACTGGACCCCCTCTCCACACCCTCGCAAGCTCACCCCTGAAGTTATCGACCGCGATAAAAGTGTGGAGAAACCGCGAACATACTACAAGAGCTCACTGACTCACCTACTTTACCGACGTGGTCGTGAAGTGGCCGACACACTCCCCCTAACCACTGGACCCCCTCTCCACACCCTCGCAAGCTCACCCCTGAAGTTATCGACCGCGATAAGAGGCTACGCGTGCATCAATATATATGTACCCGCCGTTCTTCCCACTGCGGGGAATCCCGTGTAGTTTCCACCGTAAATCAGTTCCCTCTCGGTAACCTGGGCGTAGATTACATTGTTATCACGTGTGCAGCTTTCACAATGTGATTTTATTATGAGTCTTTCCATCTCCATCTTTGACGGAGGGGAGACTGTGTTTTTCGAGAAGCCAACTGCGCTCGGATTTTATTTGTCCCCTGTCGAAATGTTTCGGACGTGGAAAATAAGTTGTAGGTTAGGAGAATGCTTTGGTATGTTCTGAGACAACGGGACTTGGGACAGGCGCCCAGGCGCCGGCCGGCTGCCATGTTGTGACGTCCCCTGACGGCCATATTAGTAGCCAGTCCCAATTCTCGTAGATATTTAACCTTTGGCCCTTGACCCATGGCATTTGACCCCAAAAATCCAAGAAAATTCTCGTTTCCCTTTAAATGTCCCTTTTTTTCCCTAAAAATTCCAAAACATCGCAATAAATTCATAAAATTCAGCATATTATGTTAATGACTAATACCACCACATTGGTTGCAGGTGACCTTGACTTTGACCCCGTGATCTTGAATGACCTTGAAAATAAAACTAGAGAAAATAATTCATAAAAGTCAGCAAGCATATTATGTTACTGACGACTATCGCCATAATGGATGTAGGTGACCTTGACCCTGTGATCTTTAATTACCGGAGGTCCCCCTGGCACCACGCCTAGCAAACGACTGACTCCCTCACTCCCACTTCCCTCGCCTATACTCATTCTATAGAATGCCACCATATTGGTTTTATCGCTTGTCATTTGTTTATACATTGCTGGAGTTTCTCTCTCGCGTGCGTTCGACTGCCATATTGGTTGTAATAACGAATCCAGCTCAATGTCCACTGAAGTACAGCATGCGTAAATTTTTTTTATATTTGAAACACCTGAAACCATACATTTAACACTTTGTAGACTACGCTCGAGTGTAGCTCGAGCAAAGTTAATTGGGAAATTTTTTTTGTCGTTCAGAACAAAATTAGCATGGACGTGCGTCTTTGTTTGGCTAGCGTTTAATTAACATTACCTCACAAGAACACAACACTGCAGTAAGAATGATATCACTAACGATATTATCTATTTTATAGCGACTCAAAGGGACATGGTTGATTGTAAATCCTTTTGTAAGATAAAGGACTTTTGATTTGGTCAATATCAGCTCGCCTCTCCACTGGTTGATGACCGGCCAATAATAAACGCTGTAAAGTACAGTGTAGTGTACGGTGTGGTATGGATCAGTAGGACGATGGTGAGTTCTAACAGAGGCACCAACGGAGCCGGTGTTCTTGCAGTACTCGATATAGGTGACTCACTTCTAATTATCCGTAAGTGCCAGTAAATGTGTGCAGACCTCAATGTGTTAAGGTGAAAGGGTCAATGACCTCACCTCGTACATCGTAGTGGTAGTCGCTGAGTATGTTTGGTCATTCCGTATTATGCCTATCTGACGTTAGAAGTTGGTAGGTTACAACCCGACCACTCCTTTAGAAGAATTTTCCGTCAAATAATGGGAAAGCAGTGGTAAAAATTTATCCACAAATCGTCAAATAATTTAATTTTTTTTTCTCGTTATGGGGATTTCTGTAAATGTTGCACAAATTTCAGTGACTTTATGGAAGTTTTCCGGAAATTTACCCCTTTTTTTCTCTGTTTTTCCGGCTAATGAGCACGAATTTCAAAATAAAATGGCAAATTATTTACGTATAGTTGACTGATTGAACTGAACCACCTTATAAAGGAAATTTCGTTTTAGCAAAACATGGATGGTGTTTCAAATGAAAACTAAAGCGTTTCTTTCGCGCGAATTATATTTTATTTGATTCCCAATTTCGTTACGGAATTTGAAAGTCATAATAACTGTATTTTTGTTTTAGACACTCTTTTTCTTTTAAAACAGACACTGCCTACTGGTATATAAGTGGATATAGAAACAGTGTGATAATATCGAACTTGGTTGATTAATTACAGTTATCAATTATCCAGTGTAATGAATGTTTCGGAATAGAACTGGGCAACAATAAAACTAATAAACAGAGGCCTGCAATTTTAGTGTTGTTATTTCACAGCGAGTTGGATGTTCACAAGCCCTGATTCAATTGGTTTCAGTAATCAATAAGAAGTCGTTCGCGCGTGCTACAGAGTTACGGAAGATTGGACACACAATCGTCGAGGCATTATTATTGGTCCGAGATTCTTTAGAAGTGTGCCAAACGGATTGTCGGACAATTGCAGAAGTCATCCTCGTTAGGAAATCTTGAAGTTTAATATAATGCCAAGTAAAACGCGAATTTTGAAAGCTTCGCGCCTCTATACATACTTTATTTATGCGTGTTAAAACTGTAGTCATGGAAAGGAAAATAAACAAAAGGAAATATATTACAAAGAGCTGAAAAAAAAAGTAGGGATACTAAACTGGTTTGAAAATTCGCTACAGACATCACGGAGAAATATAATGCAAGATGTAGCATTAAAAACTAGTACCAAGTCATGTTTTTTTTAAAATAATGGGCCTATATGAATATCTATAAAGAACTATTATCCAGTGAGGTGTGTTTGACTCTTGCCACAAGAAATGCTACCGTGCAGCGGTACAAAACCAGGAAAGAGCACGGAATTTGACATCTGTCCCTATTTCACCTTCAAACCATCTGTGAGGTAGGGTGCGTCCCCTTTCCTTCCATGGACCACAAGATTCTTGAGCACAAAATATTAATAATGATTCGTGCCCGAATAGTCGGTGGCAAGCTCACGTAACTCTTAATAGAACTCAAATTTCGTGACTCGAGTTGTAGTACTTAGCATTCACACACCGCGCCTGTGTAATAAAGGAGAAAATAAAGAGAAATGATCCAGTTTGTATCTTAAGATTGCGATGCATATGATAAGTTTGTGCCAAACCTTTTCGATTTTTATAAATCACACCCGATGTCAATCAAGTAAATTAATTTATTATTGTTCGCAGTTTTAATGGATCACACAAATAACGTAAGCCGAATTATTTACAGAAATACTGAATTAAAGGAGTTCGAAATGACTGTCATAGATATCTGTTTAGGGGAAGAAAATGTTACAGCGTTTAACGGCAGTCAAATACCAAACAAATGAGTAAGTTTCCTTGAATTCAATCATTTGAAAACACAAATGTTTTTCTATGTATGATTGAAGATATATTTAATTTTACTTAAGAAGAATTATTTAATGTATATTATCTTGTTTTTGTCAGTGTGCTTTTGATTACAAGCAATAGGTTTAGAATTATGCAAAACTGAAAATATGTAATTTTTCATTTACCTGAAATTGCTTCACTTGTGAAGTTTTCAAGTTTACAACGTAACGTGCACAAGAAGTGATTGACACAAATATAAAATTATAATTTTTTCTCCGTGTGATTAAAGAAGTAATTGATTTCATTTGAAAAAAATTATTGATTTATACTATCTCTTGCTGCAAGTGTGTTCGAATGGGAGACTCAAAAAAGTAGCTTTAATGTTTTTGTAAATAATTATATGAAAACTGAAAATATAATTTTTTTTTACCGGAAATGATGTTGCATTTTAGTTATCGAATGCACATAATCATATATACTGTTACTATAGGCAGTTCACTTTAAACTGAGCACTTTTGAAAGCCCTGCTTGAGAGGCACTTGTATGCACATTATCATATTCTTCCACCACATGTGACATCAACATTGCCATGGGCCTGATCACGTTATTCATGCGCCGGTCATATGAAACTGGGAAATAATTATAAAAGCAAACATTTCAAAAATTAGTTTGTTTTTACACGTATATGCACTAAAAAAATAAAGCAAAAGATATAATTTGACTATTCACAATTTTTTTTTCTCTGGCACTTTTAATTAAACGTTGAGATACGGAACTACTTTCCGTCTGGAGTTACCACCTTCACTGGATGCATGCCGATCAGTGTACCAGATAATATATATGCAGGTATGGGGCCCAGTGACATTTTTCAAAGGTTGATTTCAAAAGTGTTTAATTAACCAAAAACAGCATATAAAGGTTGGATATATTTTAACACTCACACTGACTGGCATGCGCTCTCTAAACTTGGTAACGATGGAGAGAAAGTAGTTCCATTGCTTAGCGCTGAATAAGAAGTGTTAGAAAAACATTTGAGAATAATGAAATTACTATTTACTTCATACATTTTTAATGCATGTATCTACTTTTTTTTCTTCTAATAACTACACAATTTTACTTGAACGACGCATGAATAACAGGGCCAGGCCCATCGCAATGTTAATTTGACATACGTCTAAAGAATACGAAATGTGCATACAGGTAGATCCTTAGCAGGACTTTCGAACGTGCTCACTTTACCGTGAACAGCCTTTACTCGTACTTAGCCCATGGCGTAGAGGGGAAATATCGCCTCGGGGATATCGAACCTTCATGTATCTGCTACAAAGCGAGCATGATGACCACTATATCACTAAGCTGACCCGAGGCTTCGGGTGATGCATGCGAGTAATCGCGGTGGATGGTACGAGATAATTACCTGTCTGTGGTACAGCTGCTTGTCACTCAATGTGAGGGATTGAGAAGGATCATCGTGTCGTCGGCCAGTTCCAGGGAAACTGTATTTTTCTTCACCGGTAACTACCAGTCTTCAGAGATTCTGAACGAAAATAAAATAGTTTTTTTTTTTTTTGGTCCTATGGTTTCTTCAAATAATTAAGACATTTCTCCTGTAGCTCCCTTTTGCCAGCTGGTGATTCCGGGTATATTTTCTTTTCTCAGGATCGGTGGGCTATCTTGGATTTTCACCAAGAGAAAACGAAAGCTAGAAGACCGTTGAGACTGAAATATTTCGTGGCCTAGGTGTCTGGTATCTCAGACCTCTCATCCCTCCTTGCCAAAAAGCGAGCGTCATGTATAGAGACGTGAAAATTCGCGTTATTTTCTTTCAGCGGACTAAACTACAAGACTCTACTTGCTCATTTGACGTCTGCTATTGGTAGGGACACCCGAAATTCGTGAAAAGATTTCCGCACAGGCTAGATTTCAATACCCTACAGGTATATAAACGATTTTCTTTTGCTTACTGGCGGTGTGTCTTTGTGGGAAGATCTTGTCCTACTTAACCGGCCAATCAGGGTTACGTAACTTCACTACTGTGCGTCTTTGATTCGCAGGTAGATACCTATAGACGCGCAACACGGTAACCATCCAATCACAAAAGTGAATCTGAGATAAAGAGTTATGAGATACAACTGGTCCTGAAATCTTTTCGCGAAATTCGGGTGTCCCTAGCTACTGGCTAACAGTTTGTGATGCCCTCTCTGAAAGACAGTTCAGCCAATAACACAAGTCGAGCTGTAAGCTGACCAGTCTACTATAAAGCGGTCTCGCAGAGAAACTAATTTTTATAAAGCAAAGCAGCTGAGAAACACGCGGGTTGCTCTCAAATATCTATGGAGACGTGAAGTTTTGTTGGTCGCAAAATAATAACGCGGATTATTGCACATCTCTAGTCATGAGCTCTTTGCATGCTGCTGTGTGTTTGCACTTGGTTGTATATAATTATAGACTGTTCACGGTAAAGTGAGCATTTTTGAGTGTGGCGATTTGAATATTGTCACTAGAAGTGGTTATGTTTTAATTTCCATCGGTAACTCTGAGTAACCATAATGGTTAATCTTTTGTGTCGGTGTTTGCCTACACATACAGGACGAGGTCCTTGTCTCAACTGCTTCCTGAATGTAGGTGTTTTAAGTTGGAAAACAGCTGAGAGCTCCCCAATGATGCCAAAAAAGGGGCTTGGGTTGGTTCGAGTGAAAATATTTGGAAATTATTCGTTGCCTTGGTTTTTATATCAAATTATAAACATTTGCATAGTTTTTCCCAAAAACTTTACAATCAATAAATGTTATATAAGAATATAGATTTCCCACTGATTACATTTAGTATAGAAATGTATCAAAAATAATTCTGTTTAAAACTTCCCCCAAAATGTACATTTTTACTAGATTAAATCTCTTTCCAGCTCTATGCAGGTTACATATAATTATTTTGCTTTAAACCATACTCAATTAAAATGGCAGCAAGCCTCCCTTCCCCCTTTTAAAAAGTTGATGGAACAGCAGTTCCTGCCCAAGTGAAAACCCTGTGCTGTCTCCCCGAATCTGGGCGAGACACCTGTATTTATATTTTATTTGAAATCATCTAGAACATTACAAAATGATCTTCACTCCGTCGATATACAGAAGTCCTGGAAGGGCTCCCTGGTGGTACGTGACTGGTTGGCTGGCGTAACGTGGTCAAGGTGACATACGAGGGAGGGGAAGGCAGTCATAATTTCGTGGGCGGCAGGAGTCCCGCGGCGCCCATACTTGCAGACCAGCAGGCCCGCCCAGCGGACGTGAGGCGTGGAGCTCGTCAAACACACGCCCCCGTCGCATCGAAGGTAAGCCGTCCTAAACGGCCAACATTTTCTCAACTTCATATGGCACCGTCGGTTTAACTTTCGTTCGATGTGCAGGAATAGCCGTCACACTTTTAGTAACCAGTTTTTATCTGGATAGCTTTGGTTTACCGTTTGTAGCTTTTGGTAACCGTAGTTGTTACATATTCGTCACTATATTGTAGTGCGGTTATTTTTATAGAAAAGGCCGGCCTTATTCTTAGTTTATCTGTATTTATGATTGTATGTTTGCGTATCACGTATGTATTTTTAATATGAAAATATTATATAATTATGGTGAGATAAACTTTTGGTTTATTGTTTGCAAACAAAATATGTACGATTAGTGTGGAGGATCGCCGTTAGGCTTCGCTCCTAGCGGGCGCGCGACGTCACCTGACCGGCTGCGCGGGTGTAGCGCCAGCCAGTGTGCGATAGGTAGGGATAGGAAAATTTCGCGAGTTCAATAACCTGTAGGTTAGGCTCCACAATCCTGTGTATACTCGAGACGCAGATGTATTTTCATTGGCTGCTTCCCCAGAGAGTAGCCAGTGTTACCTCACATCTGGAAGTATGGGATTCGCTACTGGATTCACTGCAAGTCTGCTATTGGCTCAGAGTCGTTCAGGGCGTGTCTAAACAAACTGTGGTCCAATTGCAAAATCGACTTCAATTGTACACATGTTTGACGTCTATCTTGTCCTGAAATGAATTTGCGAAATGTTCCTGTCTCTAGCAATATGGCAGTCAGCTGTGAGTCGAGTGGCAGGAGAGTTGCGGGCTGGACGCTGAGCGGGATACTTGTGAAAAGTAAAATGCAGACAGTTCCGACTGACGTAAAGTTCCTTTTTTTTTTTTTTTTAGAAATATAATGAGAACTAAATACGACTACTTAAATTACGCGAATATACACGCTGGTCGTGTGAGAAACAATTATATTTAGGAGGTGTGCATGGGGCTCACCCAGTGCCTAAGAATGTTTAATTACGAGTCCGTAATTATGCCCGAGCTTTATTCGAACGTCAGCGCTGAATATCTGTCGCTGGGCAAGGCGACCGTGCACAGTAGTATGGCTGGCGAGATCCGAGACACATTCGACGGCAACTGAAATTCACCGAGTCTGTTCCCGAGGCGTCGCATCGGGGAGTTCTCTGTATGTAAGGCTAGCGCTGGCTTGCTCGCCGTCTTGTTCCTGTGTGCACGTGTTGACGTGCTTCTGCATAAGGTATGTCCACGACGTCCTTTTGGCGACGGGGTTTGCTGAAACCAGTTCTTATATTGCCATCGGATGTCGTCGTACTCTGTAAGGGATGATGATCCCGCTACGAGCGAAGACCCGCACGATTCCTAATGAAATATACTGTCATCAAGTGATAGGCCAAGATATGTTAAATTGTATTCATGCTGTCAGAAATGCAAATTAACTGATGTTTAGTGATTTTGATGGTTCTGTGTGTGCGAGCAAATGGAGCACATTTTTAATGGCATGAATTTTCCTGAATTTAATTATAAGAGGTATAAAATATTATTTTTAGACGGTCCATAAATTTTAATATCCTTTTTATAATAACTGTGAAAAGGAGCGTAATGTTGATGGAGACAGTGTATCGACCAACTTATTATTAAACGTATGAAAATCACTGAAGACGGTCCTAAGAGAACATTCTTTCTTAACCACCTTAAAGAACTGCTAACTGAATGATATGGAATAGTAATTGCGCAAATGTACTAAATGAAGTGTAGTAACAGTATGTATCTATGGGATGCGGTATATGGGAAACTATAAGACGAGATTGCTTTCCACCCCATCGGAGATACTGTACACGTGTTTTGTAATTAAGGATGCGAGTGAGGCATGATTGAAACTCCTGACGCCACCGAGGGGCGGAAAGCGTCCCATAAGGACCTAGTTACATTTTAGTTTCAGACATTTTTTATTCTTTAATCACCTTTTTAAATAAATATTACAATGTAAGTAATAATCACAGAGTGTATATTCCACTGCACGCTGAAGTTAACATCTAAGGTTAAAATTATATATATATAATTCCAAATGAAAGGGCTTTCAAAAGTGCTCGCTTTACCGTGAATAACCCATATACATCTTTCATTGCATATTTGTTAATGCCTCGGATAACGTCCAGATGTGTCTTAACAAAAAAATTCAAATACCAGCATAAGTGTATGGGATGTTCACGGTGAACCGAACACTTTTGAAAGCTCTGCATAAGATATACTTGTATGCGAATAGTGTATTCTTCCGGCATATGAAAAATTAACTTTCACATGGACCTCATATATTTTCTAATTCTTACAATTTTATGCACTGGAAACCAGAGAAAGAAAAATAAATTGTTTCATTATTCACAAATGTTGACCAAGAACAATTTTAATACAACGCCAAGACTTTGAACTAATTATTCCCTCCATCGTTATCAACTCATCTGGGAGAGCTTGCCAGACGGAGCGCACGCAAAAATACAGCGTGTATCTAAATTTGACCGACACACTTTTGCTTCAGTTTGATCACGAAAAAATAAGTTGAAAACATACATTACGACCTATGGTCTAAAGTGAATACTAAGGGCGGCACCCATCTTTGACGTTGGACCTGGAACACTTGTTTGTTGCAAATATTGGAGATAATATTTAAGATGGAACACCGATTGTCCGGATAATGATTAGTTGAACAAAGATCTTCAAACACCACAACACTTGTCGCTGTAATCAAATTATTTCATGTAAATAATCACTGTTACTACCCCTACTTCGAACTAACGTCCATGCCGCGGTAGCATATTCGGGGTTTAAAGGATGGATTATTATCCCCCCATGTCACAATTAACAAAAAATGTCGCCTTGTGTAAATACTCTAAACATCATCGTTTTCCAGTAATTCGTGTTTTACTTTCAAAATAACATTTACCAATACCTGGCAGGTGGGGCATGTACAACACCCGATAACACACTTTTTCGGCTATTAAGGGTAGGGGAATATTACAGAGAGATGTACATTACAGTGGTAAACTCTTTATTCTGCTGGAACTTAAAAATTGCGTACCTCCCTTAGAATTAAATTTAGGTACCACGTGTCGTATATGTGACTTCAAAAGTGCCCAAACAACGTTGTAGCATGGTAGGAAAAATTATTAGTGCTACAGTTATTACCAGAAAAATTGCAAGAATCCGAAACAACTTGGTAGCAAATGTTTACATTATAGCTAAGTGACTTTGCACAGGACAATCGATCCATTCTGGTGCACCGAGAAAAATCAGTAGAGAAATTACAGTAAAATAGTGCCGGAATCTGTTTCCAAGATATAAGCAACTATGCTTCGGTAATACGATTAGACTTTTGTTAGCTTATTAAAGTTCTATTTTCCATGGCAAGAACCGATATAGGTCGGCTGAAGTTGTTCTGATGAAGGGATATTGCCGTCTGTAGGATAATCAGTGTGCTCTACGCAGGTAGTACATTTACACCTGAAGAAACAATTACCAACAGAACCTCAACATTAGGGATGTTGAAAAAAATATCGATATATAAAAATGACGATATTATATGAACAATCTATCTATATAAATCGTCGATATGTTTCAAACGTATGTAATCGAAATCAATATCTTTTACCAGGGATCGGAAATAAATACTTTTTAGATGCTCTTTTAGTAAGCTTTCTGTTTTGAATTTAAAAATTTAATTTAAGAAATTACTATATATACTTTGGCAACATGTACCAAAAACAATCTCCACATCTTTATGCAATGCTTTGTGTCCTTAATATATAATATTCCAAACAACTTTACATGCGTCAAGTTCTTTAATACACAAACTATCGGATTCCGATGTACAAAAATCGATATTTTTCTTTCGGTATATCGTTTTGTAAAACCATACTTTTGTAAATAATCAATAGGCTATAAATAATATCGAAATTTTTTCCCCGATGATAATATCACTACATAAGTCATATTCGTTGTTATTAATGCTTCGTTACATAATGTTACCAACAACACGCGAGATTACCATGCCGATATTAATATGTAAAACTTTTATCCATATAACTATATATTTTCTCAATGTTGTCAGCGAACGTGTTTTTTTTTTTTTTTTTTTTTTTTTTTTTTTTTTTTTTTTTTTTTTTTGCGCGAGATTGCAATTATTTGGTAAACCTCGAACCTACTTCAATAGGTGGCAATTAAAACATCTTTAATCGTTACCTTTAATTAATCAGCGACTGGAGACTTCACAAGCCACGATTCCAGCTCCGCGCCAGCAAATATTTACGCAGGCAATTAGCGACGAGAGTTCAAGTTACACAGAGAGCGAGAGGACTAATGAAATCTAAAAATTATTACGGGTAATTATTCCATTTCGTTCCATTATCATCGCACCAGCTACGGTAATTTAAAGTGAGGCTTTTCAGCTGTGCCTTAAAATTTCACGAGTTTTCGCGGGAAAATAGAGTTTGTTAATTTGCGCAGTGTGACACCAGAGAAACTCATAACGATCGGTTATGTCCTTTTACCGGGTCATGCAGGTCGCGCTCGAATTTTTTTTCACTCATTTTTCCAGTTTTCATTTTCGCCACTCATTTTTTTTTTTTTTTTTTTTTTCAAATTGGCATATTTCAGCTGGTAGTGGTTTGTTTGAAAACGTGGTCGTAAAAATCGTTAGCAAAAAGTGAGATCTAGGAATACGTCAAGGACAAAAACAAACCAAGCGTCGTTTGTAATAGCCATATAAATGATCCAAAAGCATCAATTTGAGACAGTTATATCTGCAATAATGACACGTAAAAAAAATCACTCTTTTAAATTTAGAATGAAACGTAGTTTCTGGTTACTCGGTATTTAGAACATTGTCTGATATAAAATTAATGTGTTTAGGAAGTATGTATTGTTTTATGATCATGTATTAATTAATACATTTTGTAGTTACTATGACTGGGATGTGGTGATATAGGTTTTGACGGCTGGTCATTTTGTATGTTTCGGTTCTTATGAAAATGACCAGATGTATAATAACCTCATTGCTACTGGACATAACATAAGTTATTTAGGCCCCCAGGCAGGGCTGCTATTTAAGCAAGCTGCTCCAAAACTTATAGGAGAAGTAGTACTTAAGGCTTTATACTAGTATTTTTCGGTCCTTTAATTATCTAATTTCAGTAGGTTAAGAAATTTTCACCTACTTTAAAAAAATCATCTCCAAGCACACCGTAAGAGAGAGAGAAAATAATTAAGATATATTTACTAAATGATATACCCCGTCAACCGAAATTGGTACTGAACCTAATCCTGCAACATCCTTTCCCCTCGTATTTTGATCGATTATCCGGAGTCTTCTATTTTTCCAAAACGTTTCTGATTTTGTACATATCTTTTGAATTTATATTGTTTCAAATATGTCTCTTTTCCTATTACATTTATGATTGTCCCTGATCTTCCAACACATCGAAACCAATTAATGTGTGGACATTTAATTCTTCAATAAGAATATTTTGATTTTGAACTACGAATATTTCTTGAATGTTATCAAAAACATGCCAAATAATTAAATTTAAGTGCCTATTACGAAAAACTATAGTTATAATTTTCATTGCAAAAGACGAGAGGGGAATTCTCTTATACGCCCTCAAAATAATGAGAAAAGAAATAAGGTCGTACAGTTTTCACGTAGATGAGGATCTATTTTACTATTGCATAAATGCATACTCTAACGAATTATTTTGCTATGACCTTGACTGTAGACAGCGGCGTTCAATGTTGCCCCTGAATATGTCTTAGAGGCAGGAAAATTTCGAAAATTCAATCGAGTACAATGTATACTACAGAAACATGAAGCCTGTACCAATCTGACACCGCGGATGACTCCGAGGCAACAGCCAATGAGAAAATATGTTAGAATCGTGTTGTCATGATACTGTGGAACTTAGCCTGACGCGTGTCACTGTACTCATGAAATTTCCCAGTCGCTGGACGTACTATAAGCATTAAAAGAAAGTGACGTCAGCTTTAATTATGTCCCATAAAACACTCATTTGTACATCAAAGTTTTTTTAAATGTAACTTTACGTTTCCAGCATTAACAGGATTCTCCAAGGCAGCGACTGCTAAGCCGTCCTAATCACGTAGAAATAGGTTGAATCAAGGCCACGTTTATTTCCGTGCCGAGGTAGAAGTCAAGCTACCCACAGAGCACAGGATATACCCCGGATATTCTAATTATATCCACAGTATCTAGAAGTCATCTAAGTCCTACAGTGATCCGCTAATGTATATCCTTTGGATATCCAATGGTATATGCTGTTCGCGGTAAAACGAGCACTTTTGAAAGCCCTGTTTAAGATCTACTTCTATGCACGTTGTGTATTCCGCCGCGTGATGTAAAATCAAATTGTTATGGGCCTCATAACTTTATTTATGCGTCTGTCAAGTTAAACTGAAATTCTTACGAAAGTAAATGTTTTTTCAGATCTGCTCACTTTCCCACTTCGATGCATTAAAAAGAATAACATGAAAGGAAAGAAATAATTTTAGTTATCACAAGTGGTTACCTAACACTTTTTATTTAACGTTAAGATATGGAACTACTTTCCATATATCGTTACCAACTTTACCTGGCGCATGTCACTCAGTGCGCCCGTTAAAATACATTGAAGTAGGAGCTGTGACTTTTTTTATAAAGTTGATTTCAAAAGTGATCACTTTATTGTGAACGGCCTTTATATACCAGTTTGTACCACTTACTGGGTATCCATTAGATTTTACAAGACCACCAATGGCCATTACTTAAGTGAAGTGAAATGAAGGGATTTGGGCAGCTCTTAACAGCTCTTAGCACCGATGAGTGCGATTGAGGTGAGAATGTAGCAGCGCCGGAATGAAAAGGCGGAGGAAACGGGAGATCCCCGAGAAAACCCGCCGACCAACGGCATCGTCCGACACGATTCCCACATTCGAAAATCCGGTGACCCGTCCGGGGATTGAACCCGGTTCGCCATTGCTTAAGGTAAGTGGCTACATCTAAACATGACTTTTGGAAATCCATAATATCTATATCACATTTTGGATGCTGAGCGGACGTTTGGATATTTTTTGGTAGTCTTTTGAATGTACCTTTGCTAATATTGGATGTCCTTGGATAACCTGAATGTCAGAGGGTGACATTCGTCGGATATTATTTGGATGTCTGTGTGCTATATGGGAAGTATTCCCTATGACGTAAAGCTTCGCATGTGGTTCGGGGCGTCATCAAACCGAACACTTTCGGAGAGGTGTAGTTCGGGCGCTGTGGGGCCTCTTCCATGGCCGCTACGCTCACCGGATCTCACACCTCTCGACTGTTTCCTTCAGGGATACTACGAAGGGTTTGGTGTACGAGACTCCTGTACCATCGGAGGATGACCTTATCGCAAGAATACACGCAGCGGCTAAGCAACTGAGCGTACAACCACATGTACATCATCCATCATCACTATAGGAATACGTTTTTTTATAGTCTCATTTATGGTAAAGACTGGGAGGGTGAAGTAAAGTAATAATACGTAGTTAGAAGCGAAAGAAAAGACTAATTAATTAAGGTTCGGCCAAGTCCATTTACTTTAACCCTTTCAGGCCCAGTTTAATTTATGATTTCAGGTGTTGCAAACCAAAAGTTTTTTGACCCGTGCTGTACTTTGTCGACAACACCACCAGTTGTACTGTCTTAGCCAATGAGCTGTAAGTAATATGTTCGGCTAAAGTTATATGAAGCAATTATCACCTAGACCAGTTAGATGATTTGCGAATCATTTACGCACGTGTAAGATCATTGGTCACTGATCTACGTGGTGTGCAGTACAGGCCACAAATCACCTACACGTGAGTAATGCACACAATTGTGTACGCTGGCTCTGAATGGGTTAACACTAATTGACCATCGCAAACAGACAAGGATAATATGTGATCTGGCCAAGTGGAGAGAAGGGATAAAGGTATCAAGGCTGTGTTAAAGATACAGGAGTTGAAACATGGTACAAGGGACTCGCCGGGCGTCCTGCACCTGGACAAGCGGCTGACGCCTCCGCCTGATCTTGCTGCAGTTCCGTCTGCCTTCGAGTAGCCGATTGAGTCTTCTCCGAACCTCGTACCTCCGTCCACTCTTCTCAACCCCACCACGCGCCTTTGTCTTCTTAGTGGATTCTGATTGGTCCCCGCCGTGCCCTGTGGGCGGAGTCTTGTCGACGGGATGTCATACTTACCTGTGAAACTACTGACTTGACTGGAGCCACGCGCTGTGTCATCTTCGGCGTATTTCTTCAACTGTTTGCAGGCTGCGCTTTTGGTCGAGTGTTTGGCTTCTATGTTTTCCAAACTAACTTTGTCCTCGTTACTGCCGCGTCGCTTAGACGAAACCTTGCGTAACGGGTGCACGGCGGGGCTTTCATAACAAAATTTTTTGTTGGTCTCTGTATTGCCATGTGCCACCGTATAATTGGTTGACACCATACCGGACGCGTTTACGGTACTCGCAGGGTTCGTTATTGGCTGTCTGTCAGCCAATGGAATGCTGAGTTGATACTGTACCAATCAAGTTTTCTTCCTATGCTATAAACATATTCAACTATTTTTTTTTTGTTTAAACATCTGCATACTTTTTTAATCACTTTAAATTATTGTTAATGTGAATGAAAGTTCTTGAACCAGTGTAATTAAAAATAAATAAACCAATAAAAAACTATATTTGCTTTAGTTTGATGCTCAAGGACACGGAAGCTTCCAGACTGTCGTTACTCTTCCCACAGTCGAGAAATAAACTGCAAATCTAACTATTTCAGGCAAAAATATTTCTGCAGATCACCTATAAAGATACTTTTTAAGAATAAGTTAACCTTGGTCGACCGCGTTTTCAGCATATTTCATTATTACTAGCAAATTTCACTCGCGGCATTTAATTACTAAATTTTTCCTTTTTCTGTTATGGTTAAAAGGTAAATTTTTCTTTTAAAAAATCATAACAATTGTGACCTAGCAAATAATGGTAAAATTTGCATCCTTAATTTTAGTTCTGTTTTTAAATCAATATATGAAGTAACCTAAACATTTTTTTTTATTCATAGGGAAGTTTAAACTTTAGATACAATTAAATACTTTGGAAAAATCATTTAAACTCAATTTATCTTTTTAATTTCTGTATGGTAGAAGTTAATGTAAGGTTTATTAGACAATATTAAATCCCTTCTTAGTGTTTATCATAACCAATGAGTAATTACCAATTAAATATCAAAATTAACTTGCATCAGACAAACGTAAATCTGGCACAGTTATCCGGTTGTTTTTCTAATATTCGTATAGTTAAAAGTATCAGCATCTTTAGATAACATTAATCGTGACAGATACATACTTTTCCTACTTATCTGATAGTAAAGTGGGTATATGAAAATAAAAGACGGTATGTATTTAAAAGACTAATATTAAAATATCATTCAGCGTTTATTTCTTCCCATCACCAAAACACGGGAGTGCATGCAGTCGTGTATAACAAACACTTTCTCTCGATCCAGGTAAACGTCGTGTCACGCTTCAGTCGTTTGCTTGTAAAATTTCCCTTCCACCCTCACGCGCAGTCCGAGTGGTGGTGCAGGGTTGGTACCCCTGCAACGCCCCACACGGGCCCTGAGGCACGCCCGTGAGTCTGGACTGAGGGGATTGTGGGAGGAGGGGGGTTGAGGAGCCGAAAGGTCAAGGGTCGTGTTTCGTCCTGTGGGGTATGGGCATGGCGGTGAAGAAGAGGGTTGGATGAGGGGTAGAGATCCAGTAGCCAGCATCATGACTCCTCCCTCGCGTCTGATTGCAAGAAGCGACACACGATCGGCCCCTTGCGGGTTAAGTCGTTGCGCTTCTCACTGGTGGAAACGTAAGAAACGTACGAAAGCAGATTGTAAAAGGGGCACAAAATGCAGTAAAATTTTGTGCACAGAAATACAAAGTATTTTGTGGAAAATCGCTCAGAAAAATTGTTCGACCTACCAATTGAAGTTATTTGGTAACATCTGACAAATACAGCGGTTACAACGAATTCATTTTTTTTTTGTTTTGGAGAAGGTAAAAAAGGGGGGTGGCAAATTTTGAGTACAAATTTACTTACTTAAACAAATTTATCGGATTATTTTATTGGATTAATTTTACATTATAAAATAAATTAATTTGATCAGTAAAATAAAGTATAGAACGTGTCTGATAAGTTTATTTCCTTTCCGTAATTTAATTATTCGTTTTCTGTGGCAATTTGTACGGGAGGGAAATGCCCCTTGGTTTTATAATAATAGTTTTGAAAATGAACAGTCAAATACAAACAGAGGATTTAAAATACTAATTCGTAATAAATTCCCCTTCCCACTCTGAATTTTTTTTTTTTTTTTTTTTTTTTTAGTTCAGATATTCCAAAATTCTCGTGTATAGCCTACACACATATCAAAATGATAGACGTTATTTCGCCACTAACTTTTTCGTTTTTGTCAACAAGTGTAGTAGAAGGAAGTAATGTTTGTGAACCTTATGAACCACTCTTACACATTCAACATTTTTGTCTGTCACTCCATTGAATTCCAAAATGTTCGGTAAGTAAGAGACCAAAATTTCGCGACACTTCGTATTTCAACACACGTTAGATCACATTCATTTTCACGACTGAAAAATGTCAGTTGTTGCGCGTGTTAGTTTTCTGCCAGTGAATGATGGATGATCAGTAATGGAGTTATCTTAATTCCGATTGGCTCATTCAAGCGAGAACATTTTTTTTTCTCTCGTAGACACACATTCGCGGTTACTTCGAACGTTTCTGAAGTCCTTCTCAAGTTCTTATTTCCGGTTATTCCTCGACCTCGCGCAAACAAGGGCTTACTAGTCTAGAAAATTAGACCAAAAGGACAAATTACAACATCCGTGCGCACTATGTTAAAATAATATTTTGCATGAGAACTATTTATAATTAGCTATTTCCATCACGCCTATTTTCTCTCTGCTTTCCTTCGCGTGAGTTGTAAATGAAATATTAAAATTTATACGTAATTTGCAAGTAAAATGTATGTATTTAATAAAAAATAAAGTAAATTTGCTTGAACAGAAGTACAAAACCTTTGTGATATTTGACGTATTTAAGGAACCACCAACACGTCATTTACAGGGTGATTCTTTCAAAGGTTTAATTCGTGAACATACTGCGAGTAGACTATGCAAATGTGCCAAAGGAGAATGTGTCCCTATATCCATATCGGAATGGGTCAGGATATTATTTTAACACACAAAAAAAAAAAATATATATATTTTTCGCAAATTTCCCAGATTATCATATATACATGGTGAGAGAGCACGAATAATAAGATTTCTTTCCATTCACCGATGGTAACTTTGCTTCATTCGATCAGCGTCAGTGTCCACGATCGGGGGACATGTTGCATAAAAAAAGATTATTTATGGCCAGCACTGTACAGATCAACGAATCAGTAGTTGGTGTGTCGGATGTCTTCCTTGTGAGTCATCTGATTTGCTAAAGGTCTTATACCTCTCCTTTATAACTGGTTAATGTCGAATACACCTCGTAACCAGTCAACAATTTGCTGCGTGCTCAAAGTACACACGACCCAAGTACAGTGGACACCAAAAGATTCCACGAATGCAACACTTGAGCTTGTAGATTAAATTAGAACCGAACGGGTTAAACGAGTATTGAAGTTCTCACCTGTGCATAATAACTAGGGATAGGACTATTTCGCGAATTCATTTCAGGACAAGATAGATTTCAAACGCGTGTACACTGAATTCACTTTTTCTGTTGGATCAGAGTTTATTATGCACGCTCTAGAAGACTCTGGGCCAATAGCAAACTTGCAGGGGCACAAGAAGCAAATCCCATACTGACAGTTGTGGGCTATCACTGGGGTAGCAGCCAATGAACAAACATCTGAGGCTCGACTGTACAAAGGATTGTGGAGTCTAGCCTACAGGTCATTGAACTCGCGAAGTTTTCCTATCCCAAATAATATTTCCATATTTTCAACCAAATATATGGTTAATTTACAAGGTGTTTTTGAGTAACACGTAGAAATTCAAACCACAGCATCTATGGGCTAATATCAACAAAACAATTCTAGTGACAACATTTTTAAGAAGGTCATCTAGCATTTTTACATCGAGTTGAATTTAGGCAAAACAAATCGGGGAGTCAGCAGCCTGTCGTACCTGCGTGTACAACAAGTTGCATATGACGGAGGCAGACAGAACTGGTGGACCATACGGAGAGCGCCTGCACATCGGCCACCATTAGTATAGGCTGTTCACAGTAAAGTTAGCATTTTCGAGGCCCTAGTTACTATTTCCTTTCAGCCGTATTTATTTCATCAACCACATTTAAAAATAAATATTGTCATGTAAGTAATAAACACCGTGTGCATATTCTACAATAATAGGAAGTTAACGTCTAAAGCTATAATTAAATATATTTGTTCACTATTAATCCAAATGAGAGTGATTTAAAAAGTGTTACTTTACCGTGAGCAGCCTATACACACGAGTCAAACTAAATGGACATAGGTGGATTAACGATTGAGTAGCGAAGCCTGCCAAAATTGTTTGCATTTTACATCCCACAAGGCACGCCAATTCCGTTAGTCTTCGAGATGTGCAAATTATCATCCACACCGGTATTTATAGTTGCGGACTCCATCCACGCGTTATTTTGGCTAACTTCAACTTAATTTCTAAAAATGCTGGAAGACGTTGCCAACAATTTTGCTGCTGGGATTTTCTGTTTTGCTGTGGTTTGAATTTCGACATGTTATTCACAAACATCTTGTACTTGTAGAAGTACGCAGAGTTCGCGAATTATCTTCGCAGCAGCCTAGGCGTCACAATTCTTCAAATGCTCGAGCCGCAGATGTTTGCTCGTTGTCTGTTACCACGGCGAGACGATTTCTTTTATATTCGACTTGGTTGCACTTGATCCACTCGCGACGTTTCTTCCTGTTTGTTACTGGTTGATGATTCGTCCAGGGCGTGTCCAAACACGTGTTGCCTAATCACGGAGTAAACACATGAGTGTTAGTTCTCGAAGACTGACTAACTTTGGTGGCGCAGTGGCAACTCACTGGACTCGCATTCGAGAGGACCCGGGTTCGATTCCCGGTCCGGCCCGAAATTACTCCAGGAGAATGCTGAGGTGGGCCCCTAACGAAGACCACGGCCGAGTCCTTCCCCAATCCCTCCTCCCAGCGCAACTTGCACCGCCTCTAATAACCTCGCTGTTCGACGAGACGTTAAGCCCAACTACCTACCTAATAGCCGTTCACGATAATGTGTGACCACTTTTGAAACCAACCTTACAAAATGTCACTGACCCTACCTGCATGTATTTTAATAGGTGCTATGAGTGACATACACCCACTTAAGTTGGTAATGATGGGTGGATGTAGTGGAAGTAGTTCCGTATCTTAACGTCGAATAAAAAGTGTCAGGTAACCATTTGCGATAACTTTAATTATTTATTGTTTTTTTTTTTATGCATCGGAGTGTTAAAATGAGCAAATTTTTTTAAATAATTTTTTGACCGACCCATGAATAAAGTGATGAAGCCCATGACAATGTTAATCTTACGTAAGGCGGAAGAATACACAGTGTGTATACAAGTTGATCTTAAGCAGGACTTTCAAAATTGCTCATTTTACTGTGAATAGCCTACATCTAACGTTCCGCCGAAAGAATCTGCAAAATTCATGGACATTTTTGTATAGGTAAGCTTACGTCTGCTACAGGTTGGGAAGGTTAGTGTTAAAAGTTTGGCAAAGGGAATTTCCGTAATTAGGTTAGCGTTGTTGTCGGCATGAACCAGTATAAAACGCATGTGATAAATAAAATATTTAGGAAACAACCAAACACGTCATACATGGGTTTTTTTTTCTCCAAAGGTTGGATTCAAAAAGTGTGAACAATCCACGCGAATGGTTTATTAACAGAATGTTTCATAACACTTCACCGGCGTACAGGACACACTAGAACAATGAATAAAATGTATATAAACATGTGGCCTATTTGTCCGAGTTTCCGATTTAACGTCACGTACGTGAGATCTCTCGGCCGGTTTACCATGCATGTCATGGGTTGCTCCTGTTCGTCCTCCTGAGAAGATCGTTTGATGTAGGCTATTCACGGTAAAGTGAGCACTTTTGCAAGCCCTCTCATTTTGAATAACAGTCAATAAATACATTTTATTTTAGCCTTAGACGTTAACTTCTGAGTGCAGTGGAATATACACATTGTGCTCATTACTACACGTTAGCATTTATTTAAAAAAGGCTGTTAAACGATGTAAAATTGCCGAAAGGAAAAAGTAACTAGGGTCTCAAAAGTGCTCGCTTAACCGTGAGCTGCCTGTACTGTACTGAGAGCTGGACGTGATAACGAATGACTCAAACCAGGAAATGGCAGACATACATTTGATGCGTGGACTCGCGGGATGTAATGCAGCAGAAGGAATACCCACCTGTGTGCATTGTTACCTTAGTAGGCATCAGAGGAGAAAACACTCCAGCTGTTTCATGAACGTCCACGAAATACACGCTGATTTAAAAAAACGAGTGTCAGACGATGGCAAACCCGTTAGTGTTGGAAGTGTTAGTCTCAAAGAGCAGTTATTGTAGTGTTTCGTAGGAAATGACGGCACGTTACGATGCGACATCGAACGTGCATTTAGGCTGAAGGAGGTCATGTGTTCAAACATTCTATAACGATAAGCGCAGTGCCACATTTATTCAGTGGGAAAATGGCTCTAACTCGGAAACAGGGTCAAATAAGCCACGTGTTTCTAACAATTTGTCTTCATTATATTAGTATAATCTTCCATCGGTGAACTGGATCCCACGTGTTATGAAACGCTCTCTGTGATTACATATTTTCATTTCATTTCTGATTCTTGCGTTTTGTCTCTTTTTACCTTTTTTTTTTATAATTCACATATTTTCTCCTTCAGTGTTTCCTTGGGGCTTTTACGTGCATTTTATTAAAATATATGTTTTCAAAAGTGCACACCGCATCTATTTGAGCATTAATTATTGATTTTGTTAAATTGTAAATATCTGCATAGTTATAAGCGGAATTGCCACCCATTTATCAGCGCAAATGTATAAAGAAACAAGCTCAATTTTCCGTGGCAGATGTGGAACTTCTCTAAACAGTTAATATCTCCAGAGAAGTAAAGATGGCGAGTAGATAAATAAAAACACAATAAATAAAAACCCATTACGCAGTCAGGAATTTCCCTATTTCATGTTACCTTCAATGAAACGCTTCACATTCTTCTGCGGACTTCTGTACGTATGTGAACAGAATTTGTAAAGGAGGCGTGTCAAACTGTGACACTCAATATCATTCTTTTATTCGGATATTCATAAAAGTAAAATATTTCTGTAGCAGTGTTTGGGCTAAATTTGATTGACAGCTTTATTTTCCATTTACTTGGTTTGTATTATTGGCAGTTTTACGTTGATGAGACGTATTTATTTGAAAGCTGCCATGAACACGGTTTACATATTGACCTCGCTAATGAAGGCCCTGCATAACCTTTTATCATGTAAAACGAAAAAAAAAAAAAAAAAAGTATTTTACACATAAATTTACGTATTTTCGTCGATAGTTTTATTCTAAATGATGAGGTTTGCATGATCTGTCTATTTTATTTGATAAAGTTAGCGTTCTGTCTTCCATCTCGCTTG
Source organism: Dryococelus australis (assembly GCA_029891345.1). Taxonomy (NCBI): domain Eukaryota; kingdom Metazoa; phylum Arthropoda; class Insecta; order Phasmatodea; family Phasmatidae; genus Dryococelus; species Dryococelus australis. The sequence goes on along the minus strand of CM056995.1, from coordinate 336,776,496 downwards.
TCATTTGAAAATAAGGCATTAAGATGAGGGATTTACTTACTACAATGTTTATTATTAATGTGCGAAAATTTATTACAAAAATGCCTTAAAAAACGCTTAATTTTGATAATTACGTTCTTTGGAACGAAAAACTTCCAAAGCGTCATGCATCGCGGAGACCAGATTTGTTTACATTCTGAACAGCGCTGTAAGTATTGTAGATTGTTTGAAAGCTGCAACCGGGGGGGGGGGGGGGGGGGGGGTTAGTACACACTCATAACTTTGAGATGCGCTTTGTCCTGACCACACACTGCACACGTAGTTCAGCGCTATTGCCGATATGGGCTGTTCGCGGTAAAATGAGCACTTCTGAAAGACCTGCTTAGTATCTACTTGTATGCACGTTGTGTATTCTTCCGCCTTATGTAAAACTACCATTTCCACGGGTCTCGTCGTTTTATTCATGCGTCGGACAAGTGAAACTGTGAAATTATTACAAAAGTAAATATTTACAATTCCGCATATTTTTTTTTACACTTCGATGCATTAAAAAAAAAAAACAGAAAGTGAAAGAAATTATTTAAGTTATCACAGATGGTAACTTAACACATTTTGTTCGACGTAAAGATATGGAACTACTTTCCATTAATCGTTACCAACTTTACTGGACACATGTAACTCAGTACGCCCGTTAAGATATATGCAGGCAGGGACACTGACTTTTTCTTAAGGTCGATTTCAGAAGTGCTCACTTTCTCGTGAACAGCCTTTACCTCTATTTGCATACCTACTGCTACGGCTACTGGAATACCATGCTACCGCAGTTCCAAACAAAATACATGTACATTGAAATGCCTAAAATTACAATTTAAATATGCCTGAAAAATATAATATAAATGACGTAACATCACACAATGTAGTTCCACAGGCCAACAAATGTTCACCCACAGCAATAATAAGAAACGTATTAGAGAATATAGAACAACATCAAAAGGATTTGAAACCTACATGTATTTTATCATCGCAAATTCATTGGTTCATGCAATCAGTTATTCAGCATTACCTTATATCAACGCTTAAATTACTAGGGCTCAGTCTAATGAGGTATTTAGTTTTAGACTACTGCAAATAAAATATGCGCGAAGACCAGGCATGCCAAGTGTCCCCATGCTCATCCTAATGAGCGAGAAATTCGTCAATTAAAAATTGCGCTCTTTGATAGTTACTTATTATTCTCTAACATCTGTAAGACCACGGCGCTCACGTTCCACCAATCGAAACGGATTCGATTTCCGGCGGGACCACTGCCGGATTTTCGCCGGACGATCCTGCTGATCGCCGCGGGTTTTCTCCGGGATCTCCCGTTTCCCCCCCCCCCGCCCCTTGCATTTTGGCGCTGCTCCATACTCATCTCGCATCGCCCTCGTCCGTCAGCTCCGAATACCTCGATTTTAACGGCCCGGCCTACCAAGCTGGCAGCCACGAACTTAAAATGGAAGAATAATGTCGAAACGAAATTCCTTTTCGTAGCGTCTTTCAAACAAAAATTATTCTCCGTGAAATTTCGTATTGAATGTTACTACGTTAGGACATCTTACCAATTGTATTGTTTTATATAGGTATATCTTTTTCTAAAATGAAATATTAAAATTTACGTATAAAAATTAATAAATATTTTTTTAATAATTTTATATAGCAATATTTTCTGAGAAAGTCACGTCAATTTTTTTTTTTTTTTGTTTTGATAAGTTATCTTTAAAATCTACGCGATGATAAGGAATTTCGTCTAACACTGTTTCCCCCATTTGAAGTTCGAGGCTACCCAATTAATATCAGCACGCCTAAGAGCGTACTGGTATGGCGAGACCTACTAAGGAATGCGGAAATTGGTATGTCCATCTCGTCAGGCCTATCTACATGATATCCTAAGGGTCGGCTTCCCCTCCAGCATCTCGCATCGCAGCCTGAGGTGCCAACACCAACTTCCACGGGGCAGGCATCCAGTGGTGCATAGTTGTGTGATTGTTTGCAGACCTGTAGGGGCTGTTATTAAATTCCTAAGTTGTGTTTACAACCATCCCGTCAGTCACCCGTCCGTCAGTCACCCGTCCGTCAGTCAGTCACCCGTCTATGTTTTCGTTGGTCAGTTTAAAGTGATTCACAACAATCCCTCGTTCGTCAGTCCTCCTGTACGGCAGAATTTTAGTGTGGCAACTTAACATTGTGATCTTTCTTTAGTGGAAGGTATATTTTGATTGGAAATGCATCTTCAAGCGAGAAAAAGTGTTGGGTAAGTAAGTGTTTTAAGTGATTAGAATTTATACCTAATTATTGTCAAAATTCTTAATTCCTGAATTTTCAACCAAAGATAAATAAACACATATCCACCGCTTTGCATTTGATTGCAAAGTGCATATTCGCGTCTACGGAATTTCGTCAGAAGACGGTGGTTTATCCATCCGTCTATCGAAAGTTAAATTTTGAGAAATATTTGACGGTTTGACGGATAGAAAAAAGTTGCTCTGCGATTGGTTGAAGATCACGTGACCACCCGGCATACGGGCGATTGACAAATGCGACGGATTATTGCGAGTCCATCTTAACTGGTTAGGGTAACTACTATATATCAGCTTGTACTGAAGGTTTCAGTTTTTATTTAAAATCAATAATCGGGTATGGTTTATCCTTGTCAACAAAAAAATGCGCTATCTGCTTTGGGAGAAGTAACACCAGATAACGAAAAGTTGTCTTCTTAGTGTATGTTTTGAGACCACTTTGTGGAACTCTGACAATTTTAAACTTTAAAATGAAACATTTTCTAAAATATAAATCCCCAGACAAACCGACAACCCCCACTTTATAGTTGGCCATCGAGGATTAACTAGCTTTGTGTAACGCGCTAATGATGAAGGCTGCGCTCGAAAATGGTAAATATGTGAAATGGCCTCTCAAAGCTGCTGGCCAGCATTGGTTTACCTATTACTTTACACGTTAAACTTCACAAGATTACTTTTTCATATGCTGGAGATGTTCATGAATGTTCGGCACCATTTGCTAACTATTGTGCATGCATAATTGCAACACAGCTAACACAACCCTGATGCAGGTATACAAACTACAATTTCCACAACTGATTTTTATGTCTTTTATATATTTCTAGCTATGGAGATATTTTCATGTTGAGAATTCTTTTACAATATAAAGTTCAAGAACGTTTCAAGGCCCAACGAAATTTTAAGACGTTTAAAAGGCCTTGAACCCAAAGACTTAAAAGTCAGGCAGTTTCAAGGACTATTAAGAACCTTGTAATCGATTTGTGTTTGGAAATGCACGTGAGACCTTCATTAATTTACATGACATATAAAAATGTTACCAATGACATACATTACCTTATAGTTTCGGTGTGGCATATTCCATCAAGAAACTATAGGCATCTGTAGTATTGGGTGGTAATTTCCTGCGGTTTGATAGAAGTCTCCATATACAAGTCGAATGAAAATTTGACCCATTCCTTGAAACTGGCTACAGTAAAGCCATTTTCCAGTAAATTTTACCATGTGATTCTCCGTTAAAAAATGGTAGATCTCTATATAATTTAGATTTCAAGTGCTTTAAATAACTTAAAAACCTTCTATTAGCAACCTAAAAATACTAACTGTGGAAAAATTGCCCATTTTCTGGCGCTTGTTTAAGTTTTATCTGATAGCTAACAAAGCCGTGATTGTATGGCACTTAACGTACACATTGAGAAAAAATACGTCCTTGTGTTATTAGGTATCTAACAAGGTATAAATGTTGCTAACAATCACTTTGTGTTTGGAAAAAAAAAAGTGCATTGAAGGTAGCGCCTTTCCTAAGAAGCGTGTCAACTGGGACCCTGTGAACTACGCTTTGTGTTCGACTCCTTGTGTTAGCTAGCCAGTTTCACCTAACCTCGGGATCGTCCGCGCCCCTTAGTAAGTATTCGTGAACACAGTCCCCAGGCTCGCCAATCAACACAACTAAGTGAATTCGGTTAGATTAAACCAGCGTCTTGCATGGACATGTCGTTGCTCTCTGTGATGACAAAAGGACGTAATCTCTGTTATGTGCGCTAAGTGTCATACAATCACTGCTTTGATAGCTATCAGGAAACACTAAAATAAATTCCAGAAAATCGGCTGCTTTTTCTCAGTTAGTATTTTAAAGTCGCAAATCGGTAGAGACCTGAAAATTCACGAGTTCAATGATCTGCAGGCTAGACTGCGCAGTCTTATGCACAAATATGTCAATGTCAACTGTGCATTGGTTGTCTGCTGTCACGGTGAAAGGTGACTTTTGGGCCACTGTTCTCAAGGAGGTGTCAAACACAGTATGTACCAATGGCATGAGTTATATAAACACATGTGTTTTGAATCCTAGCTTGTCCCAAAACGAGTCCGCGAATTCTTCAGGTCTCTACTAATTGGAAGTTTTTACAATTTTTGAACCACTGATAACCTAAATTATCTCGACAACTACAATTTTTTTTTGGACGGGGTATCAAATGGTTAAATTTACCTTAATGTGGCTCTACTACGACTCGTTTCAAGGAATAGGTCGAATTTTTAGTCATTATGTATGATATGACGTTGCGAAATGTTTTATTTAATTGATGGATATTTTTGGACATTCGCCATTACGATGCAGTTGTCTGCAATGTAAAAACAGAACTGAGCACGTAATTAGTTGCTGTTCACTTTATTTTGACTGTATTCACTCTTGGAATTTTACAGTAATGATTACACATTTTTATTTTCTCGTTCTTAGGTCACTTGTCTTATTTAAGGGATTTTTTTTTCGTGCTCAGTCCTGTTTTTCCATTACAGACATTTGCTTCGCAATGGCGAATGTCCAGAAATATCCATCTAGTAATTCACCCCTATTGCAGAGATCACATTTATTTTTTAGTTTCAGCCAGTGGAAAGAAAAACGGGTAATAAAATGTTGAAATAAGTGATTATGGACCTAGTTGTCACTATTAAAGGAAACATCTCCGAGCGCGCACGATTATTGGAAGATTGGTGGCCGACAGGAGGTCACAATCTCTGCGAGGCGTCGGCAGGGTGGGTCAAGATACGTGTGGAAGTGATATACGCGGAACTTCCGCATACCACCGGACGTACGAGGCGAAGATAAAAAGAAATGGCAAGAAAATAAATGACAGCGCGGCTACGTATGAAGAATGGCGTTTATCACGGTTCCTGGGGAACAGTAAAGCTGTTTCCCTCGTCTTGGAGCTCCGGATGGAAAGTGAGCCCTTCTTCCCGAGGGCGGAATCCCTTGAGGGAACTCGTGCTGTAGAGTGCGAGAAAGAGTTGGAGGGATTCTTCTGCACGGGTGGAGTGAGGGGGCCAAGGGGGTGAGAGACCCTTCTTCGCCGACCTTATCGACGGGAAAGGAATCGTGAAACTGGATCCTCGATCCCTCCAGGGGATTACACTAGCAGCCTGGAGTCTTCTCCATCGTCCGAGAACTAGTTTGCATGTTCCCTGCCGACTGTCTGCTAGTGCCTGTCCTGGTACCATATCCTCGGCGGGAAAATTGCAGATCCCACCTCCACGGAGAACACCTTTATGTCGGTCTAAGTGAGAAAATTTTGCACATTTCCCAGCTATCACTTAGATTGCTACTCCCTTTGAAAGGAAAATTTGCACGGATATCGTGTCATTGATTCTCTGGCGTTTATAAGAATCAAGCAAGAAGCCTCTAGTTCATGGAAATAAAATATTATTAAAAATAAATTCTTACGTTTTAACTCTAATGGACATGGTGACTTGTATATCCTGTTAATACAAATCCCTCCAGTTCAGGCTTCGCCGTCCTCTTCGTACACGAGAACAGCCACAGGTGATTTGTTGATTGAATAATGGTACACGCACAGTTGTATATTGTATTTTATCACGGCGCTCTGGTCGCTGGTGAAGAAAGTTTCGCCTACACGCAGTCAAGAACAGTACAGTCGGGTACAATCCTCACACCCATCACAGGGTGCCGCCCATGAAATCTGTCGCAGCCTTCAAAAAGGGTACCGTATTTTTTTGCGTATTCCCGCCTTCATCGCGCCGTAGGGGTACGAATGCGTACAGTTTATTCTTGGTAAAGTGATCACTTTTAAAATCCCTCTTATTTGGAATAATAGTGAATAAATAACTTTAATTTTATCATAAAACGTTAAGTTCTCAGTGTGGTGGAATATACACACTGTGTTTTTTACTTGCATGGCAGTATTCATTTTAAAAGATGATTAAAGCATAAAATATAGCTTAAAGGAGAAATAGCCAGTGATTCAGAAGTGCTCACTTTATCGTGAACAGCCTATGGAAGGCTTGTTCTCAACTCTGACAAGCGAACAAGAATGTTTGAAATAATTTGCTCGGTGATTATGGAGCTCACAAACGATATCAGCGTCGTTATGGTACTCTCATGCTCGTGCATTGTGTAACTTTTATAATATTCTATCTGTAGTAATTATCGCTATAGGACAAGCGATTTGGGACAAACTAGTAAACGAACGTGAAGACATAGTAATGTCGGCAAGTGCCCACGATAATGGAAGAAGAATTAATATGTCCGTCTTCATTTGAATACACTGCAATAAGTTGTCCGCCAACTGCGCTTGTTTCCAGCTTTCAAAGTGACCGTCCGTAGGCATTATAAGCGTTGGAAACAAGCGCAAGCAAGTGAATGCGACAAGCGCGCTGGTGTTCGTATTGTCAGCTCCATTTAGAATTTTCGCTCATTAGGGCAGCTGACCGCAACTGCGCTAGCACTACTATCTCTCGCCTTTTCTGAAGGTGGACTCGCAACCATCCGTCGCATCCATCAGTCGCCTGTCCGTTAGGCGGTCCACGTGATATTCCGCCAATCGCAGGGCAACCCTTTTTGCTATCCGTCAATCCTTCAAATATATATATATCAGACTTTAACTTTCGATGGAACGAAGTATGGACTACCGCCTTCTGAAGACATTCCGTAGATGCGAATATGCACTTTGAAATCAATTGCACGGCGGTGGATATGTGTTTATTCATCATGGTGGTAAATTCAAGAATTTAGAACGTAAACAATAATGCAGTATAAATTTTTATCACGTAAAATTTATTTCCCCAAGATGTTTTTCTCTTGAAAATTTATTTCCATACAAAATATACCTCCTACGAAAGAAAGATCGCGATGTTAAGTTGTCACGCTGAAATTTTACCGGACAAAAGGATTAACGGACGACGGATTGTTGTGAGACAGTAGTTGAAAAATGGCGACTCCAGTGTGGGGACTGGGGGTTGTGGACTCAGTGGACTCTGTTGCCATCTTGGATTTCCCTGTTTTTCCCTCAAAAATTTCCGTTTTTTCCCTTCAAAAACGATTTTTCCCCCTCCGATTTATTCCTTTTCCCACCAAAATGTCTCTTTTACCCTCGAACTTTCCCTCTTTTCCCTCGAGAGAGTGCCCGAAAAGCAGGTTGCCCATTGTGGCTGAGGTTTTTCCCAATGTGGCTGAAGTGCGCAAAAATTCCGCAATCATTGCGCAACCACTCCCTGCGGTCATCTTGGAAGGAAACCTCCTGCTCTCTCATTCCAGCGCAAGGGGGTTCCCTCGACATTCTGCAGCGGCTGCCTTGGACTATGTTCTTGGCTCATGTGGGAGGTGGGGGTCACCCTGACAGCACTTCCAGCTCTCGCATTCCGGTCGGTGTTCTCTGGGTGCTCCCAACCGATATTAGTTTTTTTCCCCTTCGTACCGAAAGTGTGCATGTCCCGCTCACGCATTCCGTATGGAGTGGAGAGACCCCATTCCAAGACACCCTGCCAGCCGCAGGTCAAATATGAGCTATGCTTGCATATAAACATAGTTGGTGGTAATTTCCGAACAATTTGAGATATAACTACCAAAATCGTAACATATGCATAACCCCCGACGACGAGAAGGCGCACATGGACAAATGTCGGTTTGCCTACCTCCCCTTTCTTACGCACCTCTCTCTCTCTCTCTCTCTCTCTCTCCTGTCCCTTTGGCGCCACGGCAAGGCCACACACTTCCTCGCACACTCTTCTCCTCTGCACCACCACCTACCACCTTCCAAACTTCCTCGTGCTCTCTAATTCTTTCCTCCCCCTCTCCATCTGTTCCCATCACACCTGGTCATACTTCCTCGCGCTCGCCACCGCCTGGCCAAGCTCCAGCTACGTCGCCACGCACCGACCTCCATGAGACGGGCGACGACATCGCGCACACGCACGTATGCCGGTGGCCATCTTGGCAGCCAGTTGGGGGTCACCCTGACACCACTTCCAGCTCTCAGCATAGTTTGTCTTAATTTCCGAACAGTTAGGTGTGGGGTCACCCTGAAAGCACTTCCTACTCGACGGCCTACTGGCTGCCTACATGACTGCCAACCACCACCGACCGCCATTTTGTAAATGGCCGTTGTTGGCGCACCTGGCGCCAGGCGCCATTTTGTTGGTCAGTGTGACTTCCAAGATTCGACATTCAGACATCATACTTGCAGTCGTTGTTGGTGTACTGCCACCAGCCGCCATTTTGCAAGACAATGCGACTTCCAAGATGGTGGACCGAATTGACAGAGCAGGTAGTTCTGGTCGTCCGAACCGTTTAAGTTATATAGCCCAAACATATTGGTAAGGAAACAATACGTCCACTACCTCAAAAGAAAGCATTATAAATATAACTGTTTAAACTGGTAGACACACACACACACTTGCATGCACGAGTTGACAAATTCATAACATAGGCATCATCCGCAATGCCAAGAAGGGATATTGCCGAACCATTAAAGTTATAGTCGTCAAAATCCATAACACTGACATTGCCCTAGACGAGGAGAAGAAATGAGTGGTCAAGTATGACCTATAAACATAGTTGACTGTAATTTCCCCTAACCATTTGAGTTATAGTCATCAAAATCAGAACATGGATATTGTCCCCGACGACGAGAGTGGTCAAGTACACCCTATAAGCATAGTTGGTTGTAAGTCGACAAGAAGACTTGTAATGACAAGTGTGTGTCCTATGACTAAAGCATATTTGGTTGTAATACATATCTAGGAATTTTAGTAAATACATTTTTTATTTCCAATGGCACTCGTGTACCAAAGCAGGTAATTATTACAGACAGTAATACCCCCTGAACGTTCAATGCACATACTTCTAGACAGTCGCCCCCGAACCTTCAATGTGCATACTTACTTCCAGACAGTCGGTTAGTACCATCGGCCTTGCAATCGTGAGTCATATATGTAATGTGATGTCACTCGCAATGAATACACACAGCCAAGTCCTCGCACATACAACATATGCTAGAATTCTAAGCTTCTTATTACGAAATGAATTATCCCCTACTGGTGTAGCAATGAATCATTGTAGGCCACGAGTGCATCACAATGTGACCTCGCTGGAAGCTGAGACTGCATTGACCAGTCCCTGCCTTTCCTTGTCAGCGTACTTACCGGCATTGAAAGGAACTAATGCATGTACCCTGAACCATTCTCGATGTTCGAATCCTGTAGAGAGTGGTCGAAATAAAAGCCACTATTGTGTCTACAACAGTGTTCGTAATTTCAGTCAGTCCACGATCTGCACTCGCATACCAAGCCCATCACAAACACACACACACACACACACACTAAGCATTGAGGAGGGATTAGGGAGGAGTCAGGAATGGGTCAGGGACAGGTCAGGGAGGAGTCAGGGGAGGAACCAGGTAGGGTCAGGGAGGGGTCAGGGAGGTCACGGAGAAGTCACTCTGCTCTGTCAGTCCAGAGCATGGGTCCCCTCTCTGCATGCTAATAATATGTTCTATCATATGTAGGATTTCACTCACCAACAGTCGAGAGTTGCCTTGTTGGACTCAGCCTATCCAGGTCTCTCTCTGGGATCGTTCTCCAAGCACAGCCACTGGGATCTCTCTGAGCACTGGGAACCACCACTTGTAACAAGAGCAGGTACTTCCGGCTTTGCACTAGGACCGTTTACATGACATTGTCATGTGGACAGCTTCTGTACTTATGACCAGCAATTCAATATTGCGACATCACCACCAACAATCTACTATTTTTAACTTGATATACACATGGCATATAAGGACAAAATAAAAGAACTGTCGGAAATCATGTCAGAACATTGAAAAGGTGCCTTCCGATGCTAGAAGAGGAAAGATAACCAAGATTTTAAAAACAAAGAAATGTTGATGGACCAACAAGACAGGTGATAGCAAAGACAATATTAAAGGTAAATAGGTTGATGAAGAGAGAAGGGAGATAAAGTAAATGGTGTGTAAGAAGAAATGTAACTTCGATACGGTTAACTAGACACTGCAGTGTTACGTGATACATAAACTAGTTTCCACATTCACCCCAGCAATAGAATAAGTGTTGTGCCCCCTAGGGAGTATAAAGAAACATAGTTCTCCGGTTCGGAGACACTACTCAAATCTCCCTGACAAATTGATATTGAATATGTAAAATAGTAGAAAGAGAGTTTTGTGTAGATAATTGAATGTGTGATGTAGAGAGTGGCTGTGTGCTGAAGCATATATACTGAAAACCAGAGTGGGTGAATGTGAAATAGCACATGTATCATTAGTACTAGTAACTTACTCTCAGCAAGAGTTGACATCTCTCTCTTGCATTAGGTGCTGGTAGTTTACTTGTTGCCACCTTCAGAAAAAGCAGCAACACCCATGATAACAATATTATACAACTACTATATGTCTTCGGGAGTGTTGTCGCATGCAAAATGTGTACCAGGACACTGGTAGTACACCTGCACAGGATTAGGCCTGCTCCCCGCATGTTCTCCAGCGCACGTCCAGTCAGCATACATGACAGGGCAGATCAGACTATCTGTATGCACTCCAATATGCCGGAACCAAGCCACACAAAGTTTACCGGACACAATGAAGCTGACTCACATGTGTTATACTAGGGGAGAATGATCTGAAGTGTGGGTAACCAGAGTGTGGGGAAAAATCAGTTGTACACATGGTGCCATAGCGCACAACTGGCTAGCACACCTGACCAGCTGTAATATGTTCTCCAATGTGCTGTAAATGCTCACAGCACAGACAAACACACACTGGCGGCATGCTTGACAAGAACATCATACAACTCGTGTCAGTACTCAAGCATGCTGTCCAGGCAAGCTAACACACCTGGTAGATTAGATAGGGCTCCTACATATGTTACAGTGTGCTGGAACTGGAGCAGGAGAATGCCAGCATACCCAGCAGGATTCGTATACAGCTCCTGATTTAAGCTCCAGCATACCAGGGCAAATCCACATGCACACACAGGTAAGTCGTTGTGGGAGAGGGGATCATAAGCACTTCAGCTTCGATGGTCCCTGGGCGAGGAACTGCCTCCTACTATGCATCCCGACCTGGTTGCCCTCCCAAGGGCAGACACATATATGATACATGCCTGCCCAGGTGTGTGTGCACCGAGATTTACCCAACATAGTGGTAGAAGATAGTATGGATGCCATCATCCAGGATCTGATGCTTGTCGTCCTTCCATGACAGTGCGAGCTTATTGCTGCATTCAGTGTAAACATAGTGGTGGTGCGACCTAATGCTGTTGACCTGCACCCTCATGACTTGATGGTCCAGAAGAATGTTCTTGTAGTCCTCGATGGTGATGTAACGATGAACAACACACTTCTCGATCCCCTTGGCCCACTTCATGACCTTATCCCTACAGCGATAAGCATAGAGCTTAGCCCTCAGCCCAACAAACTCGATCATATCATGCCCTCCACACTCATCCTTAAACTTGCCTATGACCTTGGCATTGGTTGGTGAGTAGCAGGGATGAGTGGGAGGGTAACCACTGATGTTAAATTCAGACTTCTGTGCTGGGTCTGAGGCTAGGTCATGGTAGAAATCCTGACACAATATGGCCATGACAAAGGAATCTGTATCCATGTATACCAACCCGTCAGGGCCATACTGTGTCTTCATGATGTCCTAATGGAAGTGGTACATGTGGGTCTTGGACATGTCAAGTACGGCAAAGCCAGCATATATCGGCTTGTCGAACAAAATACTCTCATGATCCAGCTTGACGAGATAAAGAGTTGGGCTGTAAATTGTTAGACAGCGGAACACTGGCTTGGAGATGAGCTTTTTTGCCCGCAGCTCCTTGCAGATGAGCTCCGTCTGCTGATGTTTACTTTTGTTCTCCATCAGCTTGCCATATGTAGCATTATTCATTGGCTTGAAGAAGTCCTGCCCGAAGGTGTTTGTGGCAGTTTGGCATTGCAGCAGTGTTTAGCTGAATGTATGGCTTCAACCAAGCCTTCTGGCAGCATGGTATACAACCTTCAGCAATAGCCCATGTGCTAATGCCTGATTGAGGGTGATAAAGTGTACAATGTAACACATCTGCCCCTAAAGTGTTGATATTAGCTTCGTCTGTTTCATCTTTGGGTGACACTCATTGATGGGCAGGAATGGTAGGTCTCAGTGTTCATCATGGAGTGTAGTAGGGTACTCTACTTCCACCCCCATTATGTATCCTACTGGTCCATTATCTGGCACAGACATGTCAATATACGTGCCAGTCCATTCAAAGCTTCCATAGGGCAGGGGCAGGGACATCGCCCATCTATACAAATTGTTGGCATCCACATACTGGAGGTAGGCAGATGACCGAGTGGCATCATACATTGCAGGCAAGTCCTTATTGTTTGCCACCACATGATGTGATATGCACTGGGCCACACCTCCCTGGATACCAACCTCGATGAACAGGTGGGTGCCATAGTCTACTAGAAGTTCTAGCTCCACACCTGTTTTCCTTAACATGGAATTGAAAGAGAACCTGGGGTCACTCACATACCGGACACAGTCCAGCCCATATGTGGTCAGACAGAGCCCCCAAACATTCTCAAATACGTCACATAAAAGGAGCACATTGGTCTTGAGGTACAGCATCGAGTAGCCTTTCAGCATGCTGCATTCAAATGTCGCCCAGACCATCTGTGCATGATGGTACTCCTCTTCCGAAATTCCACATCGAGTGAGCTGGTTGTAGAATGCATCGATGTCTGGCAGCTGTGGCTCATCGAGTGTACCCATCGATGTGACATAACCATAAGGAAACCCTCCTTTACAATTCACCAACTCATGATGTCGAGGACCAATGAAGAACTTCTCTGTGGTCCGAAACTTGCTGGATGGCAGGTTCTGGATGAGCATTGCGAGGCTGGATGACATGAAGTGATAGGTGTCAATAAGTTTAATTGTGAATTTATCACCTAATGATTTGTTGAAGGCTATCAGTTTCTCTTTTGTATTGGGGATGATATAAATGTCATATGTGTCCTAATCAAGCTGTGACAACGAAATTCGCAAAATATCCCAAGTTGTGGAACAGGATTGGCAAGTATTTTGGGCGACGTCGGAGCTTGTTACAGTTGTAGCATGCCATCCCAAGAAACAAACTGGTGAAGTGGTCATGGTCTCGGAACTTCCAGTTCGCTTCAGTGAAGGGGCAGGTACAAATGTAACATGCATCGGCCATTGTATAGCCAGCCCATTCGCCTGTGGGTAGTTGATATATTGGCTCTGACTGGCTATAAATCTCCTTCACCAGATAGCTAATCCTAACGATCTCCTCCATGAACTTCGTCGCAGCATCCTCTCCAGTATAGATCTTCACTTTGTCAGGGAGAAGACTGGTCATCTTGGCAGCTGGTATGAGATTGATGTCCACCTTGACGTTTACTCCATAGCTGAAGGGCAAGTGCTTTTTGTACCTATAAGTGTATGATGTCGCAGGATCTGGCTGGCATGACTTCACTGGCGTAAGTATTGCTTCAGAATCGCCATACACAAATATAGGTACCTTATCCAGGTTATGGTAGTTCTGAAACTTGAGCATAGGAGGCTGGGTGTTCTTCTCCAATGCCGGCATGTCATCTCATACAGCGGTATTGCCATTACAGTACCTTCTGTGCTTAGCCAGAGTCTCAGCACCAGAAAGCCCTGTCACCCACATATGGTTGTCATGGTATGCCCGCAGACATCTCTTACAAACATCGATGGCATGTCCATGGGCAGTCACCTGCACATGTACAAGGTGGGAGAAATTAGCTATGTAGCAATAATGCGAATTGCCATCTTCTGTCACAATGAGGAAGATATCGAAGTGGGTAGCCCGTTCTTCCTTTGATGCCCTTATTGGGACGATCTTGCAGTCATTTTCCTCAAGTGCATAGATATTAATGCTGACCCCTTGGTTCTTTCTCTCGAAGATGGGTATCTGTCACAGAAGGTTTGGTAAATTCCAATCCTGAGAAGTCTAAATGTGTCTCCAGGTCATGGTATCGCTGGTTAACATGTTCACAATTCACCCCCTCTACAAAGCATGCCAGGATTGCCCATTTAAAGCACTGCTGGTCCTTGCTTTTCGGGTTTATAATGGCGGCCTTGGCTGTAATCCTAGCAGGAAGAGTAATGTAAGAGGAGGCACATATCGGTGCAAGCTTGTTGATTCGCAGCTGGATTCTCTTCACTATAGTCAACATCCAGCTGCTATCCTTCCCAAAATAATTCTCCTCTTCCTGGCTTATCTTTGTGATGAAGTCGTCACAGCATCTTCCATGTCGGCTATGTCGAAGAGAGGAACATTCTTCGTCTTGAATGTATGTTGGTCCGTCTCTTCCTCATGCAGCTCAGGCTTTGTATAAGTGCACTCGGCGAAAATGTTATATTTAATGGCAACATCATTTGCTGTTTCCTGCTCCAGTTGACCTATGATACTGGTATTCATATGCTCGAGGTTGCCGTAAATGTCAATGGCATCACTCGAGGTATTCTCTGCGACATATGTCTTCACCACGCCCCTAAATGCACTATCTGCTTCCATCAAGCCATGCTCGTTGGTATCACCAGCCCCAGTAATGATGGCCTGGCGATGTTGATGTCCTTCCATGGCAATTTGTCATGCATGCACAAAAGGCTGCAGAGCATTAGATGGTCCTGGTTCCGACAGGTGAGCGCATTTATTATGTGGTGGGGCAACAAGTATAGTACATTTCGCGCTGTGAGCATGCAGTTTATCCTTATGGCTAAACTGCCTACCACAGCTCCCACACTCTAGTGAATCGGTGGTCGGGTTGGCCCAACCACCACATTCATGACGTCGAGCATGGCCAGTATGTTTGAAACCCTCATTGCAGGACTTACAATAAGCTGATGCGGATGTCTGCCTGATTAGTCCTGCACATGTGACACAATGTCTAGAAAATGCATTGGTGCAGGTAAATGACTCCCTGCACAGTTCACAGACATGCAGCTGTGCCCCTCCCCCGAAAGGATTGAAAGTACAGTTACGTTCATGTCGAAGACCATCGCAGCGATCAGCGAATACTCTGTCGCAAAAACACATTGCAGTGCTGGCCGCAGTATGGAAGCTGCTGTAGTATGTAATTGAGTGGGTGGCTGAGATGAGACGATGTGCGAAGCAGAATAGTCAGATGGTGTTGGTGATGGCGGTCATGATGATGGATAAAAAGGGAATGATGGTCTGGATGAAGCCATAATGGAAAAAACAATTCAACAAACAGCGACGATCTTCTTCTTCACGTCTGGGTCGGGGGGGGGGGGGGGGCGATGGAGCTCTGCTCAACACCTCACGCACACACTCCAGGAGAGAAGACACCCTATTAAAAAATAGGTAGCTCTACGAGCTCTGCGAGGGGATGGTAAAACATACCTAATATCTAGAGAGTCAGTTTTTTGCTCGAGTAGGTTTTCTCAGAGCAGTCCGGAGTCCTCCTCCACACAAGGTCATTCTTTCACTACCCTACCTCACCACCACTCAGTACAGCGAGGGAAAAAACAGTCCTCTGATAATAATGCGAAAACATATGTATTCACTTCTTTCTACTATAGATATATGTGGGAAGGAAACACAGGGAAATATGTAATATCACTTGCTGTAGCCACTGCATCACTGTGGTCCTTTTGAGAGAGAGTGCTCTAGCCACTGCAACCGCACTTGGTATTGCTCTAGCAACTACATCAAAATAGACCCACTACAATTCTCACGTGAGGGTACTCTCACGTCTGAGCAATCCCGACACCTTGCCATCCCCGCTGAAACACCCAGGCACTAGGAATGGAAATAAAAATTAAATAAAATATTTTGTGTAAAAGTTGTCAACTCGGGGTGCTCCCACAAGCTCCACGCACGAGCGTTTCGAAAACTCCCTATCCCCCGACGCCATACCTAGGCACTAGGAACGAGCCGAAATCGACATATAAATTAAATAATATATTTTGTGTGGAAAGGATTGTTTCAAAGTGCTGCCCGCGCATCGTGATAACAAACAATTTTAAGCGATTTATTACATGAATTTATTAAACAGTACGTCTACATTAAAAAGAAGAGGTCGTCGTGGCTGAACACTCTCAGGTGATCCGTTTGCGAGAAATCTATGGCGACGACATTCTTAAACAGAAAGCGAATGGCCTGGCAGTTAGGCAACCCACATACCCGGGACATGTTACTGTGACGAAAGACGGACAATGTTTTCATTGAACAATCACGATAAATTACCTAAATCCACGAATGTACCCGACGCTTTTCACGTGCAAATTACAGCGGGCGCTATCGTGTTACATCATGCGAACACAGGGTTGCAACCTCCATTTCTCCGACTGTAAAGGGATGCTATCACCAACCACGTTTCTCGAAGTGAACGGTCTCCATTATACAAAACACTATTCGCCGATTATTCGCTTAGTCGCAAGTAGTTTCTAAGATATTCAACTTAAGACATTTCCAAATCCGACTTTTGGGGGCGCACAACTCCCTTAATAATCGATTTCAGAAAACGTGGTTCTTACATCTTCGTCTTCTATTTTCCTGAGGAATCACCTGCCGGCGTTTGTCGGTGTCTTTCAGACTCATCCTGTATATTTATTAGTGCTGGGCGGAATAGATAATTTGGGTTAGGAAAAATTTCGGCAGGAAACGGGATGAGGAATTTGTCGGTACACTAGAAAATGATCAAAATGTTCCAAAATAACTTAAGATTAATGTACTACCAAAATGTGTTTTCAATGCTTTAGAGCAAGCCTTTCATTTTGCTGACACATTGTGTGGCATTTTTTTTTCGTAAAAATGCCAAAGAGGGGCTTTGAATTACTCACCAATATTTATGAAATCCATATTGCCTCTAACAAACTACATAAACAAACTGTGGAGTAATTAAACAATACATAAAAAAAAAAACTAAAATATTTTATACCAAATTAACGTGTCATCGGTATAGGTTACTGCACTACAAATCAAACAATGTTAACACTTTCATTCAAAACTACAAGTTTATTGATAAAACAAAATATCTGAACGAAAAATTTGACTGTTACATAATGCAATCACACGTACGGGTCATTAGCAAAATAAAAACACGATCAGTGCTGCTACTAACAACGACTATCATTGAGCGTTATTCTACATCACGTGATGTTCTGGCCAATAACGTACCACCTTAGATGAAAATGTGTTGCTCTCGGCGACTGTTCTGCCGTGTAACCTAACAAGAAGCACGTGCCCGTAAAATGCTCGATCTTCCCGATTTTCACGAGCTTAGTACGTGGAAATGTAATTGCATTCAAGCCAATTTTAATGCGATTTTGCATGCATGCGCGTGATGTACCTTTAAGCCTGCGATGGAATTATTTGATATCGTTTATAAGAAGATCACGAAATCAAACAAAGTTACGAGGCGAGGAAAGTAAAAGACTGATTTCATAACCATCTACATTCTTAAACAATACGGGCTAGAAATTCCAAACGTTAGGCCTACATTCTTAATGCTTTTGAGCAGTGTGCATTAATTCACCTGCTAGAATACTTGTATAGGAAAGTGTTTATTCACGCACAACTGAGCGCCGTTATATCGATTAAAAAATAAAAACTACTTTTGTTAAAAAAATATATAGGGCCTAGTTCACATTTCTATAACAAGTGTTTTACTTAAAAAGCGATGGACGGTAGAAAAAAAAAACCATTCGCGAAAGGGAAATACCATTTATTATGCTGAATGAGCAGTTATTTATATTAGAAAAGCGCACTGAAGTTTGTTTACATACGATGGCCGGTGGAAAACTTCACATGCATTATATTTATATGAAACCATTAATACTCATAGGTAGGTTCACTTGCATCTATTTATTATTTACTAATGCTAGCAAGATTAGGGCTATGACAGTCCATTCTTAAATGTGTGTTGTAGAACACAGAAATATAAGAAAAGAGCTTAAATAATTTTATTCAGAAAAAAATTGACGGGAAAATTATTTCCCGCCCGAACTTTTTGGGAAAATATATTTCCCGATCGCGGTAAAGTGAGCACCTGTGACAGCAGCCTGTATATACGTCAACGGGTACACGATACAGCTGGTAACGATATATGGAATGAAGTTCTATAGTTTGTGTCTTAATGTCTCATAAAAACCAGACCAGTACATATAACGTTTACTTTTCATGGTAATGTTAATATTTGATGTCGGACTGGAAGAATACGAACCGTGCAGGGTGTTATGATGCGTACAGTGTACCGTGAAAAATCTTCTCTAATAGTCACACCGGCAATTAAATCTATTTTAATATTAATCTCACGCTAACGGACACGCGAACGTCGATCGGTACACACACTCGCCAGGTAGAAGTAGGTGTGGTGATGCGTAGACAGCGACGACGAATCTGGCGAGAGAAGGCAGCTTGGTCAACACACTAGTGATGGGCAGTGCACGAACTACCAGTTCATTTTGAACTGGTCTTGAAAAAGAACTAGCTGCATAGTTCACCGCGACATAAAAGAACTAGTCTCTTTGTGATATCGGTCAGTCATTCTCTTCGTACCAGCAACTACACCAGATGAGCCACAGTGCCCCACTGCGCATGCTCCGCCGTTCGTCGCTCCCCGCAGCTCCCCCCCCCCCCCCCCCCGTCTATCGCGCCCTCCATTGACTGGCCACATCGCAACTTGCATACTTCTTATCAATCTGCCTCTATCTATCGGTATCTTTGTTTTAGCTCGTTCAGCACTGCCTCGAACTGTAGGGATCGTAATGCAGACCTACCTAGTTCAATAGTGACGTGAGTCGCAAATCGGTCGGGAACTACACACAATAAAGCACTAATTCTTTAGCAATTAATTAACAAACATCACTTATTTTCTTCTCTTTTCGTTCCACGCTTGCTTAAATTCTTCTGGGGAGGGGAAATGGAACTGTGAAAGAGAAAACAGAGAAAGACCTAGTTCTCGGACCAAGGTTACACTTGCGCTCTGCAGTTCGCCAGTACCCGTGATCATTCGACTGTGACCTATATAGTTCAAAAGAACGGTTCCCGACGAACTGTTCTCAAATGTGACTAGCTCGGAACGACCTAGTTCATTCTAGTGAACTATATTTCCCATCACTACAACACACGGCAAGTGTCAAGTCAACAATGGCTCCATGCGGCGCATCGCGGAACATAGGTCTACTGCGTCTGTGGTCCACCCCCCTCCCTCCCGCCAGTACCACTCACCCGGGGTGGATGTCGCATCCAAAACAGGTAGACAGTATCTTGCGCTGCAGAATGGGACGATATGTTAAAGCTATGGAGCCTCGTGGAAGCGCAGGACACCGTCTAGCTCTCACAGCCAAGTAATTGATACCCCGTCTCCTTGACATAGTTGGACAACCCAAGCTGCCCTGAAAGAGGAGCCAACACACACGTTGCCCTTTCAGCTCGCATAGCGAGTGTGTCGCTTGTGCTGTGTGTGTCACCCCGTTCCGTGCACGTATTAAGGACGTAATTGAGGAGACATTACATGTTTGCCCGAGTAGGATGGACGTGAAAGGCACACAGCAGCGATGTGTGCGACGTTGGTATTTTGTGATTGTGTATGACTCTATTTAATTGCATTCCTAAATATGTTACTCTTGGTAGTTTTTACTCACCCTAGAAAAAACGGAATACCCTACATATTATATATGTTTTTCTCACATGCTTGTGTCACTCCAGACGTACTCGACTTCAAACATAGAAATGTATTTAGAGACATGCCCTCGCAGAGTTTTTTTTTTTTTTTTGGAACGCCACTAAGCAATTTCTTTGAACTAAAATTTTTGGTAGACCACTTGTGGGTATTCTAGCTGCTGACCGACCGCCGCCCCCCCCCCCCCCTTACACAGAGAGATACATCGGTAACACAGGCAAGCTCTCACGCTAAATAGTTCTGACAAAAATGTCTTGTAACGAGTTGAATACAGTCCCCGAGCGAATAAAACTGCAGAACGTGCAAGAGAAGCGGGATTGTACATACTGTAGGGGAAACTGTGGCGCTTGCAAAAGCCATCTGCGTCTATAGGTCAAATAGGCCGTACACGAAATATTCCCGTAAGGTAGGAAGCGGGGCTGGCGCTCGGTAGGAGACTTGCCACACACCCTGATGGTATGGCTCGCAGTCACATTTATCCCTACACATGGTGATTACAACCTGCTTAAAATCTACTTGTACGCATGTTGTGTATTCCTCCGCATTATGTAAAATTAACATTACCGTGGGTCTCATCGCTTTATTCATGCATCGGTCAAGTGAAACTGGGACATTATTATAAGTGTAAATACTTTTACTACGTGCGCAGTACTAGATCTTGATACAGACACCCCACCAATAAAGTGATAGGGTTGCAGTTTAACCCGTTCGGTCACACATTAATTTCCTAGTTCAAGAGTTGCAACTAAGTAATTTATTGGTAAGTGCTATACTTGCGTCCACCACTTGTATTGCAACCAGTGAACCACGTGGTGCCTGCTCGATGACATTGGCATTAATCATTCATGACAAAAAAGGTGTAGAAAATTCCACAAATCTGATTGGTCACAAGGAAGACTGGACCATGCTCTGTACTGTACCGCTCATAAATATCGTCAATCTTCAACGTCTCTACGATCGTGGACACAGCGATTGAATGGGTTAAAGTCCCATATAGATACACCCAGCACGAAGAGAGCACTGCACGCTAATTCCAAGTGCCGCGCGTAGATACGACGGCGCACTTGTCCTCCTTATCGCTAGGCCATAAGGGTGAGTCTGCGATTAACTTAACAGAATTAGTGTGCCGTATGCTCAGGATATGAATCAATGTGTTGAAGGGTGTTAGTTTATGACTGCGGTGTGCGTTCTTGGCTTGACTTGGCGCCGGTGGCGCCATGTTTGCCGGCGCGTGTTGCTGTAGTTCGAGGAGTGAGCGGCTGTTCCGCCTCTGTATTATTAATAGAGACCTGAGAAATTCGCGAGTTCAATGACCTGTAGACTAGACTTCACACTCTTGTATAAAGTCATGCCGATATAAACTGTTCATTGGTTGTTTGTTGTGGCAGTGTAAGCCGGTGATTGGGCCTACAATTTATTGCCTATTTGTTATTGGCTCATTCATTTCCAGGAGGTGCCAAAAAAGCGTGTCTACAATTTACAGCAGTAATATAAGCGTACAATATTATGAATTATAACTTGTCTCGAAATGAATCCGGGAATTTTTCAGGCCTCTAATTTTTTAGTGTTCCATGGTAAGTGCTTCCAGTGTATTGTGTTCTAATACGGTGATAAACTGCACAAAGTGCAACGTTTTGATGGCTTACATTGGGTGCACCAAAATTAAAGCGTTCTCGTGTTTATAGAGGCTGGTAAAGTTCGTGGAATCGTTTTGTGACTGCCAACATTTTAAATTAATTATTAATTTTTGCCTGCTAAATTCACAGTACTTCTTGGTGCCATTCTTACATGTATTACCAAAATCTTTTTGCGAAAAACAGGTAGCCTTCCCATTAACACAATGAAGACTGCAGTAGTGCACATGGGATATTGAAGTCCAACCCGCACGGAGTTCATTTCTTTAAAATCAGGCGTGCCTGTTCACAGCCAGAGACCCTACAATTTCCCATCTTAAGAAGGCCCCAAGCTAGACTCCACAGCCCTCTACATACTCCAGCAAAGTTCACTTGCTCATTTGCTGCCGCCAAATGCAGAACTCACACTCCTGTGATACCCGGCCACAAGTAATGCAGCCACCGGAGTGCTAAAGGTTTTCTGTGGGTAGGGATAGGACAATTTCGCGAGTTCAATGACCTGTAGTCTAGGCTCCACAGTCCTGTGTATACTTGAGACCCTGATGTATGTTCATTGGTTGTTTCCCCAGATAGTAGACAGTGTTACTTCACACTTGGCAGTATGGCATTCACTACTCGTTTCTTTGCAAGTATGCTATTGGTTCAGAGCCGTTCAGGGCGTATCTGATAAATAGAGACTTGGAGAAATCTCTGATTCGCTTGGGGACAAGCTATAATTCGAAACACGTGTGTTTATACAACTTAAGCCATTGTTCGACACGATGTATGGCACCTCCTGGAGAACGGTGAACAAATCGTCGCCTTCCACTCTGACAGGAGATAACCTATGCAGAGTTGACACCTGCATATTTTTGCATACAACTGTAGAGTCTAGCCTCCAGGTCACTGAACTCGCGAATTGTTCAGGCATCTACTAATAAACTGTGATCCAATTGCATAGGAGACTTCACTGTATATGTGTTTGGCGTCTATCTTGTCCCGAAATTAATTCGCGAGATTTTCCTGTACCTACTAATAACTATATACCCAGTAATTTCATGATATCAAGTGGTGCTAGGCCAGACTTCAAACACTCGAAGTTTCTGGTCTCTTTTGTGGCCGGGCCACACGTTCCCTGAAACTCTCCGCACGACTGGGATGTAGAAAGAGACCGCATAGTAAACGTGGGATCTAGTAACACGTAAATAGAGAGTTCACGAGAGACCCGGACATTTGTGGTTATAACTCAGTACCGAGAGGAGCGGAGAGATTTGGGCGGCCCTTGACATAGAGGTCTTGAGATTCGACGAAGGTGAAGTGAGGTGATTGTGGAGCAGTGCCGGAATGCTAAGACGGGGGGGGGGGGAACTGGATACACCAGGGAAAACCACCAGCCGATTAGCGGCACCGTCCGGCACGATTCCCACGTGTGAAAAGGCAATAGAACCCGCTTCGCCTAGCCGACAGTTACACTACCACGGGCCTCCTTCAGCACGTAAACGCCAGTCTGATGCGTGTCATTGCACCTCCGATCATCAGACTTGCCATGCAAGACTCCCAGCGGAGGGTAAACATGCAGCGCTGTGGTGGGTTTGTTTCGTATGGCCTAGTGGAACAGGCGAGTCCCTCCTGTGGCGACAGCCAATGAATAAGCCACCTCAGCCGTCTTACAAAGCGGAATGGTGCGGTCGCTATTCATCTTAGAAGCACCCGCCGATGAGCTGATATAAGCGCCTGATCTGTGTGAAGAACTGACGAGTTTATCCTTGCCGGCGAATGAACTCACGAAATTTTGCGTGTCTCTACACCCATGACGAAACGAGTGACTCCCTATCCGACGGAGGGGACCCGAACCCACGATACCAGCGTCCTATCTCACCGCGTATGTGGGCTTGGGCAGTCTCGTCCACGGGCGACGCCCCACCTCGCCGGAACCTCTGCGGCTCTCCCCCCTGATTTCCCTCGGCGCTTCGACGATGAATGCCTGCTCGTTTCTCAATTGGGGGGCTTCCCCTAAGGCGATACGCCGCAGCACCCGTTCACTCCCTTCCGCCAAAGGCTGTTTCGCTTAATCCCCCGCCCTCCCGCCGTCACTGGGGTCATGTCCCGTGTCCCACACCTAACGCATACATCGATGTCTCCTAGTATACTTCATCGAGAGGGAAATCTGACCGCCATCGTCCGAGAATGTCTGCAGTCAATTTTCCTGATTACATCAAAGTTGATGCGTTGCATCGAGAAACGACTACGTCATAATCATTTATTTCAATTAAATTAAATGTGCAATTTGCTGTTCACGGTAAAAAGAGCACGTTTGAAAAACCCTGCTTAAAATCTACTTGTACGCACGTTGTGTATTCCTCCGCCATATGTAGAATTAAGACTGCCATTGGTCTCATCACTTTATTCATGCGACGGTCAGGTGAAACTGGGAATTATAAGAAAATAAAATATGTTACAAATCCGGTTATATTTACACTACGATGCATTAAAAAACCAGAAAGCGGAATAAATATTAAGTTTTCACAAATGGTTACCTGACACTTTTTATTTGACGTTAAGTTGTTTAACTATTTTCCATCTATCATTACCAACTCTACTGGACGCATGTCACTCAGTGCGCCCGTTAAAATATATGCAGGCAGGGAGAGCGACTTTTTTCTGAGGTTGATTTTAAAAAATCCTCACTTTATTGCGAACAGCCTTTAAAAGCTGTTCACTGTTAATTGTGGACACTTTTTAAATCAACCTCTGAAAAATGTCACTTGCCGTTACTTGCATAAATTTTAGCGGGCACACCGACTGACTTCCGAACTGTGAAGTTGGTAACGACGGAGGGTAAGTAGTTGCATGTCTAACCAATGAACTGACTGTGTTTGATAAACGTTTGAGGATACTGAAACTCATTATTTTGCTTTCGGTTTTTTTAAAACTTATAATTGTGATATTTGGTACATTTGTAACATATTTACTTTTCTAATAATTCCGCTGTTTCAATTGATTATCGTATGAACTAAGTGGTCAGGCCCACGGCAATGTTACGTTTACAAATGGCGGAAGAATACATAAAATGCATACAAGCAGATCATAAGCAGGGCTTTACAAAGTGCTCAGATTACCGTGAACAGCATAAGCGTGAGCACGAGATGCGCCTGAGTGCCCTAATGACTTGAAAATCGTTCCTGCTTATTGTAAGGCCTCTAATTAATAACAGCTACTTTTATCTCTGTTTACTTCTGCATTATTAGAGACCTGCAAATTTCGCGTTATTATTTAAGGACAGACTGAACTCCAAGTTATTATGAATTTGACCAACTTCAGCCATTGGCCATAAATATGTTTGTCACTCCACGGAGAGCTCTTGAGCCAATAACACAAGTTCAGCGGTGGAGCCGCCAATCGCTTTTAAGGAGCTCGGGCAGATACGTGACCTTGATTACAGTGCAGCGGCCAATGAAATCACGAATTGTCGTCACTTATTAATAAGGCAGCGAAGTCAATCATGTTAGTGAAAGATAACGCGAATTTTGCAGGTCTCTATGCATTATGTATGTTAACGTAATATTTATTTTTGTTATTTATGCTTTATTTGTTGCATATATATTTTGTTTGCCGCACATCTGATTTATATGATTAATTTCTAGCTGTAATCTCAGTAAACGTATAATAGTGTAATTATTAGAGCTAGTGATTTTTCGCGAAAGAATATGAGTACACGGTAGACCAATACTATATGCACCCAGCAGCAGTTTGATTATTTCCATTGGTTGCTGTCTGCTTGAGAAGGCGTTTTCATATTTGATCAGGCCACTCAGAACTCGGCAACATCGGCACGGCTCCTGCGTGATTCGTCTGCAGATAGTAAGCACGTGCCAAAAACGAACTCAGCCAATCTAGATAGATAAAAGATCCTACAGTTTTTTAAAATGTGACTTGTCTTGTAATCTTTTCGCGAAATTTCACTACCACTAGTAATTATGTTTGTAGGTCTTGAACCATCACCACCTTTTAAAATGTTAGTCAAACTGCATGGAAACAAAGACATTTTTATTTATAAAGAAAAGAAATTTATAAATAGATAGAAACAACTCATTTAGAATCATGAAAATTATTTTTTACTTGATCAAATAATTCATTTATATTTCTAAAAATACGTAAAATTTTAAAATGTAACAAATACTAGTTCCATTCTAAGGAAGAAGCTTCACTATGATATTATTTATCAAGACAAATATATTACTTTGATTATTTTTCATGAAAATTTTTTAACTCCTAATATAGACAGCAATACTATAAAGACAATTGAAAAAATTAGTGCCATCATTGATAAAAATGAAGTTATCACTATTCCTAAAGGATATTTAATCTTTAAAGGAAACTAAAAATTCAATTGACCTATCTTCAACAAATGACATTGAACTGACACCAGCAAATGTGAAAAATAGAGTTGTGGTTAAATCTAAGTTTGATATTAAATTTGATGACCAATTATCCGATATGCTTGGTTTTGAGAGAAATATGACTATTGAAAAAGACGAAGTTGTTGGAGCTATGTTGCCTAATTGTAATTAATTTAAAACAATAAATGTTCATTGTCATTTGGCATATGGAATGTTGATAAAATATGACGAATCTGATCACTTAGAAACATATATGTTTGGCTTCAGAGATTGTGTTAGTTATGAACCACCATATCCGATTTTTATAGAATAAATAATGAGCAGTTTAATCACATTGTTTTAGAAATTAGGAATGAAAATGGTAAACTGATTGATTTTGATGTTTCTGATATCGATATTGTTTTGGAAATTAAATATATTTATAATACAATATAAAACTATAGTCATATAAAAATTAATTTAAAATTATACATTTTATACCCATACGGTAATGTATCTATTTTATTTTAAAGTATAATCCTTTTGTCATCATAAGGGTTTAACGCAATTTTATTAACTTCTACTATATATTTCATGCTTTTCACTCCTTATTAAATTGATTGTTCTATATTCTATTTTCTCTTTAAACAAACAATTCTAGTCCTCAAATGTAACTCTCTTGTTAACAACACACTTCTTTACCCCTTTTGATCTTTTATTTCTTTATTATCAACTCTATATGCATAGATTTTTGCTCTTAAACCAACGAATTCTTTCATTATTTTCCCATTACATTCGTCTTTTTTCTTACCTAACTTTCTTATATATTTGGGGCACGTTATAGATATTGTCATTTGAAAAATCAGTTGTATCAAATTTTTCTATTATCAACCTCATATCTCTGTAAATTATTATTTTTTTGTTATAAATATACGAATCAGTATCTTGATAGCACATTTCTATTTTATCACCATATTTTGGTATTCATTACTTTATAATGAAAATCATACATTAGTTCCTTTCATGGATCTAAAATTGACATACCAACATAAATAGGCTTATTAAATTTTACACATTTTTATCCATATGTATGGCCACAATTTTCTCATTAAATATAGTACTTTTCTTGATATTTGCTTTTGCTACTAATTTTTCACAGGCTTTTCCATTTGATATCAGTCTTATATCTACTCTATTCCTAATATTTTCCATAGTTTTGCCGAACACAGAATTATTTATCAGTTTATAAAAATCTTCCAAGTAATTTTTGGCATTAGTTCTCTTCGTTGTATATATATATATATATATATATATATATATATATATATATATATATATATATATATATATATATATATATTCAACAAATCAGACTGATTAAACTTCAATATTCTATGTATTTTAGTAAGTGTTAATCCATTATTTAGACATTGTTTTAAATGCCGATAGTGAATTACATACTTTTGTTTATTAAGTAAAGTTGTTAATAATTTAGACTGATTTGTTCCTTGAACCACCTTATTTTCTGGACAAAATGGAAGATCTTTATTCAATTTATGTAGATCTTGTGGATACTCTAAATCTACTTCTAAAATTTAACCATGATCAGAATCATCCTTAAAATTTATATACATAATTTTGCCAAAAATGTAATTTAGTTTCTGGATAATCAACCCATTCGAAGTTACCATATGGTAAATATTGTGACATTGCCCAACCATAAAGATTATTGGCATCCAGATATGCTAAATAGTTGGACTCTTGATTTGGATTAAAATCTTCTAAATATTTGTTATTGGTTGTAACATATCGCTTACAACATTGCGTTATTCCACCTATAATTCCTTTTTCAGTCATCAAAATCGTACCATAGTTATGCAATAAATGTAATGGCTGTTTAGTCATTTTTAACATTGCTTCCCACGATTATCCTGGTGCTGTAAAATACCATGCAGTGTCTAAGTCACATGCATTTATACACACATTTCTAAAATATTCTAATATTTCCGCTAACAATAATACAACAGTTTTTAAATATAAATCGTGATATTCGCCAAGATTTTCAATATTAAATTGATTCCATACAAGTTTTGCATGCTCAAAATCGGTGTCAGTTATGTCAGATAAATTTAATTTATTGTAAAATTCACTCTTTGGTGGAAGTTCAGTTTCTTCGAATTTCTTCCAACTATCCATACAATCATATGGATAAACACCCATTCTTATAACTAAATCGACTTGATCCTTTGGAAAATGCTTTTGGGTGTGTTTGATTTGTTATTTAGATAAATTAGATTACAATTTATCTAAACTACTAGCCATAAATTTAAATGTGTATATAAATCTCATATTCAAATTTTCAGTTTGTTTCCCAAAAGTAATAAACTTTTCTTCGTCATTCGCAATTAAATATACATCTTTATCATCATATCCTATTTATTGAATATTTAAATGTGCATCATACCTGGCTAAATTATGGAAATAAATTGGAACAAAATTGGGTAATTTTACTTGTATATTACAGTATTTACATACCGGATTAATGAATTTCCCAGTTATATGGTCATAATGACGTACTTTTTTATTTTCATTCGTATATTCACATTGGCATGGAGTAATTTTTTTTTATTTACTATGTAATATTTATTCTTCTTTTGTTAGTGGACACATAGATTCAATTTGTATATATATTTCTCCACTTTCTTCTACTTCCCTTTTTTATTGATTTATAAACATAGTATGTGCATTTGGACATCGATATACTACTGGAGACTTATAATCACCATAAGCAGATACAATATAATAGCAAAAACCAGAAGCTTCATGTAATTGATATTTCATTGTGTATAATTCGTCATTGATTTTTAAATCAATGGTATTTATTTTTTCATTAGTAATATTATATATTTCTTTAAGTGTTACTTTATAAAAGCCATTATCAGTATCGTCCTCTGTTAAAACTGGATACTTTTTGATTCATTTAAATTTATTTAATTCTCTTGGGTTTGGTTTGGTGGTTAAAATTTTCTTTAGAATTGATTCAAAATTGGCATATATTGTGAAAGGAATCTTCATTGTATTTTTATAATTCTTAAATTTTATTTGTTGTCCTTTCGAAGGTGAATTGATTCTTACTGATTCATTTTTAGAGCAGTCTTCTGAGTGTTTATTTAATTTCTCTTGTGATGTAAATAATTGAAGACACATGCATATATAAGTTTTACTTTTATGATTTTTTTTGTGCTGAAAGTAGGAGCGATAAATCTTTTATGCAATAGTAATGCGAGTTTTTATCATCTTTGAAATAAAGTAATTTTAAGTGCTTATCCTTTTAATTTTTGGTGAGTTTAAGTGGATATACTATGGATTTATCTTCAATCGAGTATACATTTCTAGATATATCAATCTGATTTTCTATGTTTGGTATATCATCAATTTTTATAGGATATTCATATTGATCAATTACTTTATCAATATTAAGCCCCACATTTTTATATTTAGTTACTCTGTCCGAATGATTGTTTGCTGGAAACAATGCAGACTTTATTGCCAAAATAAAACATTCTTGACCTTCATTTTTCACATTAATGCATGCTTTTGTATCCTTAATTACTTCTGGTAGTTCTATATATGGTGCTCAATTTAATGGATTGCACTTATTTATAGCTAATTGTATTCCAATTACTCTATCTAAAGCCCATCCTGAACCTCTTCTTTGAAATTCAGATAGTTGTGTATGTAATTCCTGCTTTATGATTTTGTATGTCCTATCAATTTCTCCTTCGTTCAATAGTGTATAGTTTACTGATGAAAATGTAAATATATCAAATTAATTAGACTGTACTAAATTAAAGGAATTCTCAATGTTATAAGTTGATATCCTGCTTTTAAAAGTTGTATTAACTAAGTAAATTTTATTGGTTCTTCTATTTTTTATTAACGAAAACATTAGTACAATAAGGAATTATTTATTTTCATTAATTTTTATTTTGCTTATATAAGTCATTGATATTGGCATTTGATAAACGTAAATTTGTAAAATTGTTCTTTGTTATCCATTCAGATTACCTCTTACTTTTATTTCTAGGCTTAACAATAAATTACTGGAGAATGGAAATATTTTCTTTAATTTCATTTTATCTTCGAGATATAATTCAATTATATTGGCATAAGAAATTGGTGAATTTGCAAAGTTGTTCTTTGTTTCTTCATTTAAAATAAATGGTATAAGAGTTCTAATTAAATCATTTTTAAGTAGTCGTCTCACTATATTTCTTATTTTAAAACTTCTAGCTTTAGCTCTTAATTCTGCAACATTTAAATCATTTAGCTTCTTCGTAGATTTTTTAAATCGATATTCTTGCGCTTGAAGATGTTGTGTAGTATTACTTATAATTAAATCATCTGTCCTTAAATGGTATATATTTTTTAATTTTGATCTTTTAACTATAACTCTCAAATCCCCCACTCTCCTATTGCTCAACTCAACTGTTAGATTGTTCGTCATATTTTATTTGTTTAGTTACTAGTAAAAAATTTTACTAAAATTGCAAAAATTATATAGCCGCTGAACAAATATAAAAATAGTAAATAAAAAGTAATGAAATTAAAAAAAATAAACTGTGATTAAATTATTGTTAATAATGAAATATTTTTAATATTTAACTTCCTGTTATGAGGATATTTATTATTATAAAATTTTTTGCATATTGATGCGTCTTTATCCTTGGAATTTTTATTAGGAGAAAATAATTTTATATATTTATTCTCTTTACATGCTGTACATGTCTTTGTTGGATAATTACCATGTTGAATTTCATTGAGAATAGCTATCGCTGTATTGTGTAACTTTAAATTTTTATGTCTTTTGAGATATGCCTTGCATACATATTTTCCACATTCACATAGTACATTCTCTTTATTTAACTCATAATGATTTTTAGCATATTCACTATAACATTTTTTACAGGTGCTAATAAGCTTATCTTTTGTGTGTTTACGTGTTGCAAAACTTCCTATGTTTAATAATCCACCGCACTTTTTACATTGCTTTTCACGATTTTCCATTTTTTATTTAATGATTTATATAAGATATCTTCTCAATGTTTTATACATTTTTTTCTTTGTAAATCAAATGCGAACTCTTCTCAAGAAGTTAAACAATTCGTTTGAATTGACTAAACTGCAAGATCTAGAATAAAATAAATGTTTTACTGCTAAAGATTTTGAGATTTATGAAGTTTGGTAAGAAAATTAATTGTATTCTAGATGATAAATATGAAGTTACATTCCCAGACCATTATGTGAAAATATTTGATGAAAATACTTTGAAACTAATAAATGAGAAAGCAGTTTTATAGCACATAGAAGCTTAAAAGATATTTAAAAAAAAGAAAAATCTGTGCATGATGTTGAATTCTCTTTAAAATATATAAATTCTGCTAATTTTTAATCTTTCAAATGTTTCATTTGATTTCATCCTTAAATTCACTTGATTTTAACTTAATTTTTTTACTGACACAAATCCCGCAAAATTGAAAATTTCCTTGATTTGTTATTGATTTTGCTTTTTACTAACTTAAATTTGCTTGTTTTTGAGAATCCGAAAATTGAGTCAAATGGGGTTTTTAGAAACTTGAAAAAGTTGCTTGAGATCGAGAAATGTACTATATTTTTGAGTTAAATTGCTTGGTTTTTGGGTGAAAAAGTGGGGTGGTCCAGGTCCCGCATTATACGGCTAATCATACAAATTTGGCTTCGATAACGCGGGGCCTTTTATTTCCTTTGCGCTGTCTTACATTATGGATTTTAATATCTGAACAAAATATTATTATGTCTTAGAATAACTTTCACGTTCGAAGTAACTATGTTTTTGTATATGATTTTGTAATAGATACATATTACTGCAGAATAACAATGTTTGTATTTTTCATATTATATTTGTTTTTCATTGATTTAATTTATACATGAAATGTTATTGTTTTCTTGGAATATTTTACTTAACTGCCTTTTTAATAAAACTAAAGAAAATTGAAACAAAAGATGTCAGTATCCGTTAAAATAATTCTAATTATTTATTTATTTCACTTTTCAAATATATGATCATAAGTTTTTAAAAATGAAGTTATATTTAAATATCTTAGGAAATAATTAGGAAATGTAGTATTTTTACAATATCCTATATACTGTCACAACTTTTGCGTAATTATAACTATTTTAAATTTCGAGATCAAATATTTCCCGCGGGAGAATCCCCAGGACTACAGATTTATAGGCATTGCCATCGGTGATTATCTTCGTGCACACCCAAAATGAAATGATGCGGATGCCTATGGTGAACAGTCTTTAGTAATGGATAACAGACCCTATCATTTCGCGCTATGATTCTGTACTACGGGATATCATGCACACACATGTAATTCTCTTACACTTGTGTCTTTGGACCACGGCTCATCCGACACTCCCTGCGGAACGCACAGCCAATAGAAACATTTCAACACTCTGCAGGTTCATTCCGTGTAATCTGGTTTAACAGAGAATGAGTTCTGCCTGCTGCGGCAGATAACGAACGCGAGATCTCTGCTCGAGTATATAGAGGATTGTGGACTCCAGCTTGGTGCCGTCTTTTAACGCAAAATGGTAGGATCTCGAGTATAGGCTCTTCACGGTAAACTGAGCACTTTTGAAAGCCCTGCTTGAGGTCTACTTGTATGCACTTTGTGCCGTGGGCCCCGCCACTTTATTCGTGCATCCGTTAAGTGACACTGTGAAATTATTAGACAAATAAAGATTTTTACAAATCTGCTCGTCTTTACACTTTGACGTAATTGAAAATAACAGGAAGTGAAATAAATAATTTATACTATCACAAATGGTTACCTAAAACTTTTTATTTCAAAGATATGGGACTACTTTCCCTCCTTCGTTACCAACTTTAATGGACTCATGTCACTCAGTGCGCCCGAGAAATAAATGCAGGTAGGGGCAGTGACATTTTTCTAATATTATCCTCAAAAGTGCTCACTTTATCGAATAGTCTTTAACAGACATTGCGCTTGTAACCGACATTTTGAATTTGGACTGCGAACGCTATGTTTCATACGGCCACAGTGGTGTTCACATGTGCATACTCTGATGCAAACACTTGTTATGCAATAGAGCACAAACCAACGGGACCACTATGGCAAATAGCTGAATTATTAGTATTTTTGGAGTGAGCAAGTTAAGTGTCAATAGCTATATATACGCATTACAGTAAATCCTTAATAGGAAAAATAATCTCTTAAGAAAGTTTGCGGATATAATACTTGTGTTTTTAATCGCGTCTTTTAATAGTGCAGTTTCACTTTACAAAAATGTTTTATTGTCTGATTTTCATCAGAAAATCACCAAGGAAGATTTTCGCGTCTACTTGTGAAACCATGCTCTTATTTTTGAATAGCAATTTTCTGCTACATAGTATTCTCTTTCTTTACTATAAATATTTCTAATAAATTAGCTTTAAAATTGCAGCCAGTGCCATGCACGTTTGGGCACTAGAACTAGTATAGCCATAGCATTCTTGTCAGAGATGCTATTGGCTACTTCGGCCCACAGACGCCTTGTTGTGCAACGGGATAGTAGAAAATTCTGACATAAGGTAGAAACATGTACGTTTCGTGATTTCCTCTGGCAGCAAGCTAGACTACGCAATTCTTTGTTTACTCGAACCTCAGGTGCCTGTCCACAAAGACAATCACAGAGTACATATTACCAGTAGAGTTAAGGAAAAAACAAAGAAATTACTTTAAGTAGCTGACGACGGTAATTAATTGTTACATACGATCTTATTCCAAGATAAGTATGTTTCAAACGAAATATTAATTCGGTCTCCTCTGCAAAATCGTCGAAGTTACATGGACATACGAAAACATATTTTAAAGTCAAGGTATTTTTTTTTTTCAAGCGCACCATAATTTTCCCAAGGACGTATTTTTCATGGCATGCTCCTTTCTTACCAGACCAAAAAATAACGGTGAATATACTGTCGTAAGAAATATAACAAGCGAGGAACAATGAATATGTTGTTTCGTACACGCCATGAGGGGCAGAATTTCTTTTAAGAAGAATGGTGCGCTAAAGTAGTATATTTAGCCGATTGTTATAAGTTGTTTTAAACACATTCTTGCATTGTCAGATACTCACTGCCTCTAATATTCTCGGAGCGATGGTGAAAGATAAGAACAAATATATTCCTTATTATCTTGCATAACTCGTGGTCCGAGAATTATAAAGCCAGTGAGTGTCTTAACAATGCGAAAATATGTTGCAAAATTTTGTTTACGTTCCGTCGTGCCAAAAATTTCTAAAAGGCATCTTAAAAAATCTTGACACAAAAACGAGGTAAATATACGGTTTCCGTGCACCATTTCTCTCGATATTTAATCGTAAACTAGCCATAGCCGAGATACTATCGAGGAGGGGAGTTCATCACGCCACTGAATAAACGAGGCGGGTAAAGTTTGTCGAGGGGGGGGGGGGGGGAGTTTCAACTGCCGCGTAGGGCCCAACCTGCTGCTACTCAGCTCGCGTGGTCGTGACAGCGCTACCCCGCCCCGGGCCCAGAAACGAACCAACTTGTTAAAGGCACGTATAGTTAACTGCTGCGCCGGGCAGCGCACTGCGACGGAACACGCTTGCCAACGTTAGTATGGTTTTCGCGGGCAAATTACGCCGATATTGCCTCGAGCGTGATTTTGCGCTGGGACTCTAGAAAAACATTAAACGTACGGTGAAGTAATTTTCTACTCTTGGAAACAGTTATTCGAAAATGACTTCCTCAGATTGTTATTCTAATATTAGAACTAATAAAGAGTCAATTTTACCGCGAATTTATGCAAAATATTTAACTGTTATTATCTACCACAAACACCAAATATAGTGCAGAAATTTTAAATACAGATGTGTTTATAAATAATTTTGTACGTTCAATACAATAATATGTTGTAAGCAAACATCATTTCGTTTGATTGCTACAGTAGAATAATTATGGCGGATTTGGCGCAAGGAAATGAGGGATCGGAGCTCGGAGCTTGTTCATACTCTGTCATTCAGTTCCCCCGGTGGCCATTTTCCCATAAAAAAAATTCCTGCCCCCCCCCCCTTTTAAAGTAAACAATTCTCCCTCAAAATTTCCGTTTTTCAATTTAACCCCCCCCCCCCCCCCCTCACCCCAGCAGCAAAAGCGATCATCCAAAAGGAACTTTTCACAGTTCGGGGTTATTTGGGGGGATCGTTTGCGAGGGCAGAGCAGTGGCGGCCATAGTGGTTTTATAGCCATAGGTATGATAAATCGATACATAGGATCCAGGGTCCGGAGTCAGACCTGACCATTAGCTATCAGCCATCTTGTCCGTCATGTTAGATGTCGGTGACCATGACCTTTGACCTTAACCCTGTACCCATGACCTTGGATGACCTTGAAACCAAAAAAATTGCCAAGAAATAATAAAAACTGCTAAAAATATTTTATAGTATATATAAATATATAAATCATTAAAATATATTAAAATTTTTATCAAAATATAATTTCGAATGTATGGGCTTAGAGGGGACGAGGGAATGGAACCGACCAACCGCCATGTTATGACGTCACCCAACCGGACCCAGGTAACCTTGCCCGTGACCCCGTGGATGCCATTGAAAACAAAACCTCGATACTAAATTACATTACTGACTAATACCGCCAGTTTGGATCCATGTGACCTTGACCTTAACCTGGTGACTTTTGACTTTGACCCAGTGACCTTTGACCTTAAACCCAAAAATTTGTCGAATATCCCAAATATATTATAAGAATTTATAAATACTTAATAAAAAGTATTAGTAAACATTATTTTTTTAAACAATTATTGTTTAAAAATTTACATTTCTGGAGGTTTCGCACAGCACCACGTCCAGAAGACGACTTCAACACCCCTCCCTTCTCAACCTCTCACATTGTAATAATATTCCCCTCCCACACCCTCTCACATTTGCTCATTCTGTCGAATGCACTCCACCGTCCATAATAATTTTTTGTTTGTCATGTGTTTACATTTTCAACATCTAGATTTCACTGATGACTCCAACCAACGTGTTAGATATGGATGACCTTCACCTTGAGCTCACATCCGTGACCTTGACCCTGTATCCATGACCTTAAAAACAAAAAAAAACAAAAACAAAAAAAATTAATTCATTGAAGACTTTTTGCATCAATCTTTCGATCAATCTCGCAAACTTTAAATCAATAAGTGCAGCAATTAGTGTCACAGATCTTTATCATCACAGCGATCGGCATCACAATCAACATCGCACGCATCAATCTTTCGATTTTTTCATCAATCTTTCAATCTTCCCACCTATCTTTCAATATTTCCATTAATGTTTCGCAATCTTTCCATTAATTTAACGTAATCATTCCATTAATTTTTAAATCTTTTATCAATATTTTCGCAATATTTTCATCAATATTTTTGGATTTTTTCATCAATCTTTTACAATCTTTCCATCAATATTTTTAAATCTTTCTATAAATCTTTTAATCTGTCCATCAATCTTTGAATCTTTCCATCAATATTTCAATCATTCCGTCAGATTTTTGCAATATTTCCATCTATCTGTCAACCTTCTCATAAATCTTTCGATATTCCAACCACTCTTTCGCAATATTTACATCAACCTTTCGCAATATTTCCATAAATTTTTCCATAATCCCATTAATCTTTCGCAATATTTCCATCAATTTCTCCCTAACTTTCCACCAACCTTTCACAAACTTTCCGTAATATTTCGAAATATTTCCATCAATCACCAATTCATATTTAATCCATGGGTTCGTCATCAGTCTCTATCCATGCATATAAAAAAACACTATTCACTAACTGCCCCAAAATTTGTATATGTCTACAGAATTAATGTTTTATATGCAGTCAGCTATGCATGTACTTTTATATTAAAGTTTTTATTATGATTCCCTAAGCAGATATTTCCATTGATTGTCGAGTGCTCATAGTACCACTTTAAAGTTGTGAGGGATAAAATGATACGACACAGAAAAATAAAACTAATTTTTTTACAATAATGATTTTTTATTATTTTGTAATTATAATTTTAGAAGAAAGCAGTTCATCACGTCATGCGATATATTCCCGTTCCTTCAGTTTACTGCAGATTGAAGATATTTCAACAACGCGTGGGAGCCCCCCCCCCCCCCCCCGTTTTTTGAGGTCAATCTAATATCCGAGTCTATCAACAAGTTCATTCGGGTCTTCGGGAAATAGGTAGCCAGTATTCTCGGCGTCTTCTGCCTTCTTCATGTCGCTTTTTGCAGCAATTCTGTTGGTGCATTGAGAAAATCGCCATCATCGCCTTCAACATTATCACTGTCAATACGTTAATTTTCATCCATGATATTTTCATGGTCATCTTCACCTCCTGTTTTGTATTTTTTTTATTAAATTTGCTTTTCTTTGTAGCAGGAGTTGTATGCTTGTCAGTATTTAGAGCCGACGAAAATCTTTATTAAAGTTCGTCGACTATACGTGAATTTCTTGCAAGTGTACGTTCCACACAAACCGACTCTGCTGCACTCCTTCCATCGTTATCATTTACTGTCCCATCATAATCGAATCTCGAATCGGTACCCATCTATGCAGCAGAAGGTATTGCCGGCAACACTTGGTGACTTCCAGTTGACGGATCCTTGCGGATCTCGGTATGTTCTTTCAATGCATCGCCTTGGACATACTGCATGGAACCAATGTCGTAATGCTTCATCGCGCGAAAAGGACTCTTCGAACATGCCGTTATTTGAAGCCGACGAGCATTTTGACCATAGTTGAAAATTCGAACGAATATTTTTCACGTATAAATTTTATGGTGGGCTTGTGCCCACAAAACGCCCTATTTACAGTAATATAGGTATAGAAAAAAAATTGTTGATCTTCTGACACTGTGAGGTGAACATCGGTTTGGAGGCACTCTCTCGCCATTGCACGAAGACGAATTGCGAATACGAAGGCCTGCATTTGGCCTCAACGATCACGGAGCTGTGACCTACATCATCGCTAACTGGTTGTTGCCAGTGGAGATTCTGCGATCGAAATTTCAACTATGGTCAAAATGCTCGTCGGCTTTAGGGAACCGTCTGTTCGAAGAGTCCTTCACGCGCGATGAAGCATTACAACACTGGTTCCATGCAGTATGTCCAAGGCGATGCATTGAAAGAACATACCGAGATCCGCAAGGATTCGTCAACTGGAAGTCACCAAGTGTTGCCGGCAATACCTTCTGCTGCATCGATGGGTACCGATTCGAGATTCGATTATGATGGGACAGTAAATGATAACGATGGAAGGAGTGCAGCAGAGTCGGTTTGTGTGGAACGTACACGTGCAAGAAATTCATGTATAGTCGACGAACTTTAAAATAAACGTTCGTCGGCTCCAAATACTGTTAAGCATAAAACTCTCGTTGCAAAATAAAGCAACGTTAATAGAAAATACAAAACAGGAGGTGAAGATGACCATGAATAGAGCATTGACGAAAATGAACATGAAGACAGTGATAGTGCTGTAGGCGATGGCAATTTTATCGATGCACTGACACACCCCTGAAATATAATTGCTGCGACAAGCGACATGAAGAAGGCACAAGACGCCAAGAATATTGGCTACCTATTTCCCGAAGATCTGAATTAACTTGTTGATATCCTCAGATATTTGATTGACCTCCAAAAACGAATGGATCTCTCACGCATTCTTTAAACACCTTCTGTCATTCGTAAACTGAAGGAACGGGTATATATCGCATGATGTGATGAAATGCTGTCTTGTGAAACTGTAATTACAAAATAATAATAAATTATTATCATAAAATAATGGTTTTTCCTTTATTTTTGTGTCGTATCCTTTTAATCCTCTCATCTTTAAAGTGGTTTTATGAGCACCCTAATATTAGTGGGAAGGTCAGCACTTAGAATGATAATAAAGACTTTAGTAAATAAATGAATGAATAGTTGACTTCATACAAATCATTAATTCTGTCGGCCTGTACAATTTTTGGAGACAGTTGGTGAATAGTTTCTTTTTAATATGTATGGATAGAGACACACTTCGAAACCATGGATTGAATATGAATATGGATTGATGATTTATTGAAAGGCTGCGAAAGATTGATTTAAAGATTGCAAAATATTGATGGCAAAATTGAAAGCTTGATGGAGATATTGAAAGATTGTGGTATTGATTGCGAAAGATTGATGGGAAGATTGAAATATCAATAATTGAAAAATTGATAGAAAGATTGTGAAAAATTTATGGAAAGAATACGAAAGATTGATCTAAAGGATG
The DNA here is from genome assembly GCA_029891345.1 of Dryococelus australis. NCBI lineage: Eukaryota > Metazoa > Arthropoda > Insecta > Phasmatodea > Phasmatidae > Dryococelus > Dryococelus australis. Next base: position 336,737,112 of record CM056995.1, on the reverse strand, counting down.
CGAAAGATCGTGAAAGATTGCGAAATATTGAGGGAAAGATTGAAAGGCGTAGAATACTCGCCTTTGCATCCCCACACACGTAGCAGGCAAACAATTATTTGCCACACAGCTGAAAATCTTATTTGACATGGCTAAGCATATAGCAGAGAAAATAGTTTATCATTCTGAACTGAAAAGTAATGAGTAGAGAAGAGGCAAATGCATATAAATGATGTCAGACGTGTCGAATTTCAGAGATATTATTTATTGAAAAATATTTAAATATTCAATTGCAAATATATCTGATCTGTTTTACGCTGAAAAATTAATGCAAATCAATAACCCTGAATAGCAATAGGTAGAGACCTGCAAAATTCGCGTTATTTTCTGGGAGAACGCTGAAATTCACCGTCCTATACATATTAGAGTTGGTGCAACATGGTTATTGGCTTCTGCAGCAGTGATGGCACACTTCCCTTTCCGACTTAGTTGGACATGATTGGAGCAGCCTGTCGTTAGTGGTTTCCTACTGGTCCAAAACATTCCTGGGCGTATCCGAACAAACTGTAACCCAATGATAAAGGCAATAGAAAATCATAAGTGTTTGAAGTCTAGCCTGTCTTCAAATAATAACGCGAATTATGCATGTTTCTAGCTATAGGCAAAATAAAGGCAGACCATTCAAATTCTATCTGCCGTTAGAACGTGGTCTTATTTAAGTGTCATTAACATACCATTGAGTGACACGTAGATAAAGTCTGACTTATAGATTCAAAATGTGTAGTCCTCTCACAATAAAAATACTTGAATTTAAATAATACATAAACTTAGATATGCCTCGGCTGTCTCAGTTACGGGGCATCACTTAAACTCTCACTCAAGTTAAGTGTGGTTAAAATTGTGCTGAAGATATTACTGACGCCTTGACAACATGGCATCGCGTGGAACGTTTTAAACCAACGGCGTTACGTATGGCTAGCGTACGCAGTAAAAGTTTAAGTTGTGAAATTTGGATATTGTAGGAAGGATTGCTCTTGTTGAAAAATACCAGTTTACTAGATGGGTGAAGGACTGCGTCTCTCCCAGACGAAACAGGGGTTGTGGCGTAGTTATTGGGTGCGGTACTGCTTAACGTGGATCGCCGGCTCGCGGACATTACGTAGACCAGCAAGCTACCTAAGCTCCTAACAGCTGCTTACAACGATGCGCACACTTCTCAACACAAAAACACAACTTAAAACTATAGCAAGCTGCGAAACTAAAAACACTCTAACAGCTAAATAATTTTTTTTTTTTCTGCTGCGTCTAACTTCTGGACGTGCGTCCTGACCTAACGTCTTATTTCGTTGAAGGATGGTGGTATAGAGAGTGGGTTTACTAACGACTGGCCGGGCCTAACCCTATGCTAAACTTTCTAGCCAATAGGAGCACAGGGTTCGAACCTGTTAGCCAATTGCAAGACTCGCTAACTAAAAACTTAAAATGACACACTCCAAAACGGCCTCGTAGAAGATATCAAAATACAATAAAATTCCCTGAAGCGATCACAACAGAAGTGAGACCAAAAAGGAAAAAAAAAAAAAAAAAAAGAACAATATTAGACATTATTTAAAGTACAAACAAAAATAACATCTAGCTTTATCCCAATTAAACATGCATTATTGCAATTCGTACATCTACGTTTAAATATCCTAGCCATGAGAAAAATAAAAATAATACAAATAATGAAAACATAACATATGTAAAACATAGGTAAATTACAGGTATTATACATAAAACATCTCAAATACGAGAAACAAATATAACTTATGAAAACTGGTGCAGATCATGAAAATGTCATGTTACAGTAACAAACCCTATAAAGGCAAATCAGAAAAATACATCAATTTTGTCGACAAAATAGGGTCTCGCGACCATTTCGTTAACAAAAACTGCCAGTTGAAACACGGCCTCAGATATTTATATGCTTGGGCCATAGTTTTTTTAATTCATTGGCTGTTGACATGGCAATAGTCTTCTTCATTATTTGACTTGGCAACGCGAGATACAGTCACAACATTACTTCTTGTTTGTTTTCTGGCCGAGGAGCCGTTCGAGTGTGTGACGGAAAAAAATGTGGTTTAATCACGGAACGAACACACGAGTACACGTTCTTCAGATCTAACATGGTTCCGAAATAATTTGCGGAATTCGCAGACATCTGCCAATGTTTAGGAAGACCGATTTTTCGCGGAAAGATTTATGCGCAGGCTGTATTTCAACTTCGTACCTGCACTCTTGCAAATTTCCTTTGGCCATTGGCTGCGTGTCTGTATGAGAGACATCTTCAACTCGACTGGGCCAATCAAAACTAAGTTATCATAACAATACTGAACGTCGGCCATTGGATAGCAGATACCTGAACGCGTGAGAGTTTAATTCATCCAACCTCGAAATATATTCTGCAGTACATCCGGTCGTGGAACCTTCACGCGAAAAACAGGTGGCTCTATCAATATTTAATGAGTGAAGGGATTTAGGCGGCTCTTAACATCGATGTTTTGAGAGCCTTTGGGGGTGAAGCGAGGTGTGTATGTAGCAGCACCGGAATGCTAGGGAAGGGGTAACGGGAGATCCCCGAGAAAACCCGCCGACCAGCGGTGTCGTCCGGCACCATTCCCACGTGCTAAAATCCGGGAGTGACCTAGCTGGGAATCGAACATGGTTCACCTATGTGTGGGGGGGGGGGGCGAGTAATCTAACCACTACACTCTAAATTCGAATCAGCGGGACATCATAGACTAAATATAAGGTAGACTGCTTAATCGTCTTCTGCGCATGTACACAACATTGACCTACCCCAATCCTACAAAACTGTCAAAGTCACATGCTCTATAGTGATGCACGTGTTTGTTTATATCTTAATTTTTTAATTACAAGCACTATTATATTATTAAAATAGTTTTACCAGTTTGAATATAATCAAACTGTATTACAAATTGGTTAGAGGAAGTATACATTCATCTCAAAGAATTCGTTTAAAAATCAGATTCCTAATCTAAAATCCAAACCACGCCATTTTTGCTACAAGTGTAGGCAGAAAAGCAGTTCAATGTTGGGACACGGAGATTGGTTGTGCGCAGCCAGCGAGATCGGTCTACCCCACCTTTAGTCTATGTGGGAAACCACTGGTTCGCAGTGAAATCCAACTACTCGAATCAGTGAAAATGTGTCTACTTTGAATCAGTGGAAAACCACTAATAGTTTCAGTGACAAAATTTCACTTATTAGTAATGTGAAACAATTCCACTGATTGAATAAGTGGCGACCGGCCACAGTGGTGAATTAAATACTGTTCTTATTGAATGTAGCCAAATATTTCCGTGAAATAAATATATTTACGATAGTTTACTATTGTGCAATATACCGTAATTTTAAAAAAGTAAAAAAATTTCTGCATCGAATTCTCACACTCTTTTCACACTGCTTTCACGGTGTTACCTTACCATCCTCACTACGACGCCAAGGTATACCAACTATAGGAAAATATATACGTCTTGTAGTTCCGCTGCGAAATCGTGACGATTAAAAATGTATGCCCTTCCTTTTCGTTTTTAGTTTAAGTGCTACCGTTAGGATTGTTAAATGAATAGTATATATAAATGCACTCTCTTCAACACATCATATGCAATTTAATCATTCAAACAGAGTGCTTTGACGATTATGTGAAAACGAAATGAAAGACGTAAAAACGGAATGAACGCCTAAGTGTTCACATTACCTCATAAAATATAAAGTATTTTGTATTGTTTTTATTAGTTTATTCGTTGTTGTTTCACTTGATACACTTTGTTTAACGACCATTTTTAAACGTTGTTTGACGGCCATTTGTACACGCTGTTTAACTGATCCATCAGTCAAAAATTAACCACCGAGTAAACAGTGAAAAAAATTTCTGATGAATCAGTGGGAAATGTGACTGAATCAAGAAGTGAAAGAAATCTGGCATTTTTTCACTGATTCGTCAGTTAAATTCGCTGGAGAGACTGTTGAATCAGTCAGATACATATGGCTGATTGAGACAGCGATATTATCACTGATACAGATTTAGAGTGTACACCACCTCTACTCCTAACAATATTGATCACTGATTCGTCAGTTAAATTCGCTGGAGAGACTGTTGAATCAGTCAGATACGTATGGCTGATTGGAACAGCGATATTATCACTGATACAGATTTAGAGTGTACACCACCTCTACTCCTAACAATATTGATCACTGATTCGTCAGTTAAATTCGCTGGAGAGACTGTTGAATCAGTCAGATACGTATGGCTGATTGAGACAGCGATATTATCACTGATACAGATTTAGAGTGTACACCACCTCTACTCCTAACAATATTGATCACTGATTCGTCAGTTAAATTCGCTGGAGAGACTGTTGAATCAGTCAGATACGTATGGCTGATTGAGACAGCGATATTATCACTGATACAGATTTAGAGTGTACACCACCTCTACTCCTAACAATATTGATCACTGATTCGTCAGTTAAATTCGCTGGAGAGACTGTTGAATCAGTCAGATACGTATGGCTGATTGAGACAGCGATATTATCACTGATACAGATTTAGAGTGTACACCACCTATACTCCTAACAATATTGATCACTTATTCGTCAGTTAAATTCGCTGGAGAGACTGTTGAATCAGTCAGATACGCATGGCTGATTGAGACAGCGATATTATCACTGATACAGTTTTAGAGTGTACACCACCTCTACTCCTAACAATATTGATCACTGATTCGTCAGTTAAATTCGCTGGAGAGACTGTTGAATCAGTCAGATACGTATGGCTGATTGGAACAGCGATATTATCACTGATACAGATTTAGAGTGTACACCACCTCTACTCCTAACAATATTGATCACTGATTCGTCAGTTAAATTCGCTGGAGAGACTGTTGAATCAGTCAGATACGTATGGCTGATTGAGACAGCGATATTATCACTGATACAGATTTAGAGTGTACACCACCTGTACTCCTAACAATATTGATCACTGATTCGTCAGTTAAATTCGCTGGAGAGACTGTTGAATCAGTCAGATACGTATGGCTGATTGAGACAGCGATATTATCACTGATACAGATTTAGAGTGTACACCACCTGTACTCCTAACAATATTGATCACTGATTCGTCAGTTAAATTAGCTGGAGAGACTGTTGAATCAGTCAGATACGTATGGCTGATTGAAACAGCGATATTATCACTGATACAGATATAGAGTGTACACCACCTCTAGTCCTAACAATATTGATCACTGATTCGTCAGTTAAATTCGCTGGAGAGACTGTTGAATCAGTCAGATACGTATGGCTGATTGAGAAAGCGATATTATCACTGATACAGATTTAGAGTGTACACCACCTGTACTCCTAACAATATTGATCACTGATTCGTCAGTTAAATTCGCTGGAGAGACTGTTGAATCAGTCAGATACGTATGGCTGATTGAAACAGCGATATTATCACTAATACAGATTTAGAGTGTACACGACCTCTACTCCTAACAATATCTATCAATGTGCTTCTTTTTACCACCCTTTTCCTATTACTCTTGCTTCGTATTCTGTACCCAAGACGAAGCACTCGCGTCTCTTCCGCTCGAGACGTCTCCCGAGCTTATCACTTGTTGCCGACTTCACTAACTCGTCCCGACTGCAAACATATAGACTCTCCGCGTCCAAACTTTAACGTCCGTCTGGCACGGAAGATCATCGAACCCGCCCCACTCCAGAAGTACTCGCAACGAGTCCCTTCGAAACGATCTTCCGAAGGGACTCGTGATTTATTGCTTTGTGAAGTAAGTGAGCGTTTCGAAACGTCGAACTTTTCTGTAGAAATATGAGGAAATATCCTTGAGCGGTCTGGTTATAAACTTTTTACATTCAAACTGTTTCCAAAGTTGCACCCTAAAATAAAAGATTTTTTTTTTACTGTCCTGATATTTGCCGTCAATCATTGTTCGTTTCTAGATGACTGGAATATCTATATTTAATTGTACGTCTCATTTTTCTGTTATATACAGACTTTCTGCCAGAATATACCTTGTCAAAAAATAAGTGAATTACATATATGCGACATATGCTCGACGAAGTATCGTTTCACGTCCTTGAAGGTGGACCTGAAAGCTATATTTATTTTTACTGTTTCAAAAAGCATTTGGAATGGAATAATGACATACAGTGCCATGTGTGCTGTAACGTCGTGCGAAAAACTTCGTTAAAATATCCGTAAAATTATATTTTGGACTGTGATGAGTTAAGAGATTTCGGCGGCACTTGACAACGAGGTCTTGAGAGCTAATGAGGGTGAAATGAGGTGAGAATGGAGCAGCGCCGGAATGCAAGGGCGGGGGAAATTGGAGATATCCGATGAAACCCGCCGACCAGCGGCATCGTCTGGCGCGGTTCCCATATGCGAAAATACGGGAATGACACTGTCGGGGATTGAACCCCGGTTCGCCTTGTTGGGAGGTGAGCAGGCTAACCGCTCAGCCACCGCGGCCCCTATAACGGTGATGTTTGTGGTACGTGTAAGCAGTAAAATTACTGACAAGTTCTTTGTGTGCTAATAATTTGTATTTTTATTGGTATTTTAATTATAATAATCGTACTTTTCTTTATAAATGCTCTGAATTTTTATGTCTACTGATTTTAAAGTTGACTTCTGCGGTTACTGTTATTCAATTATTTCTATATGGAATTTTATGATTTCACAAATACAGTTGAAGCCTTGCAATGTTAAATTGTAGAAATTGACAGACTGTATACATTTTTGTACACAAAAATAAATTCTAATAAATTTTATTACTTGTATCTACTAAATAAATCGTAAGCATATAAATGAATTAAAAATACACTTTTGCTCGTTTTAAAACATAGGCCTACTTGTAAATAATGAACAACGTAAAAAAAAAAAATTGCGATATTGTACTCTTTCTGCTGTTTAGGTATTGGCCCCTGGTTTTAGTTAAAAAAAAAAAACGCTACATTTAAAAAACGTTTAACTGCGAATGTATGTACAGTACATGTTTCGCCATATAGGCTGTTCACGGTCAAGTGTGCACTTCTGAGGTTCTAGTTACTTTTTCCTTTCAGAGATTATTTTCCCCATAAACCACTTTTTAAAAATAAGTATTGCCTTTTGAGTAATAAACAATGTTTGCATATTCCACCACACACGGAAATCAATGTCTAAGGCTGAAATAAAATATATTTATTTGCTTTTATTCTGAATGAGAAGGCTTTCAAAAGTGCTCACTTTACAGTGAATAGCCTATAGCAGTATATGCAATCCACGGGTATTCATCGCCTGTGTTATTGGTACAGAGCAGTCCGGTATTCTCCTTGGCCGAACTATTTTTGAAGGGCTGTAATAATACGTTTTTTTTTTTTTTTCTTGTCCCACGTACCTTTTGTCTCTAAATAAAGTAAATTTAATAATTCAGTTTAAAAGAACCGCATCGCACAGTACGCCTAAGCATTCGATTTAAAATTGGCGTTGCCCCAATTCACTGCATGGAAGCTGTATGAAATGAGTCGTTAGTAAATAAGAGAATTTGAATAGACTATGTCCATTGCCAAACGCAAGTCAGGAAAATTGACAAAAACAGAATCCACAAAAAATAAAATCCATGCAACATAATGACACAGACCTGAGAAACAACGAAGTTTCTAACAGAAGAACAGGGGCCTAATAGAAAATTTAGTAGTTCCGGGGAAAGATTTTACCTTGAAGGTAGTTTAATGTGACTGGAAAGGCAGTATCGTTATTTCGTAATTTAAGTGGGTCAAATAATGGGGTAAACGTGTTGCAGCACTTCCATGTTACATAAATATAAATGATTGATATGCACATATTATATTTAATATTTTACTTTAATAATAAAGTAACTGAAATATAAACAATTTAGGGTGACCTTGTACTATGCAGGCAGATATGCGCACAAACAGAGAACTGGATTAGCGTGGAAGTCGGAGATGTGCACTACAGTGTTGCCAATCGCAACATGATAAGTTTACGGTTCACTTGTATCGCAAGTTATGAGGTAGTAGTTCGCCATACAATTTTTTTTCTTCAAATTTTTATATTCATGTTGCCTGTCTTAAAAATATGTTCTTATTTCTAAACAAAAGATGTTCAATCATCATAAACTGTTGGCCGTTGGTGGTTGTGTTATCATTAAGTTGGCCGCCTGGGTAGGACGCCGAACAGTGTGCAGAGCTCCAGCAGAAAACGTTTTATTAAAAAACTGTCTAACGTGTCTGAGCGTGGTCTGCTTGTGAATAGCATTTCAGAAACGTTGCGCGTCTGTACACGTCTTTCAGATCCTCCATTTCTCTATTTTTGGGGTAGTGAAAATGGCTCAAACGGGTGTTTTCACAGTCAATTTTAGGTATGAACATTCCGGTAGAAAACATTTAAAAAGGAATGGGGACGTGCATGAAACCTTTATTCTTATCACTACGCGGTAAAAAGGTAGGGTCTCCGCTGAAAGTCTCGTAGAGGTGCGTTATCGACGGCAGGACTGAACGCCAGTACTGCAATTTGCGCTTAGAGGCGATGAGAGAGTTGATGAGCATGTCTCGATCACCTCTAGCGCTCCCACGCTTCTAGGTATCAGACGTGCAATAATAATAATTGAATTAATTCACGTGATGTGTAGGCAAAATAAAAATATTCTTAGAAAACAGTGTTTCTATGGCGTTCCGGTGCGTTTCGGCCCCACAGCATCTCCACGGAGGGGCCGCGGTGGAGTAGTGGCCATACTACTCTTCTCCCACCCAGGCGAACTGGGCTCGATTCCCGGCGGGGTCACTTTTGGATTTTCGTACGCGGTAATAGTGCCCAACGATTCCGCTGGTCTGCGGGTTTTCTCGGGGATCTCCCGTTCCCCACGACATTGCATTCCGGCGCTGCTCACCTCGCTCCAACCTCATCGTCTCTCAAGATATCGCTGTCCAGTAGCCGTCCCAAAGTCTCCACTCCACGCCACCGCAAAATAAATATTCCGACGAACGAAATGGCGAGGTAGAAAAACTGAAAATAACATTCTTTGTTGAAGAATTCTAAATGACGGCTATGACATTAGTTTCTTCCTATCTCTTTTCCGTTCTCTTCAGAGACCATGAAATTTAAATTCTCATCGTAACTGTATGTGCAGCTACAGTAGTCGATAATCTCCTGGTTAGACTGGAGCTCCAAGAGCATGCAGCCACACACCGCGGCGTCCGGGAAATTAAAGACTGCACTGCGTATGCCACTTAAATTAAACTTTACAGACTGGTAAATAACTACATTTTTCTTAAAAAAAAAAAAAAAAATGAAACGGGAACGCATCTGTCCGTCTTGCGTCTACCAGCCGTTCATTGTCCAAACACCATTACTTCCAACTTTTCTGAAGCCATGCTCAAATTCTACTTTCAGGATATTCCTCCGCCGTGTGGAAAACAAAAATTACACCAAATCACAATGCACTGCATTTGTGCTCGGACATTTTAATAATATTTCACCTGTGAACTATTCCTTGATGCCGATATTACACGATACCTGCAGCCGTACTTGGTCCTTGTACAAGCTTCTATAAGGCCTGGTGTACGAGCCGGTATACGAGCCGCTATATGAGCCGCCATGGAAGATTAATGTTACACGACAGCAGTTTGCGTAATAGCAATTTGGCACCCTCGGTGGGTGTGCAGTGTGCGGTTTGTAGTAAATGTTCATTACGAAGACGTCATAATAATGGAACCCACTCACTGTCGCACAAAATTAAAGGCTGTTCACGATAACACTTTAAAAATGAACCTTACGAAAGAGTCACTGCTCCTACCTGCATATATTTAACTGACGTACTGAGTGCCAATCGCCCAGTAAGGTTGATAACGATGGATGGAAAGCACTCCCATATATAAACGTCGAATAAAAATAATAGGTAACCATTTGTGATGACTTAAATTATTTCTAATAATTTATGTTTGTTTTTTTTTTAACGCATCGAAGTGAAAAAAAAAATCCATGTTTGTGAACTATTTACTTTCATAACAATTCGCAAATTCACTTGACCGACGCATGACTAAAGTGGTGAAGCCCTTGACAATGTTAATTTTACACATGGCGGAAGAATATACAACGTGCATACAAGTATAGCTTAAGCAGGACTATAACATGTGCTCGTTTTACCGTGAACAGTCTATAAGGGGATTCCGTGGTAGGTTACGACAACATTTACAGCTGACAGAAAATTGTTTCTCAGTTGGCTTCAACTGATATTTTACAGCAATTCTAGTATTAGGGGTGTGCCGATTTCAGATACAAAGGGATGCCGCCTTTTCTGATTGACGTAATTAATTTGATATCAAAGGGTTAATTAAATCGGTCGAAAGGGTTAATAAGAGGGTTAATCAAATTGGAGGGGTTAAATGGATTGAAAGGGTCAAATTTAATGAAAGGGTTAATCAAAAGGGTTAAATGTATTGAAAGGGTTAATTTTTTCTTGATTTTGTTGTACTTCTTTCTTTCTTTTTGGGAGGGGGTAGCATGAGCTTTGTACGATGATGGTGTGGTGTCCTGGAGGCGGTTGACCATAGTGGTGGGTTGCAATGTTTTATATAGGTGTCGAGTTAACTGCAAGAGTGTGCTAAGGGTTATTTTTCATATATTTTTTATAATTTCGATGTGTTTGTAGGGATGCTGGTAGTAGACAGGCGATTTTTACGAATTTATTTAACACATGAGAGAAATTCAGTCTTTAAACGATTACACGCATCGAATCACAAATGCGTGAATAATATGCGCAATTACATGACTCCCAGTATGGAATTTAACGTAACGTGATTTTACTACCCCGATCAGTATGCGAGCAATATAATTTACACGAGAGAGAAGTATAACACAATTACGTGAGTATGGAATTAACGATCTACAACAAAATCTCCCTATAAATTAAACGAACACAATAACAAGATATATATGACGCCTCTCGCACATACCTTACAGGTCCGTCTGCCTGTCAGACTGGCGAGGGGGAAATTTAGAAATGTAATACACATGTAAAATGAAATTAATTGATTAACATGTGTAATAAAATTGCACCTCTCCCAAAGCACGTCTGTCCAACTGCGAGCTCGGTGAAGCACTGTTTAATTATAGACTTCAATTCTGAAATTTTAAACAAAACGAATGTTTCCAAATAAAACACTTAATGGAATGGCACCAGGAGCTCCCCAACAACACACCCGTCCACCTCGGAGGTTACTTGATGAATGAATGGATCGTATGAGGTGCGCCTGCATATATATACGTGTAGTGCGGCCAGCACCTTAAAGGCAACTGCATTGAAATTTACTGCTGATAGACCCTATTTCCCTACCAAGATACTATTAACGATTTGATTCGTCCTACAAGTACGTGAATGTATAAAAGTGAATTATTTAAAAAATAACGTACGTACTACAAATTTTTTCCGTAAAGTATGGTAAATAGAGTGCACTTGTTAACAGAAACGCGAGTTGAAAATGGCACGAAGTTTCGTTGACCAAGCACTGAAACGTACTTGAGACGATTATAAAAATAACGAACACATCATATCGGGCTATCACACGAAAATGTACATTTTCAGATAAATTAAAAAAAAAAAAAGTATAATATTTCACACTATAATATACGAATACTTTCAATGAGAACTGAACCCCGAGAATTAAATATCGTGGCTACCACAGTCCGAAGCCTAGTGAAGTCGAGAAATCCAGTGTTGCGTCTATGCAGCGTGAGTAATCAATGATAGAAAATCTTACCCCAAATTATTTGTTTCAAAATAATCAACTTGCATCGAAGCATATGTCAGACTCTTGCAAGTAGAAAAATTCATGTTTGTGACAAAGCTGAATTTCATTTTTATTTAAAAAATTCACTTTAAAAATATTAACTTTGTCTTTGTTTTCTTCGCGAGACATCACCATATTGGATCTTGAACAGGAAGTCTTATAATCTGTGTGTATGTAGAATGAATTTTTTTTTTGTTTATTTAAAATGTTCCCTGGATTATGTTTGGTGCAGACATAAAAGTATTAGCTGGATAAACTTTCTTGTAGGCAAGGATGGTCAGAGGTATTTTTGTACCTGCCTCTGTAAAGGTATTCGGGGCTCGCTTTCAATATGTCCCCCTGGGATGTCACAAAAGTTGGGCAGCAGGACGTCGTGTCTCCTACACTTACTTTCAATTTAAGCAGCTGGAGTGGACGAAGGTTTTAACCTGCTGGCTAGTTTCTTTGCGAAAACTTATTCATTTCAGTACAGGTTTCTTTCGTGACAGATACTTAGCCTGTTACCATCAATGTTTAGATAATATTGAAAAAAAAAGTAAGTGACATGAGGTATTAAAAAAAAAAAATATCAATACACAAACTTCATTTATAACACGAAAAATTCTATTATAAATTACTATTTTCAAAATCATCCTTATAAAGTAAATATTTACAATGCCATGCAAAAATATTCAATTTACAACAAACTTTTGTTTAATCGCAAATTTTGTTTTACTAAAAAAAAGTCTTTAGGTTTAGAAACAAGATTACTTTACAAAAATCATCATTTTCTGACATTATGAAACAAACTTACTAAAAAACTTTTTCTTTTTTTCAAAAATACTTAAACTTCTTTACAAATCAAGTTAATGCTGTCACACATACACTTAAACACAATTTAACAGATTTTATATACAAAAAGTAACAACTTTTTACAACAAAACAATTATGATTTTATATTTCTTTTTTCAAAAAGACTTTAGCTTCTTTACAAATCAGGTTATTATTTACCTACACTAAAACACAATTTAAGAGATTTATATACAACAAAAACAGACATCAACAATCAATCTTCGAAATTATAATAAAAAAATAATAGACCTATATGGTGGATGTTTCTTTCCGAATTATTTACATTATATACAACTCTCTTGAGAAGTTAAAAAAAAAAAGACGCGCACTTAAGACATTCTTTTTAGGTGTCACATCCAGGTAATTTATTTTTCATCACAGAAGTGATGCAATTCATTCTAGATATTTGTAGTTGGTGTAGCCAGCTGCAACGATGTTTCTAGTTTGTGTAGTCAGCTGCGATGATGATTGAAGACAGCTGTAGTCAGCGGAGATGAGTGTGGAACACGAGGTGTGTGTGGCAGTGGCAGATGGAAGTCATTAGTGGTGTAGTTCTGGGAGGTCTATGAATTTATTGTGGTGCTGAAACTATTATACGGAGGAAATTAATAAAAAAATTACTCAGGTATTCTGTAGTGCCCTCAAGGTAAGGTTGATATTCAATTTGCCTCAATGTACTGCTTATCATTCATACCCGACAACACTACCTTTGTTATGTGTTTGGTATAGACTTGATGAGCACGTGAACAGAACTGGTATTGGGTACCCATTACCCTTGTGTAATTTTAGAGGCACTCTCGATAATCCTCGTACCCGAGTGATTGCAACACGCAGGGTTTACACCCTTCGCCTTAGGAATACATTGCTCATTCGCAACAATGTATGCATAAAGCTTAGGACATAAACCCACAAAGTGTGTGATTATGCGCCCAGCACATTCATCTTTCATCACCCCTGTATGGCCTTTGTTTTCTTGAGGGAATCCTTGCAGGTTATCGAGCGCATAGTTGGATGTATCAAACCGCATCTTTAGTTTTGGGGTAATTATTTTATAGATGTCATCACAAGCAACAGAATAGATTAGGGAATCGGTGTCACAATAGAGTAGGTTGCAAAGCCGGCAGAAGAAATTTTGAACGCATGTGCTGATAGTGAAATTCGTATAGAGTTAATTTTGATAGATCAATAATGGCAACACCAGTGTATGAAGGTTTGTTGAACGCAACAGAACTCTTTGACACCTATATGAGGAACAAGTTTTTATCGATAATCTGCCATACCTGGAATGTAGGATGTCCTATCAGCTCTGCAGCCCCATAGATCCCATCATACCTCGAAACGACTCTGATGTCCCTTTACCGGCGTACATTCTGCAAAGTTTTTTCAATAAACTGAATTATTCATTAATTTGAAAAACGATTTTTCGAATTCGTTCGCAGCCTGGGCACGTTTCTCAATGCTGAACTCGATGTACAGAGTGATCCAAGCCTTCTGCTCAAAGCGTAAAACGCGATGAACAGAGTCAAGTTTGGCCTCATACATCAAGTACTGCCTCAGTGTTTCCCCATGTATAACATATTTCCTGTGCTGCACGAGTGTTAAAAGAAGTTTCTCATGCGAGCCATTCGGGGGTACGCTGTTTTCTGGGGCCAAAGGCAGATCAGATATTTTATCATTACACTCCTCCAGAAAATACAGATCATATTACGCATAAAAACCGGAATCTTGGACCACATTGCATCACTGCACATACCGTTGATGTCGAAATATCATATATACTTCGATGCCACACTGGGGTCATAGTCCCCACCCATGTGAACATTGTTGGCTTCCATGCACCTTTTTGAAACCTGGGTAATGCTGCCTCTATCCCCGCATTCTACAAAAATATACATGTCTGGGTCAGTCAACAGCTCTAGCCGCGCACGTGTCATTGACAATAAAGCATCCTATGAAAGAGATAGAGCTGTGACGTACATGGCGGGGTCAAGACCATTATGAGCCAAACATTAGGGTCCTGAAATTCTCAAAAACATCAGCCAGCAAACAAGTGTTCACATGTAAGTAATTGATAATATACTGCAGCATGTTTATACAGTCACATTATGAAATGCGTCCTTTGGTCGGAGTGACTTGAACATCAGACTGCCTGGTGTCTTTACAAAGTCACAAGGAAAAATTCCCTTCCATTTTGCCAACTCGAATTGGATGTTGTCTGGAAACATTGAGCAGGTGATACTCAATCGCACATGTAGCAAATTGCCTCCCAATGTTTCCAGAGAGGTCCTCATGAATTGGAATGAATCAATAAATCTTAGCTTGTAATATTGTGCCTTTCCATTTCAATCAAACGCATTGGGAATTAGTTTGGTAATGCATTTTATTTCTCTAGGGTCATTCCAATCAATTGAATTTTTCCAGGATTTTCAATTACCACAGTTCTGTCATGTAAGATTAGGTGACGTTCAGACAATGGCTTTATAAGAAAGTGAGCATCACAGTTTTGCAGGTTATAGAAAACGGCAACAAGTTGTCTTTTGGGCAGTCTGAAATTCAAGTTGCACTTATTATGTATGCGGCTTCTGATTTCGCCCATCAGATGGTCATGGACGACCACAATATCATATGTACCGAGTTTTTCTTTACAAATGTGACAACTTTTCTGAGCTGCCAACCTAGCTTCATCAGCAGGGGGTTTTTGGCTTCATCGGAACAATAATGCTGTAAATTCCTGCAACCCACTTTGTAAGTTCAACTAATTTATCAGCTAATTGATACATACAATCAGCACTCACAAACTCGGAATACTCAGGTAAAGCCGAATTGTATGAGCAGACTAATAAATGGCTACAAGCATATAGAATATGTTGGTTGGTGGTAGTAGTATTAGTTTTTCACTATTAGGGAGGCAAGTGGACATGAGTTTCAGGCAACTTTCTGCGTCGCAATCTGCAAAGAAACCCAATCTCTGTTTTTTGCTGTAATCTTTAAATTCCAAATATTGTTTGTTCCCAGTGGGGAAAGTACTGCGAACAGCCTTTTGTTGCTGGCAAAGAATACTGCGACTTGCGAGTTTCTCCTCAGTTTTGAAATACTGAAGACAATGCTCGCCAATAAATTTCTTATGACCATGTTTACTCAGCTAACTACGAACCAGCTGGTACAAATTTCTAATGCCTACAAAATGCAAATGAGAGGCATTTCACTCGCACGAATCGCCAAAATATTTACGTGTTTGTCATGGCGTACAGGAGAAATACGCATGGGTACTAAAACCCCACACTTTTCGCAAGTTTAGTCAATATTATTCCCATCTTTCTCCACCACAGAGTAGACACTGATATTAATAGAATTGTTCTCTTCAAACCTGCGGATATCCTGTATTACTACAGGTGTCGACAGACCTTCGATATTCAAAACCTCGTGAGGTTTTGGATATGAATAAGAATGGCTGACATTTTGTGTGGCTGGAAACAAAGATGCTACGATGGCGTAGTGGAAACACATTCCCTCTGGACAGTGTACATTGACACAAGTAAGACAATTGGCAATAAACTTTGGTAGTTTAGTGTGTGCAGCACCGACAGTGAATGGTCGATATCGACTCACATGTACGTCCATGTATGTTAATATTTGGAGACTCCAGCCCGAACCACATGCACTAAACTCCTCAAGTCTGTTTGTGAGATAAGGAACTATGTTATCATCATAGATTAAACCCACATCGGATGAATGTAGGACAGGGAGTGCTTTGCTTTGAAAATAAACAGTTTATGGAGGTGCTGTAGGCTCTCTGTTGTGAGGGATTTCATGTACTTACCCACTACAGAAATTAATAATCTAACTGGCCGGGGTTGGAGCCATTATTAATCTTAATAAAATCTGCATCAGACTCTAACTGATCATTACGTATTTTTGCATCATTTAGTTTTCCCATGAATGCAGTAGCCAATAGCTGGAACATCAGGTATGGAAAAGCTTCCACTGAGGCTTGGGAATCGGGAAAGAAATTATTTTCCAGTTCCCTTGGTGAAATATTTCTAATCGACTAGAAAGCCAGTTGTGAAACAGTTGGAGCACTCTGCGAATCACAAGAATCTTCCAAGTCTGATAAAAATAAGTCGTCATTCGAAAGATCAACCTTCTCATTTTTGGGGGTAGCAGACACGTTTTGACCTTCGGCTGTAAATTATCTCTCCGTAAGATAATCCATCCCCGAATCATTTACATAGAGATCATCCTACAAAAGATTAACTCGTGTCCGCTTAGGCGAAGGGACACTGTCTTGACAACTTGTTTGTCTTTCCAGCTGCAATTCCGAATCGGAATCGCTTACATGAAGATCTTCAAGCAAGATTGGAATAGTGGATCGCTTACACTCACCCATTTAAACTGAGTAAATTTTTCTTTAGTTTCCCCGTTAAAAAAGTTGCAACACCACAATAAATAAATATATATATTTTGGTGTCTCGTGCTTCTAAAAATAAAAATAAAACACCCTTAATTACTCACACACATAATATAACTGAAAAAATAAATTTTTTATTAACATTCTAGACAAAAAGGTAAAATGTTTTTCCTAATTTTAAATTTTATGTTTGTTTGGGAAAGAGAGGAGTGAGAACTGTGACCTAAAAGGCAGCGAGTTCAAAATACTTTAAAACGTGGACGAGAGGCAGGTAGCTAGCAGCCGAGGAGAAACTAAACACAAAGGGAATAGATGGGGCAAGGTCTCACCCGCCCGACGGGCCGCGCGTGCATGGTGAGGGAGAGCAGTGTAAGACGCGAGCGTGGAACAAGCCAGGCCGGTCCGGGCACAGAGCTGAGTAGACGAAAAATGAGAAAAATAGTTCAGTAACCTACCACTAGCACCCGCATGGGCCAATGTCCGGCCATTCCCACCTCCATGCCTGCTTGCCTACCCCTGCCAGCTCAACATTCTCCCATTCCCCTCCAACGACTCACCGCGTAGATGCTGCTGCCATCTCTCCGATGAACTGGGGGAGGGGATAAAGTTGGCACTTCCCCTTCAGACCTGTTCTTCCGCCGATTTTCAGTCCACAGCCCATCTCCAGTATAGAATTGACAGTGCTTAGCGACCTGTCTCGCCCTCATCTTTCACAAGAGTTACTTTTCGGCCAAGGCACACTGCTTTTGTTTAGAATAAAACAATGTATTTTTAATTCATGCCATTGCATTTCAGTTTAAGCTTAGTTTACACATTATTTTTGCAAGAAAAAATTTACATTTTAAATAAGTTTTTTTTTTAATTATTGAATCTTATGCAGCCAAAGTAGTGTACACCCATAAAAATTGTTTAAACATTCAAACATATTTTTGATGGTGTAATATTCATACACATTTTTAAGGGTACAGCATTAAAAAAATCATTTACTCTGTAAATATTTTTATAAATTTCCCAACAGTAAGTTTAATAACGAAAGTTTTAGCAAGGGTAATTAATCTGTTACACTAAAGACACTATAAAACTTGTCTAAATTGTTAAAACAAATTCATAAAAATAGTTAAAATTCATTTATTTTATGCTTTAAAACTAAACATGTAATACTTTTATAATTATATAAACTTACATACAAATTCAAGTCATTTTACTTAAATTCAAACTTGTAATACTTTTACAACTATATAATCCTGCATACTTGCATATATATATATATATATATATATATATATATATATATATATATATATATATATATATATATATGTACATATATATATATATATATATTCTCCTCACTCACACACACACTCTTTCTCTATCATACACATACAACTAGTCCTTCTGAACACACACTCAGTCATCCACCCACTACATCAAAAAAAAATTTCACAGAGTAATTAGATGTTTTTCTCATACTTTTCTAATATTTAAACAGTGAAAAGAGGGGTAGGTACATGTTATTGACACTGCCTTATTCCATATAGTGCAGTAGCTACTACTGCCAGTTCACCTATATATTACTCTCAATTCTGCTAAGTAAACT
Organism: Dryococelus australis; assembly: GCA_029891345.1. Classification (NCBI taxonomy): domain Eukaryota; kingdom Metazoa; phylum Arthropoda; class Insecta; order Phasmatodea; family Phasmatidae; genus Dryococelus; species Dryococelus australis. Next base: position 336,718,424 of record CM056995.1, on the reverse strand, counting down.
CAAATGAACATAAAAATTACATCTGGAATTAAATGTTATTACCTGTCCCCTGCACTCAACACATAAACAATCAGTCTTATACCTACTTGACTTTTTTTTCTTGCAGATTAATCGGTGATAGATTCTAGATGTTTTTCACATACTTTGCGAATATTCAAAGAGTTAAAATATGGGGAGGTACGTATAGTACAGTAGCTACTGCTGGCAGTTCACCTGTATATCCCTCTCAACTCTGCTAAATAAACTCAAATGTACCTTTCCTTTGCACTCACACACACACACAGTCATCCACACATATGAAGTAACATTAACTAAACTTAATGACTTAGAGTTTTAATGATTGAAAGTATAATGTTATAACTATTTCAAATACCATTCATTCAATTTGATAACAAGTTTTACGATTTTAAATACTTGTTTTACAATTTCAAAGACCAATCATTCATTGAGTGATCGCTGTCCCAAATGAGTTCTGTGGGTCACTTCTCTGGCAGAAGCAATAGGCAGGCAGGTTCCTTGATCGCAGAGCCCAATTGCAGAACAGACAGGCGAGGTAAACAGCAAGAGGGCGGCTGATGGCTCACAAGGCTGAAGGTCGGTACATTGTCACGTACTGGAGGAAAGAGGAGGTCTTGACCCCATGAAGTCTCAGCAGCAAATGAGCTCCAGTGGGTGCATAACCCTAATAATACCCTCAACAGCCTTCCTTGTTGCAAGAATTAAAATAAATGGTATTCGCCTGAAATGGATATCGAATATATGAATCAAACATTTAAAAAAAATTTCAGTAAATTTTAAACAATTTTAACACCAATGAAAAGTATTATTCGCATTTTATGATATTTAGCATAGATAACCTGAATTTTACCTTTTATATCTGAATTTAACGTGTATTTTTTTGGTTCTAAGCCATTAGATTTGCTTATCTAACGATTTCTTACACGAACCATTGTCATTACAATACAAACTTTTTTTGCATTACAAGGTGAAATGAATTTAATGCTACGATTCAACACTCTTATTAAGTGTACAAACGAATTTCGGTTTTTTTGCTAATGTTTATTTGTAATTTTATATTTATTTGATTAATCCTTTTAGTTATTATGGTTAACGATTACTGGCTTACAAAGTAGCTGATATACAAGACCTAACTGGGAATCGAACCCAGAATCTATATATTACAATCATATCTACCCGGCACTGAAATTGAGAAACTAGATTACAATTGTGCATTATCTAGCCAGGATTTTAACTCAGCTTATATCAAACATATCTTACCTGATGTAGTATATTATTTGCTTATTTATAGAAAAGTGGGTAGATTGCTTGCTTCCAGACCTTTTTCCTCTCTCACTCTCTCTGTGTTGGAGACAAATTAACTATTTTTCTCTCAAATGTCTATGGGGAGAAAGTATTTTTCTTACCAAAACAAGTTCTATTTTAATAAGGAATAGTTTAAATAAACATACAAAATGGATTATTTTACATCACATTTATTTACAAAATATATACAAACATATATTTTATTATTATTTCGACATACAAAATATACTATGTTTCAAAACATATTTAAGCAAATAGAAAATTTTGCTACAAAACATATACATATTACACACTTGTTTCAAATCATTTAACACACAGAATCAAACAAGTATAGGATGACACAAAACATTTTAACACTAGCAAGTGGAACTTTCTCCAAACATTTCCACGCTAAATAAACACAAGTGAATTCACAATATATTTACATTTTGAAGAGACGAATTGTAAACCATAAACAACTATGGGATGTCACACAAATTACACAATTATTTTAAAAAATATAGGTGGATCCAAAACTTTATTTACAACAATTATACCTTGCTACGAAACAACTACACCATAACTCAAAGCATTGAAAGCTAGCAAAATATATACAACATTTCCTCTTTAAAAACAAATGCTTTTTTATAAGCTTTTTGCAACTTCTGTGAACAAAGTTTTCATGTATTTTCTTCATATTGGATCCAAATCACTTCTTGACCTCTGCTTTCAAGGAGTGAGCATTTCTTATACCCTGGTTTTAATCTGTCTGTTTTTACACAAACGTCTTTACAAGTAGGGGCATGTAAAACAATACTTTCAACCATATCAGGTTGCGATTCAACATAATGAGAGTATACATCTTCAATACTAGATGGAAGCAGTGTGTTTCAAGTCATATGAAACACTGACATTTCTTATTGTCACTGCACTGTATGAGTTCATGACTCTTTTGATCTCCTATAAGAAAATAAATATCTTTAAAAAGAAAAATGCTGTCGCAAGTCTCTGTAAATTCTTTCAAAAGCCAGTTGCATCATAGGGCGTAAGTTATATTGGACTTTCCTTGTTTGACACTGATGTAATGATTTGCAGGATGAAAATACGTCATGTTGCTAATATGATATGTAATACTCGACTCAGAAGAATTAGCAAGGAACAATGTATGTTTATTAATAAATTCTCTCTCTCTCTCTTTCTCCCTCTCTCTCTAAATTTGTAAGTTTAAGCTTGTTTTAGGGCTAGATTTTATTTTTGCTAATTTTATTGCTTGATGCACATAACATTTTGATAAATCTGACCTAGTATTGGACGTATAACCAAACTTGTTTTTGCTATAATGATATCAAGTATGAAGATTATTATCACATTATTCGAAGTACTGATAGTGAAAAACAGTGTCTGTATTATAAACAAGATGTTTCAAACATTTTTCTTCCTCACAATATGACATTACAATGTGTTTGCCCTTAAGTTTACGCTTATGATCTACTTTGTGAGGTCTGTAGTGTTTTACAAGACATTCATAACTGTTTCAGTCAGTTAAAGTGCAATCATAACTATTTGGTTTACTATGTGCTGTAGAAGCTTGAGATAAATGCATACATTTGAAATGAATGTCTCACACATTTCCTTTACAACAAAATGTGAATATGCTATGTTATAAGTTACAGAATACAAACCTTTAGTAATAAATGCATACTTCCAAATAGGCAAGAACATTATTCGAATTAGCCACTTCAGATGCATATAAATTACACATGGACGGAATAACTGATCCTCCTTGTTCGAAAATAAATTTGTGGATGTACCTGTTTCAGGTCTCCTTCCAAATAATGGTGAATTCCTGATGAGGTCTGGTGAACTGGTAGTCGATTACTCCGTATTCCTGTTCCTCTTCTATCTCCTTGCTAAGACTGGCAATCATCAAATCTTCTAATGTTGTTGGCAAGTCACTGTCAGGGCAAAGATATCTCACAGCACAATCATTGCATGCTATTCCTTCACCAAAGTGAATGCCGAGACTGTTGTCGATAGTGTAGCACCAATGTTCTATATCGTTTCAAACACAAACTTGTAAAATACAGTCGTACAGTTTATAGAAAACTGTTCTGTATCCTATTTGTAAGGACCATGTATACGTCTGTAGGGCGGAAGATTCTAGCCATGACTGACAATTCAATCCGGAATGCTCTCCTTTATATAGTCTGCCAGATGTTCTTGCTTTGAAAAACATTACATTGCCACATGCCGTAGGGAGAAGTTAATTCTTGGTCACTGATGCATGTAAAATGATGGTTATTGTTGCATTCTTCTGTCGAAACTGTAGTAAGAGAATAGCAATACACTCCTTCTGCGCAATGTATTTGATTTTCTTGTAGGACTTGCATTTGATGATGTAAGCACTTTGAGCTTCAAATTCTAGTTTACCTTAATTACTAGATAGTTTGCTGTCAGGATGTAAATTATATAAAGGACAATAATTTCGCCCATACTATATGCCGAAAACTTTAAAAGTTTCTGTTGGACTGATTAACGACAAACTCCAATGTTCATCTCCATTGCACATCCGTATTTGTAGTGGACTATTTTCATCTTCAATTCGAAACCACAGTCACGTGAATCCTGGCATACTGAAGTGACGAGTCGAACCTCTCCATCGTAACTGAAGCTCTGGTGTACGATTCTCACTGTTTATATAGACAGATGTTCTTCCAGTTTGTGGTAAAATTAGTTCTTCAACAATTTAGTTACATCAAATTTACAGACACAAAAATGCTGTTCCGAACCTCACAGTCCCACATTCCACATGGCTCTCTTAAGAGGCAGCTACTACCTTGTATTTCTGTGATATGTTCCATATTATTAAAAGTTTCAGTCCATAAGGCAGTGGTGATGTAAAATTCTCTAATCAAGTTATATTTTACTTGTTAAAAACCTGGTTCTTTGGTTATTTCTGAACAGCGATTTTTAAAACATAGGTCCCAATACGAACAGGGCAGTTTGCTGTCAGGTCGCATATTAAAAACAGGACAGTCTTCTTCATCACGCAGCACTCATTCTGTATACAGGCTTTTTCCGAAACTTTATGCGAAATTCCAATGTTCATCTCCATTACACATCTCTGTTTGAAAGTATATGTTGAGACTGGAACCATACTTTCTTGTGTCCTCGAGAAATTCTAAAATACATCTTCTCTGGGTCTAATTCCTCCATTTTTTTGAAATCTTACACTACCTTGAACAAAGATTTTTTCGAAAATTAATATATCTACACATAGGTAGGATGTTGGTACAAATATTTTCTTAAAGCTTCACTTTTACATGGTGAGCAGAATGTTTTTTCCTTATAGTGATTTTTATTATAGTGTTTAACTATTGAATTAATACTTCATCTGCATTTTTCCAAGCAAATATATGGGATAGTCTTCGAGTAACACATCATTTATATATTGAAAACATTTTTTGTAAGCTATGTTTCCAGAGTAATATTTCAGGTTATGTATCTCGTAAGTCTGTTCCTGCAACATCATTTTAACTTCAGGTTTTAAACTGTACCAAGGTCTGGAAATTTAAAGCATAATACTTTAGAGTCATTAGTGTGAGTTGCTTAAGAAATAGCAAACTCCTTAATTACAAAGGAGTTGTCTTGATGGTTTTCCAAACCCTGTGCATAGCACATCATTTTTATGCTTGATCTTTATACACTATTTACAAGAAAGTCTCTCTCATATAAAATTTTATAAGATGAAAGTGCTCGCCTCAGAATCTACTTCATTGACTCCAGATGAGTCCATTGCTATATCTGGAATGATTCCAGCTTCAAGTAACTGCTTCAGCCTGTGCGACATACAATCCCTCAGCATATGTTGCAAGTTCCCATCATTAGCAAAGGCTGGCATCCCATAAGGATAGTCAACACATGGCAAATATGATACAATATCCTCAACAGCTTGTAAATATTCAGCCAGGAACCAATACACTACTTCTATTTTGTGACCCACAAAATAAATTATAAATTCTTTCGGCAACACTCGGAGATGGGAACAGTCTAAATTCAATAAGGTTTTTATCTTCCGGTAAGCTAGAATTGCATTGAACATTTCAACACAAGTCACAATTGCCATGACAGTGACCTTGATGCATTGTACCTTTTGCGAGCTAATGCAGAGATGAAATTCCCTGTGGATTCTATGTTGATGTTGATCTAAATGTAGTGACGTTGTAGTAAACGCCTGTCATTGTAGTGAATGTCTGGAGCTGTAGCAGATGTGATGGATGCCTGGCATTGTAGTCGATGTGATGGATGCCTGTTGTTGAAGTGGAAGCCTGGTGTCGTTCACATTGCTGATGCTTCCTGTTGATGTAGATGCCTGCTGTTGCAATAGCAAAGCACATGCATGCACACTAAGTGACCTTAGCAGAGGCCGAGTTAAGACTGAGAAAAAACTCATTTATCCCTACTGTAAGGATTCAAAATGGCCGCCATTTTCCTGCAAATTTACAAGAATTTGTACTTTTTAGTAGAAAAAAGTTGAAAATCGCCATATTCGAACTTCGAAAAACATTATTTCTGCTTCTTTACTGATTGTTTTGTTATACTTACGTCGGAAACTGTTAAAATATTTAATAAATTCAAATATATACATTTTAAGTTAGATGGAATACATTTTGCTGTTGGAAAGTTTTTTGTTAGAAGTAGAGAGGGATCACATTGGTTGAGTGGTTAGCGCGCTCGTCTCCCCAGACAGGTCACTACATTAAAAAAATTTCGCAGTGTGTGGAAGTCGTGTTAGATGTTGTCGCTGATACAAGGATTTTATCGGAGATCTCTCTCTCATTTCCTAGTCGTGCACGACCCATCCCAGCCCTGCTCCATATGCACCTTGCTTCACACCCAATTCTTGGCTATCCGTTTCTTGGTATTGTCCACGAGATTTTAGAGTGACTCGTCCCCATATATTTTGTAAAGAAAAACACGTCGCTGTAGTAAATTGCCTTTCTCAAATAAATGTGAAAGTAATTATTACTTAACACAGAATATTAAACTTTAGTGAGATTATTCTATATTGTCCTATATGGTAGTACTGTCCAAACATTCTGGGCTGGGAAGAACTACATGTGAAATACATATTTTTGTCTGCTAGACGAATAAATATATGTCTTGTTTCAATAGTTGTAAAAAAAAAACATCTTTTTACAAGTGAATAAAATGTCTTGCATTCCTATATGATTCTTTTTTCAAATCAGAGTTTGCTCTATTCAATTATACACTTGTTCATATGTTAAATCTGGGGATTATCTCGGGGATTAAAGAAACTTTATTTCAGGGATATAGAATTTCATTAGCAAGAGTTGGGAAATGTTTTATTTTGCTGGGAATATGCCAGGTTCTTGCGTGACCTTGGATCGACAGTAAGGACGGGCTGTGTGAATAGGCCAGGCCTCGAGATATTCTTAAAAAAAAAAATGCAGCCTTAGAGAAGAAACTGACTTTTTCAGGCGAAGACAACTTCTGGAGTAGTGGTGGGAGGGATGGTATGAGTTCTTGAACTCGGGGCATGTCCCTGTCGCGAGGGGGCGGAGGGTAGGGGATGCCTACAGGCGAGCAGGAGTGATGTGAAACTCCCTAGCTAGTCGTCGCCATTTGCCTCAGTGATGAATAATTGACAATCGGGTAAGACAGGTGAATGATAACAGGACACATCGCTCTGGCGAGGGGTGGAGGTGGGGAGTTGGGACGGGAGTGCAGGAAGCTCCGGAGCGATGTGGCCGTGTATAGCCACTCGCCGCCATCTTGCCTCAGTTGCGAAAAATTGACAATCGTGGGCAAAGGGATGAGTAACCCCAGGACAAGTCGCTCAGACCAGGGGAGGGGTGGTTCGCCTTGGGTAGAGCGATGCAGAGGTTTCTCGAGGGGTTCCGACATGTTAGTACTTCGTCAATCTTCGCGCTGCATAGACGCAACAATGGCTCTCTTGACTTCACCGGAATTCGGAGTGTGGTAGCCGCGATATTATATGCTCAGATGTTCCGATTGCATTGACAGTATTCATAAACTATAGCGTGAAATATTATAAGTTTTTTAATTTATCGGGAAATACGGATTTTTGTGTGATAGCACGGTCTAGTGTGTTGGTTATTTTTATAATTGTCTCATGTACGTTTCAGAGCTCTGTCGACGAAACTTCGTACCATTTTCAACTTGTGTTTGTGTTAACAAGTGTGCTCTATTTAATGCACTTTATGGAAAAAAATTGTAGTATATACATATTTTTTTTAATAGTTCACTTTTGTATGTTCACTTGCTTGTAGGACGAATCAAATCGTTAATAGTAGTTTGGTAGGGAAATAGGTTTTATCAGTCGCAAATTTCAACTCAGTTGCCTTTAAGACGCTGGCCATGCTATACATATATAAGCAGTGCACCCCATATGGTCCACTCATTCATCAAGTGACCTCCTAGGTGAACGAATGTGTTGTCGGGGAGCTCCTTGTGCCATTTCATTACCTGTTTTATTTGTAAACATTCATTTTGTTTAGAATTTCAGAATTGAAGTCTAAAATCAAACAGGGCTTCACCGAGCTCGCAGTTGGACAGCGTGTTTTGGGAGAGGTGCAATTTTATTACACATGTTAATCAATTAATTTCATTTTACATGTGTATTACATTTCGAAATTTCCTCCTCGCCAGTCTGACAGGCAGACGGACCTGTAAGGTATGTGCGAGAGGCGTCATATATATCTGGTTATTGTGTTCGTTTAATTTATAGGGAGATTTTGTTGTAGATCGTTAGTTCCATACCCACATAATTGTGCTATACTTTTCTCTCATGTACATTATATTGCTAGCATACAGCATGGATAGTAAAATCGCATTAACACTTCAAAATTATAAAAAAAAGACAGATGACACTTAACACACTCTTGCACTCAACTCAACACCTATATAATACATTGCAACCCACTACTCTGGTCAGTCGCCTCCAGGACACCACACCGTCAGCATATTACAGAGCTCTTGCTACCCCATTCCCAAAAAGAAAGAAAGAAATACAACAAGATCAAGAAAAAAATTAAATAACCCTTTCGATACATTTAACCATTTTTGATTAACGCTTTCATTGAATTTAAACATTTCAATCTATTTAACCCTTTCAATCAATTTAATCAACCGTTTGATATCAATTTTATATAAAATTAATTAGGTCAATCAGAAAAGGTGGCATCCCATTGTATCTGAAATCGGCACACCCTTACTACTTATTCGTGTTCGTGTACTTCATATATTTGCAAGTCTCTTTTTATAAAAATAAAAGGGACTGAAGAGCTAAAACTATCTAGCTGTCAAATAAACCAGTGAGTAGATAACAAACGACATAGCCTTGTTACGCGCAAACGAAATTCTGTCGGAAACAGCACCATCCGTGTTTAGAAGGCCGTGTGATCCTCCGTCAGTCAGAGTATTAAGTTTGTGGAGATTTTGATGGACGGACGGATAGAATTTAAAAAAAAAAATTAAAAAAATAAAAGGCGGTTGACTGGTGTTTGGTCACGTGAGTGACGGACGTGTGACTGACAGTCGGGAGAGCGGAAAGTTCGAAACTGGCACGAACCAATTACCAGCTCAGTTCCGATTTCCTGTTTCGTTTCTCGACGCTTGATTGGGAGGCCGACAAAGTGCGAATTCGCTCGGATAACCTACACAACGTGGCTGGTTCAAATTAGATAGGTTCATTAATCTTCTCCCACCGCCTTCCTGCCCCTCTCTGTCTACGACGCTGGCGCTGTTGCCAGATAAAACTAGGACAACATTCCCTTCAGATTGGACAAACTGTCCATTTTCCCCCTCCGAATTTCCCTTTTACATAAAATTGCAAAACAAGAAATTAATTCACTTATTTTGTTTGTTTTTCTATGCTATTTCACCCCCCCCCTCCCCAAATTAGTAAACGACAATTGAAAGTACTTTTGCTCATAAAATAAAGGAAATTTCTCCAATTACATACACACTCTTCCATTAATTACGTGACGTCAGCTGAAAAGTTTCCCACCTAACCACGTTGCCGAGAAAAAATGGGGGAATAGCACCTTATCTTTTCTCTGGCAATCGAAGTATATCACAGTGTACAGACACATTTTATACTAGGTCTCAGTAACCTCAACATAAGCGACTGGTAGTTTAGGATCTTGCTATGTAGGATAGTTGACATCGTGTGCGAACGAGCGTACGGGAATGGTGAACAATACTTATAATTAACAAGACCCTTCAATAAATTTTAAAACTAACACAGTGACACTGGACATAAAATTAAACAATAACAATGGACACTGTATACCAGCTTCCCTGTACACGAGGCTCTGCTACTATACTCTTGGTCGGATCTACTACTGTACTATATACATAAACATCCTTTGAACTATATCATTATACTTCAGTCCAGCTAATTTTTGTTTTCTTTACTAGGTTGATCATTATCAATACCACATTTTTCACTGGTTTTTGCACTTGGTTCTGCTTTTTGGAACGCGATATGGTATCAACTGTGTAATATTGAATTTACCTACTGGAATGTTTTGTACAACGGCGAAAACTTTGAACGGACCTTCGAAAGTTAAAATAACTTTTTCGTAACTCTTTCCCAAGCACTGCTTGAAGGATCACTATGACGCAAAACAAGATCGTTTAAGTTAAATGCCATTGATTTGCTTGTTCTATAATGTTTCTTCCGGCTTTCGGCCGCGAGGAAAAGTCTACTTCTCACCACGTTTAGAAGCTCCTGTCTCACTTACTACTTCGGATACTTATCCACAGTACACATATCCGTCTTCTGTAGAGCGTCTAGATCTTCGGTTAGACTTGTCATACGTTGACACATAAGAACATCTATGGGTGCATGTTCCACTTTTTATGGCGGTAAGTAAGTCCACGGCGGGCGACTTGTAGTATTGCAGCCATTATTAAAGTTATTTCCCGGAAGATGCACGTTGTTAACTGTCCACGTTCTTGACTGTGGATCAGCTCCTTGTGAGTTCCCGGTATTGGTACGACTGTCGCCGATCGGAGATTTCAGCCTTCTTCCCTCACCGCTGCCCTCGTTGGCTTGCAGAACATACTCACTACCGTCGGGATGTACGTAAGCGTTTGGAGGTGGTGTGCTCTTGTCGCCGTTTTATATCTGCTCCCGTTTATACCTTTTTCGGTATCCCGAGGGAAAACTTCTTATCTCGCCTTTCAAATGCATGATTATCAGTTCTATCTTCTGAATCATAATTTGTCGGAGGTGCTCGGGCATCAATACCCTCCGCTAATACTTCAGTAGTATTTACGTGTGGAGTATTGTTATTGTGTTTCAGTGAATTTTTTCTTTGCCCTGAACCTGGATAAAGCGGATTGGTACGCGCCAGTAAGGGTTTTTCCGCTTCCCTCGCAGTGTTAGACCTTTGTCGTTCATTTTGATCGATCATCAGAATATGCGATCAGAACTCGTTTAGATTTGCTAACGATCGATTTGCCCACCGGTCTTGGTATCTGAGAGGTAATTGAGACACAACTACTTCCACAGATTCCTCATCGCACATTGGCGCGTCTGGATGTCGAGTACGCTCGAACATTTCACCATAGTGTTGATCGAGCGATTTGTTTTTCTTGGGATCAAATCTCTCCAAGGTTAAACGTGCTCGCAGATTATCCTGAATACGGGCGTTCCAGTATTCTTTTAGGAATCTGTCTTTGAATTGTTTAAGTGTATCGACTCATTCCTTTTCCACCAGGCTTAAACCCAAGCATAACAAAATCTCGAGTTTACTGAGATTAAATAGCCTAGCATAGTCGTGTAATTTCTTTAGGTAGATTACTGGGTTTTCGCAGCTCTGTCCGGAAAATGTGGGTAAACCCTCACTCAGTGTGATGCCACATTGCCGCAGTCAAGTTTACCGGTGCAATTGGGTATAATTAGCCTCATTAATAGAACTTGATTCATGTGTTGTTCTATCAGTTGATTCTGAAGTAGGCCTATGTACGGTTTCACTAACCGATTCGGATGTTGTTAAGTCCGTTAGCGTGATTTTTCGAACACGGGCATCAAGTTCAAAAAGCTTATTCTCTAACTCGTTATTTTTGCTCGACTTTTTTTTTTTTTTTTTTTTTTTTTTTTTTTTTTTTTTTTAACACTCTCACGCAGTCTTATTGAATTTCGCCTCGAGATGTCGTTCAAAATTCACTAATTGGTGGTCTACATTCTCCAAAATGCTTGTATTCAAACTAGTTGAAACTTCGGTTTGCTTATTTTCTACAGATGTAGGGCGTGTATCTAAGAGACACATTTGATTTTCTATGTCTATTCCTTCCTCGCTGGATAGTCTTGCTTCTATGGACTGTACTCGCGATTGCACGTCATCAACACTAGTTTGGACAGCTACTAAGATTTCTTTGGTGGTTTCTTTCAATTTTAACAGCTTATATTCTACATGCGACTGGGTTTGATTCAAATTGTCCTGAAGTCTATCCAGTGTATTCTTCTGTACCATTCGATCGTCTTGTCGTACGGACACGGTCGTCTCAAATGCGGCCAAAGCTGCGGTCGTGTCATCTATGCGTTCGCTTGCTGTGGAAATGCAGTTCTCTACATTAACTATACGCTGTGCCATTGTATTAAATTTATTATTCTGCTCATCGAAACGAGCGTCAAATTTCGTACTCGTTTCAGCATTTTGTGTGGTTATGCTAGCATTTAACTTGAGCATTTAATTTGAGCGCTAAACATTTAGAACATCGCCATTAATTCGGTACTCATGCCTAAATTTTCAGCTGGCTGATTAACTCGCTCGTCTACAGTTGCCATTATGTTATTACTTATGGCGGACTTTGCTACTTCCTCACTATCACTATAAAATTCCCCGTCAATACTATTGGTGTAATATCTACGCTCAGCGTATCAGAGTTAGCATCATTCTGACTTACAGGCCCATTATTCCTTAACGCGCTCATGGAACTTCCAAGGAAATAGGGTTTACGGTCCATTAACAGCGATTGCCTGCAGCGACAATATTTAATCCTTTCTCTTTGCTGCACAGATTAATGCCACCATTTCTTTGATAACACTTCGATAGTAGCCTTAACTATACATGTATGGACTTTCCATGTAAAACAAAATGTCATCATTTTTCTCCAGCAAAAATGATATCCACGTATAAGCTATTCTCATAGGCCCCACGCTTGAGTAGCAAATTTTTCTGTAGTTTTTCGTACAGAATTATTTATAAGAGTGTAGTTCATGGATGTAGTCATATGGGCGCCTTTTCACATGTATATTTGAAAAACAATTATCAAACTAAATCATAATGCTTTTTAGGATCATAACGACAGAAACTAGTCCTAGCAATTATTTAATAGTGTAACCTTAAGATAAGCTTTACCTGCAGAAAGCACGTGTAAAAATAAAGTTTATAACTTTAATAAATATACAGTTCTAGCACTACACGTGACAACAGTTTACAAATACCACTCCATCTTAAAATTAATAATAAATAGAAGAACTCTTTACTGTGTGCTGTCAACATATGAAAAGATGATAATATGAATATGATGACTGCCTACAAAGCTAATTAAGGATGTTTCCTAAATACAAAATGATCAAATAATAACAAAACATGTAGAACAAAATCTAACTCATTTAAATGTTCGATGAAAGTGTAATCTTGTACGCGCCATCGGCTAGTAATTTAGTCCCGTAAGACTACGAAAACTCTTGATTGTGAGATTTTGAATCTACTATCAAACAATAATGAAGACCACTGAACATTAGCTTTTTTTGATAAATCACTGTCTGGAGAAGTTTGAAAAACAAGTTCATTACGTCAATTCTGTCCCTGTTTAACTTTAATGGTAATATAAGCCTTAGTTGACGTTATGTAGACACGAAGTCATGAAAATCTGGCTGCCATCGAAGTCAAAGGCTCACCAAATCCTTAATTTATGAATATTGGACAGCAAGCTCGGTCCATCTAGTCTCCATCGCAGATGTAGCCGTCATCAGGAGTGGACAGTATCCTCCAGGACTGCAGGACATCCTCTTCATCCTCTATTTATATGGCTCGGCATGGCATTGATAGAAACTGCATAACTTTTTCACCAATCATTTTTACAGAAGAACAGTCTCCATTTCGTGGCTTTACTAAATATTGTTCCCCAAAAAATTCCAAGCAAAAACAATAACCTCTGCCTGGTTACCTTCACCATATCTGCAATTCTTCGAAAATAAATATTGTTCTCCACGTAAAATAATTTGCACAGATTAACAGCAATCTTATAACAATTTAACAAAATACTTTATATGGAAATTTTAGTAATACGCTAAATTATGATTTAGTTTAACATGTGAACTCTATGACAAAATGAATACTAAGCGAAATGATAAGTGAGAACCAACTGTTAGGGAACTCCTTACACTGTCAACATGGCTGCTTTCCTGTCAAGACTATCATAAACGACGTGCATAGGATTCGATGTTAGAATACCGGTTTTATGATTAATGTTGTTCTAAGAGTTCGTGGACCTCCTCTAACCAATTATTAACTCTACTGGATTAAAATCAAATTGGTAGAAGTATTTCATTAATATAAAATGGCTTGTATTTTGAAAGTTATGATAAGCAAAAACGTTCGTCAGTGTTGACCGTGTTACTTTTGACAATCGTATTGGTGGGGTAGGTCAGCTCAATGTTGGGTACATGCGCACTAGACGATAATCAGTGTATGTCATCTTTGGTCTACGGCCTCGTCGCAGTGTTGACCTCTTTAAATCGCGCAGACGGAAAACAGAGGCAATATAGTACGTACTAAAGCTTCTTACGTAATAAAAAACTTTAGCATTTGACTTTACGTTTCCTTTCCTCTGACGAAACCACCAATACACAATACTATATTGTAAAGAAGTCAGAGTTCAGACAATTGAACATCGCTTCTGCGAGCTTCGTAAAAACGTGTATCTTGTCATGTAAATAATTATATTATCCAGGAATGCATTTTACGTAACTTTTTTTAAAAAAATAGGCTTAAAATTTACATTAAGCGCTTATTAAAATAAAACTAATTTGTTAACTTTATTAAAATATGTCAATTCAGATGTTTCCTCTTCACATTAAATTTGTTTGCCATCTGTTTGATTTAAGACGAGGTTCGCTTAATATACCGAGATTAAAATCGCTCTACGATAAAATAATACACTTTCCAATAACCTCTGTTAGATTCTCGGAAAAATGGCTGATTGACTTTCACTTTAAATTTCAACTTTTCAAATCGTAAGGACAAGAGTGCTTGACTTTACCTTTGATAGTTCCATTGTGTCAAGCTCCATAAGAAACCTGTCGGAAAGCAAATGTAAAATCCAATGTTAATGTTTTCAATTATATAAGGCCTTAAGAGCGTCTAAATTCGACAGAAGCAAAATTCCCGTTTCCGCTAAATTTTTCTTCCCCACCACCCTCCTCAAAAAACACCAACCTAAAAAATTTCTTGTAAAACGTTATTTCCCGCCATTTAGACATTAATGGCGCGGCGGTGGAGCGAACGAGCGCGCACTATGAATGCGCTCGCTGTCACAAACCTATCGATAGTAGTTCGGCGTCTCGCCGCAGCGCGACGCTACTCACACCCTTTCGCGCACAGTCGTTCGATCGCGACGGCGAACTTCGTGCGAACGCTGAGACGCACGTGATCCGTTTCGCGTCTCGCTGCTCGTGACGTCACAGAGAGAGAGAGACCCCCCCCCCCCTTCTCACCTGCCACCATTCTGAAATAGAGAGCGCGCGAGGGAGAGTAAGCTACAATGTACACTAGCGGCTTACTCTCGCTCTAAACCCGGAACCCAGTCAAATTACGTTCACTGAATGTCAGTTGATGAACTACGGCCGACTGGCGAATTAAGTAAATTAACTGGGAACGAGTGGCTTAAAGCAATGGAATTCTCGACATCCAGTGTGAATCACAAAGAAACCAGTGAAATTCAACCACTACATCAATTATAGGCTGTTCACGATAAAATGAGCACTTTTAAGGCACTCCCAAAAGGCATTAACCACTTATAAATATATCTTATTGCGGTCTCAGGAATTAAATTGTAATGGTGGTGAAATGCATACACTGTGTTTATTGGTCGCATTGCAATGTTTATATTAAAGAGGAGGAAGATGGAAATTGGGTGAAAGGAAAAGTTTATAAGGGCCTTGAAAAGTGCTCACTTTTCCGTGAACAGCCTATAGTTATCTGTCACTGATCATCAGTCGCTCAATTTTCACTGTTTTTACTGATTTGGCTATATTCTCACTGATCCAGTGCTGGCAGCCCTTGTGGCAGCCATGTTGTTTCAAAGTCAAATTTTAAATATTCCCGCGGTGGGTGAGCGGTTACCCTGCCAGCATTCCACCGAGGCGAACAGGGTTCAATCCCCGGCCGGGTCAGTCCCGAAATTTTGCATACGGGAATCGTGCCAGACGATGCCGCTGGACGGCGGGCTTTCTCGGGGATCTACCGTTTCCCACGCCCTTTCATTCCGGCGCCGCTCCATACTCGCTTCAATTACCCTCATCGGCTCCCAAGACCTCGCTGTTAATGAGCCGCCCAGTTCTCGTTACTGTCTCACTCGAATATGCGAGCGTGTATATTTAGGGTATCCAGCAGTGTTAGAAATATAGCTTGACTTAACGTAATCGTTACTATTGAGAAATGTGTAATTCCAACAATATTCCCAGCAGTATGGAACATAAAGCATTATGGTGTGTTGAGGTTACGGTTTCATTTGGGTTAGGTGTACTCTACACGCACTATTGAATACTCTGCTTCGTACATAATAGCTAGGTTCCGTACCACACGGAGATATGGAAAATCGAAATAAGCGAGTATTTCATAGAACAGTGAAAACTCATTCGAGGAACGGGAGGGACGAAAATAGTTTCATTTCTCCGCAATTTCTTGCCTTTGCCCGCCAGAGAAATAATGCCGAAGACTCGAGGAGTGCGCACGTCTCAGGGCCGGGTGCAGGAAACTGTGATCACTCTCGCACTCGCACACTCTAGTACACTCTGAGCGAACTGATCAATGGTTTTCAAAGTGAGATACTACGGCGTGTTCATGCAATCTACTACAAGAAGAGACACGACAAACGTCGACGACTTATTTTCACTTCTTCGTTAAATTTAATTTCTATTTATCAAAAGATATTTCCCCCATAATGGAATTTATAGCCACTGAATTCGTAATACTATTGTTTGGATGATTCGAGAAATGTGAGATTTAAGGTAGTGTGCAAGGGCGAAATTCATGTCAATTTGGAAATGCTTAGTAACGACCATCAATAAAGAGGTTAAATTTGATACGCGTCACAGAATTCTGTCCACGATAAGGAAGGTGATCTTAGTCATTTTCAGCCGTGAAGGGGAAGGAGGCAGATGGATCCACTCTGCCTTGGGCTCTGCTTGCCGAGGTCTCCCGTGATGCTGAGATCGTCAACAAATTCGGTCATTTTTATGGTTAAATTAACGTTCCCGCCGACCTAGCGCTTTAACAGTATTACACTCAATTCACTGTTGCTTTTATACTGTATATAATTATACCGAAATAATGTTATTTTGTGTTAACACAAGAGTAAAACACGTGTGATATATTTCATAGTTAGGAAACAACCAAACACGTCTTACGTGGGCTGTTTTGACAAAAGTTTGATTCAAACGTGTGAAGAAACCGCGAATATACTATACAGAGTGTTTGTGATACACGTTTTCCCAAAAAAAAAAAAAAACAAATATTAAACGTGTGTCCAATGCACTGATCTCCGAAAGGAACACACACTCCAGACGAGGGCTGTCGAGTCCTTTAAAACATCACGCACGTTAGAAACACTATTTCAGAGTACAGTTTATTTTCAATGCACTGCATCTCAAAATATACGCATCACATACCTGCATACAAAACTACTCCGCGAGGGGCGGAGGAATACAGTGAAAGTAGACCTTTAGCAAGGCTTCAGAAAAGTTGGCAGTAACGTAGACTGTAGTGTTACATGCTGCCGCTCTGCGTAGTTTCCTTGGACGTGTGAAGGACAGCGTGTCAAGGGCATTATTAATAAACTGCGAACTGCGCGGATATTTACAAAGGTGTGCCGCGGGAAGTTTTAATGGGGACTACTGCCGCTTTTGTTCTTGACAGGACTGAATGTCTGATGTTACCATTGCACGAATGTTATGGTCGTCACAATCGCTTTTCTCAGAGCGACTCAGGGGCCATGCTGCAGAGCGCAGTAATCATGTGCAGTGTAGCCAGGACCAACAGGACGATGACAAGTGGAAGTACATATAAAAACACAGCTCGTATTGCTGCAGTGGAACATACATAGGCAGCCAATACATTTATGTCGTCCTCAAAGGATTGAATAATGAAAGAAAGATCTATAAAAGAGCATTTATTAGCAGGGGCGTGTTAAATATTATTTCGGGCGGCACGTGCCTCTGCACGCATTGGCAAGAGCCACCCTTGCGCCTATCGTTCCCGAAGAGCCAAAATGATGCACGAGGTTAAACGTGTGTTGGACTCTCGTGGGAACCCCGCGTTCAAGTTCAAGAAGCGAGGGAGCGATACGGGCGACACTAACACGCACGCCTAGTGCATCATCGCTCCTACGCGCAAGGCGGATAGTGTTTCTGTCGTAACGCTGTACTGTGCAAATTAGACCTGTAACATAGGAGTTTCATTACACGCGATGGAAGCCCACAGATTAAACTACTCCCGTATCTTTGTACCTTTCTCTGGCCGCTTAAGGAAACTGCATAGGTAAGCTTTTTTAAATGCTATATTTGACCATTTTCGCAATTTTTTTTCTCCAAGAATACACTTAATATGGCAAATGCAAAAAAATAAGGGTATAGATAGGCTAATTGTTTTTTACTTGCAGAACATTTATTTATCGAGATACGCATATTCGCGCAAACAAGTATTTCACAAGAAAATGCGCGCGTCCATCCCACTCTTAAGATGAGGTGTACGTCGAGGGGTAAGGGAATGAGGCGTTAAAAGAAAATGCACTATCGCGAGAAAACCCGGCCGTCGACGGCAACGTCCGCCACGTCTTCCAAGCGAGTGAAGACGGTGAGTAAAGAGATTCGTGCTGCTCTTAACAGCGAGGTCTTGACAGTCGATGAGGGCGATTGAGGTGAGTGTGGAGCAGCAACGGAATGAAAAGGGAGATCCCCGAGAAAACCCGCCGACCAGCGACATCGCCCGGCACGATTCCCACGTGCGAAAATCCGGGAGTGGCCCGGTTGGTGATTGAACCCAATCACAGCCTTGGAGGGAGACGAGCAGGCTAACAGGTATGCCACCGCTGTCCCTGGTTTCCAAGTGAGAAGCAGATACCACATCATCCGCGCTAATTCGAATCAGAATAACCGTGGTGGGGGCCGGCTTGCTAATCGCCGAGCCAATGACGCTCTCTTTTCTAATTATTGTAATTTTTTATCATTTTAATGTTTGTGTTGCTGTGAAGATAACGTAATGGACAGCCTCAAAGTGTGAACGTTTCCTTTGTGTAAAGGTAGGTATATTTATTAGAATGAACGCAGATATTTTTAATGCTATTTCTCCCCAAGCGAACACACGGTGATATAATTCACGTAGCTACCAAAAATATATAGGCAGTTCATGGTAAATTGAGAAGTGTTCAAGTGCGAAGTATCCCCTCCATCTTGTATCTATGCAAATCTGTCAATATTTACATTTCCAAATTTAATATTTGAAGACGAAGCTTGTCACTGCACAGGGAAAAACTTAACGGTTATTTTAAAATCCAAATTCATTTTCTCACGTGATTCGTTTCACATATGTGACTGTAGTCAAAGGTTCCCTCGTTATTTTATAATTTCGGTCCCACGTGAAAAAATATGGATAGCCTATCACTTAAAGTGAACAAACTTCAAAAGTTATATTAACCACTCCTATAAGTCATGTTTAACTTTGTATTTTAATGTCTGATAATAAAGTTCGCTTATGAATTTGTAAAAAAAAATCGTAAATGGAAGGCATACTTCTCCCTCAAGGCCGTGCTAAGACAGTTGTTTCCAGCATATTTGCATCCATTTGGCAATTTAAAAATTACCTTGGTAATAAACAAACAGTGCATATATTTAGAGCTCTCAAAAGTTAACTCTTACGGCAATGGTAAACTATAATTTTTTGGTTATTATTTCTGTTGAGAGGGTATTAAAGTGCTCACTTTACAGTGAATATTTCGCTCTGGCGCTCCACTGCCTTCCGCTGTACAGAGGTTAGAAAGTGCGCAGTACTTCCTAATGTCCTCTCTGCGGGCCATTTTACATTTTGTAGTGCCTTTATTGGGCATTCTACAAGTTATCATGGTAAAGGCCTCTCGTCTCCAATCATAGGTATTCCGACTCGTCGCTTAGAAGCCTTTACTTGAATACCCCCCCCCCCCTCATGGTTCATCGTAATTTTTCTCTTCTTACCACCTATCAAAATCATATAATATTCTTGCAATCTTTGTGGCAAACTCATTACGTATCTTACGAAGAGCTTCAACCACCATTACGTTTTATGGTCTCTCTGCTCCCATCTACCTGCCGTTCGAATCAAGGTGCAGAGTGTTCGAATTATACTCGTTTTTTCCAAGATTCTATTAATAGTTCGTCAAGTGTCCCGACCTACGAAAATTACACGCACTTCAGACAAAACGTCAGGCACGTTAGAAACGTCATTTTAGAGTACGCAAAATTGTCAAGGATAGGAAAATTTTGCGAGTTCAATGACCTGTAGACTAGGCGCTCCACAGTCATGTTCATACTCGATACCCAGATGTATGTTCGTTGGCTGCTTCCCCAGAGAGCAGCCAGTGTTACCTCACACCTGGTAGTTTCACTGCAAGCCTGCCATTGGCTAAGAGTCGTTCAGGGGGTGTCTGTGAGCCAATTGCGTCAACTTCAGTGCGCACACGTCTGACGTCTACCATGTCCTGAAATGAATTCGCGAAATGTTCCTATCACTGCAAACTGGCTAAAACGGCATCTTCAAAGCGCTGTATCTCGAAATACACGCGTCAGAAACAAACCGAACTGCTCAAGGGCCCTGCATTGAACCTTCGTACAGACTTAACGCC
Organism: Dryococelus australis; assembly: GCA_029891345.1. Taxonomy (NCBI): domain Eukaryota; kingdom Metazoa; phylum Arthropoda; class Insecta; order Phasmatodea; family Phasmatidae; genus Dryococelus; species Dryococelus australis. Next base: position 336,697,964 of record CM056995.1, on the reverse strand, counting down.
AATACACGCAGAGCGATAAGAACGCCGCACGCCAGTTCAGACAGAGCCGTGCGCTTAGCGGCGAATGTCGCACTTGATGCGCGAGGCAGTCTCGTCCTTATCAGTCCCGCCCTTCTTGTCCTCGAACGCGGGTTAAAGCTCTAGGCAAGCAGGAGCCTTTAGTGAGTGCCCGTTATTAATTGGATCTCGACAGCTCGGCCAATGGGAATTCTTCCGCAACACGCAGCAGCCAGTCAGACGCAATGCTTGTTTCATGAGCTGCGCGCAAGTAACCAGAGAATGGTTATGCCCACGTCAAAGGTGCATTGTCTGCGGCTGTACGCGCCAACCACCTTTAAAATGTCCTGTCTCCCGGATCCCTCTGGGCGACTGACACCACGATACCAACCACACCCCCCAGGTGTTCGTTAATCAAATACAGCATTATCAGGCTAATACCAAAAAGCTCGCAGTCGAGCTCATCACCAAGTTATCCAGCGAGTGAGTAATCGGTAGGTACCTGCGAAACTCGCGTTATTTTTTGGCTTCAAGATTAAATTCACAGTACCGTATAAACTCAAGCCGGCGTCGTTTCCTCCATTGGCTGCTGCCCAGATATAAAATCACTCCCTATCTGAGAGCACTGTGCGTTATTGGGGCTCAAGATGTGAAGTGTTATTTTATTGGCGCAGATTCACCGCGGGTGTGTCAAATAAAGCATGATCCAATGATAAACGTATTGCACAGGTAAAAGTGTTTTAAGTTTAAATTGTCCCCAAATAATAACGCTAGAGATTATGTAAAATCACGAAAATGTTTTGAGCCAACATATCTTCTATGACACTCTAACTAGTTTATTCTTTCATGATTGGATGAACAAGGTTTTGACTCCGCTAAGTTGTTTGTATGCCAGTCACGAACGTTCTGCCTTATAGTATCAGAATCCTCATTGGCGCAGTAAAGTGGGGTAGTAACTTCTTTTATGCATATGACAGCCAATAAGGAAAGACAACTGTCGGACATGTGTACATTACCTTGAAACCTAGCAAACAGTCGACTTTTTCCTCGATAAACCATCATCTCTAAATAACGCGTATTTTGCAGGTCTCTAGTAACTGACAGATACAGGAAAATTTCTCGTTTAAAACGGCATGCAGCTTAGACCCCATGGTCCTATGCATTTTCTGTTCACTGGCTGCTGCCCCAGCGTGTAGCCAGTTTTAGCTCAGACCAGGTAACATGGGATTCGGTGCTTGTTTCCTTGCAGGTCTGCTATTGGCTCAGAGATTACCTGGGCGTGTCCAATAAAGTGTGATCCAATTGCAAACTTAACACGAATGTACCTGACGTATAGCTGGCCCTGTCTGTAATAATCAGGAATATCCAACCCGCGTGCGCTGAGAGAAAATCGAACAAAATATTTGTTTGTATAGGGTCAAATACACACTTAGTTGCCCTAACAAATTATATTGCTCAGCCAACAAAATTTGATGAGCAACATAATTACATTTGTTCGTCTAGCAAAATATATGTTAGAATAAGCAAAATCTCTGTGTTGGGCTAAAAAACATTAGACTGACGACTGAATATTTTGTTGAATCAACTGTATATATTTGTTTGGCCAATCGTTTGACTGCCTTCATTCGAAAATACAGCTCGAGAGTTTATTTGTATTTTTTGTAACAATTAAGATAGTAACCGTGTTTATTAGTGCATCTATTGATACTTAACAACCGTATAAACACATTAATAAAACAATGCAACAAGAAACTGACAAGCAAAGCTGTAAAACTTGAAATATTTTTTTTTGTTCACGTTGCCCAATATTTGCATTATATTTATTTTAAAGCTTTCCGCCATCAACATTTGTCACATTAGCTGAGATTACATAGGCGTAGCGCTCGGTTGCAGGTGATCTATGTTCGAACTAGTAATTTTTTTTATATCGGCCCGAACTGTTTAACATACGTGTAGCCAAACAAATCTTTAGTTGCACCACCCAAACCTTGCAGTTTGGGGCAACCAAATGAGAACAGCAAAATAATTAGGTTTCAGAAACAAAACATGTAATTGTCGCTATACAAACAAATAATTTTGTTGCGCCAAAAAGATCTTGTTTGTATCAACAAAACCTTTTTTTTCAGAGTGACGCTTGTATTGTTATGTAGTGTGTTTGGATTTACGTTTGATACAAAACTTCTTGACGTATTCACAATTTATTTTTAATGAAAACCACACGTATAACGTGATTATCTGAAAACATAACTGGTGGAAACGAAACAAGTTTAGAAGACTGCTCTGAATTTTGCTGCACACTTTCCATCAGTAAAACTGGAAGTTCGCCATCTAGCAACAGATTAGGTAAGCACTGTTACGATTACAACACAAGAAGAGAGGCCGGGTAAGGCAAGAACGCGGCCAACGACTGTTATTAAAACAATGTTCACTAACAACGGGGATTGTGACGCAACGACTGAAAATGCAGGAATCTGCAGAAGTACTAGGAATATCTTGGTCTGGCTGACACAGCGGGGTTGCGGCAGTTTCATCAACAAATGACGGCAGTAACCCCGCCCAGGCTACAAGGGAGAGCCAATAGGAATCCAGGATATCGGAGAAGATGGACGTGAACGAGAAGTGTGGTGTCAGTCAGCGTCGGTCCTCCCTTAAGGCGGTCTCCGAGCGGCGATTGTGGGTAAGTGCCTTACACTAGGGTGAGAGAGCGAGCCCGGAGCCTCTTATATCCTTGTCATCCCTTAACAGACTGTCCTCCACACCTACCTCAATCCTTATCACCACTAACCACTTCACGCTGTAATTATTGTAAGTTGAATAAGTAAAGATCGACTACAGTTATTTTGTTTTGTTTAATTAATCGTCTCCCGATTTCCCTTCATGAACAGCATCAACTATACTCCCCTTGAAGAAGTATAACAGTGCACAGAGATGGAATGCTGTGGCGACCCCTTTGATACCGCTTCACTGATTGGGTGCGCGAAGCTCTGGGAACGGGACTCGTGTCTGATCGGCTACAGCACGATGCGGAAGGTTCCCTATTGGCTAACCTGCCGGCTGACGAGTAAGTTACCAAGCGCTGGTAGGCCAACGGCGTTCATGACGTGTTGCAGACCAGCGCCGCCATCTTCCTGGCGAGTGCGACCGGATTTCGCACTACAAGCAGCGGTTTCGCCTCTGTGTTGTTAATTACTCTGTGTTCTAGCGCAGCAGGATTAGAGGAATAGTCCATTAGACGCGTCAGTAACTTTCGCACTACTATATCGTGGCGGCCACAAGTATTTTGTTGGTATTCACCCTACCAAACGTTTTTTGTAGTGAAAAATATTTTGATTGTAACCACCACACAATAATTTGCCAGGGTGAATTTCAACGAAACTCTGTAGCCGCGAAAAAAAAAAAAACCTTCGTGTGTTATAGCCGTATATGTAGTCGAATTTCGCTAAAAGATTTCAAGACAAGTTATATTCCAAAACACTATTGGGTCATTTACCTATCTTGATTGGTTTAATTACTTTTTTGACACGTGTTAACTGTCTGCACACGAATAACGTAGGGGGGCCGTGCCGATGTTGCCGAATTTTTGAGTGGCCCGATCAAATATGAACACTCCTTCTCAAGCAGAGAGCAACCAATGACAATAAACAAACTGCTGTTGGGTGCTTATAGTATTGAAGGCTACCGTGTACTCATACTTTTTTTTTTTCGCGAAAAATCACTCGCTCTAGTTATAGGAATAGAAAAGCTCTTCGAGAAAATACAATCCTGATGCAGCCAGCCGAGACTCATACAATGAATTTCCAAATGAGAGTAGCGCTTGCACACAGCATGGTCTAAGACGTGCGATAAAAGCGCGAAAATTTACAGTTCGATGCGAATCCATTTTACTCAGTTCGATTCCTGGACATATCATTTCAGCAACGAACAAAGATAAGGAAACAAAAATTTGGGCGCAGGAAACCAAACACACACGATGTGACGATGTCCTATTTGCGGTTTCTATTACAGCCCTCAATGAATGATATCAGAACTAAATCCTTACTGCAACAATTGGCAAACAATATAGCCAGGCAATCACTAATTCAGTAGCCTCTGTTAATAATATTTATTTTGAAATAATATTTTTATTTCGAAAATTTCTTAATTTTATTTCAAGTTTACCTCCTAGTGAACTCTGTTCTGTGGTATGTCGCGTAACTTTTATGAGAAATTATTCCAGAGTTTAAAACTGTCGTTTCACAGAAGAAAACACGACATTTCCGTATAATTTTGCGCCCGTACTGCATTCCTCGAATTTCTATAAATATTTTTTTTCTTTTTTGTTTCTTCTCCGTTCAAAAACGAGGAAAATTAAAAACGCCGCTGTGGTCTCAGTTGGATTTTCCACACTCTCTGGTCGGCTCAAATGTCTCCACGGGGAGGGGGAATCAAAACGTAGAATTTATACATGCCGTGAAATTTTTTTTTTTTTCTAGAGATATTTCGACGTTTTCCTTTGCCTTGCGTAGATTTACGGAGGTAAATATTTATTGAAGGAAAGAAAAAAAAAAAGTCTCTTTGAAAGTTTGCTCTCTGCATCGCGTGGAATTTTCGCGGCATACACTCGCCGCGCGGGAGTTTTATTTGCACGGGGAATTTCTCGCGTCAGCGCGATGGAACATCTTGCCCCGGCCTTCTGAAATGCTACTTTCTCACCTGAAGTCCGCCCATTTCAACGCCCGCGAGAACCCCCCTCCCCCCCCTCCCCTTCTTTCTCACTCGTCTAACCAAACCCCTTTCCACCTTTTTACTCTCTGGTGTGAGAGCGGGAAAGCGTGTCAATTATTCAGCCCGTCGGAGAGGCGAACACGGGAGGGTCTAAATTTGCAAATGCCGGTGCCCATGATACGTAAGAGGTGAATACGGGGGAAGGGATAGAAAGAGAGGAGAGAGAGAGAGAGAGAGAGAGAGAGAGAGTTGAAGATGGACACGCGAAGTTTACCAATTCACGAGCCCTGGGAGTGTGTGGCTTTCCTGAAAGCACTAAGAATTTCGTCTGCATTATACATACTTACATTTACTCACCTCTTGGCTGGGCAATTTGTACGAGAGAGAGAGAGAGAGAGAGAGTGAGAGGAAGAGAAAATGTGTGTATGTGTCTGCTCGTGGTCATAACTGAATAATCTCGTTAAAAAAAAAAATAAAAAAAAAAAAAAAGTGTAACCTGTCATGCAATACCGAAGCCAAGGTTTATGTTTTGCGTCTTACGTTCACCCACAGAGGTTACAGACATGAACTCTTTGGTTTGAAGGAGCTCCTTCAATCCATATTTGCTTTCCAAATCGGTGCTAGGATAATTATTTATCAGTTGTGCCGCGTGATGAGAGCCGACTGTCGCAACATTAGCTCACACGCGGCCATCGTGGATCTGTCTGCAGTAATAACTTCACCAGCGCACATTACACTATAAATCTGCACTCTGAGGAATTATTCGGAAATTTATTATACCAGCGTATACGCTTAGTGAGAAAGCGGGGATGGCAAAGTTATTTGCCATACATCCGTGCTAGCGTTCCTACATTCATTCAGGAAACAGTTTAATGCGCAGAAAACTTTCCAACTTTGCATAGTAGTGACTCTAAACATTCCATATTTGTATAGGCTGTTCACGGTAAAGTGAGCAGTTTTTAGGGCCCTCACAAAAGGCTTTTACCCCTAATAAATATATTTTATTGCAGTCTCAGACTTTAACTATTGAGTGTGATGAAATGTATACACTGTATTTATTAGTCACATTGCACTGTTTACATTAAAAAGTGGCGGAAAGGTATAAATTAATTGAAACGAAAAATTTAGCAGGGGCTTAAAAGGTGCTCACTTTACCGTGAACAGCCTATAGCCAGATGTGCGGTATTATTTCCATACGATATATGGGTTAAAAACTTCTAATTCAGTTTAGGAAGTTTACCAGAATTATTTTTAGGGTGTGAATAAGTGAGAATTTCACTGTTTCAATCAGTCAAAAGAGTACCTGAATGATTCAACAGACAATTAAGTGAATTTAACAGATGAATCAGTGAAAAGATGCAATATTTCCTTCGCTCATTGATTCAGTGACATTTTCCACTGATTCATCAGACATTCTTTTTACTGTTTTTAAGTGGTTTGTTTTTTTTTGGCTGTGGATCAGTTAAACAGCGTGAAAAAATAACCGTCAAACAACGTTTAAAAATGGCCGTCAAACAATGTGTATCAAATAAAATGACAACGAATAAACCAATAAAACCAATACAGGATACTTTCTAAAATATGTTTCGTCTTTCATGACACCATTGTACGAGTTAATATGAACATTCAGCCTTTCATTTCTGGTTTTTACGTATTTCATTTCGTTTTCATGTAACCATCACATCGCTCTGTTTGAAGGCTCATACTTCATATAATGTGGTGAAGAGAGGGCACTCATATGTACTATTCGTCTTAGCAATCCTAACGGTGAGAATTAAAAGCAAAGTGGAAAGGATGTGTAGTGGTTTTCCACTGATTCGAAGTGCAGCCATTTTCACCTGATTCGAGTATTTGAATTACACTGTGAATCAGTGGTTTTCCACTGATTTCAATTTAGAGTGTCCTTGAATTCGGAATACCGCCGTATGGATTCCGACCGCCCTAGGAAAATTTTTCTTGTGGTGGTTTAATATTAACCTGTGTTTTTTTTTTTTTTTTATAGATCCTGCTTGTAGGCAAATGTCTTCATAACTATATCATGCATTGTTCTCACACCCAATCATGTTTTCACTTCCAGCTGATGTGAGAACGTGTCTTACGTGCTGGGAGAATGTGTTTTAAATGGGACAGCGGGGTTCCGAGGATCCCACCTATTTCGGCTCGACTCGGGAAATGCTCGACAGCTCTTGGCTCTTCGGCAAGTGGTTTTTTCGCGCACCTTCAGCGAGTATGTACCCGAGTGTTTTCGTTAGCGGCGAACTCGGCATCGTTTCAGTCGCGTCTGTCACCGACCAGGAGATCGACCTCTCACGTGCATCGGCTCTGGAGATCCTACCGACCTTGCAAGGTAAATCGTTTCCTTGCGAAATAATTCAAGAAGCTCTGTTCAACACTTCCACAATTTGACTCTCAGTTTTGTCTAGCCTTCCCATCTCTCCCCGTTTTAGTTCCAGACTAACCATGTCAGTTTATTCTTCTTTTTATTTCCGTGTATATGTAAGTATATGTCCAAACATTGCCCCATGGTCCCGAAAATCAGCCAGATAGTTTTACGAGTTTAAGCAAAATAGAATAATGGTTTCGAATTTTGATCAGATCCTCAAACAATGCTTTTCCATTAGGGAGAGCTTGGGAATTCATTATAGGTTCTTCATAGATAAATGATCACTTTTGAAAGCCCTATTTGCCTTTTTACTTTCAAATATTATTACTAATACATATATTCATACTCTACACTGTACTATAGGCTATTCACGATAAACTGAGTAATTTCGAAAGCACTGCTTAAGACCTACTTTTATGTACGTTACGTATTCTTCCACCTTGTGAAAAAAATTAACATTGCCATGGACCTCATAATTTTAGTCTTGCGTCGGTCAAGTGAAACTGTGAAATAATTAGAACAGTAATTATTTTACTTTACATTTCGATGCATTAAAAATAACACCAAGTGGAATAAGTCATTTAAGTTATAACAAATGGTTGCCTAACACTTTTTGTTCGAAGTTAAAATATGTAACTACTTTACCTCCACTGTTACCAACTTTACTGGGCACATGCATTGCTGACTTAAGCAGCCACAAATTTAAACATTGCACTTGCAATACAACTTTAAATTTGTAGACTATTTCCCTAATTATCTTCCAACTTTACTATACGATGTTATCGGTTAAATGAGCAGTTTTGAAATCAACGCAGTAAAGTTGGTAACGACATAGAGAATGTAGTTCCATGTATTAACACTGAATTAATAGTGTAAGGTAAACGTTTGTGAATTACGAAATTATTTCTTTTAGGGTTTTTTTTTTCTGTGAACGTTAGTGTAAGAATTAGCAGATTTGTAAAATATGTTTACTTTACTAGTAATTTGAAAGTTTCACTTGACCGAAGCATGGATGAAATGCTGACGCCCGCAGCACATATAACGCCCACATACGACGGAAGAATACACAATGTGTATACAATTAGACCTTAAGCTAGGCTTAAGGCCGTTCACGATAAAGTGAGCACTTTTGAAACCAGCCTTAGAAAAAAGTCACTACTCCTACCTGCTTTTTTTTTAACGGGCGCACTAAGTGACATGTGCCCAGTAAAGTTGGTAACGAAGGAGGTAAAATAGTTCCATGACTTAGGCGTCGAATTAAAAGTGTTAGGTAAACACTTGTGATGATTTAAATTATTTGTTATTTAGCTTTCTGTTTTTTTTAAGTGGAACTAAGTGTAATGATTGGCAAATCTGTAAAATAATTACTTTTCTAATAATTTCATATTTTTACTAGATCAACATATGCAATAAGTGATGAGGTCAATGGCAATGTTAATCTTACATATGGCGGAAGAATACACAACTTGCATACAAGTAGATATTAAGCAGGGCTTTCAGACGTGCTAAGAACCGCCTATAAGTTACAAAAAGTGCTCAGTTTACCGTGAACAACCTTTAGGAGCCTGCATGGCAGTCTCTACTGCAACATGAACGAACAGTTATGGGCAGTCGACAGCCTCTACAGTGGAATGGCCGTTAAACAGCGTGTATCGAGTGAAATAACAACGAACGAACTAACAAAATACTTTCTAAAATGTGTTTCCTCTTTCAAAACACCATTTTTACGACGTAGCGAACATCCAGCCTTTCATTCCGTTTTTACGTCTTCCATTTCGTCTTCGTGTACTCATCACAGCGCTCTGTTTGAAGGTTTAAACTGCATATGATGTGGCGAATAGAGTACACTCACATCCACTGTTAGTTTTAACAATCCTAACGGTACCAATCAAACCAAAAACGAAAAGTAAGGGCATGCAATTTATATCTCCGTGATTTCGATAAGAACTGTGAAACATTCATTTTCTTCGCATGTTTCGACCTGCCCCTTGCCCTCATAGCTCAGGGGTAGGGTGGCCGACCTGTAGTCGGAGGGTCGCGGGTTGGCGCCCCGGTGCCTCCGACACGGCAGGTTTTCAGTTCGCTTGTAGCACTGGGACTCTGTCGGCAAGAAGGCCTCACTAGAGTTTCGTCAATGTCAAATGTCACGACAATGTCAAATGAAGGAAAGAGTGTATGCAAATGTCTGAGATTAAATTAACAGCAAAGTCTTAAAATTTCAGGGAGCATGGCAACATAAAATTATTGTTACATGCGAGGACGCCTGTGGGGCGCTTCTGAGTTCGTAAGGCATGGAGGTCATAATAAAAATAAGAGAAACCAAAATTTGATTTCTTATTTAGTCTCTCTGCTATTATGTCCAACATCAATTAGGTGTCTCCACTTTTACACTTTCTATTTAACAGTAAGCGCACTACTTAATGTTTATTTCAACTTAAGTTAATATCCTTAATATCCATGTGTTCGGTCTATGTGTTTCCATGTCTTTCACTCACGCATGTTATCCAATAATCCAGACTCCAGTAGCGGAGATGGCAAGGTAACGGTCTAAAAGCGAAGTGGAAAGGGTTTGTGAATTCAATCATGGGTTTCTTCGGAAGTTCTTTACTTTCTTAAATTGCGGTAAATTGCTCAATATAAATAGTTAACTATCGTAAATATGTTAATTCTCGTAATATTGGAATTTTATAGACATACACTCTAAATTCGAATCGGTGGGAAACCGCTGATTCGCAGTGAAATCCAACTACTCGAATCAATGGAAATGGCTCCACATAGAATAAGTGTAAAACCACTAATTGTTTCAGTGAACACATTTCACTCATTGAATTAGTAACGCGAAATTATTTTACTGATTGAATAAGTGATGGCCGACTACAGTGGCAAATTAATATTTTTTTTTGTAGAATGTAGCCAAATAATTACGTGAAATAGGCATATTAGCGATAGTTTACCATTTATATTGCGCAATTTACCGCAATGAAAAAAAAAATTTCGTATGTGGCCAGCAATTAACTTGCACACCTCTCAATACTCGTCTATAGCAGGCTAATTCGGACGAGTACGAGTGTCCCTTAAAACAAGGGTGCAGCCATCAACTATGTTCCTACATTCCTCTATACTGCTGCCAAATACATACCACGGATGAGGGTAGTTGTTATAGCCGTCCCTCACGCTCTTACATTCCTCTATACTGCTGCCAAATACATACCACGGATGAGGGTAGTTGTTATAGCCGTCCCTCACGTTCTTGCGGAACGTAACACACTTCAAGCATGACAAGTTTAAGTGAGCCAGCCGCCCCGCATTATTAAGACATTTCAGTAAACATGCGCGCATATATAAGGGGGCGCCAGGACGGCACCCCACGCGCGCGCACACACACACACACACACACACTCTCTCTCTCTCTCTCATGGACGACGAGCCATCGCGCTGCACTCGAGGTTGCTGCCGGCCAACGTAGGTGTCGAGGCACAGGACAGCAGAGGGCTGCGATCCAGGGGCGAGGCCAAGGCTAGAGGAGCCGTATTTAACAGTGGTAAGACGACGACTTATACATAGGGATAGGAAAATTTCGCGATTCCAATGGCCTGTAGGCTAGACTCATCAATCCCCTGCATACTGGAGCCTCAGCTGTGTTTTAATTGGCTGTTGTCCCACATCTGGCAGTTATAGGGTTCGCAAATTGTTTCCTTGCAAGTCTGCTATTGTCTCAGATGCGTGCAGGGCGGGTGTAATAACATGTGCTCCAATTGCGAAGTTGACTTCACTGTATATGCGTTTGACGTTTATCTTGTCCCGAAATAAATTCGCGAAATTTTCTTATCCCTACTTATACACTTAGATGCGAGTTTAGGTCAGGAGAATCCAAAACGATACTTAATGTCACTAGCGCGAGCATTCCACGTATGGCTAGGGACGCTACTGAGAAGGATCAGTATTAGTCTGAAGTAAATATAGTATAGTAATTATAGAATTCCGTATTGCTTTAAACTGATGGTGATTCCAGTAACAAGATTTTTGTTTAATTTGAGATCAATAAATTCTGTAGTGTTTTATAATTATTTGTGTCACCTACATTACTTAAACTCGGAGTTATAGCCAACCCCCGTAACGGTACCCTGAGTAAGGTAGTGTATTGTTTTCTAGTAGATTAATATAGAACAGGAGTTAAGTGTGGCTCAAGGTAGCGGCGTTACAAAGTGAAAGACTGAAAGTTTATTTGACGTTGGCCAGATCTCGAAACACTTACATGAAGCGGGCTCTCTATCAAGAAAAACTACGAACATCCGCTTCACTGCTTTATATAGAGAAGTTAACACGCGTTACAGTCGCACTCGTAGCATAGAGCTGAGATTGACAAGTTCATTGAGCCTGGTGCCTAAGGTCCACCAGTAGCCGGACGCGGTACACAAACAACCAACAAAGACCGAGGTGAATGATTACAGATTTCGTTAAGCCTCGACGGCGTGACGAGTCTGCGGAGACGACGTGGTTTCCCAGGGGGACGAAGTAATCAATAGGTTGGTATACACGAGTCATGGGTAGATAATCGAGAATTTCGCGGGTTCATTTCTAGACAAGTTGGAATTCGCACACTTGTACGGTCATGTTACGTCTGTAATTGATTGACATTATGTTTGACACCTACTGGAAATAAATGAGCCAATAACAAACATGCAATAAATTGTGCGCCCAACCACCACATTTTACTACCACAAAAACCAACCAATAAGCAGAAATCTGTATGAAATTATATAAGACTGTGAAGTCTAGCCTACAGCTCACTGAACTCGCGGGTTTCTCGGGTCTCTAGTCATGGGTAGAGACAGATGGTTTCGCGATAATATTTATTGCCATGCTAGACTTCAATATCCTACATCCACAACCACAGCTTCCTCTGGTTATTGGCCACGTGTCTACGTGAGAAGACTTTTCTTATTTGACTTGGTCAATCGTAATAAAGTACTTCGATACTGAACGTCCTTGATTCGTGGACAGACACTTGAGGCACATGGCATTTAAAATCGTTCAACCACGAAAGTGTATGCGAACAGAAGTGTTTTGGGGTACAACGGTCTTGAATCATACTTTCGCGAGAAAAAAAACCTGTCCCTAGTCATGGGACTCGTTCATCTCTTGAATGGAAGGAACCACGCACTGACACTCTCGCTGCACTGGTTCCCAGCTGGCACTGAAGATCTCTCGCATTTTGAACGAAGTGTACGGGTGAGACCTGCCCTCCTCTCTGCTGATACCATTCCCACGCTTTCACGAGGCGACCTTGCAACACCAGAGCTCTTACCACCTCCACCCAGGGCTACACTTTTGTTTGTCGCACAGTACATTAACACCGAAGAAAGAAAAGTAAACCGTTTCAGTGTTCGGACATGTTTACCGAACAGGATCGAAAAACTCTCCCACCGTCATTGCCAACTTAACTGCACGAATGCCAGTCAGTGTGCCTTTTAAAATGTATGCAGTTAAAGGCGGGGAAATTTTCCAGACGTTAATTTCAAAAGTGCTCACTTTATCGTGAACAGCTTGTAAAAATTATACTAGTTTCATGAAAACTCGAACTGACTATATATATTGCATTAGACCTACATGTTACATATGAAAGTGAATTTTATTGGAAGACTATCAACTCGGCATTCAATTGGCTGACAGCTCCCTATAGCTGTTCACGGAAAAGTTAGCACTTTCGGAAGCCTCCTAATTTTGAATAATGGCCAATAAGTATATTTCATTTTAGCCCTGGACGTTAAATTGCAAGTGCGGTAGAATATACACACTGTGTTTGTTACTTAGATGGCAATATTTAATTTAATATTGGTTTAAGGATAAAAAATGGCTGAAAGGAAAAAGTAACTTAGGCCTCAGGATACTCACTTTACCGTGAACAGCTTATAGTAATAAACATTATTTAGTGAAGTAAGTACGCCAAATGTGGCGTGAAACAATGAGGTGGTAAGCGGGAAAGCACAGGCCACAAGAAACGTCGTTCCTATAATGATGTGTATAAGTGACACAATTCTTCCTTGTCTTGAAAGCCAGTAAATTTGTACAGAGCGCAGAGCGTTAGTATAAAGCTACAAGCAGAGACGTTTTTGAGCTTTTGTATGATTTAAAATTGTTTACCAACCTACAACAATCTTCAGTGGTTGCCCTGGATGTAGCTGGTTTTTGCACCGGGCTGACTTCGGCTGCAAAAAAAAAAACACACACAGGTCGCGGGCGACGCAGGCATTGGAGGCGGCGACGGGTATTAGCCATGCAAATCTCTTCTTCCTTCGGCGCCACCTCTTCGGGGTGTAGCGGGGTGTGGGTGGATTAAGACGGATGGGACGGTGGGAAGGGGGGGGGGGGGCTTGTCTCGCGTGTGTGACTTGTTGCTTGGGGATGGGGGAGGCTCGGGTAATGTTGTTACCGCTTACTTACCCTCCCTCACCCCTCAGCCGCCCAATCACCCACTTCTCGTCCCCTCCGCCCCCCACGTCCTCCCTCGACGAGTCGCCATCATTTCTCCCTTTTCCCTACCACGACTGTTGCCAGACGCGATCCGAGAGGGAGAAAAAAAAAACACACTGCGGCAACCGGGTGAAATTCGCATAATTCACTCTGCCTGGCAGAAACTGTCGGCTGCCATGAGGTTTGGCAAGAATTCATGCTTACACAGCACAGACAAAAACTGTAAAAAAAAAAATGGGCGATGAGTAATTTCCTTCACTTTATTCTTCTAACGCAAAATTGCATATTTTGCTTTTTTTTTTTTTTTTTTTTGTAAATGCAGTATATTTTTAATTATTTTACTCCACGATGCTAAGAAGCAGTAGTACGCGTCTATTATCTTACAATATGGCGTGAAAGTCAGGCAGCAAAGTAGACGTCATGGTATTATTTACGTTATTACAACTGCCGTTTATTCTTTGTCTGTTCCGTCAGTGGAAGCAAATTCAACCGCTTCTACTCGGCCATGTTACGATTCTGTTGCTCAGACTCCAAAGGTTTTCCCATTTGTCCAGATGAAAACAAGTTTTTTTTATTTTTTAAAAAGAACAATTGGTCACCCACGCACGTGAAAAATACATACACATGCAACTATATGTCAGTCAGGTGTACATTACCTTGGGAATTATTTACAGTCTTACGTATTTTTTAAATAATAATATGCTTTCTGGTGTTTCTGTTCTGAGAATAGTGCTAGGCCACGCTCTAATACATCTATGCTTTTCAGCAAATTAGCAAGTAAATTGGGTATCTGCGATGCTACTGCCAAATGTTTCTGGGAAAAGTTTCGTAAGAAAAGCCATTTAGGAATAACGACCAGCACTTAAAGTTGTTCTGAACTTCTTTCTGGCGGCATTTTAATACTCTTTTATGCTATATTGGCCCACCTAGGTTTCACTTTGTGCTTGGGTCATTATTGCATGCAGTAAGTGAGAGACTATTACTAAATGTTGATGGACAAAAAATGCTTCCTATAAAACATGTTTTATATTATTTTAGACTCAAAGATGTAATTTTTTTTAAATATATATTTTCGAGTTGTCTGGACACACTTAACAATTTTAATCTGTCTTCATCACTACACGTCACATTAACTTTGTGTGACTCAATAATGATCTAAACCAATAATAAAAATAGAAACTGAACAGTCTCAATTAATTCGGAGAGCGATACAGATAATAATAATACACAACACTTATTTTTCATAGTTATTCTTTTCTGCAACATTGTTCGTTTAGTATTCATACAAACATACAACTTCAAACACAATGTTTTTAACGTGTAATTTTAAAAAGAATGAAAATAAGTAATTATATTTGTAAATAAATGATTTACTTACTAGAAATTTGACAGTTTCTAGGGGAATAAAATATCTATTTCAGGTATTTTCGTTCACACTTTCCTGCTGGCAATAATTGTGAGAAAAAAAAAAACAGCCGATATTCCTGTAATCAAATCACAGGCCAACAACAAATAATATCTATACCAACATCGCAATCCAAAGGATGTTGAGCTCTCCCATTGAAGGAACTATCTTTCCTATAGTATTGCTCTGTCGTATAAGCTGCCTGTGCATTTAAATTACGGGCACAAACACATCAGAGAGTTCTGTTGTTGACGCGTTGTAATTCACAGCAATATTTAGATGGCAGTAACAGCCTGACAGATTGCTGTCATCATGTTGGCTGCCTAACTAAATTATGGTTCCCTAAACTCAAGTTTCAATTTTCTCAGTGCACAGAGAACCCTTTTCATTTGCACAAGAAATTCTTTGGAAACTAGCAACCAAAAACATATTTATAATATTATCACATTTCAAAAAACATTAGTGTGGAATACGTAAAACTAATAATAAATTTTATCATGCAAGTGTTGTAGACTTTAAGAGTATATATATATATATATATATAATATATATATATATATATATATATTCAACCACATAAATAATTTTGTATGTTTCCTAAAATAATGTGTCGTAGATACGTAATATTTCAGGCGTAGAGTTACAAGAAAGTGTTTGGCAAATAGTTTCCGATAGATTATTTGTTACAAGTACGGTAAATGAGTACTGCGCGGCTCGTAATTTTACGGTTTGGAACACAATGTTTTCTGGCCGTAATAGGGCCTTACCTGTATATATTTTAACTGGCGCACTGAGTGACATTCGTCCAGTTAAGTTGGTAACGATGGATGGGAAGTAGTTCCGTATCTTAACGTAGAATAAAAACTGTAATGTAACCATTTCTAATAGCTTAAATTATTTATTTCTCTTTCTGATATTTTTTTATGAATCGAAGAGCAAAAGTTAACATATTTGTAAAATACATACTTTTCTAATAATTTCACGGTTTCACTTGACCGGCGCATGAATAAAGTTATGAGACCATGACAATGTAAATCTTACATGAGGCGGAAGAATATACAACGTGCGTGCAAGCAGATCTTAAGCAGGGCCTTCAGAAGTGCTCAGTTTAACGCGAATATCTCATGCCAATCCTGTACATGGTATTCCATGAGCACTGCTTTGCCTATATACACCTAGGATCTTATAATTCTAACCTAGCTAGGAACACTCACTACAGCATACCTCGGTCTCGCGAAACACTGTAACATTTCCAACTGCCATATCAGTATGAAACTATTTTCTTAAACATACAGAGTAAAAAAAAAAAAAAAAAAAATGTTCTCCTTTACAAAAAATGTGTGGAAACCATTTGCCTAAATTTTTCTCGTAACTCAATACAGCTGAAATATTGCACTATTAGAATTCGTTGTTTTATGGAACACGAAATTGCTAGGGACCTGCAAAATTTGCGTTATTTTCTGGCATCAAGCTTAAATTCACAGTACTGTATATACTCGAGTCGGCATAGTTCCTTCATTGGCTGCAGCCCAGATATTAAGTTACTGCCTATCCGAGTGAACTGTACGTGATTGTGGGAACACAATGTAAAGTGTTATTTTATAGGCGAAGATTAACCGAGGGTATGTCAAATAAAGCATGGTCCAATGATAAACCTTTTCTACAGGTAAAAGTGTTTTAAGTTTCAGTTGTCCTCGAATAATAACGCGAATTTTGCCGGTCTCTAGAAATTGCTTATGCAGCTACACGTTTCTGATAAATTTGATGTCTACAATAATCGTTTTGTTAAAAGTCCACATTAGTTTCACACATTCCATATTAACGTGTATGTAAATTGGCTTTAAAACATTTGTAGTGTTACAAAAATAATCTTGGCAGCCAGTTTACATTGATTTTTCCAAATAAAGAAATTCTGGAAGCCATCTCTGAAGGTACGTCGGGAAATGGCAGCACTTCATCCAGAGAGCCTTTCCCCCTCCATAAGAGTTCTTCCTAGAGTTGGTGCAGGTATGGGAACCATCTTCCTGGACAGCATCAGCGACATTCATCTCGTGGGACGATGTCCAATAAACACTCAAAAATAGGACGTTCACGATTAATTGAACACTTTTGAAATCAACATTTGAAAAATGTCACGCTGATTGCCATGCGCCTAAAGGCTTATCACGATAAAGTGAGCACTTTTGAAAATCAACCTTAGAATAAAATCACGGCCCCTACCTAAATATATTTTAAAGGGCGCCCTGAGTTACATGCGCCCATTAAAGTTGGTAACGATGGGTGGGAAGTAGTTCCACGTCTAAACGTCGAATAAAAAGTGTTAGGTAATCATTTCTGATCATTTAAATCATTCATTTCGCTTTCCGTTTTATTTTTCATCCATCGAACTGTAAAAATGAGAAGATTTATAAAATATTTACTTTCCTAATAATTTCACAGTTTCACTTTAACGACGCATTAATAAAGTGATGAGGCCCGTGACAATGTTAATCTTACATAAGGTGGAAGAATACACAACGTGCATACAAGTCGATCTTATGCAGGGCTTTCAAAAGTGCACATTTTACCGTGAATAGCTTATAATAAAGTCGGTAACGAGTGATGGAAATAGTTAGGCAAACATTTCTGAAAATTAAAATTATCTATTTTGCTATCTTTTTAATGCATATAAATTGTACCTATAAATAAGGAAATTTGTACGAAATATAGTTTTGTAATAATTCTAA
Organism: Dryococelus australis; assembly: GCA_029891345.1. Classification (NCBI taxonomy): domain Eukaryota; kingdom Metazoa; phylum Arthropoda; class Insecta; order Phasmatodea; family Phasmatidae; genus Dryococelus; species Dryococelus australis. Next base: position 336,680,275 of record CM056995.1, on the reverse strand, counting down.
ATTCCCATTTGACAAACGAATGAATAACATAATCAGGCCCGTAGAAATGTTAACTTTCTATATGGCGGAAGAATACACAACGCGAGTACAAATAGATCTAAAGCAGGGTTTATAAAAGGGCTCAGTTTACGGCGAACAGCTATTAACCCTTTCAGATTCACTTTAATTTAAGGGTTTCATGTTTCAAGCAAACACAACATTTTATGACGAGTGCTGTACTTAAGTCGACACAACACTTGTTTCGCAGTCAGAGCCAATGGGCTGTAGGTTGTATGTTTGGCTACAGCTATACGAACCAATTATGACACAGACCAGTACGGTAGTTTGCGAATCATTTACCACCAGGTAAGATCATTGGTCACCGAGCTTCGCAGTGTGCAGTACAGAAGAAGATTGACCTGCACGTGCGTAATATACACAATTGTGTACACTGGGTCTGAATGGTTCAATCCCCCTAGCACAGGCAGCAGCCTCGCTCTTACGTAGTCGGTGGTTCTACGGCAGAGAGATGGAATTTCGCGATGTCGTTTGCTCAGCCGACCGCGGTCGCTGCTAGAATCGCGCACAGCCAGAAGACGCCTTTTGTTTTTCTCGCTCAAGTTTTTACGTCTCCTTCCGGCAAGTTCCCGAGGGGAAGGAAGTGGAGAAACGATGGTTGAGCGTCCCAGCGATGCACCGCAGTCGTAAAATTTCCCGACCAGGGCCCACGTTGCCGGCGGAGGACGCGATGAAGACGTGGCGGAATGGTGAATCGCTGACATAAATTTTTCTTCGCGTCGTTTTCCATTGCTCGTGGCGTGACTCTAGCCATCCCGCATTGTGTGAGCGTACTCGCTAAGAGTACTGTACACGCTGACGTGGCTACACTCTAAGAAATTTTTTTTTTTACAAAAATTACCACACCTGTGAGAATACATTCTGAAACAGATCAAATTACAAAGCTGCAACCCTTTAAGGACTGCACAAATTTACTGGTACCGAAGACCAGATTGAAGTGAGCGGCCTGCATTTTTCACTTCAGCGATGTCAATTGTGTTGGTCAGTTTATTTTCACATACCATCGTCCTATTGGTCCTGGCTACACCGGGTATGCTTAATGTACCCTGCAACGTTTATTATTGGCTTACCGTCGGCAAAATTAAGTCGCGCGTTGACTGTGTGCCAATTAATGGGTCGCGACGGAGTTACCATGTTTTACAATCCACCGTGTTCATTAGAAAAATTATTAGGGATAGGAAAATTTCGCGATTTCAGTGACCTGTAGGCTATACTTCCCAGTCCTCTGTATACTGGAGCCTCAACTGTGTGATCATTGGCTGTTGACCCACACCTGGCAGTTTTGGGATTCGCAAGATTTTTCCTTGCAAGTCTGATATTGGCTCAGAAGGCGTGCTGGGTGGGTCTAATAAACTGTGATCCAATTGCAAAGGTGACTTCACTCTGTATGTGTCGGACGTCTATCTTGTCCGGAAATTAATTCGCGAAATTTTCCTACCCCTATAATGATTAAAAATTACAGTTTCATTCTTACGAAAATGAAATGTTTACTATTTGGAATTTTTTTTTTTAATTCGATTGCGATGTAGTCCAGTGAATCTATAACACAATAAAATTGTCAGTTGTGTGTCTCCAAGAGCAAAGAAATTTCCACATAAACATAGCCACGTATATACGTGCATGCTCCTCAAAGGGTTAATTCAATCAGCCGTGGTAGCTATCTTCTATTTGTCAAGGGATAGGTAAAATCACTACGCATTTACCAACTTTTTTTAAAAACAAATATTCTACATCCTGGAATACGTCAAATTTCCATACTATGTCCAGATACGTTATATGCTTCCATTACTGTTGAGGAAGAACATAGATCTTTAAAAGTGCGGGATCCCGAAGTGATGAAGGTACGCTGTACATTATGAGAATGGTGTCTTGAGCAGAAAATATATGAGATATACAGTTGATTTAACTTAAGAGTTTGTTGACGGTCAAATTTTGTTGGCCAAACACAGAGGTTCTGTCGACAAAAATGTGTATTCCGTTAGGTGAAAAAAAAAAAATTACACTCATGTTGCTTTTCAAGTTTTATTTACTCTGCAAAATATTTCGTTGTAGCTACCAGATATTTGTTTGGCCATGTAGTACAAACAAGTAAATGCTGTTAACGGTAACGTGAGCACTTTTGAAATCAACCTTTGAAAAAATCATGTCCATACCTGCATATATTTTAACGGGTGAACTGGCTCTTGCGCGCTGAGTAAAGTTGGCAAAGACGGAGAGAAAGTAGACCCATGTGTTGACGATAAATTACAAGTGTTAAGTAAACGTTTGTGAATAGTGAAGTATTTTATTTTACTTCTTGTTTATTTTGTTATATGTAGATGTAAGTGTAAAAATATTTGTAAAATATTCACTTTCCTAAAAAAAAAAAAAAAATTACAGTTGCCCTTGATCGACGCACGAATAAAGTGACAAGGCCCATGGTAACGTTAATTTTACGTAAGTCGGAAGACTGCACAATTCGTGTGCAAGTAGATCTTAAGCAGGGCGTTTTTAAAAGTTCTCATTTTACCGTGAACAGCCTATATTTGGTTGGCAGGTACACACCCTTCTGTCAGTGCATGACTCATTTCATCGGCGCTAAGACATGAAATGTTTTGGAAGTCGAGGTAATGAAGAAAGCCCGGTTTTTTTTTTTTTTTTTTTTTTTTTTTTTTTTTTTTTTTTTTTTTTTTTTTTAAAAGGCGTGCGACGTTAAAGCCATAAATTTTTAATATTTTATTTTACGAGACACACTAAACTGGAGATACGAAAAAGACTTGTAATTTAAGTGTCGATTCAGTGCCTGGGTGGTTGCAGATCCTCTATAGCAGGAAACACCGAAGTGTTCTGAAGAGAAACTGTGTTTAGAGCTGAAACTATATGCTCTGGGAACATCATACTTATCTGAGCACCAGATAATTCCTCTATAGTGTGTCTGCGTAGTACACATTTTTTGCTGTCTATACTTGTTCGTTCCTTTATCGTTGTGGGATTTTCGTTGGTGCTTTTGCCAAAATGACTCTTTCGTTCTTTCTTTTTTATCGGATACTGTATGCTTACTTGTTTCTTCTATGTGTGGGTGAAGAAGCAGAAGTTAACGGGTCGGCCTCACACGCCAGGTTGAATGATTGGTTATAGCCTATTTCAGCTGGTATACCGGCACTTATTACGAAACTGTTACTATACAATCGTGGCATTATACGCTACGCTTAAGTACAAACATAAATTATGAAAATTCGTTAAGTAATCATGTCGTATTTCTTCGAGAATTATGAACAGATGAATGCCATTTTACAATCACCATATCACACGTAGATGAAATTTGATGACTAAATTTGAAGGGGGTTGTTGATTGTGAGAATGGTACAGTGACAAATATTTGGTTATTTCACTGGAAAGGAAGTTACGACATATAAATGGAAAATTCAACCTATCAGGCGAGGCCAAGCCTTGACGGGTTGCACAGATCGTATTTTTGTAACAATTTCTTTCCCTTGCTGGTATTCAGGGACGTCATAAAAATGGCTATCGCTGTGCGTACGCCAAATTTAATTCGCCTGCCCCAGCCCGGATACTCTGTGGTACAGCCAGTGAGTTCGTACACTCCTCCCCGGCAGGGTTGCTTCCAAAATTTATCGTACAGGAGGATGCCGCTCGTCGGCGGGTTTTCTCGGGATCTCCCGTTTCTCCCCGCCCTTGCGTTCCGGTGCTGCTTCATTCTCGCCTCATTTCACCCTCGTCGGCCGTCAAGACCGCGTCGTTACGAGCCGCCCGAATGCATGCGCTCAATTCATAGACGCCGTGATGCGTGGCTGCCTGCACTCCAGGCGTCAGTTAGTCAAAGAACTTACTGAAAGCGTTAGAGTAAAGAGTTCTGTCAAGTCATATTACGGTAGCTAATCGTTTAAGACGTTACTTCAGGAAGAGAATATTATTGTTATTTTTAACCCATTTCATCGTCTTACCACGTCGCAAAAGTTTCATAAATTGTAATAGCTTCACAGTCATAAATTTCGTGTATCGGTAGATGCATGCAAAAGATAAAAACTGATAGGAATTTAATGAAAATCCTTTGAAACTACAAGTACCAGGCACGGTATACGTTTTACCTGTGGGGGAAAATATAAGTAATTATAAAATTAATTTATTGTAAAATAATAAATATACAAGTTATATATTTGTAATTATAAATCTGTTTATTCAAAATTCTTATGTAGATTTCGAAAGTAATGTCTGCAGGGTGCCCGCGCACTGTGCTACCAAGGGTGATATTCTCGTTTTCTTTCTCATGTATCGAGAGCCGGATTTAAATATTGGAAACAATAAGTGTGGTGGAAGTTTCCATGTCACGAAATGTAGTGTTCACTTACCTATCAGAATATCATAAACTCTGCTACACGCGCGGCCAGCTCTGCTCACGTTACTGAGCTCCCGATACCATAGACCAAACATGAGGTGGACCGCTCATTCGTATTCCGCGGATGTACCCAACATTGACCTACCCCAAAGAAATCCAACTGTCAAAGTCAAATGGTCAACAGTGATGAACGTGTTTGTTTAAATCTTCATTTTTAAAGTCAATCACAATTACATTAATAAAATACTTTTACCAATTCGAATTCAATCAAACTGCATTCTCGAGTTAGTTTGACGAAGTATAAACACATCCCAAAGCATTTGTTTACCAAACAATATTCTAACCCCAAATCCAATTTACGCCGTTTTATCTAGCCGTTTCGGTAGAAGAGCAATTCAATGTTGGGGCGCGGATGGCGGTTGTGTGCAGCCAAGCAAGATCGGTCTACCTCGTCTTTGGGGTATACCCGATGCACGGAGAAGCGAAGGAAAATCACGACGTGTGGTCACCGTGACCAGTAAGCACAGTGACATATCGCGGCGACCAGGATACGCCTTCTCATAGACTAAAGATGAGGTAGACCAATCTCGCTGGCTGCGCACGACCAATCTCCGTGTTCCAAAATTGAACTTATTTTCCTATTGAAACATCTGGCCAAAATGGCGTGATTTGAATTTTAGGTTAGAAAACCAATTTGTAAGCAAATGCTAATAACATGCAGGATATTCATGATTTTCGTTTATGTTGATTTTGTTTATGTGCTCCTAAAAGTTTGCAAATTAACAGGTATTTAAACACTTAATATATCAGTACACTTGTGAGCTTCAAACATAAATCTGGAGTTTGGATTTGTATATATAAATTTTTTATCGCAGTGAACCGTGGAAGGTTATGAGTCTGTACCAATCCTGCCACCTGTTCAGCAGTCAACAATCATACCAACCATGATAACAAACTTCTACACAATACTGCTGTCAGAGTAAGGATACTCCTGGAGTGGCTCCAAAGAATTAAATGAGTAGAAAATGTCTCTAGTTTCCACAATTATATTTTAGACCCATTCATATACATCTTTTTTTCCTTCACCACCCTTTTTTTTGTAATTATACAACGCAAATCACAATGATTACACGGTTATCTAAAATTATATTATTTTATCATCCTTGTTGATTAAAATCGGATGATTACATATTATGTTTCTGGAATAATTGAAAAGCAAGATAACCTAAGTGCCGTTACAAAAAATATCAACGGCGAGAAATGTCCAACTGCCGATACGATACCAGGAATATAATTAATTTTTCACAAATTCTGCAAATTCTAAATATTGCAAAATTACCTAACTGGTGTTAATCTGGCACCAAACATAAGTTACTTATCCCCTCTCCCCCCCCCCCCCCAAATCTAAACCCTGCATGTCACGGATGTCCTAGTACATATTGTTATGAAGTGATCAAGTCTAGGCTAAATCACACCTTCAACCATTGAACCAGGGCACGAGAGTAATTACAATAACACCTTGCGGAAGACAGTTGCAGAAACCTCCTCCACCGGGCCATTAAAAGGGGCCGAAAATATTAAACAACGAGCCCGATCTAGGCTAGCGTAACACTGGGAGCGAGGCATTGTGTCATCGGGGCAGCGGACCAAGAAGATATGGAGATGGGTATGTCCGGCCGTCGTTAACCACCTCGTAGAAACAGCCTCCGGCAACAATAAGCGGTCTACCTCATATTTAGTCTATGGTGGCAACAGCCTATCTTCTCCACGTTCATCAAGTGAAGCCGATGCCTTGTCAACTGCGCATGCGCAGACCGATTGTTTACGTCAGCCGCCATATTATGAGTGGCGAAAGTTACATAGCAAGCAGTGTAATACATGCACCTTTTTGCCACTACTAGCCCTGTCCTTGTCTTTCATTTTCGGCTTCACTTCCGTGTCTCGGCTTCCACTCCATAGACTAATACCTCCATGGCGCCGTCCCGACAAACGCTCGAGCTGTTTAAGGTACATCGACGTCCACCATACTCCACATTTTGTTGAAAACGGCGTAACGGGAAAAATACGAGACTAGCCGCCGTCGCCAACTCCTAGTGGAGCAGAAAAAATAATTATATATTCATACTTGTTTTTATACATTTTTCTTTAACCCATTCAGACCCAGTGTACACATTTGTGTACATAATGCAAATTAAAGTAATTATTTCCTTGTACTACACATGGCGAGGCTCACTGACCAATGATCTTCCCTGTGAGAAATCGATTCGTAATCATGCTATTGGTAGAGACCTGAAAAATTCCCGGATTCATTTCGAGACAAGTTAGAATTCACAATATCGTACGCTTATATTATTTTTCTAAATGGACGCTTTTTTTTTTTTTTTTTTTTAACACCGTCTGGAAATGAATAAGCTAATAACAAATATGCAATAAACTGTACACCGATCACCGCATTATACTGCCACAGCAAGCAACGAATGAACAGTTTATGTCCTACTATAGCCTAACAGAAAGCCTGAGGCCCATTGGTTGTGATAACGGACAAGATTTTTTTCACCTTAAGTACATCACGGATCATATAATTTCTTGTTTGCGGCACCTGAAACCGCAAATTAATGTGAGTCTGAAAGGGTTAAATATCCTTATAAAGTGTTACTTACGAATTGGAGCCCGAAAAAGTAATGAATACAGGACTTTGGGACTTCTAGAATTTTTTTCAACATACCAAATTGCACATATGCTCCAATTTTCAAAAAAAAATAATTTTTTTACATGTTTTTATAAAATGATGAGAAAAATCCGGTTGTAAAGTGATACTAATGACTTTTTAGGACTAAAAAAGTAAAAAATTTTGGCACAGCAGGACTTAGTACATTTAGTATGTTGTTAAGCACACAAATAGAACACTTGCGCTATTTTTCATAAATACAATGTATTTTATATGTCTTATAGTATTTTATTTAAAATGCGTCTTATTTACAAATTCTTGGCCTGAGAAGTTAGTGAAGCCGGCACAGGAGGACTTCAGACTTGTTTTTTGAGCACAAGAAAAAGAAGCATGCAAAATTTTTCCACGTTAAAAATTTTATTGTTACAATTTTAAATTTTGATTAAAATCTCTGAGCTAGTTGTTCGGCCTTATCAGCCTTCTATAACGAGGGGCACACCTTCACATAGTTGTCACTCAGCGTCGGGTGCACGATCAGAGTACGAACAATGTAGTGTATATGGGCCGCGGTGGCTCGGCGGTTAGCCTGCTCACCTTCCACCGAGTGCGAACCGACTCCAATCCCCGGCCGGGTCACTTTCGGGTTTTCGCACGCGGGAACCGTGCCTGGCGATGCCGCTGGTCGGCGGGTTTTCTCAGGGGTCTCCCCCCGCCCCCAACCCCTTCATTCCGGCGCCGCTCCAGACTCACCTCAGTCGCCCTCATCGGCTTAAAAGCCGGCAGAATCTCTTCACTTACGTAATGCATACGTCCCGCCGGCGCGGCGGCGCCTCAGAAGGTGTCCCTGGGGCTAACACCGGTCGACGCCATACTCCGTCCCGGGAGGGGTGGGGGAAGGGACGACGCAATCCGGCGAGCATCGTCCCCGACGCGCAGGGGCTAATCCATTGCCGCGCCATCAGCAATTCTATTTCGCAGGCTATGCAGCGAGATTAGTCATTTGGGGAGCTCACGCCACATTACAGCCCCCCCCCCCCTGCTCCACGGTATAGGTGGCCATCACGCCCCTGCACGGGGGTGGGTTCGCAATAAAGTCGTCTGGCCCCGCCACACAAGGGAGAGCTCCGACCCGCGTGCTGTCACGGGACGGTAAGGGGCTTGTCCAGCGGACCGGCAGCTATTGCGTAATCCCCGCCCGAGCACCCAATTACACCGACACACCACAAACCAACGACCGCACCACAAACACAAGTGAAACAGCCGGGAAACGAGGGGCCAAAGGCCGGTCACGCATTTTTCTTATCACCCCCGTACATTTTATTTGGTGGTACTTTATTTTCCCATTAAAGCCTTTATGGATTACATGTTATTATAATATTGCAAAATATATGCACTATGTTGTCGTCCACCCTGACTCCCTTAGCAGTTTGGAGGTCCATTTTTTGACATTCTATTCTATTGATGATTATATTATGCCTATACTGTGGCACTAAACTACTACTACTACTTATATTATATATATTTCAATTCGAGCCATCAGTTTTGGAACTGCCAGCGGAGAGGGAGGTCTGTGGACTCCTTTTCGACCCCCCTCCCCCTGTAGGCAGGTCCTTTAGTCTGGAACCTTGTCATACTGTTACTCTGTTCCCTTATACATTGCCCAAGTCTGCAGCGTCCTGATTTGTTTCCTGTTTACTGGCCTTGGTCATTACTTTTCCCTTATACATTGCCCAAGTCTGCAGCGTCCTGATTTGTTTCCTGTTTACTGGCCTTGGTCATTACTTTTCCCTTATACATTGCCCAAGTCTGCAGCGTCCTGATTTGTTTCCTGTTTACTGGCCTTGGTCATTACTTTTCCCTTATACATTGCCCAAGTCTGCAGCGTCCTGATTTGTTTCCTGTTTACTGGCCTTGGTCATTACTTTTCCCTTATACATTGCCCAAGTCTGCAGCGTCCTGATTTGTTTCCTGTTTACTGGCCTTGGTCATTACTATACCGATTCCTCATGTCCTTTTATCGTTACTTTGATCTTCATTATATATTTTAGTTTTGTTCCGAGAGGGGGGCAAGGCCTCCCAACTCATCAGTCGCCTTCTGATGTTCCATTTATAAGTTCTAGTCTATGTGCATTGGGAACACCCCTGCTGTGTGGTGGGGCCGCTACCACCACAATGCTTTATAGCGGTTTTACAGTGTCACTTCCTGTATAACAATTTTTTAAATCTTTAATTAGGCAATGGAAACTTCTATCTATCTGTGGAGGAGGATAATTCACGGACTCTTGTGGATTTTCTTGAATCCGTTCTTCGAATTCTTCCAGACGTTCAGACCATTCGCCACAACCCCCCCCCCTCCTCCCCCCCCAACACCACCTAGGCGAACCGGGTTCGTTTCCCTGCGGGGTCGGGCCCGAATTTTCGCAAGTGAGAATCGTGCCGGACGATGCCCTCTGGTCGGCGGGTTTTCTCGGGGATCTCCCGCTTCCCACGTCCTCGCAATCAGACGCTGCTTCACGCTCATCTCGCTTCGCCCGCGTCGGCTCTCAAGACCTCGATGTTACGACCCGCCCAAATCTCTTCGCTCACCGCATAGTGTAAGGCCACAGTGGCCAGTATTTTATTTTTGTGGCCAATCTGATTTGTGGAATTTGGTCACGGCTTTTGACACGAGTGGTTAGTGCCAATATAATTGATCACGCACCACGTTTGTTTGCACTGGTTGCAAGAAAAATACTAGACACAAGTCCAGAACATATATAAAGACACGTGATTGGAGCACCTGAACTCGTAAATTAACTTGTGACCGAAAGAGCTAATGTTGGATCTGTTGCTGACCTGGCCATTTTTGACACACAAAATAATATTTTTAACTTGGCGAGATGGGGTTGATAAAAGTGGCACGAGGTTCAAGTTCGTGTAGAGCCACATTTCCACGGCGTGATAATGTCACGTGCATGCAGGTACTGTTCTCGCAGCGTTATTGCTGGGCGCGGTGTAAAATATAATTAACGCAGCTTGCATTTCGCGGCCCCAAAACCACCTTTTGTTTATTTTTGTATATGAAACACGTTCATTTGACTGCCACGGCGTTTCGACCTCATGATTAGCCTTCGTAATACGGCGTACCTGCCACCCCTCACTCAGTCTGAAAGCTTCAGGATGCGTTCTGAAATTAAACCAGCAGCAAGTACGCCGTTTTAATTATTGGCATTGTAGCGTTCTGTTGTACGGTGCGAAAATGCTCCAGTGCGCTCTAACCAGAACGCACAATTTTATGAAGCATATCTTTGCGTTTGAGTGTAAGCGGCAGAGTGAGAAAGCTGAAAGAGCCGGGTTTAAGGGTGTTTAAACATTTGTATTATTGTCATTATTATTAGGCTATTTTTTTTTTTAAATATTATTATTATTAGAGGCTTGGAGGATATTTAATTGTGAACACACATTTTATTATGAAAACACATTTGTAACCACTAACAAATAGGTAAGTAGTAACTGCAACATTAATTTGTGCCCTACAGAAAATAATGTTAGGTTGAACCCTACAAAGTATTATTAAACTGCCACAATATATTTTTTTAATGCGTAGCAGAGGTTACCGGTTTAAGCCTATCATTCTTTGATGTGTAATTGACAGTTTAAACAAAAATAAAAAAAAAAAATCCTAATTTAAAAATTAAATTTAGAATTTCCAGTAATGATTTCATTAAAAAATAACCACATAAAAATATGAGTGTTTTCCAACGTTTTCATGTTCTAAAGCACTTCAAGTAACTTTTTTTATTAAGACGCCAATTTGCAGCAATGAACGGCGTTCTGCGTGGAGTTCTGCCCCTCCCAGTATTTTCGATCCTTTCGCTTTGTTTCTTGCGGGACTCACGGTTGTTTTAATGACATAATAGGCGAGTTATGCAATTACCAGCTTCGGCCGTAATAACTCGCAAAATAAAATGATAAATAAATTATTACGAAAAAACCACTTTCCTCTGGGGTTCATGTTTTTAGGATCTTGAGACTGTTAAGTACCGCAAGAAGACAAGTCACAAAATTAGGAAGTAGGCCTAGATGGAAGCCACGCTATCAGATGTAACGCTAACTTTTTCGGCGCACACCGGCAAAATGGCCCGACAGCCTATCAACATGGCTATAGGTAGGGACATGCAAAATTCGCGTTATTTTCTCGCAAAATGCTAAATTTTTGTCATATACATATTAGAGTTGCTGCAACTTGGTTATTGGCTTCTGCAGCAGTGATGACATACTTTCCTTTCCGACTTCGTTGGACATGATTGGGACAGCATGTCGTTAGTGGTTTCCTATTGGTCCAGAACATTCCTGGGCGTGTTCGAACAAACTGTAACCCAATGACGGAGGCTATAGAAAATCATAAGTGTTTGAAATCTGGCCTGTCTTCAAATAACCACGCGAATTTTTCATGCCTCTAGCTATAGGCCATCAGTAGGAACCTGCAAAATTCGCGTTATTTTCTGGCGTCAAGTTAAAATTCACAGTACTGTGTACAATCGAGCCATCATCGTTTCTCCATTGGCTGCAGCTTGGATGTTAAGTCACTCCAATGCTGAGTTAATTACACGTGATTGGGGTACACATGATTGAGAAGTGTTCATTTATTGGCGCAGAGCTACCCGGGGAGTGCCAAATAAAGAATGGGCCAATGACGAACGTATTCCGAAGGAAAAGTGTTTTAAAGTTTAAAATGTCTTCAAATAATAACGCGAACTTCACAGGTCTCTAACCATCAGTTATTCTGCACCTCGCGTGCAATCTGCCAGATACATCACGAAATTCATGACTCAGTGGAAAACTGTACTATCGTGCACGCTGCATATTCAAGGGCAACCAGCAGTCAATCTTCAGTTCAGCATCACCGAGTCAAATATACCGCGGTGCGGTTCGCTCCTGGAGGCCTGTTTATTGTACGACCAAGTCCCATGCCTCCTGCTCTCTTAGCAGTTCTCAGAGCTCCACGCGTGGCGCTCCAAGCGGTAGCTCACACAACTTCCGCAAATGCTTTGTACTAAGCAGGCGCAATGAAAGTCTTCTGGCCGTCTTCAAATTGACACTACGCGTTAGCGAAATGGTGGCGTGGCCGATTTTAACGTCCAAGTACTTATACTCCTGAAGTCATCGTGATAAGTAAATGTATAACTCAGTGGTAATAATAATAATAATAATTCCGTAAACTCAGTCGTCGAAATATTTATGAAATACGCAATTTTTCAGTATGGAATGTATTTATTAACAGTTATTGTTCTTGGTTATTTGGTTTTGCTGATTTTAAATGCGGAACAGTAATACACGTTTTCCAACTTTTATGTCACCCTTATCTTTAGTCAAGTCGTATCGTACAAAATAAAAAAGCAGCACTGGGTAATGTACAGTTAACCGCCGCGGTTTTCCAACAAATAACTTTCAAAACGAAACTAAAAATTACGGGGAACGGTGCGATACTGCAAACAGGACATTAACTATGTTGGGCATTTACGAGCAATTGTTTAAGAATATATCACCAAAAAAACACCGAAAGTAAAATAACATGGACCTCAGATACGTCAGAAAGTTTGTTTCAAATGTTATTTCCTTCAGACATCCGCATGTAAAAAGTGTCACTGAAAGTTAAAGCATATACAAAATTATTTTTGTTGGTATTGCAGAAAAATATTTGAAATTTCAAGCATTTATAACGCCATCTTCTGGTTACCACACAAAAATAAGTATAGTAAAAGCAGCATATTGGAGATTCGTCCGTTTTTTTTAATTGTCGTTTTGAACGCTGTTTTTCATGTCTTATGTTTAGATAAGAAGTTGCTGTATTTTTAATTAAAGCGAAGGACAAGTTTGCTGTGTGTTAGTACGCCGAGAGAATCGCTCTTGCAGAACACACGTAAATAAAGCCACTGCAGAAGTAAATACACTGTGTAACATAAAAAGCATCAAATTGCGTATGAGTTTACACGTATGAGGTGCGTTATTCTTCTTTATCCATATAATTGTTTGTGCTGTAATAAATAAGGTGGCAAGAGTAATAGAGCATTTTGGGTACGTTATAAAGAGTCAGACGGCGTCTTATTTTTTGTCCACAGTGTCTGCTTTCAGACGAACTAAACACTGCCGAAGATAGCCAAAAAATGCTCAACAGTTCGCGGATTGACATGTCATGTGTAGAAAGCACGAAATTGTGCCGTTTCAACAAGTGTGCTAGACTTTATTGTATGCATCCGTCATTCGTTCATTGTTTTCTGCCTTTATAAGCTGAATCTTTCATAGCTGGTGTGTTGTGTAGTCTATTCGGCCTGCTAAAGTTCTACTTTCGGTCTTCTCACAGCGTATCCTTCTTCAAGAGAAGAAACGCATCGTATTTTTGCGCTGAATACGCGGTCAAAAATAAATAATTTTCTCATACATAACGGTGAAATATTTATCCAACAGAGCTACCTTAAAACGTAAACATGTTAGTGAAAATTATTCCCTTTGCAAACAACTTAGAAAAACTCAATTTAGTAACATTTTGCAGAACTGTTTTTTACTACCCATTGCCAACATATATATTTGTTAAATGTTTTTAGTTCATGTTAACTTTTATATATATATATTATATATATATATATATATATATATAAAAGTTGTCCTAACAAAATATATTGTTGAGCAAACAAAATTTGAAAAGCAACAAAATTACTTTTGTTTGGGTAACAAAATATATGTTCTAATAAACAAATCTCTGTGTTGGGCCAAAAAAAAAAAAAATTAGTTTGTCAACTAAATATTTGTTGAATCAACAGTATATATGTATTTGTTTGGCCACTCCATTTGACTGCCTTCGTTCGAAATTATACAACTCGAGAGTTTGTTTGTATTTTTTGTGACAATTACGATAGTAACCGTGTTTGTTAGTGCATCTATTGATGCTTAGCAATCGTATAAACATATTAATAAATCAACGCAACCTGAAACTAACAAGTTAATCTGTAAAACTTGAAATATTTGTTTTTATATGTTGCCCGACATTTGCCGTATATCTTTCTGAAATCTTTCCGCCGTCATCAGTTGCCACATTGGCTGGGATTACTAAGGTATAGCTCTCGGGCACAGGTGATGTGGGTTCGAAACTCGGTCGAATTTGTAGATTTTTTTTATCGGTCCATACTGATAAATGCCAAACAAATTTAGAGTTGTACCAACCAACTCTTACAGTTTGGGACAACCAAATGAGAACAACAAAATAATTTGGTTTCGGCAACAAAATATTTCATTGCCCCGATACAAACAAATAATTTGGTTGCACCAAACCTACCTTGTTTGATTGAACAAAGCATTTTTATCAGTGTAGCATTGCCTTTGATCTGGTCACTTTATTAATGCGTCGGTCAGGTGAGAGTTTGCAAGTACCATAAAAGAAAAAAATGTTTTACAAATTCGCTATTTCTTATAGTTAGATGCATCAAAGAAAAACAGAAAGCAAAATAAATAATTTCGATATTCACACATGTTTACCTGGCACTTTAAATTCGACGTTAAGACGGGGATCTACTTTTTCTCCGCTGCGCAGTTACCAACTTAACTGGGCGCATTTCAGTCAGTGTGCCAGTTTAAAATACACGCAGTTAGAAATAGTGATATTTTTCAAAGATTTATTTCGTAATTTCTCACGTTACCTTGAACAGGCTTAACAATTTGAAAGAGTTGTCAGGCGTGTCGAATGAACTACGGCGCAACGACACAAGCAATGCTAATTTAAAACATTTATCTCGAGTTTAACCGCGCGTGTGTCGAATTGAATCTGCTAAATATACAAGTCACTAACAAATGTGCTCCTGGGAACGCGAATCTTTATCAGGGTTGGTCACTACCCGCGGTCGAGCCGAAAAATTCGGCAGCCCGTAAACTCCAGCAAGCCCGTGCAATTTGCTTATTTGGGGGGGGGGATCACCTGGCATTTTCCTAGCCCCCCCCCTCAGATAAATTATCCTTTGTGGGGGACCGCTTGGCTGGATTTGTGCGCTCTGGCACTGCCCAATATGCATTAATAGGTGATGGTTCCCCGAGGGGGGAGGGGGGGTGTTGCCAGGTTCCTGCTGTGAGGGCCCTGAGGGGACATGCTGGGATTAAGCAAACTCCCATATCCCACTCCACTATGGCCGGCGACACAGGAGAGACCCCTTTCTGCGCCAGCGTGCCTGCGTGCAAGCCCTGCATTACCGCAACGCAAGCGACGCAGCCCGCATAATGCCTGCAGAGTGCGCAGGTACAAATCAGATATAGGTTATCCACGGTAAAGTGTTCATTTTTTGAAAGCCCTCTCATTTGGAATAATAGTCATTAAATATCGTTTATTTTGGCCTTATGCGTTAAATTTCGAGTGCGGTGGTATGCACGAACTTGTTTGTTACTTACATGGCAACATGTATTTAAAAAGGTGGTTAAAGGATAAAAAATGGCTGAAAGAATAAAGTATCTGGGGCCTCAAAAGTGGTTACTTTACCTTGAAAAAACTGCCACCCTATTTCGTCTCCGCGTATTTACAGTTACTTTGACATGGGCATACCCAGTGTTTAAATTGGTGAAAATATAGAAGGGGATACATTTTCTCGTTGATTTAATTATTTACATAAATACCTACACAATACTATTTCTAACATATTAGCTTTTGAAGTATATTGTTATAATTTTGTGTACCGCTCTTCCTGCTGCAGCGTCTTTTGTAGTTACTTTGGTGTAGTCCGCTCACGGTTACTTCCAACTTTTCTGAAGCCCCGCTGAAGTTCTACTTCCAGGATATTCCTCCGCCTCTTGTAAACGAACCTTAACTAAGTCTAGAAAATTACACCGGACGGACTATGCACTGCATTCGTGCCCACTCAGTGTAATACAATTTTGCACAATAAGTATTTATTACTACCTAAGCATTACAAACGCACCTATTTTCTGTATGTTTTCCTTCATAATAATTATAAGTGAAATATTACAATATATGAATAAAATACTAGTAAAAGTTCAATTTTACAAAAAAAAAAAGTTACTTTTATTTTAACAGAAGTATAACACGCTGGTGATAAATGGCATATTTAGGAAACAACCAAACACGTCATAAATGGGGTCATTTTTCAAATGTTTAATTCAAAAAGTGTGAAGAAACCGCCTATAGACCATATGGTACTTTGAATTTCTGGTTCAGTGAAAATTCTTTGTATCCTAACATATGGCTTAACAGGTACCAGATATTTCAGAAATCAATACACAAAATCATATAATGAATACAAAAATAGCAACATACATGAAAACAATAAATGTTTCACAAATTGATCACAAAAACGCATTGTGGATACAAATATTGTTCTTTCTGCGGTTGCGTGTGAACAAAGGCATGCAGAAGTTGCGGAAAATCCAGAAGGGGTTCCCCCCCCCCCTTCCCCACAAATTCGAACACTGACTATACCCATTCGTTGATTGGCTGAGGCGAGGCTCGAGGAATGGGGTCTCGTGCTTGATTGGCCACTACCATGATGCAGAAGGGTTCCCTGCTGGCTGGGCTACCAGGCGCTGATTGGCGAATGGCATCTCCTGCGTGTTGCTGGTCGGTGACGCAATTTTGCTGGCACGTGCAGATGGAGTTGGCTGTATGAGCAGCTGTCCCACTTCTGTTGCATTTAAGTACTTTGGAGCACAGCGTGTGAAATAGATGCTCGCTAGTTCATGATTCTACTCGCAGACCAGAAGAAAGACTGAAGGAGAGGATTTGCATCGTCTGTACGATTACTTGGCCCTCAATATTTCTACTTCTCGTGTCATAATTCTGCGTTTGCTTTTCGTATTACATTCTGTGCAGCAGCGACCGAATATTATCTAGGAATCCACCCTGAATACCGAAAGAATGCCCCCAAGACATCCCAGCAATCATATCGTCCAAAGTTTTAAAATTATAACTTTAATAATTGATCACAATAGACTAACGGTAAATTAAGCATTAGGTTCCGGGGCAGGAGGGGGCGGGGTTCGGGGATCGACATCACTCAGAACAAGCCAGATCTCTTTACTTTATCACTTGGGACAGATGTTTTTCGCGAAAAGATTTATGGTCATGCTATACTTCAATATCCTGCATCCACAACCACGACTTCGTTTGGTTGTTGGCCACGTGTCTACGTGAGAAGACATGGTGTTATTTGACTGGGCCAATCCTAATTAAGTACTCCGATCCTGAGCATCCATGATTCGCGGACAGACACTTCACGCACAGACATTTAAAATCATCCAACAACGAAAATGCATATGAACAAAAGTGTTTTGGAGTACAACTGGTATTGAAATCTTTTCGCGAAATACACCTGTACCTATTTATCAGTTATAATTTTTTACCAGTCTACTTTTTTTACTAACGCTGCCCATTTAAAACTTTACAATATAAAATGTGCGTAGAAAAATTAATTACGTTTGTTTTTACTTGTGACTGCAGTATATTATTTATACATACTTTCATCACTTCAAAGATTGCAATTCGCTCATTTTATTCGAGCAGGAATAAAATTACAATTATGTAAGAAAACCTTTTAATAAACTATAAAATATTAGTGTTTCAGAAAGCATCTAAGTGCCAGATTACAATTAGTCAAACCAAGTTTTATTATGTTCCGTATCAAATACATAACTTCGGTAGGTTTCGGCACTCAAATATAAAGCCCTTTAAAATCCCTATATTTACTTCAGCACTCCAACAGTTCCCACTCAAAGAGAAACTCCAGTGCGTCTGCTCGTCTCACTGTTACGAGGAGTATTTATACTGCAAGGCCCGAACCTCCACTCTATCATCAGGTGTGAAAATAATCATGCTATAACCTCTTGTTCAAATCCTTCGAACAGAATCCAAATTCGCCAGTGACGTAGTTGATACTTGGACTAAATATGAGGTAGACCGATCTCGCTGGCTGCGCATAACCTATCTCCGTGTCCCAACATTGCACTGCTTTTCTGCAAACACGTCCAGCGAAAACGATATAGTTGAGATTTTAGGTTATAAAACTGATTTGTACACAAACACTTTGAGACGTATATACTTCCTCTAACCAATTTATAATGCAGTTTGATTATATTCAAATCGGCAAAAGTATTTTATTCAATATTAATAATGCTCGTCATTTAAAAATTAAGATACAAACAAACTACTTTCATCACTGTTGACCATGTGACTTTGACAGTTATGCTCCTTTGCGGTAGGTCAGTGTTGGGTACATGCACAGAAGACGAATAAGTCATCATCTTTAGTCTATGAGCTGATGACATCGCTGCGACACACAGGTCACGTGATGAAACCATAGACTAATGATGAGGCAGACCGATTATTCGTCTGCCGCGCATGTACCCAACATCGACCTACCACAAAACAACACAATTGTCAAAGTCGCACAGTCAACAATGACCAACGTGTTTGTTTCTATCATAATTTTTAAACGGCAAGCACTACCAAATTGAACTTACTCAGACTGCACCACAAATTGGTTTGAGAAAGTATAGAAACCTCTCAAAGCACTTGTTTACCAAATGGTATTCTAACCTCAAATCCAATCCACTCCATTTTTGCCAGCCGTTTTGGCAGAAAAGCAGTTCAACGTTGGTACACGAAGACTGGTCGTGCGCGGCAATCGTGAACATTCTACCCGTTCGTTAGTCTATGGATGAAACGGAACTTGAGGAGAGATGAATATAGGTGGATCGTTACAGCAATTGTCTGTGTTCGTTCCAGACTGATACAGAATTGTAGCTGTTACGAAGTATTGAAATACTTTCTGCATCAGGTAGAGGGATTCCCTAGTACGTCGCTACTGTTCGCCAGCCTCTTTTATGGCCTTGTCCGTCACACACCAGCGAATTTTAAACTGATACTAAAAGCATCCCGTACTTCGGCAGTACTCGTTTAAGGCACCTGTTACAAATGGATACCAGATACAAAATAACAGGTTTTAATACGCTACGGCCCACTTCTGGCCACACAGCGCGCAGCCCAATCGAACGATGTCGCTCGAGCAATGACGGGAAGGATGACCTTTCGTTTTCCGCATAGCCACCCACCAAGCGTGTTCGGAAACGATGTGACAGTTTACCGTGAACAGGCTACACCTGTTTTCCTGAGAACTCTTGAAAGCCGTGATGCTGATCTTCTTGTATGCACAATATGTATTATTCCATCTTAAGTGGAATTAACATTGTCACGAGCATGATCACTCTATTCATGCGTTGGTCAAGTGAAACTGTAAAATTATTTTCATAACGTAAATATTTTGTGAATCCGCTAATTTTTACACTTGCGCCCATTAAAAACCAATCCAAATAAATGATTTCAGTACTAACGAATGTTTACCGAACACTTTTAATTAAACGTTAAGGCGTGGAACTACTTTCCCTCCATCGTTACCAACTTTACTGGGCGCATGCCAATTCAGCGTGCCCTTTGACTTATTGGCAAACAGAAGCCGGGATACTTTTCAAAGGTTGACTTAAGAAGTGCTCAAATATCCATATACATGCCTATGACAAACCCACCATCAAATATGTTAGAAATGGAAGAACTTTTTATGATCTACGTTTTGTTTTCTAAAAACGAAACGTGGCTTTCATAGAGACTCGAACAACCGTCATTCTCTGTTCACAATCAATCATTAAATTAATAAAAATGCTTTTTTTTAAATTGTGACTATGTTTTTGAAGTACAGAATTCAACGCTGTTCTATACCTGCTCCAAGATCTATCAGAGTTTGAGGAAATGAATAACAACGTCGTTTTCCATATATTTCACTTGAGAAGATGATAAATTGTAATTTTGTAAGTCTGTAACCTTGTATTCATGCAAATTCGTGTGAAGTAAGCCCATTTCGCTATAGACGCTATATAGTTACACATATTGTTATAATTTTAATTAAGCTAGACTATTGTATGTTGAGATAAATGTCTAATGTGTGACTAACAGATTTTCTATCCCAAAATTTGAAAAAAAAAATTTTTTTTTCAAATTTATCTCTTTAAGAACTGTTAAAAAAAATCGCATGTTTCACGTAACTTAGTGTTTATTTGAACTCTTATGCATTATTATAAGTCGGAATTAATTTGCATAGTATCTATTTGTGTTTATTAAACAAATTCAAGGATTAATTTTTATTTTATTATAGTTTCGAAACAATAAACCAGAATATTCAAAAATGACCGTTTCAATCACCGCATTTGTGATCGTAGGCATGTGTTCGAAGGAGGAGAATAACAGCCAGAACTGCACACAAAAACAGTTATTTTACTTTTTAATGTTTTCAGTTTCTGTTCTGTGGGTACCACATACGTTGGAAATTTTGCATCTCTGATTTCCGATGAGGTGACGCTGGTATCACAGAGAACCTAAAACACCGCTTGCCGCTTGCAAAAGTGCACGAATCATCACGCAAAATTGTGCACATTCAATGTATTTGGTTTAATTTATTATGTCACCTGTCTACCATGAAGTTCTAGAAAAATTTGCTTCGAGATTCCAGTAAGTAATTTACATGAAATTGAGAGCTTGTGTCCATTTAAACTTTCGTAATTTATTTAGAAGAATATTTAAACTCAACGTTCTTATAATTACATTCCAAACGCCGCACCGGGCAAGGTTTTTGTTGTTTCTGCACGTATATTTAGTTGAATTATGAAAACACATAATCTATAGAAAACCTACAAAAAATGTTTAACACTTGAACTCTCTTAATATGAACTTCCCCTATTCGCCCAATATATTGACACTTTCAGACCTACTTTAATTTACAGTCTCAGGTGTTGCAAATGAGAAATTTTATGATGCATGCTGTACTCACGCCAATACAAAACGTGTTCCGCTGCCACAACCAATGAGCTGTAAGCTTTGCATTTGACTATAATCTTATGAACCAATGATAACCTGGTTTACGAATAAGATCATAATTTGCCATTGATCCTTGTAGAGTACAGCACCAGCCTAAAATAGTATTCATGTTCATCATATACACAATTGTGTACACTGGGTATGAATGTGTTAAAACCCGACTGTCCTTGGTGCAGCACACAAGTAAGGAACGATTATGCTATGAACATAATATGTGTTAGAATGCGTATATTTTATACAAGTTTTATAATAATTACAGTATTTATGCAATTAATTGATTTTTGGAATATAATTATAACTATAGTAAGAATAGTTTATTCGCGTTTTTTTTTTTTAGGACTTCCGAAATGAATCTTTGTAAATATCGCTGCACGTAACTACAATTACTTTGATGGGCATAATGACTGTACGTATTCCTAACAAAGTTGACAGTATGGCAAATAAAAATTAGTTTCATGTCATAACTTCGTAATCATTTGTATTTTCAAAATTTGTAGAAAATGAAATTATTCAATTCAAGAGTAAGATACTGGAGTATTAGTATAGGCTGTTCACGGTAAAATGAGCACTTTTGAAAACCTTGCTTAAGATCTACTTGTATGCACGTTGTGTATTCTTCCGCCTTATGTGAAATTTACATTGCCATGGGGCTCGTCACTTTATCCATGCGTCGGTCAAGTGAAAGTGTGGAATCATTAGAAAACTAAATATTTTAAAATCTGTTCATTTTTACGCTTTGATGATTAAAAAATAACAGAAAGCGAAATAAATAATTTAACTTATCACAAATGTTTACCTAATACTTTCTATGTTATGTCAAGATATGGAACTACTTTCCCTGCATCGTTACCAACTTTACTGGGCGCATGCCACTCAGTGCGCCCGTTAAAATGCATGCGAGCATAGGCGGTGACTTTTTTCTAAGGTTGATTTAAAAAGGGTGCTCAATTTAACGTGAACAGCCTTTAACACGTTTACGATCGTTATAACTGATCGACGCATGAATAAAATTCTCGGCTCCACGGGAAAGTTAATTTTACGCAAGACGAAAGATACAGAATGGTCAGGGGGGCAGATCCTAAACAGAGGTTTCAAAAATGGTTCGATAAACCGCGACCAGCCGACGGCATAATTGATCCGTGGCGAAGCAATAACGGAAGCGGACGAGTTGGATGTCTCCCGGGCGTTTGGCCGGTCCGTGTTTGTGGCATCGGGGCTTTCCTCTTCCCACGTAGGGAACATGAGGTAGAGGGCAAATGTCAGCTGCGGGGTTACTAACATTTACCAGTGGAAAATGTCAGAACTGCACAAAAACCAATTTTCAAAATGCAAACACGAACTACACATGCGGTACAAAACTATGTCACGACACACTGTAGAATCGAAAGTATGGCCTCACACGTGACAATGTTACCATCTAGTACTATAATGTGGTGTAAAATTAAGATGCCTCGCAGTTAATTATAATTCCGATGTCATATTACACAGTTTCCGGCAAAAACACGCCCTGGACATGTTATTTTTGGTTATGATACCAGCAGATTAGTTGCATGGGAACAACGCATTTCTCCGAAGCCAACACATTTCACACCTCACACGAGAGAGTTCTGCTGCCGCAGTAGTGAAGCACGAGGAGATACCTACTCATAGTTATCAGAATGCTTACGTAAACACGTGATTGTAAATGTCAGTCCATCTCGTTCGACCGAGTTTTGTTTACGCAAAACGTTTATTACTTGAGATAAAATACGCGTGTAATAGAAAACTAAACGTAAATGAATGACCTCGCTACTGTTTGACTCAGGTGACTTGACCAGTTCCCGGTTGAAATTCGCGATCTAGTGTCGGAGGTCACGCGCGGCAGTTATGTAAACCATCAGCCGTCCTCTTGAACATTCCGCTCTGCAAGCACCGCGACCCCGCAAACCTCTGTCTCTTCCTGGGAAGCGAGTAGTTCTGCTCGTCCGCCCGCCGCTACGCTGGGGATCTTGCCTCCTCTCGAACACGCCCTGCCCGACTGTTTACTCGGCAGCTTGCTTGAACGCTCTTGACCGCAGCTCCCCTCGTGCACAGGGTACAAGAAACTACCCAACAGAAATTCAACACTATTTATTTCAATTGTTTTCGCCTTTACAAAAATAATGCGCGTCGACGCACGTCTTACGCGTCTGCACAATACAGCAGTTATGTGAATTTTCGCGCTCGCATTATGTTTATCTTTACGTCCACAAAGAAATTTCCACGATTTTACTGCTAAGTCCCTGAGTGAGTACATGTTTAGATGTAGGTTTATTTGACATGAAAGCTGCCTACTTCTCCTTTCCCTCCTGTCTCCAGTAACCCCCCCCCCCCCTAGTAACAAATTAAATTTTCCACATAAAAGCATGTATAACGAATTTTAAAAAGCCATTTCCATGACAACCTTCATCAAAGCCTGCAGCACAGGCTGCATTACGTTCACAATAAATGTTCCGTAATTAAATTTTGATATTTGAAATTGGTTCTTGCAAAATCAATGCTGGCAGTAATGGAAATATTGCCATATTCATAAAGCTAAGCGGTTAACAGAAATTTGCCATAAGTAGATGGTAAAATTATTGAAATGTAATCAAAATAATTACCTCGATTTCTTTTCAACGAACTCAGCATCGTGCATACTGGAAACCTGAAAAGAAGACACATGGGCAAGCCTTGACTGTAAAAAAAAAAAATTCCTTTATTTTACGGAAAAGTGCCGGTAGAAATTCATCCAGAAGTGTCCGTAAACTCTCCGTAAAATTACGGACACACTGATTTTCAGAAACGGATTATCCGCAAATTTCACGGAACATCTCCGATAATTTCTAAGTTAGTTTTCTGTACTTTCCGTTTAAAATAAAAAAAAAAGATAATGAAAATGTCTTTCAGTTTCGTTATATTGGTGTTCTACCGTGTATAAAAAGTGATATTAAGAAAGTTAGAATATTTTGTACTTAAGCGAGGTTGGAACCCGAGTCAAAAAAGGATTACCGGTCTACGACTTTAACTATTCACCCACACCTCGCACTAGAAAATTCTGGTATAACTTTTATATTTGTAATTAATGACAAAAGCAAAAATCCAGTTTCTATTAAAGTTATTGTATTTTTAGTGTTGCCAAATGTTACAGACGCCTGATGCTATTTTTTTTTAGGTTTTAAATAATAGGTCATAGTCGCGTGGATAACCTTAACTGCCGCAGAAACGATAATTTTCTTGTTACAGTGGCGAAGAGAGCTTCGTGCAAAATCGGCATTGTTCGTCCCCGTAACTCGAAGCCAAAGGGAATACGGAGACTTTCCGTATTTTGTATTTACGGACTTAAACTCCGTTTTTCGTCATCGCGGATTGCCTTTCCTTACACACACTGTACTTACATTTCCGTAAATATACCGAAATTCTTAATAGTGTACATGTCGACTAACTAGACTGCAAATGTCCTGACTTAGATTAAACTGCACGCCACTCAAGTTTAATATAAAAAAAAAAAAAAAAGTTTGCACCACGTTCTCGTGTTTTCGCACGAGACTGCGGTTATCGAGGGTGAATAAATATCTGCTCGATAAACGTTCGGTTCGCGTTTCGGTCACGCGAAGAAGAAAGCACGTGGGGCTAGGAATCCCCATCAAAGGGACATGCCGTCGTTGTGGCGACGTCACTTCTGCATCAACCTGCGACCTTTCTCTCCATTACTAGACGTGCAAAATTCACGTTATTATTCGGCATCAGGCTGAATTTCACTGTGATGTGTATACCGGAGCCGACGTCGTTTTACCATTGGCTACTGCTTAGATGCGAGGCCACGCCCTTTCTTGCTGCACTGTACGTTACTGGAGCACACAATTGTGAAGTGTTAATTTATTGGCGCAGAGTTGCCCAGGGCATGCCAGACAAAGTATGTTCCAGTGACAAACGCACTGCAAAGGTAAAAGTTTTTAAAGTTTAACGTGTCCTCAAATAATAACGCGAATTTTTTTAGATCTGTATCCTTTACTATCTGGTACCTAGGTATCGTAAAGCCCACAGAGTATTTTATTTGAATTTTTACAAAAAAAAATTATCTTGTTGCCAAGATTTTGTTTGCAGAAGTAAGGGCAAATTTGAGGTAATTCTTCAACACATTACTGCGGAATGCGTGAGCAAGTAACATGAAGTATTTAATTCTTCAACACATTACTGCGGAATGCGTAAGCAAGTAACATGAAGTATTTAATTCTTCAACACATTACTGCGGAATGCGTAAGCAAGTAACATGAAGTATTTAATTCTTCAACACATTACTGCGGAATGCGTAAGCAAGTAACATGAAGTATTTAATTTATTATACACATGGAAATGCAAACTGAACCTTAAACAATGAAAATAGAGCCAAAGATAAATCAGTGACAACCAATATAATTCCTCCACTTGAAATAAGTTGCAACGTATCGATTGTTAGGGTGGCTGAACGTCATTGATTTAAGGGTCGCTTCGTGACGCTGTGAAATACCGGATATATGTGAACAGGGTGTATTTAAAATTGTGCGAAATGGCTTAGTTGCACAATACATTTGTGAAACCGAACGATGATATGTTTTACGTGGCGAAACGATTGTACTTTGTTATGTAGCGTTACGCAGGTGCACAGAGTAATGAATAGAGTTGTCGCCTTGCGAACGATTTCTAGACCGTAGTACGATCACAATCATGCCCGCAACTGTTCACGATCGTAAAATAAATAATTTTTTTTTAATTTCGACGAAAGTAGTTTTCATGTCGGATTTTCTCGAGTGGGAATCGTGGCCGGCGGTTTTTTTCAGGGAGCTCCCGTTTCCCCTGCCCTTGCATTCCGGTGCTGCTCCATTCTCGTCTCGCTTCGCGTCTCATCGATCCCGCGGAAGGCAACTGCAAACCACCGGGGTATCATCCCGCCTAGTTGCTTTGGTCACGTCGGCGGCCTCCGTTCCCGTAATGAGTCCTCGGTCGCCATCTCCCACGCGTACATATTTTATGTAATAACATTGTGTAAATGATGAAGGTCTTCATCTCAATCCCAGGTCAACTAAAATAGTAGTAATAATGAAAAGAGCACGTGTTACGTCATATCTCCGGGTATGACAATGATTACCGCGCCATAATATTGATTGGCTGTTTCTTCGGCTGATTGGCCAGCCTGTAACACAGTCTCTTAACTTTGTATTCCCTTAATTGGTATCACTGGTCCGGGTATAGTGTGTAAAGGCTGTTCACGATAAAGTGAGAGCTTTTGAAATCAACCTTAGAAAAAAATCGCTGCTCCTACCTGCATATATTTTACCTGGCGCACTTAGTAACATGCGCCCAGTAAAGTTGGTAACGATGGATGGGAAATAGTTCGGTATTTTAACGTCGAATGTTAGGCGACCATTTCTGGTAATTTACATGATTTCTTTTTTGCTTTCTGTTTGTTTTAATGCGTCGGCGTGTAAAAATGAGCAGATTGGTAAAACATTTACTTTTATAATTTCACAGTTTCACTTGACCTACGCATGGATAAAGGATGAGGCCCATGACAATGTTAATCTTACATAAGGCGGAAGGAAGAATACACAACGTGCACACATGTAGATCTTAAGAAGGGCTTTCAAAAGTGCTCATTTCACTGCGAACAGCTTATACCCAAACGATTTAGCATATTTCGTAAAACAGTTTGTTGTAAATATGCAATATTTTGCTTGTACTGACACAAGGGAATTTTTGGTACCTGGTCTCCAAAGATTTTTTTTTTTTTTTTTTTTTTTACGTTCGAGTCTTTCTTATTCCCCCGTGCCTAGGTAAAATCTTGTTAACTTCTTCCTGTCCTTTCTTACTCGGGAATTTTACCAGGTGTTGCAAACTTTGAAGGGACTTAACTTTCGAAGTACGTTCAAGCTTCTGAGCCACGTTTCTTGACACGGGTACTTGCATAATTTCTTTTCGCGAAAACTGGGTCCCCTGACACGCGCTTGAAATCTATCTTGTCGTGCAATGAATTCGCGAAATTTTCCTATCCCTTGTTATCATTACCGCAGAAGCAAATATCATTTTATTCTTACAGTGACGGAGAAATATTCGTGCGAACTCGGGCCCGCCGTGGCTGAGCGGTTAGCCTTCTAGAATTCCACCAAGGCGAACCAGGTTCGATCCCCCGCCGGGTCACGCCGGGATTTTCGCGTTTGGGAATCGTGCCGGAGCGAAGCCGCTGTGTCGGCGGGGTTTTCTTGGAGGTCTCCCGTTTCACCCGCTGCTCCATACTCACCTCGCCTCACCCACATCGGCTCTCAAGTATCGTTGTTAAGGGTCGCTCAAATCTCTTCACTCTTGTTGTGGACTCAGCATTGTTCGTGCCCGAAACCGGAAACGATAGGAAAAACGAAGACTTCCATACTTCGTGTTTACAGAGCTAAGCTCCATTTTTCGTCTTTACGGACTGCATTTGCGTATGTTAACTGTAAATTTACGTAAACATTTCCGTGAATTGTAAAACGTTTAACAGCGTATACTTTCGTGGCCATTGATGAAAGGAATATTTTCCACTCCCTAACAAGACGTGTGTATCCATCTGATGGCGGGAGTATTCTAGTGTATCATGAACGGGCATATTTTACAAACTTATTTACTCTGACAATATATTGTCAGAATTCCTTTTATTTGAAAATAATTTATGCAGTTCCTGAAATTGTTTGCTTGAATGCCTTTATCTTCAGGAAGCTGTAGGTATTTAAATTAATTATAACCCTCAGCTAATTTCGTTTGTCCTTTGTCCATCTTGAGGTAATACCTTTCTTTATTCTGGATAAATCCTTCAAGCTTGTAAACGCAGTGATTAATTTTCTTTTGAGAAGTTTAGAGGATGCGAACGGTTCTTGCAATATTGGCTGTGGAGGGACAATAAGCCACTGCTTTTATGCGCTGAAATCTACCTCTCCAGCTGGAGCTACGCGCAGGACTTTATATTTGCAGAGAGGCGACGAGTAAAAAGTCGCCTACTTTTGAAAACAGAGCGAAGCTAATATTCTTTTCCTGGGACTTACGTTATTGGTTTTAATACGCAGTGCCGGATGCTTCTGCCTGGGAATCGTGCATCTGCAAGCAATTGTCGAAGCATTTTTAATTTTAGGAAATGATATTAAATTTCAAGCGCCCTACCTACGTGGTAGCCTTTTGTACCTAGCCACAGTCGCAGACAAGAAACCTACAAAAATAATCTATTTATCCCTGACTTGAAGCAACGTTTTATGAGTTTCAGTTATCACCACCGAAAAGAGGAAGCTTAATTTTTAATAATGTGATTCTAGAATTTAACAACGCAGTCCTTTGTCGGGCTTTTCTTGACAAATCTGAATTTGAAGCGGTTTTGAAGTGATTTGTGTGTCTAAAAAGAATTTCTTGCTATAACTAATAACTGGAAAAAAAATAGAGGGTTGAATTTATTTGTTCATCGATCACTAACCTTGAGGGAAGCCATACTCATTTTCGACACAGAATTTCTTGGATTATTTCCACTTATCCTAATTTTAACAACTCTATTACTTCAGAGTACTTTTATTCAAGTTATCGTTGGCTCAAAGAGAAAACTCTGTAATTAAAATACAAGAAAAATAGCGAGTTCATAGAATCGGTTATAGAAACAGCGCTTGAACTCGGTTACAAATTTTAAAGCCCAAACTAACAATTCTCTACACAATGACGCTAAACGATCGCCTACCTTTCTTCACACAACATGCTCATTAATAGTGGTAAGTTATTCGCTTTCTTCATAATTGGTTTGCAAGTTTTCGCGATCATAACAGTTTTAGGCAAGTAATAAATAAATAAATATATATATAGTTTGAATGCAATTTATTGGGTGACAAATATGTTGCAATCAACCACGGCTAGTAGAATCGAGGGGTTTGAAATTGTTAGCGTGTCTCAAAGCAAAATCGACGACTATTTATTTTTAACTGTATTTCTGGCAAAGCCTAGGTGCCAAATTTCACGAGAACCATTAATGGCCAAATTATACTTCAAATAAGTAATGTAAGTATCCACACTCGTGCAGAAATTTTATTTGATTATAATTCGGCAATTATCAGCGGCAGTATCATTTACGACGTAACTACATTGTTACTGTAAACCAAAGATACTCATAATTATATAATATTTAGTTACTAGCTCTCTGGGAAACCCTAAACAACGAACGTCCTAGAGCTGGAAGAAGGGGTGGCTGATTAAAAGTTTCCATTTAAGTCAGAATGAGTAGATTCAGTGTAACTGTAAAAGACAACAAAAATAAAACGGTTTGAAATAAATAAATTGAATCAGAAAGTATTTTTGAGCAGGGCCAATGCAATGATGTTAACAAAGTATTTCCATTTCCAAAATACTTAATAGGCCTAAATCTCAAATAGCAACTCTTTAAGGGAATCGTAGGTTTTAATTAAATAACTTTTTTTTTATATCAATTCCTTTAAGTTTTTGTAATATTAAACTTGCTTGGAGTTTTTTTTTTCCCCTTCGGATTCTGTAACCTATAGGTAGGGATAGGAAGATTTCGCGAGTTCAATGACCTGTAGGCTAGGTCCACAATCCTGTGCATACTCGAGACGCAGATGCATGTTCATTGGCTGCTTCCCCAGAGAGTAGCCAATATTACCTCACATCTGGCAGTATGGGATTCGCTACTCGATTCACTGCAAGTCTGCTATTGGCTCAGTCTTTCAGGGCGTATCTAACAAACTGTGATCCAATGGCAAAGTCAACTTCAGTGTACACGTGTTTGACGTCTAGCTTGTCCTGAAATGAATTCGCGAAATGTTCCTATCCCTACTTATAGGCAGAGACCCGGAAATTTCGCCGATTCGCCTGAGTACAAGTTAGACTGCGTTCGCGTGTATATATGTGTTTGTGCTTCCATTGGTCCATTGGTTGTTAGACACGCGCCGAAGGACTTGCGACCAATAAAAACTTGCAAGGAAAATAAGGACCTAATCCCGTGCTACCTGGTCTGCGGTTAAACGGGGGCAACAGACAATAAACTACTAACTGATGCTTGAATGTACAAAGGATTGTGGAGTCTAGCTTTTTGCCGAGTGAATCCGCGAAATTTCCGGGTTTCTACTTATAGGGACTAAAAAAAAGTCACGAAATAATTTTAGGACAAGCTAGACTTCAAACACACGTACATTTCTGTTATATTTCCAATAGGATCACAGTTTGCTAGACACGTCCAGGTGAACTTCGAGCCAATGAAAACCTGCAAGGGAAAACCACCTAATCGCGTGCCACCGGTTCTTAAGTAAAACTGGCTACAAACTGGAGAAAGAGGCAATAAATACATAGAATAATTTTTTTTTGTACTTTTACAAAAAAAAATTCTTGGAAACCCAGTTGCCAAGAAAATCCTTTGTGAAACTATGAAGAGTTTTCTTTTCTTGGAAAATTTGCAAAACATTTCTTTGTAATGTTACAAATGGTAGTCTTGTATTACAAATGATATTATTGAGAAGTGTGAATAAAATTTCTTTTTTTCTCTTCTAAAAACAAATGTAATGAATTAGTAACAGAGAACAAGTAAAAAAAAAATATTCAAAATATAATTTACAAAAATAAAATTATACCTTGCTGGCACGGGAATTAAAACCCATATACCTCGTATTACTCCCGCGCCTTTAGCCACAAGACCAACATGACGTACTACGTTTATGCTTATTTTTACTGTAAATATGTTTACAAGTACATACAAAATAAAATTTAAGTTATACGGCTAAGAATAATAGGTACATTGATTTTTTTAAATATTTCAGTTGTTGAGTTAAGAGATTTGGAAGCGTCTTAACAACGGGGTATTAAGACTCGATTTAAGAGTTCTGTTTAGCTAGGAAACACTAATAAATAATACGCTCACGTTTTATTGAACTTGTTTTATTATGATTATTTTTGTTGTTTTAAGGGTTTCACGTAATTCAAACTTGCAATACATATATTTTTGCACCCATAGTTTTGGCACACACAGCTTTATACGATTTTACGTTGTTGAGTGTCCGCCATTTTGTTGAAGCTCGTGGATACGGCTCAGTATAGAAAAAACATTTCCTAAGGTCTATTACAAACACGGACCTTGCAGTTTTACGAGAAAAATCTTTGTATTGTTACAAGCATTTGTAAAATTACAAAGTATTCCTCAGTAAAAATTACAAAATTTTTTTCGAGTGTAGGACCGTGGAGTCTACACTACGGGGAACTTTAAAACCCAAAAGTTCCCTGTCCCTAGTCATTTAATATTTACGTAGGTCAATACTGTGGTGTATTTCTGTCAGTATTGACCAAAATTCAATATACAAGAATGTCCTTAACTGCAGGTAAAAATTCTGCGATATAATTCCTTAAGCAGATGGTTATGCAATGGTTATTACAGCACGTATCCATCCTTCAAAATATAACTATTTCATTATTTGATTTGTAACACTGGAAACAAGAAATAGACTCTTCAATATTTTTAAATTTTTAAAATAAAATTATCTCCCTTCTCTAAGAAGATAAGAATTCCCAAATAGTTTTCGTACAACACTTGAAACCTATAATGTAATATAAAGATTTTTATGATGAATATGAATAAACTTTTTTTACCCTGCAAAAAATCTTACTATGATATAACACTCTCAGGTGGACGGCCTTCCAGGAAACTAATAACTCAGTTGGAATTCTTCCTAATCTTGTGTTAGGAATTTTCTCATAGATTTCAGACCTGGCACCCAGAATACACATGTATAAATTTTTTTTTGCTCCAAGAAATATTGTTTTATCGAATTCTTTTATTCGAGGGTGAAGTTATAAATACAACGCACGTACATAAGCGCTCGAATATGTTTTATATTACAAATAGAGACCTGAAAAATTCGCGAGTTCAATGACCTGCAGGCTACACTCTATAGTCTTTTGGAAAAATATGCCTATGTCAACTGTGCTGTCATGGTGAAAGGCGGTGATTGGGCCACTGTTCTCAAGGAGGTGTCAAACACTGTGCGGACCAATGGCTTAAGTTATATAAACATACGTGTTTTGAATTCTAGCTTGTCCCTAAATGAATCCGCGAATTCTCTAGGTTTCTAATTATAGAAGATAGAATTACCCCTTCAATTTTAAATTAAACCAATTTCTAATATAGAGACGTAAGAAACGTGGATTAGAATGTATGGAATGCCCCATGTAAGGGTACCAAACTGTAAGGTAAGGGTGGGGCTGATTATGTGTGACAGCGGGAACATTCAACATAATCGCCAATTAATATTCCAGATGTAGCTTCTACAGGCAGGGTTAACTGCTAAACAACTGAATACGAGAGAGTAGAGTGTGAAATGTGTGAAAACAAATTTAAATTTGTCTTACCAGGCCACAGGTAATGACTAGGGAAAACTGGGTAATATAGGCTTGCCTCAGACATATCATTCGCCCACGAGTAAAGCGAATAAGTATACAAAACCCACATTGCAATACGATTAAAGCAACAAACACACAGAATCAGATCCGTAGATTACCTGCATGTCACGTCAATATCCAGGTTTAGTACAGCTCATGCACCGCTATATTACACTTCAATGACACATTAGAGGATA
This sequence comes from Dryococelus australis, assembly GCA_029891345.1. NCBI lineage: Eukaryota > Metazoa > Arthropoda > Insecta > Phasmatodea > Phasmatidae > Dryococelus > Dryococelus australis. The sequence continues at coordinate 336,647,708 of CM056995.1, read as the reverse complement.
CCAGAAAACTAACTACGTGTGCTTTATTCAAATCAAGAACGTCCAATGGTGAAGTGAAAATTTTAACGCAGAAATTATTTTTACTCAATTTAAATATGACTTCCGCCCTCATATAGTGTTTCACGAACATTTGAAAATCAGCACGCAGCAGCTGGGCAGAAAAATTATGTTCACACGCCTCTTTATACCTGTCAAACTAGCAATCACGCGATTAGTGTCTAGTAACTGTAATAAAAGTTTTGTAGAACCTTAAACGGTTACAAAAAAAAATTCAACTGTTTTTGCAGTGTAGAATATTCCGTTCAAATATGAATTACTCTCACACGCAATAGTTGCCAATATCTGCTTGCAAGCTTGCCCTCTTTAAATATCCCTGGGTAGCAATATATCAAATCGGGCAGAGCAAAAGATAAAAGGTGCTATTCTCAGGCACTATGAGACATTCTATAAAGTGTTGAAAACCAGTGCAGCTACTAACGAGGTTTCATATCACTTCACGGCTGGACCAACGGCCTCTGTGGATGGCGGTGGAAAATACCATATACCTATGATGAATTATTTACGTCGTCATGCTCTCTAATCCTCTTACGGCGGTTTACCGTTACGCCGTTGGCTAACATCATTAAACTGAGCATGCTTGCTGGGGTCGCCTTCACGTTAAATATGATAGTCACGCCTTTCTAGGCGGAACCCAGGCTCAACTATGCCGGTTACCTTTAAGACCAAGGTAAAACAAGATGGAGAATAGAACATTCGATCGCCACCCATTATCGCCGTCGGTTACAATATTCCAATTAGCAAGTGTACCAGTGTACTTATCTCAGGGTGAATTCCTTACGATTACGAAAAGCGATGTTATCAGACGTTGCCAACTTAAACAAATTGGTACGTTACTCAAAAACTTGATAATATAAAAATAAGAACGTAACATTAAACATTGTGGTTAATTACGCCTCAGCTGCTGCGAGTATCTTGAAACAAAGGTGTAGAATAAAAATTTAAAAAAATTATTGAATAATAAACTTACACGTGGGGCACGTAAAAACAATGACACTTTTAATAATATACAAACATGGGTGTACTCAGATCTCAGATTTGCGTAATACTTTAAGGTTTAATGTAAGTAAATTATATGCGTCACGTAAGCAGACGTCACAGTGAATACCATAGCAAAAACTTTCGTATATAGGGGATTTTGTGGAGCTTGACTTCACGAAAGTTATTATTGTGCTAGTAAACAATTTATTCAAATGCAGGCAGCAGTTTGCAGTGCTTATTTCTTATTTATTTCTCTATTTCAATTTACTGCTACACTGTGATGAACGAGTCATAAAATCTCGCCTGCAAATGCACACACAAAACTGAGTTTACACGCTACTGTCGTACGAATGACTGGAATAACGTGCAGAATTCTTCTCCGTGCTTCGCTACAAAATCCTTCCGTTCATACTTGTGCATACAAGAGAACAAAACTGTCGCTGAGGAGAAGCATTAGGTGTCAAATTAATTAAACTAGAGACGATAGTTTGTCGCGGGGGTTGATTGAATAACTATATCCTGAGAGAAAGGTAGGTTCCACTCAAGAAAATATATGCTTGTAAAGGGCCCAAAATTTATTGTTGAAACAAAAAAATTTTGTTGTGTAAACAAAACTTGAACAGTAACAAAAATTTATTTTGTTCATTAAACAAAATACAAGCTTGAATGAAAACAAAACCTCTGTGTTGGGCCAAAGTAAATGAGACTGCCAAGAAAATATTTTGTAGAACTGACTGTACATGTTTGTTTCGCCACTCATTTGATATCCTTCTTTTGAAAATACAGATCAGGAGTTTTTTACGCGTCATGTAACAATTAGGATAATATAGGCTGTTCACGGTAAAATGAGCATTTTTGCAAACCCTGCTAAAGATCTACGGTATACAGGTTGTATATTCTTCTGCCTTATGTACAGCTAACATTGCCATGGGCCTCATCAGTTTATTCATGCGTCTATCAAGTGAAACTATGAAATTATTAAGAAAGTGAATACTTTACAAATCTGCTCGTGTTTACACTTCGATAAAAAAAAAAAAAAAAAAAAAAAACGAAAGAAATAATTTTAAGTTATCACATATGGTTACCTAAAACTTTTTATTCGACGTTATGATATGGAACTACTTCCCATCCATCGTTACCAACTTTACTGGGTGAATGTCACTCAGTGCGCCCATTAACATATATGCATGCAGGGACGGTGATTTTTTTCTAAGGTTCATTTCTAAAGTGCTCACTTTATCGTGAACAGTCTTTAACAGTGTTTGCTAGTGCATTTATTGATGCTTAATAATTGTATTGACATCCAAATAAAACATGTTGAATGGGGGGAAAATATAGTGAAGCTTTATAACTTGAAATATTTACTTACGCACGTTGTCCAGTATTCGAACTGTACATATTTAAACTCATTCGTATTTTATCAGTACTCACTTTAGATAAGGTGGCTTGGGCCTACCGTTAGTGCGTAAATTATGTAAGTTCGAATCTCGGTAGGGCTTCAAATTTTTTTTTTTTTACATCGCCTGAAACTGTTTAATGTACGTAGAGCCAAAAAAAAAAAAATCTTCAGTTGCCTCAATCAAATCTTTGTTTGGGACAATCAAATAAGAACAAAATTATTTGGTTTCAACCACAACATATTTCATTTACCCCTATACACACACTCAATGTGGTTGCGCCAAACAAACTTTGTTTAATACAACAAAACCTTTTCTTCGGTATAATTCAACATATTTAGCAGGTACACACTGTTCATGTTTAACTAAAAACTTCATAAAACCATGCTCCGGATCTATTTTTCTCCACACTGCGTATATATGTCATAAAGACTGTTCACAGTAAACTGAGCCCTTTGGAAGTCCTGCTTAAGATGTAGTTGTATGCACATTGTGTATTCTTCCGCAATCATATGTAAAATTAACATTTCCAAGGGGTCCGATAACGTTATTTACGCGTCGTTCAAGTTTAACTGTGAAGTTATCAAAAAATAATAATTTAAAAAATGTTCTAACGCTTTCGCTTGTATGCATTTAGAAATAACCGAGCACGAAGTTAATCAATGATGTATTAATCAATGTTTATTTAGCACATTTTTTTTAACGTTATAGCTACAGACCTAAATAATTCGCGGATTCGTTTGGGGATAAGCTAGAATTTAAAAAAAAACGTGTATTTATACAACTTAACCCATTGGTCCACACGGTGTATGACACCTCCTGGAGAACGGTGGCCAAATTGTCGCCTTCCACTGTGACAGCAAGCAACCAATGCACAGTTGGCATCTGCATAATTGTGAACACAAATGTAGAATCTAGTCTGCAAGCCGCTGAACTCGCGAAATTTGCAGGTCTCTAATTACAGCTTCCGTCGTTACCAGCTTTACTGGGTGCGTACCAACCAGCGTGGCCGTTGAAAAATTTGCGGGGAGGGGTCGTGACATTTCTCAAAGATTGATTTCGTAATTGCTCGCTTTGCCGTGAACAGCTTACACGTAAAATTAGCGTTGCCTCGAGCCTGATTACTTCATTCGTAAGTCGCCCAAGTGAAATCGTCGAACTTTTTTAAGTACGTAAAAGTGTTCTTTATGCGAAAATGGGCATTAAATCGTTTTAAAATCATGCAACACCAATTTATTTGGCCACAAATTTAATTCAATGTCCTGATATAATTCGTTATCGCCAGAGATGTTGGAAAATCGCGAAAAAATATTTGGGCAAACATACTCTATAACACTGTAACTAGTTTTTTCTTTCACAACTGGATGAACAGGATTTTTAATCGGCAAAATTTTTTTTTTGCAGACCAATCACGAACGTTGTGCCTTATAGTATCAGAATCCTCATTGGCCCAGTGATTTGGGGTAGTAGCTTCATACACGCACGACAGCCAATAAGGAAAGAAAACTGCAACACATGTGTACAGTACGTTGAATCCTAGCAAATAGTCCACTTTTCCCGCGATAAACCATCATCTCTAGCTATTGCTTTACCACGCTGCACTTGAACAATAATTCTGAGTGATGCAGTGTTACCTCAAAAGATGCAACGTGACCTCGTTTTACCATATAAACATGTGCATAAGTATGCGTACGTATAAATGAGAGTATATACTTATGATTTAAGTTTGTAATCCTCTCTCCTCTCTTTCCCAATTAACCTTCCGCCATTAAAATGAGGGCGTTTAATAAGCCAACTAAATTTCCGAAAAAAAAAAAAAAAAAAATCTGGCATTCCATGACACGAAGGGGAGAGCTACGAAAGCTCTGAATTTTCCTGTTCTAAAACGTGCGTGCAAGGGTGTGTGTGTGTGTGTGTGTGTGTGTGTGCGCGCGCGTGTGTATATGTGTGCGTATGTGTGTGTGCGTGTGTGTATATGTGTGTATGTGTGTGTATGTCTGTGTGTGTATGTGTATGTGAGTATGTGTGCGTTTGTGTGTGTATGTGTGCGTATGTGTGTGCGTGTGTGTGCGTTTGTGTGTGTATATGTGTGCGTATGTGTGTATGTGTGTGTGCGTGTGTGTATATGTGTGTGTATGAGTGTGTATGTCTGTGTGTGTATGTGTGTGTATGTCTGTGTGTGTATGTCTGTGTGTGTATGTGTGTATGTCTGTGTGTATGTGTGTGTATGTGTGTATGTGTGCGTATGTGTGTATGTATGTGTGTGCGTGTGTGTGTATGTATGTGTGCGTGTGTGTATGTATGTGTGTGTGTGCGTGTGTGTGTGTGTCACATATTACACAGACGATCGGGAGCGACAATTTTTTTCGGTTTCTTTCCTTTCAACTCCCGGTGGACGTTCGCTCTCACTTTCCGTTTCCAATTATATCACTTTCACCAACACAGCCATCGCCTGTTCCCGCCAGAATTCTCGCCCACGACAGTCAAGATTCAGCACCGCGAAACTACTTTATATAGGAAAAAAAAAGTGCATAACGTGCACTGTGAAATCTCGCCTTATAAATACGGGCTGCCTTCTCTGGGTGTTTTCTTTGCAATTTAATTTTATCTCTGGAATACGTTATGAAGAGTAAAACTTGCGAGGCAACACGTTTTGAACAAAATAGATTTAACTTAAATCTCTCCACGAAAAGGGATTTTTTTTTCCCCCCAGGAGGAATACGAGATGTTATCCTGTTGCTATTCCGGGTGAACTAACACTCTCACTTGGGTTTAAACTGATTAATTGAACACAGTGTTTTGTATTAATTGGGTATCACGTTCCATATTTTTTAACGAATACTATTATTTAATCAAAAGTTCAGAAATAAATTTCAAGTTGTATAATTTTTTCAAGTAAACAGTTAGCATTTTCTTGATAAGATCTATATTCAGAACAATTGATAAATGACTAAGTCATGCATTATAAATTATCTTATTGCCATTTCTAAAAAATCCATACATCAAAGAATGCTTAAGAACGAAGGACCTCATAACTAATAATCATAAAGCTGCCGAAATGCCTGCCGTGGAATGCTGACGTTATTGAGTCTACTGTTTAAGAAAAAATTGTAAGCCGTATTTACATACTTTTTTTATAGAACATTAATTTTTTGAACTATAAAACTTTGATTATTTTCAGCACTTTTCTTATATGGTGAGTGTAATAAAATTTATCAACTGTAACACACGCCCTGGAATTCATTTCCGTAAGTGAAAATGTGTACCTCCAGAAGACAGTTGCAGGCACTCCGGAAGGACAAAAATTGTTTCCTTTGTGACTGTTGGTGATAACGCAGAATGGTATATACGAAGCCTTTGCGAACTTTAGCAGCCGTTATTTTAGCATTAAATACGCAAGAACGTGTGAGGCATAATTACTTATGCACAGCTTGTTACAGACCATTCACGCTACATTGACACATTTTTTAAATGACACCTTTGAAAACTCCCCCCATGTTTGGTTTCTTCCCAATAATGTCACGTATCATAAGTGATTTATGCTTCTATTAACGTAATGCTATCGTATTTTTGATTTACTGAACTTTTATTTAAATTTAATTTTCAAATTATAATGTATCATTCATAGAGACCTGCAAAATTAACGATGTTATTTGAGGAGAATTTTAACTTAAAACACTTTTAACCTGTGAAATACGTTTGTCATTGGACCATTCTTTATTTGACACACCATCGGCGAATCTGTGCCAATAAAAGAACACTACACATCGTGTGCCCCAATCACGTACAGTTCACTCAGAAAGGTAGTGAGTTCATATGTATACAGTAGCCATTGGAATACCGACGCCGGCTTGAGTATGCAGATACAGTATTGTGAATTTAAGCTCGATGCTGAAAAACAATGCGAATTTCGCAGGTCCCTACTCATTCCTTTCGTAATTAATAAGAATAACAACAGAGGTGAAAAATGCGCGTGTTGGTAATTCCTAGTAAGAAATAGTTATCTTGCACAATATTATTAAACCTAGCGCGCACGAATTTGGTACGTTGTCCCTTTGGAGTAATTTTCTATACTCAGTTAAGCTTTGTTTGCATTGGGCGGAGGAATATCCTGAAAGTAGAACTCTGGCAGAATCTCAGAAAAGTTGGGAATACCGCGAATGGACTACAATGTTCAATTGATAAAGCCCCGAGAATACTATATTTCAGAGCCATCTGCATGATGGTTCTAAATTAGACCGACAAACTTCGGGAGGTGATTCGTCATGAAAAAATAAAAGGAAAACATATATGTGTCACTTTATACCTAAACCGAATATTAAGGGAAGTATGAGCCCTTAAAAAAACGAGATTTTAATCCGTATTTGTGCAAAATATCGGCTATTATGTTGAAGGTCCCGATAACTTACAATATTGTCCCGAGAGTTCTCATTGTATTTTATTTCGTTACCGATATTTCGCACAAATACGGTTTAAAACCTCGGTTTTTAAGGGCTCATACCTCCCCTAATATTCGATTTAGGTATAAAGTGTCACATGTGTTTTCTTTTTTCTTTTTCATGAAGAATAACCTCCCGAAGTTTGTCGGTCTAGTTGCGAATCACCCTGTATATAATCGAGCCAGCATCGTTTGTCTATTGATGTTGCCATAGAGTGAAACTTTGAATACAAGCTTTATCCCGGCCCTTTCGCACTGTTACTTCCTGATTGCTACTGGTTCACCTGTGCACAGAGCGTGACTAGAGATCTGATTTCCAATCATAAAAGTAAAGGGAAATAATAAGTGTTTTAAGTGCTTCCTGCCACCGAAATAATTCGTGAAATATATCCAGGGCTCTATTAATTGAAGACTTTTTAATAGACGTGCTACTAAATATATCGTGCAAAATGTTAGCAACAATATCTTTAATAAGTAGGGGATTTGTGTGATAATAGGTGTGTAGTGATGGAATCACAAAGACATTACATGAATCATTATTTCCACTTACGATTGTTTTCAGAAATGATTGTGTCTATAAGATTAGGCGTGTGGATAACAGAAAAACAATTGACATAAGACAGTCCACTTATAAATATTCAGCGTCATCGCAAATAAAAAAATAAGACTTTGATTAAAGTTGCAGAACGACTTAAAATAATAACATTCGGCAAATAAGATTAATTAAATAGATTATACTGTTACTTCAATAAAGCACACGTGATTCACAAAACGATGCAAAAATCAACTCTTTGAAAAATACATACTTCACTAAAACATTGACCAAGCTGCTGTCAGATATTATTATATTATTAAGTGAAAGCAAATACCATGTATGTTGCACAGAAGTGAAGGTTTTTCACTATGTTAATAAGCATAGTAATTAAATTAGTCTCTTGTGTATTCAAATCACTAAGTTGCCCCGGGTTAGCTCTCAGTCAACAGTGCAAGAAACTCCTTACAAACGTACCTCTGGGATGTGGGAATAATTAATAGGGGAAAACATGATCAATATGCTTAGTTAAATCAATTTTTGAAAGCGATGAAAGTTTTCAGTATTGTTCAATATTGCTCTGCAAATTTTGAAAAGTTTTGCTATTAAAGTACATGATGTTTAATCAAATGAATTCAATTAGATCGGTGTTGAAGAAAAGAAAGTCTCGACGACATAGCTGGCAGCATAACTAACCGGCGTAACGCTGGCCTACTTGGAGGCAAACTGTAGGTGGAGACGGCAGCTGGGTTTCGACGACCTGGAAGCAGCGAAGTCCTCACTTAATCCCAATTGCACGTCCTGCAGTGGTGGAATGTCGAAACTCGCCTCTGCAACACCGGGTCATGATGCTCCAGTCGGTCCTGGGCGATGCCAGCTGTCATTCGCGTCATCTCTGCGTCGAAGACATCCTCCTCCAAAGACTCCACTCGAACGACTCCTCTTCTCAGAACATTCGCTTGCCCTTCTTGCTGAAATATTCTTTTTCGACAGAAATTGTTAAAGCATTGTTCTTACGTTCCAAAAAAAAAAAATATCCTTAGACAATAATGTGTCTTTTTTTTTTTGTCTGAATATCATATATGTTCTTATCTCACATCTGCACTAACCTGAGCAATGTTTATGTAGAACTGTTCGTTTCATTTGCAATTAAAATAAGGTAATATTAATTTATATTTAAAATATATGCAAATATTATAATTGAGCAATGTAAATAAACAACATAGATATATCAACCAAAGGTATTTTAGTATGAAAATTAAGTAATGTAAATTTAAATCAATATTGGGTAACCTCTGGTAAGGCACTTCCTTGCAACTTCAAAGCAGACACTTTTAAAAAATAATACTTGCCCAAAAATGTGTAGGTACTTTTAATGTGAATACCGGCTGATATACATGCCGTGATGTAGACGGATATCTTTGAAGAATAGTTAAGTTGCATGTTTTCACCTTTCATTAAGGGTGTAGTGTTTGCATGTGCACATTTAAATTGAATTAGTTTTGTTCAATGTGCATATGAACAGTCATTCGCATAGCACTTATATGATCGTAACAGCAGAATGTTTTATCTATTCAACGCATTTATGAAAATTTCTTAGCTTGTGTCATACTTTCTGAAAGAATATACAATTGTAGAGAAAACAGCAAGGGTCGTAATTCATTCGTAACAGAAAATGTTACTGGTAAAGACTATTCATGTTTGTCGTTTCGTCTGTCTAGCGTTGCTTCACTGCTGCAAACATTTTCTTTGTCTTGGAATATTTAGTAGTTTTGTTTTGAGGTGAAATAAGGAAATAACAAACCCTTCATTACGCCTCAACTTCGCTGTGACCAACAAAGGGAACAACCAAGGGGTTGAAATTTTTTTAGAAGTAAATCTGGGGCTATAAATGTGAGACTTTTTCTCCTTAGTCTTGACTGGTAAAAAAAATCCTTGTCCGCGTGTTTTTTTTTTTTAATTTTAAACTCTACCACGTGACTTTTTTGCTGTCGTGTACTAATTCCACTGACTTAAAATATTTTCAATCTCACATAATTAGATACGTATTTGAAGTATTTTATTCAGGCACGTCTCGTTTATTTGAGAATTAACTTTGTTTAATTTATAAATTTACTATTAGCTTCGGGATTCAAATGGTAACGATTTCATTTATGAACTGAGGCTGCCTTTTATTCTCTTCTGACCGCGTCGGCTATGTCCACATTGTTTTGACGGTGACTGTATTTTGTCTGGTTGTCAAGGAGACGCGCACTAGTTTAAATTATTTTGTTCGATCCCGTGTACAATGCCACTGGCTACGGGAAGAGCACCAATCAGAACGTTTGTTTTAAAGTTTTGAGCGTGTCCCGTGCCGTACAGAATGACGTCCCTGAAAAACAAAAAAAAAAAAAGTATTTCGCCCTGACCGTCTGTAGCTGTTCGACATGCTACATGTTAGGGTAGAGTATATAATAGAGGGATTTGCTGTGTGAATTACCTAGCTACAGCTAATTAGGGGTAAATTAGGAAGTATTATAAACCAACTATCGAGAAAAAAAATCCCTTAATTTACACGGTTAACACTTTGTGGAATACACTGGAGTGTAATTCTAGCGAAAAAATTAATAATCTGAAAAATTTTTTGTCGTTGTGAACAAAAATCGCATGGATGTGCAGTCTTTCTTCGGCAGTGTAGAAACAATGGTACTGCCAACGATAGAATTTTTTTTGTAGTCACTCAAAAGAAAATTGTTGATTTTTAATTCCTTTCTTACTATAAAGGACATTTGATTGGATCAATACCAGCTCGTCTCTCCATAGGTTGATGACCGGCCAATAATGAACGCTGTAAAGTACAGGCTAGTGTCCGACGTGATATGTACCAATGGGACGATTGCGAGTTCTAACACGCGCACCAACAGAACCGGTGTTCTTGCAGTATTGGATATGGGTGACTCAGTTATAATTTGTCTCAAGTGCCAGTGAATGTGCGCAGACCTCGATGTGTTAAAGACTGTTCATAGTAAAGTGAAAACATTTGAAATCAAATAAATGAAAAAAAAAAATCGCCGTCCATAGCCACGCGTATAGTACCGTCTCTGTACAAACCGTCCACGCAGTCTCCCATTTCAGTTGGTAGCAAATTAAAGAAAAATATTCCTCGGACCTGACGTTGTATTCAGAGTGTAATATGCAAATTTATGACGAAAGTTCAGTCACGGCTACTTCAAACTTTTCTGCAGTTATATTTTCAAGCAAACAAAGTTTAAACAAGTCTAAAGGCTATTCACGATAAAGTGAGCACTTTTGAAATCGACCTGCTTCTACCTGCGTATATTTTTAACGGGCGCACTGAGCGATGTGCGCCCAGTAAAGTTGTTAACGATGCAGGGAAAGTAGTTCCATATCTTAACGCCGAATAAAAAGTGTTAGGTAACCATTTGTGATAGTTCAAACCATTTATTTCGCTTCCTATTTTTTAACACATCTAAGTGTAAAAATTATCAGATTTGTAAAATATTTACTTTTTATAATTTCACAGTTCCACTCAACCGACGCATGAGTAGAGTGATGAGGCCCATGGCAATCTCAAATTTACTTAAGGCGGAAGAATACTCAGCATGTATACATTTAGATCCTAAGCAGTGCTTTCAAAAGTGCTCAGTTTGCCGTCAATAGCCTATACAAAATCACATCAAAGTGACTGCGTACCGCATTCGTGCGCACTCAGTGCGATAATATTTTGCAAAATTACTATTTTGGCTAGTGTGATGCATCACTCTCGAGCCCAGTGGTGCTTATTGTATTATTTTTAAACTAAGTTAGTAGTGTTTGTGAGCCGTTATAGGAAGGTTAACTTCATTTGCAGCGCCACTTTATACAGTCGATAATTATTTCCCCTGTGTGTTAGTTCATAAAGGCTGTTCACAATGAAGTGAGCACTTTTGAATGCCCGCTGTGTATTTGTCTGCCTTATGTGAAATTAACATTGCCATGGGCTTCATCACTTTATTCATGCGTCGGTCAAGTGAAACTGTAGAATTATTAGAAAAGTAAATACTTTATAAATCTGCTTGTTTTTACACTTCGGTGTATTAAAAAAAAAACAGGAAGCGAAAGAAGGAATTTAAGTTATCATAAATGGTTACCTAACACTTTCTATTTGACGTTAAGATATGGACTACATTCCCTCCACCATTATTAACTTTACTGGGGGCCCGTCACTCTGTGCGCCCGTTAAAATATATGACGTTAGTAGCAGAGGATTTTTTCTTACGTTGATTTCAAAAGTGCTCACCTTATCGGGAACAGCCTTTACTTTTTACTCTGCGAGCCAACCTCGATGTATAGGTTGCAGGGAGTTGTTGATTTTATAAAGGCAGCAAGTTTCTTTTCAGTAAATTGAAACTAATTTTTTATTGAAATGTTCATGGCTTACTCCAAACGGAGAAAATATGGGGTATGTTTAAATATTTACAAGTACTGGTTTCAACCGACATCTCTGCCAATCGGTTGGTAAGTCGATTTATTATACTGCTTAAAACAGGAATTCTTTCGTGTTCTGTGTCCAAGTTCACCTCAGTAGTCCGACATGCTAATGCTCAAGAATTAATCTAGCCCAGGTCTAATCATTTATTTAATTACTTACCTGTTCAACCATACATACACTGTAATAAATTTTCTGGTAAACTTCCTAAACTGTAATGGAAGTTTTAAACCTATACAGCGTATGGTAATAATACCACACATCAAGCTACAGATATAGGAATGTTTAGCAGCGCTATTATACAAAGTTGGGAACTCCCCTATGCATTTGACTGTTTCCTGAGCAAATGCAGGAACGCTACAATGAATGTATAGGGTGAAACGTTACCATTCCTGCTGTCTCGCTGAACGTGTACACTGGTATGGTAAATTTCCGAATGATTTATTAGAGTGTACGATTTGGACAAAAATTTTACGATTATGATTTTTTAATTACACGTAAGAAATTCAATTAAATATTGAATATATGATTATATGAAATATCACTCACTTAAAGCATTCAAACAGAACTATAAATTCTGGTTCCCATAGAATACACTAGTCATTACCAACACACCTATTTTTTTCAATGTTTTCACTCATATTGGTTACAAATTAGGTATTTTAATTTATAGGTAAAATTATATGTTAAAGTTTAATATAATCAAAAATTTAATACTTTTATGATAACATAAGTTGCGAACTCTTGTCGTAAACATGACATATTTAGTGTACAACCACACACGTCATTCGTGGGATGATTTTGAAAGGTTTGATTCCAAAAGGGTGAAGAAACGGCGTATGGACGATATTGAAACCCGAGCTTTTTTCGTTTTATTCACGTTAGTGCACGAACTTGTATGTAATCAACACATTTACTTCCCTGGAATATTGCGCAGTTTTCTCTTGGATAGAAAATTAATAAAGTGAGCAGATCCATGGCAATGTCAATTTTCACATAGTGAAAAATTTAAAAAATAGAGGTAGATCCTAAGCAGCAATTTTAAAAATAATCAATTAACAGCACATAAAAAAAATTTCCGTGAAAATATTAAAAAAAATACTGGTAAATAAGTCTTGAAATATTCGTAAAATTTCAAAAAGTTATTTTTTTTTTATTTCAATAATGAGCTTCAAGTGCTCTCTGAAAATTCACGGAATATTATCCTAAATTTGCTAGTTGGTTTTTCTGTATAAGCGGTTTGTAAAAAAGATGTTACGAAAAAAGGAGGTACATATTCGTCATGCAGGTGTTTCACTATGAACAAAAAAAAATATTTTAAAACGTTTAAATATTTCGCCCTGTTGCAACTTCGAAAACATTAAATTACAGCGCGTGGCTCATAATACTCGCCTATACCATGTTTTTGTAAATGTGTTATTGTTAATTAATTGGAAATGTTGCTAGCTCTTATAGGACAATTTGACTACGTTTTTATCCGTAAAGAACTAGGTTTAAGAGGCAGTAGTAATCACGTGGGGATTCCGTATCTTGCATGTACGGAGCTCACTGCCGTGTTTAGCCAGCGCGGACGGCGTTTCTGTAGTCATCTTGTGTTTAGTGTAATTTAAAAAATGAATTTTTAAAAGAATTCCATGATTAAGAGTCGTATTCTAAGTTTTATTTTTTAATTAGCGGTAAACGCAAGTGGTTTCAGTTTTTTTTAATGCGCGCAATTAAAATAATTAGTAAATGGAGGCCTACTTTTACTCTCGCAGTTTTATAGTACGGGCTCATATATGTTAGCGAAAAGTACAGACCCGGGAAATTCGCGAGTTCGCTAAAGGCTAGACTTCGCAGTCTTATACACTCTCATAAAGATATCAACTGTGTATTGGTTGACGATAGTGGTAGTAAAATGCGGTGGTTGGGCGCACAATTTATTGCATGTTTGTTATTGGCTCATTTTATCTCCAGGAGTTGTCAAACAACACGTCGACCAATCACAAACGTAACATGAACGTGCATGTGTGTGAATCGCAACTTGTCTAGAAATACACCCGCGAAATTCTCGGGTCTCTTTGTATGGGCATGATCATTAAAAATGTTACTTCATGTAGTCCATTGAACACAGGAGTCGCTTCAAGTGGTTGTTTTCGCTAATCATCTGTATCAGATGGAGCCCATTTCATCCCACGCAAAAACTGTTCGGGGCAATAGACTCTTGGGATAAACCTCACAGCTCAATTAATATTACGGACAACAAGTAAACGTCGAATTTGCCGCCACCGTTTCTAGAAGTCTACTGTTGCCATCAACAACATACCGTGTTTAGTAATGACGCTAACTATCACACCTCGTATTCTGATGCCACGGATTGGATCCCGCCTGGATGTCCTGAGAACTAGCTTTCACTGGGCATAATTAATTTTACTCGCAGTTCCAAGAAAAGGCTTCTACATTGCTCTAATATTCGACAATTTATACAACGGTTCCAGTCCCTTCTTATCTTAAGCTGTGTCTACCACGCACACACATGAAGGAAGTAAACACAGAAATATTTTTATTAAACATCTGTAATTCGTATATTAGAGATGCGTACGTACGATCTTGCGTACGTTCGTATTTTATTTTATTATTTATCAAGTTATCTTGCAAGGATAAAAAACAGTTACACACGAATAAGAACATCAAATAACAAAATGTTGCGGTTTTGGGAGGCACCAAATATCAGTCCTTTCAAAAAGAGAAAAATTAATTTAATTACTAAAAGTATTATGCGAATGTCACCTGGTAGGTGAAATCCGTTAGACCTTTTATTTATTTGAAAGAGATTTACTTTCGATAGGGAGCGCGAGAAATTTTACAGTCGATAAAGTTACAAAAATTAAGTATTTTCGTGATTCTATCTTCTCGCGTTATGGTGTGTAAACTTTTGTCCATTCCATGCTTTTTCAAAGTGAGATATTTGGCAATTTCTGGGGTGCTTAAAAATGTGTCACTAATAACGTTAGCTGATATGGTCTTCATTTTCCGTTTTCTCTCGTAAAAATAACTCGGCGATGTTTAAAAAAATTTAAGTATTTTCGACCAAGTGCAATGATTAAACTGCGAAATGAAAACGATGTATTTATGCCTACCTCGATCGTTTGGTGTTTTGCAGTTGTTATAGCTGTTGGGGAAGGGAAAGAGGGGCGTAATTTCCAACCCGCCAACACCGCAGTACTTAGGAATTGCCCGTCAAGAGAAAAAAAGCCACACAAGTCAGTAATGGCTCGGCAAATTAAAACGCGAGCCGTCATGCTACCTCTTTCGCTGGCGTTGTCCACGATATCCGACTGAATTACCTCGCATCCTGCAACATTCAGGGAAAAATTTTTTCTTTGTCCCACCAGTCGGAAAATTTTCCCCGTGTTTTACTGTCGATTCCCCATGACGCACTCTCGTGTTGTGTCGTGGGAGAGAAAAAAAAGGGGGGGGGGATTTGGAGGGGGAGGAGTAAGTGTTACAAATCGTTCACGATAAAGCTAACAATTTTTCAAGCTCTGCGAAAGATCTAATTCTCTTCTTATTTCGTGTCTACTCGCCACATGTAAATCTAGCACCATTGTGGACCCACTCTTATTCACGCTTATTCATGCGTCAGTCGAGAAAAAGTGAGAGAAAAATTTTGAAAACGTAAATATGTTACTAACATGCCACTTTCTACATTCAAGTTCATTAACTAAACAGGAAATAAATTAAGTGATTTCACTGCCCATGAATTTAAACATCGCAATTTATATTAGACTTAAATACATAGAACTACTTTTGCTGATTCACAGCCAACTTACCCGGGAAGGTATGGTGTTTCCGTAAAAACGTATGAAGCCGTGGGCATTAAGTTTTATGGGTTGTTTTAAAAACTGCTTAGTTAACCACGAATAGCTTATATAGTCCACTGAAGGATACTTCCAACTTTCCCAAGGCCCTACTAAAGTTCAACTTTCAGTCTGTTTCCCTACCTCAAACAAACAAGGCGTAACAAAGTATATAGGCTATTCACGGTAAAATGAGCACTTGCTAAAGATCTAATTATATGCACGTTGTGTAGTCTTCCGCCTTATGTAAAATTAACATTGTCATGGCCCTCGTCGCTTTGTTCATGCGTCTGTCAAGTGAAACTGTGAAATTATTAGGAAAGTAAATATTTTACAAATCTTCTTATTTCTACACTCAGACGCATTTTAAAAAAATACCAGAAAGCGGAAGAAATAATTTAAGTAGTCAAAAGTGGTTACCTAACACTTTTTATTCGACATTAAGATTTGGAATTACTTTCCCTCCATCGTTAACAACTTTACTAGGCGCATGTCACTCAGTGCACCCGTTAAAATATGATGCAGGTAGGTGCAGCGACTTCTTTCCGAGGTCGATTTCAAAAGTGCTCACTTTATCGTGAACAGCCTTTAGCAAAATGTTCCAAAGGGACAATGAACCGCATTCGTGCACACTCCGTTTACATTTTGTATAAGAACTATATATTTTACTAGGCATTACCAGGTTTTATTGACGTAAATTATAAATGAAATATTACAATTTATCGATAAAATACAATTCAAATATTTATTTAACCCGAAATGGGAAACTTTTATGTTAACGCAAGTACAAAATGCTTGTGATACACGGTATGGTTAAAAACGGAACTCGTCATACATGGGGTGGTTTTTTTAAAGTATCGTTTAAAAAAAAAAGAGGGCGGGGATACCGCAAATGGACTATAGCTGCCGTGCTCTTCGTGATATTGACGTGCGTGCACGACAGAATGCGCTAGGGGTCATAAGTTGTTGTGCCGTGTAGTCTACCTCACGGCGCGTGCGAAGACGTAGTAGGAGAAGGGAGGGAGGGAGGGAGGGGAGAGAGAGAGGAGGACAGGTTGTCCGGATGAGGGGGAGATTGGGGGGAGGGAGGGAGAACGGCGACAGAGACAGGAGAATAGCGCGCGTCGAGCGGCGTGCATCAAGCTGCCCCTCAGTCTTAACCTGCTCCTGCGAGGGCGGCAACCCGCTTCGCTCGCAGCCCTGGTGGAGTCTCGCACACCCTTAAACGCGAAACATAGCCCGGTCACCGAACGCGATTCTTACTCCGCGGGAATTCGCGGGCACCAAAAACTCAACGCACACACTAAAAAAATCCAACATCCTACAATAATTTCTTCTCACTTTTAACAAATTTTCTTTCTTAGCACATGGAAAAAAAATTGAAGAGCATAATTTTTTATAGTAATAATACCTATTCCATTTTTTTTTTTTAAATTTCCGTAGACTACTCGGACATCGTGGTGGTGTTGTGTGCGCGTTCGCTATGTGATCAACACATCATGGGAAGCTCGAGTCGTTACAGTTCGTACAATTGCCTAACCAGCTGGGACAGCTATGATCGTATACCAAGGTAAACGTGCTCGCCTTATAAAGTCTGTTCACAATAAAGTGAGCACTTTAGAAATCAAGCTTGAAAAAAAAAAAGTCACTGCCCGTACCTGCGTACACTAAGTGAAGTTGGCAATAATTGATAGAAAGTAGTTCCATATCTTATCATCGAGTAAAAAGTGTTTGATAACCATTTGTGATAACTTAAATAATTTATTTCGCTTTGTGTTTTTTTTTTTATATGCATCGAAGTGTAAAAATATGATGAGATATATGCCAATGTTAATTTTGCATAAGGCGGGAGAATACACAACGGGCATGCAAGTAGATCTTAAGCAGGGCATTCAAAAGTGCTCATTTTACCGTGAACAGCCTATACACACGCATACGCTCGCCGTTTGCTAGCTAATTTTGCTAGCTAATAAGCTATTTCACCGTGTAACCTTTACCCTTTTGAATGTAACTGGGTACATCTTGGTGTACACGTTTGTTCATAATGTTGTTGTTTAAATATACATGGTAGCTATTTTATGAAAAGTGGCATGGATGGGTATAAATAAGTGTAGGATATTTTTATCAGCAAATTGCTAGCACGCAGACATAGTTAGAACTCGTATGTAAAACGACTTCCTCTATCATTCACGCAAGCACAAACTCCGCCTATGGAAGTTATCCAACAGATATGTCGAAACCAAGTTACATTCCCACTGGATTGTTAATAAGGTACTAGAATTAGCGTAAATTTGCAGTGCAAACAGCAAATTCAGACATATTTTCGTTAGTTTTCCGTTTAAATATTAATGATGACATTGTGATTAATCTTTAACTATCTGATGGTTTTGCTATTATTTTCGTTCACTTGTGTCTCATTGTTCATCCCTAGTAAAATTTATATTGTATTTGTGGCGTACTCAATCCCAGTACGCGGATATGCCAAAATGAGAGCTTAATTAGATAGTGTGAAAGTTTTCAGATGTTTCATTTACACACATATTTTTATATGTCTGTAACATTTGTACATATATTTATTTTAACTGTGCACTTGTGCCCATATATGTAACAAGCATATGAAACTTACATGCACATGTTTCAAAATTTTAGTTTAAAAAACGGTACGAATTTGAGTAGGCCTACTATATAGTATTTTTATCAAGATTAAAATTTTTATAGAGTGGTTTATTATATTTAAATGAATTTGTATATGTAATTTTGTGTGTGATTATAACGTTGCTATGGACGGTTTCATTACTGTCATCGATTATGAGGTGTGTTTGTATTATGATAATGACATTCCACAAAATTAATCCCTTTGTGGAGCCACACAGTTATGTGGTACTAATTTATAAATATTGTAGTGCGTTAATAGTTTTCATTTACATTCTGCGGAAGTTACGCCACGTTGAATTGGCTTGTTCTGGGACGACCGCACGAATTTATCTTTCAAAGTTAGGGATATACGTTGCATAGCATGGCGTACACAGGCATCGTGCGAGAGAGACATTTTTAATGTTGGCGAAAGTGTTCGAGTGCAAGATCGTAACTCAGCGGCCGAAACTTGACTTCTCGCCAAGCATAAAGAGCCAAAGATATATATATGCGTGTGTGTGTGTGTGTGTGTGGCGCCCAAATCGCAAAATGGCTTTAAAAAAAACTGCAAATTTTAGTTGCGGGAGATGCTGCAGTTGACTGCCCTTGGTGTACTGAAGGCTGAAAAAGTTTTTATCGGCTGGCTAGAATGATACATCATCGGAAATAAGCCCTCCTAACGACTGAGCCTAAGATTTTTTTTTTGCACATTTAAACTTACTTAAACTTCTAGTGCTGTATAGTCATTAAAGAAAAAGAATTTTCTAGAAACAAAAAAGTACTATTAGTTGTTAAAAAGTCATAAACCAAGAAGGCGAATTCCTTTTAGTTAAGCGAGATATTACATTTTGATCAGCACATTAATTTCCGTAATGTAATATTATACTGTCGTAAAAATTTTGTAAGCATTCATTTTGTTAAATTATTATTTATATTTTATCGAAGTTGAGCGCAGATATGATGCTTTTCCGCCTTTGAATTTGAAGTGACTTACCTGCGTCCATCGGTAGAGATACACAGTAAAATACGAGATCTGGCGTGTTCAGTTCTCGTGTACTGGGTTTCTTGTAGAGAGAGTAACTTTTTTGGTGAGAGAAGGGAGATTTGACTAATCACATGATAGTTAATGCTAAAATCTGAACACGAGCATGACTCAGAACATGAGCACCGGAGATGTAATAAAATTGTTCTGAGCTTACTGCTGTCATGCACACTACTCAGAAACCTAAGTCAATAGAGCAAATTATTAAAGTAACTGCGTTCTTTATATACCTTACTAGTGTTCATATTCTAACATTTCCGCTGATCTCAGTCTGGTCAACATTTATGACGTGTGTGACAAATTTGTGGAGATTAACTGGTAGGTTAACTGAAAAAGTGCTGAAAATAGAGTTCAGAAAAATAAATAAATAAATAGTTCAAACATATATGTCAAAACAATTTCTTCCTTCAAGACAGAGTACGTATATTTGAAAGTCAGTCAAGACAAGAGTGAATAGTTCAAAACATTTCGAGAAAGTAATTTGTATTGAGGTGCTCCTTTCTTTGGCAAACAGAGAAACTCGAAATCTAAGTGTCCTTAACTAAATTTATTTCAACTTGCCTAAGCCAAGCCTATGCTGCAGACACGAAGTATTGAATTTTCCAAGTATAGACGTTTGTAGAAACTAACTTACTGTTACGCAATTTGCAATTCATGTGGCCCTTTGTACTGGCAAAAGGTCGCTTGAGCGGAATGCCCGGAAGGCGCAAACTTAATTAAGGCCTTGCCTTTGAAATACGCCGCGCATTCAGTCTGATATATATCGGGTGCGCGCTCGAACTTCCTCGTGGCCTTTACAATACGCTATCGGCATTCGTTTCAGGACCTTGCAGCCTTTTACCTTTAAAATAAGATTACATTGCTGGCGCTTTGTCGTCACGGCTTTTTTGGCCGATATAAAATGGAATTATTCTCCAGTGCTAAGGTTGACAGATTAATTAGATGATTTTAAGAAATGTTTACGTACTCATTATATCAGAAGTTTTGTCAAAATTTTCTGTAAACGAGTGTGTGTGTTTAAGCGTGATTCACAAGAAGGCCACGTGTGAATATTTCCAAAAAAAAAAAAAGTTAAAATGATTACGTCTGAAATTAGAATAAGTTTCTGTGACCGCTGCAACAAAAAAGTATACACAAAATGACATCGTTGTATTAAGTTTGAGGCCTACTTAGGGCTCTATGAAGATCTTCAGTATTCTTTTTTTTACAGTTCTAGATGTTTCTGTGTTGTGTGCTTACGAATATAATTTAGGCCACATTTTACGTGTGTAGGTCTATGAATTTTTTTGTTGTTTTCTCCAATCACTTGAGTCTATATGCTGGAAGTGACAGTTGCGGAAATATATATTTTGGCTGGTACAGAATAATTAACAGCTGGCTCATTTGTAACACGATGGACTTGCATTCGGGATAATATGGTCAGGACACACTCATCGTTAGTATTATAAACAAAAGTAATACGATCACCACTGAAATTCTCATCGGCTATCTTTGTAGATAAAGGGACTACACGGTAGTTTCGTTTTTCACACATAAAGGCGACCAAGACATCCTACGTGCGTTCCCAGGTCGCCCTTAGAACTCTAAAGCTTCGAAACCTCGAACAAGCAAAATAGCCCCCTTAAGGGCGTTGACCACGAAAAAAATGTGTTATATTATGTTTGTTCTAGTCATAGGATAATTGCATAAGTTTGTAAATTGAATTAATTTATTGCGATTATTTTTTAAATCGAATAAATAATTGTTAGCAATAATCGATTGTCTTGTTCTAACCCATAGATAAGAATAGACCGCAAATACTGTATATTTCTATAAATTTGCTTAAAACTATTCTTACCAAGAAATTTCGGTTTATTTTTAATAATTTCTGCTCTTTGTTGTTTCAGAATTTTATTTTATTTATAGCAATAAAATAGAGGTAAAGTGGGATTGTTTGTTTATTTGTTTATATGTAACGCCTAATCTCGGAAACTACAAGGCCGATTCTTATAAATCTGCTACTGTTAGGGAGATACATTCTTCCAGATGCTCATCGGATATTTTTATTTTAAAAATCCTTGAGAAATTTCAAAATTTGTGAACCAAGTCGGAAAAAACTGAGCTACTTGGCTGCTTCCTAAGCATGCTCTAACAACACTACAAGACAGCTTCTTATAGTTCTTGCACTGTTGAAATCTACATTCGGCCAGATAGACATGGGCTATGTTTAATGTTTAATTTTTTTTAAATCAAAATTTGTAAACAAAATGTGACAGTTTTCACGAATTTCTTGGTTTTCAACTTAAAAATACGCCTACCTACCCGAATTGGGAAAACTAGTGCTGTACCACGTACCTGCGGGCTGTGGGAGCGGCTCGGTTGATGGCGAGCGTGCAGCAGCTGGCGGCTAGCTGCGACGTCCTTGGGCGCGAGTCACGAGCAACAGCGATACCACACCATGCACTTTCTCTCACATAGTGAGCGGCCGGCTGGCCTTGCCTCCTACGCGCGGCAGGCCGACTGCGGTGGCGCGTGCTGCGGCCACCCTCTGTACTATCACCAGTGATGTCATCCTGCCAATCAGCCAATGATAGCAATCTCCGCGTGCCCTATGTGTGCACGCCGATGGTGCATCACGTCCAGCACGACGTCAGCATCGCGTACAAAATTCCCTGTGTGCTGCTTTGTTTGGACAAAAGTTTCCTGATTCGTCAGTGAATTGAAGCTACCCCTATAACAAAAATTGCTGCCCACTTCCTTAATTGGACACATAATAAATGATTGTTTGGACAGTGGTACTGTCCCGATAGGGGGGTATTGCTTGCTTTGCTGTATAAATAAGGTCCTCACTTGTAGCTCGAGGTCGATTCGCCACTTTCGAGGACAGCAGCAACAACCTCTAAATAAGTGAGACTTTGTAATGAAATTTAACTTGGTAAGCCAGTATGGCCGAAATTAGGCAAATCACGTTTTGTGATTTTAAATTGGAGCTGTAAACGCCATGTTGGCGAGAAACTGTAAAATTTTGTTCTTTTGCTCTGTAAATGCAAATATGCATGAATAATTTTAATGTCACCTTTGAAAATGTTGGTTGGCCACCTGATCTATGGTTTAGCCAGGCTCAATTTTTGGATAAATTTATTAATAGATTTTGAAACCTCATGTAGTGGTAAAAGAATATTCTACAAATACATTTTGATCATTTTGGGCAATGGCCTCGAAATGTTTGGTTGGTCATGATAGTTTTATACTTGGGCAAAAGTGCCTTGTAAAACCCAATGTCTGCTCAAAGAATTAAAGTGTAATGGAAGTTGGGAAATATTGCAATTTAGTATATGGCAAAATGACTTTCATTCCAGTATAAAGTTCTTTTGCCAAAATATTCATGTTAAAACACATTTATTAGGTTTTTTTCGTAACTGTCAGGACGTTAGTATAGTTGCCGTGTGCAATATTTTCCCCTTTTTGTAAAATGCTCGTTTTTATTCTTGGGAATTTGTATGCCAAATATTTAAAATATTAATAAACTTGTGTAAATAGCATATTGTGATATCGTTTTAATTCTAGCCACGGAAGATATTGTATTTCATATAGTTTGCAGTCCTTTTAGATCTATATTCATTTTATGTTGGTATGTAACCAAACACATTTCATATTATTAAAAATATTATTGCCCATGTTTGGGGCTATTCTATTAATTAAAACGAATGGAAAAGAACAAAACGAAATAAAGAGAATCATTACATTTTTTTCTGGGTTTTCTGTGTTCTAATTTATGCTATGGTTTTAAATTTTTCTCTGATTATGAAGTTTCTCTGCTCAACGAGGGTTTCCTTAGTGTGTTAAAGAGGTTTTTATTGCTGGCGTGTTGAAGTCCATTTTGTAATGCATCTGTGGGGACAAGGGCGTAGCTAAAGTCGGAGATGACTGAGCTACTTGTCTGCTTTCTAAGCATGCTCTACCAAAACTACAGAGCTGATTCTTATAATTCTTTCAGTGCAAGAAACCTACATTCTTCCAACTGACCATAGGCTGTGTTAAAAAAAATTTCTTGAGAAATTTCTAAATGTGTAAACCAAGTCGGAGAAAAATGAGCTACTTGGCTGCTTTCTAAGCATGTTCTACCAAAACTATTAAAGACAAATTGAAACAATGTTACAAGAGAATGTCGCAAGTTGTCGCAAATAGTAACATGTAGTCGCAATTTGTCGCAGGTAGTCGCACGTAGTCACGGTTAGTCATTGGTAGTTTCAGATAGTCATGGGTAGTTGCAGATAGTCACGGGAAGTCGCAGATAGTCACGGGTAGCAGCAGGTAGTCGGAAGTAGTCACGGGTAGTCACGGGTAGTTCGGGTAATCGCAGGAAGTCACGGGTAGCCGCAGGTTGTCGCAGGTAGTCGCGGGTAGTCCCGGGTAGTAGCAGATAGTCGCAGATAGTCACGGGTAGCAGCAGGTAGTTGGAAGTAGTCACGGGTAGTTCGGGTAATCGCAGGAAGTCACGGGTAGCCGCAGGTTGTCTCAGGTAGTCGCGGGTAGTCCCGGGTAGTAGCAGATAGTCGCGGGTAGTCACGGGTAATCCCAGAAAGTCACGGATAGTCGCAGGTAGTCACGGGTAGTGGAAGATAATCATGGGTAGTCACGGGTAGTCGCGGGTGGTCGCAGGTAGTCGTGGGTAGTCATGGGTAGTCGCAGGTAGTCGCATATGTAGGTACGTATTTCAATAACTACGTGAAACCATGGCACATTGCTAGTATTTTTAATAAATGTGAAACATGTAGATATTTGCAATTTTTAAAGCATAATCAACCTAAAATTGTGAATAATCGAATTTTTTTTAAATAATCGATGAATTGATTATAATAAAAAGTAGAATAATCGATTATTTTGCAAGCGATTGTCCCATCACTAGTTTGTACCATATACTGCCTAACTTTTGGACATTATCGATTATTACAGTTTCCTCACAAAAAAAAATTGAAGCCCGTATTTTTCGCATAAAAATATGTCAAAATAACATTCTTATTGTTTTATATACGTACAAACAATGAAAACTAACCTACGTACGAAAATGAGATAATTCACACTGAAATAAGATACCAAGAACTACTTCAAGACGTCTCAAAATGTAACTACCCCTGAACTTTGGTAAAATTGCTATGTCTAGACATACCTTGAAATGAATTAAGACAATGCCTTTCAGTTTCCCTTGTTAAATTATCTCCAAGTAGTTTGGTTTAGTTTATTTTTCCATTACAAACACAGTAATGTTTCATTTCTGACTTTAACATGTTTTATGCAGAAACCATACGATATTAAAAAAAATTATCTGAAGAAAAAGTAGTCACAGGTAATGTCTACAAGATGAACATTATGACCTGCCACCAAATAACAACGGGAACATTTCAAGTCTGAACGTGTACCCGTAAATAACCATACTCAATGTCCACTTTTATCATAAGAAAGGGATTGTGGGCATTTCGTAACTGACTTAGTTTTAACGACCGTAATTGTGGTTCCATTATTGCGCCACTGTGTGCGTTGATCGTAACATAAAATTATACACGACTCGCGTCTGAAATCAGATTGTCGTTAAACTTAACTGCCGTAACTGTGTGACTGGCAACTATATACGAAAGGAAAACATTTCGCGATATGTAAATTATAATGCCAGACGTAAACATGTGTAAAGGGTGACAGAGGAGCTTTTAAAGAATGATAATTATATGCAAATTTCTTATTTGTTTTTCAATTAGCTTCGGTTTTATGTAAACTCTGTCGTGTTGTTACTATGAGCACATGTGAGTTAGAGACACCCCTAGATAGTTAAATATTCTTTCAGGGCTAGCAAGAATAAAACTGTTTCGAAATATTATATACACTTTAAGGGATATCCAGCACACAGCTTATTCTCTCTTTGCGCACGACGTCGAAAGGTCAATGACACCACCCCGATCGGTTTTCTTTGAGTCAACACTGACGTGAGAAAATGGCTTGGAATTCCTTTGATTTGTTTCCAATAAACAAAATAATAATAATTATAACACCTCAGATAAGTAGGTTTGTCAGGCTGGCGAGGCTGACTAGAGAGCATATGAGGGCCGTGAAACAGATGACGCATAACAAAATTCCCTTAAAGTAACGTATGCCGTTGCTCAAGTTGAAGGAGTATAACTCGCACAGTTTTAGCAACCGCGATGAATCCTCTTAGTTGCAATGCTACTTAGCGGGAGTATGCGCCGCTTAATACCCCCCGCGTGTTCCCCTAATCAGGATCATTAACTTGCAGCCTACCTTCTCGTCCCTTTCTCCCGTCGATCAACCGTCATCGGCATTCATTCAACACATCTCGCTAAGTGTAAGGCATACAAAAATCGAGTAACGGTTCGCTATCGGACTGTACTTTGCGGCTGTCATTCGAAAGTCGCGCATTCGGCACGCTCTGCGAGATTATCGACAGGTAATGAAACTCTCTGCCACGGCGTGACTGGATCACGTGTCGCCAAACAGGGAATGAATCTGCTTCTGAGAATGGCAGCAGCAGAAGAACCAATATCATCAACTCGGGTATAGGCTGAAGTGTGAAATTGTTCAACAACATCTCGGGAAGGATAACATGTATGAGCTTAGCTTCAAGAGTCAAGTTCATAAAGCTGCCGATACATTTATGAGGCTCAAGTGAAGGTCTTGTAGACTTCCTACTTACCGACCAATCTATCCTTGACAATTTGCATAGGAGAACGTTTCTTTGTGTTACCTTCAAAATGTTCGCTTAGTTGACGTGACGTTACCCGACTTAGCAAAATCTTCGTATTATTCAGTGCAAGGAATATTGCCATTATATCAACGATAAATTAAAGTATCAACTACATTTAAGGCTCTTGTATACCTGAAGATCTTTTCAACGTCTGAGGCCGATAGTCATGGGGGGGGGGGGCGATAAAGGCGACGCAGCCACGCGTATCAAGCACGCCATCGCCGCTAAGCGCAAGGTGCTGAACTACAGTGCAGTGTCCTCGTGGAGAGGTGGAGAAACGTGGACGGCTCTTGACATCGAGGTCTTGGGAGTCGACGGGGGGTGAAGTAAAGTGAGTTTGGAGCAGCGCCTGAATGCAAGGGCGGCGAAACGGGAGACCAAAGTCATCGTCAGGCATTCCCACGAGCGAAAATCCGTGAGCGGCCCCGCCAGAAATCGAACCCGGTTCGCCTAGGTTGGAGGCGAGTAGTCGGTGTTCTGGTCGTGCTGCGTTGAACTATAGAACTTTCAGCGGTGACCCTATTATTTTATAGGGTGGAATGCCGATACACGCTGTTCATGATACACTGAGCACTTACGAAAGCCCTGCTTAAGGTCTCATTGTATACACGTTGTGTATTCTTCCGCCTTATGTAAAATTAACATTGCCATATGCCTCACAACTTTATTCATGCGTCGGTGAAGTGAGACTGTGAAATAATTAGAAAAGCATTTTTTTTTTAATCTGATTATTTATACATTTCGGTGCATTAAAAAACAGGTAACCATTTGTGATAACCGGAATTATTTCTTTCGCTTTCTAACACTTTTTATTTGAATTTAAAATATGGAACTACTTTCCTTTCATCATCAGGGATATTTTTCAGGAATGTTTCGCAACTGGTGGGTTGACCTGGTCATTTTTCATGACCCTTTGATATGGTCAGCTCTGGATGGTTTCCAAAGTTTTGCGAAGATTTTGCGAAATTTTTGTGCGAAGAGGTTAATTACAAGATTCTTAATAGGATACCTTTTTCAGGATTGCTCGGCATCATCTGCTGGTACAAATGAATGGCCTTGACCATTATTCTATTAGTTTGCGAGGAGTTGGTCTCGGCAGCAGGGAGTCTTTGGCGGATTCAGTCTTGGGTGGAGTCGGTCTTGGGTGGTATCACTCGCTGGCTAGTATGGTTGGTTGGTATGGTCCTTTGTCATGCCCAGCTAGTAATGCTGATTTCTATTGTCTGAATGAGGTGTGATGTAACTCCATGATTTATCGTAGGCGGTAGCTGTGTGGAGATGGCTGACAGACTTGATAGTCAATTGAATATAGTGGTGGGGTGAGAGATAACATTAAAAATGCCAATGGAGAACAAGCTAAATTTATCGGAGAGAAAATCGTTAACGGGGGGGGGGGGGGGAGCTTTGTGGGGTGGCGGGATGGCATGATGAGTATAGGCGGAAGACAAACCCAGCAATGTAAACAAACGAAAAAGGGGAGAAAATGGCTGCATACGATGTAATGTACGAAGGAGGGGCGGGAGGTTGAGGCCATATGATGGTATGAACGAATGAATGGTGTGTGGGTGTCGATGAGGGGGAATTTTAAGAATATGTTTTTAATTGCAGGTTGTTTAGTCATCTGCTGGACGCGATGCGGGGGGGGGGGGGAGGAGGCTATACCTCCGAAAATACAATATTTTTAAAAATAAGTTTTCATTAATGCTTACTAAATAAATTAAAAATAATTCTTATAAATAACTTTAGAATTTTTTAAACATTTAATCTTTATTGGGAATGCATGATTTTTTGTGGTTTTAGTTAATTCAGGGTCATGAACACAGGATAAAGGACATGGCCGCGGATGGTGATGGGGGACTATTTCTGCTGATCCACTGGACCTGACTCAGAGCCTCGAATTTGATTTTTCATTTTACTGTTCTGAAGATTTCGTTAAGAGCCTCAAATCCGCATTGCTAGTTTGAGGAGTGTCTCATTCCGCTAAGAGTCTCGAATTCGCTTTGCTCAATTGAGAACTTGGTTCCGACATTTTTCCTTTTTTTTTTTTTTTTTATTTTTTTTGTGAAGGGGGTGATTTTTTGTAAAATAATTAATCTGTGAAGCGATTTTGGGGTGAAACAATTTATTTCGTTGATAAAATGGCGGAAAATATGGCCTCCGGTCGACCGGAATGATAGATCATGAACAGATCCGAGTTCCGACGCATGAGGATATTGTGACAGAACAAACATAATCATTCTACTACTCTGCAAAGTGCCTAAGGTAGCCAAGTGCCTTAAGAGGACTTCCTTGCAGAATTGGTTCTTCAAAATCAGTGCTTGAGTGTTTACAGAAAAGAAACGTTCCCAAAAAATGTTATTTTCTCAGGAAAGGTAAAGATCTGGTACCTAGGGTTACACTTTTGACTTTCGTCTAGTTAGAAAAAGAAATTTCTTTAAAATCGTATGTTGTGAGGAAGGAAGGAGCAACATGCACAGTGACATCTGCTTTAAACAGTTTGCTCCCGTCGAGAGTTGTAACATCCTAGTGTCGCAGATCTTATTTGCAAATATTTCAACTGGATCATAAGCATGCCAAAACATTTGAAATTCGCCACATGCAAATATGGCATGCACACTCTACCCCATTTCCTTCTATTGATTAGACGACGTTCACGTGACAGCCAGACGGACGGATGATGGGTGTGACGGACAATTGTGAGTCCGGCCTTCATGTTTACACGTTTCGGAAGGTGGACCACGACTAACTCAGTGGTCAGAGTTGAGTTGGGAGTTTTGGGCGGCTCTTAACAACGACAACTTGAGAGCCGATGAGGGTGACATGAGATGAGAATGGAGCAGCTTCAGAATGCAAGGGAGGGAGAAACGGAAGATCCCCGAGAAAACCCGCCGACAAGCTGTATCGTCTGGCACAATTCCCACTTGCGAAAATCCGGAGTTGCCTGGCCGGGGATTGAACGCGGTTCGACTTGGGGGGAGGGCGAGCCGTCTAGCTACTCAGCCACCGCGGCCCCTATCATTGGTCACAAATTACTGTATATTACAATAGTAGAGGGTCCGGTTTCGAACCCAGCTCCCGGCCGGAAAGAATTTTCTCACGTGGAGAGTGTTATGGACTCTGCCGTGGTGTGGAAATTTTCTCTGGGTTCTCCTTGTTCCTCCCTTACAGCCACTTTAAACTGTCTCTTCTCTCATGTCATCCATACCTTGCGCTGGCCGTAACGACACGTAGAGCAGTAGGCTCCAATAAACACCAGCTTCGCCTCATTAGTAGAGACCCAAGAATTTTGCGGGTTCACTTCTAGACAAGTTGGAATTCACTCACTTGTACTTTCATGTTATTTTTGTAATTGGTCAACGTGTTGTTTGACTCCTGATGAATATAAATGAGCCAATAAGAAATATGCAATAAATTGGGCTCCCAATCACCGCCTTTTACTATCACAACAATCAACCAATAAACAATGAGAGTACATAAGACTGTGAAGTCTGGCCTACAGGTCATTGAACTCGCGAATTTCTCAGATCTCTACTCATTAGTGTTATAGGCTGTTCAGATTAGTTGAGCACTGTTAAAATCTAACTTTTAAAAATGTCGGTTCTCCTGCCTCCATATATTATAATTTCCACACCGACTGACATGCCCCTAGTGAAGACGGTAAAGACGAAAAGACAGTTCCATGATGTTTAGATGTTGAAACGATGTTAGGTAAACTTCTATGAATGTTGGAATTATTTATTTTACTTTCAGAATTTTTAATGCTGAAGCAATTTTGTGAATTATATTTCTTTATAATTTCTTGGTTTCACTTTAACCGACGCATGAATAAAGTGATAAGGTTCATAGCAGCGTTAATTTTACATATAGCGGAAGGATACACATTGTTCTCACAAGAAGATATTGAGCAGAGTTTTTAAAAGTGCTAGATCTATCATGAACATCCTACAAACATAGGCTTATTTGAAGGCGTGAAAGTGATGAATATTCGCACTTATATTTGCGAGCAAGGCAGAATAAATTGAGGGTTTCAAAATCTTTCAATTCGCCGTGAACTATAATTATGTGGCGTCACTCTCACGGCGCGCAACTATGGCGTTAGTTAAGCGTTCTGAAACCTCGCTCGCGACTTGCTTTGTGATGTTATATAAATATTAGCTTACGTTGTCATGGCTACGGGGCAAATACAACGTAACTCGCATAAAAACTACGTATCTAACGAGAACGTAATCAATAAGAATCTTCAAAATACAGTCAGAGGTAAAAATGAATACGCACCTTAAATAAAACAGTGTTAAGAATATTTAACTGTTTCAATCCCGATTTAATTTACGAGCTGAAACATCGCAATCGTATTTTTGATATAGGCTGTTTACGGTAAAATGAGCACCTTTGAGGCCCTAGTTACTTTTTCCTATCAGTTATTTTTCATCCTTCCACCATGTAGGTTAGTATACATTTCACAGGATTCGAATGTTAATATCTAAAGCTACTATAAAATACATTCATTGACTATTATTACAAATGAAAGGGATTCAAAAACCATTAGCTTTACCGTGAACAGCCTGTAGTAACTCGTATCTTATTTTGATTTAAAAAATCACATTTTGGTTATTTAGCGCAGCGCATCGCATAATTGCGCATTCACTTTACTAATATTTTGCTTGAGAACTATTTCTTACTAGGTATTACAAATGCACATTTTTGTCTCTGTTTTTATTCGTGCCAATTATAAATGATATATTATACCTATAAATCATAATATAAGTGAAAATTGTCTTTAACAAGAATAAAAAACTTTTATGTTAACACTAGTATAAAACGCTTTAAATACGCGACATATTTGAGAAACACACACGTCAAACGTATGGGAGATTTTATGAAAGGTTTCATTCAAAAGTTTGACGATACTGGGAATAGACTGTCTATAATGAACATAAAGTACTATTTAGGCTCTCAAAACCTCGATATTAAGAGCCGTAAATCTCTACTCATTAACTACTGTTGGCATTAACTACTGTAGGCATTAACTACTGTTGGCATTAACTACTGTAGGCATTAACTACTGTTGGCATTAACTACTGTTGGCATTAACTACTATATGCATTAACTACGGTTGGCATTAACTACTGTTGGCATTAACTACTGTTGGCATTAACTACTGTTGGCATTAAAACTGCAATGTACTTCCTTTTCTGTCCACTGTGATATTCATCACTTCCAAGAGTTTCAATTCGATTAATTGTTTTATATTTTTTTCTCGTTTTTTGCTACGTTTTGTTTCGTGTTTGTGAAAATTAAAAAACGTATTGAAGTTAAGAACTATATATATATTATATATATATATATATATATATATAATGATCACGTACGTGCTTTGCTTGTACTTCAGGGTAAGATACAAAATATTAATAATTATATATTCGAATGCCTATCTAAATAAACTTAGTGAGCAAAGAATAAATAAATAATTTGGCTGAGCAGAAGCGCGATTTACGATTTGTTTACCCAAAGGGGATATCATTAGTTATCGATAGGTAGAGCTACTGATTTTTCGAGGAGAAATATGAGTACGCTGTTGACTTCAAGACTATAAGCACGCAACAACAGTTTGTCTATTGCCATTGGTTGCTGTCAGCTTGAGAGGGCGTTTTAATACGTGGCCAGGCCACTCAGAATACGGCAACATCGGCACGGCCCCTACGTGATTTGTGTGCAGACAGTAAACACGTGTTAAATAGTAATTCAGCCTATCAAGATAGGTAAACGACCCTGCAGTGTTTTGAAATATAACTTATCTTGAAACCTTTTCGCGAAATTTCATGCCCCTATTGATAGTGATAGGAAAATTTCGCGAATTCATTTGAGGACAAGATAGACGTCAAACACGAGTACACTGATGTCAAATTTGTAACTGGATAACAGTTTATTAGACACTGGACGACTCTGAGCCAATAGCAGACTTGCAAGGAAAGAAGTATCGAGTGCCTTACTGGCAGATGTGAAATAACCCTGGCTACTCTTTTTTTTTTTTTTTTTTCGGATTCTTGATAACCCATCAATTTTTCATGTTTTTCGGAAGTTACTTCGGACTAATGCAGTAATGGCATTTTGATACAGGCTTTGGCCGCTTCAACCGTATATCTGAATATTCCCGCTTTTGACCCCGTGTTGCGCCATTATAAAACGTAATAGACGCGGACGCTCCGAATTATACTATCCAATTATTGTGTTAAAGAGTTAAGTTTCAAATAAAATTTATTCTTCTGTAGATATAATTTGCAACTCATCTCGTGAGAATTAATGTTATAGGCGAAAAAAACTTGAAAAAAATGCGCTACCCCGCTATATTTTAGCGCGTTCTTCACTTAAATATATCGTAGTAAATTTGTCCAAGCCTACCTTTCCTAGCCAAACAAAATCTATTCAGACGCAGAATGTGTAATTATTAATATAGAACACAGGAGTAGAGCGCGAGAGTAGGCTACCTGGGATATAAGTTATTCAAAATGGCGCCGGTTGCATTTAATTTACCCCGGAAGTGCATCCCTCGGTCAAGGACACTGCATGGTGCATCCAGAAATGCATCTGCAAACTGGAAGTGCATCCCGGAAGTGCATGTGCATCCCGGAAGTGTAAACCAGAAGTGCATTTCCTGTTTTGGAAAACCGGAAGTGCATTCCTGGAAGTGTAATTAAGGTCATTGACCGAAGTCATTGCCACTGGCTTTGTGTTTTTTGGGTATGAGACATTGTGGTTGACCTTGAGGCTGGTTTATTTTGGGAATGACCAAATAGTCAGTTTATATAGCCAATAACCGGTTTATTTTGTCAATAACCAGTTTACTGGAGGTGCAACACATCTTGACTCGCCGACAGCCGGAGGTAGACTGAGGTCTTGCACGTATGGGAACTGGTTTATAAGTATTATGGTATAGGGTTGGATAGGGGTAGTGCAGACACCAGTTAGTTCACTTGACAGAACCAGTTTACAAGTGTGATGGGATAGGGTTGCAGGGGCTAATGCAGAAACTGGTTAGTCCAGTTGATGAAACCGGTTTACAATTATGATAGGATAGGGTTGGAGGGAGTATTGCAGATACCGGTTTACTGTAGGTGCAGAACATCTTCACTCGCCGACAGACGGATGTAGACAAATGTATTACACTTATGGGAACTGGTTTACAAGTAATTTGGGATAGTGTGGAGGGGGTAGTGCAGAAACCTGTTGGTGGAACCGGTTTTACAAGTATGATAGGATATGTTTGGAGGGGGTATTGCAGAAACTGGTTACCTCGGCCATTGTCGTTGAACTCACTACACTTGGCGTAAAGCCAAATGTAAATGCGCATAAATTAAGTTCTATGTCTGAGGATCCTAGTGTGTTATAGTCACTTGTCGATTGTGCTTGCGTAGACTATGACCTATATGACCACGCAATGACTACTTGGTAAGTATGCAATTAACAGGTAAGAAAATTAATAATTAGATATTAATAATAATTTTAACAATTACTCATTATTGGTCATAGTCGCGTGGATAAACTTAACTGCTGCAGAAACGATAATCTTGTTGTTACAGTGGCGAAGAAAGCTTCGTGTAAACTCGGCATTGTTCATCCCTGTAACTCGAAGCAAAAGGGAATACGGAGACTTTTCGTATTTTGTATTTACGGACGTAACTTCGTTTTTCGTCATTACGGATCGCCTTTCTGTATATACTCTGTACATTTCCGTAAGACATTCCGAAAACATACGGAAAATTTTAACATTGTACCACATTTCACTGGACCAATGAGGATTCTGTAACTATAAGCAGAAAGTTCGTTGTTGGTCTGCAAACAACTTAGCCGAGTCAGAACATCGTATATCCAATCATAAGAGAATTAACTATTTAGAGTGTTATAAAAGATATGTTGACTCAAACATTTTTCTTGCGATTTTCCATCATTTCTAGCAATGTCCTATCTCGACATATCAGATGTAAGTAAAAACAGTGCCCGTTATTTTTTATATAAAAAAAAAAAACTTACTGCTGCGCCTATTATAACACGAAGGGAGCACCTTAGTCATTATACTTGGTTCGTCTTTAAATTAAAACTTCAATAAGCCCCTTTTAGTTTAGCGTTTCTGCCAAGCTCATTCTAAAGGAATGCAAGAGTGTAAAGGAATGTGAACATAAAATACAAAAAATAAATGTTAGCTCGTCGCATTATTCCACACTTGAGGACACACAAGTGCTATACAACTACGCGATTTCCGTCAGAGCCTATCGCCTATCACATGAAATAGTCGCAGGGTAACTTTGAGCAAGTATCGATTTATGAAACTCGTGCATCGTGATTGACCGACCTACAAACTCGCGCCCGTGATATTAATGGACTTTGAGCAGAGCTGTGTTGAATTAATTATTTCCGTAAGGATGAAGTTTGCTTCGCTGAAGATCACAGCTGGCCACGAACGCAAGTAGTTATGTATGGGCCTTGTGTAATTTCAGTTGACACTGACGCTTTAGTAATTATCTTAAACTTGAATTATTTTCGTAGCTGCAAGTTGTATGTGACTTAACCTTTTCAAGTCACAATACCTAGTGTAGGAGAAATGTTGTACAAGAGCCGTGTTTACGTGGTAAATGTATGCATCCCCAAACTAACTTGCGTTCATGGAAAAAATTAATGTCAGCAATATATAGTAAAACTGGTGATGATAAATGATCGGGAGCAAGTGATAAGCGGACAAAAACACAGTACCATGCCTAAAATTATTTTGTTTCGTGCAACTCGGAAGCTTAAGTGCTCCATACTTAAATGTTTTCTTCAAAGAAAAAATTCCCTTTACACAGAAGTATGAAATTCTGTTGTACCAATGTGTTCGGCCCTCAGGTTTTGCCAACCCTTAAAGATATATAGTAAAATATGTACATTCATATTTACCTAACAACAAATGGATTTTTTAAATATAAATATTAGTTATGTCTGTATGCCTTCGATTCATGTGAACAATACTTATTGGTAGTCCTAAATATTATGAGTAGTGCACATGTTTCTTCTGGCACAGGCATTTGGCATGACGGATCCGAATACGTCCACTATCTCGGTAGGCGCAGGCGGCGGCCATTTTAGTCGATGACTTAGGACGGTCATGTAATGGACAAAGTTGCTTGATTCACTCCAAAAACAGCTTCCAAAATTAATTATTGTGGCCAAAAATTACTTTTCCATCAAAAAATTTCCAAAAAAATGGAAAAAATGAGAAAGCAAATTTGAAGGTCCTCGAAGCAAGAGGCAATAATCCTCAGTTGAGCAAGAGTATTAGAGGCTTTTAACGGAACGAGACACTGAATCCTCAGAGTAATGGAGGAGGGTTCGAGACTCCGAGCCTGGTCAAGTGGACTGGGGAGGATCAGCGGACTTGGCCCTCTCTACCGGCCTACATCCTGCACCAACCATGTCCTCACCCCACTATCCCCACTCTTCCCCCTCGCAACTCCCCTCCCCCCTCCCTTCTACAGCAACGACCACAACACCCACCCTTACTGTGCACAACATCTCATCCCCTCACCAGCCATCACATCCCTCATAACTCCCTCACACCCCCCACCCACACCAGACACCACCCTCGCCATCGCTCACCACCCAAACTCGTCACTCACACCCTCGCCCCCTAACCAGAAAAAATCTATAAATTATGCTGTTAATTCTAAGTTTCCCACCATCTTCACCTCGTCCCCCGTAACCCCGTGCAACCATATAAAAAATAGCAAAAATCTAAAAGAAAAAATCTAAACATCGAGAAACATATATTACTAAACTCACTCGTCTCACCGCCCTCACCTCCCCACCCCCCTTTCCGGACCATCTCAATCATAAAAAATCGAGAATAATCGCAAACATTTTAATAATAATCTAAAAACATGTGGAAAACATAACGTTAAACTCGCTATCATCGCATTACCCTCACCTCACCCCATCTCCACCTACCACCCCATACAAAATATTAAAAAAAATTGATACAAATTGCAAAAAACGGAAAGAAGTTAATGAAAGTTTTGGAAAATATTACATTACTGACTCCGACACCCATTTTGTATGTTATTAACCTTGACCCAAATGACCTTGAACTCGGACAATCAAGAAAAATCGCGAAAAATTACAAAAAAAACTGTAAAGAACCATCGAGTAAAAGTTACGTACCTAATACGAAAAACCAAGTGTGACCCTAAAAGTTAGATTCTCATAAAGATGGCAGAGCACAACCACTCCCTGGTACGACGATCAACAGACATCAGATCCCCCACGTGTATATTCCATTGGCTATATTTCCTATCAATCTTATGACCCCCAAAGCGAATTACTGACTTTCCATAGCACATATACCCTCTCACTCTCCCATGCCATCGACAACCTACCTCTCGTCGCTCTACTTCCCTCACCATTTACTTACCCTAGCTCAGTAACCATCAACATTTATGCATGTCACCGTACATTCAAACGAATCTCCCCCCCCCCTAAATACACCCACACTAACTCACAATAGCTCGCCACCTCGCCATCCACCAACCACACACCGATCCTTCAATTCACTAATGATACAAGATATCTCGTTTAAGGTGCGAGAAATCACCATCTTATTGAAAATGTCTGAATCTATTAACAAGTTCGTTCGGATCTTCAGTAAACATGTAGTCAGTATTCTCAGCTTCTCCTGCCTTCGCCATTTCGCTCGTTGTAGCGAATGAACGAGCGTTCTTGACGTTCTTCGAGCCACTTGTCGAAGGAAACTCGTTGTGAACTGTGTGGGAACGTCGACAGTATGATCGAACTTCTGATCACATACTACATTAACAATGTCTTCATATTCACTATCATCAATGCTGTCTTCACGGGTCGTCTTCACCTGCTATTTCATCCTCAATATCAAGTTCACTTTTCTTTGCATGGATCGCATGGTCGTCGTCAGTATTTAGAGCCGACGACCGTTTATTTTGAAGTTCGTCGAATTCATGCGAAATTCTTGCAAGTGCACATTCGACACAAACTGACTCTACTGCACTCTTTTCATCTTTAGCATTAACTTTCTCATCATTATCGCCTGACAAATCAGTACCACCGATGCAGCATTAGGTATTAGCGACATCACTCGCTGGTTTCCAGTAGTCGAACCTGCATTTATCGATGTGTTCCTTCAATTTATCGCCTTGCATAAGCTGCATGGTACCAATATCGTAATACTGATGTTCTTTGTACAGTAGCGGCTTGTGTTTCTACTTTTCCTAGCTACTGATCTATATATAAACTTACTAACATATTTCATCAGTGAGATTTAAGCAATTTTTATATGTCCATTCAACCAGACATTTTACCTATTTCCTTGATCACATTACCATGCAGTTACACTTTCAACAGTTTCTTCCAGACAAGTTCTTTGCTTAGCTTGAACTCATACTCCTAATGAACTTTCGTGCTCCACAAATGACCCCCCCCCCCTGCTCTGCAAATGACCCCTTCTGCTCTGCAAATGACCTCTCCTGCTGTGCAAATTACACATTCTGCTCTGCAAATGACACCTAAATGGCCCCTCCTCGGTCAGTAACCCTTCCTGCTCTGCAAATGATCCCTGATGCCCTTAA
Source organism: Dryococelus australis (assembly GCA_029891345.1). Lineage (NCBI taxonomy): Eukaryota > Metazoa > Arthropoda > Insecta > Phasmatodea > Phasmatidae > Dryococelus > Dryococelus australis. The sequence goes on along the minus strand of CM056995.1, from coordinate 336,609,963 downwards.
TATTACTCATTCTTCTCCGCAAATCACGAATTAATGACCCCTCCTACTCTACAAGTGACCCCTCCTGCGCTGGAAATGACTCCTAGTGCCCCTAAATGACCCGTGCTTGTGGTGCTGATTGTGGTGTATGTGGTGCTGGTTGCTGTGTGTGTGGTGCTGATTGTGGTGCAGATTGAGGTGCTGATTGACAGAAAGATTGCGAGATTGATGGAAAGACTACTCCTGTGGACTTACTCTTGCATGCAATGTCTGAATGCCAGCATGCCACTGGCTGCTGAAATCACATGGCAACCTAGTGATTGGCTAGTCGATGTCTGCACAATACTTAAAATGCACAAAGTTAGAATAAATTTAATTAAAAAGTATTGTACATTAAAGTGCCATTTTAGTGCACGCACAAACATAAAATTACATTTTTTTTTTTAAATTGGAGAACTTAGAATTTTTTAATAAATAAACTCGATTTGGTGAATTACGCCGTTAAAGTCCAGCATCATACATGTTGGTAAACCGATAATTAAAAAAGTAATTTTAAATTGGATTAAAAATACAGATTTTCGAAATGGAGTTGGTGAAAAAAAAAACACACGTATATATATGTATAAATATGTGTATATATATATATATATATATATATATATTATATATATATATATATATATATATATATATATATAAGTTTCGGCGTGCGGTGTGTTGAAGCGAAAATTCCTTGTCACAGTATCTACAGGGATAAGTTTTCTCTGGTGGTGGCGATACAGGTTGGTGCCGCCACCATACCAGAATGGATGGACAACTTCAATTCGTGCTGTGCAGATGATGCAGTGAACTGACCAGCGGTTGGGTTGTTGTTTTCTCCTCCGTGTTGGCGTATAACTGAAAGAAAAAAAAATCCCTCCAGTCCATCTTGGTTCGATGTTCTTGGCTGCAAAAAAAAAATCCTTTTATCTTAAGTTCTGGACACATATAGTAGGTGTTGCGTTAATAGTGACTGTGTCGGGGAAGCAGCGCCCCGGACCTTGCCTCCACATCCCTCTCCCCCGGACCCATGAACATATATGTATACATATATATATGCATTATATAGACTAAATGACCCATAAATGAACCATAATGACCCATGAATATATATCTCTCCCACAACTGTGGCCTTTCTTGGCAATGCAGCGGTATAAGTTATCCTTTGCCTTTACTGATTTTTCTAATGTGTCTGTTTTGGCCTATGGCTTCCAATAGTCGGACTACAATAATTTTTACATTTTTTAAAAAATTTATTGCATGCATCTCACCACGTAAGTGGCTTGTCATTTCTATATGCTGTCCACGGTAAAGTGAGTACATTTTAGGCCCTAGTTACTTTCTCCTTTCAGCCATTTTCCATCCTTTAGATACCTTTTAAATTAATATTGCCATGTTGACAATAAACACTATGTGTAGACGATTATTCCAAACGAGAGGGCTTTCCAAAGTGCCCACTTTACTGTGAATAACCTGTGTATGTGTGTGTATATATATATATATATATATATATATATATATATATATATATATATATATATATATACATACATACACACACACACACACACACATCTTTTAGTGGTAGGCTTGGTGACCTGATTATAGAAGTGGTGCGATTGAACTGTCTTCCCCCACCATTTCCCACACAATAAGGGGATTTTAATTCTATACACTGTACCTTGTATAGTGGCACTAACTACTACTAATAATGTATTTTTGCACTGCGTTACAAATAGTTTCATTAATGTTGGCAAAGGAAGTGGAGAGGGGTTCCTGTGCTGCCTTACTCGATCCCCCTCCCTCATCTACGGCCCTTCTGTTCTAGATTATTATAAAACTCGAAACTCAAAATAGCTACAGTTGTTTAGTTTATTTGGAGGCCCATGCTTCGCCAGAAAATTTCAAAAATCAAATTTAGGTAAAACTATAATTCAAACAGTGAACACTTCAATAATTTTTTCCAACTGAATTACGGTTGAATACACAGTCGAGGCGGTTCACGGTAAAATGGGCACTTTTGAAAGCCCTGCTTAAGATCTAATTGTATGCACGTTGTGAATTCTTCCGCTTTATGTAAAATTAACATTGCAATGGGCCTCATCACTTTGTTCGTGCGTCTGTCAGGTGAAAATGTGGAATTATTAGAAAAGTGAATATGTTACAGATCTGGTAATTTTAACACTTAGATTCATGAAAAAAATCCGAAAGCGAAGAAAATAATTTTAAGTTATCACAAATGGTTACAGAACACTTTTTATTCGACGTTAAGATATAGAACTACATTTCTTCCATCATTACCACCTTCACTGGGCGCATGCAACTCGGTCCACCCTTTAAAATATATGCAGGTAGGAGCAGTGAATTTTTTCTAAGGTTGATTTCAAAAGTGTTCACCTTATCGTGAACAGCCTTTTCATATAAGTGTGTTTGAAATTCGCGCTTTCGTAAGGAATTAAAGATTTTTAATTGGAATCATATTTGCCTACAAAAAGAACGCTTAATCAGTACTGTTAGGAGTGATCGTATGGAGATATCACACATGTTATGTATACTTCCACCCCCTTCCACCCCTCCTAAGTATATCATGTACCACAATCGTATTATACATCCTTTAACATAAAAATACTTTATTTTCGGTTAAATTTACCTTTTACTTATATTTCAGCTATAAATTACCTTATTTTCTTTATAATTAATAGGAATAAAACAGGCATAAAATAGGTTTATTGGTAACGCCAAGTAAGAAATAGTTCTTATGGGAGATATCACTACAGCTCATTCACGACTGGAACGGACTTTTGAAAACGAACCTTTGAAAAATCTACCTAGGCGTAACATGTAGACCTGTTTTTTTTAATAACCTGTATTTCTCAAATATATAAAACTGTGATTAACTTTAGAGTACTGTGTTATTTAATAAATGAAACATTACCTTTGTATCTTCTATAACTTCTAATATTTATTTCCTATTAAATATGAATTAACAACAGCGAGAGCAGCGATGTGTTGGCAACCGCTAGTAAGAAATATTTCACAGATAAATATTGTTTTAACCTAGTTTTTTGGTATGCTATTTGTAAATTAAACGTTACCTATTAAAACATTTAAATATATAGGTAGCCCCGATGGCAACTGATGTCGTTCTAACAACTTAAGATCTAATTTCGTAATATCAACTTCACTCACTATTGTCTGAAATACAGTGCCATATAAATGTCTTGTGTCCCAACTCTCGTCCCGAGTTAACCCAAAAATGGGCTGCAAGTCCTCCGGAACTTTAAAAATGGCAGCTGCGTATACTAGTTGTCTTGAGCAAACGTTTAACAGTAACACCGCATTTAAGGCTACACAAAAATCAACTACAGAGGGTAGATTTGTGTCCATCAAGACGGGAATTTTTTTTTTCCACTAAGCCTGGGGGCAAATATTTAAGTTCCCCTAAAATAGGGCAGGACTCACCCGCCGCGCCACTAGTTCCTGCCGCAGTAGTGGCATCGCCAGCATCTCCTTTTCTGACAATTGCACGTGCTTTCACGCGCAATCCTGCTACACACTCGGCGTCATCAACTTCCTCTCCTTTTCTGACCATTGCACGTGCTTTCACGCGCAATCCTGCTACACCCTCGGCGTCATCAACTTCCTCTCCTTTTCTGACCACATTGCACGTGCTTTCACGCGCAATCCTGCTACACCCTCGGCGTCATCAATTTCCTCTCCTTCCTCACGCAGCATTTGCCATAAAACAGGTTAAATATTAATTTACTAAGACCAAATTAACCAACCAAAAGCACCCCCGCGTCAAAATGAAGCAGAGTGCGCAGTCCGAGGCGCTCTCCTCGAACTACACTGTAGGGCGACGCCAGGTTTCTTTTCCCAAGTAACTACGACCAAGCTGTCGTACTTCAAACCCTTCCGTATGAAGCAGAAGTTGGTTACAAAAATACTAAACACACACACAAGTTCTTTGATGATGTTCACTATATTTTATGTTAAAAGCTACCACCATTATGGCTCAAATAAAAAATACAACATTAATACTGAGCAAAACTACTGATGCTACATTCATTCAATTTACACTTACCAGGTACATTTTTCACATCCATCTCAAAAAGGACTTGCAATTTAATTTAAATATAATATATAAAAGGACAAGTCTTGCATTGTCTGGCAGTTAGTTTAAAATACTGATATTTTAAAATACAATTATGAGCAGAAACCGCCTTAAAAATGGGGCTTTTTCAAAACTCTATCATGCCACTACCCATTTTTGGAATTAAAATTCCTAAAAGTATTTTTAAAGAGAATTTGCTTTGACTATAAAAGACGAGAAAATTATAATTACTGTTTTTTTTTGACAAACCATTTTTCTGAATGACTCATATGAGTTTACATTTTACAAACTTCTTCAAAATTACAGGCTTTAAAAACATGGAAACTCTCAAACAGCCATAATTATACCATTTCGGATTTAAGTGTGTTTTATCTACGTAATTTATGAATGCTTTTGTCATTACTGTAATCATTTTTGTGATGGGTAACTAAGTGATGTTAATAGCTTTAACTGAAAAGATTCAACATTTCTTACAATTAGTTTTTTTTTTTTTATCGGTTTAGCTTCAATATCCAAGTAAACAAAAATTACTTCTACAAGTAATTTTGGACAGCAATTGTCCATTTCTACATTACTGGTTTTATGAGCCCTACATTTTGAATATACGATTACATATCTCAGAATTGGTCTCATCCCCAGGAGCCATCAGTCTCTCCCTAATCTGCTGCGGGGACTTATATACTAAATCAAGACTAGGGGCGAGCCATAAGAGGGGGCTTACAATTTTTACCCTAGCCAATCAGAATGAGTGTAAGGTTCCAGAAGTCGTGTACTTCTCAGAATTTTGCGAGTGAAACGCAATCTATTTTATTTATGATTACGGCGCGCGCTCTCTCTAGGCTCGACGATGGTAGCTCTCTAGGCGCGAGCATGACGCACTAAGGATGGCCGCCATGTTTCCCAGTCTGTTCCCAGCAGTTATGCCAGTCGGATGTCCGTGTCGGGATCTGCAAGCTAACTTCACGTATTCGTTATCGTTAGTCGATTTCACACTGCTAGATCGTGTACACAGTAAGTAACAGTTAGCTCATAAATATCAAAAAGTCTTTCGTAATAATTTTGCCGTGAAACTGTGATTTTCCCTTCGTGCAATGGTAGCAAGCCGGCGGGCTGTCGGTTGACATGCCAGGGCGAGGTCGAGGCAAAGGCAGTCAACTAGGAACGTGTAGGCGAGCTGGTATTTCTTTTCCGGGCATAATGAGACGTCCCCGTCTCATCATTTCATTGTTACAGTTAGAAATAACAGCGCAAAATATCGTGCGTAGGCCCTAATGGCACGGTGTTTGTTTTATCGACTGAAGAAACAACTGTCGGCTAGGCGACGCTTGTCGCTCTCTTTCACTTTTTCTCTCTCCCTTTCGGGAAGTTTCGCATCGTTAAGTAGCAGACAAAATATACATGTTTAAAATGTTGGCAAATTTCATACTTATTACAGCAAAATAATGATTTTATAATTTGTAGATTATAACTGAAAATATATTTTTTACGTTTGAATACTTGTTTTAATATATTTAGATATGATGGCGGGACGCTTACCATCTGAGGTTGGTAGACGTGGCGAGTCGTAACATGGTGTGTTGCTTTTTGCCAAACGAAGCGTAAATTATGCTTACTCTGAAAAATACTTCGAATTACTACAACACGTTTGTAGACGTGTTTTTAAACTTACCTAGGCAAGTTACGATGATGTGATAAATGTGTGTTTCCACGGCAGTAATACATATACTGTGACGTGTGTTTTGTTAACCGCTGCGCGTGAAATAGCGAGGCATTGCTGCGTGGAGGTCGTTACGCTGGCCCTGTGCGTTGTGTGTGTGTGCGTGATTTCAAATATTTGATGCGCGCTATTTATACGTTTTAACTGTGAACTGTTTTTATGACGAAGTTAGTTATTTACATCCACGTCTCTTCATTTATCCCAACGTTGTACCTTTGCCCTAGGAGTTTGAAACACAGTCGTGTAATGTTATTTGCAACAATCCCAACAAAATACCAAGCCCAGCCCGATAAATTTCCATAAACCTAATAGCAATACATAGACATATGAGGGGAATAAAAGTTACAGTAGTCTTATTTCTGTGCATGTTCAACTTAACCTGTTAAGTTGGTACGACAAAAAATAAGCGACACGAGTCGCGTGCTTGAATTTAATGGTTACTTTTTCGTTGGACAGGTTGTTCCTTCTTTTTTATATTTATTCCAACTGGTTTTTTTTAAAGGACGGCCTCAAACACATGTCAATAACAAAATGTTAAATACTACAGTTCTTTACCCCGCAGTAGTAGGGGCCTAACTATTAAACACAGTTGCGACAAAATATTAGCGTGCATTACGTGTAATGTCTAATGTGTTATATCAAGGAAAACAAATACATTAACAATGTAAAATAACCTATGAACTATCGTCAATTCAGGTATTTTTAAAACTTCATAAAGCTGACCTAAATAATTTTATAGGCATAAACTGTCAATGTTTATGTTTAGGTGTAGCGACAGTATACGAACTCATGTACACGCAATGGAATGTAAACATTGATTTTGACAGGTACTACATGGCAGTCACATGGCAATGCTTGTTTACATTTGGCAGAGGGATACGAAACGGGCCTGCAAGTAGATTTTTAACAGGGCTCTGAGAAAGTCTGTTTCAGTCATGAAAGGACCATACACCGAGTCGCCCGAATGCGGTGCGCTGTCCCTTTTGGCGTAATTTTATAGACTGGGTTAATCTTTGTATGCGTGAGGCGGATGAATATCCTGAAGTATAATATTTGTAGTTATTCATAACAGTTGGAAGTAACCGCGAATGGACTATAACAAATGTTTCGAAGTGCAAGAAACGACTGTGGAGTCTTAACTTGCCGCCGAGTGGCGAAAAGCTGTCGCGAGTTTTCTTGTGCAAAATAACCCCTTTTGTTTCTCCCGGCCATGGGTTGTTTCGTCACTCCAGCGCCCCTGTGGAGTGCCAACAAGACATCCCCCTCGCTTCCGCAGCAGTGATTGTTATTTTTAGAAGCACTTCTAACCCTCTAGAGAGCTGCGGGGAGATAACACGTCTACAACACACCAGCCGCATTTGAAGGGGGTGGCAGGGAGCTGGGGCTGGTATGTTTGGAGGGAGTGAGGGTGTTAGAAGCGGGGTTGAGTGCGCGACAGTGTTTGGGCTGCTGGTACGGGATGAGAAGGGGGTGAGTAGGTGGGAGAGCATCTTTCTGAGGAAGTCGCTGCCTCCTAAAGACGTCGCGTGACGTCACCGGAAGACTGCGAGGGAAGGGAGAAAGGAGTGACGTAGGATACGGGATGTTTCGCGAATTCGCTCGATGTCAAAAGATATACGTTAAGGTGGCCGCCAGGGTAGGCATTGCAGAGCTCCAGCAAGAAAAGTTTGATTAGAAAACCGCTCAACGTATCTGAGTGATGTCTGCTTACGAAGAGCATTTACGAAACGTCACGCGTCTGTAAATGTTCTTCAGTTCCTCCATTTCTCTCTAAAGCATGTTCATGTGATAGTGTAAATAGCTGAAAACGGGTGTTCTCACGGTCAATTTTAGTTATGAACATTCCGGTACAAAACATTAAAAAAAGAATAGGGACGTGCATCAAAACGTTTTTATTATTACGTCATAAAATTGTAAGGTCTCCTCTGAAAGTCTCGTAGAGACGCGTTTATCGACGGCAAGACTGCACGCCAGTTCAGTGCTTTGCGCGTAGAGGCGATGAAAGAGTTGATGCGCATGTCTCTGTCGCCCCTGGCGCTCCCACGCTTTTAGGCCTCAGACGTGCAAAATTCCTTCAACCAGGGGGCCACCTCAAAGGGGTAGTATTCCTTCCATATACAATTTTTCTTATGAAATTCCGCAACAAAAATTTATGACCAGGCAAAAAAATAACTGCTACACATGCCATAGAGTATTACTTATTGATCTTTTTTATTAGTCGGTTTCAATTTTACGTGTATTTTCCGATGTGAGATTGGCATTATTTAATAATTAGGTAGTATTTGTTTACGGTTGCAAATATGAAACTAATCATGTTAGAAAAATAACTTGTATTTAGAAATAGCTGTTATGGTGTTCGATATGCCTTGACTAGCTTGGTTATTAAATACTGACTCCGAAAATTAAGTAATGGAGTAAAATACGTAAGTTCAAGAGGGTATGGATACTACAATTTTGACCCAATAGTGACCATTGTATAGACTGTTCACTGTTAACTGGGTACTTTTGAAAGTCCACCTTAGGAACTACTTCTGATTTATTTCATATCAGTAATCACATGGCATTTATCTTTAATCAATTTTGCCGATAGGAATTATTCACTAACCTACTGTGAAAAGATGGAAGCTGCAATGTTTACAAAACTTCCCCTCTTCCGGCCGCGGCAGTGTAGTGGTTAGGCTACTCGCCTCCCAGCAGGTCTAACGAGGTTTGATTCCCGGCGGGGTCACTCTCGGATTTGCGCCAACCCATACCAGACAGGCGATTTAGTGGTGTGCCGCCGTTACGTACAAAGTAAGAAGGCGGAACATTTTCCCGCAAAACTGTGCATAGTTTACGATGGACCGTATAAGATTTTAAAATTTCTAGGGCCTGTTACTGTTTTATTGAGGGAACCCCAGAATGATTTTGGTGTGAAAAAGGCGCATTCGAGCCAAATAAAAGCTTTTACCGAGGCAACTGATAGTAAGGTTTAAAGTAAGTAATTTCTAGGGCCTGTTACTGTTTTATTGAGGGAACCCCAGAATGATTTTGGTGTGAAAAAGGCGCATTCGAGCCAAATAAAAGCTTTTACCGAGGCAACTGATAGTAAGGTTTAAAGTAAGTAATTTCTAGGGCCTGTTACTGTTTTATTGAGGGAACCCCAGAATGATTTTGGTGTGAAAAAGGCGCATTCGAGCCAAATAAAAGCTTTTACCGAGGCAACTGGTAGTAAGGTCTAAAGTAAGTTATTTGGTGGTTTTGGAAAGTAATGTTACTAACTTATTGGATGCAAGGTTTATCCAGGATTCCTTTCATGACTATTTGAGATTCTTGCCTCAAGTGTTTTACGTACTTTGTTCTCTCTTTTTCATAACTAACTACCTTGTCTTTTACTTGTTTGGGGGCTGTTATATTTGTTGTGCTTGCTGTGGATACCCTATACAGGAATATTTGTGACGGACTGATGGTAATTTTAAGAGCGTGAAATGTGTTTTAAGTCAGAGTAAGCGATTGTCTTGTGTGTAATAGTAATGCTATGTTAAAGAATATTCCAGCCTCTTTCTGTTGAGGGGAGTGATTGTGGCGATGTGCGGATCGCCGCGGTAAATTTTGTGATATTTTGGAAAGAAGTTGGTAGTGTAAAATAATTTTCATATTTCCCTGTTTTATCGTATTTTAATGGCCGGTCATATTTAATCATACGAGCGTACTTTAAAACTGTGCTGGTTAATAATCACGTGTGTTTAGTATTTATTTGTATGCGAAGTTAAATTGCCGTTGTTGTGCCAATTTGTAATAAAATACCGCCATGTGGCGCTAGAGAGGCGAGGCTCGTGACGTCACGTGGTCTGCGCCTATGGTTTGTTGCGCAGGTCAGGCAATCGCGAGCAGTCCGTGTACGTGTGTCGGTGAGTGAGTACGGTGCCACAGCTGGAAGCGGGAGCACATGCGCGCGGGGTCACGTGCAATAAGCAGCTGGCGTGAGCTCGGGTCGCGAACGTGATTGAGAACTCGAAACGGCGGACCCGGCAGTGATGAAGTGACGAGTACGCAATCCCTGCGGGAAAATTATTTGTAAAAAAAAGACTAGCTTTAACGTAAATGAAATTCTGTACGTTAGGCTTGTGACAGCACGCGTAGAACAGTTAAATGCGCCCGGCCAAATTACAATAAACTCATGTTAGCGGACACGCAATTTTGGTATCGCATACAGCGGCGAAGGAACTGTCAGCTCGTTGGAAGTGACAATGCGGTGGCGGGAAAGCAGTTAAACTTTCAAAGGCACTGTGGGGTGGACGGCAATTTTTAAATCACGTGAGTGTAAACGTAAAAAAAAAAACGTGATAGAAATTTTACGCGATATATTGGACTGCATTTTGCACGCTCGTTATTGGAATCTGGTAAATGCTGTCGCGCGTGTCGAGGTGGTCAATGAGCTCGAGTTTCGTCGTTGTTTTTTTTTTTTTCCGCTCGTCACGTGAGAAGAAGAAAGTGGTGTCACGCTAAATGCGACCAGTGTGGGAATTACACAGAAGCGTGTGCGAGGAAAAGCGGCCAGCGTCAAGACGCCTGTGTAGGGCGAGTTTGGTGGCCCATGTGACAGGTCGTCGTCGCAGCAGTGGAAGCGACGCCGGCGCGTCTTCTTGGGAGGACGCCGAGGTAGGGGGGTTTGTCGTCGTCTGTGCTCAGGCCCTCAGAAGGGGCCACTGAGCAGGTATTTATACGTCACGCCGTCCAGTGCTCAGCTCGGAAGAGAAAATAGCAACATCGTGCGAATATTGAAATGGGGGGGACCCGTCCCTTTTCTACCGGGCGGTATTTTAAAAATACATTGTATATCAATTTTAGAGTCATGTGTTATGCGCTAAAAGACGTCACTCAGTCGTTTAGAGACGCGAGGTCTTATAAATTTAATGCCAAAATATTCTTGTTGGGTAAGACTGTAAAGGGCTGTGTGGCATATATCACTAAGAATTTGAAGTACGTTTATAAACTTGCGTATGTAATAACTTTTAACGTAAATAACAAAAATAAGAAATCCCGTTTGTTGAAAACATTATTTTCCGACCTCAATCTCGTTAATTAATGGCGAATGTTCCGCTTTTAAGCTGGTGGTTGTCAAGTTATGATAGAATGGTAGCTCTGCGTATTTTTCTTGCAGTCAATAGAATCTTTAAGTCGAGTATCTTCCCTCTACCCCTATGGGAGCGCCGCGGTAGGTTAGCAATAAGTTGCGAGTGAGGTAGCTCCGAGATTTCCTGACAAACCCTCCATCCCTCCCCCCCCCCTTTTTTTTGTCTTCCCACCTCCCCGGCCGGTGCTAGAGGGCTGTCTTCAGGACGTAAAGTTCTCGATTGCTCATTTTTTTTGCGTAGCTGTGTGCGAACTAAGGACGTTATATGTAGCAAAACCTCTGGGAAACATGCGGTGAGACACTGCTGCCAACTTCGTGAAGCGTGGCCTGGGCATAGAAAAAAATAAGTGCACAGAAAACAAATGACGATGCGGTTTTCGTTCGTGTATCTGAACACTCTGGTTTATTATTCGACTAAAGTGGGATACGTGACGCGTCGAGCTGTAGCCAATCAGGGATCTGTCATCGGCGACGAGCATCGAGTGCGTTGTTTTAGTGCATTCGCGGTTTCTAAAGGACTTTTTGAATCAAACCTTTGAAAAATCTCCTAATGTATGAGGTGTTAAGTTATTTCCAACATACGCCATATATCAGAAGCGTTTTATACTTGTGTTAAAAATATTTACTTTTTTCCTGTTAATTTCAAAAGTTATTCATATTTTATTTATAAATTATAATGCTTCATTTATAAATAATTTTAATAAAAACAGGGAGAAAATAAGTACGTTGATAGCGCCTGGTGAGAAATAGTCCTTATACAAAGTACTGTCACACTTAGTGTTCACGAATGCGGTGTATTGTCCCTCCGGTGTAATTCTCCAGGCTTAGTTAAACTTAGTTTACACGAGGCGGAGGAATATCCTGTTAGTAGAACTTAAGCAGGGCTTCAGATAAGGCTGAAGAAACCGTGAACGGATTATAACCAACGAATTCGTTGGATTCGTCGGCGCCGGACGTTGAGAGAAAAGAAGAAGAAAAGTGAGCGTTTGGGCGGCTCTTAACATCGAGGTGTTGAGAGCCGATGAGGATGAAGCGAGGTGAGTACGTAGCAGCGCCAGCGAAACGGGGGGGATCCCCGAGACAACTCGCCGACCAACGTTTCACGATTCACACTTGCGAAAACCCGTAGACCCGGCCGGAGACTGGCCCCAGTTCGCCTTGTTGGAAAGCGAGCAGGCTAACCACTCAGCCACTGCAGCCCCACGGTAGGTGAAGTTGCACGGAGAAACTTTTAGTACACGAAAACATTATATTCATCTATAACGGCTGTTCACGATAAAGTCGTGAACCTAAGAAAAATTCCACTGCTACTGACGTCGTATATTTTAACGGGCGCACAGAGTGGCAGGCGCCCAGCAAAGTTTCTAATGGCCGAGGGAAAGTAGTTCCATATCTTAACGTCAAATAGAAAGTGTTAGGTAACCATTTACTATAACTTCGCTTCCTGTTATTTTTAATACATCGAAGTGAAAAAAACTAGCAGATTAGTAAAGTAATTACTTTTCTAATAATTCCACAGTTTCAACTGACCGTCGCGTGAATAAAGTGATGAAGCCCATGGCAATGTTAATTTTACTCAAGGCGGGAAAATACACAACGGGAAAACAAGTAGATCTTAAGCAGTGCTTTCAAAAGTGCTCACTTTATTGTGAACATCCTTCAGTTGGACGACTTCGTGAGAAAAGCACCAAACTTGCCTTGCATCATGTCCATGTCCATTGTCATAATTTTGGAAGGGTAGAACCGTGAAGCATAACTCCCAAACAAATGCCTGCAATGTTTCCCAAAACATACGGTATACATACATAAATAACTTAGTTATTTGAATATATTAACTCGTATGTTTAATTATGTTTTTGGGGTGCTTTACTTTAGCTACGGCTTAAATAATTTGTTGGAAGACCACAAAAAGAATCCAACATAGCGACCAAATGGCTGCCTTGTAATTTAAGTTTCATATGTTATTATAGGCTTTCATATTTGTTATCTACAAAATATGTAATGCATGATTGTTTTAAAAATATATTATCGTATCTGAGATTCCGTACGAAATTTCACGTAGAATGCTCTCTGTTGAAACGAAACTTTAAATTGACTCACTGAGAAAGAATTTATTCAACACTGATTTCCTCAAGGAGTGCATCAAGTCAATGTTGTCATGATTTTTTTTTCTTCTATACCACTTTCACTATACGAGATGAGAGACCGTTCATGTAAAGGACTTAGAAGTTCTTCCATTGTGTTCATCAGCAATAAATGTTCAATTTAAGTCAGGTAATTTTTTTTTATACAGAAGTCTCCAATACTTTTTTCTGCTATTGCACAGCAGGAATTTGAAAAGGGGATGCTGGTGGTGTCACCATTCTCTTCGCCCTGTTCTGGGGGTGGACTATGGCAGGCATCTAGGTACATGGATTGTCGATGACTGCACAATTCAAACTAAATCACCATCTGAACACAGATTAATGCGTCACGGAGAGAACAGTGCCATGCTTTTCAAGAAAAGTTCGTGGACGAGACTGACAGATCGGAGGTAAGTTTCATGGGTACTGGCAGTCCTTTTGAAGAGATCTCAGCCGATGTTAATATCACCGGAGAATCGCATAGTTACTGATGCTGAACCTATTAAGATGCTGAGAGAATCTGAGCCACAAAGACGCTGAATTGTGCCAGTCGTTCGTAAATGACACACTTGTTAAAGATCCCACTGTGAGAACCTTCACACAAATTGTTGTAATTTAGGTTTCTAAAATATCGTATTAAATTATTTAGGGGATGCGTACTCAGAGGTAGGATGAATAAGGTGGGTTTGATAATCTTTGCGTTAAGTGCATAACAATTTGATCTCGTCACAATAAATATTAGTTAAAACAGGGGAGCTTGGAGACATACTAAAGCGTAAAAATGTTATTTTAGTTATTATTCTGATAAATTAATAAGCCAGGGCACATTATTAAATATTGATGATATTTAAAAGGAATGTCTTCACCTTAAGCATGGCTAGGGACCCGAGAATTTCGAGAATGTATTCGTCAACAAGCTAGACTTCACAGTCTTTCGTGAACTTGAGACTCAGTTAGTTGTTCATTGGCTGTTTGTCCAGTTTAAGCACTGATCAGGTAGTACGGTATTCGGTCCTTGTTTACCCTACACGTTCGCTATTGGTCGAAAGTCGTCCGGGGGCGTGTCTAACAAGCTGCGGCGCAATAGTAGCGAAGCTTCGTGGTTCATGCGGATGCAGTTTAACATGACCTTAACTTTACTCGCGAAATTCTCGGGTCTTTAACCATAGCTCCGAAAGGCTTATGTCTGCAGTCGTGCTAAGTCGGGCGGCACACTTCATCTCCTCTCCTGACGTCTTCATGGTGCAGTGTATCGACGATGAAGACGTCGTCCACCGCGCTTCCTGCCTTAATATAGGGCGCGTGTTGAATTAAAGGCTGTTCACGATAAAGTGAGCACTTTTTAAAACAACCTTAGAAAACAGTCACTGCTTCTGCCTGCGTATATTTTAACGTGCGCACTGAGACACATACGCTCAGTTAAGTTTGTAACGATGGATAGAAAGTAGTTACATATCTCAACGTCGAATAAAGAGTATTGGGTAACCATCTGTGGTAACTTAAAATTATTTTATTTATTTATTTTTTTAATCCATCGAATTTTAAAAATGATCAGATTTGTACAATATTGTGGTAAAATAAGTGATGAGGCCCATTGCAATGTTAATTTTACAAAATGCGGAAGAACACACAACGTGCATACAAGTAGATCCTAAGCAGGGCCTTTAAAAGTGCTCGTTTTATCGTGAACGGCCTACATCAACGGTTACGCCTTGCGAACGCAGTTGGAGGGGATTCCTTGCGTGGTGGTATAGGCGCTCAAGCCTCGTGTCCCAATCACCAGCGACATGTTTGCGAGGCCTGATTGCAAAAACCTAACAATATAAAGGCAAAGTTAAAAAAAAAAAAAACCTTTATATATCGCGACCGCACGGGGCTAGACGTCACTCCGCTGCGTAAAGAAGACGAATATACGTATCCGTTGCCGCCTGCCTGCTTTGCATTTCCGTCGTCTCCGGTATACGAGATCTTGTGACTGCTACTCAAACTGCCTCTCATCATTTGACTGCATCTTCCCCTTTGAACCCGGCGCCTCTTGTCGAGTTCCACTCCCGCCCGACCCCCTCAATCCCCGCACTCAAACAACTCGTGCCATATTTCCAGCGCAAAGGGAAACCAAACAAGCGAGATAGCCAAGGAACGTGGCTCCCGCACGGCATACAAAATTTACAGCTATTGACTCGGTTTCCTAAAATAACGTTTGCCCATGTGAAATTCATTCCAGTAGACAGGAACGGCGCACATAAGCCTAACTGAAATATTTTCTGGTTTAAATGTACATCTTTGCTACTCGTCGATATGGACACCCGAATTTCGCGAAAAGATTTCATGGCCAGTTTTATTTCATAACTAGAGACCTGCAAAATTCGCGTTATCTTTCGGTAACATGATAAGACTCCACTGCCTTATTAACAAGTGCCTACAGTTCGTGATTTCATTGGCCGCTGCACTGTAATCAGCGTCTCGTATCTGCCCGATCCCCTTAAAAGCGATTGGCCACTCCACCGCTGAACTTGTATTACTGGTTCAAGAGCTCTCCGAGGTGTGTCAAACATATTTTCGGCCAATGGCTGAAGTGTGTCAAACGCATAATAACTTGGAGTTCAGTCTGTCCTTAAATAATAACGCGAATTTTACAGGTCTCTATTCATAACACTTTATCTCAGATTCACTTTTGTGATTGGCTGGTTATCGTCTTGCGCGTCTTTAGATGTCTACCCGCGGATCAAAGACTTTTTTTTTTCTAAACTACCTTATTCTAATTGTTAAGTGTAAGTTCGAAGGTAGGGTCGGGTTCTAATTGCATCTCAGGGCTGAGCCCCTTACGCCTGAAGGAGAGGGAATTCAATACCAAAGAGGCGGTCATCGCGGCCGAGAGGGAATGGGTAGGGATGGCCATCACTTTGGGGCCATGCCTACCTCCCTAAGTGTAGTGTAGTTAAAGCTATATTAAGAAGGGGTATGGTAAAACCCGTATAGACACGGCAAAACCCAAACCGACAGAAAAGGAGTTAAACTCGTGGGAGCACTAGTGAAAATGCTAAAGGAGATAGCAGGTGTGGAGTCCATGCTGTTTAATATTGGAGTGAGTAATCTAGTAGAGAGGAGGCGTGGCTTGTGGGCCAGCATGTTAGAGGCACATGCTCCCTTGAGGTGGAACTACCATCCATGTCCCTGCGCGGGCAACCTGACTACCCGCACAGCAACATCGACAGCAGTGACTTCAGGCAGGATCCCTAAGCTTCCAGCCGAGGGCGCAAGAAATCCGGGCAGTTCCGTCATGCGAATCAATGACGCACAGTACTGTAGTTACCTAATCCTAATCCGGATTGGCCGGTTAAGTAGGAGAAGATCTTCTCACAAAGACACGCCTCTAATATGCAAAATAAATCCGTCGGTATACGTGTAGGGTATTGAAATCCAGCCTGTGCGGAAATCTTTTCGCGAAATTCGAGTTTCCCTACTCATCCAGCAAGGTCGCGCAATGGTGAATCACTGTCCTCGCATTCGGGAGGACACCATTCCGATTCCCGGCTCAGCTATCCTAATTCCAGTTCCCCGTGGTTTTCTGAAACTAATCCACTACAGACATTGGCCGAATTTCTAGCCCGTTCCTGAGGACGATGAGGTGGTCTAGTGGTCAGACTACTCACCTCCCACTTAACCGAACCTGGTTCAAATCCCGGCAGTGTCACTCCAGTATTCTCGCAGGTGGGAATGGTACCCCGTTGGTGTGGTCACCACTTATAGCAATAAAATACTGCCTGGTGCGCGAATACTTTACCCTAATGTGAGTATATTCGCGTTCCAGGACCTTTATGGCCGGTTTTATCATGTTATAGCTAGGGATAGGAAAATTTCGCGAATTCGTTTCAGGACAAAATATATTTCAAACGCGTGTACACTGAAGTCATTTTGCTATTGGATCAGAGTTTATTATGCACACCTTAGAATACTTTGAGCCAATAGCAAACTGGCAAGGACACAAGAAGCAAATCCCATACTGCCAGGTGTGGGCTAACACTGGGGTAGCAGCCAATGAACAAACATCTGAGGCTCGACTGTACAAAGGATTGTGGAGTCTTGCCTACAGGTCATTATTAAAATCTCTAAATTTTCCTATCCCTTGTTGTAATACAGTATTTCAACGGTACATTTTCTCATGTTGCAGGATTTCGTTTCGCTCGGTAGCCTGCTGCCGGTATGGCTGAGTGAAAGGGCTTGGGAAATTGCAGAGTGCAATTTAATTGTTAGCCAAATTTGTGGCAAGTAAAAATATTCAATTTAGTAATTGTCTCCTATCAACTTCCTATAAACATATTGGGCGTCCTTTTCATTTTCAAGAAGAGGAGAATAGTCAACTTTTAGTGTGCGTGATGTTAACCTAATTACAAGTAGATTCGTCATATGTGAATTGTAATTAACAAAACGAATTAATTGTCGACGTATTTTTCTCGGGGATATCCCGTTTACCAACCTTTGTATTCCGGCGCCGATCCACACTTACCTCACTTCGCCCTCGTCGGCTCTCGAGACCTCGATATTAAGAGCAGCCCAAATCACTCCGCTCCACTGTTACCTGTTCCTGTTTCGCTTAACAGCTTACTCCGTCTCTAATGACCTCGCTGTCGACGAAACGTATAAGCCACCTTTGATATTCAATTATTAATTTTTCGTTCTTCAGTTATTATCGTGATCATCTGTGGGGACACTGCAGTTTCGGAAATCTATTTGGTCGCAGCAGGCGAGACAACACATTTTACCAAAGTGCAATGCCCTTACTGCGTTGTTCATAACCCACTTACTCTACTGCTTCCCGTTTATAACCGAATAGGTGTCTGATGAATACCACTCCAGTCATGTTAGTAAAGATCAGTGATTTATAGCGAGCAAAAAAATTAAATTAAATGTTAGTGTTTTTTTTTATTTTTTATTGTCTATCGTCTGTGCGTGAAGATGTTTGTTCATTTCGCTAAACCAGTAAATTTGCTTCTTTCCTGTAATTTCTTGTACATGGTTTTGTTAGAAATGCGTTAAATTTAATTTATGATTGTTATAGTAATCGGAATATTATTAAATAAATAAATATGAAATGTTCGAAAGCAATGTCAAATAATATGATAAATTTTTCATCGTTCACCTTTTAGGATGCTATATTGAAAATAATTTGTGTTTATTTTATTTCCAGTAAATTTTTAAAAATGTATCTCCAAACCAAAGTTTTTACGTAATTACATAACTGAGCCAAAATTAATTTTCGCTGGAGCACATGAAGAAAATTGCGTAGATAAAAGAAAGATTTTGCATATTATTGATTTGGGGAGGTGTGTGCATTAAAAAAAACATATTTAGTAGACACCTCTTGAGGTAAGGTTGCTCAATAATTTTAAGTTTCGCTTATTTGTTTGTAAATGGGGTTTTTTGTGTGTACCAGTTATGGTAAACTGTGATTCTAACATACAATTATGCAAACGTTATGCAGTAGTATCTTTTATTTATAGAAATATCATGAAATAAAACAAATTTAACGGTATTTTGGAGGCAGCCGTTGACGCAACAGCTAGGGCACTCGTCTCTCACGAAAGCGAGCTGGGTTCGATCCCCGGCAGGGGCACGCCCAAATTTTCTTACGAGGGAATCCTGATGGACGATACCGCTGGTCGTCTGGTTTTCTGTGGGATCTGCCGTTTACCCCACCCTTGCATTCCGGCGCCGCTGCATGCGCACCTCGTTTCGCCCTCATCGGCTCTCAAACACATCAATGTTCATAGCCGCCCTCACGTCTCTCCCCTTAGAACAGTGTTTGTAGTAAAACAAGGGGAAAAGGTAGTCTAGTCCATTCCATGTTACTTCCAACTTTTCTGAAGCCCAACTAAAGCTCTACTTCCAAGGTATTCCGCCGTCTCGTGCAAACAAAGCTTAACCAAGTCTATAACTAGGGATAGGACAAATTCGCGAATTCATTTTGGGTCAGGATAGAAGTCAAACTCGGATACATTGAAGTCACATTTGCAATTGGATCAGAGTTTATTAGACACGCCCGGGACGCCTCTGAGCCGATAGCAGACTTCCAAGGCTACACGTGGCGAATGTTATACTGCCAGGTGTGGAGTAACACTTGCTACTCTCTGGAGTCGCAGCCAATGAGCACACATCCGAGGCTCGAGTGTACACAGGACTGTGGAGTCTAGCCTACAGGTCATTGAACTCGCGAAATTTCCCTATCTCTATCAATAGCTTTTAACCGAAGAGACGACGCACCGCATTCGTGCTCAATCAGTGAAATAATATTTGGCGTAGTAACTATTTCTTGCCAAGCATTACCAATACATGAATTTTCTCACTGTTTTTATTAAAATTAATTATAAATGAAATATTATTTACAAATAAAATATAAGTAAATATTCAATTTAACCTGAAATAATATATTTTTATGACAACATGAGTATATAATGCATGTAATACATGACATGTTTAGGAAACATTCAATCACGTCATACATGGTGATTTTTCGAAGGTTTGATTCAAAAAGTTTGAAGAAATCACGAATAGGCTAACAGCCTTAATGACTGGCGCAGTCGGTTTATTTGAGGGGTGGCGGGGGTTAGGACTGCCCCTACCCCAGTCTCGGGACGGTAAGGATTTGGGAGGGGGGGAATGCTGGTCCCACGTGTAACCGGAGGGGTTGCTGCTATTTTTAGATTCGGGACGGCCCGAAATAGCAGGTCACGTCACGTGGCGTGCCGGCCCAGGGGAACACGTGGCCGTCTCGCGTGCCGCCGCAGCGGTGGCGTCGCTGGTGACGCACCGCCCTGACGTCATTGCGTTATCGCCCCAGGTTGTCCGCCCCCCCTGCACCCCTCGGGAACTACCCTCCTGGGCGGGTCGTCGAACTCTTTCGGGTTGCAACCAAGCACGAATACATTTTTTTCTTTTGCTCCTTCAACACCACACCCTCGTGAAGTTGAGTTAAGAGATTTGGACAGCTTTTAACATACGAGGTCTTGAGAGCCTATTAGGTTCAATTGAGGTGAGAATGGAGCAGCGCCGAAATGCAAGGGTGGGAGGAACGGGAGATCCCCGAGAAAACCCTCCGACCATCTGATCGTCCGGCACGATTCCCACATGCGAAAACCCGGGAGTGACCCGGCCAGGGATTGAACCCGGTTCGCAGAGATGGGAGGCGAGCAGTCTAACCGCTTAGCCACCGCGGCCGTCACCTTCGTGGAATTTAAGACACGTGGCCTCCTGCAAATCTGAATCAGTGTTGATACGGGCCACAGAGTACTTCGGAATACAGAGATGAAATAGCCACTTGCGCCGCGATCTTATGCCGCACACGCCAGCAAAATGGCGTCATTGGCCAGCAAAATGTAGAAATGCCGATCGCCAATCGTCGCCTGGCAACATACTCGCTAGCTGGTAGCCCAGCCAACAGGGAACATTTCGTAGAATGCAGTAGCCAATCAGACATCAGATCCGTTACCTGAGGGTCGCGCAGCCAATCAAAGAATGGGTACTCCTACATCAAAGAAACCACCACGATATTTCCTCTCTGCGCACTTACTTTGTGATATTATGTGAGCACTTTAGGAAGCCATGCGTAAGCTATACGGTTCCTCTCATTTTATTTTATTGTACCTACCGTATGAACATTTAAAATTTACATTCCCATGTGCTTAATGACTTTATCCACACGTCAGTCGACCCAAAACATATAATTTTTAAGAATGTAAACGTGTTATTTATATGCAAATTCATTCTCTATTGTGTATAAAGAAAAAAGACACCAACTTTATTTGCTTTATTTCAAACATAACACTTGTAATAAAACGTCAATACTTATAATTATTTTACTTAATTCTCTGCAAATTTAAAAGGGAGCATAGGTGCCAATGTGTGCGGTAGCGTATACAGGATGAACTGAAAATATAGGGACAAACTTTACAAAATGATTCCTGACAGGAAAACGAACAAAAGCAATGGGGAGTCAGCACCGAGGAGTCAGTACTGTGCAGTAGTAGTACAAAGGTATGAATTCACGTATGCTTGAAGACGATGCAAACCACGGACGGCGTGCAATCGTGTATGTCGTGTACGACTACATGCAAACTCCCATAGATTGCTCAACAATTACATGGAAAACAATGTTTTTACTGTACCAAAATATTCAGTAAATGTTGTAATGCACGACCATGAAAAAAAAAACGAAATGTTCAAAGAAACCAACCTCCAGTATACTAACATACGATATGTGCGGCGCAACATTTCGTAGGAGCGATAATTTAAAGACACCTTGGTACGTGTAAAGTTAATGCACCTTTGCTTGACTCGAGACAACATGTATTTGCTTCTTTATCTCCTGTTAAAACACTACATAAAATGTTCGCAGATGACCAGGAAACTCGCTTGATGAAGCATTACGACAATGGGCTCATGCAGTTTATATAAGGCGATACATCGAAGAATGGCACCAAGATCTGCAAGGATTAATCTTTTGAGAGCTAGTAAGTGATACCATCAATACCCCCTGCTGCCTCGATGGGTACGGATTCCGCAGACGATTATGATGAGACAGTTAATGATAATGACGAAATGAGAAACCTGCGAGGTGTGGTAGAGTCAGTATGTGTGGAATGTACACTTGCAAGACATTTACATCAAGTCGATGAACTCCAAAATAAACGGTCATCGGCTCCGAATATTGATGATGACCATGCAACTCCTACAAAGAAAAGTAAACTTGATATTGAGGATGAAACAGGAGGTGAAGACGATCATGAATGGTGATGACTATGACGACAGTTTTAATGAAGTATCTGATGAGAAGGATGATGATTCCCTTGACGGTCCCGCACATTTCACAAATTAGTTTCCTTCGACAAGTGATGCGAAGAAGGTAAAAGGCGTCAAGAACTCTCGTTACATATTTCCCGAAGACCCGAATGAAGTTATTGGTTGACTCAGATATTTGATTGACTTGCAGAAATTTGGAGATATCTCATGCACTATTGAGATATATTCAATCATCGATGTACTGAAGGATTGGAGTCACATCAGATGAGACTGTTCGCTACTATCCATGATTTGCAAACATTTGAGAAATGTAAATATGGAATGTTCAAAATAGTTAGAAAAATAGAATGTATATAATAAGTAAAAAAATTAAATTTACAGATACGTAGTAACATGTGTTTAATTTATTATACAGTCTCTTCTTCTTCTCTGAAAGACTTATTAATTCAGTGGTGTAAACAATCGATTGCGAGTGTATGTTTTATATAAAATTTATGTGAGCATGTGCAGGAGGAAGGCTACGTTTTTGATCTGAAGCATTATGTCTTGATCGGGTCGTTTAAAATTGACGAGTTCTATGTGACGAACGAATGAAATGAGAGGAATGTTTCTGAGGAATGTTTCGCAACTAGTTGGCCTAGTTAGTTTTCTTGGTAAGTTAGTATGACTCTTTGGCATGGTCAGCTGTGGTAGAAATATTTTGCGAAGATTTTGTGCGAAGAGGACTTTTATTACGCACTTTTTTTTTCGATGTTGTCCATCATCGTTTGTATGAGTGGTATGGGAGGTGGTCTGTTCGGCTGGTCTAGCCAGTCAGAAGCTAGTCTTGTACTAAGTCAGTCTCGCTAGGAACCAGTCTTGGCTGGTGTTAGTCTTGGGTGGAGCCAGTCGTTGGCTAGTATGGATAGTCGGTATGGCTCTCTGTTGTGACCAGCTAGTAATGTACAATTGTATGGACTGTGAGTTTTCTCGATTTTTCGAGTTCAATGTCATTGGGGTCAAGATCAAGGTTGGCCACAACCAATACACGGGCTAAATCAACAGCTTCTCTGGCGGTGAAATCGATAATTAACACTAGCATCACCTAGGTGATGAAAAAATAAACAAATGACAAACGAAAACATTAGTATGCTGGGTGGAGTACATTAGGCAGAATGAGCACGGGTGAGGGGGTAGGGGAGGGTATGCTAATACAATGATAAACATTGGTGGCGGGTCGAATGAATTTGAGCAATCAACCAATAAAAAACATTATTCGGGGTGAAGTGAACACAAGCAAGATCAACCAATGGGAAACATTGGTGGAGAGAGTGGAGGAGAACCGACAAAATTGCCAATGAGAGACATTGACGAGTGTCAGTCACCTGCTGGACGTGCAAAAAGAACGGCACTTAATTTTGTCGATTGGTTTCAGGGCTTGCAACAGATGAAATCAGGACCGATGTTGCAGCAACCTTTCTTGGAGAATCTTCATAACCGCGATACCATAGGGCCTCTGTTATTGCTTCATCACCAAGTTAGATGGTACACAAGTAGACATTACTTTTATGTGTGTTATTGGGCCACCACTCGTCCAACATGGCTGAGTGGAATAGGAGAACGAGTTCTCCCTATGGCGGAAGTCAATGAACAAGTGGCTTCTGTTCGAGTACGTAGAGGATTGTACATACCAGCAGCTTGGTGCTGTCGTACAACACCGAATTGGTAGGGCCCCTCTTCAGTGGATTTAGTAATAGGTAGAAAATTTACTATTTTGGTGATCCAACCGATGCTATTATTACCTACAAACTGAACCTGACAACTTAAATTTTCTTTCATTTTCCCAAGTGTTAATCTTGTGGGTGAAAAAGTACTACGGACAAATATACCTGTTTTTTTTTTTCTTTCGGAAAGGTTCCGCGACAAGTCGTACTACCAAACCCCCTTTGTTCAGGTGTACTTTCGTGATTTTATGACAGACGTCCAACCAATAACCAAAGGAAAGTTGTTGGTATGTACGTAGGATATTAAAGTATAGTCTGAACGAAAATCTTTTCGCTAAAATCATGGGGCGGCCCTAACTATGTACATGTATACAAAGAGTGACTTTGGGGAACGAATAAAACATATAATTTCTACAAGAATAGGTCAGTTACACATGACTTTTTTTTTTTTGCTATAAATACCACGCAATGAACTTTTATGTGAATACATATAAATCATTATAATGTGACCGATGGTCTTACGTATTTTGCTAATCTAACGACATTTCATACAAAAAAAAATCCTTTCAGTAATTTTAATTTAAATATTATTCATGAATTTTATACAATCGATATTAATGATGTGTACTAAGTATAAATATATTAAAATATATAGATTTTACTGGCGAGCGTTAAATGAGAATATTTTATTATTATAATCTCTTTAGTAATTCATTAATCATTATCTTCAGCGTCACCTGTCATACAATAGACGCAGAAACATGATTCAGCAAGGATGTCCTTCGCATCTCAAGGAAATCTCGTCGTGAGCTGCGCAGACTCGCGGAGTAATCGCGAATGTCGTTATTCCGCCAGCTTCCCCAGCTGAAACTGCGAGAATCGCAACGAGACAAAGGTCCTCGGATATTGCGCCCGGTGGCAGAGTGAGAGCAGTTATAGCGTCGCGCGGGCGTTATCTCGACCCTGGCTCAGACGCCTCTCCCTATAGCATCCCTTTTACCTCCCGCAATCCTTTCTCCGTACTTCCCCTTAACCCCGTTCTCTCTTCCTTTTCCGTCGCCGACTGCATCTGTGCGACCCCGCCCACTCCGTTATCTCGCGACGACTTAACTAAGGACCGGCACATAGTGCACATAATTCTCTGCCTGATCCCATTATTAAGCCTGCATGAGTGGGACTGCGACCGTGTTGAAAGGGTAGTTACGCCAAATCAACAGCAATAACTGCGTTCTTAATTTGACAAAAAGTCTCATTTTCCACCACAGTTTCTTCACATAGCGCGTGCGCTGTGCGGCGTAGAGTCACAGAATGCTTAATAGCTAGAGACCTGCAAAATTCGCGTTATTATTTGAGGACAACATAAACTTAAAATACGTTTGTTTGTGGAATACGTTTGTCATTGGGCCATGCTTTATTTGAAACAACCTCGGTGAATCTGCGCCAGTCAAAGAACACTTCACATCGTGTGCCCCAATCACATACATCTCACCCAGAAAGGGAGCGATTTCATATCTGGGCAGAAGCCAATGGAGGAACGACGCTGGCTTGAGTATATACAGAACTGTGAATTTAAGCTTGATGCGAAAAATAACGCGAATTTTGCCGGTCCCTATAATAGCTAGAGACCCCTGAAATTTCGCTAATTCATTCGGAAACAAGCTATACTCCACAATCCTTTGTGTACTGGAGACTCAGTTGGTTGTTCATTGGCTGATACGCCAGTTTTACACCAGACCAGGTAGCACAGGGATCGGTACTTGTTTCCTTGCAGGATAGCTATTGGCTCAAACTCGTCCAGGGCGTGTCTTATAGGGCCCTGCAAAATTCGCGTTATTATTTGGCACCAGGTTATACTTCACACATCTGTATATACTTAGGCCGGTGTCGTCTCTCCATTGGCTGCTGCATAGTTGTAAAGTCACGCCCTTTCTGACTGGACTGCATGTGATCGCAGCACACAATTGTGAAGTGTTGATTTATAGGCGTAGAGTTGCCCAGGGCGTGTCAGTTAAAGTATGTTCCAATGACGAACTTATTGCAAAGGTAAAAGTGTTTAAAGTTTAACGTGTCCTCACGTAATAACACGAGTTTTGCAGGTCTCTAATTATAAACTGCGATCGAACTGAAAATTAAAATAAAATGTACACGTGTTTGTATTTTTCTTGTCCTCGTGTGAATTCGCGAAATTTCCCGGTCTCTATTAATAATATATGAATGACAGAGCAGCTATTTACGCAGAGGCAAAATGGTGAAATGGACGTACCCATTTGCTGATAGGCTGCGCGAAGCTCTGGGAATTATCCTGCTCTCTGATTGGCTACTGCTTGCTGCGGAATATTACCTGGCCGGGCTGACGGCTGGCGATCAGTTTCCAAGCCGCCGTTTTCTTCGCGAAAAGAAATTGCTCGCAGGCTAGCCCGTTCCGCCACTAATTAATTCCTGAGTTTGATTTTTGCAATCGTGTAATTTTTTTTGTATGCGCTGTACTCGTGTCCTGCACTTGCTTTGCAAACCAATGAACAAACGTGCTGTGTGCTGGATGGTATAGGCGATTCACGTTAAAGTGAACAGTTTTTACGGCTCTGCTGATTTTTTCTTTTCATCAGTTTTATATCTTACCGTCATTCTTTAATATAAACATTGCAATGTGACTAATAAATACAGTGTATACATTTCCCCATTCCTAAAAGTTGACGTCTGGAGCTGTAATAAAATATATTTGTTAGTGGTTAATGCATGTTTGAAGGGCCTTAAAAAGTGCTCACTTTTAAAGTTAACAGCCTACATTGGATTTAACCATTCACGTCAAAGAGGTGTTGAATTACTCGCAAATCACGGTGGCCACAAGGGAGGACTACGCAGTGATGGCTTGGTGTGTACAGTACCGATCGTAAATATCATTCATATGCATCATAGGCACGGTTGTGGACGTGGTGACCAAACAACTGGTAATATTTTAATATTCTAGTGCGCACTTGCAACGTTCATTTGGTTACTGGCCGCGTGTCCTTGCGAGAAGGAATTTTAGTGACTGACTGGGCCAGCCACACTCTAAATATGAATCAGTAAAAATTTCACTGTTTCAATCAGTCAACAATACCCCAACGGCGACACAGAATAAGGTAGAATACAAAGTAAAACTCAAGACTCAAGGATACCGAAGTGAAACATGCGTGCATAGAAAGTTTTTTGTGCCTCTTGCGAAATCTCAAAGATACTGTGTTATTTTTTTTTTTTGTAATAAGAGTGACTTTGTGATAGTAACTTTGTGATTGAGTGGATTTTCTGATTTGAGTAACTTTGTGATTTATGTGTCCTAGTGATTGAGTGACTTTGTGTATCACTTTGTTGCTTTATATTTAAAGTGTGAGTGAATGCCCAAAATGCGACAATGAGTGAAAAGGTGTGGTGGACTCGTTTCACTCAAGAGCCTGCCAATTGGCATGGCATTAAACTGGATAGACACGCTGAGCTAGTTAAACTAGCCTCGACAATCTCAAAGACAAGAACAATTTATACATTGAATCTTTTAATGGACAGTGAAACTGGCTAGACACAAGTCAAGAAACCTAGCAAAGCAATCATTGATTGGATGTCAGCAGCTTATCCATTAATTCATGGACAGCCTGCTGAAGAAATCTGCTAAATAATATATGAGTACTATGAAAAAAATACAGAACAAGCAACAGGCCTGGGAATTTGAGGAACTCTGTGCGACATGAAGGAGTTTTCGGCCTGAGGCGGACACCCTCTTTGGTAGACTCCTAGATTATTGCACTTTGGAAAGAAAGAATGTAAATAAGGAGAATGCAAATTACATACTTCCAAAAGTTTTCTTGCTGAAGTCTTACTACGACAGGATGATACAAAGGAATGCTTTTCTTCTTGGTTATGCCAAAGGATTGGAGTAGAGTGTGAAACAAGGGATGAGACCAGAGGTGGCAATGGAGAAAACAGAAACACTTAAACCGTCCTTCACTCAAATAACGAAGGCAGTTAAGAAACATGCACAAAAGGTAAAACTACCTAAGAAAGTTATCTTGGCATATCCAGAAAAGGATGGTCGAACAAGCGATGAGACAAAGAAGACGATCAAAGAGAAGGTAAATCCTGTTGAAGAAGGATAGCAAATGAATAACTTTAGAAGAGTACACAGGGGAGGTGTTATTATCGAAGCAGGCGATGAAGCCACCATAAATAAAATCAAGACAAGCGACAAGCTGAAAAATTTGGGACTGCGACTTGATGAACCAAAGAAAAAATGACCCAAGTAATAATCCACGACATTCCAAGGAAAGAGGATAGTGAAGAGTTACTGACAAAGGTGTGGAAACAAAATCTTCAAGACAAGGGTATAAAGAGGGTGGAATTCCTGAAGGGAGCATCAGTCCGACTAAGAACTGGAAGAAAAAACAAAGAAGCAGTAAATGAGGTGATAGAATTGCACAGTAAGTACATAAATGTTCTAATGGTACAAGAAACTGTGTATATTGAATATGCGGCATGTAAAGTGAGAGACTTTCTGGTTCCACTCAGATGCTACAAATGCCAACAATACGGGCATCGAAGTAAATACTATAAAGGACAAGAAAGATGTTCTATCTGCGGTCAGGAAGGACCGCAGATGCAAAGGTAACAAAAAAAACCCTGCCTGTGCATATAGTTTAAAGGATAATAATGACCATACCCACAGAGTTGATTCGAAAAAATGTCCGCATTATGAACGAGCATTTACTGCGAAGCTGGAAAGGATCGATTATGGTGATGAATGAATCAGCTAAGATCTAAAATCACTATTGGGCAGATAAACCTGCAAAGATCTGCAGTCACTACAACAGAAATATCGATCGTGGCTAAAGAAAGAGACATTGACATAGTCCTGATGCAAGAGCCATACATCCTACATGGGAAGATAATTGGGACAGTTTTCTAAATAAGTGACAGTCCAATGGCAGCTATATGGATTAAATATGAAACTTGAAGTACTATGACTAATACTATTTCAAACAGCCATCATGTCTGTATTCAAATTAGAATGGGACAACAGAATGTCTACTTCGCCAACTCCTACTTCCAGTTCTTGGATGAACTTAGAGTACACCTGGAGAAGTGGGACGAAATTATAAGAGTACTTGGAAGGGAACGACTTGTAATAGGAGCTGATGTGAATGCCAAGTCGGAAATGCGGCACTCGCCTATGACAGATGAAAAAGGCTTGGCACTCGATCGCTATTTATTTGCGAACAGTCTCCATGTCGTGAATGTGCCAGGGACCCTTCCAACGTATGCGTCTCCTGCTCATGGTATTGATGCCCATCCTGGATGTGACGGTTGTAACTAGAAAGGCAGCCAGACTGGTTATAAATTGGATTGTCATGGAATATTCGACCAGTGACCATAGGCTAATTATTTATGAGCTGAATATGACAACAGGCCAACATGCTGCAGATAGAATTGGCTGAACAAGATTTATTCACTGTGGGGCAGACTGGAAGAAGTTCGACGAAGTTCTGATGAATAAACTTCATCATTACCGCGAAGATCACTTGAAAGATCCAGACCAATGTGCAAATGAAATTACAAAGCTGATCCAGGATGGATGCAAGGAAACATTGGGAATATCAGAATCTGGCATTCCACTAAATCGATGGTGGATGATGAACTGAAAATTATGAGAAAGCAGGTTCGAAGTATTCGGAGGAAATTGAAACTGCAACGCGATCCTCTACGAAGAGTAGAAGTGCTGGAAGAATACAGAGTCCACGGAAAGAACTATGCAATAACATTGAAAGAAAAGAAGCAGGCATCCTGGAGAAGCTATGTAACAGAAAAGGGAAATGAAGACCCATTGGGGCTCGTATACAAGATCCTTGAAAACAAACTCAAGCATAACCAAGTCATGAAAAGCCTTAAAATCCAGAACAGGATCATTGCAGATCAGCAGGGGAATGCAGAAGAACTTGTAAATGCACTCCTGCTAGAGGATAGTGTGAAAGTTGAAAAAGATATTCATCAAATAAAGAGATAAAAGATGCCTGTGTTGCCAGACACTCCTACCACCACTGAATTCACTATAAAAGAACTGTACAAAGTTATTAAGGAGTTGAAAAATAATAAAGCTCTAGGACATGATGGAATCACTGTTGAAATAATGAGGAGAGTTTATCCTTGAATTAAACTCGATCTATTGCAGTTAATGAATGACTGCCTATAAAGTGGCTGTTTTCCTAACATTTGTAAGCAAGGAATATTGAGAATTCTCTATAAGGGAGGCAATAAAGATACAACATTGGCTAAGTCATACCGTCATTTAACGCTGTTGCCAATCATGAGTAAAATGTTAGAAAACTCGTCAATATGAGATTAATAAGCTTCCTTGAAGCTACACAAGGGCTCCATGAAAAATAATATGGATTTAGAAAAGGACGAAGTACCTAGAAGGCAGTCATGGATGTCGCTGAAAAAGTCAACTCAAGCAGACAAACCTATGTATTAGGAATTTTCTTGGATATCAGTGGTGCATTCGACAATGTGTGGTGGTCAGAGGTGCTCTGGCAACTCAGAGACAAGGAATGCCCAAGAAACATTTACAGCATTATTGTTAATTACTTTAAAGAAATGTACAGCCAGTATGAAGTAAAGAATGTGATATTGAGAAAGAAACTCTCAGAGGGATGCCCCCAGGGATCGGTTTTTTGGACCAATCCAATGGGACATTTTGTTTAACACACTTCTTCGGCTGCAGCTGCTGGAAGACTGTGAGATCTTTGCATATGCAGATGATCCACTGCTCTTAATTACAGCCTGGAGTCGCGCTGAAATTGAGACCGAAGCTGATGAAATACTGAATAAGATTGAGAGCTAGGGTAGCAATGTAAAGTTACTATTTTCAGTGGAGAAGACCAACTTAATGTTACTTAAAGGAAGCTTAAAGAGATCGCCTGTGGTTCACTTCATGGAAAGACCACTACATATACAGAGCAAAGCGAAGAACCTAGGTGTGATCTTAGATAGCAAACTTCGCTTCCAGGAACACATAACGTATTTGATGGATAAGGCAGTGAATCTATTCACTAAAATGAGGGCAGTCTCAGAATCATCATGAGGACTTGGGTTCAGGACCATGATGACACTGTACAAGAGTGTATTCCTAGGAATCGCCCTTTATGGAGCTGGTGTGTGGTATAAGAAAGCAAGACTGGTGCATACTCAAAGATTATTGCTTAAGATACAAAGAGCTGCATTACTAGTCATAACAAAAGCTTACAAGGCAACATCAACTGAAGCGCAACAGGTAATTGCTGGAGCAATCCCACTGAATTGGAACAAGGACAGCTAAAGCAAGAAACCCAAGGAATATCTGCAACGAAGATCATTAAGAAAGAAACCAGAAGAGTTATACTATCTCTCTGGCAGGAAAGGTGGGGCAATTCGGAGAAGGGCAGAGTTACTTATAGGATATTTCCAATCATAATGGAAAGATATAGCCAGCACTGGACTGTTACAGACTATCATCTCTCACAGTTACTAACTGGACATGAAAACTATAATACAACATTGCATGGATTTAATTTCGTTGACTCTCCCTTCTGCCGAATCTATCAGGTAGAAGATACTGCCGGACATGTAATTAGAGAATGTCCAAGAATAGAAGATATAAGAATTGTACTTTGTAGGAAGCTTGAAATAGAAGAAAATTAAATAGATCTTAGAAATATGGCAAATAGAAAATCTGCCAAGATAATAAAAGAGTTTACAAGAAAGATAAGCAAACGTCTGGTAGAATTCGAAGAATGGATTCGAGAAAATCTACAAGAGTTTGTGAATGATTCTTCATAGATAGATAAAGGTTTCCATTGCCTAATTAAAGATTTAAAAAAATAGTTATACTGGAAGTGACACTGTAAAGCCTCTATAAAAACATAGTGGTGGGAGCGGCCCCACCACATGTGTTACCGATGCACATAGACTAGAACTTAGAAATGGAACATCAGAAGGCGACTGATGAGTTGGGAGGCCTTGCCCCCCTCTCGGAACAAAACTAAAATATATAATGAAGATCAAAGTAACGATAAAAGGACATGAGGGATCGGTATAGTAATGACCAAGGCCAGTAAACAGGAAACAAATCAGGACACTGCAGACTTGGGCAATGTATAAGGGAAAAGAGTAATAGTATGACAAGGTTCCAGACTAAAGGACCGGACTTAGGGAGGGGGGGAAAGGAGTCCACAGACCTCCCTCTCCGCTGGTAGTTCCAAAACTGATGGCTCGAATTGAAATATATATAATCTAAGTAGTAGTAGTAGTTTAGTGCCACAATATAGGCATAATATAATCATCAATAGAATAGAATGTCAAAAAACTGACCCCCAAGATGCTAGGGGAGTCAGGGTGAAATGCAGGAAAACCGCGCCACTCTCACCTTCCAGGCAACTTGGTGTAGATTGTTTCAATATTATATAAAATTGTAATCCATGAAGGCTGTAATGAGAAAGTAAAGTAATCAAATAAAAGTAAACAAATAAAAAAGGAACATTCCATACCACTGTATTACCCATAAAGAGCACAGGTAGAGGGGTGATAAAAAAAAATGCGTGACCGGACTTTGGCTGGCCACGGAAAAAAAGTCAATAATACCTGACTGGTTCAACAGTCACGTCAGTGAATTTAACTTTTGAATCAGTGAAAAATGCCAGCTTTCCTTCACTTGTTGATTCAGTGATATTTCCCGCTGATTAAGCAGTTCAACAGTGTGTAAAAAATAGCCGTTAAACAACGCGTGTTAAGTGAGATAACAACGAACAAACTAATAAAACCAATACAAAATACTTTCTACAATGTGTTTCGTTTTCAAAACATCATTTTACGAGACAATATGAACATTCAGCGTTTCATTCCGTTTTTTACGTCTTTCATTTCGTTTTCATTTAATCGTCTCAGAGGACTGTTTGAAGGTTTAGATTCCATATAATGTGGCGAAGAGAGTGTACTCATTCGTTTTAACAATCTTAACGGTACGAATTAAACTGAAAACGAAAAGCAAGGGCACACAATTTAAATTTTCACAGTTTTGATAAGAATTCTAAAACATATATTTTCCACTTGCTTTCAACTTGACTTGGTAGCGCAACGGTAAATTAACGGCCTAAAAGCCAAGTGGAAAGGCTGCGTCTGTGTGTTCAATCCCGGCCACCTGTGTACGTTAATTTTTTTTTTTTACTTTTTTAATCTACGGTAATTTGCGCAATATAAGTATTAAACTGTGACAACTATGTTTATTTCAAGTAATTATTTGGCTGATTAAATAAAAAAGATATTTTATTCGCCACTGCATTCGGCCGTCACTTATTCGATCAGTTAAATCGTTTCACGTCACTAATTCAAACAGCGAAATGTTTTCACTGAAAAAAAAAAAAAAATCGGTGGTTTTCCACTGATTCTAAGTGGAGCCATTTCCCCTGATTCGAGTAGTTGAATTTCACTGCTAATCAGTGGCTTCCCACTGATTTGAATTCAGAGTGCAGGGTTAAGTTACCCCGATACTCAAGGCCTGTAAAACACATGCAGATTACTAAGATGCGTGGAGGTTTAAATAATTTAGTCACGAAAGTGCTGTTAAGCTAACGTGTTTCTGAGTACTGCTGTCAGTGGAATATATATATATATATATATATATATATATATATATATATATATATATATATATATATATATATATATATATATATATTCGCCAAAACAAGTTTCCCCGCGTATTGCTCAACTTTCGAGGGATTAAACACGCTGGGTGTCCGGTTTATTCTAGTTCCTCTGTGGTTCACTGATTTGCCTTCTTGAAGACTTATGTCGACCAAACAATGTTTTGCGAAGTTTTGAGAAAGTTTCGTGTTCACAGTGTGAAGGGAAAACCGAAGTTTCCGGACTTGGATGTCGTCATCGAGAGGTGACCGATCCTTCGTTCCGGCGGCTAAAGATCCATTATTCTGGTTCTTGTCCGCGCTGGGGGTAGGCCGACAGCAGGGTGTTGCGATCACTCTTAGTCATAGCCACGAAGCAACTTATGACGTCGTATATTCCGAACTGGGCGTATTTAATCGTTGACGTCTTGGTGTGATGTGTCGTATGTGGAAAAAAAAAAAAAAAAAAAAAAAAAAGCTTAATCGCTGTACTGACCACTGTTTGCAGAAAGAAGCCGGCCAATACGCTCCTTGTATAAAGAGTCAATGCCGAATAATTAGACTTGCGAATGTCACATATGACCAAGCGCACAGTTTTTTATGTGAATTTTTTAAGTATAGACTGTCCACGTTAAAATGAGCACTTTTGAAAGCCCTGCTTACGATCTAATTGTATGCACGTTGTGTATTCTTCCGCCTTATGCAAAATCAACATTGCCACTGGCTTCGTCACTTTATTCACGCGTCGGTCAAGTAAAACTGTGAAATTATTAGGAAAGAAATATTTAGCAAATCTTCTAATTCTTATACTTCGATGCATTCGAAAAATTAGAAAGCGAAATAAATAATTTAAGTTCTCACAAATGGTTACTCAACATTTTTTTATTCGACATTAATATATGGATCAACTTTTCATCGATCGTTACCATCTTTGCTGGGCGAATTTCGCTTGGTGCGCCCATCAAAATATATATGCAGGCATGGGCAGTGACTTTTTTCTAAGGTTCGTTTCAAAACAGCCGTTACAAATGTTGACTTCCGCGCGTGTCGAGACGAGAATGTATGCATGTCCTCTCAACACAACTGCTTTGCGGGCAGCCTAGCCTCTTCAAGTCACAGCCGCCAATACCGATGTGTACACGTGTTACATCTTGACGAGTAAAGCATATTAAGTATACATATACACTTTAATTTGATGCCCAATTTATCCAAGTGAATAACGTGCAGAATGTAATTGGACTCTCTAAATAGCATGTGCTTATATCAGAATATGACTGTTTTTTTTAGAAAAATTGACGCGGAAAATATTTTCGGCAGATATAACCATGCAAACGTGACAAGAAAATGATAACAAAACACCTATCAACTAACATAAAAGAAAGACTGAATTCCTCTATACGGATAACCTTAAAAAAAAAAAAAAAAGTTTTTACGCAATTAAAAAAAAAAACAAATTTTGACTATTCTGCTCGAAACAGCACACGTGATTACATTTCTTATGTTCTGTTATAAAGTTGGTTAATTTGTGACGCCTAGATTGTCAATGGTTACAAAATGATTCTTTAATATCTGTCTGAAAGGCGGGTATATTAAAAAAAATCGGATTTTTTATTATTTTTTTGCTTTGGATAGGCAGTCTAGAAAGTTCGTTAGAACTCTGGACGTAATTTGTAACTACAGACAAGAAAATATCGCGAAAATGTCCTGAAATAACTGTTACGTGTTCATTTGACTGCTGCCACAAGTATATCTCTTGGTATCTCGTCTACTGCTAATTCATTATCGTCTGTGGATCCTGTAATGCCAAAACTTACTATAATAAACGAGTCATTTTTGTTTAGCCTGTCACTAGAGATAGGAACATTTCGCGAATTCATTTCAGGACAAGATAGACGTCAGACATGTGTACACTGAAGTTGACTTTGCCATTGGATCACAGTTTGTTAGACACGCCCTGAACGACTCTGAGCCAATAGTAGACTTGCAGTGAATCAGGTAGCGAATCCCATACTGCCAGATGTGAGGTAACACTGGCTACTCTCTGGGAAAGCAACCAATGAAAATATATCTGCGTCTCGAGTATACACAGGGTTATGGAGCCTAGCCTACAGGTTACTGAACTCGCGAAATTTTCCTATCCCTACCTAACACCAAATATTGCCAAAGGTTAGAGGCCAGAAAAAACTCTTTAACCGACTTTCTGCTAGGCCGAATGTTAACCAAATGTTTGTTTCGCAAAATGCCTTTTCCTCTCGGTCTGCGCTTGTCGGGTAACTAGCGCCTTTCTCGCCAAAGAGATCTGTGCTGGATTCCCGGCATGTTCACGCACGTGAAAAATGTGACGGACTTTTCCGCTGACAAGAGGATCTTCTCGAGGCGCTCCAGCTTTCTCCCGCCATTGTATTTCGCTGATGCTCTTTCTCCACCTCACTTCGCTTCCGAAGACGCTCGAAGACCCCATAGTTGATTTTTTTTTTCTCCAAATTTCTTACCTCAGCCACACGCCGCGTCCCTTGAAGTGCAATGAAACACCTTGAAGTGTGCGCAATTCTTTTTGTTTGTATTTTCTCGAAGCCGCTGTTCGTATGGCATTCGCTGCAGTGTGCCGTGAATATCACCTCCTTCCGCCCTTTTCGACCGCGGGTTCTACAAATACCCCAGTGGTGGTTGCAGCCACGTGCCGAACGTGAAAAAAAACCTTCCCCTCCGGCAGTTTTTCTTCTGCGCGCATTCGCGGAAGACAGCGACCCTGCCACTGGCTGCGTGGGCAATTACGTGGTTTGTGAAGGAGAAGGTGGTGGGCTAGGAGGGTTGGGAAGGCGGAGGGGGTTGCGAGTAGGTAACAACCCCCTCGTCCTGTGCACGCGCGGTCGAAACGATACCCCCCCCCCCTTCCAACTCCCTTAGCCCCTTCCAACTCCCTTAGCCCCTTCCGCGACCAACCCCTGGCCTGATTGCGGCGGTTGAATGCGGCATTGTGCGTAGCGCGGTGTCTGGTCTAAAAATACCTGCGACTGGCGGCGCCACGAGCGACCGATTGAGGGGGAGGGGTGGAAGGGAATACAACTCGGGAAATAAAGGTGGGGCGGAAGTGTAGGGAGGTGGGGTAACAATGCGGACACCCCCTCCTAGACTGACCAGCAAGTTACAATACCGGCAATAAGCCCCAGAACCCTGTCCGGCCAACGATATTTCGTCACTCTTTCAAGTTTTCCTTGCCCTTCCATGTTGAGTGATTGAAGAGATTTGGGTGGCTCTTAAGGGGCCA
Source organism: Dryococelus australis (assembly GCA_029891345.1). Lineage (NCBI taxonomy): Eukaryota > Metazoa > Arthropoda > Insecta > Phasmatodea > Phasmatidae > Dryococelus > Dryococelus australis. The sequence goes on along the minus strand of CM056995.1, from coordinate 336,573,428 downwards.
CGATCTCCCATTTCTACAGCTTTTGCGAGAATTAATATTCTTTTTAACCCTAACAGGATCCGATATCGTAAAATCCTCCTACAATTTTGTTATAGATTGTTTTTATTATGTAGTCTAATTTTTTCAACACCAAAAAATGTATAATTTTAACTAATTATTAAATAAAAAAATTCGATAATTAATTAATTGTATAAAAGTATACAGTTTATGTGTAGAAAAATTAAACTGAGTATTAAAAACGATTTGTAACAAAACCGTATGAGGATTTTACAATCTCGGCTCCCGTTTGGGTTCAAAAAAATAATTCTCGCTATAGTTGTAGATATGGGAGATCGTGGCCTTAACATCGAGGTCTTCAGAGCCGATGGGGATGAAGTGAGGTGAGTATGGAACAGCGCCGTCATGAAAGGGCGGGGGGAAATGGAGATCCCCGAGAAAACCCGCCGACCAGCGGCATCGTCCGGCACGATTCCCTCTTGCGGAAATCCGGGAGTGACCCGGCCGTGTATTGAACCCGGTTCGCTTAGGTAGGGGGCGAGCAGTCTAACCATTCAGCCAACGTGGTCCCTACTTCTTTGTTAATACGCTTGTTATTATTCCCTCACCGAACTACATAAATCATATATTTATACAAGAAAAGTTGCAAAGGGATGATATGTTTGTATGTTCTACAGCTTCGGTTTTCGAAGAACCTGTGTCAGATCCATCAAATAGTTCGCTACATGTAGATTCAGTGTATAGGGATGACTGGCCCACTCCTTACTTGTCTAAACGTGCAGGTAAGGGTCATCATTGGACAAGTGATTCAGACTTTGAGGACTGGCCATCGAGTAGGCTTTCAGGTTTCATACGAAAACCGAATTGATTGCATCGTTAGCTAAGAGGGTGTGTCTAAAAAATGTTTTAATCTATATATCTAATTTGGTCAGGTTATTTTAACTGTAGTTCGTTAGCGTTTGTTTAATTGAATGTAGATGCATTATATATGGAAAGGAAGATTCTAATGTTGTCAATGAAACGTATTTGTAATGATGTTCAGTGAAAAAATAATAACTGCTTTTACTAACCCAGTGTTTTGGTTGGTTATTTCCAATAGATGTAAAATGCTAAATGTTAACAAAACTTCCGTTTGACTTGAATTATCAGTTAAGATGTTTGGTCTTTGTTAGTGTTGCACACCTGTTCTAACCCAAGGAAACCAAACCTAACCTAACATAACGTAACCTAATCTAACCTAACGTAGTTTCACCCATTCGGATTTGCCTGGTTTTGTGGTAACTTTTCAGAAAACTGCAATATTCAGGGCATATAATTTTATCAAAACAGATTCTATACACTTGTTAAAATGGTTTTCTGCTGCTTTAATTTTACTTTTGTCATTATAAAAAAGTATTTCTAGGGCCACCTAATTTTCGTGGAAAGATCTATGCGCAAGCTATACTTCAATACCCAATGCACATACTTGGAATGTCACTTCGGTTAGTTGCCGCATCTCTCTATGAAAATACATTTTCTCACCTGATCGGAAAATAAGAATTGAGCTACTCCGATGATAAACGTCCGTGATTCAAGGGCAGACGCCTAAGATGCATGGCTACGTGAAATTAAGTAATTAAATTTTCTCCAGAAGAAAGATTGTCATATTTCAGACATTTTACAAATTTCCATGAACGCATTGGGCGCCGTTTTCAATTGAATTACAAATGCAGAATTTCTCAGCTTTAAAATCCTTTTTTTTTTTTTTTTTTTTTTTTTTTTTTTTTTTTTTTTTTTTTATTCCTCTTCAGCACATTCAATCAATTATTCATTAAGCTCACCAAATCGAATAAAATTAAATATTCCATATGTTCAGATATTTCACATCTCCCTTAAAAAAAATCTTATTGCAATTAGTTGAATAAGGTTCGCCCCATATTCATAATTATTATACCATTCTAACTTCTTGAAGAATCCTCGCCCGTCTTTGCAGATGGTGAGAATAGTTCTAAAGAAAATATTAGTTATATTTTACATCTGCCTTACTTATGTTGTCTCCTGTCCTCAGATTGGCTGTCGTCTGACCATGACACGTCTCTCCACCAATCACAAATTGCAAGATGAGAGGCAACCAGGATAATTCTATTTAGTATTTTCTTTAATGAACATTTAATGCCTACTATCCTCTAGAGAAGATATAAAAATAGAAAACTGAATACTGTCTAAAAACAAATAATAAATTCTTACATCTGATCTCTATGTCGAATAAACTATTCAAATAACCAAAAGTATACTGTAAACTCATATAATAAAGCGTAATTTGGAATTATATTAAATGAATGGACAAAATAAGCTGGTGCTCTTTAATTATGCATAGTGTAAAGTTTTACAACTATCGGTAAAGATGTTACAAGCTCGATGTGAAATGTCTATATGGGCTGTGAAGAACGGAACGTTTCATTGGTCGATGCTTGTGGCTTTCATCGCGTCTTTTAGTTTAGCAAGCCATAAGTACCAAACAATTCCAACCGACTTCAATGTGTAGCGGCATCTATGGCAAACATAGAACGTGCCAATACACTGACGAAAATAGCACCGTGAGAAAACTGGAGTTTATATGTCACATGTACGGGAGCAAACCAACCGCTTCCCACCCCGAACTATGCATGTGATTAGTGCTACTGTAGGCTATGTTATGTAAAATTATGGACTCAAACATCGCCAGTAAAATATTCCTCAGAAATGCATTGGGGTTTGCTGAGGGCCACGTGTCTTAAATTCCACAAGGGTAGCTGAGAAGGGGCGGGTAAAGCATTCGTGCTTGGTTGTGAACCACAGAGAAATCGTCAGGTGTACCGAGTGTTATGTTTTTAATATTTTGTACCAGGGACCAGGTTAACTTTATACTATTATGAGTGAAGAACTGAAGTTAGTTATGAAGAAGAATACATATTTAATATATATATTATTAGATACTATTCTAAGTAGAGGCCTGCAAAATTCGCGTTATTATTTGGTAACATGATAGACTTCACTTCCCTGCGCCTACATGAGGGCAATTTGTCATTTCATTGGTTACTTGCAATCATAATTAATGAAAGATAAGTCGATGTGTATGTCTTCGAATGTTAGCACGTGCCAAAATGAATTCGCAAAATTTCCGTTTCCCTAGGCGGAGTTGTCCCTAGTCATAACACGTATAAAACTATGGACGGACCTCTGGGAAGGATTGCTGAGGTTGGCTTCTCTCCGCGTCTCGAAATTTTTGGTTCGGTTCGACTTTTCCACGTCAACCGTGCGGAACACGAAGGCGCGATCTTTTTGGCTGTTCCTCTGTATATTCTTCCCTGTCTGCGTCGCCGGTGTACGTGTGAGTCGAACTTAACCCCGTAAAATCGAAGTCAGCTGTGATCGATACTCTCTACTGGTTACGGTCGACAGTGCCACAGAGCACGGCAGAATGAGGAAGGCGAACTGAAGTTTTTATTGCGAACTGTAGCAGTGCACGTCAGAAAAAAGTAACCTTTTTAATGAAAAAGGAAAGGAATATAGAAAATTACGAAAAAAACGCCGCAGTACTTTTCGTTCCTACAAAACATTTATTTGCAAAATAAAATGATAAATTATACATAATCGCGGATTGAAAAACAATTTTATCTCCAAGGAATAACTGCTAAAGCTGGTAATGGTTTGTTGAAAATGTTTCTTCAGATGGGCTCATGTCGAGAAGGAGCCTGCACCAAAGTATATTAGTGACATTGATCCAAACAGGGTAATCTGCTGGAAGACTTTTCCAGTTCATGAAGGCAAGGCAGACAATGCTCCTGTAATTAGTGTTTTCGATAATGCGTCTATGTCTTTACGCAGGAAGATGGAGATGGAACTTGGTGATCAGATTTGGTTGTATCGGAAATTAGTTGGTACTACTGGTGACATGCATATTATTGATCATGTGGCATTGTTTTTTAATCCGTTGTTATGTGTAATTTATTATTTTATTTTGCAAATAAATGTTTTGTAGGTATGAAATATACTGCTGCGTTTTTTCGTATTTTTATATCCCTTTCCTTTATATTAAAAAGGGAGGTGTATTGAGGGGGGAATATTTGAACATTTATTTTATGCTGTTAAATATAAGGCGTGATATAAATACATATATCAAGGACATCACACTAGATACTCAAAAAGTGCACCCTCCCTTTTTTTTTTTTCAGCGTGGAGTATCTAACTAGACACTGTAACATTACGTGTTTCATGAAGTGCATTTCACAGTTGCATAAATGCACGTGTCTTTTAAATAATTAACCTTGTCATTAACAACTACGCATTAATTTATAATATTTGATTTACTAAATTGTTACAGCGCCAAAATTTCGCCTGCATTTAAACGGGTTGAATATTACGCAAGTGCAACAAATTTGATTTACTGATTTCGAGGTTGGGCGACCCTTGCTACATCTTTTTATGTACTTGTATACTGGATACTTTTCACTTCATAGTTCTTCCGATTCCACGTTATACACGTGTATTTTTCGTTGATAATATTGCAGTTTTCTGACGTAAATGTTTTCGACTAATGGGTATTTTTATATTACACAGAATACCAGTTACTCACCTGATGTAAAAATATACCCATCGCGTAATTCGAAATTTTACAGCGCAGCCGATAGATGATCGAGTGCGCCTTCAAATTGGTCACGCCTTTCTCCTTGTGCAAAGGCTGTTCACGGTAACCTGTGCCCTTTTTGAAAGCCCTTCTGAGGATTTGTTTGTATGCCCAGTGTGTATTCTTCGAACATTCGTCGTCATGGTGTAACGACCTGCCTACCTAACACTATGATTCCACTTATATTCCAACTGCTGCCTAATCTTCTCTCCTCATCTCTCTTGCTCTCCAGTTAGGCAGGTTCGTACGTGGGGAATAGTAAATGCCAATGGCTATTAAATGAAATAGGGAATTCTACTACACACATTTATTACAAGCTCTAGATAGATATAAAACAATACTTGGCGCAACTACAATATCTCTCTCTACACTATACTAACTTCACTTTACTCCGTCTGACAACATTATTGTATGAACATGGGGGATACCATTATACAAGAACGGTGAACTGACTTACTGATATATGATGAATACTGATATATACTAATAACAAGTTAATTATAATATTATAGGCGATTCCCGGTAAAATGAGCACTTTTTAAGGCCCTGCAGAATTTTTATTTTCTTTACATATCTGTCTTCCTGTCACTTTTTACTACAAACATTGCCATCAGACTAACAAACACAGTGTATACATTTCACCACTAACAAAAGTTAACGCCTGGAGCTGCAATGAAGTCTATTTATTAGTGGTTAATGCCTGTCGAAAGGGCCTTAAAAAGTGATCACTTTACCGTGAACAGCCTATACAAGAATATACCTTCCTGATATGCCCTAGCATTGCCACGTAGTTAATACTCTTTAATGCGGGATCTCGTTAAAGGGATTGCCACCCTACCACCTAGCCGGATTTATGCTCACCAGAAATGACGTAGAGTTCTTTGCTGATTGGCCGGAGCTCCCCGGACCCTAGCGCTCTTCCGCGTTGCTCCCACACTTACTTGACGCGCCGCATTCTTCCGATTGCCTGTCGGAAGGGGGGGGGGGGTGGCTCTCGCTTAAATAGTTTCTTCACTGGGTCAGCCAGTCTTGTTATTAAAACAGGGGGCCCGCCGAGGAATCAATAGTGCGTGTCACTTTAACTCGTCGCGTTACCCCCCCCCCCCCGGAGCCTGCTACAATGGGTAGAGCTAGTGATTTCTCGCGATAGAAATATGGGTACACGGTAGACTTCAATACGATAAGCACCCAACAGCCGATTGCCTTTTACCTTTGGTTGCTGTCTGCTTGAGAAGGCATTTTCATATTTGACCGGGCCACTCAGAATTCGGCAACATCGGCTCGGCTCCTGCATGATTCGTGTGCAGGCAGTTAACACGCGTCAGAAAGTAATTCAGCCAATCAAGATATGTAAACGACCCTACAGTGTTTTGAAATATAACTCATCTTGAAATCATTTCGCGGAAGTTCGCCACCCTTACTGATCACTTTATTCATGAGTCGGTCAAATGAAACTGTGGAATAATTAGAAAAATAAATATTTAAAAAAATGCGTTAATTCTAACATTTGAATGCATTAGAAGAAAGATAAAGTATATTAAATCACGTCAGTATTAACAAATGTTTCCCCAACACTTTTGATACAATTTTAAGAAATGTAACTGCATTCTCTCCAGCGAGCGAGGTGGAGCCGTCGTAACTAACTGGACTCGCATTCGGGAGGACCCTGGTTCAATCCCCGGTCCGGCCATCCTGATTTCGGCTTTCCATGGTTTCCCAAAATCACTGCAAGCGAATGCTGGAATGGGTCCCTGGCAAAGGCCATGGCCGATCCCTTCCCAATCCTTCCTCCAATCCCTCCTCCTTGTGCAGCCTGCATCGTCTCTAATGACCTCGCTGTCGACGAGACAAGCCTAACTACCTAAAGGCTGTTCACGATAAAGTGAGCACTTTTAAAATCGACCTTGGAAAAAAGTCACTGCCCCTGCATGCATATATTTTGATGGGCGCATTGAGGGACATGCGCCCAGTAAAGTTGGTAACGATGGAGGAAAAATAGTTCTATATCTTAACGTCGAATAAAAAGTGCTAGGTAACCATTTGTGACGACTCAAATTATTTACTTCACTTTCTGTTCTTTTTAATGCACCGGAAAGTAAAAATGAGCAGATTTGTAAAATGTTTACTTTCATAATAATTTTCAAGTCTCACATGATCAACACGTGAATAAAGTGATGAGGTTCATGACAATGTTAATATCACATAAGTAGAGACCTGCAAAATTCGCGTTATTATTTGGGGGCACATTACATTTTTAACAAGTTTACCTTTTCTATTCGTTTGTCATTGGACAATACTTTATTTGACACGCCCTGGGTAACTCGGTGTCAATAAATGAACACTTTACAATGGTGTACCCCAGTAACTTGTAGTTCAGTCAGAAAGGGAGAGACTTCACAACTAAGCAACAACCAACGGAGAGATGACACCGGCTCTAGTATATACAGTACAGTGAATGTTATCCTAATGCCAAATAATAACGCGAATTTGGCAGGTCCTTGCACATAAGGCGAAAGACTACACAACGTGCATATAAGTAGATCTCAAGCAGGGCTTTCAAAAGTACTAATTTTACCGTGAACAGCCTTTACCTGCACTCTCTCTGCCATTACCAACTTTACTAGATGCAAACCAGCCAATATGTCATTAGGAATATATGCAGGTAGGGAGAGACATTTTTTCACAGGCTGGTTTCAAGAGTTCTCAATTCACCATGAACAGCCTATAAGATTACATATTGCATGACAGGGGCTTGCGCGCTCTCCCGTCGAACCAATCACGAAATTATGAACACCGTATTGTATTTCTCGTCATCGTGGTATAGCGGTCGACGCTCGTATGGACCCTGCTTTCGACAGGTTGAAAAGCGCGTGACAGGTGAATGACGCACAGTGACGTCAGAATAGGTAGGGGGCTCGTGGGCGTACCTCGCCTACACTTCTACCTACATCTAGGATTTCGGAGAAGTGGTTCAGAGAATCAGCTGCAGTCAATTCACGGTTATTCCCAACTTCCCTGAAGCTCTGCTAAGGTTCCAGGATGTCCCTCTGCATCAAGCAAATAAAACTTATACCCGAGGTAATCCTTTCAGTCCAAATTATATATATATATAATTTTAGACGTGGCAACGAACAAATATATATTTTTTTCGGTAGTGTACTGGTATCCAGACGACGCTTCGTCTTACATCGGGAGCAATAGAAATCTATTTGTGCTTTATGTTACTGGCAGCAGTGGTTTATGAGGCTACGGACATAGTCTCAGCAGCGGATGACACCTTCCACCCGTAAGGAACCTTTCTCATTGGACGGCATGTTCTTGTGTGTACAGTGCGGACCAATCAGGCCACTTCATAAGCCGCGTCCCACATAGAGAACACTGTCACTGAAAGGGTTAAGCTACAGCCACCAAATTCACAACATAGACATCACCCCTGATTTCCAATAGGGTGGTAGTCAATTATGCCTTCATCCCTCTTATAAGCATAGTCGGCCACAATATCCAAACTGTAGAGTTGTACTGCAACCCTGATGATGCCTGCTGCAGTGGGAGGCGAAACGTCGGGCTCAACCTCGAAAGCTAAGATAACTCTAAAGACAATGGCCGCGCAAGCCTACATAACAGCTCGTTTAGAGTTTACAATTTCAACTTAATTCATATTTAAAAAAAAAAAAAAAAGCACAAACTCAAAGTTGACTGCAGACGAGTCAGATGTAGCAAAAGATACGAAACCAAATATATTTGTCATTCAACTGAATGCAACTTCTTAAGAACAAAGTAATCGTATATTTTAACCCGTTCAGTCACTGCGTCCACGATCGTAAATGCGTTGTACATGAATTATATTTATGAGCTGTACTTTACACAGCTAAGCAGCAGTGATCAGTCTTCCTTGTGACCAATCATATTTGTGGAATTTTCTACCCTCTATGACATGAATGGTTAACGCCAATATCATCGAGCAGGCAGCTGTTATTCACTGATTGCAAGTCAAGTGCTGAACAGAAGTACAGTGCGTACCAACTCTTTGACCCGTTCTGTCACACATTAATGTCTTAGTCGAACAGTTCGGAAATGGCGGCCGACTATAAGGGCGCAAGGCGTAATTTACTCTACCGCCTTATTTGTCATGAGAAGTGGTGTCTACGTTATGAGATTAGCGACTATATCTTAAGCGGTTTGGAAATTGTGGTCAACTAAGCTTATAAGAGGGCTTGAGGCATCCTTAGCCCTACCCCATTGTTGCTCCATTCTATCTGGCACGAATTGTAGTTTAATGGCGCAAATCCAAGATGACAGGAGATGAAGACAAGATGGCGGCGTGTTTGACGTGTGTGTGATTAGTATATGTACGATTAGCAAATACATGCGCAGGATTGGTATGGGTGTCCTTAGCATACACATACTTGGCATAGGTCGTAGAATATATGCTTGTAACAAGGTGGAGCATTAAGTTGCATTATGGGACAATGAACTCGGACATTCTTCAGACAAGACGGATGTTGTTGTCATTAAATGACAGAGCAAGAAGTGCTTGTAAATGATTGCCCAATCTGGCTGGCATTTGCACAATTCCTGCTGGATTCCGCTGGATTGAACAAGTGTCAGCCACATTGTGCAATACACATTTTTGCATGAAATTGTATTGGTTTTGAGGTAAATTCAGGAAATTTTGAGAATTCTTAAAGGGAAAGAAGGAAATTTTGAAGGGGAAAGTGTAAAAAATGGAAATCCAAGATGGCCATCGTGGCACCCCACCAGGACTCCAGGTGCGTTGGTATGCCCAGTTTCCTACTACTTCAGTTGACAGTCAATATCACGAACCCGTTTCAAAACGAATTATTTCGATATTTTTATTACGGTTTAAAATTTGACATCACGTTAGTTAAATACGGAAATTCTAATAATGTTCTCCAAAATATAAAATATTGCGGTCTGCTGTCGCCTGTTATTCTTATGTCGCAGTCGTCTATCTTATCTCAGCTTTGCCACGTTGTTATGCTGAATCCCGTATTTGCTTTAAGCTCGAATATTTCTGAGAGCCACGAAAGCAGTTGCTGCGTATCAAAGCGGCATTTTCAGTTCAGTGACGTTGTGAATAATGTCAACGCACAATGAAAGCAGAATTCATCCTCAAAGGTCCCCTAGATATTCCTGAATGTATTCGTTTGTCTTGTAAATACCAATCCTTACATCTCGGTTTTCATTCTTTTTTCCTATTAAGGAACGCGAACTATGGAGGATACTGCCATGTAGGAGTCAGCATGCTTAGACACGTTTTATTACTTTGTTAGATAGTAAATGCCACTGCACTCTCATCGCTGCGTAATATGAATGAACGCACAGAATAGATTAAATGTTTACATTCTATATAGGTATCTTATAAATGAGCTGCTAAAGCTTCACGTTTCTTCAGAATAACCTTCCAGAATTTTGACTATTTGTAAGTGCTGATTTGGTGAACTGAAAATAGCAAATCTGAAAGAATTTTCGAAGGAATTCGCACGATCTATTACAGTTGAGCAACAATTCTGGAATATGGTGCTCGCCATTTTTCTTTAACACCTTAACATGTTATCCCGAGTATATTCGTTCACATCTGACATTTTGCAGAATAGGCAAAATCATTGTCGGTGCTCCGTAATTCCAGAAGTTAACACGTATACGGACATCGCCTTTCCCTGGACAGTGCTATTTGTTGGTACTGACACACACGCTATCTTATAAGTGGTTGCTTCTAGTGCCATGGATCTACTGAAATCCCTTCCATAGGTTCCAAAGTGTGAGCTATTGTAAACCGTAAGTACTAGTCACGCAATAAATTTCCTTTTTCGCAACATCCGAAATGAAGAATTAACGTGAAAGTTAAGGGGTTAAAGTGATACGAGTGTAAGGTTAATGTCGCTAAAAATATTTACTCACAAAGTGTGTTGATTATTCGCATCAATACGAATAGCAACATATCTCACATTTTGTCCTTACGGTGAGGTTAAAACTTTCGCCGTTATACTAATTCGAATGTTACTTCGGAACGAGGAAAAATTTTCCACTGCTCTATTTTCAAAATAAGTAATTCATAATGGTAACATCTCGTAAAAAGAGCTGCAAAAGAAAACCATCATGAAAGACGTCAAACTAAAGGCTTCCTCTCTCCAGCAATAAAATAAACAGACACTTACCAGGGTCCTCGAAAGAATTTATGGACCCCTGGGTAGTAGAAGTAGCAGCTCTCCTCCCCCTCCTACTCACCCCATTTCCGTTCCGTTTTATTATCAACCACTGTTTTATCCATGCACTACCACCCCCCCCCCTTTTTGCAAATAAAAAATCAAATTTTATCCAAATATTTTGTAAACCGAGTATGATTACGGCATTTGTATTTTTTTACCCACTGCAATATTACACTCCGCTAATTCATTACTACAAAAAAAAATGTTATATTTATTTAACACTGAAACATATTTTGGAGTATTGTTTGAATTTGCATCGGTTTATCAAATGTCTGTACTACAACGCAATACACATTACAAAGAGCTAGGGATTTTTCGCGAAAAAATATCAATGCACTGTAGACTTCAAGACTATAAGCACGTAACAACAGTTTGTCTATTGCCATTGGTCGCTGTCTGCTTGAGATGGAGTTTTCATATTTGACCGGGCCACTCAGAATACGGCGACAGCGGCATGGCTCCTGCGTGATTCGTGTGCAGACAGTTAACTCGTGTCATAAATCTATTCAGCCAACCAAGATAGGTAAACTATCCTACAGTGTTTTGAAACATAACTTGTCCTGAATTCTTTTCGCGAAATTTCGCTACCCCTAACAATACATATGCATGCATATATATATATATATATATATATATATATATATATATATATATATATATATATATATATATATATATATATATATATATATATATATATATATATACAGAGGTTGTCCACAGATTATCACTACAACTTCAAACGTTAATAAAAAATTACCTGAAGATGATAGAGATATGCGGTTTTATGCATGTGAAAGAGCATGTCCCAAAATTTTTGTAACAAATTTTTGTTTTTGATTCGGGTGTGACTACTAATTCACCCAAATTACCACTCCACAAGAGAAGGCTCAATGAGTATCTCGGTTTATTGAGACTAATTCAGACACACGCGTTCAACGTAATTACAGGACCAGGTATGGTAAGGACCCGCCTGCACGAGCCACAATACGGCAGTGGCACCGTAAGATTTATGGAAACTGGCAGCGTTCTGCTTCAGGAGGTTGCCGGCTGGCCACGCACGCGTGCTGAAGACATTTACCGTGTGCGTGCTGCATACGTGCGTGCGTAGCCCTGGTAAGTCGGTTCGCACTGCTGCAAGGCAACTGCAGTTACCCCGATCAATGGTATACGTAATTCTACACAAGCGGTTACGACTTTATGCATCCAAAGTGGCAGCTGATTCTAAGCTCTGCAGCCTGACGATGCATCACCGGCGCGCCGAATTTGCTGCCGGCATGTTGCAACGCATTGACGAAGATAACTTCTTCAGGCGAGATGTTTTCAGTGACGAAGCAACATTTCATGTTTCAGGTGTACTGAACTGGCATAGTGTTAGGATCCGGGGATCAGAACACCCTCCTGAATCACACGAGACTGTGCGTGAAAGCCCGAAGAATGTGCGATGTAGTGCCATGCGTGATCGCATCATTGGACCGTTCTTCTTCATTGAAAGGACTATCACAGCCAATGTGCACCTGGACGTGTTGACCGAATTCTTGATTCCGCAACTGGAAGGCATGCAACCTAATGTGATCTTTCAACACGATGGAGCACTCCCACACTGGGGTTTGGCTGTGTGTGAATACTTGAATCAATGGTTTCCTGGACGATGGATTGGCAGAGACGTCCAATTCCTTTGCCACCTCGCTCACCGGATGTCACGAGCTATAGACTTCTTATTACGGGTTATGTTAAGGACACCGTGTACACATCACCATTGAGACTGTGGACGAGGGAGTGCTAATGCTGACATGGCAGGAGCTGGAGTATCGTTTTTATGTGCTTCGGGCAACAAAAGGTGTACATGTTGAGGTCTACTTAATTTTGTCTAAAAACTTTGGTAAATGCTCTTTCACATGCAAAATATTACATACCTTTTTCACATTACGTAATTTTTTATTAACGTCTGAATTTATAGTGATTATTTATGGACAGCCTATATATATATATATATATATATATATATATATATATATATATATATATATGTGTGTGTGTGTGTGTGTGTGTGTGTGTGTGTGTGTGTGTGTGTGTGTGTGTGTGTGTGTGTGTAGACTTATGGACACACACATATATACACATACAGACACACATATATATATATGGACTTACGGACACACACACATATATATACATACATATATAAAATACACCCACACCCACACGCACTTCCTTCGTGTATGAACTTTATTTCTGTTGTTTACAATAAATTCAGCAAAAGTAGAAATAAGTATTAGATTTACACGTGCTATCCATTATTAAACACAAAAACTTTAAATTCAAAGGAATTCTTATAGTTACATTGAAAGTTCTTCAGTGGAGGTGAATAACTTTATCCAAACATACTTTGTGCCCTATATTTAGGCGAAAACGCTTATCAAATTCTTTTTTAAATTATAATCAGTGCTTAATAACAATTATTTTAAAACTCACAAACATGAAACGAATTAAAAACATATCATAAAATATACAGTTACAACGCCTCAGAAATGTGCATTACATCAATGGCCAATACAAATTATGAACTTTTCAATTTTACAGTATTGAATGACTTCAAAGGTCAAACAAGAAATTGACCTAAATCTAAAAAAAAATTGTATAAACTACTATAGCATTGTTTTGACGTTTGACTTTAAATATATTTTCCGTGCCTTCTTTAATGCAAAATTGTTAGTAAAATCATAATAATTCAATGACCGAGCAATATTATGTCACATTCTAGGGCAAGCAAGCTTAGACCACTCATCCTTTCTGAGACATTATTGAACGATGAATGTATATTTTTGATGTCTTTAATTTTACTGGAAGTCTCAGTTTTAACTGGAATGGTAGAAAACAATCTTATAGCAATACAGAAATTTGGACTAAAACTGTCCAATTGTAGTCTCCTTAGTGAGTTCAAAAGCTGCAGTGAGTTCAATTGGCTTGGGCCTATATTGGGAACATGGGTTTTATTTATGTTTTATTTCCTCAGCTATGTCGGTGATTATGTCTTTAAAATATTTTTTCACATAGTGTGCCACACATGTTTTCAATGTCATCGTCATTCATGTACAGGTAATTCTACGAACATTTGAACATATTGCTAACATCTGTGGCGACAGGGGAGCATCCAGTCAGTCCACTAACTGAGTCAATAAGATTGTAAAACACATTCACTCTAAACTCTCGTTCTTCAAGTGTCTTGTCTTCATCCAGAACAGGTGTTAACCCATCATCTTTGATTTCATCGTGATATATATATATATATATATATATATATATATATATATATATATATATATATATATATATACTTAAAATCTGTATCCGATGGAAGATCAGCAGCCATAGCCTCATATAAGAGATATGATTCTTTAATAAGTCGCTTCCATTGCTCACGAAGTGGTTTCAGTTCAACTAACTGTAAAAATTCGCTACTTCTGTGTCAAGAGTTGCATCTCGTGTTTGTAGAACTTTGTTTTTAAAGTCAATTGCCACGAGAATATGCCACCAAACTGTTGTAATTAAACAACAGTTAACAGATTAGAGGTACTGAACGATTCCCATCAGTTCAGTTTTGAATTCAGCTGACTAGTTAAAATCTTTACATTTATTCAGTTTCCGCTTTTTGAGGGGCAAGTGTGTGGCAAATGGTTTGGCACTGTCGACTCGAGCATGCCATCTTGTATTAGAAAGGCTATGCAAGGAAAAACCAATTTCTTTATCTAATATCTCCCATCACTGCGCACTACGAAGAAAAGTACACTTTGTATACTATAACAAAAAATGTAACATCTTGACAGCACTAGACAGCATTCAGACCACAAAGATGACGACTATGTGCACCACAGTTTGAAAATATAACAAATTGACTCAGTTTACACATTATAGCTTGTGCGCCATTGTACATGCCTGCCAATTAGCTCAATTGTCGTATTTTTAATGTTTATTTGTATGTTTTTCCAACTCTCCAATTGTTAGATTTGCAATGTCTCGTCCAGTTTTGTTATCGCAGGTAACAAGCCCAGAAATCTCTATATTATCTTAAATGATGACTTACAATCTTAGATACATCTTAACAGCAAATAAAACTTCAATTTAACGAAAAATAAGATAATTTTTTGTTGGCAGAGGTAAACACGCTTGTAATACATGGCATATTTAGGAAATAACTAAACACGTTATACATGGGTGTTTTTTTTTTTTTTTTTTTTTTTTTTTCAAAAAGTGTGAAGAAACCGAGAATAGTGTATAATAGTTTAACACTGTAGTTCTAAGAGTCATTTTGAATCCACCAGCGAAACTATCACGGCAAAAACTTTCGTACACATGGCAAGGCAAGCGCCATACAGCTGTGTGAACGAGTCTATAGGCTTTTCACGGTAAAGTGACCACTTTTGAAAACCATCTCATTTCGACGTTAATTTCCGAGTGCGGTAGAATATTTACACTGTATCCATTACTGAAGACACCCGAACTTCGCGAAAAAAGATTTCCGCACATGCTAGATTTCAATACCCTATGTGAGTACCAGCAGTTTTCCTTATTAGGCGACGTGTGTCTGTGAGAAGACATTTTCTTAGTTGACTAGTCAATCGTGATTAAGCTACTCTGATACTGCACGTCTCTGATTCGTGGGCAGGCACTTAAGACGCGTTACATCTAGATCACCCAATCACAAAATTGGATCTGAGCGAAAGTGTCATGAAATACAACTGGTTGTGAAATCTTTTCGCAAAATCCGGGTGTCCCTATTCATTACTTGCATGGCAATATTTATTTTAAAATGTGGTGGAATGAAAAAAAAAAAAAAAACTGCTGGAAAGAAAAAGTAAGTATGATCTCATAAGTGCTCACTTCACCGTGAACAGCGTATAACCGCTAGGGCGCGTGATTTTTCGCGAAATAATCAGACCACTCAGTAGACTTTAATACTATTTATACACCTCGGCCGTTGTCATGCCTCCATTGGCTGCTGGTGTCATTTCCGCATTTGACCGAGCCACTCAGAATCCTGTAACTCTGGCACTGGACCTACGTGATTCGTGCGCTAACAATTAACACGTGTCAGAACATGTTTTAGCCAATCAGAAAAGGTGGACTACTTTATTAAGCTTAGAATATATTGTTTTGTCTTTATATTGATTTTTTTTATGTATATATTTATTAGTATACTTGGTAAAAATTTAATATAATAATACTAACATTGTGGGTTTGTGAAGCTGTTTTAGGACTTTCTCTATTAGGTAGATTAATCTGTGGTTACGGTAGTGATTATTTTTTGTCTTTTAATTTGCTTCAATGTTAAAGTTAGTATTATTTTCTTTATTTTTAATTCCGCTTTATTATTATGGTGTTTGATGATTAGCACATTTTAGTTTATTTATTTATTGTCTCGATATCTTTTAGTAAAATATCACTGCGCGTACTAATCTCAACTTGCGCCGAGCCAGTGGTGCACAGACAATGCGAAACCTATTATGCTATTTTCCAGCATTCTTGCTGTTCCAGAAGCATTTTGGCGAGATCTAAACATGGCATTTTTTATGCTAGTAACAGGCAGGTGCTGTAGACACAAGGGAAACAACGAAATGTGAAACATGACAAGATTTTTTATTAGCAATAAAATGGTTTTTCCTAGCAATTTTTTAATATTATTTTCTTATTTTCTCAGTTTCTGGCCGCACCCCTCATACACTCTGGCCCCTGGGCATTTGTCCCTTTTGCCTCCCCCCCCCCCCCCAACTTCCCTCTCTCCCCAACTTCCCTCTCTCCCCAACTTCCCTCTCTCTTGATGGGCCTGTCCCTTAATATAATAGAAATAGATCAAGTTGGAATGGTAACCTACATTGAAGATAGCATTTTTAAAAGCATTGTTTTCGTCAGATGTATTCACTATAAAACAAATAATTGAACGGGTGGATACTAACTCACGTGCATTTCTAACATTCTAATAACCATTTCGAAATACGTTATTTTCAACACACGCTGATTTGCTGTTTGTTAGCCCTAGTTACAACTCTTGAACAGTACGCGTGTATTACGGAAATTCTTAAACTCATTTGTCTGCCACTGATAAAAGAGTGTGTGAGTGAAGAGATTTGGGCGGCTCTTAACTTCGAGGTCTCGAGAGCCGATGAGGTTGATTGAAGTGAACATGGAGCGCCACCGGAATGAAGGAGTGGGGGAAACGGGAAATCCCCTAGAAAACCCACCGACCAATGGCATCGTCCAGAATGATTCCCACTTGCGAAATTCCTGTGACCCGGCTGCGGATTGAGCCTGGTTCGCCATGGTGGGAGGCGAGCATGCTAACCGCTCAGCCACCGTGCCCCCCCCCCCAATTCCACTGATACGAAATTAGTTGTTTGCAGAATCATTCATAAATACGACACTTCATCGGTTTCCTAAAACTTAACAAAGTAAACATTGCATCGTTAACAAATTTCGGGGTTTCGTAACGGGCCACGCCGTAAGCGTGCCGATAATATTGCATTTTACGCAGGAAAAAAAACAAACGAGAAACCCCTACGAACAAATATGCTGAATGAAAGGAAGCATAGGAATAATTTACTACCGATGAAAAATTCCGAGGAAAAAAAAAAAAAAAGTAGGTACTCGTATAGACGTGACGAGAGAGATCACATGCACAATGGCGTTCACCGAGCCAAAAAACCTTTCACTGATCAGAGGTGACCGCATGAACACTTATAATTGCTTAACATGTTTTAAATTCTATTCACTAAAGGCCAAAAAATTGTACATTAATAGAATCACAATTTAAACCATAAATATGTATAATTAAAGTTTTTAATTACAACTTTTAGTTCTGAGTACTATTTTTTTTACATATTCATCATCAGTACCACCAACATAACAATACAATCTCGCAACAACTCGTCAGCTTATGAAATATTTCGCAGACGAGAGCGTTTACTGCCTATGTTGTTCGCACTGTCTGTCAAAATTTAGTGCACATAACTTAAATATTTTAGTGTAAGCCATTAACGTTATGTTCAATTTTCATTTTTGGTTCTGAAGTTCTACTTTAAGGTACAAATATGGATAGGAAAATTTCGCGAATTCATTTCGGGACAAGATAGACGTCAAACAGATAAGCAGTGAAGTCACTTTCGCAATTGGATCACGGTTTATTTGCCCCGCCCTGCACGCTTCTGAGCCAGTAGCAGACCTGCAAGGTAACTCCTTGCGAATCCCATAACTGCCATATGTAGGGCAACAGCCAACGAACACACAGCTGAGGCTCCAGTATGTAGAGGACCGAGGAGTCTAGCCTACAGGTCACTGAACTTGCGAAATTTTCCTATCCATAAGCACAAATTACCTATCCTGCTAGACATAAACAAAATATTTTTCTTCGTCTCTGGGGAAAAAAAAAAAAAAAAAAACGTGAGAAAGCCTGAACCCGTGAATCGTATTCTGCACTGATTCAACAATATGTGATAATTTGGGATATGAAAAATTCGCGAGTTCAATGACCTGTAGGCTAGACTACTCAGTCCTCTGCATACTGGAGCCTCAGCTGTGTGTTCATTGGCTGTTGCCCCGCACCTGGCAGCAGTTATAGGATTCGCAAGGTGTTTCCTTACAAGTCTGTTATCGGTTCAGAGGTGCGAAGGGCGGGTGTAATAAACTGTGATCCACAGGCTCGGAGGGAGAGAGGTAGGAGCTGACGGGGTGAAAGCACGGCTGCATCAAAGGCGACAATCACAAGAAGCGGAAGAAGAAGAAGAAATCGAGTTCCGCCACTCCACGAGCGCGAAGCTCTATTGCCGAGTTGAACCCAACAATGGGAGGTCGAACGGAATCCACGAGTAAAATTGTTGTTCTACAGAGGTTCGCAAGTTCTGTGACCTGTCCGCTATACTTCACAGATATTTGTATATCCAAGCAAATAGTAACTACAGATTGTCTGCATGCTGCCGCAAAGGAAGTCTATCGTTGGACATGCAATTTACTGCTTGTTTATATTTGGCTCATTTATTCCAAGACGTGTTGAATTAAGAGTGCGCAAGCATCGTAAATAGTACACACGCACGAGCGTATGTATGTGTGTATGTGTGTATATATATATATATCAACTTTATTAGAGTACACTATTATGTACACACTGCTTCAGTGGTCCTATTAAAAATTACTTAAATGTTACTGTTATTAAGGATTTTCTACTCTGAAAAATTACCCGAGTTAAAATTTTCACACGTTTTATTTCTTAGTAATCATATAACATAAATACTTAACACTGTTAATATCATTCGAGCATGCTGCTTCTGATTAAATTAACGTTATATTTGTATGTAACCTATAAATAATAATATTTATTTTGTGATCAATATGAAGAGAAACGGTGATAGACGTGCTGTATTGGCAACGGCTAATGATAAATAATTTACGCGTAAAATATTAATAAACTGAGATTCGTCACGCTGTATATGAATAGAGCTAGTGATTTTTCGCGAAATAATATAAGTACACGGTAGCCTTCAATACTATAAGCACCCGATAGCGGTTTGTCTACTGCCATTGGTTACTCTCTGTATGAGGAGTTTCCATATTAGACCAGGCTACTCAGAGCTCTGCAACATCGTCACGGCTCCTACGTGATTCGTGCGCAGACAGTTTACATGTGTCAGAAAGTAATCCAGCCACTCAACATACGCATACGACACTACAGTGTTTTGAAATATAACTTGTCTTGAAATCTTTTCGCGTAATTTCACTACTCCTATATATGAAGCAACGTCTCTTATTGAAATATTTTCATTTTCAGGTGGTAATGATAGAAACATATTTCATTGTAACTTATCAATGTTGAATCAGTGGAGAATACAATGCACGAGCTCAGTCTTTCTCACGTTTTTTTTTTCAGGGATGAAGAAATTTTTTTGTCTCTTGCAGAAGGATGGGTAATTTTACCTTAAAGTAGAAATTCAGAACCAAAAAGAAGTTGAACATAACGGGAATGGCTTACAGTAAAATACTTCAGTTTCTAAAACAGCGTTTATATTCCTACACACGGTTTCAAATTAAAAAAAAACTGACAGTGGTTAGTACTATACGAAGAGAGTGGCCTTCAAGAAAATTCTACAAAACTGTTCGGGTAATGGCAAACCAACTTGGGGTGTAGTTTAAGTTTAATTTATATTTATCTGTTACGTTGATGGCACTTGATTTTTGTATTAATTTTCCTTCGATAGTCTGTATCATAAAATGCGTCAATTTAGTTTTCTCTATCTCTTTTCTCTGTGCGCGCCGTAGCTTGTAACTCGGGCCACGGGAAAAGGTAGTATGCAGAAGTGAAATGCCACCGCTTTTGTCTTAATTTTATCATTCTCCGCCGCCGATTTGCTCCGTGCCTCTGTTGAACGGGCCTTAAATACGGTTTCTTATCGGTTCTTCTTGCACCAGGCAGGCTCATTTCTGAGCTCAGAATGGCGGATAATCCTACCCCATGTTGTCATGACACAGTCCAATTTATAACCCCCTATTCCTCTTAGCCCTTAGGACCTCCGTCACTTAAACTAATTTTTACCATTCATTATTGTTATGGATAGGAACATTTCGTGAATTATTTTCAGGACAAGGTAGACGCCAAACACGTGTGTACACTGAAGTTGACTTTTCAATCGGATTGCAGTTTATTAGACACGCCCTGGACAACACTGAGCCAATAGCAGACTTGCAGGGAAAAAAGTAGCAAGTGCCATACTGCCAGGTGTGAAGTAACACTGGCTACTCTATGGGGCAGCAGCCAATGAACAAGCATCTGAGGCTCGAGTAAACACAGGACTGTGGAGTCCAGCCTACAGGTCATTGAACTTGCGAATTTTTCCTATCCCTAATTATTGTTTATAATAATTACACAAATGTTACATTTTTGTCATTTTCTGAAAACATTGCTGTACATTTGCCACTACCAAAGGGTGAAAAAATATACAATATGATTAAAATCCACACAACGCAGAAACCCAGTAGGAGGTCCAAACGGAGCCCGTAGATTGTATGATGCTGAAAAATATTTTTCTGTTAAACTGTTATTAATACAAAATTAAATCAATACGTATTAAAATTAATTTGTTTGTTTCAACGGGGAGCTTTGCAAGACTATCGTCAGAGTAGCCAACATATTCTCCCCCTTCCCCTACAATTTTTACAATCGCAATACAACCATATTGCAAGATACAGAATAACAAAGCTACAGAAACATAGAAAGGCAAGTGTGTTTCGAACTTCAGTGACGTAGAAGCCCACAAAAAAAGTACGGAATGTCTTTCGCCAACCACGCATGGAGACTTAACCCTTCGAGAAGGTCACACACTTATTGCCACCGAAGACAGGATTGAAGTGAGCTGCCTATGTTCTCCACTACAGCAATATCAGTGTTATTGGTCTCTGTATCTACACTTGCCAAAGTCCGAGTTGTCCTGGCTGCACTTACTGTACTCCGCAGCCTCCACCATTGGCTGGTCATCGCATCAGCCAATGAAGTCGTGCGTTGATTGCATACCAATTGATGGGTCGCGACAGAGGTAACAAGTTTTACAGTCCATCGTGTCCATTTGAGAAATTATTGAAAATAAACATTTCGTTTTTACTAACTTAAATGTTAACAGGTTGTAACTTTTCACTTGCATTCCAATGAAGTCCCGAGAAACAGTGAGAATATAAAAGTGTTAGTTTTGTCTTCAAGAGCGAAGAAATACCCATATTAATGTTACCTAGATTATATACGTGCGTACTCCGCAAAGGGCTAAGGCCTGCCTTCCCACACGATCAAACTTCACTTCAAATTTTCTTCACATTTATTGAATTCAATTCCCTGAATGCTGTGTGATGTCACTCAGACGTCATAACAGCGGTCATTTTGTCTTTCAAGCCATTCCATGTCTCAAATTCATTCAGATATTTTCGTCTAGAACATGTTCTATATTTTCTTAAATCCAATTATCCAACTAGTACTCTAATTCATTAAACACAGGACAAATTTGAAATTTAGTTCCTTAATACATTAATTTATGCACATTTTAGCTACTAAAATAGATGCATATTTGTTTCATGCGAAGTAAATATTAAAAAAAAATTCATTTTGATTTTAACAAATTATTTGTTCGTTTGTGTATGTTTTGCAGAGGTTTGGGAAAAATAGTTATTAAATATAATTATCAATTTTTTTTTAACTGGACTTTTTTGCGAAAAGCCTTTTACTGTCACTTCAATTCGTATTGAATATGGCTCCATGAGTGGAGAAAGCCTTTCAAAACTTTGAAGTAATAATTAAATTTCTATTGAATTCAATCCACGCAAGTGCGTTTGAACCCTTTCTGTATTCAACCAGTTAAATTCAGTTGGTTGAATTCATTAAAATATTTTATCGTACGAAATGGCCTTTACTCGCGCTACGTAAACCCATTCAACACGGGGATCTGCCCCATTATATAATTGCAACTCAGACACGAAGGCCAGTTTTCAGAGGCCTTCGCAAGCAATAAGCGGCCGGGTTCTCAATCATTAAAGGGACCACCACGTCATTTCCGCTGATAGAGACTGTTCTCGGTAAAGTGAGAACTTTGGAAAGCCCTGACCGAAAACTCTTTTGTATGCGCATCGTATATTCTTCCGCCGTATGTGTGAATAACAATGCCTTAGGCTTAGTCACTTTGTTCACACGTTGGTCGAGAAAAACCTGAAACTATTAGAAAAGCAAATGCTTTTATCAACTTGCTAATTCTTCTATTTATCTATACGCAGAATAAAACAATGTCACCTGGCCGCGTGTGTCTGTGTATTCGGCTAAGGCTTCTAAACTACGTCGCGGCCTGTATGACGCCTGCCAGACTTCCTGATACCACGACACAGTAGCCGAAGGAGCTTCCGCCCGTGTGCCGAGGTCATCGATTCTCAGTGGTAAGGTGAATCAGTTCTGGGTGCAGAATAGTCTCGCAATAGAAAGCGAATAACTGACATAACTGGCTGATCGTAGTAGCTAACCGAATTGTCTTTGTGTAAGTACTGAATATTATAATTCTGGTAAATGCGAAGCAGTAAGAGTGTTTGAAATATTAACGAGAGGATAATAAAGCTTGTAGTATTTTGCATCACAAGAGTATCTCTTCTCTCCCGCTAAGCTATCGCCAACCCCCATTTAGTAAAGGTAAATCTAGTCTTGAACAATAGGTAGACTAGCTGTTAGGTTTATATAGAAGGTTAACCTCCACGTAAAACACCGACATTTAGAGAATTTATTGAGGAAGGTTAAGATGTATAAAACATTAATATTTAATGTAAGGATAGTAGAGAAATGTGGACGTTTTCTAATCAAGTCGGAAAAAGCCGCTTTTCGGGCGCTTTCATGTCTTACGCTGACTAAACTATAAGCGATACATCAAATTAATGTAATACAGAATTGTAGATCTCAAAAAGATGTACAAAAAAGTCCGCGACAACATATGTTTATGTTTTAAGAATGACCCACAGTAACCATTTTTGTCTTTTAAAATTTTATTAAAAATACGGGTTCATTTAGGAAGACTTTTTGAACAACACATTATTAATCGTAAGTTAGTTACCTTAAGCATTTAATGTCTTTACCAAACAACGCCATATTTGTAGATAGCACCCGAGCGAGGCCGGGGTGGTTCGCTAGTATAAATTAAAAATACAGAAAACGAAACAAACAATTTCAGTAATCGTGAATGTTCACCTGACACTATTAATTCGACATTAAATCATGCAACTTGTAGTCTGCTTCCGTCGTTAACAACTTAACTGGGCGCACTCCAGTGGGTGTTCCTGTTAAAATATATGCAAATGGGGGGAAGCGAGATTTTTCGAAGGTTCACTCCAAAAGTGCTCACTTTATCGTGAACAGCCTATACGACCACTTGTTGTATGGCCAGTGAGCGAGTCTGTCGGCGACCACGTTCGTAGTTAACGACGCGCGTGTAAGATTAGAGTCAGCTGTACTTGACCTGACCAGTCCATCTTTAAGCGGCCCGTGACTGAAATAGCTGCGATTTCCAGTGGTTTCAAGCTGATCTTGCACAATGCAGACAAATATACGTCGCTTAGAAAGTCATTGTTCGCCAAAGTGCTGGTATTAAGTTTTCCTGTCAAACAATTTCGTCTATATGTAATCTCACATTAAAGGCTGTTCACGATGAAGTGAGTACTTTTGAAACCGATCTTACAAAAAAGTCACTGGTCCTGCCTGCATGTAGGCCCTATTATGTATAACGGGAGCAGTTGGTGACATACGCCTAGTAAAGTTGGCAACGATGGATGCAAAATAGTTCTCAGTCTTAAAGTAAATTTAAAAGTGTCAGGTAACCGTTTGTAACAACTTAAATTATTTATTTCTCTTCGTGCAAT
Source organism: Dryococelus australis (assembly GCA_029891345.1). Taxonomy (NCBI): domain Eukaryota; kingdom Metazoa; phylum Arthropoda; class Insecta; order Phasmatodea; family Phasmatidae; genus Dryococelus; species Dryococelus australis. Next base: position 336,549,143 of record CM056995.1, on the reverse strand, counting down.
TTTTTTAATGTATGAAGTGTAAAAATGATTTTACATAGGGCGGATGAATACACAACGTTCATACAAGTATATCTTAAGCAGGGCTTTCAAAAGGGTTTATTTTACCGTGAACAGCCTTTATGTATCAGAACTGCCACTTTCCCGACGTTTTATATCACATTGATAGAGGCAGCTTAATTTTTGCGAATAGAGAGCCGATCACCTTATTTGTAAATATAATACGCACGCATCTGCAGTTTCCCGTTGGTTTATGGCTGCGTGTCATAGTAGGATGAAATTATGGTATAGGCTGTTTACGATAAAGTGAGCACTGTTTAAGCCCCTCATACATTTTTCCTTTCATCCAATTTTCATCTTTCTACTGCTTTTTTTTATATAAACATTGCAATGTGACCAATAAACACAGTGTATACATTTCACCACCATCAAAATTTAATGCCTGAGGCTGTAATAATGTATATTTATTAGCGATTAATGCCTGTTTCAAGGGACTTAAAAAGTGCTCACTTTATCGTGAACAGCCTATAGTTGAATGGCCCGAGCACGATAAGGCTACTGCGGTAGTGTACGTCTTCAATTTGCATACTGGTATAGGCTGTTCACGGTAAAACGAGCACCTTTGAAAGTCCTGCTTAACATATATATCTACCCGGATGCATATGTTGTATTCTTCCGTCGTACCTTAGCAAAATTAACATCACCACGAACCTGGACACTTTATCCATGCTCCGGTTGAGCGAAACTGTAAGATTACAAGAAAAGTAAATATTTTACAAATTTGCTCATTCCTGCACGTCGCGCAGTAAGAGAAATAGCGAGCAAGAAATGATTTTGTCTTCACATATATTTACGTAATATTTTTTAATGCGACGTTAACACATGGAACTACTTTCCTTCCGTCGTTACCAACTTGTCTGGGAGTATGGCAGTCAGCGCGCCCGTTAAAATGCGAGTGACATTTTTTCTGAGGTTAGTTTCGAAAGTTCTCGATTGACCGCGAACAGTTTATGCCTAAATCGCTTCCCAACTAAACCATATAAACGTAGAAGTGGATCTGAGCTAAAGTGTTTTGAAAATCGGGTGTTCCTATTCGTTGACCTGGTGTAATTTTTTTAATTTTATTTCGACGTTATTCTAAGAGTTGCATAACAGTTGTGTCGACATGTAACCCTCCTCGCACGAACGGGCGTCAACAGTGTTCTAATTTATTTTATATTCTAAAGATGAATTTTACGTTGCTTAAAAATTTTCCGTCCAGCAAATATAATTGTCAGTGTCTCTAGCTTTCTTTTTTGTATTACTTTTTTAATGTAGCCTATCAACTGCAGCCTACATGTACGGACAGGATTAATTTAATTAATTACCATACATTTTCAAGTATAGCTCAGCAGCTTAAAGTTTTGAACGACGGATAATTCCGTTTTGTCGTGCTCGTTTTTAATCGACTGCGCCCGTCACACACAATAAAAAAAAAAAAAAAAATTCTAAAGACTGGTCCTGTATGCAAAATATTTGATGGAGTTTGACGCCGTCACAGGCATCCACAGAGACTGTATGCGGTAGTGGCGTTTCGGAAGAACCTTCCGACCACGTATTAAGCAGTTTTGATGGGGCGATTGGACATTTTGGCGGGAGGGCTTTCCGGCGGACCGCCAGAGGGGCGTGGCCGTCGAGCCCCTCTGAATCATTCAGTAACTGCAGGGCCTCTCAGAGCATGCGCCATGACCCCTGGCTGACCCCCTTCCTACCTGCCTGCCCACCCCTCCACGTTCCAGCACTGGTCAATTCCAGAGGTCACTGTGTTGCGCCGGGTTTTCTCATATGCAATCTAATCTCGAGCACCTCATACTATAGAATTTTCACGGTAAAATGACCAATTTTCAAATACCTGCTTAATATCTCCTTAGAGATACGTTGTGTATTCTCCCGCCTTGTGTAAAACTGACATTGACATGGGCCACGTCACTTTACTAATGCGCCTGTCAAATGAAACTGTGAAATTATTATTATTATTATTAAGAAAGTAGATACTTTACAATTCTTCTCTTTTTCTACACTTCGATGCTTTAAAAAAAATCAGAAAGCGAAATAAATAATTTTCAGTTATCACAAATGGTTACCTAACACTTTTTATTCGACGTTAAGTCATGGAACTATTTTCCATCCATCGTTACCAACCTTACTGGGCGTCCATTAAAATATATGCATGCTAGGGTAGTAATATTTTTTCTAAAGGTTCATTTCTAAAGTGCTCACTTGATCGTGAACAGCCTTTATGCACAAACACGTTGCAATCTGGAAATATTAATTTTTCTTTTTCCAGCTGATTTTGGAACCGCGGTGTTGCAATGGTCAGATTACTCGCCTCTCACCTAGACGAACCGGGTTGGATTCCCAGCAGGGTCCCCCCCCCCCACCCGATTATCACACGTGGGAATCGTGCCGGACGACGGCGCTGGTCGGCGGGTTTTCTCGGGGATGTCCCGTTTCCCGCGCCCTTACATTCCGGCGCTGCTCCATACTCACCTCACTTGCCAAATCTATCCACTCCACGCCGGTTGTTTTTGTGCTCGTCGATGTATCAGACTTGCAGGAATTTTTTTTTAGAACACTGTTTTTGAATGTAACTCGGGCCACACTGCAAAACAATATTTCTCTGCCACTGAAAACGAAACTCACGTAAACATAGTTTTATTGTTTCGTTACCATTTGCCTAGCTCTTGGATGGGACTTTATTGCACAACAATAGTAATTATACAGATTAGAATTGAAAATATTTGTTCGAAATCAGTAATTAACAATATAGATTGTTTTGCCAGTTACATATGAAAGGATATTTGATTGGGAGACTACCAACTGTATACACTCCATTCCATTGCCTAACAGCCAGTCATTTCTTGTTCATAGCTTCCGAGATCTACACGAGCAAAACATCGCTTCCAATACAGTTTAGACATAAAATAAATTCCTTGCCACGATGTAAATAATTAATTTCTTTCTTGTGACTGATAAGGTAAACAGGGCTCATCTTAGATGCTTATATTTAGCACTATAGAATCTTGCCTCTTGCGTCTGTAAAATTTCTTACGTGCCACTTAATAGGACATATTTTAGTTTACAACCCTAGGGATACAATTATTGTGTGTGTGTGTTTCATTATAGTTATTTGAAAGCTATTTTAAGTGTTTGACTGTGCCCGACAATATTCTTACATGTTACGACACAATCTTACATTATTTTGTTTGTTTAGAAGCGTTCTTGTAGGAAGTCTAAATAAAATCATTATATTTTGCTACCCAATGACATACTGGAAATTGTGTAAAGTGTTTATTATTACAAAGGTGCTGGACACGATACTGCGTGTCTCAATATTTCGATTCTATCCATGGAAAAAAAATAATAAAAAAGGTTTGAAGCTCAGTCGAAGCAGTATAGTCAGGGTCGCCTGTTTCACGCGGAAGTATTCTCGACTGCTTGAACTCTAAAATACTAGGTTTCAGAACCACTTACGTGATTGGCTGATTTTAATTGTCACACATGGCAGGTGTCTGCCCGCGAATCGCAGACACTCGAGGTAGGAGTTACCTAATTGTGATTGAAACAATCCGGTAAGGAACTGTCTCCCGATAAAGGCACGTGGCCAATAAACAAAGGAAAACTGCACGTGTGCTACAGGACATTGAAATCTAACATTCGAGTAAATCGTTTCTCGAAAAACATGTGGTCCCAGGTTAGTTGATCGTAGTTATACAGAGATGAAGGTCCAGCTGAACGAGTTTGAGTTGTAGCAGTATTTCATAACGTAGTCTATTTCTCTTACAAAGTCAAAGTACTATAACAAGAGACACGCTGCCATTGCGTGTAGTAAGCACAGTAGACGCCAATAAATTTCGCGGATTCATTTGGTGATGGGGGGAAAAAAAAATTCCACTCTATTCTAGACACTGGAGATACCTTCGTTTGTTCATTGTCTGCAGCCTTTCGTTGCTTTTGGACTTGGTTGTACACGACTGGGAGTTTATTACTCGTTCGAAGTCCTTCAGGCCGTGTAGAATTAACAGTGGGTCGCCGACAAAAGAAACACAAAAAATACAAGTATTTAAAGTCTAGTTTGGGACCAAACGAATTTGCCGAAACTTGACGGGGGTCTGGCCACAGAGTAACTATTACAGAGGTGGAAAAGAAAGGCAGTTTTTCCGCGAACGTCACCAAACTGGCATCACCATCCAGCAACATGTTGCAACGCCGTTCGCCAATCAGCGCCTGGTAATCTACATGCTAGCAAGCGGTCTAGCATATAGGAAGTCTCTTTCGCAGCATGCAGTGTAATCGATCATTAGAGATAATTGTGTATCGCGGGAAAGGACTGTTTGCTAGGATTCAACTTACTGTACACATTTCGGACAGTTTTCTTTTCTTATTAGCCGTCAAGCATGTATGAAGCTACTATCCCCTTTAACTGGGCAAATGAGGATTCTGGTACTCTAATGCAGAACGTTTGTGATTGGCCTACAAAGAATTCAGCCAAATCAAGAACTTGGGTCACCCAATCGTAAAAGGAGAAACCAGCCATTGTGTTATCGAAGATATGTTGGCTCAAAAAATTTTCGCGATTTTAAATTATCCCTATCGATCAAGCATAAAGCCAGTAATTTCAAAGCCTCGCTCAGCCAATCACATAATGAGTATATCTGTAAATTTCATATCAAATGAACTGACATGTAATTTCGCCTATGCGTAACTACGTACATGTACTCTATGGTATGGAGACTTGGAAACCCAGATAACTCACCTGACCTTCGGGGGCCGCAGTGGCGTAGTGGTTACACCACTCGCCTCCCACCGATGCGAATTGGGTTCGATTCCCAGCGGGGTCACCCCAGGGACTTTCGCATGTGGGAATCGTGCCGGACGATGCCGCTGATCGGTGGGTTTTCTCGGGGATTCCTCGTATCTACCGCTGTTGTATTCCAGCGCTGCTCCATACTCACCTCGTTTCACCCTCATCGGCTCTAAAGACCTCGGTGTTAAGAGCCGCTTTAAAGCTTCTTACACAATAGAAAACTTTAGCATTTGACATTACGTTTCCTTTTATCTGACGAAACCACCAATACATAATACAATATTGTAAAGAAGTCAGAGTTCAGACAATTGAACATCGGTTCTGCGAGCTTCGTAAAAAGGTGTATCTTCTTATGTAAATAATTATATTACCCAGGAATTCATTTTACGTACCTTTTTTTTAATATGCTTAAAATTTACATTGAAAGTTTATTTCAAAACAAAAACTCATTAGTTTACTTTATTAAAATATGCCAAATTATATATTTCTTCTTCAATTTGCCATTTATTTAATTTTAAGGCCAGCGTTGTTTAATATACTGAGATTAAAATCGCTCTATAATAAAATAACGCACTTTCCACATAACCTCTGTTAGATTCTCGGCAAAATGACTGCTTGACTTTGACTTAAAATTTCAACTTTTCGAAATCGTAAAGTCAAGAGTGCTTGACTTAACCTTTGGCAGTTCCATTGTGTCAAGCTCCATAAGAAACAACAAGTCGGAAAGCAAACGTAAAGTCAAATGGTAAAGTAGAATGTTAAAGTTTTCTATTGTGTAAGGGCCTTAAATCTCTTCCCTCGCCCGCAACCCATTTCATGAACTTGCCGAATGCTTCGCTTACGCATGGAGGGTGTCGCTGCCTGCCTGACCAGACTGTACCTCCGTGTTGGCCATCCACTATTCATGAGGCGAGCTAGACTGGTCGCCGCCTCCTTGTTCCGCGATTCCGCTCCGTCAAAGGGCGCGCTGTGTCCAGTGTAGCCAACCGTTTCCCATTGAAGCTTTCCTTCGTGGTTTCCTTCGCAAGGCTATTCGAGGTAAAGGGAGCTCTTTTGAACGCCTTCTTATTTGAAATTACAGGCAGTCAAAGTACATTATTTTACCCTTAGACGTTAACTTCTTGAGTGTGTGAGTGAATATATTTGGGGACTTAACATCGAGGTCATGAGAGCCGATGAGGGTAAAGCGAGGTGAGTATGAAAGGGTGGGGAAAACGGGAGATCCCCGAGTAAACCCCCCTGCCAGCGGCATAGTCTGGCACGATTACCCACATACAACAACCCGGAAGTTTACCCATCCGGGAACTGAACCCAGTTTGCTTAGGTGGGAGGCGAGTAGTCTAACCACTACACCACGGCCCCGTTAACTTCCGAGTACGGTGGAATATACACACTGTGTTTATTTCTTATATGTGGGGATAGGAAAATTTCGAGAATATTTCAGGACAAGATATATTTCAAACGCGTGTACACTGAATTCACATTTGCTATTGGATCAGAGTTTATTACGCACGTTCTAGAAGACTCTGGGCAAATAACAAACTTGTAAGGGCACAAGAACGAAATTCCATACTAACAGGTGCAGGCTAACACTGGGGTAGCAGCCAATGAACAAACATCTGAGGCGCGACTGTACAAAAGATTGTGGAGTCTAGTCTACAGGTAATTGAACTCGCGAAATTTTTCTATCCCTACTTGTATGCATATATTAATTTTAAAAGTAGATAAAGGATGAAAAAAATGACTTAAAGGGAAAAGTAACTAAGGTCTGAAAAATGCTCACTTTACCGTGAACAGCATATAGCGAGATGTGGACATTGTAATGGCCAGAACGTTGTAGAATACAGCCAGATATAGCTGATTTGTGAAAGAATTTTAAGGCCCTGCCACACAATCTAAGTTTACTTCAAATAGTCTTCGAATGCATTGAATTTAACTCCTTGATTGCTGTGTGACATCAATCGGACGTCATTTTCGCTGCCATTTTGTCTTTCAAGCAATTGAAGGGCTCAAAATCCTTCAGATATTTTCGTTTAGAACATGTTTACATTTCTCTGAATCCTTTTTTTCAACTAGCTCTCCGAATTATTAAAATAGTGTAAATATAAATTTAAGTGTCTTAATGTTTTATTTTATGCCCATTTAAACTACAAAAATATTTAAATAATATATGTATTTATTTAATGCAAAGTAAAAAAGAACATGTTAGAGAAAGATGCCTGTTTTGTTTTTGACATGTTATTTCGCATCGGGTTTGATTTGTAGAGGTTTAAAAATAAGTCACTGAACTTGTCATCTCACTTCACCCTCGTTGGCTCTCAAGACCTTGGATGTTGCGAGCCACTCGAATCTCTTCACTCAATCGCTCACTAAGTTTACCGTAAAAAGGATGTAGAGTATAGCCAAACACGGAGCTCAATGATTGTAAAAACGTACGAAGTTATGTGCCGACTTAAGTAAAGCACTTGAATGAAAAATAATATATTGTTCGCAACACACGAAGCCGTAAATTAAAGTTGAAAGATAGTCTCAGATTGTTTAAAAAAAAAAATTCTTTATTATTTTTAGTTAAAAAAATTTGAAACCTCAATTTTTTGAAAACGAATAAAAAGCATAAAAATAAAATTTAATAGAGTAAACATTTTGTTTTGTAGCCCGTATTGACTTGTTTTAACATGCATTTTCGTTCACCAGTAGTATAAAAATGACGATTCGAGCACAGCCCCCAGTTATCAGAAAAATAACGGTAAATTAAATGCTCGAGCCATCAGCAAACCATCAGAAAAAGTTACTCTTAATTTTCTGATCCAAAACATCAAATGACGATTCGGACACAACCGCAAAAAAGGTGGCTCAAAAAGTTGCCATTGGGAGCAACCACAAAAAAAGTGGCCGAAGAAGTTGCATTTGGTCAGATCGTAGTATTTGGAAAAAAGGTTGCGTTAAACTTTGTGTTTGAATGCATCTGCAAAAACACGTGTAAAAACTTGCGTTTGGGCGCAGTTGCAAAATAAGTGGCATAAAAAATTTGAGAACGTAAAAAAAATACAATATTGCATATAATAAATGAACACAAATAAAAATCAACTCATGTCTAATATGATGACGACCATGGCAATGAAAAGGGCTAATGCAACTGGTAATGTTTGGAAAGAATATAAATTTAAGAAAGATGTTTTTGTGAAAAGAAAGAAGAAGAAATCTCAAGAGAAGTATGTCAAGTGTGAAACTTGTAATCACTTTTACAAACCATCTCTTGTAATAATTCATCTTAGAAGTAGATTGAATAAAGGTCTTGCACCAATACATAATAAATCACATGAACCAACAAATGCATGGGAAATTTTGAAAATTACCACAACATTTAATAACAAAACAGAAGTTCCCACGAGAGAAACAAGTGAAATGTGAACAATGTAGTCACTATTATAAACCATCTCTCATAATAAGTCACTTGAGAAGTAAAATTCATAAGTACACACTCAGATTCAGTGTAGAAGAAATCGAAACAGCATTTCAAAGTAGGATCAAGACTTATGCTGTAAAGAATGTGAATGCATACAAAGACCCAAATCATTTCCTAAACAATGTAAAAGAAAATGTCACGGGACTAATTAGTAAACATTTAAAACTACTCGAAGTGAACATGAAATTCTTCACTGAGTACTAAAGGGGAATTGGTGAGAATATTGAATATGTAGAAAGCTCCTTTAAAACAAAGAACTAAATTATACTGAAAACGACTAATCTGGAAGAATATTATGCCAACAGCATATCGAAAATCATAGCTGAGATGGGGGCTTTCGAAGCAAAGAGATCTGAGTGGGTACTCATCAGAATATTTATACTAGAAGTGCGAATAAATAAATATGTATCATTCAAGGGCAGTTCTTATGTTGATCTCCAGAAAAAATCAAAGCTAAGCAGGCGGTAATCAATGTCAAGAACAATGATCAAAAATGTTTTTTGTGGTTTGTTCTATCTGCATTGCATCAAGTACAAAAAAAAAACCCAAAGAGTGAATAAATACATAGTTTACGAACATGAGATTGATGATACACTTAAGGGTTTGGAATTTCCAATGAAATTGGATAGCATACCAACATTTGAGAAAATAAGTGGAATTTCTATTAATGTATATGCATAAGAAGCAAAATATGGTGATAAGAAATATATAATCTGTCCATTAAAATCCACAAAAAAAATAAGACAGATAAGCACATCAACCTACTCTATATCAAAGACGAAAAGAACGATCAATACTGCTGGATAAAAAATCTTTCGAGAATTATCACATCACAAGTAACAATTAATGGTAACAAAAAAAAATATATGCGATAGATGTTTGCAATATTTCTACTCTGTAAGTAAGCTAAAAGATCACGAGCAAGACTGCCGAGATCACGCTGGCGTTAAAGTCGAACTACCATCTAAAGGAAAAAAATTACGTATTAAGTTTTAAAAACAAAAACCATTCTTTGAGAGTTCCGTTTGTGATGTATGCTGATTTTGAATGTTTGTTGACTAAAATTGAAACTTGCTTACCAAACCCCGACGGATCCTACACGAAACCATATAAAAAACACGAGCCTATTAGCTTCTTTTACTATGTAAAATACGAACATGGATACTATAAACCACCAATAATTTATGAAGGATCTGATGCAGCTAGTGTATTCGTTAAAATTCTAATGGAAGAAGTGGAGTCTATTGGTGATATGTACACAAATGAAAAACTAATGCTTCCACTAACTCAGAAAGAACAAATTGTTTATGATACAGCTACCCATTGTCATATATGCGAAAAGTTTTTGAACTGTTATTCTGTGAGAGATCATGATCATCTTATGGGGAAATTTGGGGAGCTGCACACAGAGATTGCAACTTATGGTATAGAAATCCATGTTTTGTCCCAGTGTTTATACACAATCTATCTGGTTATGAGACACATTTATTCATAAGAGATCTTGGCATCGATGAAAATAAAATTGATCTAATTCCCAACAAAAAAAAAATATATATTTTTTTTTTTACGAAACATGTATGAGAAAGTGTAAATCTTAGGTTTATTGACTCATTTAAATTCATGGATATTAGTGTCGATAAAATATCTAGTAACCTTTCCAGTAGCCAATTCCGAGAAACATGTAAACATTTTTCTAATGAACTTATTGACTTTGTTATAAAAAAAGGTATTTATCCATATGACTACATGGATAGTGCTGAAAAATTTTGTGAGACATCACTTCGATCCAAAGATGCATTTTACAACAAACTTAATAAATGTGCCATTACAGATGAAGATTACGAATTTGCGAGAAAGATGTGGGAAAAATTCAACATAAAATCTCTAGAGAAGTAAACAGAACTCTATAACAACTCTGATGTATTGATATTGTCCGATATAATGGAAAATTTTAGAGATGTATGTTTCAAATATATAAGCTATATCCAGCATGGTATTTCACAGCCCCAGGGTTAGCATGGGATGCTATGCTCAAACATACTAAAATAGAACTAGAATTATTAACAGATTTCGAAATGATATTGGTGATAGAAAAAGGTGATCATGGTGGAATTTCACAATGTTGTAAGTGATATGCTAAAGCAAATAATAAATATCTGAATGCTTATGATAGTATAAAGGAAATCTTTTATCCTACATATCTGGACTCCAATAACTTATATGGATGGGATATGAACCAGTATTTACCCTATGGTGGGTTTAAGTGGAGAAATACAAATATAGATGTAACAAAAGTTGAAGATGATTCCAGCAAAGGCTATATATTGGAAGTTGATTTGGAATACCCACATGAACTACTCGATCACCAAAAAGATCTGCCATTGGCACCAGAGAATAGAATACCAGAAGGTTCGAAAAATCCCAAACTCTTAACTAATCTGGATGATAAAGAAAAATATGTATTACACTATGTAAATCTTAAACAATACCTATCTCTCGGAATGAAGGTGAAAAAGATCCATAGAGTTCTGGAGTTTGATCAATCAGATTAACTCATGTCCTATATTGATATAAACACAAATATGCGAACAAAGTGTACTAATGACTTTGAAAAAGATTTCTACAAATTAATGAACAATTCCATTTTTGGAAAAATAATGGAAAATATTAGAAACAGAGTGGATATACGGTTGTGCACAAGTTCTAAGCAAATGGATTAACTAGTGGCTAAACCAAACTTTAAATATATAACTATATTTACTAACTCTTTGGTTGCACTTCATATGAATAACACAAAACTGTGCTTTAACAAACCCATTTATGTTGGAATGAGCATACTTGATCTATCGAAAGTCTTAATGTACGATTTTCAATATAATATAATGAAATCAAAGCATGGGGAAAATATTGAACTGTGCTGCCAAGATACTGATTCATACATCTATTATATAAAAACATCAGACTTCTACAGTGACATGAAAGAAATGGTCGATCATTACTCCTGACTATAAAAAAGATAATCCATATGGTATACCGTTAGTTAACAAAAAGGTTATTGGCAAAATGAAAGATGAATGTAATGGAAAAATAATGGAAGAATTTATTGGATTGAAATCGAAAATGTATTCAATAAGTGTGGAAGGTGGTGTAAAGTAGAGAGCAAAGGTTGTGAAAAACACTGTAGTCAGAAATGAGATTAGTTTTGGTAACTACAAAAAGTGTTTATTTGGTAGAAAAAAGTGTTGTACAAAAGTATGAATCTTACTAAAAGTAAGAAACATTAACTCTAAATGATTAAGTTGAGAAAAAAAGCATTAAGTCTGGAAGATGATAAAAGATTTATTCTTAAAGATGGCATTAATACACTACCATTGGGTTACTACAAAAGTGAAAAAGAGTAACTGAAATTTTAGGCTATGCATGTCCTCTAGATGCACTCAATGATCATATTTAACAAAAATATTGAAAAAAGATATAACAATTTAGTGGTAAGCAAATTGCTCACCCATATGCAACCTAATATTGTATTTTTTATTGAACCAGGGTTATATAAAATATTTCTTTGATTATAATAAAATTATTACCTTTGCGGTTATTATCTTAATTTTGATGACCTCCAGCAGAGGTGAAAATCAAACACTTTCGGCAATAAATTATTTAAATTATTTGGGATACTTAAAAGTATCTGACAAAGATATTACACATGTAAATTCATCAGTATTTTAAAACACTCTTATAGCACTGTTATCTACTCTTTGCTATTTTAAAGAAAAATTGTATAACAGCAAATGTTTTTAATGGATGCCATCCATTAAAAACTAATAACCATACATGTTTGTGCACTATTGGAATTCGATGATTCTTTCACTTTTAACATCATAAATTATGTTTCTTTGGCTTACTAGTACCACATTACAAATAGTTGAAGCTGATATTGGTTTATTAAAATCTACTGTAAGTTCCAGATTAGTTCGATATTTTACAATAGCGGTTTTTCTGTAAGAACAATCAATAACATACAATGGTCTTCTCCCAATAAATGATCCAGAGTTGAAGCACAGTTCATTATTATGATAAGGGGTATCTAGTTTAGTCTTTGAATTTATAAAATCATTATCAGCAATATACATACTATCGAAAATTTTATCATCATGTTTAAATTCCAATTCTCTTTGGGAAACACTTCATTCTGTCCATTCTTAAGAAATATTTTTGACAAAACAAGAATCAAACATTGAACCACTTGTGAATTGCCCATTATCTTCTTTTCTGCTATGCTGAAAACCAACAATGACAAAGTCTGACATATTGAATTGGATTGAATTTAACTGATCGTTTATATCAAACTGAAATGAGTTTGCATTATTAGGTACTGGTTATTCAAGACATTGCCAATAATTAAAACAAATTGTAATTTTTGGGTGTTTGTATAATTTTGCTTTAATTTCGTCACCATAAATTGGATCATATTCAACAATTGACCACAGAATTTCCAATTTCTCAATAACAATTATACTAGCATCTGGTATATTATCTTCATCATCAGATTCATCTGCTTTCTTTTGGCGTCTTCTGTAAAAAGAAACATGATCATTAGAATTTCGAATGAATGTAATCTTGTACCCACCTTTCCAGAATATTTCATTGCAATCTCTCATAAACCCAAACAAATATCTTAATGGATAGGTAATTTTGTTATGCTTACCTTTCCTAACATATTTACTAAGATCTATGCCCAACATTCAGATGTATGCTGATTCTGATTCTGAACCTAGCAATGTATGCATCATTGCTGAAGTGATGCCAGGGTTGCCAATACTTTCGATTATACAACCATGTTTAGAGATCTTTAATCTTGAGAACTTGAATGGGAAGAAATTCTCACAGAGATCAATAGTTGAAACATTTTCATAATCTACATCTGTGTTTCTTTTGGCTAGCTTATACTGTTGGTATAAATATGCTTCATTCGGATGTGAAAATGCATTGCCAATAGAAATATCAAACTCAATATGCTTGTTGAATTCATTCAAATTATTTTTTATTTGGTCGTTTGGCGAAACGACAGACGCTCATAATTTTCTATTTTTTGTTTATTCATTTATTATATGGAAAAATAAATTTCTTAAACTTCACTTTCCTTATCAACCCAAGAATTATGACTACTATTAAAACCTAACCATTTAATTAGCAGCTTATTTCCTCCTCTTTGCAAAACTTTTTCCACTAAGTAGTCTTTATCATAGTTGGTCTTACGCAGCTCTGGCTCATAAAAAATACCTTTAATTAGTTCATTTTTTAAATCTTTTATTCTATATGTCGTGGGGTTTGTGTGCAATACTTTACACACCTCAAATAATTCAGTGGACCAATTTAGTGTATATCCTTTTTCAAACAAATTTTTACTTTTACTTGTACAAACTTTATCTTCTATTGCAAACTTTGGTATACCATTTTTATTTCTCCTCCGTACATGTTGATTAGAATTGAACTTTCATTCTTTGCACTTACATTGGTGAGTTACACTTCGATTGTACTGTGAACAGTGTTATCATATTCACTTATTAATTTAGGTAATATAGCCACCCATTTATAGCTTCCCTACACAGTAAATATCTTCCACATTTTCTCCATCAATGTTCTTTAAATCTTTCTACAGCACTAGCTTTGTTTTCTCTGTATGTTAAATAGTGTGTTATGTTATTGGCCATTAATGTCTTAAATGATTTATTGTAAAATTCTTTCCCTTCGTCTGTTCGCAAATGCATGGGTTTGCGATCATTCAAAATAGTTTTGAATGCTTACATAAAATTTTCACCAGTTTTATCTTTGATTGGTATTGTCCATGCATATTTCGAAACATATATCACGGTTAGCATATATTTAAACCCTTTGTTAATTCTGTGTCTACCTTTTAAAGATCCAGAATTCATCTCAACTAAATCAGCTTGCCAAAGCTCATCGATGCCAATAGATAGAACAGTCATTCTGGGAAGGTTTTTTCGCATTGGTGAATTAATTTAATTTTCAATATTGTTTTTATATCCCCACCAGTGAATATCGAGTAATTGGTAACAAAACATCCACAAACACATTTAATTCTTACATTTTTATTATTTACAAGTTCATATGAAATTTTATCACTTAGTGTATTTTTCATACATTTCAGACAGTATACATTGAAGTTATCATTGTTCATTTTATTTATTTATGTAATAAATGAGACAACAAAAATTGTAAACAATATAGAGAAGAATATAGCGAGAAGAAGGCAGCTAATTGAACAGTTTAAAACTTTTAGGAAATTCCACCAAGATGAATATGATAAAATTAAAAAAAAAAAAAACATTAAAAGATGCGATACAAGATTTGGGACAAAAAATTGGACACGTAACAATTGAGAATAAGAACTTAATAAAGAACTTGTTCCATTTGCTGTGAATTTAGACTAACCTCAACACCAACAGAAACAACTTTTGAAAGAAAACTGTTTGGGAAAACAGACACCGATGAATGCATTGATGATGGCGATGAACGCTATGACGAAGCATTGGGGCATTTGAAAACTGATGTCTCACAGTTAACTAACTACAAAACAAAATTTATTGATAAGAAATTGGCAGATTTCTTAATTGACTGCAAAGACGATGTTTTTGGACTAAAGGCTGATAAAGGTAGATTGTATATTGGTGATAGTGAAGTAACATTCTTCAATGACAAATTTACTATAAAAGGCCGAACATACACTGGAACTGATGGTTTGATGAAATTACTAGCTAGCAAGAAAGTAACAGAAAATGACTACACTGCAACCGACTTTGAACACTATAGTTGTATCCTAGCAGATACAAATGCAGTTTTTCAAAATAATGATCCAAACTTGGGAACGCCAAAATCGAGAAAAGGGAATAAATGGAAAATCATTGTTAAACCTATTTATGATTCTATCAAAAAGAAACGTCCCTCATCTAAAAAGTGGAAAGGTATAAAGAAATATACAGACTATCTCAAAGAATACATATGGAGGGATGACGTTAGGATACTTATTGATCGACTTCTCGTTATTTATGGGGAAGAGAATGCTGGAAATGATGACTATTACAACGAAAAAGTTGGAATAATGAATATGCTCAACAGCAAGGTTAGTAACCTTGTTGTGAATAATCCAAAAGGTATACCATATCTGATTCGAGTGTTGAACACAATACCACATACTTTTGAGTTGCATGCACCTGGTTATCAGTACTTAGGTCCGGGTACCAAACTAAAAGAGAGAATTGAGCATGGTGATAAACCCATTATTCCACTAGATGCGGCTGCAATGGAACATGATATAGCTTATCATCATCATAAAGATGTAGCTGAAAGGCATGTAGCTGACAAAGAAATATAAAAGAAAGCATTCAAAAGATTGTTAAGTTCAGATGCTGATCTAAATGAGAGGTTGTGGGCTGGTGTTAGTGGATCTGCGATGCATATTAAACATAAGCTTGGCTGGGGAATTATAATGAAATGTCAAAATATTTGTTAAAATAAATGAAAGTAAAAATCATTGTATTTCAAGTTCATAACGATGAGTTGAAGGGTTTGAATATTGATTCTTTCCTAACAAAAGACCAACTGGATCGTAAAAACAAGAAATTAAAGAAGGACAAAAGGATGACTATCACAATTTCAGTTCCACAACTTAAGAAAATGTCCAAAGAAATGAAAACTGGAAATGGTTTGACAGTTCACAGGGGTGGATTTTTACCCTTAATTTTCGCAGCATCATGAGCTCTAGGAGCGTTAGCTGGTGGTGCATCATCTATCGCTACATCAGTAATTAATACCAAGAAGAAAAACCAAGAATTGGAAGAACAACACAGACATAGTTTAGCTATGGAGGAATACAGCAAGGGATTGAAGAAAGTTAAAAGGGGTAAGAATGTTAAAAATAGTAACTCCACTCAGTCACTTTGATATTGATCAAATAGTAAAAAAATTAAACATTAAAAATTTTCGGGGTGTATTTATGATCGATGAGCTACTTAACACGCCACTCGATAATGAATGTGGGATTGTTAATCGAGATGTTTCAACAAACTGTGGTACACACTGGGTATGCTATTGGGAAAAAGCAAACAACAAATATTATTTTGATTCATTTGGTGGAAATCCACCCCGACAATTAATAGCATATTTCGGAAGTAATATTTTTATAACGATGATAAAATTCAAAATTTCAATCAAGTAACTTGTGGTCATTTGTGTGTAATTGTGCTAAATCATTCACTGTATATGTGTTTGACGTCTATCCTGTCCCGAAAAAAATTCGCAAAATTTTCATATCCCTGATAATAAGAATATAGATGAAATACCACAAATGAAAAACTACCTCCACTACAATCGGTTGGTGTCGTTTCTTTGACGAGATATGCTTACCACGCAACAAAACGCGCTCTGTGTCAAAGTCTGAATTATTTTTGGTTAAGATTTGCTTATGTCAACTCGGAGTATAAGAAAGGAAAGATTCGAACAGTGTACAACCATATGTGTTCTAGTCATTAACCCTTTTAACCAACGTGATTTTTTTCTGTTGTAGCTGTTGCCAAAAACGATTTTCTTCTGAAATGTACTCGTAAGTAATTTACATTAAGATAAGTCATGTATCGGGATAGAAAAATTTCGCGATTTCGTTACGTGACAAGACGTCAGACACGTATACAGCGAAGTCACCTTCGCAATTGTATCACAGTTTATTAGAGTTACCCTGCACGCCTCCGAGCCAATAGCAGACTTGCAAGGATAGCACCTTGACAATACCACAACTGCCAGGTGTGGCCGATTTGTAAAATATTTACTTTTCTGATAATCCACAGTTTCACTTGACCGACGTATTAATAAAGTGATGACGCCCATGATAATGTTATTTTTACATAAGGCGGAAGAATACACAACGCTCATACAAGCAGATCTTAAGCAGGGCTTTAAAAGTGTTCATTTTATCGTGAATAGCCTAAAACAAGAACAGATGTATGTTTTGACTTCCGTATACATCACTTACGGGAACAGATTATGGGGTAAATCGGGAGTATACAGGAAACAAAAATATGATTTTGATTTTTATATATGGGCAATAAAATTTTTTCAAAAAACTGAATGACACAAATTTTTATCATTGCATTTTCAATTGGTAATCAGGCCTTCATAGAACAATCCATCCACCCTAATTTAATTATAATAACTGTAACACTTGAGAGTTGTAAATCGTCAAAAGCTGAACCTTGTTGTGTATAAACAAATAAATAAATACTTAATGGCCGTAAACAGTCAATATACTTTCAAATTGACAGTGAGCCAAGCTAATGTTCTTTTCTTACGCAACAAAATATATATTTCATCATTTTGATTTTAGTACCTTAGACTCGGAATGCTACCGCTGTAATATTAAGGTGCAGCGAAATTGATAAAACTCCTGACGACGTCAGCGTCTTTAAAGAGTGCGTACGTCATAATAGTGCGCCAAAAGCCATACAAATCTGCTGATTGCAGTTGAAGTGGCTTGGCGTCAGAAGCACAGGCCGTGTTTATCATGTTGAAGACCAATTAGTAGGGATAGGAGAATTTCGGGAGTGCAATGGCCTGTAGACTAGACTCCTCAGTCCTCTGCATACTCGTTGGCTGTTGCCCCGCAACTGGCAGTTATGGGGTTCGCAAGGTGTTTCCTTTAAAGTCTGCTATTGGCTCAGAGGCGTCCAGGGCGGGTCTAATAATCTGCGATCCAATTGCGAAGGTGACTTCACTGTATGTGTGTTTACCGTCTATCTTGTTCAGAAATGAATTCGCGAAATTTTCCTATCTCTGCCAGTTAGTAAATTGGCAGTCACGCAAATGAAGTTATTGTTATTGTATACACACGAAACAGGAACAATTAAAATTCTAGAAATATGTCAATGTAAGTAAGCATTGCATACAAGTAATTCAGTCTAGCGTTACGGTACATTTGGTGGAGGGTTATACGTAGAGACACCTGATTTTTTCCGCACGAAAAAATATCGGCACATGCTAGATTTCAATATCCAACAAGCACTCCTGCAGCGTTTCTTTGTTTATTGGCTGCGCATCTCTGTCAGAAGAACTTCTGGCCAATCAGAATAAAGTTACTCCGATACTGGACGTTGTGATCAGCGGACAGATATGTAAGGCAAGGAACAATTAAAATAAACTAATTACGGAAATAGAGCTGTGCTAAATGGTTTTCAGCTAGTTAGTGATAACTTTTCGCGAAGTTCGGGTGTCCCCATTTATACGCTGTGAACAGGGGTAGTGAAATTTCGCGAAAAGATTTCAAGACAATTTATATTTCAAAACACTGTAGAGTCGTATGCGTATCTTGTTTGGCTGGATTACTTTCTGACACATGTAAACTGTCTGCACACGAATAACGTAGGAGCCGTGACGATGTTGCCGAGTTCTGAGTGGCCCGGTATAATATGGAAACTCCTTCTCAAGCAAATAGTAACCAATGGCAGTAGACAAACTGCTATCAGGTGCTTATAGTATTGAAGTCTACCGTGTACTCATATCATTTCTCAAAAAATCACTAGCTCTAGCTATGAAGAATAAATAACCGTAGTATTACTATCAAAATTGTTATAATTACGGTGGATCATTTAAATAAATGACGACGCGCGCATTTTCATGACCAGTAATTTTCATTGGCCATTACCTAAAAAGTAAACCAGCACACGAGGTCATTATTTCGCAGAATATTAGAGATTTATATCACTAATACTTAAACTGAAATTTGTGTGTAGATAAAATTTCTTCTTCCGTTTGCTATTTTCATCAAATGACTATTTTTGTGACAGACGGTTCATCCCGTATATTCTCGTAGCGGCGATTGAAAGTTCGGGGTCAATGATTTTCTGTGATGTCAATGAAGTTTGGATTTCATGGATCGCTACTAGCTATTTCAGATCCGGTGCTGCGTAGATGAATGCCTCATCCGCTATACGTGAGGCAGGAGTGATTTACGGGGAATAAAGGAGGGAAGGTTGAATGGAAGATCGTGACAACGCTACCTGTTCCCTCGGACATTGATAACGGGCGCCCCCGCTAATGAACTAATCAGAGTTTAAAGCCTGTCCGAGGGCGTAAATTTGAATTGCCACGTCTGGCTCGGTGATGCAGCGCCCAGAAAATATCGAGAGGTTGCCTGGTGCAAAGTGGACCTGAGTATCTCCAGGGGAAATGTGCACTGCACGTTTCTTTTTGTAATTCGATTCGTCCCTGTCGTTACGCAGTTGTGTAAGAGATATACAACCCTACAAAGAATTTCTTAAACGTATAAAGTTTTACTGTGAGTGATTGAAAAGGAATTACCAGTACGGTAATGAATATAATATATAATACGAAATAATTAGTACTTTACACCAATAAAACTAAATTGTAAAAGATGCGGCAAAAGGGAAATAATCTATAGATATAGAATACACCCCGTAATTGAAGGCGTTAACCGTATTATTGATATAACGTAAGAACATGCAAGTTAAATAAGTATTTTACAAATTAACTGAGAATTAGAATGACGGAGAGACCTAGGTAGTGTTGTGTTCGAAATACTTGATTTCCCTTACTAGTTGATAATGTACACGTCCAACCTCTGCTGTTGAAGCCACTTGAATATGCACAAAAGGCTCGCGACAAGACTTCTGCGGAAACGCCCGAACAATGTTCATTCTGCACGAAGTGACGGATTCTCCAAACCATCGATGTCCTATTTAACCGTTCCGTCGTGCGTCAAGTGTTACAATCATGTAATATTTAAGTGAGAACAACCAGCGGAATGTTGGTTATAATTACTAGGGATAGGAATATTTCGTGAGTTCATATTCAGGACAAGATAGGCGCCAAACATGTGCTATTATTCAAGGACAGACTGAACTCCAAGTTATTATGGGTTTGACCAACTTCAGCCATTGGCCAAAATATGCTTGGCACGCCTCGGAGAGCTATTGAGCCAATAATGCAAGTTCAGCGGTGAAGTGGCCAATCGATTTGAAGGAGATCGGGCAGATACTGGGCGTGGATTACAGTGCAGCTGTCAATGAAATCACGGACTGTAGTCACTTGTTTATAAGTAGGGATAATAAAATTCCGCGAGTTCATTTAGGGACAATATAGACGTCAAATATGTGCACACTGAAGTTGACTTTGTAATTGGCTCACAGTTTATTAGACACGCCCTGAACGACTCTGGGCCAATTGCAGACTTGCAGTGAAACGAGTAGTGAATCCCATACTGCCAGGTGTGAGGTACCACTGGCTACTCTCTAGGGAAGCAACCAATGAACATACATCTGGGTCTCGAGTATAAACAGGACTGTGGAGACTAACCTACAGGTCACTGAACTCGCGAAATTTTCGTATCCCTAATTATACAGTTTTAATTATGAATTTATTAATTTTGATAAAGATTCAGTTTTACGTTTGTTTTTATCGCGTAATTTAAATAGTAAAAACGCTTATTACTACTTATATATTAAAGGTAAATATATGCTACCGCAGACTTTTTTGTAGAACATATAATTTTACACAATTCTTTCGTACATGATTTGGTTATATCTCTAAAGGATTACACAGCGTATTACAGGAGAGCGTGCTGGCGGCAAACATTTTCCCGACCTGATACTCTAATACCGTTAATGCTCGGCTCCTATAAATGCTAGGGCAAATTTTAATGCACACAAATCTTCTTCGATAAATGCAAATCATAACAGTGAAAACTGCATCCAAATCCGTACAGTGGTTCTCGAGATTAGTGTAGTCATGGAGACACAGCCGCTCTCCAGAGACACAATATTTATACTATGTATCGATATTTAAAAAAAAACAGCGACAAAATAGGTGTGTTATAAATGCCTCGTAAAAAATAGCTCTCATGAAAAATATTATTAAAGTGAGTGCAGACGAATGCGGTGCGTTGTCTCTTTGATGTTATTTTCTAGACTCGATTATGACTTATTTGTGTGAGGCGGAGGAATACCCTGGAAGTAGAACTTTAGCAGGGCTTCAAGAAAGTTGGATGCTACCGTAAATGGACTATAGATGATTTGCACCAAACCTGTTGGAAATAATAATTTCAATGCATAATTCGGCTCAGTGTCGAGGGTGCCAGCTTCAATGAGGACGAACCCCGACCTTGCCTGCCAATTTTACCCTCCGATGGTTCTCCAGCTCAGGTCCAGCCAAATCGCGCTCCAGCAGCTGTGGAGGCATGGGATGGCCTGATTCGTATTTCGCAGATTCGCGAACATACCCGCGTCAGTCAACGCTCCAGCATGGAGTGACGCCAGGATGGCTGACACGACAAAGCTCTCTCGCCGTCTGTCAGCGAGCGAATCGAGTCGCGTTGATCCGCGCCAGGGATCCCCCCCCCCCAACCTACCAATAACGTGGATCGCGTCTGGCTCTGCCGGCAGTTAATTCCCCGCGCGACCGCTTGATGCCGCTGACTGTCCTGCATCGTTGCCAGCCGTATCGAAATATCTGTACACGCACGGAAATTCCGATGTTTAAAAATTGACGTGCTAAATTGTATGAATGTACTCTCCGTACACTAACTGTAAGGAAATATTCACACGTGCATGATTTGTCTGGTTTATTCGTAACACTGAAGTTTACATAATGATAATCTGGGTAATATTTCAAACAAAAACAATTTTGACATATTTTGAAATAAAAAATTAAAAAATATAAATATGGTCTACGTATTCAGATATTTTAATTCAAGAATAACATGACATTTAAATTAAATTTTTCGATGTATTTAAGACACTTATTTTTACATATTAAATTTAAATAAGGTTTATTTATGTGTTTTTCTTTACGGCAACAGTGGCTTATTATGTATTTTCGATTATCGTAGTTGAATAAATAATGTATATATGTTCCTATTTTCAATTATATTCCAGGCTACAAACACAGATAAATAGGCCTATATTAATGCTTGTATGCGTTTGTTTTTTATTTCTGGTACTTTTTTACGTACGTATGTACATTTTGGTGACGATACGGAAATATTGGCAACCGATTGGAAATATTACAATCTGAATAAGGAAATTTTTCAACCAGTTGGCAACCTCCTTTCGGGGCTTCTGTTTCAATCTGCAGTCTGCCACTGTTTGACCATACATGGCAACAGTCGTGTTAGATAGGGCGCAAGTAAGGTGTACTGATCACTAGGGACAGAAGAATTTTGCGAGTTCAATGACCTGTAGGTCAGGCTACACAGTCTTGTTTATACTCGAGACCCAGATGTATGTTCATTGGTTGCTTCCCCAGACAGTAACCAGTGTTACCTCACAACTGGCAGTATGAGATTCGATACTATTTTCACTGCAAGTCTGCTATTGGTTCAAAGTCGTTCAGGGCGTGTCTAGTAAATTGGGATCCAATTGCAACGTCGCCTTCAGTGTGCACATGTTTGACGTCTATCTTGTCCTGAAATGAATTCGTGAAATATTCCCATCCCTACTGATCACACAACTTTTCTTCACAAACGCCACACGAAGAAATGACCGGAGAATAAGTGTGAGGTCGGAATCTAGCTAGCAGAGTCGCAAGGCCAAGGATAATTGCAGGGTTGGCGATGAGCAGCGACTCGGGTTGTAGGGACTCACTGACGTACTACACGCGAGTTTAACTAGCCACTTGCTGACAACATCTCAAATTATTCTACAGACATCACGAAACTACAACGCGTTAGTCAGGAGACTGGCGGGCTAACTTACTCCCTCGCCGATATACCTACACGTAAATTCACAAATATAGTAGCAGTGGTTAACAGTATGGCGACGATGGAAGGGGTTTGGGGGGCCCCACTTATCAGTCGAGCTATGGCTTTGAGTGGGAGGGGTGTGACGTATTAACCAACGAAAAACTATTGGTGGGTGTGAGTCGTCTGCTGGCTCCAGGAATGGATGGAATTGGAGCAGCTCTAGGAATGGAAGTAATTGGAGCAGAGATCATCAAGATATATTACTCAAAGATCAAGACACAACTTCTGAGCATCTATAATAGATTTCTCTCTCAGGGAGTGTTTCCTCGCTCTTGGAAACAAGGACTCGTCATAATTATGTATAAAGGTGATGGCAAAGATAAAACTGAAGCAAAATCCTACATGCCATTAACATTGCTTCCGGTCTTGGGTAAGGTGTATGAAAGGCTCCTGAACAGAATATTGGTGGCTGCATTGAAGCCAAATGGCACTCTTAATGAGTACCAATATGGATTTAGGAAATGCAGAGGTCCTGACTTTGCTTTGCATGATGTCAAAGCAGCAGTAATGGGATGTAAAGAAAAATATGTCATGGCCATATTTATTGACATAGACGGGGTCTTCGACAACGCCTGGTGGCCGGAGGTGATGTGGCAATTGAAAAGGCAAAATTGTCCTGCAAACATACATAGAATTTTGATGGACTACTTTAAAGACAGTGTGTGCTGGTACTCTGCCAAGACAGTCCAAGTAAAGAAGGCATTGACTAAAGGTTGTCCCCAGGGATCGATCCTTGGACCGGTCCTATGGAACATCCTTTTCGATGGACTGTTGAAGATAGCTCTCCCAGAAGGCTGTAAGACTTTCGGATATGCTGACGACGGATTGGTAAGCAGGTTGACAAGGAATAAGTCGGAAGAGAAGGCAGCAATAATCATGACCACAATTGAAGAGTTGGCTGCGAGAGTGAAGCTGAGGTACTCCACCAGCAAGATCAAGACCACGATTGTTGAAGGAAAGATCAGCAAGAAACCCGACAGTGAAGTTTAAGGGGGGTTTTCTCCAGTATGTCCATGATATAAGTACTTGGGAGTTCTCCTGGATGAAAAGATGAGTTTTTTTCTTTAACTACAATTGGTTTTGTATATAAGCCATAAATAATATACAATGGTCTTCGCCCAAAAAACGAATAATAATTGACACTACCTTCGAAATTTACAGTTGGTTTATAATAAAGTTCATTATTTGTACATATAGTATCTAGTTTTGTTTTTTAATTTCTAAAATCACTATAAGCAAGGAATATTTTATCAGCAAGACCATTTTCAAAATCTAGTTTCCAATTTTCTTTTGGGAAAATTTCATGTCTACCATTTGTACCATAAATATTTTTCACATTACAATGGTCAAACATATAAACGTAGACATACTGTTCAGCACGATTTTTTCTATTAATTTGAAAACCAAAAATTACAATATCGGACATGTCAAATTGTAAATTATTAAACTGATATTTTATGTCAAAGTTAAAAACAGTTGTTACGGTAGGGACTTCTTGTTCAAAAAATTGCCAATAGTCAAAACTAATAGGTATTTTAGTATGTTCGTATATGTTTTCTTTAAGTGCAATTTCTGTGTTAGATTCGTATTCAACAATAGACCACATAGTTTCTAATTTTTTAGTTTCAATTTTACCCTGATCGGCATAGCTTTTCTGAACCGTACCATCTGCGTGTTTTGTTTCATAAACACATACGCAATTGTTATCCGATGAATTTCTAAAAAAAAAAAAGTAATTTTATAACCACCTTTCCAATAAATTTCATTGTTGCCATTAATCAAACCAAACAAATATTAAAGCGGATACGTTATTTCATTTTTTTTATGACTATAACAAATTTTACTCTATTTATATTATCAACACCAGAAAATTATAAATAATTTTGTTCACTTGGTGATCTTAATAAAACATTCATTATAGTTGATGGTCATGCCTGCATTATCAAAAACTCCAGTAATATTTCCATGTTTTGAAACTTCTACTCTAGAAAACTGATAAGGAAAAAATTTCGAACAAACATCAATATTGTATTCTTTTACATAATTTGCCGCATCTCCAACCTTAACTCTCTTTTGTAATATATTATTCTCATAAACATAAGATTCATTTGGAAAAGAAAAGCCATTTCCTATAGGAATATCAAATTCAATTCTTTTATTGTAAACATTTAAATTCCCCCTGGATTGATCAGTTTCGGGAAAAGTTTGTCTCTCGAAACTCTCAATACTTTTATAACTCATTTAGAATAAAAAATTAATATATAAATGAATGATTCAAAGTTGACAAAAAACACCATGCAGTGGAATATGAAAGAAATAAGAAGAAAGAGCTGCCATTAATTGACAAACTAAGCAATATTGGAAAAAAAAAAAAAAAAAAGTGAAATAAGTTAGTGCAGAAAATAAGAATTTAATAACAACATAAGTTTCTGCTGCAGCAAAAAATTTTGATTATCCAACACCTCCTGAAGAAACATCGTTTGAAAGAGAATTATTCTCGGAACAAAAATCTCCTAATTTGGAAGAGCAAATGGACATTGCATGAAAAAATTTACGCAGCGTGCGTCTGATTATTCTATAAATCTCGGAAAAGAAATTGCAAAAAGAATAAATGTTATTGATACTCAATATAGTTTACGTGCAGAAGGAAAAAAAATCTTTACATAGGTAATACACAAGAAAAGATAGATGTTAATAAAATAACCGTTAAAAATAAAGAACATGATTAACGGAAGGACTTTCCAAATTGTCAATAAAAGTGAAAGAAGAAGATCTTGAGGATAATTTTACTGATAATGACTATGAAAACTACACGAAAATTATTTTAGTTACCAATGCTGCATTCCAAGAATATAATCCAATAAAGAAAATAAGCTCGAATAGAAGTTGGATATACAAAAATATAATTAAACCAATTTATGATAACTATATAAAATAATCACATTCAAGAACACCACCAAACACACGAAAAAAAGATTTTCCAAGAACTCCTAGATCTGGAGAAGGTATAAAAAATACAATAATTTACTAAAAGGATATTTCTCTATGGATAATGTTAGAGAACTGGTTGATAGATTATTGGTTATTCATGGTGAAGAAAATGTTGGAAATAAAAATTATTACAATGAAAAAGAAATCATAATGAATAACGTGAACAATAAATTTTCTGATTTTGTTATAAACAATCCGAAAGGAATTCCATATCTAATAAGCGTTTTAAATGTAATTCCACATTAAATTTGGAATTCTGAACACCATGGCAAAGGTATTATAAATTGGACATAGAATAATTTATATTTACCCGAAATGCATTTGCCAGGCTATAATTATTGTGGTCCATTTACAAAATTAAATGAAAAGTTGGAAAGAGGCGACACATGCATAAATAAATTAAATGAAGCATGCACATATCAGAATTTTGCTTATAGAGACCATAAAGATTTCGAATCTAGACATGATGCTTATAACATTTTACAGAAAGGAGCCAAAAAAATTATGTTACATAAAAACACACCAATTGGTGGAAAAGTTTACAAACAGAAAATTATGTTGGGGAATTAAAATGTTTAGTTATATATATATATATATAACTTATAAATGAAAATTAAAAGCTTAACTTTCGATATACCCATTGATAAATTAAGAGATTTAGTTATACACAAATTAAAAAAATATATCAACTTGAGGAAAAAAAATTCAAAGAAGGCAAATGTTTCTTACTAACTTTGGCATTTCCAATACTCCAAAAGATACTCAAAGAAAAATCTAGAAGTGGTTTACTCGATGGCGGTTTTTTTACCAATTTTTATTCAAATTTTAGGTGCACTTGGAGCTTTAGCTGAATGAGCTACTGCAATTCACAATTCTGTTGAACAAACTAGAAAAAATAAAAAAGAATCAGATGATCAACAGACACAGAATTTGGCAATGGAAAATAAATCAGAAGTGGTTTAGTAGCAAAAAAGAGGGGATGTGTGTGTGTGTGTGTGTGTGTGTGTATATATATATATATATATACACACACACACACACACACAACACCACACACACGCACGATCTAATTATCGATACTGAAAAATATGGAAAAATATGAAATGATATGTAAAAAAAATTCAGAAATGTTTATATGATTGATGAATTACCAAAAAAATATGCTCAAAAATGAATTTGCTGTGGTTAATTTTGACATTTCAACAAATCCTGCTGCTCATTGGGTTTGTTATTTCAAAGAAAATAGCTGTGTTTAATATTTCGATTGATTTGGAGGCAATATTCCTACCAATTTAACTAATTATTTCAAAAATAGACATGTTTATTCCAATGATGGTAGAATTCAGAATTTTAATTCAGTTATATGTGGATATCTATGTTTAATATTTTTACGCCTTTTTTCGAAAGATTTTAAGTTTAATTATATAATTTATTTATTATTAAATGTTATATATATATATTTGGGAAACCATTAATTAAATATTTAAATTAATTTTTGACACTAGTGCCTATGCTTTAAAATCATATGTAAATTCACACTGCAATCCCAGTGTTTCTTCTTTACAAAGTGATCTATCCTACTGTTTAGTAGATTATACAAAATCTTACGTTTCTTTTCCAGGACGAAGAATTGTTAATATAGGTGAACCTACAAATAATAAATATGCGGTCAATAAAAGAATCTTTGATACGCATATAGTAGATTATGCATTACAAAGGATGTAGATTCAAAATACAATACTACTGTTTCTGATTTAAAAACATATGTAGAATCAAAATACAATACTATTGTTTTTGCTTTAAGTGATCAACTTAGTAAAGTGTTTGTTTATAAAACAGACCATGTTTGTATTCAAAATCGTAGAATTAATAATATGGCTGATCATGTATATGGAAAAGATGCTATTAGTAAAAGATATTTCGATAAAGAAATTGCTGATAAATTGCAAAATTTAATCAAATCAGTTTTGAATTATTGATTTACGCTTGTTAACACAAAAGCTGAAAAATGCAAAGAAGACTCCGATAGAGAATTATATCTTAAATTACGAAATTTAAACCAATCAGTAGAAAAATGTAAGAAAAAAAATCATATATTTTATTTATATGGAATGTGGAATAAAAATAATAATGGTTTTTGCATAGAATATGATGTAAATTGCTTCTCTTTTTTTATGTACTGAACTGTTTATAAAATTACTTATAATTTACCTGATGATACTCTAACTGTTATTAAAGGAACTACAAGAATAGATTACAGTAACCCTTTTAATGTTAACAAAGATCGGTTTTTAACTTTAAAAAAAAAATCTAATTATTTTGTTGATGGAATCTTGACTGCAATATAAGTATTTATGAAATATAAAGATTAAATATATTTGTATTTATGTATTATTATTAAGTGAAGAAAACTTGGTGTTTGAAGTGCAAGAGTCACCAAAAATAACATAAAGTAAACAATAGTTTTTCTTGTTTAATTGGAAGTACTGGTTGATATAAATTTCGTGGTGGCAAAACATTACAGTTGATCAACTCAAATCAATTTTCGTCGTAATTGTTACGGTTAAACATTTTAATAGGGTGACCAACTGGGTAATAATCAAAAAAACATCACTGTTGGATATAAATTACATATATCTTAATTTTTTTCCTGTAACTTTTCATTTTGAAGCATTGGTTCTACCTCCAAAAAAATGAATCTCTAGGCTGTAATGGTTCTATTGCATTTTTAGTTTCTTCTAAATTATTTTTTTAGAAAATCGATTTTTTCCATATGCAAGTCCACATTTCCCTTAATTTGTAACCATTTTGTCTTAAAATTGCCCTTCGGTTGTTTTGTTTAGTAAGTAAATCACCCATGCTTTCATTGTTACAGTTATTTACTGTGTCTGGTGAATAACAACAGGACAACCGTGCCAAAAATAGCCTTGATATTGATCAATTGTTTTAGTTTTTTCGTCGTAACCATCAACTTATGCTCCACAAATAGTAACTTCTCCTCCATTTAATGCATGTCGAACATTTGTAAATGTATTTAACCACGAAATCGATTCTTTACTAAACATGTCTTTTTCATCATCTGCAATATTATTTTCCTTGAGAAATTTTGATCTATAAATAGCCATACAAACGCCGCTATTGTTATGTAGCAAAATGGGTCTATATTTGATATTTCTAGAAAAAAATTCTCTAAATTTAAGACATCCACGTCGTAAAATCTCAACATCAGAATCACAATATTCAGCAAGTTCGTTATTGAAATCGAAAATGTAATTTTCTTTTGTTTATTCAGCATGCCAGTTTAAAAAGTATTTTCGTTGATCTTCCTTGAGTGTATTGACTCCATAATACTTTGTAGCTGGTATTTTTCCAATACAATTTTGATTTTCTGGTATATTAAAAAAGTGTGCAAAATATCCTTTTTAAAGCGCTTCTAAACCAAATGTTTTGGGAAATGTTGCAAGACTTTCTTGAGTAAAGTTTATACTATCAATTATTTTGATATTTATACTCGATATTTTAAGTTGCATAATTTTTTAGCCTTGATATATTGTTTGAGGTTATATACTATTTCTGACACCATATTGTAAAATAAAATATGAATCGTAGCCTTTTGAACTGTGTGCAATAAATGTATATCATTTATTTTCTTCAGGTATCGCCCATTCGCAGAACTCATCATTTGTACTAAAAAGTATTTTGTTTCCGTTAAAGTCTTGAACAGATATAATGCTTGGTGTATGAAAACCACTATCTTGTGTGGCTTCATAGTCGAAAAAGAATTATTTTTCTTTGTACGAACAACCCATAACTTTTTTCTGGTTTTTGCCATTACAAGTACAATATTTACATAATTACCCCCTTTTTGTTGTCTCTCTTGCATATAAAATTTATGTTCATAAGTTTTCACAAATTTCTTGCAAATAGAACATTTGATATAACCACAGTTGTGTTTTTTATTTCTCAAAAATATTTTGTTACACTTTTTACACTTATAGACTGCCTTACACACAACATCGTGATTAGTAAAATATTCCAGTAAAAAAAAATTATTTAATGGATTTTTGACAATATATTCTAATTCAATATTCAATTTCGTGGTGTTTTTTTTTTTTACATAAATAGCATATAATTTTATTATTTTTATTACTCATGTTGATCTTTATTATTGTATGGTTTGTCACAATTTTTATAATAATAAACACTGCCTAAAAATGCTTTCGTACTATTAATTACATCGTAATGTTCATCGTGTGAATACAAATAAATAGTTACTGAATTTTTTAAACCAGACTGAATGGTTGAATTGAAATGAGCAGCTGAAACAACTTCAATTTGAACATTAAGAAATTTTTCTCCATCCATAATATCTTCCAAACTGAAGCCAATTTCTCAACTTTCCCCCCCATTCTCACACAGAGTTCACAAGCTAATTCTCCTTGTAATTTTCTTCCTTTTGTAATGTAGACAATCTCATTATTCGTTAATTCTCTATCCAAAACGATATTGGTTTCGTATGTTAAAGCTGTAATTATTGCTCTGGGTCCTCATAAATAAACATCATTGTTAATTTTAGTCAATAATTTTATTGCTTTTATATCTTTAGTTAAATTGATAAATTTTTTTACCTTTATTTCCTTTTGGAATTTTATAAACATCATTATCGAAAGTAGTATAATTTAAATAAAAATTTTCATTCGATGTATTTTACTCTTTCAATTTGATTAAGTAAATTTTCGCCGTTTAAATATTTATTTCTTGCGGCTGAAATACTGTGGTGAAAATTCTGATTATTAGCATATATACTCATTTGATTACGTTGATTATAACCACTTAATTTGCTTACTGCTTTCATTGTCGCGTGAACAGCATTTCGAACAACATTCATTTTTTGTATTAGAGTTCCTTTTAAATATTATTTATACAATTACCGTATTTTGTTTGCCAAATGTTTAAAGCTTCATTCAAATTACGACTAATTTCGCGAATTTCAAATGGTTGTTTTTTCTTTCTACGCGTTCATTAATTTTTTTTTCGTTTGATAGGAAAATTTCGACCTAATATTTTATTTTATTATTTAATTTCGGGAAATGAAAAGAGCAAATTCCTGTTAGTTTTATTTATTAGTGGTGTGTATATCTGATTAGAAAAGGATAATATTTTTATAAATGTTTTAAAATCTTTTCTATATTTTATGTTGTAATTTGAAAGGGGTAAATTTGCAAAATTAATCTTTGTTTGTTCATCTCTAATAAATGGTATGAGAGTTGTATTTAAATCAGCTTTCCTTATGTCAAAGACCTTAGCTTTAGGTCTTAATTCCACAATTGTTCAATCATTTAGATTCTCGATAGGATCTATAAATTTATATTCTCCTTTGAAAGTGATACTTGTAATAAGATCATATTCACGTAATTTATATAAATTTTCTATTTTTAATTCTCTACCTATAATTCTCAACACGGTCACTCTCCTTTCACGCAGATCTGCTACTGAATAATTCATAGCCATATTTGTTTATTTATAAGAAATAAAAATTTATTAACATAAAAAAATATATTAAGAAGTGTAAGAAATAATGAAAATACTGGAATGAAGTTGGAAAAGTGCTTAAATTATATTGATAATAATTCTTAAAATATTTAACTTCTTCTGTGATAATATTTCTCATTACAGTATTTTTTGCAAATTTTTGAATGTTTGTCTTTAATGTTTTTATTAATAAAAAATAATTTTATATATTTTTTTTCATTACAAACTGTGCATGTTTTTGTTGTATAATTATCAATTTGAATTTCATTGAGAATATCTATTGATGTATTGTGTGATTTAGTTTTTTTATGCTCTGTGAGATATATAATACAAACATATTTTTCACATTCACATAGTATTTTCTGATTAAAACATTCTTTACATTTAGTTGTAGGTTTCTCTATAGTTGCTTTAAGAGGATGTGAATCGATAGATTTATTCTCGTGACATACTTCACATGTTTTTGCTGAATAATTATCCTGTTGAATTTCTTTTCTGTTGTGTAATTTACTATCCTTATGCTTTTTGAGATATAGTTTAGAAACATATTTTCTGCATTCGCATAATACTTTCTCTTTATTTAAAGTAAAGTTTTCTGGCATAATCGGTGGCACATTTTTTACATGTGTTAGTATACTCATCTTTTGCGTGTTTATGTGATGCAAAACATTCAATGTTTACTACTGCACCACACTTTTTATATTGCTTAGATATGGTATTTCTTTCCCTTTCGAGCATAGTTTCCATTCTATTTATTAAGAAAATTTATTTATTAAGACAATGAAAAAAAAATTTTCTTCGCTAATTTGTTTCTTTATAAGTAACACAAAAATGGAGGCTCTTCTCGAAAGTTGAACAATTCATTTGAATTCACAAAACTACAAGATCTAGAAAAAAATAAATATTTAACTGTCACAGGTTTTGAAATTTATGAATGTAAGTTTGGTAAAAATATATATATATATATATATATATATATATTGTATTCTAGATTGAAAATTTAAAATTTAATTACCAGAGCGCTATGTGAAAATAATAGATCAAAATGCTTTGAAACTATTAAACGAGAAGGAATTTTTTATGTCATATAATGGTTTAAAAGAAATCTAAAATGTAAAATTTATGCATGCTCTAGAGTTCTCTTAATTTGAATCTTTTTAATATTTCAATTCATTTATAGCTTATTTGCTTGTTTTTGGCATAAATTTACTTGTTTTAGATTACTCGCTTGCAAAATTGGCATTTCTAGAAAACGCGAAAATTTGATTAATTTTGGTGTGAAATTGCTTGATTCTGGGGTAAAAATGCTTGATCTTGGGTCTAAATCTCGCGTTCACCATTCGTGTGGATAAAAGGCCGGTTAGAGAAATAGTGTTTTTGGCGGTTTTTTAAAGTTTTTTTCGAATTATTTTTGGGTGTTTTTGGGCCCTTTTAAAAAAGAAAAACTGCAATTATAACAAATTGAAATTTCCTGATTTTGGGGTAAAATTGGTCCATTTTGGGGTAAAATTCGAGGAATTTGGGGTTAAAGTTGGGTTGTTCTCAATGTACCCATATACTACTCGTTTGTAACGCAGTGGCGTCTAACACGTAACCGAATAATAACACGAATTTTGCAGGTCTCTACTAATGAGGCACGTCCTGTGTTGGCGGGTGTCCTGCCAGTTGACCTCTTGGTAAGAGAGACAGAGAGAGAGAGAGGATTGGTAGCAGAGAGAAGGATTGAAAGGCTTAGTTTACAAGAATGAAATTTAATCAGGCAGGACACCCTAAAGATGTGACGAGAAAGATGGGAACCATCTGCTAAGGGAATAATCACCTTTGAATTACCTCCAAGTGTTGAAGACAGAATGAAGTTCACGTGGATAACCATGAACCACTACTGTGCTGAGCTGAACACTGGCCATGGAAACTTTATTAAGACCATGTCGGGCTGCAATTGGGCATACGAAGAGACATGGCAGATAAGGAGCTGCACAAATTCTGGAACAGCTTTGCCTCTATGGTTGGCAAAAGACTCGAAGAATTTGCCCGTTGCAGCTCGAGCATTCCGATGACCTATAAGGGAGTGCTCGGGTAAAGGCTTTAAAGTATTAAGTCGGAGTACTATCGAATGGCGAGGACAGGGTTTACTGAGAAACCCGGCAGAAAGCTGTGTATGAATTCAAGAAGGAAAGCACAAAGCACCACGTAAGAAGAGGAGACTATCTCACTCGCTGGAGTACAGTCGCAGTGCACGAGGATGGATGGGGTGCCGGCCTTCGGGCAGTAAAACCTGCTGGTCTTTGTGCTGGGAGTACGTCAGCTCCGCCATCTTCGTTTCAAAACCTGAACCTCCTGCGTGAAAGTCTTCAAATATTTTTCCAGAAATTAATCGAAATTTTCAAAAACCGCTTATTTTTATTTGTTTTTAAACCTTTTGCGTATTTTTCGCCAAATGTTTTTAAACATAATTTGGAGTTTATTTTGGGGTTTTTTTTTTTTTTTTACGGTTTTTGGATTCAATGTCATGGGCATGGGTTTGAGGTCACGGGCATGGATGGGGTCAAGTTAACGGCCGTGAGGTCAGGGTCGATGTTACCAGGTAAAAGGTGCCGGTCCTATGGCGTCACATCATGGAGGCCAGCCGGCTGGCCAGGGTCCCGGGTCCCATCATGCCAGATCTCTGCCAATCATTATACTGGAGCGGCGGTTCCATTGATTTGGATTGACTGCATGAAGCTTTGCAAGCGGTCTTTGCGTCTGATTGGCTTTCGCCTGCTTCGAAAGGTTCCCTAATGGCTGCACTGAGGAAAAGGTTTCGTTGAATCAAACAAGATTTGTTTGGTGAATCCAAATTATTTCTTTATATAGGCGAAATGAAATAATTTGTTGCTTAAACAAAATTCTTTTGTTCTCATTTGGTTGCCCCAAACTGTAAGATTTGGTTGGTGCAACTAAAGAATTGTTTTAGTACACATACATTAAACAGTTTGGGCATATATAAACAAAATTTTCAAGTTCGCCCGAGTTTCGAACCTAGATCACCTGCGTCCGTGTGCTACGCCTTAGTAATCTCAGCTAGTGATGACGCCGGAATGCTTTTAAATAGATATACTGCAAATATTGGGAAACGTGTGCAGACAAATATTTCAAGTTTTACAGCTTTACTTGTCAGTTTCTTGTTGCAGTGTTTTGTGAATGTGTTTATACGATTGTTAAGCATATAGATGCACTAACAAACACTGTTACTACGTTTCCACAAAAAATACAAACAAACTCTGCAGCTGTATTTTCGAACGAAGGCAGTCAAATGAGTGGGCAAACAAATATATACTATAGTTTATTCAACAAAATATTTAGTTTTACAGTTTAATTTTTTTGGCCCAAAACAGAGATTTTGTTTATTCAATCATATGTTTTGTTAGACGAACAAAAGTAGTTCTGTTGCTTATCAAATTTTGTTTGCTCAACGACATATTTTGTTAGGGCAACTAAATATATATTTGGCCGTAGACAAACAAATATTTTGTTCGATTTTCTCTCAGTGTGAAATGTAAGCTGGCACGTGCGATAACAGGCGCTGATTGGCGAACGGGCATTTCACTATGTTACTGGTTAGTGACATCATATTTCTGGCGCTTGTGGTTGGAGATCGCATTAGAAACGGTCATTTCGCCTCTATATTCTTATATACTCTGTGGATGAAATATGCATATTTCATTTACTTAATACTTTGAGGACTACGATTGGCTGTAGCTCGAGCAACAGTACTTAGATAATTTCTTTGTTTTTGAAAACTAAGTTCGCATAGATATAGATATATTGCGCCGCTAGTAGCTAACAAGATCTTATAACTAGGGATAGGAAAATTTCGCGAATTCATTTCGGGACAAGATAGACGTCAAACACACATACAGTGAAGTCACCTTCGCAATTGGATCACAGTTCATTAGACCCGCCCTGCACGCCTCTGAGCCAATAGCAGACTTGCAAGGAAACATCTTACGAATCCCATAACTGCCTGGTGCGGGGCAACAACCAATGAACACACAGCTGAGGCTCCAGTATGCAGAGGACTGAGGAGTCTAGCATACAGGTCATTGAACTCGTGAAATTTTCCTCTCCCTACATAGGGAATAGTTTATAAAGTGCAATGGCAGACTAGATTTCAGTATACGGTGGATTGTCCGCAGAGGTAAACAAAACATATGAAAAAAACCATAGGCACATTTTTAAATCTTCCATGAACAACGGTTTAATAAAAGATGAGTGTTTCTATAGTAAATAATACTTGAGAAATCTTTTTAAACGAATGTTTCTATCAAACGAAAGATTATTTTGCTCTTATTATCGCAAGGCCATGCTAATAAACTAGTTCAAGGAATCTTAATTCTACTTCTCAGATAGTAAACGAGCGTTATGCTCATGAAACTAAATTAAATGACACTAATGTCCTGTGGTTAACCTAATATTTGAGATTTCCAGATGAATATATTCCGTCTAGGAGCACTTTTACAATATTTTTATCTTATCTGGGACTCGACGCTCCAAATTTTCTAACCTGTCTGAAATTATTCACCGCAAAATGACGATTATTACGATTCACTAATTTTACTTAAAGTTCCGTTTAACGTGTGGATATTAGCGTTTCCGATCGATTTCGTTTGTATTGCAGTGCTGCTGATATCGAGAACATAATGTTCGTCTGCCCGCTTGCCAGCCAGCTGTGGTTGGTGCTTAGCAAGTCGTTCTGCCTCTCTCTTTCACTGGGGTAGACGGGGCCAAGTCTGTTCTTACGCCGGTACGACTACAATAAATGATTTAGTTCTCTTTCGTTACGCTCACATTGCCACGTCAGGTCTTAAAACAATTTTCCTTTATTCGTTACCAACTTAATGACAGCCTACATGTAGGTTATTCACGGTAAAGTGAGCACTTTTGAAAGCCCTGTCATTTTGAATAATATTTTATAAATTTATTTTATTTTATCCTCAGACGTTAATTTCCGAGTGCTGAGGAATCTACACACTGTGGTTAATGCTTAAATGGCAATATTCATTTAAATAAGTGGTCGCAGGATAAAAGTGGCTGAAATAAAAAAGTAACTATAGCCTCAAAAGTGGTCACTTTTCCGTGAACATCCTATACCAGTTTGTATGGTAGCATCTATTAAATTAACATATAATAAATTTTTTTTCCAACTGTGGATTGCAAACGTGCTCACATTATCCTGATCAGCTTATGGTAAACACGTGTTCAATATAAAAACGTTGTGTAGAAAGGAGTAGGTATTGTCGAGCGTTATTAAGGCCAGTGATTTTTCGCGAAAAAAAAATTGGAGCACAAAGTAGACTTCAATACTATGTACATACCTCAGGTATTGTTACAACTAGGGATATGACAATTTCACGAATTCAGTTTAAGACAAGATAGAAGTCAAACCCAGATACAGTAAAGTGACATTTGTAATTGGATCAGAGTTTATTAGACACGCCCGGGACGCCTCTGAACCAATAGCAGACTTCCAAGGAAACACGTGGCGAATGCTATACTGCCAGGTGTGGAGTAACACTGGCTACTCTCTGGAGCCGCACGCAACGAAGACACATCTGAGGCTCGAGTGTACACAGGACTGGTGGAGTCTAGCCTACAGGTCACTGGACTCGCGAAATTTTCCTATCCCTAGTTATAACTCTTATTGGCTGCTGGTGTCGTTTCAACATTTGACCGAGCCGTTCAGAATTCCGTAACTCCGACAATAGACCTTAGCGATTCGTGCACGAACAGTTAACACAGACTGGAACATTATGCAGCCAATCGATAAAGCTGGACAATCCTACAGCGGTTTCAACTGTATCTACGTATTATTTCCATAAACGATTTTATGATGAGAAAACTGCAAATTTAGACGCTGTAGTTTGTGTGTGTGTGTGGGGGGGGGGGGCTATTGGGGGGTAAAAGCTCTTAGGCAAGCTGCTGTGATCTCATCAAACTTTCCCGCCCGTCCGGATTGCCCATGAGCGCAGTTTAATCACCACGTAACCGCTCTTTGAAGAGGTAACCCTCCAAGCCCCAACCCACCGCCATCGTTTGCCCAATCAAAACCGCGGCACGCCATACTGTATATTGTCGGCGACAAGGGCAAAGTGGAGCCGAGCAGAGGCTGTCCTGAGATCGCTGCTCGCGAAGTTGTAACAGTATTATCAGCTGGCCGATAGTTGCTTCGCAACTGCTGAATTCTGTCGTCCGAGACGCAGTCCCACTCTCGTAATCAGTTCTTCGCGATGCCGGGAAGAAAAGTGTTGACCGTTAACTAGTGTAGTCAGCTCCGATTTATGCGAGCCGTCAAATTTTATCCTGCACGAAAGTGTGTTTTAGTGTCCGTGTATGTATGGATATATGAAGGCTGTTCACGATAACGAGGGCACTTTTGAAATCAACCTTAGAAAAAAGTCACTGCCCTTGCCTAGAGATACTTTAACGGGCGCACTGAGTGACATGCGCCCAGTAAAGTTGGTAACTATTATCGGAATGTAGTGCCGTACCTTTCAGTAGTATAAAATGTGTGGCATAGCCATTTGTGATTACTTAAATTGTTTCTTTCGCTTTTTGTTTTTTAATTCACCGAAGCGTAAAATTGAGAGCAGATTTGTAAAATATTTTCTTTTATTTCAAAGTTTCACTTGAGCGACGCATGAGCAATGTGATGAGGCCCATGCCAGTGTAAATTTTACATAAGGCCGAGGATTACACAGCGCGCATACGAGTAGATCATAATCAGGACTTTCAAATTTATCATTTTACCGTGAACAACGTATACGAATATATACCTTTATGATATGTGTCTGTTCAGGTGCGTGCAGTTAAGGAAGTAGATTTTTCTCTATTGTCAATTCGCTGTTTCTTCGAACTTTTTGAATAAAACATTTGAAATAAAATTACCGTATGTACGATGTGCTTGGTTGTTTCCTAAAATTGCCACGTATATCAAGTATTTTATGATTGTGTTAATATTAAAGTGCTTTATTTATAGTTAAATGTAACTTCACGTATATTATATGTATGAAAGATGATATTTCGTTAATAATTAATATGAATAAGTGCAGGGAGAAAAAAAAGTGTGGGCAATGCCTAGTAAGAAATAATTCTTATAAAGGCTAATATTTAGGTACCTGAAACATTCGCGGATTAATATTGGGACAAGTTAGAATTGGAAAAACTCCTATGTTTGTGTCACCTTTGTCACTGGTCCACGCTTTATTTGACACCTCCTGGGAGAATCCTGGGCCAATGAGACACGTACAACACACGCACGCCCAGTTATCGTCCTCCGCTGTGATAGCAAGCAACCGATGGGCAATTGATATATGCACGATTGCACATAAGTTCGCGTAGTCTAGCCTCGAGGTCGCTGAACTCGCGAATTTTTCAGCTCCGTACTAATATTACACTAAGAACGCACAAATCCTCTGAGTTGCCCTTTCGGTGTAAATTTTCTATAATTACTTAGGCTTTGTTTGCATGAGGCGGCGGAATATATTGGAAGTAGAACTTTATCAGGGGTTCTGAAAAGTTTGAAGTAACCGCGAACAGCCCATAAATAGAGACATGCACAATTGACGTTATTTTTTGGCGTCAGGCTGAACTTCACTGTAATGTATATACCGGAGGTGACATAGTTTTTCCATTGGCTACTGCATAGATGTGAAGCCACGCCCCACTCTGACTGCACTGCACATGATTGGATCACAATTGTGAAGTGTTAATTTTTTGGCGCAACGTTACCCAGGGCATGCCAGATAGTGTGGTCCAGAGACAAACGCATTGCAAAGGTAAAAGTGTTTTAAAGTTTAACGTGTCCTCAAATAATAACGCGAATTTTGCAGGTCTCTACCAATAAATAGGGATAGGAAAATTTCGCCACTTTAATGACCTGTAGGATAGGCTCCACAATTCTGTGTACACTCGAGACGCAGATGTATGTTCATTGGCTACTTCCGCAGAGAGTAGCCAATGTTACCTCACATCTGGCAGTATGGGATTCGCTACTTTATTCACTGCAAGTCTGCTATTGGCTCAGAGTCGGCCAGGGCGTGTCTAACAAACTGTGATCCAATTGCAAAGTCAACTTCAGTGTACACACATTTGACGTCTATCTTGTCCTGAAATTAATTCGCGAAATGTTCCCATCCCTACCTATAAATAACATTTCAACAAAAAAAGGTTATTTTAACCACTGCGAATCCGCAGTATCACAGAATAGTTCAATGTGCAGAAGCGAAATGAAGGAACGGTTCCTTTACTGCGAGCGTATGCTGTCGCCCGTTGTCCCGCGCGAAGCTGTGCAAACGGACCTCGGGTCTGATTGGTTGCTGCACGTTACGGAGTACTGTCTACTGGTTGGGCGGCCGTCTGCCGAAGTAGTCCGCAGGAGCTGATCGCTGAGCGATGATCTGCAACACTGCTGGCCAGCGAAGCCATTTTGTGGACGTTTATGGCTCTGGAGTTCGAAATACATTCTATAGTCTGATCGCGATTTCCTCACACTTTTGTAATCAAACTTTGAAAAATAGCGCCATGTATGCTATGTTTAGTTATTCTCTAAATATGTCATGTAGCTTCGTTTTATACACCTGTTAACGTGAAAGCATCTTATTTTTCGTTGAATTGAAGTTTTAACTACATTTCGTTTATAAAATTTGATATATCATTTATAATAAATATGAATAAAAACAGCGAGAAAACATGTGTGTTGGTAGCGCCTAGTAAGAAACAGTTCTCATGCATAATATCATTACAACTGAGTGCGCACGAACTCGGTGCATTGTCCTTTGGGGCAATTTTCTAGACGTGTTTAAGCTTAGCTTGCACGAGGCGGAGGAATATCCTGGAAGTAGAACATCAGCAGGGATTCAGAAAAGTGCGAAGTAACCGCGAATGGATTATGCCTGGGGGACTGGAAAATTTCGCGATTTCATTTCAGGACAAGTTAGACTTCAACCATATGCACGTGTTTCCTTTATGTTTTCAGTTGGCCCACAGTTAATCAGACAATCCCACGTGAGCTCTGGGCCAATAACAGACCTGCATGGAAACTAGCTCCGAATACCGTGGCAACTGGTCTGAGGTAAAACTGGCTACTTTAGCCTACGTTTTCTGCCAACTTTAATAGACGTATGCCAGTCGGCGAGCTCCTTAAAATATACATATGTATGGGCTTTGACTTTTTTGAAAGGTTAATTTCAGAAATGGTCAGTTAACCTTGAACACACTATATTAACGTGTGGTGCGTAGGGACAGGTGTTTTTCGCGAAAAGATTTCAAGACCAGTTGTGCTCTAAAATAAGTTTGTTCATATGCACTTTCATGGTTGGATCATTTTAAAAGGCTACAACGAAACAATTTTCTCAGTGTGAGGCACGTGCCTCACACTGAGAAAATTGTTTCGTTGTAGCAAACAAGATTTGTTTGGTGAAACCAAATTATTTGATCTTATAGGGGGGCAGTTACATAATTTGTTGCTGAAACCAAATTGTTTTGTTGTTCTCATTTGGTTGCCCCAGACTGTAATATTTGGTTGGTGCAACAAAAGACTTGTTTGGGCTACACGTACATTAAACTGTTTGGGCCGATACAAACAACATTTACAAGTTCGCGCGAGTTTCGAACCCAGATCACTTGCGCCCGTGCACTACGCCTTAGTAATATCAGCTAGTGTGACAGCTGATGACGCCGGAAAGCTTTAAAATGGATATACTGCAAATATTGTTTTATCAGTGTGTTTATGCGATTGGTATGCACTAATAGATGCACTAACAAACACGGTTACTATCCTATTTGTCACAAAAAAAATACAAACAAACTCTCGAGCTGTATTTTCGAACGAAGGCAGTCAAATTAGTGGCCAAACAAATATATACAGTTGATTCAACAAATATTTTAGTTGACAGTCCAATATTTTTTGTCTCAGCAAAGAGATTTTTTTTATTCAAACATATATTTTGTTAGACGAAAAAAAAAGTACTTTTGTTAATTTTTAAATTTTGTTTACTCGACAATATATTTTTTTCAGGGCAACTAAATATATATTTTTTGCCCTATACAAACAAATGTTTTGTTCGATTTTTCTCAGTGCAGGTGTATCTTCCCGCGAATCATGGACGTTCAGTATCCGAGTACTTTATTACGACTGTGCCAGTAAAATATTAACATATTTTCCCGCGTAGACAAGCGGCTAATAACCATAGGAGGCTGTGGTCGTGGAAGTAGGATATTGAAGTTCTAGCAGGGCCATGAATAGTTCCGCGAAAAAAACACCTGTCCCTAGGGATGCGTGCAGAGTTACATCGGAGAGGAGCGAACAATCCACTCGAAACGATTGCCAGTTGTTCGGCTGTACTCGCTGGTTGGAAAACACATCCTGATCCTGGCACGCCCTGTAGATAGTCGCGTAAGCGGACGGGGAAGAAGATACGGGATAACTGAGTTTGCGTGCCCTCCACGAGACGCGGAACATTCGGCCGCCTTGATGGAGGTTGACGTCCCCCTCCCCCACCCCTCATTAAGAACATCTTACCTTCACAGCTGTAATTACTCATCGCGAGTCTTCGCCTTCCGTCGGGCGCCCCCCCGACGCGCGAAAATTTCACGCTCGCCACACACGCCGTGCGCGGAAAATCGATTACTCCCGTTCGATTCATCGAGCTGGAAGGTGTTCCGCGTCGAGCTCACAAGGCGGTGGGCGGACCCTTCGCGCATCCAAGCGAATACTATGGGTTTGGGAAGGGGGGGGGGGGGTTGGGCACGGTGGCTGAGCCGTTAGCTTGCTCGCCTCCCACCAAAGCGAACCGGGTTCAATCCCCGGCCGGTTCACA
The DNA here is from genome assembly GCA_029891345.1 of Dryococelus australis. NCBI lineage: Eukaryota > Metazoa > Arthropoda > Insecta > Phasmatodea > Phasmatidae > Dryococelus > Dryococelus australis. The sequence continues at coordinate 336,506,631 of CM056995.1, read as the reverse complement.
CTCGGATATTCGCACGTGTGAATCGTGCCGGACGATGCCGCTAGTCGGCCGGTCTTCTCGGAGATCTCCCGTTTCTCCCCTTAATTTCGGAGCAGCTCCATGCTCACCTCATTTCACCCGCGTCGGCTCTCAAGACCTCGATGTTAAGAGCCGCGCAATTTTCTTCATTCATCCACTAGAGGATATTTAAAGATTACAGAAGCGAAAGGGTGTGGGGATGTTGATATTGGAAAAATATATCGATATCATTTATATTGGTTATTTATGAAAATATCGTTTTACGAAACGATACTGCGAAAGAAAAATATCGGTTTTCGGTACATCGCAATTCGATATGTTATATTTTAAAGGATTTCATAAATGTATATTTGCTCGGCATATTATATACTGCAGGTTCGAGGCATTTCAGAAAGATGTGGTACCTGTTTTTGATGCATGTTGTCGAAGTAAACATAGTAATATTTTAATAATTTTTGTATTTAAATCAGAGCTTGTTAAAAGAGCATATTTTAAAATATTTATTTAGGTTACCAGCAGAAAGATAGTGAATTCGATAAAATATTGTTGAAATATATAGACGATTTATATCGATATATCGATGATATAGCGTCGTCATTCCGATATGTCGATAATTTTTCAACGTCTCTAGGCAGGACTTATTGCAAACTCAGAGCCACGCACGCCAGCATAACGGACTCACTAGCCAGTAGTATGGTAGAACATTATTCTCCAATCAGCACCTGGATATAAAACAACCTGCGAAAAACCGGCTAGTCATAGTTTCACGTAGTTAAAATAGGAAACAAACGACATATCTACAGCATAGCTGGAAGCCCAGCCACTAATGTGTGCTTGCCGTCAACTTGCAGAAGACTAAATAGTGCTGCATGTTAGATTTTTTTTCAACGAGCCTGCTAATACTGGGTATTTTCTTTAGCTTGTAAACCAAACTTCGCTGTCAAGTATGAACTCGCTGGGCTGTGATGTGTTCATTGGCTGATGCGAAGACGAAAACCCAGTGTTACTTATGACTAGGTTGTTTGTGCACCAGCTCTTCTATAGCTGCCTATTTATAATTGGCAGGAACCGATTCACAGCGGGAAAAATTCCACCAATCGCTTTCGTCAAATGTACTGTGCAGGTGTCTTAACTCCCCACCCCTCATTCCGCTGTCGTTCGTTATGTCCCTGCGTTAAGTTAAGCTACGTCGATAAACAACAATTCATCGTTCAAAATCAAAGAACCGGGAACTACGACGTTTGGTAAACTACGTCGGCGCAAAGCGATACAAAATTTTCCGCCGTCTTTAAATATTAGTATGGATAGGAACATCTAGTGAGTTCAATGAAATCCAGGCTGGGTTCCATAGTCCTCTATATTCTCAAGCCAAAACGTTATGAGCGGAGAGATGAAGAAATCGCATATTCATTTTGGGACAAGCTAGAATTCAAAACTCGTGTGTTGATATAACTTTAAGCATTGGTCCACGCGGTGTATGACACCTCCTGGAGAGACAACAGGCAACCAATGCACAGTTAACATCGGTATATTTGTGCATAAGACTGTAGAGTTTAGCTTGCAGGTCACTGAACACTCGAATTTTTCAGGTCCCTACCAATGAGTTACCAGTTTTACCCCAGGCCATATGCCACGGTATTCTGGCCACGTTTTCTTCCACCTTTTGTTAACGAACTTCAAAAATGGTTAGGGACACGACCAATAAAATGCGATCAGTCGGGATTTTAACTAGGGATAGGAAAATAACGCGAATTCATTTCGGGACAAAAGAGACGTCAAACAGATATACAGTGAAGTCACTTTCGCAACTGGATCACAGTTTATTAGACCCGCCCTACACGTCTCTGAGCCAATAGCAGACTTGCAAGGAAACACCTTGCGAATCCCATAACTGCCAGGTGCCAATGAAGACACAGCTGAGGACTGAGGAGTATAGCCTACAGTTCATTGAACTCGCGAAATTTTAAAACGTAGCAGTATTTGATCAGAAGCTTGTTCTGAGCGATACTTTTCGTGATTATGGTTCAAAGATCCGAGTAATGTGAATATCCTAGCCAAAAGTAACAGATTTGGGAAAATATTTATTTCTTGTCTCCAACCGCCAGGAATTCTTCCAATCTCATTCACACCTGGTGACAAGTATGCTTCTCATGTTCCTGAGTTACATTTAAACGAAGTAAAATATAGAAAACATTAATGTTTGGCAATTAAGGTAAAAATTACCAAAATTAAAAATATGGTAACTTTTTTGGTACAACGAATGCAGTTTCTAAAATAATCGTAAAACAGGCGCACTTTATTGTTTCATACAAATACAAGTAGCTTAATATGTTAGATTCTCAACCTGAAATTATTTCCCAAAGCATAATTCTTTTAATTAATTCGTATTCAGGAATCCATAATGGATACGAAAAACGGGTACTCTGGTTCTGTGCCTCGTTTGTAGTCTGCCCACTTAACATTCTCAGGAATTGACTATGACGTCAACAAAAATAAACTATTCATATGAATCTGTGTTATTAATATTTATTCTTCTCCTGACAGATAATTTAAGAAAAGTTCAAAAGTTCAAATGAGATTAGGCATACTTACAAGATTCTCCAGTTTCCTTAAGCAATGGATATGACCACAAATAAATTTTACGATGGGGTAATAAATCTTCGCAGAGCTTTCAATACAAATTTTGTAAAGGCTTATTTTTTATTTCAACTTATTATAGGCCGTTCACGGTATAGTGAGCACTTTTGAAGTCCTGGTTACTTTTTTCTTTCGACCTATTTATATCCTTCCGCCAATAGCTAATGTAAACCCTGACACGTGATTAATAAACACAGTGTATACATTCATCATAACCAAAACAAAATGTCCCAGCCCACAATGAAATGTATTTATTAGTTATTTTGTCTGATGAAAAAGCTTCAAGAAGTTCTCACTTTACCGCGAACGGCCTATAACATATTAATACAACAATAATTTAAAACTGATTATTTTTAACAGAACACATTGTGTACCGTGGACTGAATAAAGTTCCTAGAGCAATGAAAATTTGTTTAATCAAGTGAAATATCAAAGTGTTAAAATGTTCAATGTATTCACTAAGATTTTGCGGAAATTTGCAGATGGTATACGGAAATGGGCTCCGCAAGGACACACACTGCATTTATTCAACTTCGAATTTGGAGAACGAACATTGATGGGTCGAGACAGGTGTTTTTCGCGAAAATATTTCAAGACCAGTTGTACTCTAAAACACTTTTGTTCATACTCACTTTCGTAGTTGGATAATTTTAAATGTCACGTGCCTCAAGATCCTGTCCGCGAATCATAGACGTTCAGAATTGGAGTACTTCATTACGACTGACCCAATCAAATTAGAACGTATCTTCTGGCGTAGGAACACGGCCAATAACTAGGGACACCCGAATTTCGTGGAAAAGTTTCACGAGCAGATGTATTCCATAACACTTTAGCTCAAATACACTTCAGCAATTGGATGCTCTAGGTGTAACGTGTCTTCGGTGTTTGCCCGCAAATCACAGCTGCACAGTAGTATAGTGACCTTATTCTGATTGGCCAGTCAAGTAAGACAATGTATCCTCACAGACACACGCCGCCAATAAGCAAAACAATACTGCTGGTGTGCACATAGGGTATTGAAATCTAGCATATGTGGAAATCCTTTCGCGAACTTCGCGTGCCCATACCAATAACCAAAGGAAGTCGTGGTTGTGGACAGTAGCATAAAAATGCCGATTTGAGCGCAGCCCCCAGTTATCAGAAAAACAATGGTAAATTAAATGCTCGAGCCCTCAGAAAACCATCAGAAAAAATTCCTCTTAATTTTCTGATCCAAAACATCAAGTGCCGATTCGAGCGCGACCGCAAAAAAATGTGGCTCAAAAAGTTGGGTTTGGTTAGATCGTAGTCATTAGAAAAAAAAAGTTGTGTAAAACTTTGTGTTTGAGTGCATCTCCAAAAATGCGCGTAAAAACGTGCGTTTGGGCGTAGGTTGCAAAAAAAGAGTGGCTCGAAAAATTTGAATACGTAAAAAATAAAATGTTGTATATAATAAATGGGCGCAAATTTAAATCAACTGACGTCTAATATGATGACGACCATGGCAATGAAAAAGGCTAACGCAACTAGTAATGTCTGGAAAGAATATAAATTTAAGAAAGACGTTTTTGAGGAAAAAAAGAAGAAATCTCAAGAGAAGTATGTCAAGTGTGAAACTTGTAATCACTTTTACAAACCTTCTCTCATAAGAAGTCATCTTAAAAGTATATTGCACAAAGGTCTTACATCAATACATAATAAATCACATGAACCAACAAATGCACAGGACATTTTTAAAATATCACAATGTTTAATATCAAAACAGAAGTTCCCACGAGAGAAACAAGTGAAATGTGAAACGTGTAGTCACTATTACAAACTGTCTCTCATAAGAATTCACTTGAGAAGTAAAATTCATAAGTACACACTCAGATTCAGTGTAGAAGAAATCGAAACAGCATTTCAAAATAGGATCGAGACTTATGCTGTAAAGAATGTGAATGCATACAAAGACCTAAATCATTTCCTAAACAATGTAAAAGAAAATGTCACGGGACTAATTAGTAAACATTTAAAACTACTCGAAGTGAACATGAAATTCTTCACTGAGTACAAAAGGGGAATTGGTGAGAATATTGAATATGTAGAAAGCTCCTTTAAAACAAAGAACGAAATTATACTGAAAACGACTAATCTGGAAGAATATTTTACCAACAGCATATCGAAAATCATAGCTGAGATGGGGGCTTTCGAAGCAAAGGGATCTGAGTGGGTACTCAACAGAATATTTAAACTAGAAGTGCGAATAAATAAATATGTACCATTCAAGGGCAGTTCTTACGTTGATCTCCAGAAAAAATCAAAGCTAAGCAGGTGGTAATTAATGTTAAGAACAATGATCAAAAATGTTTTTTGTGGTCTGTTCTATCTGCATTGCAGCAAGTACAAAGAGATCCTCAAAGAGTGAATAAATACATAGTTTACGAATATGAGTTTGATGATGCACTTACGGGTTTGGAATTTACAAAAATAAATTGGATAGCATACCAACATTTGAGAAAAGAAGTGGAATGCCTATTAATGTATACACATACAAAGAAGAAGATGGTGATAAGAAATACATAATCTGTTCATTAAAACCCCGACGAATGTTACACGAAACCATACCAAAAACATGAGCCTATTAGCTTCTGTTACTATGTAAAATACGAACATGGATACTATAAACCATGAGTAACTTATGAAGGATCTGATGCATCTAGTGTATTCATTAAAAAGCTAATGGAAGAAGCAAAGTCAATTGTTGATATATACACAACTGAAAAACAAATACTTCCACTAACTCAAAAAGAACAAATTATTTATGATAAAGCTACCCATTGTCATATATGTGAAAAGTCTTTGAATGGTGATTCTGTGAGAGATATTGATCATCTTACAGGGAAATTTAGGGGCGCTGCACACAGAGATTGTAACTTATGGTATAGAAATCCATGTTTTGTCCCAGTGTTTATACACATTCTATCAGGTTATGAGACACATTTATTCATAACAGATCTTGGCATCAATGAAAATAAAATTGATCTAATTCCCAACAAAGAAAAAAATATATATTTTTATACGGAACATATATGTGAAAGTGTAAATCTTATATTTATTGACTCATTTAAATTTATGGCTTGTAGCATCGATAAACTCTCTAGCAACATTTCCAGAAGCCAATTCCGAGAAACGTGTAAGCATTTTCCAATGAACTTCTTGACTTTGTTATAAGAAAAGGTGTTTACCCATATGACTACATGGATAGTACCGAAAATTTTTTATGAGACATCACTTCCATGCCAAGCTGCATTTTACAACAAACTTAAAAATGTGACATTACAGATGAAGATTACGAATTTGCGAGAAAGGTTTGGAAAAATTCAAAATAAAATCTCTAAGAGAGTAAACAGAACTCTATTACAAATCTGATGTATTGATATTGTCCGATATAATGGAAAATTTTAGAGATGTATGTTTCAAAACTTACAAGCTAGATCCAGCATGGTATTCCACATCCCCAGGGTTAGCATGGGATGCTATGCTCAAACATACTAAAATAGAACTAGAATTATTAACAGATTACGAAATGATATTGATGATAGAAAAAGGTGTTCGTGGTGGAATTTCACAATGTTGTAAGTGATATGCTAAAGCAAATAATAAATATATGAATGCTTATGATAGTATAAAGGAAATCTTTTATCTTACATATCTGGACTCCAATAACTTATATGGATGGGCTATGAGCCAGTATTTACCCTATGGTGGGTTTAAGTGGAGAAATACAAATATAGATGTAACATAAATACAAGATGATTCTAGCAAAGGCTATATATTGGAAGTTGATTTGGAATACCACATGAACTACACGATCTCCACAAAGATCTGCCATTGGCACCAGAGAATAAAATACCAGAAGGTTCGAAAAATCCCAAACTCTTAACTAATCTGGATGATAGAAAAATATGTATTACACTATGTAAATCTTAAGCAATATCTATCTTTCGCAATGAAGTTGAAAAAGATTCATAGAGTTCTGGAGTTTGATCAATCAGATTAGCTCATGTCCTATATTGATATAAACACAAATATGTGAACAAAGTCTACTAATGACTTTGAAAAAGGTTTCTACAAATTAACGAACAATTCCATTTTTGGAAAAAATGGGAAATATTAGAAACAGAGTGGATATACGGTTGTGTACAAGTTCTAAGCAAATGGAAAACTAGTGGCTAAACCAAACTTTGAAGATAGAACTATATTTACTAACTCTATGGTTGCAGTTCATATGATTAAAACAAAGCTGTGCTTTAACAAACTCATTTATGTTGGAATGAGTTTACTTGATCTATCGAAAGTCTTAATGTACGATTTTCACCATAAAATAATGAAACCAAATATGGGGAAAATATTGAACTGTGTTACCAAGATACTGATTCATGCATCTATTATATAAAAACACCAGACTTTTACAGTGACATGAAAGAAATGGTCGATCATTTTGAAATTTCTGACTATAAAAAAGATAATCCATATGGTTTCCCGTTAGTTAACAAAAAGATTATTAGCAAAATGAAAGATGAATGTAATGGAAAAATAATGGAAGAATTTATTGGTTTGAAATCGAAAATGTATACAATAAGTGTGGAAGGTGGTGTAAAGAAAAGAGCAAAGGGTGTGAAAAACACTTTAGTCAGAAATGAGATTAGTTTTGGTGACTACAAAAATTGTTTGTTTGGTAAAAAAGTGTTGTACAAAAGTATGAATCTTATTAAAAGTAATAAATGTGAACTCTATATGATTCAGTTGAGAATAAAGCATTACGTCCCAAAGATTATAAAATATTTATTCTAAAAGGTGGCATTAATACACTACCATGGGGACACTACAAAATTGAAAATAGCGTTGCGAGTGAATGTAATGGAAAGTATAACAAGCCGTTGTCACAATTAAGAGGGATGACTCAAGTCATCCCCCTTGATTATGTGCATCCCCATGCGGTTTTTATTTCAGAGCCCGGGTTGTTCCAGTTGATATTCTCGTCTACCCATTGCTGCAGATTTCAGTGGGTCACATTAAAGAGCAGTTGCCCATCACGAAGCACGAGTCGCCTTATCGCTGATATCGTTCGCGAGTCGTGCGTGAGCTTAAAGGAAAGCATATGTATAACAAAATGCAAATCGCTCATCGACATTGTAAACAACAAGCTAATCTATAGCAGCAAAAATGTGTATCGACAAAGAGAATAATCTGTGGATCAAAGCGAAAGACGTTGCCAGAATACTCGAGTATGCAAATACAAAACAGGCAGTATACGCAGATATAGGGAGGAGCGAATCGCTCCTCCCTTTGACTATGCAGCCACATGCCGTATTTATCAATGAACCAGGCTTGTACGCATTGATCATGAAATCAAAGATGGCAGCACCTGAAAAATTCCAGGATTGGGTGTATGAAGAAGTGCTACCATCCATTCACAAGCACGGTGATTACAAGATCGTGCAGAAGTACAAACCGATACTGGATGACTTAATTAAGAAGATTACAATGGCTAAAGATGTTATCGATAAATGTGCACTACTGTTTACTAGTAATTTCGACAAGCATCACCAGATTGTGCCCATCTACCTCGGCGGAATCGACTACTATGCCATCAAATGTCAAAAGCGACTGGTGAGAGTACGAATCGATGCAATTACGCAAGAGTACCCCAAGATGCAAGTGCTACTGTATCTCGATGTCAATCCCGTATTACTGTACAACCTCATGAAATAGCATTTGCCCATCACCTCGATAGGCAACTGTTTCAGAGCGAAGATGAGTTGGGATGACCTGATTGCCGATATTGTGCGCATAAAATCTTTCGTGAGCTTAAACAAAAGCATTAAACAAATGCCATCGTGAACAACAAGCTTATCTACAGCGGTAAAAAGGTGTATCGACTAAGAGAATATTCCGTGGTTCCAAGCGAAAGACGTTGCGGAAATACTTGGATATGCTAATATGAAAAAAGCATTGCGGGTGAATGTAATGGGAAAGTATAAGGAGCCGTTGTCACAATTAAAGTGGACCCTTCACGGGACCCACTTTAAGAACTTTAAGAATGCACAACCTCTCACGGATTTTTCAGATTCTATTAAAAACACTCTTATAGCGCCATTAAAGAAAAATTATATAACAGTAAATGTTTTTAATGGATAACCATCCATTAAAAACTAATAACCATACATGTTTTCGCGCTATTGGACTTTGGTGATTCTTTCACTTTTAACATCATAAATTAGGTTACTTTGGCTTACTAGTACCACATAACAATTAATTGAAGCCAACATTGGTTTATTAAAATCAACTGTAAGTTTCAGATTAGTTCGATCTTTTACAATAGTAGTTTTTCTGTAAGAACTATCAATAACATACAATGATCTTCTCCCAATAAATGACCCAGAGTGTAGCGCAGTTCATTATTACTATAAAACAAGAGTCAAACATTGAACCATGTGTGAATTACCCAGGATCTTCTTTTCTACTGTGCTGAAAACCAACAATGAGAAAGACTGGCATATCGAATTGAATTGAATTGATCTTTTATATCAAACTGAAATGAGTTTGCATTAGTAGGTACTGGTTTTTCAAGACATTACCAATAATTAAAACTAATTGGAATTTTGGGGTGTTTGTATAATTTTGCTTTAATTTTGTCTCCATAAATAGGATCGTACTCAACAATTGGCCACAGAATTTCTAATTTCCCAATAACAATTATACTAGCATCTGGTATATTATCTTCATCATCAGATTCATCGGCTTTCTTTGGGGGTCTTCTGTAAAAAGAAACATCATCATTGGAATTTCGAATGAATGTGATCTTGTACCCACCTTTCCAGAATATTTCATTGCAATATCTCATAAACCCAAACAAATATCATAATGGATAGGAAATTTCATTACACTTATCATTCCTAACATATTTACCTAGTTCTATCCCCGAGATTTGGAAGTATTATGATTCTGATTTCGAACCTAGCAATGTATGCATCATTGTTGAAGTGATGCCAGGGATGCCAATACTTTCGATTATAGAACCATGTTTAGAGATCTCTAATCTTGAGAACTGGAATGCGAAGAAATTCTCACAAAGATCAATAGTTGAAGCTTTTTCATAATCTACATTTGTATTTATTTGGTTAGCTTGTACTGTTGGTATGCATAAGATTCATTCGGATGTGAAAATACATCGCCAATAGGGATATCAAACTCAATGCGCTTGTTGTATTCATTCGAATTATGTTTTGTTTGGTCTTTATCATATTTGGTCTTAAGCAGCTCTGGCTCATAAGACATGCCTTTAATAAGTTCACTTTTTATATATTTTATTCTATATGTCGTGGGGTTGGTGTGCAATACTTCACACATTTCAAATACTTCAGTGGACCAATTTGGTGTATATCCTTTTTCGAACATATTTTTCTTTTACTTATACGAACTTTATCTCGTATTGCAAACTTTGGTATTAACCATTTTTCTTTCTCCCCCATACATATTGGTTAGAATAGAACTTTCATTCTTTGCATTTTCATTGGTGGGTTTCATTCTGATTGTACTGTGAACAGTGTTATTGTATTCACTTATTAATTTAGGTAATATAGCCACCCATTTATAGTTTCCCTGCACAGTAAGCATCTTCCACATTTTTTCCTTCAATGTCCTATTAAATATTTCTACAACACTATCTTTCTTTTTACTGTATGTTGAATAGTGTGTCATGTTGTTATTAGCCATTAATGCCTTAAATGATTTATTGTAAAATTCTTTCCCTCTGCCTGTTTGTAAATGCATGGGCTTGCGATTATTCAAAATAGTTATAAATGCTAACGTAACATTTTCACCTGTTCTATCTTTGATTGGTATTGCTCATGCATATTTGGAAAAAACATCTATCACAGTTAACATATATTTAAACCCTTTGTTAATTCTATGTTTACCTTTTAAAGATCCAGAATTCATCCCAACTAAATCAGCTTCCCAAAGATAATCGATGCCAAAAGATAGAACATATAGAACAGTTCTTCTGGGGAAGTTTTTTTTGTATTGGTTTATGAATTTCATTTACATTATCGTTTTTTATACCCCCACCGGTGAATATTGAGTTATTGGTAACACGACACCTACAAAGACATTTAATTCTTACTTTGTTTTTATTTGGAAGTTCATATTAAATTTTATCACTTAGTGTATTTTTCATACATTTGAGACAAGACAGTATACATTTAAGTTACCATTGTTCATTTATTTATATAAATTAATGAGGCAACAAAAAATTGTTAACATTATAGAGAATAATATAGAGAAAAGAAGACACCTAATTGAAAAGTTTAAAACTTTAAGAAAATTTTGCCAAGATGAATATGATAAAAATAAAAAAAAACGATTTGGGACAAAAAAATTGGACATGTAACAAATGAGAAAAAGATCTTAATAAAAGAACTTGTTCCATTTGCTGTTAAAAATTTAGACTACCCACAGACACCAACAGAAACATCTTTTGTGATAAAACTGTTTCGTAAAACATGCACCGATGATCGCTATGACAATGGTGTTAAACGAATTGGCAATGACGATAAACGCTATGACGATGGCGTTAAACGCATTGATGAAGACGATAAATGCTATAACGATGAACACTATGATGATGGTGTTAAACACATTGTTGATGATGATGAATGCTATGACGACGAATGCTATGACGAAGCATTAGGGCATTTGATAACTGATATCTCACAATTAACTAACTACAAAACAACATTTATTGATAAGAAAGTGGCCAATTTCTTAATTGACTGCAAAGATGACTAAAGGCTGATAAAGGTAGATTGTATATTGGTGATAGCAAAGTAACATTCAACAATGACAAATTTACTGTAAAAGGTCGGCCATGCACTGGAACTGATGGTTTGATGAAATTACTAACTAGTTAGAAAGTAACAGAAAGTGACTACACTGCAACCAACTATGAACACTAAAGTCGTATCCTAGCAGATACAAACATAGTTTTTCAAAACAATGATCCAAACTTGGGAATGCCAAAATCGAATAAAGGGAATAAAAGGGAAATTATGGTTAAACCTATTTATGATTTGATTAAAAAGAAACATCCCTCACCTAAAAAAGGGAAAGGTACAAAGAAATATACAGACTATCCCAAAGAATACATATGGGTGGATGATGCTAGGATGCTTAATGATCGACTTCTCATTATTTATGACAAAGAGAATACTGGAAATTATAAATATTACAATGAAAAAGTTGAAATAATGAATATGCTCAACAGCAAGTTTAGTGACTTTGTTGTGAATAATCCAAAAGGTATACCATATCTGATAAAAATGTTAAACACAATACCACATACATTTTGGGAGTCGGAGCATCACGGAAAAGGGTTACTCAATGACTTAATAAATTCACTACTTTTGATTTGCATGCACCCAGTTATCAGTAATTAGGTCCAGGTACCAGACTAAAAGAGAAATTTGAGCATGGTGATAAACCCATTAATTCACTATATTTGGCTGCAATGGAACATGATATTGCTTATCACCATCATAAAGATCTAGCTGAAAGACATGTAGTTGACAAAGAACTAGAAAATAAAGCGTTCAAAAGATAGTTCAGATGCTGATCTAAATGAGAGATTGTTGGCTGGTGTTACTGGATCTGCGATGCATATAAAACGTAAGCTTGGTTAGGGAATTATAATGAAATGATAAAATATTTTTTATAATAAATGAAAGTAAAAAACATTGTATTTCAAGTTCCTAACAATGAGTTGAAGGGTTTGAATACTGATTATTTCCTAACGAAAGACCAGCTGGATTATAAAAACAAGAAATTAAAGGAGGGCAAAGGGATGACTATCACAATTTCAGTTTCACAACTTAAGAAAATGTCCAAAGAAATGAAAACTGGAAATGGTCTGACAGTTCACAAGGGTGGATTTTTACCCTTAATTTTTGCAGCATTCGGAGCTCTAGGAGCATTAGTTGGTGGTGCGTCATCTATCGCTACATCAGTAATTAATGCTAAGAAGAAAAATCAAGATTTGGAAGAACAACACAGACATAATTTAGGTATGGATGAATACAGCAAGGGATTGAAGAATGTTAAGTGGGGTAAGAATGTTAAAAAAAATTACTCCACTCAGTTACTTTGATATTGATCAAATGGTTCAAAAATTAAACATTAACAATCCCACATTCATTATCGAGTGGTGTGTTAAGTAGTTCATTGATCATAAATACACCCCGAAGATTTTTCATCTAGATGTTTCGACAAACTCTGGTACACTCTGGGTATGCTATTGGAAAAAAGCAAACAATAAATATTATTTTTTTTCATTTGGCAGAAATCCACCCCAACAATTAATAGCATATCTCAGAATTAATACTTTTTATAATGATGATAGAATTCAAAATTTCAATCAAGCAACTTGTGGTAATTTGTGTGTAATTGTGCTAAATCACTTTTCACATAATTTTAAATTTCCAAAAATTATTTCACTTTTAATAAACAATGGATATGTGTGGAAATGCATTAATGAGCTCTTGGATTGAAGATCAAATTAAAGAACATGCGGACAATGATACATCTACTGAGAAGATCAATCCTGATGATTTTGTTTCCAACACACAGTTCAAAGACTTTATAGCCACACTGACAAGAAATAAAAGATCATTGGATAAAGCCTTACTTCGAAGTAAATAATAATATAGATTTTGAACAAAAAAGACTAAGACATGTGGGAGATCCCATTGCACCGATGGATGCAATCAATTTAGCGTACTATCAGAAAAACAGAATTAACATTATTAGTTTAGTTGGGAAATACAGTTCAAAAGAAAAAGTATTTTACTTTGATAATCAAATAGAATATTTTTTATGAGAAATTGGAATATAGATGAAATGATAATAAAACCAGAAAAATATAAAAGTGTTATCAACTTATACCAAGAACTGAAAAAGAATTGACATGTATTAAACTTTTGAAGTATACCCGGATGATATATATTTTAAAATACCAATAGCCCACAATGTACCTGAAGGTACAATTGTGTTTATTGAAACAGCTATGGTATATGATTACATTTGAAAAGATCATATTGTGATAGTTTTTAATGGAAACACTTCCATTAAAAACAAAACTTACTTATAATCTAAGAATTAAAAAAAAAATTCTAATTGTATTACAGTACTTACCATTATTTAACTTCCAAGTCATATCTGTTGTAACAAAACCATATTCATTATTCTAACATTTTGAACAAGACTCCCTGAATTTCTCAAACGACATATCACCACCAACAAAATCACTATAGCTATGTTTAATATTTGTATTGTCTTGTCTGAATACGCAAAGAAAATTTGCATTGTCTCTTATAAGCTGCTTAGGTACTTTTGAGAATGTCTGGGCTAAATAGAAACAATCAATATATTCGTGTCTACCGCGAGTAAAGTAATCCCTTGCCACATTTTGGTTTTCAAGTATGATATCATCGAAAACAACTGCAGACTCTTTATGGCATTCATTTACATCAACCTTTTCTTCCTTTGATGGAAATAAGTATGCTATTGGTTCATTAAATAATTTTGATGTGTACATTTATATCTTCCTTTAAATTGATATATTTTGGTTGGTCCAGACTTTTTGAACATACATAGAGAGTATCAAAGTCCAACCATCCCTGGGCATATATAAAATTATCTGTCATAAGTGTACTTTTATTACAGTTACTAGGACCCACTATCAAACATCTAATATTATTAGGTAATAATTCTCCATGATGTTTTGTTGATACAGTCATGTATGGTATTCTTATTTTAATATCCCAGTCTACATTTTTCATGTTTTTCCTGCTCATTTATTAATAGATTTTTTAAATAATATAATAAAATGAGTAAAGTATTCAAACTAACAGATAACAAATCAGTGTTGAAGAAGAGACTACATTACCCTGTAGAGATAGAGGGGCACTTATTTGCTTTAGTTCAGTTCTATACTACTTATCTAACGCATAACATTATCTCTGGGAGAAATAAGCTATATTTTGTGGGTCAGAATGATATGGAATCAGCAATTGATATTCCAGTTGGTCAATATAGCTTAAAAGATCTTGAAAAAACTATAAAAGCAATGTTTTCATCTAGTACAGATTCAATGGGTGGGAAAGAAAATGATATATCTTTCGAGCTGGATAAAATAACAAACAGAATGAAAGTCAAATGTACGCTTAAATTACAGTTTGTAAAACGAGTTTCAATAGGAAAGCTTTTGGGTTTTGTAGAAAATAAAACTCTGAAAAAAATGTGGACCATTATGGCGATACAATTCCAAAATTTGCTCGATTTGAAACAATAAATATACACTGTAGTCTAGTAAATGGTATGATATTAAAACATGATGAATATAATTGTAGAGAAACAAACATAATTACCACTTTTAAACCAAGAATAACATTTGGATTTGGCGACACGATATATTACGAACCAGCTTATCCATTATTTTTTCCACTGCAAACAAATCAAGTTAATGAAATAATAGTTGAAACTAAGGATGAAAAAGGTAAGTTAATTAACTCTGATTTGTACGAAAGAACAGGGGTATTAGAGATGAGACCGTAGATATTTTTTGGGTTGGAAATATATATATTCTATATATAATAACGGTAATAGTTTTTAAACTATAAAAATTTCATGTGATAAAGATGAATAATATTTCTATAGAAAGTGCAATGAAAGATTTAGAAAAAGAATGCAGTGTTTTGGCTACTTTAATTTGTCGAATTTGGAGATGTGTATCTAAATTTTTAATTAGACTATGTTGTAGCCCATTGCCGAAGTCAGAGCGATAATTATGTTTTAATGATTGGATAACCATTAAAACCTTATAGAGATATGAGCACAAATAAAAATCAACTGATGTCAAATTATACGACGACGATCATTTAATTTTTCATAAACCGAATAGAATGCATTTGGTTAACACCACAATCCACCATTCCATCATATGCTAAACTTATACCTCCACAATTAACATAATTTAAAACTTTTTCACTGAAAATCTGAACATATCTGTCTGGTAAGGTTGCTTTAAAATTTCCAGAAGTAATTACCACTTTGTATCCATACCGTGTATCATTAATTTCAGCATGGTTTATGGGATAGGACTGTCCAATTGTAAGTTCGGAAATTTTCTTAAATTGTTTGGTTCGGTTTAATACATTTAGCAACTGATCCAGCTTTATTATATACATCATTTTATTTTTTCGTATTCAAATTTTTTGAGTCACTCTTTTTTTTGCAGCTATGCCCAAACATATGTTTTATGCGTATTTTTGCAGATGCATTCAAACACAAAGTTTAACACAACTTTTTTTCTAATGACTACGATCTAACCAAACACAACTTTTTGAGTCACTTTTTTTGCAACTGCTCCCAAACGCAACTTTTGGAGCCACTTTTTTGCGGTTGCGCTCGAATCGGCATGTTTATACTACTGTGGACATAGGCTGTTGAAGTATAGCATGGCCGTAAATATTTTTGCGGGAAAACACCTATACCTAGCCAAACGTTTCGGATGTATATGTTGAAATTTTTTGTTCGTTTTCAAATATCGCCATGATTTTAATGTTATAAATTATTTTTTCATGCACTGTAAAACACCCGCGTAGCAAAAATTAAAAATTTTATCATATCTTTTTATAAACTGGGAACACAAAAAAAATAAAAAAATACTAAATTCACAAATGGGTCACGTGAATTCATGGGAAATTCTGTTACATTTACGCGGGAAATCCCTTATTGGCCAAAATGAAGTGCCCATTATTTTATGAAGATTTCAGAATAACGTTTTACGATTTCTTTTTCGTAATTTCACGTACAAAATTTTTAACAGTGCGGTTCCGTAGTAATTAGGGTCAAAGGAAATAGTTTAGGTTTTATAATAAAAAAGAAAATACTTGGGACTATATGTTGTCTAATTAAATTCCCGGTAAGGTTATTTTACGCATAGTGTACGAGCCATTAGTACATGAATTTCCACTAAGTATTTGAATCTCGTCATTTTTCTGAAATTTTTTAACTGTATCTACATGTTAAATACACGAAATATGCAACAGCATGACTCAGAATTTCGCGTATGTTTCTTTAAGGATTCAAAATAAATTTTCGTCCAATAAGTAAAAACATGGGCTGAAATTTAATGCATGGCTTCATTTGAAAGTACTTTATAATTCTCAGAGACTTCAATGAATGCTTTTTATCGAATTCCTGATCCATATCCCGTCCCTTGACATTCCCCTTTCCCTACCCGTTATTCGCCAGCGGAAAACTTCCATCGCTTAGTGCATTACATAGATTAGATTCATTTTTTCCCCTGGCTTCTTAAAAAGTCTGTTCACCTCATGCTCTTTTCAAATAGCAGTAATAAATACCGCACCCGGAAGTTATTCCTTGGAATTTCGATGTCTTATTTTACTAATGGCAATTTCACACTTGGAAAGATTTATTCGTGGCAGAGAGACGAAATTACAGCATAGGAGAAACAAAATAAGATTTACATAGATGCCCTAAGCCAATATATGTGTGTGATAATACTTTTATTTAGTCCAACTGGGAACATTTTATGGGTCTGTTTATTACCAATTATTTAATTTAAAAAATATTTTTAACATTAATTGTTTAACATTAGCTACATTTTCTACATGCTAAGAAACAAAGTGTTCTCTTTTTACAGACAAGCTTTAAAATGCCTGTACCTTTTTCATTACGAATGCCGTTTTTCATGGTAACGTAAACAGTAAATAAATTTTAAAACATTCTAGTTTGTAAAGACTAAAAATTGGTCATTTTAATTTCATAGTTTCTTGGCAGCAGAATGTTACATATTACAGCGGAATTTGAAAGTAGAAATCCCGTGATATTGTGGCCTAATACGAATACATTTAAACTAAAATTTCCTTGTAAAATTACAATAAAATTATAAAAATTTCAGGTATAATATAAGTGACATAGAATTCCCTGTTGTGGATTTATACCGAGTGAGGTGTCCTGTGGCCATTCCAAAGGACCGGAGTTCGAATCCCGGTCTGACCTTCCTGATTTTAGTTTGCAATGGAATCCCGAAATCATTCCAAGTTAATTAATACTGGTTTGTTTCCTTGCTGACGCCTGCTTCTCCGGGAACTTTTCTCTCCGGCTCTAATAACTTTGCCGTCAACGAGACGAACTCTACCTATAAGCTGTTCGCGGTAAAATGAGCACTTTTTTAAAGCCCTGCTTAAGATCTACTTGTATCCACATTGGCATTCTTCCGCCTTATGTAAAATTAACACTGGCAAGAGCCTCGTCACTTTATCCGTGCGTAGGTCCGGTGAAACGGCGAAAGTATGAAGAAAGTAAACAGTTTACAAACATACTCATTTTTACACTTCGCCACATAAAAAAAAAAAAACAGAAAGAAAAATAAATAATTTGAGTTATAACAAGAGACCTGCAAAATTCACGTTATTATTTGAGGACATGTTAAACTTAAATCACCTTCCCTTTGCTATAAGCTTGTCATTGGGCCAGTCTTTATTTGACACGCCCCTGGTAACTCTGCGCCAATAAATAGACGCTTCACAACCGTGTGCCCCAATCACGTGCAGTTCACTCGGAAAGGGAATGACTTAACGTTAAGGCAGTAGCCAATGGGGAAGCGACGCCGGCTTCAGTATATAGAGAATTGTGAATTTTAAACTGACGCAAAAATATAACGCGAATTTTGCAGGTCTCTAGTTATAACAAATGGTCACCTAATTTTTATTCGACGTCAAGATATGGAACTACGTTCCAGCCATCGTATATTTATATGTAATGTAATTTTCTCATTTTTCTTTGTGTATCACTATAGTCAATGTAAAAATCGCATCAACCCTTTCTCGTTACAAGATGGCACGCCAAGCTAGACTCCAAAGTCCTTTCCTTAAAGGGGTCGCTGTGATCTAGTGGTCAGACTACTCGCCTCCCGCGCAGGCGGAACGGGCTCGGTTCCAGGGGTAGGGGGAGTCGTGCCGGAGGATGACGCTGTTCGGCGGGTTTTCTCAGGGATCTCCCGTTTCCACCGCCCTTCCATTCCGGCGCTGCTCCATACCCGCCTCCTTTCACCCTCATAGGCTTTCAAGACCTCGATGTTAAGAGCCGCCCAAATCTAGCCACTCTCCACTCCTGCACCTAAGGTTGAAGTAAAAGCAACTGCCTATGGAGCACTGCACCCGACTGTACAGCGTGAAGAACTCGTAAACAATTAGTACAGACACCATAAAAATGGGCAGAAACTGTGATTTATGCCTTATATGAAAGAAGAATGTATATATTTTGTAACTTTACAAAATATTTTACCAAAATATACTTTTAAATGTAAAAAAATATCGATCCATAGAGTCCGCAATTTTAGCAAAATTATAGAGCATTTCCGTTTTGGTTGCTTTGGAAAGAAGAATTTACAAGAAAATCTTCTTCGAGAAAGATCGTTGTAATATTCACCGTGTTCATGTTGAAATAAAATCATAGTAATAATCTATCATATCAGTTTTATAATGGACTTTATTTACGCCAGTTTCAGCCATAAATGTTTGTGACAAATGGACGCACATTAAATTTACTATAGAAAATTGTTTCCTACATTATTTTTACTATTTTCTTACATACAATCATTGTAAACAATAATGACTATATTCCATGACGAAGATTTTCTTGCAAGTTCGGCTTTCTGAAGCATCCAGAATAGAAATATGCTTAAATTTGGTTAAAAAAAAAAAAAATACAGACTATTTAAATTGATATTTTTCTTATATTTAAAAAGTATATTTTAGTAAAATCTTCTATTACGTTGCAAAATATATACATTCTTTCATATACAGCATAAATCGCACTTTTCTGACAATTTTAATGGTGTCTGTACTACTTTTTATGAGTTCTTCACGTTGTCTAGTCGGGTGCACTGCTCCATAGTCAGTTTAGTTACTTCAACCTTATCCATTATGTCAGTTGTTCGTTGGCTGACGCCTTTGTTCCACCTGGTCACACGGATTGGAGCTACCAGTATGCTGAATATATACTATTGGTTGTGAGTTCTGCACGGCGTGTCGGATAACTGGAAGTCCAATGACACACGTTAAACTAGCATGTAATCGCATGCCGTCTACCTTAGGCCGTGTCCGAATTAAGGCATATATTGGCGTACTTGTTGGCTTCGGTAACAGTTATTAGCCAGCTAACCACTTTTAATGTACGTGTATTCCGAATAAGAATGTGATAATGGCCGAAAGTTTTAGGGGTTAAATCAAGTATTAAATAATATTTCAATTTGATTTACATAGTATTTATTATCTTGCACTATTGTACGTGATTTTTCAATTTTGATTGTTATTTTTTTATCTTAGCTTTTGTAGGTTAGGAACATAGGTCTAATGCGAATTTATTGTTTAAACCTTTATTTAAGGTACTCCTTAAGATAATTATTTACTCAGTTCCAAATTCTAAGCAGTAATGTAGCCCCACTAAAATTTAAATAAAATAATTACCTCACATATCAATAGTAACCTACAAATTGCTTCTCAAAACGGCGGCACTTTTATTGCAAGTACACGAGAAGTACAAATCTTCATATACTTGTATTCTTGCCTACTTCACTTGCAACTCGGATACCACTTGTGATGTCACTTCCATTTTGAGGACAAGCGCCGTATTGCTTTTTTTTTTTTTTTTTTTTTTTTTTTTTTTCCTAGAAATTTCAGGAGCAGCTTCAAATATAAAATATGATAACATTCACTTTCATTTAATAATTCACAAAGAAATGCAAGACATGTTTTCTATGTGATGACATAGATTACTTTAATTATATTTTGGCATTTGTGTACAGTGTAAGTTACCAAATTTCTATTAAATATTAGATTTATGCTACGCTTTAATCATAGTGACTGTTTAAGGAATACGTGGCATTATAGGGTTCAAAATACTTTATTTAAAAGTTCAGTAACAAAAATGTAAAATATTACAAGTTTACTACTGGTATAAATAATGTATGCCATGCGACCTCCCTATACGGTACCATACAACGTGCTCCATAAAATTGAACAAACGGAAATCAGTGCCACACTGCGAGCATGGAGTGGGTAGTGTTCTGGTTTAGGTATTTTAAAATAATATTTATAATAATTTTTTATCGGGACTTTTAGTTAAAATTAGCGTTTTCTATTGCAAGTGAATGTAATAGTCTAGATTTTTATTTGGTGCCACTTGGCGCGGGAACAATTTATAAGTTTTAATTCGTGGCCGTATTCGTGTGGTTATCAGTAGGGATAGGAAAATTTCGCTAGGATCCACAGTCCTGTTTATACTCGAAACCCAGATGTATGTTCATTGGTTGCTTCCCCAGAGAGTTGCCAGTGTTACCTCACATCTGGCAGTATGGGATTCGCTACTTGATTCACTGCAAGTCTGCTATTGGCTCAGAGTCGTTCAGGGCGTGTCTAACAAACTGTGATCCAATGGCAAAGGCAACTTCAGTGTTCGCAACTTTGAAATCAGTCTTGTCCTGAAACGAATTCGCGAAATGTTCCTATCCCTAGTAGTAGGGACATGCAAAATTCGCGTTATTATTTGGCATCAGGCTGAACTTCACAGTACTGTATGAACTAGAGCCGGCGTCGTTTCTCTATTGGCTGCGGCATAAATGTGAAGACGCTCTCTCTCTCTCTCTCTCTCTGACTGTACTACACGTGACTGGGACACACAATTGTGAAGTGCTCCTTTATTGGTACAGAGTCACCCAGAGTGCGTCACATGAAGTATGGTCCAATGACAAAGTATTGCAGAGGTACATGTGTTTCAAGTTCAACATGTCTCCAAATAATAACGCGTATTTTGCAGGTTTCTAGAACTCAAATGCACTACTGATAACTAGCGTTCCGAGAGTCGCAGTGAAGTTTCGTCAGTTTGAGATAATTTATTTTTCGACTCCTTTTTGCCGTTTTCATGCAATACTTGTTATAAACCTTCTCTGCGACGCACTAGGGTTTGGCCAATAGTACGAGTTTGTACCCGGGGTTTCCATATTTTGAAACAGGAATGGGAGTAAAATACAGACTGTTTGGAAGGAATTCGACTCACGGGAATTTCTAATTTTGGGTCTGTAGCTAGGAGAGGTGATGGGTGGCACGTGCCGCGTAGTAGAAAAGGCCTTCGTCTTGTAACAAATTAACATCGACCACGATGTGAAAAGGACGTGTCTCGCGATACGAGTGCGATTGTTGACTAAATTTACTATTGCGATGCTGTTCCAAGTTCGTCTACTTAAGTCAACCTGTCCGTGTTCGTGTTGTAAACCTGTGATTGGGTTTCGAAAGTTAAGTAAATATTGAGTAACTTTTCCGAGAGGGAGTTCCATTTATTGTTATTTAACACATTGAGGTCTGCACACATCTTATGGGACTTAAGAGAAATTAGAAGTTAGTCACCTATATCCACTACTGCAAGAACACAGGTTCCGTTGGTGCATATCTTAGAACTCACCACCGTCCTATTGGTCCATACCACACCCGACACTATCATGTACTTTACAGCGTTCATTATTGGCCGGTCATCAACCTATGAAGAGCCGAGCTGATATCGACCCAATCAAATGCCCTTTATCGTATAAAAGATTTTACAATCAATAATGCCCCTTTGAGTGGCTATAAAAATAAGAATTTCTATCGTTAGCAATAGCATCGTTACTGTGCTGTCGTGTTCTTATGAGGTTGTGTTAAACACTACCCGAACAAAGACTGCACATCCATGGGACTTTTGTTCTGAACAACAAAGAAATTTTCAAATTAGCTTTGCTCGAGCTACACTCGAGCGTAGTATACATAGTATTAAAATTGGCATACTATTGTTTCATGCTTGACCGATTGAGTGAACCAGGACAATAACTGAAGCGGATCTATTATTTAGCCTTTGCCATGTTACAAGTGTAATACACGTTTAACTGCTTCACGAAGCTAGGTAATCGCACAAATTTATTTTCTAAGCACATTGGCCAAATTAAAGCCGAAAATATAATTTCAGCCATTCCTGGATGGAAATCGGGCACGCGACTTTCCGCTAGTCCATTTCGCAGTATGGATCGTAGTCCACCAAACAGTGAGCTTCGATATAAGCTCGCGTACATTTGTTCTGAAAGCCATCGGTTTAAATTATACAGACGCTTCTCGTGTACAATTTAAAAACAGTAGCAGTAGAGACCTGAAAATTTCGCGGGTTCAACGACCTGCAGGCTAGACTTTATAGTCCCATCTACAAATATGCCGATATCAACTGTGCATTGGTTGTCTGCTGCGATTGGGCTAGCGTTCTCCAGGGAGGTGTCAAACACCGCGTGGACAAATGGATAAAGTATTGGAAACACACGTGTTTTGTTTCAAAGAAGTGTCCAATCAGCCGAGATCAAGGTAGAGGACACGCGAGTAAGATCAGTGGCCATTATGAGGGTTCGAGGAGTAAACGGGGCGAGAAGCAAACTTGCCGAGCAGCACTCGGAAGTTGTGGAGCACCGAGAGTTGGCAACTTGTTGCTTCCTACCTCCGGCAAGAAGTTAATTGAAAGCCAAGTGCAGTGGGGACGGCCGACTTACTAGCTCTTGTTTGTCCCCCCCCCCCCCCGGAGCTTTCCGAAACAGTTTGGTGATACGAGAAACCAGCATAAATTGCAGGAGGATGGTTAGGATCAGAGGAACTGTCGTTGGTTGCTTTCCAAATGCGGAACTGTACAATTCCTGTAACGGTTCCATGATTAAATGTCCATTTCTTTTCAGCTCTCTTAATTATATCGATGTCATATGACTAGAGCATGCAAGATTTGTGTTACTTGTTATCATGCTGTACCACACTACTCTATTGCTACATAAGAGCAATCCATGACTTCACTGGCCACTGGCGTCATTTAACGTTGTAACCTCATTATTGAGGATTCTTTGATCAACCGCTGAACCTTCACTGTTGGCTAGAAGCGATTTTATGATGTGCCACATAAGTTATCGGCGAATGGCAATAGTCAGACGAGCATACAACACACTAGAGTTTTGTAGCAGCAACAAAAATAACGCCTTCTTTTTTTTTTTTTTGCAATTCCCTGCATACGCCTGTGGTGTTTAATGGTTTTAACAATTCGGAAAATTAATTTCAGAAACATTAAGGTGGATTCCCACCCGCCATTTTGGATTTGGTGATTTTTCTCCAAATCTTCTATTTCAGAAGGTGCATTGAAATTCCCCGCAACACATATCCTAAATAACAGCTTCCCAAACTTTATCGAACTGCCACAGCTTCGCTACATTTATCAATTTTTAGCTGGTAACTGACGAGGCGAAACGCGGGACTATTTCTTGCGAACGATTACTAGAGACCGGAGAATTTCGCGCGTTTATTTCTAGACAAGATGAGATTCACGCACATGTACGTTCATGTTACTTTTGTGATTGGTCGACGTGTTGTTTGATACCTCCTGGAAATAAATGAGCCAATAACAAACATGCAATAAATTGGGCACCCAACCACCGCCTTTTACTACCACAACAATCAGCCAATAAGCATTTGATATCTGTAATAGAGTATATAAGACTGTGAAGTCTCTGACGCCTCACACAAAGATTTTACGTCTTTTTGAGCACGGAGTTGCTTGAAAAGAAATTACCGCTGATCATCACGAAAAATGGTTTATTCTACCTGCCCGAAATTATGAGGAAGACATGGCCTCGGCCATATACCTGCTGTTCTTATGGTAACTGATCACGACGCAGCCCGGGTGGACTGCTGCATTCAACTTCGCTGTCAGCTGGGCGGACTTCAAGCAACGGTTCGGCGTCCAACTATGCACCTGCTCGTGTAGAGCACCACTGGCGAGCGTGACCCCACTGTGTGCTGCTGAGCGTTTGTCGTGCGGCGCTTTGATGAACTATTCCTGTGACATCAGCCACGAGCTGCTCAGTGGGTGGGCCCCCCTGGCGTTCACGCGCTGCGTGACATCACATCCTGCAGCCTTCATGAACGACGGAAGTTTTGTGACGTGGGATCACGTGTGCACCCCCATACATGGATATGTTTCTGCTCCTGGCGGAATTATTGAACTATAGTATTGGAACCCGTATAAGGGGCAATGCTTACCCTGTACAGACATTTCCTAATATGGCCATATAGTTTCTCATTGGTCAGTTGTATTTGAATACCCCTCCCAGGGGAATTATTTGGATTGTATATAATGTGGATGCAATCACTTGAACGGGCTCGGATTACCACAGCCCCAGGAGATCACCCAGCCAGTCAAGTAATGGTTTCGTAACACAAGTAAAATTTCTGTGTAGCCCTTAAGGAAAAATGTGTAGCAGGTACATTTGGTGTCCTGAGTTAGGAGTCGGGCGCCATGTTGGCGAGTACAGTTTTTATGAATAATTTATTTGAAAATACTTAGATCACAAGAAAAGTAAAAACTTGGAATATCTTTTAAAAATGAAGCTTTAAAGATAATGCCAGCTATGAGCAAACAAAGTACAGATTTAAATGGGAGTTTTTTTCCCCCGTATGTACATTTTCCACGTTGCATTTGAGAGCTCATTTAGTCATACAATTGTAAATATATTATGTTCTTGAATTTTCAGTATTTTAGAGCCATGATTTGTTGGCCTTGGTTAGAGCTCGTGCGGCCATGAAATTTTATACAGAATTTCTTAAATAAATTGAATAAATTTATTATTAACGAACACAATGATACATCGTTGGTTGGTTTATGTTTATCCAACGTAATGATTGCATGTCAGTAAAGACAAAGAATCAATATTTTTTGTCAATTTTGAATTCAACAAAATAAAATAATTTAACTTTGGCCATTAATAATTGTTATATCGGCCAGTAGGAATATTTTTTTGTTATCCCTGGCCATGTGGCCAGAGAGAGAGAGAGAGAAAATATTTGATAGTGGTAGTATATTTTTAGCTCTGTCCGACTCATATTTTTGGCGGAACTTCATGTTCATTCAGCAGTATAAACTCAAAAAAATTCAAAGTAAATATGTAATGTGCTGTCAGCACTGTTGGATACTTGAAGAATCGCCTTTGGGCGGAGGGCTTTAATTCTTTACTGTAGATTTATTCCTATTAATCATTATGGAGGCTTATAGGACTATATTTTGGCCAAAGTAAACACAACGTTATCTGAAAATGTTGAAAATTTTTCTTAAATGTACCTTAGAAAATAATATGTTATATGTCTATTTTATTATAAAAGATTTATTTATTAATGCGAAAAGAGAATTGTACTCAAAGTGAAATAACTAAAGAGAATCTTATAGTGCAAACCAAAAACATGATAGTAAACAACCACAAATTATTTATAATAAATGTATTCTGAAAAACTCATGAATTTTACTTTCTGTAAGTTAATACTTATTTTAAGTATAGTATTGATTTATCGGTGCAGTATTTTTTTCTGCTTCAACAAGTGTTTTTTTTTTTTTTGTTAGGTTATGATCCGCGGGCTGTGGTTACTGTCCACCTTGCCACGTCCTTGGGGAAAGAGCGTAGCAAGTCCAGTATACAGGTCATTGAACTCGAGAATTTCTCGGTTCTCTAAGGATTACAAAGGCGACGATATAAACAGTAATCTATAAATACAGACGCCATACAATGCACCAGGCAATGATCTGTGCTCTGTCGTCCAAAAAAAAAAAGTGATACAAAACTGTATTTCCAGAGTACGGCAAAAAAATTCCATAAATCCAATACGACGGGTGGGAATTTCGCCTTATGAGCACATGGCATATAATTAGGGACACCCGACTTTTGCGAAAATATTTTGTGACTAGTTGTATTTTATAACACTTCCACTCGGAGCCACTTTCTTTTAGGCGGTTCTTATCAGCGAAGTCTTAAGAGGTGATGCGGGTGATTGAGGTGAATACGGCGCAGAGCCGTAATGAAAGGGCGGGGGAAAACCGGAGTTCCCTTAGAAAACCCGCCGACCAGCGGCTTCGTCCTGCACGATTCCCCCATGCGAAAATACGAGAGTGACCCTGCCGAGGATCGAACCCTTCGCGCATTGGTGGAAAGCGAGCAGGCTAACCGCTCAGTCACCGCGGCCCCTCCACTTTCAGGATTGACGATTTACGTGTTACACGTCTAAGTTATTTGCTTGCAAACCAAAGACGCACAGTGTCGGAGAAAGAGAATTCTTATTATCCAATCAAGCAGGAATATGAATTCCCACAAACACACATGGCCAATAAGTAAAGACCTGCAAAATTCGCGTTATTTTTTTGCGTCAGTTTAAAATTCCCAAAACTCTATATACTTGAGCCGGCATCGTTTCTGCATTGGCTGCTGCCTTGACGTTAAGTCACTCCCTTTCTGAGCGAACTTCACGTGATTGGTGCACACGGTTGTGGAGCGTTCATTTATTGGCGCAGAGTTACCAGGGGCGTGTCAAATAAAGACTTGACCAATGACAATGTATTGCAAAGGGAAAGTGTTAAGTTTAACTTGTCCTCAAATAACAACGCGAATTTTGCAGATCTCTACCAATAAGTAGTGACAAGATGGACGTCAAACACATATACAGTGAAGTCACCTTCGCAATTGGATCACAGTTTATTAGACCCGCCCTGCACGCCTCTGAGCCAATAGCAGACTAGCAAGGAAACACCTTGCGAATCACATAACTGCCAGGTGCGGGGCAACAGCCAATGGACACACAGCTGAGGCTCCAGTGTACAGAGGACTGAGGAGTCTAGTCTACAGGACATTGAACCTGCGAAATTCCCCTATCCCTACAATAAGTAGGCCACCTGTTTTTCGGGAAAAGATTCCACAACTAGTTGTACTGGAAAACACGTTAGTTCAGAAACTATGTCGTAGTTGGATTATTTCAACTCTCGTGCGCCTGAGGTGTATGGCAGCCAATCGAGAAAGTTCAGTGCCGGAGTGACTTAATACTGATAGGTCCAATCAAATAGAAGAATGTATCCTACAAAGAAAATTTTAGTTTTTGAATACTTCTGATATAAAAAATACGATATCAGACTTTAAATAAGTTGAACTTGCCTCTGTAAGAAGATACAGAAGAGGTATTTGAAAAATATCCCAGTGTTCGATTAATCAGCTATATAAAAGACCTACAAGAAAAAAGACATAATGGCAAAACAGACTTCTAATGGGACACCCGAATTTCGCGAATATATTTCTGTACTTGTAGCATTTCAATATCGTAAGGCATATAGCCAGTTTTATTTTCATTATTGTTAGAGACCCGAGAATTTCGCGGATTCATCAGAAGACAAGTTGAACTGCATTCACGTGTACATATCTTCTTATTCTTCCATTGGCTATAGTTTGTTAGCCACGCCACTTACGATTTTTGACCAATAAATAACCTGCAAAAAAATAAGAACCGATTCCCGTACTATATGCTCTGGGGTTTAACTGCAACAGCCAATGAGCTGCTAACGCATGCTCAAAGGATTTGTAGAGTCTAGCTTGTTGTCGAATGAATCCACTATATTTCCGGGTATGTACTTAATGTCCATGTGTTTGTGAGAAATCATTTTCTTACTTCCATGGCCGATCAGAATTAGGTTACATCGACACCGTTCGTATGTGGTTCGCGAGCGGGCATCTAAGACTCGTAACAACTAAATAATTATCCACTCACGAAAGTGAATAAGATATAAAGTGTTGTGCAATACAACTGATCACAAAATATTTTCGCGTAAATTGGGTTTCCCTAGGCATACGGAGTCTAAACAGATGCTTATTCTGCAAACCACATATGCAAAGTACCGAAATGGCGTCTATGGTGCGCAGTGTGTGGAAACGCTGTTCGCCAAACAGCTCCTGGTAGCCTACTTGCCAGTAGGGTTTTCGATATAAAAATTTAATATCGA
This sequence comes from Dryococelus australis, assembly GCA_029891345.1. Taxonomy (NCBI): domain Eukaryota; kingdom Metazoa; phylum Arthropoda; class Insecta; order Phasmatodea; family Phasmatidae; genus Dryococelus; species Dryococelus australis. Next base: position 336,478,014 of record CM056995.1, on the reverse strand, counting down.
TATTTTTCCAAACAGTTTCTCGGTATTTTCGTTATATCGATAGTGTCAAAGTAATCGATAATCTGAGAATTATCGATTTATAAAAAGTATATATAATACCGACATTAATAATAATACCGAAAATTTCGATAATATAGAAACTTCGATGTACCAATATTTTTAAAAGTTACATATCGATCGACAAGTTATTTTTAATATCGAAATTATCGATATATCACAATATTGAACAGCCCTGCTCGCCAGCCGGAAGCTGAGCCATTGGGAGAATTATCGCAACATGTAGATGCCAGTCAGACTCTATATCCCATCCAGAGCCACGTGCAGTCAATCAGAAAATGATCACACCAACATCCATCAAAGGAACAATTTCGTATCTATGTACTCATCTACTCCAGTAGAACACTATTGCAAATATTGGCGCAACTCAATAATTTAACTAAAATTCACGCAAATTTCTCACTTTAAAGGAACTTTTTTCAATTTCTTCTGAAAACATGATTCATCTAATCAAGTTCACCCTCAAAATCAAGATAATTTGACCCAAATCTGCGTTCTCAATCAAGCGCACTTTTTTAAAAAAACATACTTTGTTCACTCTTTGATCAGTGATCCAATTTCAGGGAAGGGCAAATATTTGCTTAAAATTTGAATAATATCACAAGATAAGTATGCAAAAATATGAATATTTAGCTCGAAAATTAGTCTTTAAAGAACCACACATAAAGAGTTACCACAAGTTGAAAACTGATTTTTATTTTGAGTTGCGCTTTGAAAAATTTGACGGGGAATTAGAAATTTGTCTGAGTTTAGCAATAAATTGGTTGAACTTTAGTTAAATTTTTCAGTTGCGCCAATATCTGCGAAATATTTGACGCGGGAATTAGGAATTTGCTTGAATTTGGCTTGAAATTGGTTGAATTTTAGTTAAATTATTGAGTTGCGCCGAGATCTGCTATAGTCTTCTGCTTTCTCCGCGAAGGCAAACGATGGGAATTGTATCGTCATTTCGCTCGCGAGTCTCCCCGAGCGATACCGAGAACGGGCGGGTAGAATCGCGACGTAGTAAGTCCCTCGCGGATTCTTCGTTCCACAGCTCGCGCGCGAATGGGACACGGCAGGAGCGAAGAGAGAGAGCGAACGACGAGACACGAACAACACAAACAAACTCGATTGACACGACGGGGGGGCCAGCGGACCCGCGACAACGCCAACGACCTGCGGACCCGGGAATCGATGGCTGCTCCAGAGATGTTGGGTCGCTGGAGGATCGGATGTCACAGCCAATGTTACGCTCTCACAACGCGGTCCTGTCGCCAGTCTAGCAGCTTGTCGCCTCTGTTTGCTCCGCGCTGATAAGTCTGCATCCTCCTACCAATCCCTCACTCCCTCCCGCCACATTCCTTCGCCATTATTATCTCAATCTCTATCAATTTCTCTCTCACGTTATCTTTATTCGCCGAGATTTTAAAGGAAAGCTCGACAAGATAACCGATTTGTCTAAAATGTAGAGAGAGGCCGTGGTTGTGTAATGGTGTCTAGAGGCTGTTCACGATAAAGTGAGCACTTTTGAAATCAGCCTTAGAAAAAAGTCACTGCCCCTATCTGCGTATATCTAAACGGGCATACTGAGTGGCATACCCCCGGTAAAGTTGGTAACGATGGATGGGAAGTAGTTCCATATATTAACGTCGAATAAAAAGTGTTAAGTAACCACTAGTAATAACATAAATTATATGAGCATATTTGTAAAATATTTATTATTATTATTTCACAGTTCCACTTGACCGGTGTATAATTAAAGTGATGAAGCCCACGGAAATGTTAATTTCACGTAAGGTGGAAGAGTACACAAGGTGCATCCAAGTAGATCTTAAGCAGGGCTTCCAGAAGCGCTCGTTTTACCGTGAAAAGCCTATAACAAACTCGCCTCCCACCTATGGGAACTGGGTTCGATTCTCGGCGGGATCGCCTCCGGATTTTCGCATGAGGGAAACGTGCCGGACGATGCCACTTTTCGGCGGATTTTCTTGCGGATCTCCCGTTTCCCCCGCTCTTACATTCCGATACTGCTTAATCTCACCTCGCTTCACCACCATCGGCTCTAAAGACCTCGACGTTAAAGTAGTCGCCTGGTGGAAGAAATTTTGCTACGTCTGAGGCCTAAAAGCGCATAAGCGCCAAGGGCGACCGAGACATGCGCATCAACTCTCTCATCGCCTCTGCGCTCAAATCTCTGAACTGGCGTGCAGTCGTACCGTCGATAACGAGCCTCTAGGAGTAGAGACCTGTATAATTCGCGGAATCATTTCGGGACAAGCTAGAATGAAAAAGACGTGTGTTTATATAACAATAGCAATTGGTCCACTCGGTGTTCGACACCTCTTGGAGAAGGCTGGAGTTGTCTCTACATTCAAATGGAGAATCACCAATTCTATTGGTCTGTGCATTTCTACTTATCAACATCCTATTGGTCCAAATTGCTCCGGACATGCCTACCGTACTGACGAGTTTCATAATAGGCTGGCAGTTGGCCAATGAATCGGCGAGTTGACTACCCCAATTGACTTACTTATTTATGAAAGGGCAAAAATCGACGTTTGGCATGAAATGCTGTATAGTTATAGACCTGAATAATTCGCAGATTCATTTTGGGACACGCTAGAATTCAAAACATGTGTGTTTATGTGACTTAATCCTTTGGTCCACACGGTGTATAACACCTCCTGGAGAACGGTGGCCGAATCGTCGCCTTCCACTGTGACAGCAGACAACCAATGCACAGTTGATATTGGCATATTTTTGCATAAGACCTTAGAGTATAACATGCAGGTAATTTAACTCGCGAATTTTTGAAGTCTCTAATTATATTTATGAATGGACATAAATCCTCTGACTAATGTCTTTTCATGAATACTTCAGAAATGCACTACATCTAGAGCTAGTAATTTTTCGCGGAAAAATATGAGGACGCGGTAGAATTCAGTGCTATAAGTACTCGATAGCAGTTTGTATATTACCATTGGTTGCTATCGGCTTTATAAAGGCGTTTTCATATTTGACCGGGCCACTCAGAATTCGGCAACATCTGCACGGCTCCTACGTTTTTCGTGTGAAGACAGTGAACATGTGCCAAACATTAATTCTACCAATCAAGATATGTAAACGATCCTACAGTGTTTTCAAATATAACTTGCCTTGAAATATTTTCTAGAAATTTAACTACCCCTAACTACATCAGTAAATCGTATTCTTTGCTTCAGACTAGTGCCTTTTCTCAACTAAATGCTGACGCACCTACGCACAAAGACCCATATACTGTCTGTAACGCATTTCAATCCCAAACGTTCACTTACACCTTTCCTTAACTAACTGATTCAATTACAATGACTGGTCATATGTAAAACGAAGTATAGTTCATATTTTTTAATTTTTATGACGGGATAAAAATCTAATATTATTTGTTCATGACAGTTACAACTGATTCTATACAGTGTTCGTGTTAGGTAAATGTAAAAAAGAAAAGCGAAGCAGCGGGGGCATTTACGGCCGAGTTTTATATCCGAGGGCGATTAATAATTAGTCGCTTATACCGCGAACTCTTCTCGCACACGCGGCAAAATGGCGTCGCCAGTCAGCAACATGTCAAGACGCCGTTCACCAATCAGCGCGCCGCAATCTACTTACCAGCTCGCAGCTCAGCCAATAAGGAACCTTTTGAAGTTGGCGACAGCCAATAAGACACGACGCACATTCCCTGAGCACTGCGAAGACATTCAGCGATTGGGCACGCCCGCGTGAAAGGAATCGCCACACAGTTTCGTCTTTGTATACTTATATACACTGTTGAAATACGTTACACTATCTTTATCGAGGTTGGACTCGGGCATAGTCCCCAAAATGTTAACACACGAGTTCTGCACACACTTCCTGGCAATTATGACCAATTATATGTGGGACACCTATATCCACTACTGCAAGAACACCGGTTCTGTTGGTGTCTGTGTTAGAACTCACCATCGACCATCGTCCTACTGGTCCATACCATACCGGACACTACCCTGTACTTTACAGCTTTCATTATTGACCGGTCATCAACCAATGGAGAACCGAGCAGATATTGACCCAATCAAATGTCCTGTGTCGTATAGTACGATTTTCAATCAATCATGTCCCTTTGAGTGGCTATACAAAAAAAAAAAGGATTTCTATCGTTAGCAATATCATTTTTACTGCGCGGTCGTGTTCCTGTCAGGTCGTGTTATACACTAGCCGAACAAAGACTGCACATCCATGCGAGTTTTGTTCTGAACGACAAATATATTTTCAAATTAACTTTGCTCGTGCTACACTCGAGCATAGTCTACAAAATATTAAGTACTGTGTAGTTTTTACGTACAGTAATATGCAACATTCGCCCATTAAACAACTAGTAGGGGTCTATCAACCAGTTCCCCGAAGGAATGAACATTGAGTACCTTCGTGTGCGTTATGCACACAATTCGGCACACTCGGTCTGAATTTCTTAACGGTCTCGTGAATTATTGTATTAAAACTGGCAATCTTTGGAGACCCGGACATTTCGCATAGGCCTACTCAAGATAATCTTCGGTTGCAATTACAATTGTTTTTCTGCTTCTGTTGGGCAACAGGGTGCCAGACGCGCCTCGGACGACTGCCGACCAATAACAAACCTGAGCGCGAAACAAGGACCAAACGCCGTGGTAGCTAGCCTGAAGTTAAACTGGAGCAACATTTAGTGATAAACTAAATCACGTACGAGTACAAAATCGATTGTGGAGAACTAGTTTGTTTCCGAATGAGTCCGTGGAATTTTCGGGCCTCTAGTAATCTTTATTTCTTTATTTCTTAATGGGGTTAGCTTGGGTACAAACATAGTGGATTTGATTACTTCCGAGGTTCATACAACGTGTCACTGAATGTGTGTAAAAAAAATCTTTTAGGGGCGATTCCTAGTGAGAAATGGGACAGAAAACATTACACGACACGCAGCCTAAAATTATGACTGAAGAGGTGTGCACCCAAATTAAAAATGGATGAAATCAACTAGATTAGAAACTACGTGCGGTTAAACAACAAACAAGTGGATGATGCTTAACTGATAAAAGCTTTTAAATATCATAGAATTTTGTTGGTGAAAACTTCCCATTTTATTAATTAAATTGTGCCTGCCTGATTATTACCGCGAGAAAAGACATAAAACCTTTTCTTTTTTTTTTTTTTTTAGTTTTGATGATTGTAGTCAATATGTACGCATTATCAAACGGGATATTCTTAGTGACACACACTCAGACCAACCTGACCCAGATAATGAGTATAGAAGTTTTCAAAGGGCGAAAAGGTACACCTGTGTGGATAGGCATCACCTCATGACTCCGCTAATGCATGTGTGCGGCAGTTTATTTCGATGGGGGACGAAAATTGAATTTCGAATAATTATTTGCAACCTTACTTTGTAAACTTGATCAAGTTCGCAATGGAACAATGAAGTCATCGCTACGTCATGTGTAATGTTTACAGACCTGCAAAACGCACGTTATTATTTGAGGAGAATTTAAACTTTTGCATGTGGAATACGTTTGTCGGTGGAACGTGCTTTATTTGACACACCCTAGGTAAATCTGAAAATGTTTTACATCGTGTGCCCCAATCACGTGCAGAAAGGGGCAGTAGCCAGTGGAGGAACGACGCTAGCTCGAGTATATAAAGCATTGGGAATTTAAGCTTGATGCTGAAAAATAACGCGAATTTTGCGGGTCCCTAGGAATGAACTGTACTACAATGAAATTTGTAAAAAAAAAAAAAAATCTCAGTGTGAAACAGAATCTATTATTTGTATACCTTCAATATATCGCCAGTGGCAAATACGTAGCCTACCCACTCAGGCCTACCTCTAAACTCTTTGGGAATCAATGCAGAAATAAAAAATAATTATGTTTTCCCTTACTAACACTAGTTTATTAATTTGTTGACCACTTAACACAACAGCCTCTCTGACATAGTTAATGTGCTTTTTTTTAGCACTTCTTGGTCATCAATTTTCGACTAATTTGCTGATATACATAAATATACAGAGACATTTCCTAATTTCAGGGACTAACGTCTTTTTCCATTCTGTTTGTTTCAGGGTTCGAGTGGAGTACTATGTCAACGAGAACACATTCAAAGAGCGCCTCCAACTGTACTTCATCAAGAACCAGCGTTCCAGTGAGTATCTTTTTTTCCCCATAAGAGAATTCACAGCTGCAAGATGTATGCTAAGTTAATGAAGTTAATGGCTGAACAGTGTTTGTGATCGCAAAAATATCTGTTTTGAAATAACTGGCTGTGAACTCCACAGTAGGTGGCGGGAGGCCTTCACGAGCCCATCCAACGAAGCACAAATGTGTATATATGCACACATTCATAAATACACAGGGGTTGTTAGATTTTGCGAAAAGATTTCAAGACACTGTGGAGTCGTTTACCTATCCTTAGGGATAGGAAAATTTCGCGAGTTCAATGACATGTAGGCCAGACTCCTCAGTCCTCTGCATACTGGAGCCTCAGCTGTGTGTTCATTGGCTGTTGCCTCGCGCCTGGCAGTTATGGGGTTCGCAAGGTGTTTCCTTGCAAGTCTGCTGTTGTTTCAGATGCGTGCAGGGTGGGTATAATAAACTCTGATCCAATTTGCGAAGGTGACTTCACTGTACGTGTGTTTGACGTCTATCTTGTCCCGAAATGGATTCGCGAAATAACATTACTTTTTATTCGACGTTAAGATGTGGAACTACTTTCCATCCATCGGTACCAACTTAGCTGGGCGCATGTCACTTAGTGCGTCCAGTAAAACATATGCTTGCAGGGTCAGTGAATTTTTCCTAAGGTTTATTTCTAAAGGGCTCACTTTATCGTGAACAGACTTTACATTGCAATTGTTGTACTTATAAAACAAAGTGACAAGATCAGCTACACGTATGGTTACATTAACGTCTGGTTGACAATATCCAAAGCGGCATGTATTTATATGTTCCGCGAAAGTGGTTCAAGCAAAACAAAAAAAAGCAGAAATTTATTAAAATATTGGTTTTTTGTGCAAATGTCTGATATTTTTCAAATGAAAGAAAAATCTGGTTGACGAATTCAATCCTTTTATTGTAATTCCGGACTTCTTTTTGCGTGTATATGGAGCGCATTTTGTGTTTTTCTCAGCGTCGCATTTTTCCTTTGAAAAAAAAAAAAATTCCGTAACACATTATATCGCAAACTTCTCTTACTTCTTCCTTCCGTTTCCGGTTGTTTTTTAACCGACGCAGCTATTGTTAAGAGGCATTTTCCCAGAATGTTCCCACACCTTTGTGCCGGAACGTATTTTATTTCATCCTTTCAAAAAATCCGTTTCTCTCGGTCCGAGGGATCTTGATTCCTTTCTCTCTCGACCCTTCCGCATTATTTTGTTCATTATTCTACAAAACTCTTTTCAATAGGGCAACCTGTTTTTCGCGAAAAGATTCTACGACTACTTGTACTCCAAAAAGCATTAGTTCAGAACCAATATTGCAGTTGGATGGTTTTAACTGCACGCGCCTTAAGTGTCTGCCAACCAATCACGGACCTTCAGTATCATGGTACCTTTATTATGATTGGCCCAATCGAGTAGAAAATGTATTCTGACAGAAACACGCAACCAATAGTTAGAGGAAGTTTGCAAGCTTGCACTTAAGAAGTTGAAGTCTAAATTGAGCATAAACATTTTTTCGCGATAAACCACTTTCCAATTTTTTTTTACTAAAAATAATTTCTTCCGCAGAACATGTCAATGTACAGAAGCCAAACGGAGTAGCGAGACATTAGCCGAAGGCACCTTCCGTCGTTTGTTGACTGTACAGGACTCTGAGACGGCTGTTTCGTCTGATTGGGCAGTCCACAATGTGGGGGCCACAGTGGCTGAGCGGTTAGCCTGGCTCGCCTTCCACCTAGGAGAACCGGTTTCAATCGCCGGCCGGGTCACTCCCGGATTTTCGCATGTGGGAATCGCGCCGGACGATGCCGCTGGTCGGCCGGTTTCCTCGTGTATCTCCCCTTCCCCACCCTTTCATTCCAGCTTTGCTCCGTACTTAACTCAAACACCCTCATCGGCTCTCAACGCCTCGCTCAAATCTCTTCACTCCGCAATGTGATACATTCCTTATTAGTGGAGACACTATCATATCGTGTTATAACAATATACTGCAGTAGACCATTTGCAAACACATCACAAGTTTCGCGTGTGTCTTATAGACCTCCGCTCACCCGATAATCTTTACATAACTCACAACCAATAGTAAAATTCCAGCAGACGTCTAACCGGATGGAACATGAGAATGCGTTCTGACTGTTGCTGTAAAGCAAATGAGAAAGTAACCTCGAATTAGTAGATAACTGTGCAATTTGGTTTTCTTCCTTCTACCTATTAATCTGACTACAATGCTGCTAAGTAGTATTCAGACGCTGATTGGCGAAAGACGTTTCGCATTTTGCTTGTGAGGCGACTTCGTTGATGCGTGCGCATGGAGTTTTCTATACGTTTTGCAAGCTTGTATAACATTTTAATACAACTACTTAATAGTACACACACACACGTAACTTATAACAAGGGATAGGAAAATTTCGCGAATTAATTTGAGGACAAAATAGACGTCCAACCCACTAGCTATAATTGCACTGAGGGAAAATCGAACAAAATATTTATTTGCATATGGCCAAATATATAATAGTTGCCCTAACTAAATATATTGTTGAGCAGACAACATTTGAGAGCAACAAAATTACTTTTGTTCGTCTAACCTAATATATGTTTGAATAAACAAAATCTCTGTGTTGGGCCAAAAAAAAAAAAAATAGACTTTCAACTAAATATTTTGTTGAATCAACTGTGAATATTTTTTTGGCCACTCATTTGACTGCCTTCGTTCGAAAATACAGCTGGGTAGTTTGTTTATATTTTTTGTGACAATTAGCATAGTAACAGCGTTTGTTAGTGCATATGTTGATGCTTAACGATCGTATAAATACATTAATAAAACAATGCAACTAGAAACTGTACAACTGTAAAACTTGAAATATGTTTTTGCACTCGTTGCCTAATAAATGCAATATATTTATTTAAAAACTTCCCGGAGTTATCAGTTGTCGCATTAGCTGAAGTTATTAAGGCGTAGCGCTCGGACGCAGGCGATCTAGGTTCGAAACTCGGTCGGAATTCTAATTTTTTTTTAAATATTAGCCCAGATAGTTTAATATACGTGTAGCCAAACAAATATTTAGTTGCACCAACCAAATCTTACAGTTCGGGGTAACCAAATGATAACAACAAAATTATTTGGTTTCAGCAAACAAAATATATTTTATTACCTCTAACAAACAAATAATTTGTTTGCTTCGTGCAAATCTTATTTGATTCAAAGAAACCCTTTTCTCAGTGTGGATGAACAAGTTTTTGTCTCGACTAAGTAGTTTGTCTTACCGATCACGAACGTTCTCCCTTATAGGCAGTATCAAAACCCTCACTGGCCCAGTAAAATGGGGTAGTAGCTTCATACACGCTTGACAGACATTAAGAAAGGAAAACTGTCGGACACGTGCAACAGTACGCTGAATCCTAGCAAACGTTCAACTTTCCCCGCGATGAACTATCAATCGTCACCTCTCTAAACATTCCATATCATCGCAACTTAACTTGGCTGTCTATTGCAAGATTGGGCAAGTGAAAGGGTAGAAGTGTACACGTTTAAACATTTTTTGGCTTTTTTTTTTCTGCCACCTGTCACGATATCGCTTTCAAAGGAAACCAATATTTTGTCCATCTCGGCCACGGCTATATTTCTAAATTCTTTTTGTGATCTACTTAATGTAGTCGATTCGCCGTTAAACTCCAACTTTTCTGGAGCCCTGCTAAAGTCACACTTCCTGGATATTCCTCCGCCTCATGCAAACAAGACTTAGCCGAGTGTAGAAAACTACACCAAAGAGCCAGCGCATCGCATTCGTGCGCACTGAGTATAATACTATTTTGCATAAGAGAACTATTTCTTACTAAACATTACCAATCATATTCACTATAAATAAAACATTATAGCTTCAGATAAAATATATGCAAATGTTCGGTATAATGAGAAATCAATTTATTTCTACCTTAACTCAAGTATAAAACATTTTTGATACATGGCAAGGAAACAACGAAGCTTGTCATACAGAGGGGGGAATTTTTCAAATTTTTGATCCATAAAGTGTGAAGAAACGGCGAATAAACTATACGCTAACAATTGCACGTAAATTAAAATCCATAGACTCAACAGTCACAAAAACACAAACTCTTACTAGTTTTCTCCTATTTGCACTCTTGTAGCATGGTTCTTTTCTTCAAAGGGCACAGAGTAGTGTTTTTGTTTGTAAGGATTTAGCGGAATGTAACTGAGGCATGCCTATGTATAATAGTGTTACAGTCGGCCGCTCTGTGAGCTTGCGAGGCACGGATGATATATGAATGCGGCACGCTATCAGTTGAAACTGGAGACGCAGCGGATGTTCACAAAGGAATGTTTACAAAACGTGCCTGTAATGCCTATCATGGCACGTGCCGCTTTCTAACTTAGTTATCGGGTTTCTTTGAGACATATGAGTTTTCTAGTGGTTTACTGCACTAGTTTCTCTCAGCGTGACTCGGGGTGCGTCGAACCTTCCAGATCAAGGCCAGAGATAGTATAAAAGTGCGACGGGCCTCCGAGTCGGGAGTTGGTGAGTGGATGAGTGGCTGGAGTTTTAGCGATAGACGACGAGCGAGAAGAGAAACTAGCGGCGAGAGAAGTGATCAGCGGGAGGAAAATCTGCGACTGCGAGCATCGGCGTAGCGAATATTGTCGACTGGCAGACTGGACTAGTGGACTGGTTGCGTGAGTGAAAGACATTACAAATGATGGCAACAGACACACTGAAAGTGTATTAATAATAAATATGTGTTAATTGACTGTAACCAAAGAGAAACAATACGAACGGCGTTAATGAGAGTTAAAATAGACATAATGTTATGTTCATTGCGAAATAAGAAAGTAATAGAGGATATATATTAATACTGTAAATATTATCTGTGAGAATAAGTTGAAATAATATTTGGTTATTTAATTTTTATCAAGCCTTCCATCCCTCACGAATTCAGGCGTCTTGTAACAATAGTTTTACATGTAAAAACCCATCCTTACATTCGGCTGGTCACGCACCAGACAGGGTCGTTAACATAAAATCAGAGTACGATACAGGAAAATATTACAGACAAAACAAGCTGCAGAAATGCCGTTAGCAGGGGTCGGGAAAATTGGCAATTACCATGATCAGTACGTTGGAAAGCCTTGTGAGTGACGCCAAAGAGAAACGCAAATTTGTAATCTAAAACGGTTTGCCCACGATCGGTTCCACATTTTGATTCATCTTATTATCAGCAAAGTTTCTTCAAGAGCATATCAAAAAATTTCGTTGCTCAGTATCTCGAAGGATATGGACACACATATGTTTGAAGTCTAGGCAGTTTCAGAAGTCTTGTTGTTACAAGAGACTATAAACATTTTGCGTTTCAATACAGTAAAAAATGTAGACGGCATACAAGTGTATGTTAATTACATGTGTTTCATTGGACCTCCACTCATCCGACACCCCCTGCGGAACTCACAACCAATAGTAAACGTTCTAATTCCTGGCGGATTTGCTCCGCCTATGGCGGCAGCCAATGAAAAAGCAACCTTTGTTCGAGTGTGTGTGTGTGTGGGGGGGGGGGGGGGCTGCGGAATCGAGTTTGGCGTCACCTTAAAACGCGAAATGATAGGGTCATTACCTACATTTATAAAAAAAATCGAATGATTTACACTTTATAGAGTAGACAAGTAATAACACGCGAGTAATATGAGAGGGTTGAACCAAGAAAGTTTTGTGTGAATAGTATAAATACTACTCGTAATTCAAGAATTCATTTTCTGTGTAGAATGGATAATTTCTTAAGATAGCTATTGTGTTTTAATAGCTTACTGTTAGGAATATTTATCTTTCTCTTGGTTTTTATTTACATGTGTTTTTCTGAATGTTTAACAAATATAGCTTAATTTGACACTTATAAAAAATGGACGAAATTCTGCACCAAAATCAATGTTTACAACAGACTAGAAATGAAACGCGTATGTGCGCCTGCAGAGAGCTAATGCGTTTTGATTTAAAGTTATCTTCTCTTCAGATTTTACACATTTTGTCCTTACAGAACTCGCCAGTTGTTACGACAAAATTCAGTTAATGGTCCGCAGTGTTCCAGGTTGTGGCCAAGTATCAAGTAGATATACATAGTAGCGCCTCTGTAACTTAGGACTTGGGAGCTATGCCACTGCCGGGACACTTCTCCATGGGAGAGGAAACAATTGTTCGACGGTGGAACGGCAAATGGGAGGGAGTGCCTACAGATTCGTCTGCCCGTCTGCCAGCTACCTGTTGTTGGTGCTTTACAAGTCGTTCAGCCTCTCTCTTTCACTAGGGTAGACGGATCCAAGTCCGTTCTTGGCCGGTGTGACTATAGTATCACTAAGGATTCTAGTGGATGGCGTATACCTAGGGCCACCTGTTTTTCGCGAAAAGATTCCACGACTGGTTGTACTCCAAAACACTTTAGTTCAGAACCAGTATCGCTGTTGGATGGTTTTAACCCGTACGCGTCCTAAGTGTCTGCCAACCAATCACGGACGTTCAGTATCATGGTACCTTTATTCCGATTGACCCAATCGAGTGGAAAATGTCTTCTGGCAGAAACACGCAACCAATGGTTAAAGGAAATTTGCAAGCTTGAACTTAAGAAGTTGAAGTCTAACTCGAGTATAAATCTTTTCGCGAAATACTGATGGTCCTGCGTATAACAGATCATCAGTCACGTATTTTGTGTTGGAGCAGTTTCTATAGGCCCCACTGTATATTCGGAGCTAATTTTTTTTCATCGTGTGCTCATTTGCTTTCATCCCCGGTGTAGACAGCTGTCTACATGTTGCACAAGAATGTTATATTTGACCGTCACTGTACACTGCGTGGCTTAGTGCTCAATGGTCTTTGCTGAGGTAACCTATACGTAGGGACCTGACAAATCCGCGATTTCAACGACTTCCAGACTAAACTACACGGTCTTATGTGCAATCGTGTAGATATCAAGTTCCCATTGGTTGCTTGCTGTCACAGTGGAGGGCGATGACTGGGCGTTCAATTGTTTTGTTTCTCATTGACCCAAGGTTCTCCCAGGAGGTGTCAAATAACGCGTGGATAAATGACAAAAGTGTCACAAAAGTAAGAGTTTTCCAACTCTAGCTTGTCCCAAAAGTTAACCCGCGAATTTTTCAGGGCCCTACTTATCCGTAAACCGCTCTACTCCTCTACGTTATTATTGGTTCATATCACTGAGATCACCGAGCCCAAAGCCTACTAACATGTTCATTATTAGGTTAAGTATAGCACGAATAAAAAAATACCTTATTTAAAACACCAGCAATCATAAATGAATGTGGCAATGAATGAATGGGTTAAGGAATAACATTGTATAGATAGCTGTATGAGGTTCCCTAACTGAACAGATATTAATAAATCTTTACCCGTATGGCAAACGAAAATCGTGGTGAAAGTGTTGACCCGTTAAGTCGCCGTGTTCATGAAATGTAAGCACGTTGCACGTGATAATTATGATCGGCACTGTACGCAGTAAGGCATCAGGGCCTGGCCTTCCTTGTGGTTAATATTATTTTGAGGACTTATCCGCGTCTCTTTGTCATGAATGGTTAATGCTAATACCAACGAGCATACATCACGTTGTTCATTGGTTGCAAGACAAGAGTGCACGGCAAGATCTTGCGCGACTGCAACACTTGAACTGAGATACCGTGTGACCGAATAACTCAAATAAAATAGCTGAATACGAGACTCCTTTCCGGAATACTTTTAAACGGTATGAAGGTTCGTGAGAGCTACTCATGAGTAGACACATGCAAAATTCGCGTTATTATTTGGCATCAGGCTAAACTTCACAGTGCTCTCTGTACTGGAGCAGGCGTCGTTTCTCCATTGGTTGCTGCATAGATGTGAAGCCACGCCCATTCTGACTTAGCTGCCCGTGATTGGTGCACATAACTGTTAAGTGTTAATTTATTGGTGCAGAGTTACCCAGAGCGTGACACATGAAGTATAGTCCCAAGGCAAACGTATTTCAAAGGCACACGTATTTCGAGTTTAACGTGTCCCAAAATAATGACGCGAATTTTGCAGGTCTTTACTCTTGAGTAGTGACCGGCAAAATTCGCATCAATTTTTCGAGGACAGTTTAAACTTACAAGACTTTTACCTGTGGAATACGTTTGTCATTGGAGCATGATTTATTTGACACACCCTTGGTGAATCTGCGAGAGTAAAAGAACACTTCGTATCGTGTGCCCCAATCACTAAGGGGTAGTGAAATTTCGCGAAAAGATTTCAGGACTTGTTATATTTCAAGACACTGTAGGGTCTTTTACCTCTATTGGCTGGCTGAATCACTTTTTGACACTTGTTACCTGTATGCACACGAATTGCGTAGTAGCCGTCCAATGCTGCTGAATTCTGAGTGGCCAGGTCAAATATGAAGATGCCTTCTAAAGAAGACAGCAGCCAATGGCAATAGAAAGACTGCTGTTGGGTGCTTATAGTAGTGAAGTCTACCATATACTCGCGAAATATCACTTGCTCTACCAATCAAGTACAGTTCACTCAGAGAGGGCGTGACATCATATCTGGGCAGCAGCCAATGGAGAAACGACGCCGGTATGAGTATATACACTACTGTCAGTTTAAGCTTGATGCCAAAAAAAAATAACGCGAATTTTGCAGGTCCCTACTCATGAGTAGTGGTGACCTGAAAATTTCGTTGATTTATTTAAGAGGAGCTAGAATTCAACAACCGTACACTTCCGTTACTTTAGCAACATTGGTTCATATGCTATCGTACATCTTGTAAAGAACCATGAGCCAGTAAAAAGCGTTCAATAAAATGCGGTCCCAGCTATCGGTTTTTTATATGATAGCATGCCACCAGTGAATATAATTCGTTCATGGTCACGGATAGGAAGATTTCGCGAATTCATTTCGGGACAAGATAAACGTCAAACACACACACAGTGAAATTACCTTCGCAATTGGATCACAGATTATTAGACCCGCCCTGCACACATCTGAGCTAATAGCACCAAAAGCCAATGAACACACAGCTGAGGCTGTGAACAAGTCATTGAACTCGCAAAATTTTTCTATTCCTATATGCAAGGCAGGGACCTACAAGGTCCCTCCCCCCTCTAAACGTCGCCGGTTCGTTGGCGCCAGCGATCCAGGTGTATTCATTCAAGGCCATGGCGGACCCCTTGTACGTCAGTCGTGCTGCGTTATAGAAGTGGTGAGTAAATCACCTGGACATGAGAAGGGGCGTAGGACACAGAGGCTAGAGTCAATATTAGGGTCGATCACGCTGCTAATAATATTGTAGAGTCTCGGTATGATAACTTGTATTGCTTAGAGAGTTGAATGCAAAGATAACTTTGATTTGTACGTAATATATAAGAGAAGGCAATTAAAGTGTCCTATTTATTGAACGTCTAGTCTTTGAGTTAAAGCCCTCGTCGTCAAGGTGTATCATAGAAGATACAACTGACTACTCTGCCCTTTGGGCATAGGCGTACTGGTTTAATCCGTCATAAACAAGGACAGGACAGCTCGCCTCAGCTTTACGACTCCAGAGATAGGAAGTCGGAGGGGCGTGTCACATGCATGATAATTAGCCGCGGCTCTGTAACGAGCTTGCGAAGCTCGGCGCAGGGTAATTCCGTCTCCTGGCACAATGCCATAAAGCTATTTCATCTTCAATTGTTAGCAGTTTCGCGAGCTGTAACGTTAGCAAACAGCATGCGACACCCGTATCCTAAGAACGTGGCTAAGGGGCACAACATTGCCTAGAATTCAAGCAAGAGCAAAACTTTATATTTGAGAAACTTTCTCAATGCAAACTTCAAGGGAGTGTAAACTTGCAATATGTCCAGAATAATCTGGAAGAAGGGGGGAAAGGAATTTAACTTGGATTCATTTACTTTGTTTAAAAATATGTTCACAATAACAAAAATACAAAGCATGTAAAATATATTTTGTACTACAATGCACTATCACAACACGTGGGCAACTTTAAGCTAAATAGCATCAGATCAAAACTACCTTTCATAAATACTTGCACACCACGATGCATTGCAACTTGCTATTTATGAAAAATTACAAATTTCATACTATCCCAAAATTACAACGGTAAAAACAGATATACGTATGTGCCGCGACATGTAGCTAACTGCACGTATTCTCCAATTTATAGTGGACTATCTATGAATTACTGAAAAGTCAATGCATTTCTATGTGCGCGCTAGCGCACCTGGAACTTTGAAAATCTTTAGAAAATGTTTATAAAGTCCACAGGGACACAAGTTATAATCATTATTTTTTTTACAAGTACACATGACATGTGGCTAATTTTTCAAAGCCTCATATTTTGACAGAGATTATTTTGAAAATATCTAAAGTCAAAAATCATGAGCACGCCAGGGTGCGATGTAACTTTCAAATCTTTTAATGGGTTTTATTTTAACTCAACACTATAAATTCATGTTCTTGATTTTTAATAACAATACCCATGACACGTGGCTAATTTTGAAAGCCTCATATTTTAACGGACATTATTTCGAAAATTTCTAATGTCAAAATTCATATGCACGCCAGGGTGCGATGCAACTTTCAAATCTTTTAAATTTAACGCCAGCCAACCCGTATACAATAATACTTGACAAATTCTACTATTGACGTAAAAAAACCTTAAAGATGATTTTCCCTTAAGTAACTTGACATTAATTTAGCACAAAGTCCAATATGGACAATGAACCATAAAATGGTCAAAACCGGACCCAATCTAAAACCACTTGGGTAAAACCCTTTATCCTTTGCATGATTATTTTCGGCAAATACTCAATATTAACAATTATTAAAAATACCGATCTATAGGCAATGCATAAATTTGCAATACATCTGCGCCATGATCTAAAACGCCTACAATTATTAAATATATGTTATTTTTTCCGGCCGGATGGGCCATGACTCTATGTTAATCCCAACATTACTGGTGAAAATAATTAGCTTCTAATCGGGACCCCAGGCTGTCCATGTCTGGTCTGCCGAGGCCGGTTCCCAAATATTTATACGAATTTCTCACAGTAACCCCTAGTGGGGTACCGCTAATGTCTTGTCCAATCCGAATCCGTGGAAGGTTCCACCAGATTTTAATTTTTGAAATAAAACTGTCACCGTAAATGGCGTCACCTGGTGCATGCTCTGTGCTTGCAAACTACCGTTCCGCGATGACAGCGCCAGACGGCGACACCTGCGTGAAACACCAGAGTTACTCATTTTCAGAGTCGGCCAGTCCACGAACCACGAAGGACGTGTGGTATCTATGCTAGCCGTGAATAGCCATATTGTGTTTTTCCCTGCAGTCAACAAGAAACGTTTTCTACACAGAATCAACGATGGACATGGACATTAGGTTAGTCGTATTATAAACTCAGGTATTGTGTGTTGTTGTAGATACAGGGATATTTCTTTGTACTATCGTGTACATTTTTAAAGTTCACAAACGTCCCAAACGGTAACCTTTTGCGGTCTTCGATGTAGGCGTCTTTTTCAAACAGGTACGTGAATTTGGGCGGATTTTGCAGTAAATTGAGACAGGTGTCTCAAGCAGTTTCTCTTAATTCCCAAGAAGCGTCACGTGATTTATCAAATAAAAATGAGTAAACACGTAATAAATAACGCTCTGGCAAATAAACTTCATTTCTAGGCAGCGCATTAATGGAACGCGTACATTTGAAAGATTTCTGTATTGTAGTTTCTTCTGCAGAAACATTAATTATATGTGGGTTGATAAAATTTTTTTGTGGTTTTTGAGGGTTTAGTGCTATCCAGTTTTATTTTATTAAAGGCTTTTTACCATGAAGTGAGCAATTTTGAAACCAACCTTTGAAAATGTCACTAGCCCTACCTGCACATAAATTAACGGGTGCAATGAGTGACATGTGTCCAGTAAAGTTGGCAACGATGTAGGGGAAAGTAGTTCCACATATTAACTTCGAACAGAAAGTCGTGTTGTTAGGTAACTAAGTGTAATAACTAGGGATAGGAAATTTTCGCGAGTTCAACGACCTGTAGGCTAGGCTCCACAATCCTGTGTATACTCGAGACGCAGATGTATGTTCATTGGCTACTTCCCCAGAGAGTAGCCAGTGTTACCTCACATCTGGCAGTAAGGGATTCGCTATTTGATTCACTGCAAGTCTGCTATTGGCTCAGAGTCGTTCAGGGCGTGTCTAACAAATTGTGATCCATTGGCAAAGTTAACTTCAGTGTACACATGTTTGACGTCTATCTTGTCCTGAAATTAATTTGCGAAATCTTCCTATCCGTAGTAATAACATAAATTATTTCTCTCTTTTTCTGAATTTTTTTTATGCACCGAAGTGTAAAAATGAGCAGATTTGTACAATATTTACTTTTCTAACAACTTCACAGTTTCACTTGACTTACGGACAAACAAAGTGATGAGGCACATGGCAATGTGAATTTTACGTAAGGCGGAGGAACACACAATGTGTATACAAGTAGATCTTAAGCAGGGCTTTCAAAAGTGCTCATTTTACAGAGAACAGCGTATTACATATGGTAGGTAGCGCCACGTTTTAATGTTGTAAGGGGGAATTCGCTGAGCTGTAGGTAATGCTTTATAGTTACTCATAAGTTACTTATCGATATTGTTTTAGAAATTAAAGATGTTTAACCCAAGAACCCTACCCATTCCAAATATTATAGTAATGTTACCTGGGGTACTCCAGTACTCCACATAAAAAAAGTCAATAAATATGAAACCAAATGTAATGTATTATGTTTTTCATAGTACAATACATTAATGTACACATTAAAAAAAGCCCTCACTTTGTTCAACGCCCTTCACTTGCACAACCTGGACATATTTTTTTTAATGTTCTGCACATATGAATTAATTGCAGGTTTTGCATGATGTTCTGCTTTTACGGTCCTCGCTAAGGATACAAAAAGGATATCTCCCTGAATTTGTGTTCTTCTGGATAGGAAGTATCTCCTGTACTGGTATTCCTAGAATCCCAGTTATAGCATCAAGGAGATTTCAGGACAAACTTGGGATCTTGATTCGAGCCTCAAAATGTGGCCTAATCAAATCAGTAGCCTCAAAATGTGGCCTAATCAAATCAGTAGCCAGTTGTTTTAGATACGTACATCGATTATGCAAAGATTATTTAGACTTTGCATCAGAGCCTGCCAAAAAATACCATACAATTGATTCCAACAACATTCAGTATCCCATGGAATATACATAAGGGCCATCGACGAGTCTTCCTTGGCACTGAGTATGCACGACACAATTTATCAAAGCAGTTAATGCCACCCTTTATGACATTATAAAACTAAATTATTTTTGGGATTCTGATGGTTTTTCCTCATCTTTTTGGTCCTGTATTGTAGATAACATCGTGACAATCTTTTTCTTCTTCTTTGGGGGACAGTAAGATAGAAGAGTATCTTCGCCACCGAAGGCAAACATTGCACTGTTTCGTTCACGTCCACGAATGTCTTCGAACAATGGAGGAATTTCTGGCTTGTTTGATTTCATTGGACCCACCATTATCACAGAGTGTTCACCACTGAACAGTTTTTTTTGTCAAAGGTACAGATGTGAACCAATTATCAAAAGTGCAATTCCAGTTGGTGGAATGAATCGGTTTACTCATCTCTGTAGAATAATACTGTGCAACAGGTATTCCTTTGGGAGTTGAATCCTTGCCAATGTAAACTTTAGCATTCAACATATAAAATGTCTTAGCATCACACATCATCAATATCTTAATTCCATACTTGTCAGGTTTTGATGGAATGAACATCTTGAAAACACAGCGTTCATGGAAGCCAAGTAACTGCTCATCGACTGTGCAGTATTCTGATGGCACATATAGCTTTTGACTGGTTGTTACAACATGATCGAAAACCTCCCGTATCATAGCTAATCGATCATTTTTCCGACGTTCACTCCTACTTTCGCGATCATCAAAGCATAAGCTGTTAGTCAAGAACTCAAATCTTGCTGTGACGTGGTACTACGGAAATAGCTCACACCTGTGTGCTTATCAAACAGTTCACGATTGGTTACAAAATTCGTTTTCAAAAAAACAAGCTAGATAATATAATCCAAATAATACTTTTAGTTCTGTAACATCTGTATCACGAGTAAATTATTATCTTACTGGTGCTTCAGTAGTATCTTCATTAGCATCATCGACGTTGTTCTGATATCGGTCACTAGTATATTTCGCACGCTGCACAACAATTTCTGCATTTGTGTGTTTTACAATATCAGTTTGTACGTTCTGTGTAAAAAATAGATTCCATGCTTCTATTCCACAGTTAATACTTCTTGCTGTGCCTTTATTGCCAGGAAGATGAAGAACTTTATTTCTTGCAGGACACCTTATGTTCTTTGGCTGTTTTGCCACACCATTTATACTTATTCTTTCCAACAAAAAAAAAGTCTGTCAGGCACATCAATCACTGAGAGAAGATCGTCAGAATCAATGTTTGAGTCATGTCCAGTAGGTGAAGAATTACTTACCACAACACACGCATCACCAGGTGAAGAACCATTTTCCGGAAAACACTCGTCATCACTAATACTTTCTTCGGGTCTGCAATCTCCAACTACTCCATCTGGTCCACTGTCTGAAGAAATGTCACTTGTACTAGAGTCATCGGATTTCATCAATAGTTCCATTATTTCACTTTCAGTAAGGGGCCACGAGTATTTCTTTTAACGATTAGCGGATGCTGTTGTTATTTTTGTTGTTGCTGCTGCTGCTGTTTAGCTGTTCATTTTGCGGAATTGTAGCCAGCTACAAGAGAATTGTAACTGGATAAAAAATATCTGGAAAAAATTAGCATTTATGAAAAATAAATGCACTTTAGTTACTTGTATGTTAACCATAAAGATTAAAACATATTACTACTTACATGCAGACACCTCTCAAAATGTATACTCTCGCTAACACTACCCTGAGGTGCTGGTGTCTCTAGTACACCTCTGCATGGAGCGGCTCTCAGTCCGCAACCAACAATAAAAACTTCAAGGTCAGGTAGAAAGGTATGTGAGAGGACAAGTCAGTGTTGCCAACTTACTTGAAGATACAACAAAATATTTATTGTGCGTAGTACTCCAGTACCCCAAGTAGGTTTTTTCGGTTAAAAATATAATATAGATATATAATAATATTGAATATAATCATATTAAATTATTTGTTTAATATCCCCATTATAATGTATCTATACCATCATCTTTTTCATTTCAAATCATACGTTTGTCATAGTTTCAAATAAATTATTTTGCCATAAATTTACTTACCTAATTCTTTGTTTTTTTATCTCTTGTAATCATATAATTTTTATAATCACATTTTTCTTATTTTTTTGTACCAATTCACCTATTGATTTCATGTTTAATTGTAAAGCATTTTCGTGAATTAGAGTAAATCCTTTAATTTTTGTAACTTGTTTTCCCAAAAACGTTTCGTAGCCATAGCTCTTTGGATCAGTACTTATTCAGTTTATTCCATAATTATTTTTTCCAAATTCATCTGTCCATTCACCAAGCATACATCCTGTTTTAATAGGTTTTTTTTTTCCATCGTCAATGTAAACTACACTATCTTTGTCATAATATACTATTTTGTCACCTAATTTATCAACCATTTCATATAATCTTAATCTAGCATTGGAAGTAGTCAAAGTTGCTATAAATATATTTGTTGCAGTGCTATCTTCTACAGAATTATCGTTGTATTTATAGGAAACTTCAATTATTTTGTCATTAATGTAAGCAACATTATTTATTTATATTCTATCATCAAATAACAATTCGTACCAACGAGTTGGATCAGTAATATATTCTGTTTGTGTTAAATTTTGTGCCTGTCCAAATTTTCTCCAAAGTGAATTTAAACAAATTTTTGGTAAAGCACGTTTCCCTGGATTTTGCTCAATTTTTTCTATGTTTAAATCGATATTTTGTTCTTTTTTTGTAACACGAATATATTCTTCTTTTGATTTATAAACGTCTTCCCATGGACAAGTTTCCAATTTAATTTTCGCAAAAGTTTTAATATAATTTCTGAATATCATCTTACTTTTTGGTTCAAAATGCCAAACATCCTGAATTTTAAGTGTCTTGTAACATTTTTCGCTAGCTTTATTTAATTCTAATGTTGTCCAAGTTCCATTTATTGCTCTTTCTTCATTACTATGTTTACATTCTCCTTTTTTCTCTACAACACATTTTGAACATAAAGTAAACAATAGTTTTTCTTGTTTAATAGGTAGTACTGGATGATATAAATTTCTTGGTGGTAAAAATTTACATTTGATCAATCCAAACCAATTTTTGTTGTAATTTTAAGGATTAAATATTTTTATTGGATGACCGACTTGATAATAGTTATAAAACATCACTGCGGGATATAAACTACAGATATCTATATATCTGAAATTTTTTTTTTGAAACTTTTAATTTCGTAGCATTAACTCTACCTCCAAAAAATGCATCTCTTGGTTGTAATTATTCTAGTGCACATTTAGTTTTCTCTAAATTACTTTTATAAAGTAACGATTTTTTCCATTTGCAAGTCCACATTTCCATTACTTTGTATTCATTACTCTTAAAACTGTCGTTCGATTGTTTGTTTTAGTAAGCTAATCATCCACACTTGCATTATTAAATTTATTTATTGTATCTTGTGAATAACAATCAGGACATCCATGCCAAAAACACCCGTGATATTGATATATTGTTTTAGATTTTTCGTCGTAACCATTAACTTTTGCTCCACAAATATTCACTTCTCCGCCATTTAATGCGTGTCGAACATTTGGAAATGTGTTTAACCACAAAATTGATTCTTTACTAAACAAAATCTTTTTTATCATCTTTAACTACTGCAATAGTATTATTTGCAAGAAATGTTGATCTAACAGACATACAGCCACCAGCTATTGTTATTTATTGGAAAGTATCTATATTTGTTATTTATAGAAAAGATTATCTAAATTTAAGACATCCACGTCTTAAAATATCAACATCAGAATAAAATATTCAGCAAGTTCTTTTTTGAAATCGAAGATACAATTTTCTTTTTGTTTTTTTAGCATGCCACTTTAAGAAAACATTTCGTTGTTCTTGTTTCAATGTATTGACTCCATAAAATAAAAGTAGCTGGTAATTTTCCAATATGATTTTGATTTTCTGGTGTATTAAAAAAGCGTGCAAAATATCCTTATTTTAGTTCTTTTAAACCAAATGTTTTTTGGAAATGTTGTAAGACTTTCTTGAATAAAGTTAATACTATCAATTATTTTGATATTTAGACTCGATATTTTAAGTTGCATAATTTTTTAACCTTGATGTATATTATGAGGATGTATACTATCTCTAACACAATATTGTAAAATAAAATATGAATCGTAGCCTTTTGAATTATGCCCAATAAATGTATTTCCTTTATTTTCTTCAGATATTGCCCATTCGCAAAACGCGTCATTTGTTTTGAAATGCATTTTGTTGCCATTAAAATCATGTAGAGATATAAAGTTTGGTGCGTGAAAACCAGTATCTTGTGTTGCTTCATAGTCAAAAAAGTAGTATTTTTTCCGTGTATGAACACTCCTTATCTTCTTGGTTTTCTTGGCCATTACGAGCACAAGGCGTTGTACAAAAACCACCTTTTTGCCACCTCTTTAGCATATAATATTTATGTTCATCAGTTTTCACAAATGACATACAATTCCAACATTTGGCGTAACCACATTCGTGTTTTTATTTCTGACGTATATTTTGTTGCAAGTTTTGCACCTTTAAGCTGTATCACACACATCATGTTTAGCAAAACATTCCTGCGCAAAACAATATCTATTACATTTTTGACAATATATTCTAATACGATCTTCATTTTCGTGTTGTGGATTTTTACACAAATTACATACATTATTATTTTTTTTCTCACATTCATGTTGATTTTTATTATTGTGTGGTTTTTCACGATTTTTACTATAATAAACACTACCTTAAAATGCTATCATATTATTGATTACACCGTAGTGTTCGTTGTGTAAATATAAATAAAAATTTGTTGGTTTTTTTTTTTTTTTTGTTTCAGAATGAATAATTGAATTGAAATGTGCAGCTGTAACAATTTTAATTTGAATATCCAGAAAATTTTCTGCGTCCATAGTATCTTCTTTACTGAAGCCAATTTCGCAATTTTTTCTCATTCGTGCCCTAAGTTCACGAGCCAATTCTCCTTGTAATTTCTGTCCTTTTCTAATGTAAATAAGTTCCTTATTCGTTAATTATCTATATAAAATTATATTAGTTTCGTATGTCAAAGCTATAATTATCGCTCTGGAACCACATAAAATATCATTATTGTTAATTTGATTGATACATTGTTTTGCTTTTATATATTTAGTTAAATTGGCAACTTTTTTGCTGCCTCTTGTACCATTATCACTGGGAGCTCCGTAAACATGAACATCGAAGTAGTTTCATTTATGTCTACATTTTCATTCACTGTAATTGTTCTTTCAATTTGATTAAGTAAATTTTCGGCATTTAGATTGTTATTTCTTACAGCTGAAATAGTGTGGTACAAATACTGATTATTTGCATATATCCTCTTTCGATCACCTTGTTTATGACCAGTTAATCTTCTTACTGCTTTCATTGCTGCGTGAACATCATTTCGAGCAGCATTCCTTTTTTTCTACCGGAGTTCCTTGTAAATTATTTATGCGAATACCGTATTTTGTTTGCCAAATGTTGAATCCTTCAATAAAATTACGACTTATTTCGCGAATTTCGAATGGTTGTCTTCTTTCTACGCGTTCATTAAAACTGTATTGTTTGAAAGAAAAAATTTGACCTAAATATTTATTTTCTTCTTTAATCTCGGGGATTGGAAAATTAAATTTTCGTGAGCTTTATTTCTTGGTTGTATGTTCAAATATCTGATTAGATAATGGGAATATTTCTTTCAATTCTTTTTTATTTTTTCTGTTTATTTTATAACCGTTAAAGGGTGATTTCATAAAATTATTCTTTCTTTCTTAATTTATAATAAACGGTATAAGAGTTGTAATTAAATCATCTTTCCTTAAATTATATATATATATATATATATGGTATGTTAAAGCTTTTAGCTTTAATTCTTAATTCCGCTAATGCAATATTTTTAGAGTATACTCTATAAGACTTGTAAAATTATATCCTCTTATTTGAATAATACTTGTAATAAGATCATCTTTACGTAATTTATATAATTTGCTTATATTTAATTCTCTACCTATATTTCTCAATTCACTCACACTCATTTAGTGCAGATCTGCTACTCAATAGTTCGTAGCCATATTTGTTTATTAATGGAGAAACAAAATTTATACAAGTTTCAAAAAATATAAAGAAATAAATTAATAAAATATAGGAATGAATTTGGAAAATTGTTTTTCATTTATTGATAATAATTGTTTAACTTCTTTTGTGGTAATATTTCTCATTACAACTTTTTTTTGGATATTGTTGTATATTTATCCTTAGTATTTTTATAAAGAGAAAATAATTTGTTGGATTTTATCTCACTACATAATGTATATGATTTTGTTGGGTAATCATCCTGTTGAATTTCATTTAGAATATCTAATGTTGTATTGTGTGATTTAGTTTTTTTATGCTCTTTGTGGTATGTAATACAAACATATTTTCCACATTCACATAATATTCTCTCACTAAAACTTTTTTACATTTTGTTGTATGCTTGTCTATAGTTGCTTTGTGAAGACGGAATGAATCGATATATTTATTATAATTACATACTACATATATCTTAGTTGAATAACCATGAATTTCTTTTGCAATGTGAAATTTACTATCTTTATGCTTTTTGAGTTTTGCATTAGAAATATTTTTTCCACATTCTCGTAGTTTTTTATTGAAATCATAACAAATTTTGACATATAAATTGTAACATTTTTCACAGGTGTTAATATGTTTATCTTTCGTGTGTTTGTGTGATGGAAAACTTTCTATGTTTAATACTTCGCCTCATTTTTTGCATTACTTGGTTTCCATTTCGCAAGCGGGTCAACAATTTTTTTATTTATCAGAAAAATTAATTTATCAAGAGAAAGAAAATTGTTTTCTTTATTAATTTTTCCCCTTATAAATAATAAAAAAATGGATTCTATGCTTGGCAAGTTAAACGATTCGTATGAATTTACTAAACTAGGAGATCTCTAATCGTATTCTGCTACAGATTTTCAAATTTGTGATACTAAACTTGGTACAATAATTAATTGTATTCTAGATAGTATATATAAAATTGCATTACCTGGTCGCTATGTAAATATTTTTGATAAACATGCTTTTAAACTTATAAATGAGAGAGAAGTTTTTATAATGTATAAAGGCTTAAAAGAAATTTAAAAAATGGTCAATTTACGCACGATATTGAATTCTCTTCAATTCTATCAGTTATCTTTTATCATTTGATTTTTAGCTTAGTTCGCTTGTTTTTAGCTTAAATTGGTTTACTTTTAAGAATACAATTAATTTTTTGCATTCCTAGAAAACATGGCAAATTTGCTTAAAATCGAGGTAAATATGCTTCATTTTGTGTCTAAACTTTGCGTGTCGATTCGTGCGGCTATACTTGAAATAAATCTTGGTTTTGGGGGTAATTCTTAGGCTTTTTAGGCTACTTTTGGGCTTGAATTTCGGGGTAAAAAGCTTGGAAATGGGGGGGGGGAGGAGGAAGCTTGAGATTCGTGGATTTTAGGGCCTCAGATGCTTTGTCCTCAACCTACCCATACACCACTCTCCTGGCCCACAACTGATGTTCCAACGCGCAGTTTACAACCACGCTGTAAATGTGAGGGGAGCAGCACAGGCACAAATCTTGTAGCTAGAGTTAACGATTTTTCGCGAGAAAAAAATTAACGAGTACACGGTAGACTTTAACATTATTAGCAACCAACGGCAGCTTGTCTATTGCCATTGGTTGCATTTTGCTTTAGAAGGCGTTTGAATATTTGACTGGGCCACTCAGAACTAGGCAACATCGTCATGACTCCTACGTGATTCGTGTGCAAACATTTAACTCGTGTAGAAAACAAATTCAGCAAATCGAGATAAGTAAACGACCCTAGAGTGTTGATATATAACTAGTCTTGAAATATTTTCTAGAAATTGCACTACCCCTACTTATAGCGTTTGCTATTTTAAAATGTATTATATTAATTTTCGTTAAGTCTAATACATATTTTTGATAGGTTTGCCACCAGGATTTCGGCAATCAGATGACGGTGTTTAGAGAACTTGGAGTTCACTGACTGTGTCCAGGATACAGGACGTGTTGCGCATGAAAGATATTTATGGCCAGTGCTGTTCACTGTAGAGAAATATTTCCCCGATGTTCAGAGCGCCTTTCTTGGAATTCTGATTTGCGAAAGTTCTAGCAATCCTCGTTTATGAATGGTAAAGGTTGGTACAGTCTGTTCACGTCTAACTAAGTACTTCTAAAAACCTTCACATTAGAAAAAAAAAAGTGTAAATTTACACGTACAGATTTTGGGTGATTTTACATTTTGAATGTGTAGTTTACAAAAACAAAAACAGTGCGTGTAATTTTACCCAAGTGTTCTTAATGATCCAAAGAATACTACATGTCTTTGCTGAAAATACATTAATATATTGCTTAATAAACATAATGTTGCTGTTAATTTACGCATTTTGAAGTATGTGTAAAAATAGACTTACTCGCTGAATTAAATTGCTAAGTTATGTATTTTTACTGGTACATGGTCGTTGAATAAGCACCAAATGTCAGTGTAGTTGTATGTAGATCTTCAATCGTGTAATTTTACAATGACCGTGTGTGCAGACTTACATTGTATTAAAATTACACCGTTTTCAGGTGATGCACTGCTTCCATATACATTTAGTGTAAAATTACACTATTATTTTTTTTTTACAGTGTTACCTAACATTTACTTCTCTGTCCATTTTGTATCCTTACACCATTGGTAAAATTAGCATTGCATTGGTCCTGTCACTTTATTCATGCGCCAATCAAGTTAAATCTGTGAACGTGTTAAGCGTGCAGACATGTAAACAATATGCCCATTTTCAATGTTATCCGCGTAAAACAGGCAAAACATATTTTAAATAAATTTGGTGGCCACGAAATGTAAAAATAGGACGTGAAATTACGTATTACTACCCGTTTACTGAGCACGCGACATTTCGCAACGATGTTATCAAGCCTTAAGTAACATCCTCGATGATCACTAGGGATAGGGAAGTTTTGCGATTTCATTTCGGGACAAGATAGGCGTTCAAAACATGCATGCGTGAAATCGCCTTTGCAGTTGGATCACAGTTTATTATACCCGCCCTGCACGCCCCTGAGCCAATATCAGACTTTCAAGGTAACACCTTGCGAATCCCGTAACTGCCAAGTGTGGGGCAACAGCCAACGAACACGCAGCAGAGGCTCCAGTATGCAGATGATTGGTAGTCTAGCATATAGATAATTGAACTCGCGAAATTTTCCTATTCGTAACAATAAATTCAATGTAGGCTCTCCTGATTAAGTAATAGTAACGTTATATGTTACTGTGTGTCCAACATGGCTAATAAACCCGATCATTCACAGTTGTACTCTATCATATAATCTCTTGTCATTCAGCTACGTCCCTTATCCTTTCTTGTATTTGGCTGTTTGGCTGTGTTGGGGGCACGGCCGTTTGTTTTGCGTGATATAGTCTACGTTGACGCGCTCGGACGCCTTGATGTTTATTTTACGTTCCCGGCACCGCTTCACTAGATCATATGGGGGTGTTATGGGTATCACTGGATTGCTTTTGAAACGATTTTTCCAACCGTATACGATTTCTGTATTTCGACTTGGCTTTTTAACGAGTATAGGCCGAAATTGTGTTAAGTTTTCATAATTTTTTTACATTAAACGCATACAATGCCACCATAACCACGCCAGACAAAGTTTTTTATACACGTAATCGAATGATCTTGACGAGAGTTGTCGATTAAAACTTAAACGAGCGTCGTAGCTGAATTTAGAATTTAGACGATACATTCGGAGCTGCAATGCCAAACTGTACCCCCCGATTTTGTTTATCGTCGGATTTTCTGAATTGCCTTCCACTATGGTTGTAAATTTAAAGACGTATTCACGTCAAAATGTTACTTAATAACAACTTTGTTAACCTGTTGCAAGAAGCACGCTTGGCCCAAGTACAGTGCACGCCATAATATGACGTGATTGTAGCAGTTGAGCTGGTGTATCATTTCGGGACGGGAGATGTTTAAGCAAGTAAGTTTTGCCATTTAATTATTCTTTTGTTCTGCGAGCATGTTGCAATTTACCAACGAATATGAGTTGTACATGTAATAAGTATTGTATAGTCCATTCACGGTTACTTCCAAGTTTCAGAAGCCCTGCTAAAGTTCCACTTCCAAGATATCCCTCCGCATCGTGCAAACAATGCATAACCGAGTATAGAAAATTACACGAAAAGGAACAACGAAAGGCATCCGGGCGCACTCACTTTAATAACACTTTGTAGACTATGCTCGAGTGTAGCTTAAGCAAAGTTAATTTGAAAATTTCTTTGTTGGTTAGAACAAAACTCGCAAAAATATGCAGTCTTTGTTCGGCTAGTGTTTAACGCGACCTCACAAGAACACGACAGCGCAGTAACAATGATATTGCTAACGATAGAATTACTTTTTTTATAGCAACTCAAAGGGACGTGATTGATTGTAAATCCTTTGTATGATAAAGGACATTAAGTCAATATCAGCTTGGTTCTCCATTGGTTGATGACCGGCCAATAATGAACCCTGTGAAGTACAGGGTATTGTCCCATGTGGTATGGACCAATAGGACGATAGTGAGTTCTAACACAGACACCAACAGAACCAGTGTTCTTGTAGTAGTGGAAGTAAGTGACTCCCTTGTTATCTTTTCTAAGTGCCAGTAAATGTGTGCAGACGTCGATGTGTTAGTAATATTTCGCACAGGAATTGTTTCTAATTAGGCATTATCAAAACACCTATTTTCTCTCTCTCTCTCTTTCTATTCACACTAATTAAAATTTAAATATTACAATGCATAGACAAAATGTAAGTAAAAGTTCAGATTAACAAAAAGTAATATTTTTTATGTTAACATTAGTATAAAACACTTGTGATATATGGCGTATTTGTCAATGGGGTGATTTGTCAACGTTTTGATTCAAAAGGCGTGCATAAAACGCAAGTGGAATATATATATATATATATACACACACACACACACACACACACACACACACACACACACACACATTGTGAGAGCGAGGGGTGTTGAGTCTGGCGACAGAAAGTCACAAACGAAACGAAAAGTTCTTAGGGCAAGATTTTATTTGAACTTATATTTGATTACCACGGTGTTAAAATTCGATGTTTTCAGCTCAGTTTGTAGCATGCACCAAGTGCCCCCCCCCTTTTTTTTTGTCAAATTCTCCAACCACTTACGCCTTACTTCGAGTTCATTCAGAGCAGCGGCGTTGGTTCTAGCAAGTGACAATGCTAACAAGAACAATGAATGGCCGATCACACTTAGAATATGTAATACTGCTCAGCATGAAAACATCAGGGTTTTATTAAAATGACTTACCGCAACAGAAAGACCCTAAGAGAATTTGGTTATGATGGGAGCAGTGGATGACAAACTCAAATGTTTGCATGTTTTCCCTAATAACCCATAAACAGAAATAAATATTCTATTTACGGCATACTGGCACGCGCATATCATCGGCAAAGATAAATATGGTTGGCATAAATACCACAGTAAATCATAGCCAAAGTATAAATTATTTCCTGTACGACGAAAGCTTTCTGAGAGAGTCAGTATTAGGGAAATAAGCGATCATTAGAGGTAGTGAAATTTCGCTGAATGATTTCCAGATAAGTTGTAATTCAAAACACTGCAGGGTCGGTTTACCTATACTGATCGGCTGAATTACTTTTCGAGTCGTGTTAAGTGTTTGGACACGAATCACGTACGAGCTGTGCTGATGTTGCCGAATTCTGAACGGTCCGGTCAAATATGAAATCTCCTTATCAAGTAGACAGCAACCAATGGCAATAAACAAACTGCTGTCGGGTGCTTATAGTATTGAAGTCTACCATGTACTCATATTTTTTTCGCGAAAAATCACTAGCTCTAGCGATCATGAATGCTTTAGGGTACGCGTATTGTTATTCTGGAGTGTTTTAGGGAATATTAAGAAAAACAAACAGTGTTTAAGCTAAGCAACTTGTGTAGATAATACTTAGGCACTGTGTTCGATAAAATTTATTTATCCAGGGAAAATTATATTCTGCCGTATTGTTTCTCGGCTATGAAATTCCATGATGTCACGATGCCAGAATATTAAACTTTTTGTTTTTATGTAGCACGTGTTCTTTTATTTTCAAATATTGGACCTCAAAAATTTAATGAACTACTCCAGGGAATATAAACTGGAATTGTCTCTTCAATTCTTATTTTAATTATTTCATCGTTCTGAAGTATTCGTACTAGTCAACTGTCATACAGTTTAAAATAAAGGAGGAAAAACGAATGTTCGCCTTTCACCTTTCTGAACACTCGTTAGCATAGTCGCAAGGGAAAAAAAATGGAAATTTTCTCCCAGCGGTTGGGGTTGAAGACTTCCTTATTTCTCTCTTTCATTATTCATCATGGCTTGCGGCCTACTAGAGGTTGCACCTCCTCCCGTCCTTTTCCCCTCTTCACTACGTGATTTATTCTTCAACAATCTCTTCCTGTATATATTTTTTCCACATTTTTTTCTTATGTGACGCACAGCTTTTGAATATTTTCGTATGAATGTCATTTCGGAAAAGGAAAAATTATTTACCGTGCAAGAATCCGAATGATTCGACATATCACAGAACAGAAAGGCATACAGAAGCAGCAATGTGTGTCGATGGTCTTCGATGTTCGTGTACTCGGTTGCTGACTGGAGAAGCGTTTTGGCATGAATTTTTGTATCCCTTTTGTAGGGCTCGTGATTCTTCGCACAAGAAATCGGAGCACTCAGTAGACTTCGATACTATATATAGACATCTGCTGTTGTCATGCCTCCAATGGCTGCTGGTGTTGTTTCCATATATGACCGAGGAACTCAGAATTCTGTAACTCCGACACTGTACCTTCGTGATTCGTGCGCTAGTAGTTAACATCGACCAGAACATGTTTCAACCAAACAAAAAAGCAAACGTATTTTCTACAACACTCTAACTAGTTTATTCTTTTATGATATGATGAACAAGGTTTTGACTCGGCTAAGTTGTTTGCAGACCAATCACGAACGTTCTACTTCATAGTATCAAAATCCTCATTGGCCCAGTGAAAGCAGATAGTAGCTTCGTACATGCATGACAGCCATTCGGACATGTGTACAGTACGTTGAATCCTAGCAAAAAGTCAACTTTTCCCACCACGATAGACCATCATCTCTAACAATAGATCATGCCATATTGCTAGGGATGGGAATATTTCGCGAATTCATTTAAGGACAAGATAGAGGTCAAATATATGCACACTGAAGTTGATGTTGCAATTGGATTACAGTTCATTAGGCACGCCCTGAACGACTCTGAGCCAATAGCATACTTCCAGTGAAACGAGTAGCGAATCCCATACTGCCAGGTGTGAGGTAACACTGGCTACTTTCTGGTAAAGCAACCAATGAACATACATCTGGATCTTGAGTATAAATAGTGTGACGATTTGGGAATCGCCACATTTTTTTAGTATTGTTAATAAATAATTTGAGGATAATTTTTATAGCGGTTGGTATTACTGCGCTGGTAGTTTTTAGTGTGTATGTTAATAATTGTACAATGACCGGTCATACTTTTATTCCTATCATTTAATCATTTGCTTATATGTACATTGTAAATATTTTATCTAATATTTAATCGTATTTACCATTATGTGCTGTGTGATGATTATCAATGCGTGTTATTGCTTGGTAACGTTTGTGATATAGTCTGAGTCGATTATGGCATTTGTAGTTCCTTATTCCGCCGCCTTAATGTAAATAGCAGCCGCCGGGTGTCGCGTCTGGCGTGTTCCGCGTGACGCATCTGGCGTGTTCCGCGTGACGCCGTGGGGGTGGGGCTTCGTCGGTGGCGCGGGCGTGCGGCGGACAGGAGTTGTAAGAAGTATACTGGTAGAGTGTGACTTCAGCAGGCGGCAGAGAGAGAGTCTGCTGTGTGCGATAGCAGTGTAATATTGCGGGACTTAATTATGATCGCGCGGCCTGAAAGTGTATGTTGGTCATCGCGGGTGCTGGCGCACGTAATATTAAACGCCAGCGTGTGTCTAGTCCAGCGGAGCCCCATTTCACAATGTTGCTTTACGTTCCACGCCTCGCTCGGACACGGGAATATTTCGTCGCAATCCGACAAGACACCGTCGGCTCACTATCGTATAGTACGGGTACAATCCAAATTTAACTACGACGACAGCCGACGAGACTAACCTGTCATAGGGGCACAGAATACCGACGGCCAAATGTCCATAGCTCTATTTTTCAACCCCGAAAGTCACGGAAACAATTACCGGACTTTGGTGTGTAAAACGTGTCGAGGTGAACCCTGACTTTGTGATAACGGCGGACGTGTTAGTAGCTGCGCTCTGTGCTACTGGACGGTCGACCTGTTAAAATTGTCGAGCTGAATGACGGGAGTCATTTTGGCCGGGGATGCAACCTTGACTGTTCCGCTAGCCAAAAAACTTCGTTGGGTATGAGAGTGCCCGTCATGGTTGCCCGTGGAAAACCTAATATGAGGGCGAATGTGTCATAACAGAGCGGCGTAATTATAACCTAGTGCCGATGGAAATGAAGACCGCGCCTGCGGCGTGAAAAATAGCCCAGCAGAATTCCAAGAGCTGAAAAGTACGACGCGACGGCGTCGCGGGCAGAGGCGGCCCCGGCAACTGCATTGCGTCGTGGCCCGAATGGTCGGGCTGTTTCCTTCACATCGTCAGGCCCGTGGTGGGGCTGCTGCCGAGGTACTGTGATGATAATATTGCTGTTTCTTCGTACCGGAGTGCGACGTGTAACGCCGTAGCTAAGACTCGCCAGCGGGCGAACTCGGTGGCTTCTCTGCGGTGGCTTGTAATTATACATTTTTTGAACTAGTGTAAAAGTGTATTTGTACATACTATTACGTAGAGTGAGAATGAACTTTCCGAACTGGTGTAAGAGTAATTTTTATGAAGTATTTTTAATGTGTCGGGCAGAGATTTTTGCAATGCCACGTGAATTAATAGATTGTAATTTAAAAATTAAAATTTTTGCCGCCAAAAGCCTGAACTTGGAAAACATTCTTTCGTGCATCACTGAAATAGACCTCTATTGCAGACTGGTGTAGTTTACCAGCATTTTATATACAAGCTCATACAATATCGTGGACGGAACATGGCTCAGATGGGTGTTTAACGTTGAGCACGTCTAACTTCATCCAGGAGTGACGGGGTTGGGAAATTATTGTTGTCTGGGTGAGCGAGTGAGACACATTTTGTTACACTCCCCCCCCCCCCTCCACCACTCGGGGTAGGAAGGCGTCTCAACAGGACTGTGGAGCCTAGCCTACAGGTCATTGAACTCTGCAAAATTTTCCTGGCCAGTGAAGCTATTTTTCTGGCGTCTTGTGACTGGAGTCCAGAATACGCGCCACCACAGTATTCTTAAGTTTTCTGAGACGCGAATCAGGCTTTTTCATAAAAGTTTTTTTTTTATAGTTATAGACTCCCGAATTTCGCGAAAAGATTTTATGGCCAGTTGTATTTCATAACATTATAGGTAAGGAGAGGCAAATTTCGCGAATTCATTTCGGGACAAGATAGACGTCAAACACACGTACAGTGAAGTCATGTTCGCAATTGTATCACAGTTCATTAGACCCACCCTGCACGCCTCTGAGCCATTAGCAGACTTTCAAGGAAACATCTTGTGAATCCCATAACTGCCAGGTGCGTGGCAACAGCCAGTGATCAAACAGCTGAGGCTCCAGTATGCACAAGAATGAGATGTCTAGCCCACAGGTCATTGATCTCGCAAAAATTCCCTATCCCTAATTATAGGTCACATCCACTTTCGTGATTGGATGATTTACATGTTATGCCTTTTAGGTGTACGCCCGCAAATCACAGATGCCCTCTACAGGAATAACCTAATTCTGATTGGCCAGCGAAGTAAGAAAATGCTTCATCACAAATACAGGCGGCCAATAAACAAAATAAAGTTGCTGATATGCCAGTAGAGTATTAAAATCTAACATGTGCCGAAATATTTTCGCGAAATTCGGGCGTCCCTAACTATGGTTCTCGGGAGCATGTTTAATCCAAAACACTATGTTAAAATTTAACAGAGCTTTTTATGTAAATATACTTGAATTTCGACGTTTTGAACTGACGAAATCGTCCATTCCAAGTGACAGGTATACCAACCCCGTATAAATTGTGCCAAACAAGTCCCTGCTAATGCAAAAAACACACCGCATTTCAGCAAATTACTTAACTTTCGGTGCATTCTTTGTTATCATTAGATCAATTGTCCCCGTTCCTCGCTGACGCACGGAAGAGGAAAAACATTATGTAGAGTGCTGTGTTTGTAGGGCAATGTTGTAGTGTATTGATTTTACCTTACACGGCTATATATGCAAGCGGACAATTTGTTCCGTCGGTATTCTGTGCCCCTATGACAGGCTAGTCTCGTCGGCTGCCTTGTCGCGGATAAAACAAATTCATTACGCTAATGTCATTAATTTTAAAATGATTTCATTCTTTCAGGCACATAAAAAAATATAACTGAAGGCGTTGAAACCAATGAAAATTTCGTTTGGAACTCTACTAGTATTAGTCTATTGTCTGCCTGTACAGTTTCCAATTATATATATATAGATAGATAGAGAGAGAGAGAGAGAGAGAGAGAGAGAGAGAGAGAGTTCAATATAAATGGAAGGGTAAAATGCTCAACTCTTACCCCGCGCCTCTTTCTATTAGGTGTTGGGAAAAAAAAATATCGCGAATTTATTTAAAGAAAAAGTTCTTCAAATCATGTTATGGTTTCTAATGGATCACGCTTTATTATTTATTAGACTTGTCCAGGTTAACCCTGAGCGAATATACAAACCTGCCAGGAAACAATCACCGAATATGATAAAGGGGGAGTAAAACTTAATAATGAATTACCACATTATATAACTGGCGTTAGCAAGCAACCAGTTTTTAAGCAGATAGTAAGAAAAATGTGATATTTTTATATCCTTCCTACAACTCTCAATTAATTCTTAATTTTAATTAAATAAAGGAGTAATGATGTATGGTTATCCTGGCTACAGCATTAATATGTAAATGTGGTTTGTAATGGTAGATACATAGAGTTCCAATATTAGTTGATAATTATACGATTCATTGTAAACACTACTTGGAGAGCTCTGTTTTTCTAAATATTATTTTATGTTTTTATTATTATATGATTGCTTGTAGTTATTAGTATTGAAAGCTCTGGGTAACAAAAATGTAGCTAATATAGTTTATATCTATTGTATCCCATTGGGTTTTTACTAGAGACCCGAGAAATTCGCGAGTTCAATTACATGTAAATTCACGGTCTTACAGGCGCTTATAACGATATCAACTGTTCATTGGTTGATTGTTGTGGTAGTAAAAGCCGATGGTTGGGCTCACGATTTATTGCATGGTTGTTATTGGCTCATTTATCTACAGGAAGTGCCAAAGAACACTTCGACCAACTGCAAACGTAACATGAACGTACACATGTGTGAGTTCCAACTTGTCTAGAAATGAACCCGCGAAATTCCTTACATGAATTCTAAAATACCATTATATGTAAGGCAGTAACATAATTTAGGTATTTTTTGTAGCCGTGTAATTTTATATTTCTATTCCTTGTCCTATATCCCGAAGCTTGTGCTTAACATGGGATCGCCTGAACCAATTAAATAGAATAAATAATTGAATCCCTAGCCACCTGATCTTTGGTGAAACTGGGCCACACAATGGAGCAACAGCCAATGAATAGAGACCCGAAAATTTCGCGGATTCATGTGGCAACAAGCTAGACTCCAGAATCCTTTGTGCATTCGAGCATCAGTTAGTAGTTCACTGGCTGTTGCTCCAGTTTAACCTCAGACCAGTTAGAATGGGATTTGGTTTTTATTTTCCTTGCATGTTCTTTATTGGTCGATAGTCGTTCAGGGCGTGGCTAACAAACTATGGACCAATGGAAGCACAAACACATATGTGCACTTAAATGCAGTTTAACTTGTCCTCAGATGACTCTGCGAAATTTCCGGGTCTCTACCAATGAACACAAACCTGATGCTCGAATATTCATAGTACCGTGGAGTGTAGTCCGTACTCAGTATGTAAAGTGGAGAGTGGATTGGAAAGATTTTATCGGCCCTTAACGAGTTCTTATGAGAGCCGATGAGGGTGAAGCGAGGTGAGTATCAAGCAGCGCCGGAATGAAGGTATGGGGGAAACGGGAGACTTCCGAGAAAACCCGCGGCCAGCGGCGCATCGCACGGCACGATTCCCACATGAATGAGCGACCTCGTCAGTAATGGAACCCGGTTTTCCTAGGTGGGAGGCGATTAGACTGACAACTGTACCATCCCTTGCGCCTCATTATTTAAAAGGCGTTAAGATATCTGCAAAATCCTCTTTATTTTCTAGCCTTCCTATAGACTTCACAATTTATCTGTGCAGTCAAGTCGGTTTCGCTATTTTTGTTGGCTTCTGATCACTAGAGACAGGTATTTTTCGCGAAAATATTTCAGGACCAGTTGTACTCAAAAACACTTTTGTTCATATGCGCTTTCGTAGTTGGATGATTTTAAATGTTACGTGTCTCAAGTGCCTGACCGCGAATCATGGACGTTCAGTATTGGAGTACTTTATTACGACTGGACCAATCAAATTAGAACATATATTCTGGCGTAGCCATGCG
Organism: Dryococelus australis; assembly: GCA_029891345.1. Classification (NCBI taxonomy): domain Eukaryota; kingdom Metazoa; phylum Arthropoda; class Insecta; order Phasmatodea; family Phasmatidae; genus Dryococelus; species Dryococelus australis. Next base: position 336,439,683 of record CM056995.1, on the reverse strand, counting down.
GCCAATAACCAAAGGAAGTTGTGGTTGTGGACATAGGCTATTGAAGTATAGTATGGCCGTAAATATTTTTTGCGGAAAAACACCAGTCTCTACTCATCACTGTTTGCCGAGAAGACACTCGGATGACGGCTAACATAATATACATGTCAGAATTTACATCTAAAAATGGCACACACATACTTGAATTACCTTGGCTTTGAAACTAGGACTTTGTAGTCTGAAAGCACTCTGTAATTTCGCATTATAACTAGGGGTAGTGAAATTTAGCGAGAAGATTTGAGGAAAAGTTATGTTTCAAAACACTGTAGGATCGCTTACTTATCTTGATTCGTTGAATAGCACACGAATCACGCAGGAGCCGTGCCGATGTCGCCTTATTCTGAGTGGCCCGGTCAAATATGAAAACCCCTTCTCAAGCAAACAGCAACCAATGGCAATAGACAAACTGCTGTTGGGTGCTTATAGTCTTGAAGTCTACCGTGTACTCATATTGTTCGCGGAAGATCACTAGCTCTAGTTATAACATGTGTTTACCATTGTTTCAGAGTACAGCAATAAATCTCAGATGAGTGAAGATCCACTGACGTAGAGGAAACTAAGATGAATATATTATATTCTTAGAACTAGTGACATATGTTTCCCGTGAAAGTATTCGCGATGTGTGTGAATTCCATTATCCAAAATTAAATAAATAGGCAAGCATATAGACAGAGGCCCGGAAATTCCGCGGATTCATTTGAAGATAAGTTAAACTTCAACCACATGTACATGGGAGTGTCTGCCACTATTGGACCACAGTCTATCATACATGTCCCGGACCACGTTCAGCGAATAACGAACCTGCCAAGAAAACAAGTTTGGAGTCACGTGCTACCTGACATGGAATCAAACTGAAGCAACAGCCAATGAACAACTTAACAACTTAAAGAAGCTCGAATAGAATACACAAAGGATTGTGGATTCTAGCTTGACGCAGAGTGAATCCGCGAAATTTCCGGTCTCTGCGTATAAATGCGACACTGTGCAGCCTGTCCTCTGATCTGGGCGTGTCTATTCGCTGATTGGCCACGCAATCCTCTGGAAACGGGCCTTGTGTCTGATTGGCTATTGCATGATGTGGAAGATTCCGCGTTGGTCGGGATGTCGTCTGTCAAGTTAGTATCCATTCGCTGATTGGCTGTTAATGCTCCGCCATATTGCTGATATAAGAAGAATTTGCTGGTATTTGTGGCTTAGAGTTTGCGACGCACGCCACCGTTTGGCTTTTGCATTCTCAAACATTCTGTCTCCATGCATGTCATACGTGCAAACTGGGAGCTTTTCTTTCTGTATTAGTCACACGTATTTTTGAGTAGACGTTTTCTTACCTGTGTATTTTTTTTTTTTTTTTTTTTACTGAATGTTGTGATGTCATTTCTAGACATTAAATTTATATGTGAAATTATTATTCCAAATTCAGACCCTTGCTGTTTCCTTGAGCCAAGGAAACAGCAAGACTGAATCCCACAAACCTAGAAATGGTTTAGGCATGAGTAAACAACTGGCGAAAGCCAACAAGAAATGGTTTTTCAAGTAGCTTTGGAATATAATTTGCTTAACAAAGTTCAGAAAACATTAAGTGTGCATGAAGTACTATTCTATTCTGTTTCTGTTCTCTCTTTTCTTTGGTACTGAAACATAATTTGATATGTACAAAAAACATTACGATGGCACACAGCCTTTAAAGACTCTTTGTTAAACCTACAGCTTCTTTAAAAATACAATTTCTGAGTAAAAATTCTATCATAATACATGTTACTCAAAATACTCTCCGCTTACTCAGCCACATATATGGAACTCGGATACATATATGGAAAAGTGTATATAAACTTACAAGACCATTTTAGTTATTGAAAACATCGTAAAAAGGGCACTTTAAAATCGCAAAGCCTTTATACTTACTAAAATATTTCCACCAGGGATAACCGAATATACGTTAAATTTTCAGTATAAAAAATTCAGTGGCCATGTAGGACCAATGCCTAGCACATGTTTTAATAGGCCTTTCATGATTAAATTCTCTAAAACTTGCATTAGGCCTTGCATGACAAAATGCGTTCAAACTTGGATTCACCTAACCTATAGTTTAATAAGTCTTGCATGACGAAAGTTTCTAGAAACTTTCATTCAATTAACCTGTATTTTAATAGGCCGTAAATGACAAAATTCAGCAATACTTTCGTAAAATTTCCAAGAGAATTTCTTTCATAAACAACAACAAATCTAAGAAATATGGCAATAGAACAAACATAATAAACGTCTTAAAACTTCAGGGCAGTTGATTCGCCTGACATAAAAATATAATATTAACATATATGGTTGGATGATTTTAAATGTCACGTTCCTCAAGTGTCTGACGCGAATCATGAACGTTCAGTATCGGAGTACTTCATTACGATTAGCCCAGTCAAATAAGAACACGTCTTCTCACGTGGACACGAGGCCAATAACCAAAGGAAGTTGTGGTCGTGGACGGAAGATACTGAAGTCTAGTATGGCCATAAATATGTTCGTGAAAAACACCTGTCCCTACCAAAGTTCACGAAAGTGAACCTGACTTACAGTGTTATGAAATAAAACTGGTCATGGATTTTTTACTTTTTGGCGAAAATCGGGTACCCGTACTATAATATAAGATTATTTAAATGTAACACTGCCGAAATCGTAACCCTGAAGGATTATGTAAATCTCACTTATTTACTATCACTTCCTTTCTTGCAAAGCAGTGCCCTTCCCAAAAAAACAAGCTGTAGTTATAAAAGTTCAGTGATAAAGTTTGAATGTAATATGTTACAGCCTCAACAAGGAGTGAAGCCTAGCTATGGTCTGCTTACAAACTACAAACTAATTCTGAATCAGTGAGAATTTCACTGTTTCAATCAATCAAACGTATCAGACTGACTCGACAATCACTTCAGTGTAGTTAACTGATGAATCTGTGAAAAAGGCCAGATTTCTTTCACTTATTGATTGTGACATTTTCCACTGATTCATTAGTCATTTTTTCCACTGTTTACTCAGTGGTTTATTTTTGACTGTTGGGTCAATTAAACAGCGTATAAAACTGGCCGTCAAATAACGTTTAAAAATGGTCGTTAAACAACGTGTATCAAGTGAAATAACAACAAATAAACTAATAAAACCAATACAAAATACTTTCTAACCTGTGTTTCGTCTTTCAAGACGCGATTTTATGAGGCAATAGGAACACACAGCCTTTCATTCCCTTTTTACGTCTTTCATTTCGTTCTCATGTAATCGTCACAACGCTCTGTTTGAAGCTTTAAACTTAATATTTTGTGATGGAGAGAGTGCGCTCGTATATACTATCTGTTTCAACAATCCAAACGGTACCAATTGAACCAAAAACGAAAAGTAAGAGCATACAATTTAAATCTTCACGATTTCGCAGCGAAATTATGTCGTGTATTTTCCTCTCATTACTTCAACTTGGCGCGGTAGCGCAGATCGGAAGTAATGGTCGAGAGTCGAAAGGTTTGCGAGTTCAATCCCGCCACCTCCAAAAGTTTTTTTAACTTTTTTAAATTACGGTGAATTGGCCAATATAAATAGTAAAATACCGTAAATATGTTTGTTTCGCGTAATTATTTGGCTACATTAAATAAAAATAATATTTAATTCGCCACTGTAGTCGGCCGTCACTTATTCAATCAGTGAAATTTTTTCAGTGAAACAATCGGTGGTTTTCCACTGATTCTAAGTGGAGCCTTTTCACTCATTCGAGAATTTGAATTTCGTGAGAATCAATGGTTTCCCACTGATTCGAATTTAAAGAGTGTAGTTCCGTACCACGGAAGAAATAATGACCTGAACGTTAACAACTACGGCCAAGTGTTTTTCGTGAAAACATTCATGTCCGGGCCAGACTTCAACTTCGTACGTGCACATTTGCACATTTCCTTTGGATTGGGTGCGCGTCAGTGTCAGAAGGCGTTTTTTACCCTACTGGACCACTCAGAATAAAATTTCCCCGGAAACGACCCTGTTTAGTTGGCAGACATCTAAGACGTGTAAGAGTTGGAAATCATTGGACCGCGAGACTTGTTCTGGACTGCCATGTTTTGCAGTATTACTATTCGTGGAATATTTTCACTAAAAACAGGTGGCCCTATTTATATAGGTTGTTCACGGTAAACTGAGCACTTTTGAAAGCCCTGCTTAAGACCGACTTGTATACACGTTGTGTTCTTCCGTGTGAAATTAACATTGCTAAGGCCTCGTCACTTTATTCGTGCGTCGGTCAAGTGACACTGTGAAATTATTAGAAAAGTAAACATTTTTCAAATTTGCACGTTTTTGCACTTCGATGCATTAAAATGATGGAAGCGAAAGAAATAATATAAGTTATCACAAATGGTTACCTAGCACTTTCTATTCTACTTTAAGATATGGAACTACTTTCCGTCCATCGTTATCAACTTTACTGGGCGCATGTAACTCAGTGCGCCCGTTAAAATATATGCAGGAAGAAGCAGTGACTTTCTTCTAAGGATGGTATCAAAAGTGCCCAATTTATCGTGAACAGCCTCTAATGTTGTAATAAAATGACTAGAGCTATTAATTTTTCGCGAATAAATTTAAGTACACGGTAGACTTCATTACTATAAGCACCCAACCGCAGTTTGTCTATTGCCATTGGTTGCTGTCTGCTTGAGAAGGCATTTTCGTATTTGACCGGGCTACTCAAAATTCGGCAACATTGGCACGGCTCCTACGCGATTCGTGTGCAGACAGCTAACAAGTGTAAAAAAGTAATCCAGCCAAATCAAGATACATAAACGACCTACGGTGTTTTGAAAAATAAATTGTCTTGAAATCTTTCGCGAAATTTCGCTGCCCCTAAAAATGACGACATGTGCGGGAGTAGAAGCGCCATTACACTTGACTGGACCAATCAGAATTAGGTTACTCCGAAACTGCACCACTGTGGCTCGTGAGATGAAACCTCAGGCGCGTAGATGGAGTATGTTTCGCAAAGAAGAGGTCAAACGTTTTCTATCTGTGTCTAGAGACCAGAAAAATTCGCGAGTATGCTAGATTCCATAATCCTTTGTACAGTCGAGCCTTAGAGGTTTGTTCATTGGCTGCTGCCCGAGTGTTACCTCACACTTGCAAGAATGACATTCGCTTCTTGTCGCCTTGCAATTATGGTATTGGCTCATAGTCAACCATGGCGTGTATAATAAACTCTGAGCCAATTGCAAAGGTGACTTCCGTGTACATGTGTTTGAAATCTATTTTGTCCTGAAGTGAATTCGCAAATTTTTCCTATCCCTACCTATAGTATACCTATAGTTAAGGGACACCCGAATTTCGCGACAAGATTTCAAGACCAGTTTTATTTCATAACACTTTAGTTCAGATCGCATTTCTTGATTACCTGAGCTAGGTGTTACGAGTCTTAGATGTGTGCTCGCCAATCAAAGATGTACAGAATTGGATTTACCTAATTCTGATTCGCCCGTCAAGTAAGAACATGTCTTCTCATAAAGACTCGTGGCCAATAAGGAAATGATAACTGCTGGTACGCCGGTAGGCTATTGATATCTAGCATGTGCAGAAATCTTTTCGCGAAATTCGGGTGTCCCTACCTATAGCAAACATTCAGCACTCTGGTGACTTCATTCCGTGTGGCTGGGTTAAACACGAGCATGAGTTTTGCCTGTGGCGGGAGCCAATGAACAAGTGAACTCTGCTCGAGTGTGTACAGGACTGTGGAGTCTAGCTTGGTGTCTTATTACGCAAAATGGCAGGGTCTCTAACTATGGCACAAGTTGAATACAGGGATCTTCGACACCGAGAAAATCATAATTATTTCCAAAGATGAAAAAAATATATTTATATAGTTTGCATGCATTTGTGATGTGCAGCCAAAACACTGCTGGAAATATAATTAATAAGATCACAAAAAAAAAATGTTTTGAGCAACGCGTGGAAAACAGTTGTTGAAACACTTAAAATATACATAATACTTGCTAATTAGATATATGTGACATCTGATTCTAGGAATTGTTTAAACAAGAATGTAAGTTAAAAAAACAATATATACAAATAAATGTATGATTCGATAAGAAAGGAAATGTTTACTAAATTGGCCAGAGACTACAAACCAAATTAAATGTTGAGTACTGGAGCGTAGTTTCATCAATCAATTTAAATTAAACGTGTTAGTACAGATTATAGTAACAAAATTTAGTATGTACAAAATTTGAAGGCATAGATAATGCTTATAATTCTGGCAAATGGGGGGAAAAAAAAGCAGTACTTATTCTCACAAAATTTGCCAAGTTATTTGAGCCGCTTGTTGAAAATTTCAATGTATAATATTTCCATACTGATTCTCCAAGCTTGGGAATGACTGTGCTTGCTAAGTTGTTAGCCTTATCGCCTCCCACCATGGCGAATTAGGTTCTATCTTCGGCCGGGTCAGTCCCAGTTTTTGGAAAAAAGGCAATCGTGCCGGACGATGCCGCTGGTTGGCTCTCAGTACCTCGCGGTTAAGAGGCGCCCAAATCTCTTCACGCACTCCACTGGACTCCTTTCGCTGAGGGAATATATTTGGCTGAAAATAACATTTCAGGCCATAAAAATTCCGGCAATAGGCCGGAAACATGAGTACGTCACACTACTGCTCCCAGTGAACGACGTATGTTTATTAGTAAAGGTCCTACAGCTTCGCTTTACAGGATGACGTCAATCTAGATTCCGCAGTCTTCTACACACTCCAGCAGACGTCACTTGTATGTATGTACATAAATTGGCTGCCGCCACATGTTAAATGTTTTACGAAGACCACTGAACCTCCGCACTTTTGAATTTTTAAGTAGCGCTCTTAGACATTACGGCCTTATCCCCCCTACGGCCTCCCAATAGTCGGGGGAGAGGGATCACGGCCTTTTATCGCTGTCGCCCCAGGTTTTCACCTGCATTGACCAGATCCAAAGCCCCGACCTGATGTCTGATGCCCAAGTGCAGCTGACAACATCCCGCCTCAAGGTTCTGCGACCCTCACCCTTAGATACCAAGCGTGAGGTCTGGCCAGAGTCTATCCAACCCCTAGATGCATTCCGGGGCACAACCGGAGCGGGTTGCCGCTCACCGCCCGGTCTTTCTTTGAGACGAGGAATCTTTCCAGACTTTCTCCAAGCATAGGAGTTAACCACTTCCACCACGAGGCTGCCGCCACAGACAGAACTCATTATCCTCTCACACCCGGCCACACGGGATGAAGCCATAAGATTGCTGAAGGTTTAACTATCGTTAGGGATACGAAAATTTCGCGAGTTCATTTACCTGTAGGCAAGACTCCGCAGTCATTTGTAAGGTCGTACCTCAGTTGTTATTCATTGGCTGCTACCCCTGGCAATGTGGAATTTGCATCTTGTGCCCTTGCAAGTTTGCAATTGGCCCAGAGTCTACTAGAGCGTGCATAATTAACTCCGATCCAGTACCAAAGGTGGCTTCAGTGTACACGGGTTTGAAATCTATCTTTTCCTAAAATGAATTCGCGAAATCTTCCTATACCTAACTATAGTCTACGAGTTCTGCAGGGTGTATCGTTTTAGTGAAGATTCAATTTCTCGTAAAGAAGAAACGTGCAATTTTATACTGTCTATATTGGTAACGAATCACAACGTGAAAAGATACGATCTCCATTTATTAGCGACTATCATAGTGACCGGACTGTACGTGATTTGGTGGCACCATTTTGACGTGTTTGTTATTTGTTATGAGTCTTGTCAAATAAGGTCTGATATAATGCAAAACTAATGATAACGAGCTCTAACTTACGACTTCAGGTGTTACAAATTAATATTTTTTTCACGAGGTCTTTTTGCAGGTCTCTTAGTCACTACTTGTAATATTTTAGCTCACACCCGACACAAACCTGGGTCCATTCCTTGTAACATGCATTTACAAACATCGGCCACGCGCATAGACAATTAAAAGGGATAGCGAAATTTCGCGAATTCATTTCGGGACAAGATAGACGTCAAAAACATATACAGTGAAGTTATCTTCAAAATTGGATCACAGTTTATTATACCCGCCCTGCACGCCTCTGAGCCAACAGCAGACTTACAAGGAAACACCTTGTGAACCCCATAATTGCCAGGCGTGGGGCAACAGCCAATGAAGACATAGCTTAGGCTCCAGTATGCAGAGTACTGAAGAGCCTAGCCTACGGGTCATTGAACTCGCGAAATTTTCCTATCCCTAGTCAATTACGTTTGAAATATTTTACATCCTCTGAATAAAATAGACTATATGTTCTGCAGTGACAAAATTTTCTACTGTTTTGTGTACTTGAAGCAAATATCGCTTTAATCACGCAGTGGCCATTCCACCTCGGGACTACAAATATATGCTGTCGTGAAAATCGCCTGTTAGCTTCCTTCCCATTCCCTCTAATTCGAATGGTAGCTCCTGTTTCAGTGCGAACGTCACCTATATTCCGGAATCGATATGACAGTTCCCATACCCCCCCCCCCCCTGCCGACTGACTGGCTAACTTTGCCACGTGGATCAATGAGAAATAAACAAGTAGAACCAACCCGTAGAAGCAGACGCTACAAGTCACAATCCATTTTGCACTTTCGAAAATTCAATTCACCCCTTAACGAATAATCCCGAGTATACTTGTAAGTGAGTGAGTGAAGAGATATGGGTGGCTCTTAACAACGAGGTATTGAGAGCCGATAAGGTTTATTGAAGCGGGAATGGAGAAGCGCCTTAATAAAAGGGCAGGGAAACGGGAGATCCCCTAGAAAACCCGCCGACTAGTAGCATCGTCCAGCACGATTCCCAAAATTCGACGAGTGACCCGGCCGGGGATCGAGCCCGGTTAGCCTTGGTGAGAGGCGAGCAGGCTAATAGCTATCGACTCTCAATACCTAGATTTTAAGAGCTTCCTTGACCTCTACATTTCAGACGCACACGCCACCAAAATGGCGTCACTGGCCAGGAAAACGGAACCCCGTTCGCCAATCAGCGCCTGATTACCTACTCGACATCTGGCGACCCAACCAATAGGGGACTTTTCGCAACATGCAGCAGCCAATCGGAGACGTGGTCCGTTCCCACCCATACCTTGGCGTAGCCAGTCAGATAAGGGCTGCTCAGGCTAAAGTGAGCTCTTTTGAAATCAACCTTAGAAAAAGTTATGCCCCTCCCTGCATATATGTTAACGGGCACACTGAGTGGCATGCGCACTGTAAAGTTGGTAACTAAGAATGGAAAATAGTGCCATATCTAGGGACATCCGAATTTCGCGAAAAGATTTCCGCACATACTAGATTTCAATACCCTACGAGCGTACCAGCAGTTTCCCCTTTGTTTACTGGTGACGTGTCTCTGTGAGAAGACAGTTTCTTAGTTGAATGGCCTATCAGAATTAAGTTACTCCGATACTATACATCTCTGATTCGTGGGCAGACACCGAAGACGCGTTACATCTAGATCACCCAATCACAAACGTGGATCTGAGCTAAAGTGTTATGAAATACAACTGGTCGTGAAATATTTTCGCGAATTTCGTATGTCCCTAGCCATATATTAACGTTGAATAAAAAGTATCATGTAACCATTTGTAATAGCTTGAAATATTTCTTTCACTTTTTTTAATGTTAATGCATCAAAGTGTAAAAATGAGCATATTTGCAAAATTTTTACGTTTGCAATTATTTCATTCTTCCATTTGACAGACGCATGAATACGGCGATGATGCCCATGGCAATGTTAATTTTACATAGGGCGGAATAAGACACGATGTGCATGTAAGTAGATCTTCAGCGGGGCTGTCAAAAGTGCTCATTTTACTGTGAACAGCCTATAATGGGTATGTCCGTTTCAAAGGAACCACAACGCAATCTAATTTCTGTACACTCAGCTATTCTAGGGCTAAGTCGTTGGCGGTGTTCGCACCCGAGGGACAGGGGCGGGTCGTCTCGCTCAGCCACAGCCAATGACAACGTCTTGTGCGAGGGAACAATGGCCGTTCCCTGGTGGGAGCGCCAAGCTTCAGCAAGGTTTAATTGGGGCGCAGTTGTCCGACCGCGCGACAAAAGCTCCTGTTACGTGCGGCCACTGGCCGGCTGCGCTCAAACGACCGCCAGTTAACTACCAGTCGCATTGCATCCACTCTTCATTCATTAACGTTCTGAGGAGCGCCGACTAAATTGCGTCCGCGATTAACTATGCATGGTCGCAGGATACTCGAGCATACGGAAGTGAAACGGAGGCGTGCACAGCGAACTCCAACCGCGCACGTCAGCGAAATGGCGTCGCTGGCCAGCAATACGGTGGTGGGGACGTCGTTCTCAGATCAACGCCTGGTGGACGACCTGCCAGACTGCAGCCCGACTAATGGGGGATCTTCCGCAACGTCCAATAACTAGAGACGTGTGCAAAAATAGAGTCGTTATTTGTCGTCATTCTGAACTTTCACAGTGCTCTATATACCGTTTCCTTATTAGCTGCTGCATGTATATGTGAAGCCACGCCTTTCCTGACCGAACCGTAAGTGATTGGGGCGCACAATTCTGAAGAGTTCATTTACTGGCGCAGAGTTGCGCAGGGCGTGTCAGATAAACTGTGGTCCAATTGCAAACAATTTGGAAAGTTTCGAGAGTTTCTAAGTTTAACGTGCCCCCAAATAATGACGCTAATTTTGCATGTCTCTAGCACAAACCAATCAGACTCGCGCACGACGTTCGTTAAATATGATCCAATGCCCTGGCCGGTATTCGAACTGCGGTCCCTATACCATCATGCATTGTTTATTTTCTGTCCAAAATTTGTCTAACAGCCTACTATTTATGTTCCATACACCATACATTTATTCAGAATTAATACCAGCGATTTTTAATAAAGTGTAACTTAGGCGGTTCTTCCATGGAAAGCTAGTAGTAGGATTGAGTTGGTTTTGGGGCAAGAATAAAAATATGGCAGCCACGACTTCGCAGCATGATCCCCAAAGACACTCGAAGACGGCCCGTGCGCGGACGCCGGTCAATCCTTTGACGTCATCCAAGATGGCGGACGGCGCAACAGCGCCCAGCCCTTGCCCGCAGAGACCCATAAGTAGCGATAGGAAGATTTCGCGAGTTCAATTACCTGTAGGCTAGACTCCTCAGTCCTCTGCATACTGGATCCTCAGCTGTGTGTTTATTGGCTGTTGCAACTTACCTTCAGTTATGAGATTCACAAGGTGTTTCCTAGAAAGTCTGCTATTGGCTCAGAGGCGTGAAGGGCTGGTCTGCTAAACGGTGATCCAATTGCGAAGTGGACTTCACTGTACATGTGTTTGACGTCTAACTTGTCCCGAAATGAATTCGCGAGATTTTCCTATCCCTACCCATAAGCCTCGCGAATGACCGAGTACACTTACGTGAACCGAAACTCCGTGCCGTTTCGCTATCGTATACTCAGGTACGCTATGACTTTGTATTGGAGTGGAGTGAAGAGATTTTGGCGTCTCTAAACATCGATAGGGGTAGTGAAATTTCGCGAAAAGATTACAGGACAAGTTACATTTCAAAATACTGTAGGATTGTTTACATATATTGATTAGCTGATTAATTTTTTGACGCATGTTAACTGTCTGCACACGAATCACGCAGGAGTCGTGCCGATTTTGCCGTATTGTGAGTTGCCCATCAAATATAATAAAACCCCTTCTCTAGCAGACAGCGACCGATGCCAAGAGACAAACTACTGTTGGTTGCTTATGGTATTGCAGTCTATCATATACTCATATTTTTTCGCGAAAAGTCATTAGCTCTAAACATCGAGGCCTTGATATGAAGAGGAACGATACGAAAATGAGTAAGAAATTAGAACATAAACCGGGCTTTCATAGTGTTCGATAAAAAAACGTACAACCTACACAGTCAAGTTTCACCAGCCAACGAAAGAAAAATTGCACTTGTAATGAGTACAGACCATATCATTTCGCGTGTTAATTCAGGACCAGAGCAGACGATGCATGCATTATAATCCCACATGTGTAAATACCTGAGAAATTCGCTAGTTCAATGAACTACAGGCTAGACAATATGGTCTCATGCACAAATATACAGATGTCAACTGTGCATTGGTTGCTTTCTGCCACACTGGAAGACGACGATTGGGTCACCGTTCTCCAGGAGATGTCATACACTGTGTGGACCAATGGCTAAAGTTATATAAACACACGTTTTTTTTTTTTTAATCTAGCTTGTCTCAAAATTAATCAGCGAATTCTTCAGGTCTCTACACACATATGCCCTTAAACTGCCACCCATCCGACACGTCCTGGCACAACCAGTGGCAAACATTCAGCACTCTGTGGTGGCAGCACTCCATGTGGCCGCGAGTAACAGGAGAAGGAGTTCTGCCTGTGACGACATCCAATAAACAAGTCATCTATAAGTAGTAGCGCCGAGGGGGGCAGGTTCTATATCAAAGGGGATGCCGCCTTTTTTGATTGACCTAATTAATTTAATATCGAAGGTTTAATTAAATTGATTGAAAGGGTTAGTCAAGAATTAAAAGCGTTAAATTTATTGAAAGAGTTAAATATGTCGAAAGGGTTCATTTTTAATCGGATCAATTTTTTTATTTTTTTTTTCTTGGTTTTGTTGCTGTGTATAGTTGTACGTCTTCCTTTCTTTCCTTTTGTGGGGAACAGCAAGAGCTCTGTACGATGTTGACGCTGTGGTTCCAGACGCGACTGAGCAGAGAGGTGGGTTTCAATGTGTAGTATAGGTATTGAGTTTAGTGAAAGAGTGTGTCAAGTGTCATTCTTCTTATTTTTTCTAGTTGTGATGTGTTTTTAGGGAAGTTGGAGATAGATAGGCGATTTTTACAAATATATTTAACACATGAGAGAAATTCAGAGTGTTTAAATGAGTTCTAAGTATGAATAAATTACATGCATAGAATCGCAAATTTCGAACGATCACAACTACGTGAATAATAAGTGCAATTACGAGACTCTAAAGTACGGAATTTAATATATCATGATACTACCCCGAGCTGTATTCTAACAATATAATTTACTCAAGAGAGAAGTGTAACACAATTTTGTGAGTGTGCAGTATGGAATTAACGATCTACAATGAATGAAAAAATGTCCCTATAAATGAAATGAACATGATAAGAAGAGAGATATATATATATATATATATATATGATGCCTCTCGCACATACCTCACACATCCGTCTGCCTGTGAGACTGGTGAGGAGGAAATTAAGAATCGTAATTCACATGGTAAAAGATATTAACACACGTAAAAAGATAACTTTTAGTATATGACCATTTGCTTGGAAGATTAAACTCGGAAATTCTAAACAAAACCAATGTTTCCAAATAAATTAAACGAACACATAACGAAATTGCACCTCTCCCAAAACACATCCATCCACCTCGGAGGATGGTAAAGGAATGGCGTCAGTGTACAACATGCCTAACTTATATACATGGAACACGTGGGCGAGTTGAAATTACGATTTACACACTACTCAAATGAATCATGAATTATATCTAGAAAAAGTATCACTACCAATCACTGTGTGCACTTTAATTAGCGAAGTGCACAAACAATGATTTAGCACTTCCCAGACAAATAAAGATATCCAAACTCGCATTTAGAATTTTAAACAGACACCGTAGAAATCGCACCAGGAGGACCTCGAAAATACATCCTTCCACCCTGTACGTCAATCGATGAATGATTGTATTGTATGACATGCACCTACTTATATATGTGTAGTGCGGCAGGCATCTTAAAGCCAAATGGGTTGAAACTACTACAAAACTCTGAATACAACTTACGATTTAATGCAGACACAATAGTGTATGTCTAGTCAGATAAGTAAAATATATAATAATCTACAAGAAAGTGATTAATGATAGAAAATCTTAGCAAAAATGATTAGTTTCATCAAAATAATAAACTTGCGTCGAAGCATAGGTCAGACTCTTGCAAGTAGAAGAATTCATGTTTGTGACAGAGTTGAATTTTATTTTTATTAACAAAATCACTTTAAATATATTAATTTTGTCTTTGTTTTCTTCACCAGACATCATCGTGTTGGATCTTGAAGAGCTGTAACCTGTATGTATGTAAAATTAAATATTTTTTATATTTAAAACGTTTGCTGGATTCTGTCCAGTGCAGATGTAAACGTTTTAGCTGGAGAAACTTTCTTGTAGGCAAGGATGGTCAGAGGTATTTTTGTACCTGCATCTGTAAAGGTATTCGGGGCTCGCTTTCAATATGTCCCCCTGGGATGTCACAAAAGTTGGCCAGCAGGGTATTGTGCCTCCTACACCTACCTTCAATTTCAGCAGCCAGAGTAGACGAACCTGCTAGCTAGTTTCTTTGCGAAAACTTATTCATTTCAGTACAGGTTTCTTTCGTGACAGATACTTAGCCTGTTACCATCAAAGTCTAGTTATTATTGAAAAAAATGTTAGTGGTGTGAGGTATTAAAAATAAATAACAAGACAAATACTATTCATTTTTAACATGAAAAAATTTGGTATAAAATATTCTTTTAAAAATCATCATTAAAAGGTAAATATTTACAATGTCACACAAAAATATTCGATTTACAACAAACATTTGTTTAACCACAAAATTTGTTTTATCAAATAAAAACTTTAGGGTAGAAACAAGATTACTTTACAGAAATCATTATTTTCTGATATTATGAAACAAAACAGGTGATTACTTACTAAAAAAATGTTTCAAAAAACTTCAACTTCTTTACAAATCGAGTTAATATTGACATACACACAAACACAAACACACCCACACTAAAACACAATTTAACAGATTTTATACACAAAAAGCAACAACTATTTACGACAAAAAAATATGGTGTCACACTTCTTTTATCAAAAGATACTTTAGCTTCTTCTACTGATAAGTTAATACTTACATACACTAAAACACAATTTAAGAGATTCATAAAAACAAAAAACAGACAAAACAACACACAATCTTCCAAACTATAAAAACAATGTATAGAGCATTATGATGGATGGCTCTTTCCAGATTATTTACATTATATACAACTCTCTTGAGTAGTTAAAAAAATATGTGCACATAAGGTATTCTTTGTAGGTGTCACATCTGGGTAATTTATTTTTCAGACATAACATACACGTCAAAGACTTCGTGTAACACACACTCACATGAATGCAGTTTCCACAGTGAATTTAATTTTCTTCTTTGACAGGGCACAAAGATATCGAAAATAGATTTATTCTTTATACTACAGTTATGGAAATAGACGACTGCAGGATGCATTTCAAAGCAACAGAAGTGATGCAATTATTTATAGATATTTGTAGTTGGTGTAGTCAGCTTAAATGATGTTTGTAGTTTGTAGTTTGTGAAGTCAGCTGATGATGATTGTAGACAGCTGTGATGAGTGTGGAACAGGAGGTGCGCGTGGTGGCGGCAGAAGGACGTCATTGGCGCTGTAGTACTGGGTGGTCTATAAATTGATTGTGGTGCTGAAACTATTATATGGAGGAAAAAATTACTCAGGTGTTTTGCAGTGCCCCCAAGGTATGGTTGATATCACATCTGCCTCAATGTACCACTTATTATCATTACCTGACAACACTACCTTTGTTATGCGTTCGGTGTGGACTTGATGAGCACGTAAACAGAACTGATATTGGGTCCCCATTACCCTTGGGCAATTTTCGAGCGAATCTAGATAATCCTCGTACCTGAGTGATTGCAACACGTTGGGTTTTACACCCTTTGCCTTAGGAATACATTGTTCATTCACAACAATGTATTTGTAAAGGTTAGGCTGTAAACCGACAAAGTGTGTGATTATGAACCCAGCACATTCATCTTTCATCGCCCTGGTATGGGCATTTTTCTCGCGAGGGAATTTTTATGGGTTATCGAGCTCATAGTTGAATGTATCGAACAGCGCTTTTAAATTTGGGGTAATTACTTGATTGATATCATCACAAGCAACAGAACAGACCAGGGAATTGGTGTCACAATAGAGGAGGTGAAAAGCTGGCGGAAGCAATTTTGTATGCATGCCCTGATAGTTAAATTCTTATAGAGTTAATTTTGAAAGGTCAGTAATAACACCTGTCTACAAAGGTTCGTTGAATGCAAGAGAACTCTTTGACATCTCGATAAGGACCAAGTTGTCATCGATAATCTGCCATGCCTGAAATGTAGGACGACCTATTAACCATTCACCCCATAGATTGTTTCATACCTCGAAACGACTCTAATGTCCCTTTCCCGGTGGACATTTTGCAATGTTTTTCCATAAACGGAATTATTCATTAACTCGAAAAACGATTTTTCGAATTCGTTCGCAGCCTGGGGACGTTTCTCAATGTTAAACTCGATATAATGCTCCATCCAAGCGTTCTGCTCAAAGTGTAAAACCCTATGAACAGAATCAAGTTTAGCCCCAAACATCAAGTACTGCCTCACTGTTTCTCCGTGTATAACACATTTCTTTCACAGCATGAGTGTTAAAAGAAGTTTCTCATGCGAGCCATTCGGAGGTACGCCATTTTATGCGGCCTGAGGCACATCAGATAATTTATCACGTAACTCCAGAAAATACAGATCAACTTCTGTGAAAAAACAAATGTCGTCATTATTCACTGTGTTTGCAAAATCCCAAGAAGAGAACACAACAGCTTCAATCCACACGAAATTACCAACTGGAAGCTTGGACCACATCATATGATTGTACAGCCTGTTGACATCGAAATAGCATTTATATTTCGATGCCACACTGGGGTCGTAGTCCTCACCTATGTAAACACTGTTGGCTTCCGCACGTCTTTTTTAAACTGGGTAATGCCACCCCTAACCCCATGTTCTACAAAAATATACATGTCTGGGTCAGTCAACAGCTCTAGCCACAAACGTGTCATTGAAAATAAAGCATTCCATGAAAGAGACAGAGCTGTGGTGTATATGGCGGCTCAAGTCCGTAATGAGCCAAATATACAGTCCTGAAATTCTCAAAAACATCAGCCAGCAAACAAGTGTCCACATGTAAGTAATGAATGGCATACTGCAGCAAGTTTATGCAGTTGAACGCCTACCATGCAGCTTGGACATGAGCTTAATCCTTATCACTAATGCCTTCGCCTCTCATCGTATTATGAAATGCTTCCTTTGGTGGGAGTGACTTGCACATCAGACTGTCTGGCAACTTGACAAATTCATAAGGAAAAAATTCCTTGTGTTTTGCCAACTCGAATTTGATATCTGAAAACATCGAGCGGGTGATACTCAATTGTGCAGTTAGCAAATTGCCTGTCAATGTTTCCAGAGAGGCGCTCATGAATTGGAATGAATCAATAAATCTTAACTTGAAATATTGTACCTTTACATTGCAATCAATCCCATTGGGAATCTATTTTGTGATACATTTGTAACTTTCAAGAGTCATTCCATCACTTGAATTTTACCAGGATTTTCAATTACCACGGTTCCATTCTGTAAAGTTACATGACGTTCAGACGAGGGCTTTATAAGAAAGAGCATCATAATTCTGCAGGTTATGGAAACAGCGACAAGTTGTCTTTGTTGTGGGCAGTCTGAAATTCAAGTTGCACTTATTATGTGTGCTAACTCTGATTTCGCCCATCAGATGGTCGTGGGCGACCACAATATCATCTGTACCGAGCTTTTCTTTACAAATGTGACAACTTCTCTTAGCCGCCAACCTAGCTTCATCAGCAGGGGTTTTTGGCTTCATCAGAACAATAGCACTGTAAATTCCTGGAACCCACTTTGTAAGTTCAACTAATTCATCAACTTATTGGTACATACAATCCTCACCCACATACTCGAAATACCGAGAAAAGCCAGATTGTATGAGCACACCAACATAATGCTACAACCAGATCCAATATGTTGGTTGATGGTAGTAGTATTACTACTTATTTCATCATTAGGTAAGCAAGTGGACATGAGTTTCAGGCAACCTTCAACATCGCAATACGCGACGAAACCCAATCTCTGGTTTTTGCTGTAATCTTTAAATTCCAAGTACTTATCATTCCTAGTGGGGAATGTACTGCGAACTGCCTCGCGTTGCTGGCAAAGAGTACTATAACTTGCAAGTTTCTCCTCAGTTTGGCAATACGGAAGACAACGCTTGTAAATATGTTTTTTACACTTCTTCTTAATCAGCTGACTACCAAACACCCGTGACAAATTTCTAATACAGACAAAATGCAAATGAGCGGCATTTCCACTTGTGCGAATCTCCAAAACATTTACGTGTTTGTCATGACGTACAGGAGAAATATTCATGGTACTACAACCCCACCCATATCGCAAGTTTTTTCAATTATATTGCTATCTTTATCAGCCACACAGTAGACATTGATAGAAATAGAATTGTTCTCCTCGAACTTACGAATTTCCTGTATGACTACAGGTGTCGACAGACCTTTGATATTCAAAACCTCATGAGGTTTTGGATATCAAGTAGTTCTGTGGGCATTTTCTGTGGCAGGAAACAAAGATGCTATTATGGCATAGTGGAAGCATTACCTCCGGGCAGTGTACATCGACACAAGCTTTCCTATCAGCAATAAACTTTGGCAGTTTAGTGTGTGCAGCACCAATGGTAAACGGCCGATATTGGCTCATATGTACATCTATGTATGTCACTATTTGGAGACTCCAGCCAGAACCACGTGCACTAAACTCCTCGAGTCTGTTTCTGAGATAAGGAACAATATCATCGTCATCATAGATTAAACCCACATCAGATGAATCGAATACAGGGGGTGCTTTACTTTGAAAATAAAAGGTTCTGTAGTTCCTTCCTCCACCATGAGGGATTTAAAATACTTACCCCCTATGGTAACTGAAACTCTAATAGGCCGGGGTGGAGCCATTATTAAACTTAATAAAGGAACTTTATACCACTGGAAAAAAATGATGAAAATCCATGTCAGACTCGAATTGATCATTATGTATCCTCACATAATTTAGTCTTCCCGTGAAAGCCATAGCCAATAGCTGGTACGTCAGGTATGGCAAAGCTTCCGCTGAGGTTTTGGAATCGGAAAAGGAATTATTTTCTGGCTCCCTTGGCGAAATATTTCTAACCGACTCGAAAGTTGGTTGTGAAATGGTTGGAGCACTCTCCGAATAACAAGAATCTTCCGAGTCTGATAAAAATAAGTCGTCATTAGATCATCCTTCTCATATTTGGGGGAAGTGGACACGTTTTGACTTTTGGGTGAAAACACTCTCTCTGTAAGTGAATCTGTACTAGAATCGCTTTAGTAGAGATCATCCTTCAAGAGATTAATTCGTATCTGCTCGGGCGAAGGGACATTGTTTCGACAGCTTGTTTGTCTTTCTGTCTGACATTCCGAATCGGAATCACGTATGTAAAGATCTTCAAGCAAGATGTCAATACTGGATCGCTTATGCTCACCCGTTTTCACATAACTAAAAGCTTTCGTTAGTTTCCCCGATATAAAAGTTGTAGCACCACAATAAATATGAGTGTGTGTGTGTGTCTCGTGCTTCTGAAAAAAATATAACGCTCTTAATAACTCTCTCTCGCACACATAATATAACTGAAAACATAATTGTATTATTAACATCCTAGACAAAAGGAAAAATTTTTTCTTAATTTTAAATTTGTTGAGGAAATACAGGAGCAAGAGCTGTGACTAAAAAGGTAGCGAGTTCAAAATACTTTAAAATGTGGAAGAGTGGCAGGTACGTACTAGCAGAGGGTAAATGAAACACAATAGGGAATAGATGGGTCAAGGAGTCGCCTGTCCGACGTGCCGCGCGCGAACAGTAAGGGTGAGCAGTGTAAGACACGAGCATGGAATGAGCCAGACCGGTCCATGCGCAGAGTTGACTAGATGAGAGGATGGGAAAAATAGCTCAGTAACCTACTGTTAGCACCTGCGTGCGCCACCGTCCGGCTATTATCCCCCTCCCATGCCTGCTCGATAACCCCCGCCCACTCGACATTCTCCCTTTACCCTCCAGCGACTCATCGCATAGACACTGCAGCAGTCTCTGCAATTAACCAGGGGAGGGGAGAAAGTTGGCACTTCCCCTTCAGCTCAGTCCCTCTGCCGATTTTCAGTCTGCAGTCCGTCTCCAGTATAGAATAGACAGTGCTTTGGGACCTATTTCGCCTTCATTTTTCACAAGATTTACTTTTTGGTGAAGGAGCGGGGTTTTCATTTAGAATATGACAGTGAAATTTAAAGTCATGCAATTGCATTTCAGTTTAAGCCCAGTTTGAACATAATTTTTGTAAGAAAAAAATTTACACCTTAAATGTGATATTTTTTAATTTTTGGATTTTACACTGCCAAAGTAGTGTACACTGTAAAAATTGTTTACACCATCAAAACATTTATGAATATTACAGCATCAAAAAACATTTGAGGGTACACCGTAAAAAATCACTTACTCTATTAAAATTATTTTTATAAATTTTCTGGAAATATGTTTAGTAACAAAAGTTTTAGAAAGGGTAATTAATCTGTTACAAACAAGACATTATAAAACTTGTCTAAATTTTAACAAATTCTTAAAAGTAGTTATAATTCAATTATTTTATGCTTTAAACTAAACACGTGATTCTTTTACTACTGAAAAATCCTACATACACATTCAAGTCATTTTACTAAAATTCAAACTTGTAAAACCTTTACAACTATACAATCCTGCACACACACACACACACACACACACACACACACACACACACACACACACACTCTCTCTCTCTCTCTCTCTCTCTCTCTCATACACATACAACTAGTCCCCTTACACACATACTCAGTCACCCACCTACTTGACCAAATTTTTTTTCACCCAGTAATTAGTGATAGGTTCTAGATGTTTTTCACATATTTAGCGAATATTTAAACAGTGAAAAGAGGGATAGGTATGTGTTATTGACACGGCCATATTCCATATAGTGCAGTAGCTACTACTGGCAGTTCACCTATATATCCCTCTCAACTCTGCTAAATAAACTCAAATGTGCATAAAAATTACATCTGGAAACAAATTTAATACCTTTCCCCTGCACTCACACATACACAGTCATCCACACATGAGTTAACACTAACTAAACATAAAAAAACTGACAGTTTAACAATTTCTAAAAATATATCACACTCAGAATAAATTTTATGTTAAGATTTCAAAGACCTATAATTTAATTTGATAAAACATTTTACGATTTTAAAAACTTATTTTACAATTTCGAAGACCAATAATTCAATTTGATAAAAAGTTTTACGATTCTAAAGACTTGTTTTACGATTTCAAAGACCAGTCCTTCTATTCGTTAAAAAGTCGAATGAAATTCATGCAATTTACTCAAAGTTTAAAGAAACACAAAAATTTTTTTAAGAAATAACAAAAACCCTATATTTATAAATTTGAAATTTTTTACTTACTTAAACTCTTGTAGCGTAGATGGTGGTTGTGTAACAATACCCGAACCTGCGTTAGTCGAGCTGAGAGGTAGGCCACTCCGCCAGGTGAGCATCGGTGTTCCTACCCCAACAGGTTAGCAGGCGGGTGCTCGCAAACCCTCGAGAGCTCCGTGGGAGTCTACCCCGGCAGGCTAGCAAGTGGCCGGGCGATCGCAGTCCTAAGCGAGCTCCGCAGGTGACTTCTCCGGCAAAAGCTATGGGTGAGTGGGTCCCTTGGTCGCAGAGCCCTGTTGTGGAATAGACAGGCAGAGGTAAATGGCGAGAGGGCGGCCGATGGCCTTTAACTAGACACCCTAGTACCGTGGACCGGTTCGCAAGGCTGAATGTCGGTACACTTTCATGCACTGGAGGAGAGAGAAGGTCTTAACCCCATGAAGTCTCAGCAGCAAATGAGCTCCAGTGGGTGCGTACCCCTATTTATACCCTCATCACACTACCTTGTTGCAAAATTTAAAATAATGCTACTCGCCTGATATTTGGATATCAAACAGACGAATGACACATTTTAAGACATTGTAATTAAATTTTACACTATTTTAATGCAAATTAAAATTATTTAACCCATTTAAGGAATTTTTGCGTGGATATGCTGGATTTTAGCATTTATATCTTAATTTAACATGTAAATGTTCGGTTTTAAACCAGTAGGTTTAAATTAAGTTCTTATTTAACTATTATGTACACAAAAAATTGTTTTTCCAATAGGAACTTTTTGCATTATGAGGTGAGATCAAATTAATGCTATGATTCAACAGTCTTTTACATATACGTATGAATTCCTGTTTTTAATATAATTTATTTACAAAATTTATATTTAATTGATTAATCCTTTTAGTTAATACGGTCAACAATAACTGACTTATAAATTAGCTAATATTATATAATACCTAGCCAGCAATCGAACCCTATATATATATATATATATATATATATATATATATATATATATATATATATATATATATATAAACAATCACATCTACCAGCGGCACAGAAAGTGAGAAACTAGATTACAATTGTACATGATCAAACTGGGATTTGAACCCTGCTTATATCAACCATGTCTTAGCTGGGAATCGAACCAGCAAAGTATATATTACAATTAACCATGACTTATCTGGGATTCCAACCTAGAACCTCCTTGTATAAACTGAATACTCTATGGAGACTGGCGAAAGAATAAACTGTTTTATGTATATTTATAATATTTTTCCAGCATACATTTTTTGTCAGATTCATTTAAATCTTTAGTTAATAGTATTTTTGGCGAACTAATAGTCTGTTTGTTATCTGATTTATTTTTTCTTTACTAGACTCTTTCTTGTTAATGCAACATTTTTTATAGAAAATTTGAGAATATCTCTCTCTCTCTCTCTCTCTCTCTCTCTCTCTCTCTCTCTCTGTGTTGGAGACAAATGAAGTACTTTTCTCTCTAATGTCTCTGGGGAGAAAATATTTTTCTTACCAAAACAAGTTCACTTTTAATAAGGAATTGGTTAAATAAACGTACAAAAGGGATTTATTCTACTTCATATTTATTTACAAAATATGTACAAATATAATTTTTATTATTATTTCGACAAACGAAATATACGATGTTTCATAATATATTTAAGCATGCAGAAAATTTTCCTCCTACAAATTACACACTTGTTTCAAATCATTTAACACACAGAATCAAACAACTATAAGGTAAAAAAAAAAAACATTTTAACACTAGCAAGTAGAACTTGCTCCAAACATTTCGAAGCTAAACAAACACAAGTGAATTCACAATAATATTTACAACATTTCCAAGAGACGAATTATAAACCCATAAACAAATATAGGATGTCGCACAAATTACACAATTATTTCAAAAATATAGGTAGATCCAAAACTTTATGTAGAGCAATTATACATTCCTCCGAAACAACTACAGGATAACACAACACATTTAAAACTAGCAAAATATATACAACATTTTTTCTTTAAAAACAAACTTTTTTATAAACTGTTAGCAACTTCTGTGAACAAAGTTATCATGCTTTTTCATAATATTGGATCCAGATCCCCTTCTTGACCTCTGCTTTCAAGGAGTGAGCACTGCTTATGGCTTAGTTTTAATCTGTCTGTTTGTACACAAACGTCTTTACAAGTAGGGGCATGTAAAAAATGTTTCCAACCAAATTAGAATACGATTCAACATAATAAGAGTTTACATCTGCAATACTAGATGAAAGAGATGTGTTTGCA
This sequence comes from Dryococelus australis, assembly GCA_029891345.1. Taxonomy (NCBI): domain Eukaryota; kingdom Metazoa; phylum Arthropoda; class Insecta; order Phasmatodea; family Phasmatidae; genus Dryococelus; species Dryococelus australis. The sequence continues at coordinate 336,415,889 of CM056995.1, read as the reverse complement.
GTCATATGAAACACTGGACATTTTTATTGTCACTGCACTGTATGAGTTTGTGACTCTTTTCGTCTCCTAGAGGAAAATTAATTTCTTTAAAATGAAAAATATTGTCGCACGTCTCGGTAAATTTTCGCATAAGCCCATTGCACCATAGGACATAAGTTATATTGGGCTTTCCCTGTTTGACACTGACATAATTAATTTTAGGATTAAAATACATTATGTTGCTACTATGTTTTCCAACACTCGACTGAGAAGAATTAGCAAGGAACAATGTATGTACATTGATAAATTCATTCTCTCCCTCTCTCTCTCTCTCTATCTATCTATCTCTCTCTCTCTAAATTTGTAAGTTGAAATGTGTTTTAGGATTAAATTATATTTTTTGTAAATTTTCTGCTCGATGCACATAACATTTTGATGAATCACACTCAATATGAGATGTGCTACCAAACTTGATTTTGCTATAATGATGTAAAGTATAAAGATTATTATCACATTCTTCGAAATACTGATAGTGCAAAACAGCGTCTGTATTTAAAAAAATGATGTTTCAAACATTTTTCTTCCTCACAATATGATGTTACAATGTGTTCGCCCTTAAGTTTACACTTACGATCTAGTCTGTGTTGTCTGTACTGGTTTTCAAAACATTCAGAACTGTCATAGTTAGTTAAAGTGTAATTATAACTATTTGGTTTACTACTTGCTGTAAAAGCTTGAAGCAATACGTACATTTGAAATTAATGTCTGACTCGCACATTTTCTTTAGAACAATAGGTGAATATGCTATGCTATAAGTTACAGAATACAAACCTTTAGTAATAAATTCATATTTGCAAATCGGCGAGAACATTATTCTGAATTAGCCACTTCACACCATATAAATTCCACATCGACAGAAAAAGTAATCCTCCTTGTTCGAAAATAATATTGTGGATGTCCCCATCGCAGGTTTCCTTCCAATGAACAGTCATTTCCTGATGAGGTCTGGTTAGCTGGTAGTCGATTACTCTGTATCCCCATTCCTCTTCTGTCTCCTCACTAAGACTGGCAATCATAAAATGTTCTAATGTAGTTGTCAAGTCGCTGTCGGGGCGAAGATATCTCACAGCACAATCATTGCATGCTATTCCTTGACCAAAGTGAATGCCGAAACTGTTGTCGAAAGTGTAGTACCAATGTTCTATATTGTTGCAGACATGAACTTGTAGAATACAGTTGTATGGTTTAAAGAAAACTCTTGTGTATCCTATTTGCAGGACTTCGTATACGTCTGTAGGGTCGAAGATGCTAGCCATGACTGACAATTTTATACTGAATGCTTTCCTTTATATAGCCTTCCAGATGTTCTTACTTTGAAAAATGTTGCATTGCTACATGACACAGGGATAAGTTAATGCTTGGTCATTGATGTACGTATAATGTTGGTAGTTATATTCTTCTGTCAAAAAAACACGTTCAAAGTAATACTCCCTTCACAACTTATATTTACCCATTCGGTTAAACTAATCAGTAAATCGGTGTCAGGTTTTAAATTACAGACTACACATTTGAGTCCAATGCAATCTCCAACTGTTCATCTCCGTTGCACATCTGTATCTGTAGTGGACTATCTTCATCTTCAATTCTAAACTGCACTTGCCTATATCCTGGTGTAACACTAGCGCACTGAAGTGATGAGTTGAACCTCTCCATCGTAACTGAATCTGTGATTACGATTCTCTCTCTTTATATAGACTGAATTTCTTCCAGTTTATGGTAAAATTAGTTCTTCAGCGATAATTTTGTTAGATCAAATATACAGACACAAATAATGCTCTTCCAAACTTTACAGTTCCACATAAAACATGGTGCTCTTGAAAGGCCACTACTGCCTTGTATTTGTGTGATATGTTGCTTATTATTACATGTTTCAGTCCATAAGGTGGTGGTGGTTTCGTAAAATCCTCTAATCAATTTACATTTGATTTGATGAAAACCTGTTTTTTTTTGGTTATTTCTACACTGTGATTTTTAAAACATAGGTCCCAAGAAGAACAGGGCAGTTCGCTGTCAGGTCGCATATTAAAAACAGGAATTGTTCTGTGTACAGGCTTTCACCGAAAGTTTTTGCGAAATTCCAATGTTCATATCTGTTACACATCTGTGTTTGAAAGTATATGTTACCTAGAGACTGGAACCATACTTTCTTGTGTCTTCGAAAAGTAGAGTATGTCTTCTCTGGGCCGAATTTCTCCATTTTTTCGAAATCTTATGCTACCTGAAACAAACCTTTTTTTTTTCTCGAAAATTGATATCTCTACGCATAGGCAGAATATTGACATGTAGAAATATTCTCTTCAAGCCTCGCTTTTACGTTGTGAGCAGAATGTTTTCTCCTCACAGTGATTTGTATTATATTGTTTGACTATTGAATTAATGCTCGAACAGTCATGGTATCTTCTGATAATTATAACTTCTGTATTTGTTAAAGTTTTTTAAAATTTCCTTCTGTATATTTCCAAGCCCATGTATGGGATAGTATTCTAGAACGCATTATTTACATATTAAAAAGGTTTTCGTAAGCTATGTCACCAGAGTCCCATTTCAGGTTATGTATATCGTAAGTCTGTTCCCAAAACATCATTTTAACTTCAGGTTTTAAACTGTACCAAGGTCTGGGAGATTTAAAGCATAATACTTTAAAGTTATTAGCAACAGTTCCATAAGAAATAGCAAGATCCTTAATTACAAAGGAGTTGTCTTGGTAGTTTTCGAAACCCTGTGCATTGTACATCATTTTTATGATATTTCTTTATACACTGTTTACAAAAAAGTCTCTCTCATATAAAATTTTATAAGATGACAGTTCTCGCCTCAGAATCTACTTCATTGACTCCAGATGAGTCCATTGCTATATCTGGAATTATTCTAGCATCAAGTAGCTGTTCCAGCCTGTGCGCCAAAAATCCCTCCGCATATGCTGCAAGTTCCAATTATTAGCAAAGGCAGGCATGCCGTAAGGACAGTCATCACATGGCAAATATGATATGATATACTCATCAGCTTGTAAGTGTTCAGCCAGGAATGGATACACTAATTTTATTTCGTAGCCCCAAAATAAATTATAAATTCTTTCGGCAACACTCGCAGTTGGGAACAGTCTAAAGTCAATAACGTTTCCAACTTTCCATAAGCTAAAATAGCATTGAACGCTTCAACGCATTCAGAGTCACAATTCTGTGCCTTTGATGCATTGTACCTTTTGAGAGCTGATGCAGAGATTAAATTCCGTGTAGATTCTGTCTTGATGATGATGATCTAGAGGTAGCGAAGTTTAGTAAACATCTGCCGTTGTAGTGAACATCTGGAGCTGTAGTAGATGTGATGCACGCCTGTCATTATAGACAATGTGATGGGTGCCTGTTGTTGTAGTGGAATCCTGGCATCGTTCACAGTGTCGATGCTTCCCATTGGTGTAGATGCCTACTGTTGCAATGGACACCTGGCATCGTTCTCTGTACTACTTCAATGCACATGCACGAACATGAAGTGACCTTACCAGATACCGATTTAAGACTGAGAAAAAATTAATTTATCCCTCCTTATATATTGTAAGAATTCAAAATGGCCACCTTTTTCCTGTAAATTTACAAGAATTTGGACCATTTAGTAAAAACAAAGTGAGAATGGTGTTGAATATTGCTATATACCAAATATGGAAAACATGATTTTCGCCTTTTTTACATACCATTTCATTAAACTTACTTCAGAAACCGTTAAAATATTAAATAAATAGAAATATATACATTTAAGTTATATGGAATACATTTTGATGTTGGAAAGTTTTTGGTTACACATAAAGAGAGGGATCGCATTGGTTGAACGGTAAGCATGCTCGCCTCCCCGGGAGTTCACACCATAAAAACCAATTTCGTAATGTGTGGAATTCGTGTTAGACGTTGCCTCTGCTACAAGGGTTTTATCGGAGATCACTCTTGTTTCCCTAGTCGTGCACATCCCGGCCTCGCTTCACCCTCATTGGCTCTCGAGACCTAAATTTCGCTCGTTCCCCACGTACTCAATTCTTGGCTATCCATTACTTGGTATTGTCTACGAGGTTTTAGAATGACTCGTCCCTGTATCCCCACGTGTCTGTAGTCGACTGACTTCACAAATAACATTTGAAGTAATTACTACTTAATATAGAATATATCATAGTACTGTCTAAAAATTCTGGGCTAGGAAAAATTACATGTGAAATATGTATTTTTGTCTGATAGACGAATAATTATAAGTCTTGTTTCAATAGTTGTAAAAAAAAAAAAAACATTTTTTTACAAGTGAATCAAATATGTCTTGTATTTCTGTGTAATTTTTTTCAAATCAGAGTTTGCTTGATTTAAAAAATGCGCTTGTCGTTGGAATGTTAAATCTGGGGATTATCTCGGGGATTAAAGAAACTATTTCAGGGATGTGAAATTTCATCGGTGGGAGATGTGAAATTGTTTAATTAGCGAGGAATAAGCTAGGCTCGTGTGTGACCTTGGATTGGCAGCGAGGGTGGGCTGTATGGACAGGCCAGTTCTCGAGATATTCGAAGAAATAAGTTCCGGACTGGGGATGTGTGGCCTTGAAGAAGAAACTGCCTATTGGCGGAGACAGCTTCTGGAATAACGGTGGGAGGTATGGTGTGGGTTCTTGACCTCGCGGCATGTCCCTCTCACGGGAGGTGGAGGGTAGGGAATGCCTATAGGCGAGCGGGGACGATGTGAAGCTCTCTAGCCAGACGTCGCCATCTTGCCTCAGTGGCAGAAAATTGACAATAGAGGGCAGAGAGATATGTTACCCCAGGACACATCCCTCTGGCGAGGAGAGGGTTGGTTGGCCTTGGGCAGAGCGACGTGGAGGTTTCTCGAGGGGTTTCTGCCATCTACAGTTGCTCATTCCATCTTGGACTAGACGGATGTATACCTCAGTAGCTTCTTCATATACACCGGGCTCCGGAGTGTGGTAGCTATGATAATATATGTGCAGGGGTTCATAGCTCATTCACATTATTCTTAATATATAGTGTGAAATATTAGAAGTTTTTTAATTTATCAGAAAATATAAATTTTCGTGTGATATCCAGATATAGTACGTTCGTTATTTTTGTAATTATCTCAAGTATGTTTCTGAGCTCGGTCAACAAAACTTCGTATAATTTTCAACTTGCATTTGTGTTAACAAGTGCCATGAATTTCACAGACTTTACGGAAAACATTTGTAGTATGTATTATATTTTTAAATAATTCACGTTCATACATTCACATACTTATAGGACGAATAAAGTCGTTGATAGTAGCTTGATAGGGAAATAGGTTCTGTCAGCCGTAAATTTCTACTCATTTGCCTTTAAGAAGCCAGTCGTGCCACACGTATATAAGCAGGTGCACATCATACGATACACTCATTCATATAGTGACCTCCGTGGTGGACGGACATCGGCCGCGCTCAACTTATCTAATTATGCTTATAAGTCTCGCAAATTGTATACTAACGTCATTCCTTCACAACCTCGCAGCCGGACAGATGTGTTTTGGGAGAGGTGCAATTTTACTATGCATGTTAATCAATTAATTTATTTTTATGTGTGGATTATGTTTCTAAAGTTCCTCCTCGCCAGTCTCACAGGCAGACGGACATGTTAGGTTTGTGCGAGAGGTGTCATATATACCTTGTTAATGTGTTTGTTTACTTTATAAGGACATTTTTTTTCGTTGTAGATAGTTAATTCCACACTCACGTAATTGTCATTGTTTAGTGATGTTGCACTCGTCGATACCAGATGTTATGCAGATAGTTACAATTCTCGCTCGTGTAAATTATATTGCTACCATATAGCTCGGGATAGTCAAATCACTTTATGTTTAATTCCATACTGGAGTCACGCAATTGCACTTGTTTCTTCATGAGACCAGCAGGTAGTTCTGCTTCTCTCTCTCCCCTCTCTCTCTCTCTCTCTCTCTCTCTCTCTCTCTCTCTCTCTCTCTCTCTCTCTCTCGTGTAATTTATTTATATGTAGAACTCGTTTAAAGACTCTGAATCTCATGTGTTAAATATATCCGTAAAAATGGCCTATCTATTATCAAAATCACTAAAAACACATCAAAATTAGAAGAAAAAAAAAAAAAAAAAAAAGACACTTAGCACACTCTTGCACAAAACTCAACACCTATATAACACATTGAAACCCACCTCTCTGGTCAATCGCCTCTAAGGCACCACAGCGTCAACATCGTACAGAGATCCTGCTGCTCCCCACTACAGGAACGAAATAAGTACAACTATGCACAACAAAACCAAGAAAAAAATGATCCGATTACAAATTAACCCTTTCAATACATTTAACCCTTTCATAAAATCTAACCATTTCGATCAATTTAACCCTTTCCATTTTAATTGACCCTTTCAATCAATTTAATTGACCCTTTCATATCAAATTAATTAGGCAAATCAAAAAAGGCGGCATCCCCTTTGAAGTAAAACTCTCCCGGCCCTGGTACTTCTATACTCGGATGTGTACAGGACTGTTGAGTCTAGCTTGGCGCTATCTTGTAACAAAGAATAGTAAGTGTCTAGCCATTACCTGACGATAACCTAGCTGCTATCAAAACTTGATGGGCGTGTAACATTTCATATTTTTGCGTTTTTTTTTTAACGCCCTTCGGTTTAACCGCTTAACACATTATCCCTAGGGCTAGTGATTGTTCGAGGAAAAATATAAAAATAAAAACTTCATTACAATAAGTACTCGACAGCAGTTTGTCTATTACCATTGGTTGCTGTCGGATTGAGGTGTTTTCATAATAGACCGGGCCACTCAGAATTCGGCAACATCTGCATGGCTCCTACGTTATTCGTGTGCAGACAGTTAACATGTGCCAAAAAGTAATTCTACCAATCAAGATACGTGAAACACCCTACAGTGTTTCCAAATATAACTTGCCTTGAAATATTTTCTAGAAATTTCACTACCCCTAGCTATCCCGAATACACACGTTCTCGTCTAACATGTTGCGGAACGGGTCATGGTCAGTACTGTGAAAGTCCAGAAGATACCGCCAATGCAAACAGCGCCTTTCTCTGGGCTCCTATTGGTCGCTGCTGGCTCGACAACTATTTTATAATTGGTTGCTTCTTGCACCACGAACCGAGTGAAACTCTTTCCATGGGGTCCAAAGAGTCAGTTGTAGTAAATTTGCAAGTATTTTTCACGCCAAAAATGTCCCATTTAGCAACAACACAAATGAAAAAATAATGTTTACGTTAAGGGGTTAAGCTTTTTCGTGACAGCAGGAACATAGTTTTTTTTTTTTTTATAACGTTTTGCATCGACTTTGATGTTTATAAGTATTATCTTCTATCTTTGCCTCACAATTTTACTTTAAGGAATTGTTCATCAACCACACATATTTGACATAGAATCTGCAATTTCAATGCATCTTTTAAATCAAATGAATGAAATCAAAGTTTTCGATGCCTTGCCAGCAAAGATTATTTCGGTGTCATATGGAAAATTTCCATGGTGTAAGAACATGAAATCATCAACTAAGAATTATGTTTTTAATCTTGCAAAAAAAGTATGAACTCACAAAAACACAAGAACGGCATCTTAACCGCAGAAGGTTAGAAATTTTGTTGCGTTTGTTTGTCGTTTAGCACATCTTTGTATTTGAAAAATATTCAAAAAATACATTACATCACCCTTATAAAAACATTACACTACCACGCCCGTCCATATAAGGGCTAACTGCTTGGCGCGAACATAATGCCATAAATACTGATTTTGAATATAATTCTTTTATGATACAACTTAAGACGTTTTCTTAAAATTCTTTAAAAAACACTTCGGATCGGTCTAGAAAAATGTCTTTTCAGGCTAACGTCTTTCCAGAATTTATTTTTCCTTGGTAACATTAAAACTTACAATTCTGTCTATTCAATGGCTTTGACACAAAGGGTTAAATATCTATGAACAACTATTAGCAATAAACTTTGACATTCTCTTAAGACTGGCAAGATATAGGCCGTCCACGGTAAAGTGAGCACTTTTGAAGCCCTAGTTACTTTTTTCTTTCAACCAATTTATATCCTTCCCCTACTTGTTAATGTAAATCCTACCACGTGAGTAATAAACATAGTGTATACATTCATCATACCCAAAACCAAAAGTCCGAGGCCACAATGAAATGTATTTATTGGTTATTATATTTGATGAAACGGCTTCAAAAAGTGCTCACTTTACCGTGAACGGCCCATACTACAACATATTAAAAAGAACTATCCGTGAATGCCTCTAACTTTAAACATTATGTAACTCCGTGTAATGCACTTGCATTTAAGTTACGTTAATAATTATTTTTCTCTCTGTCATTTAACGTGACTTCACATGATTATCTTTCAGAAGACAATGTTACATGACTTAACAAGTTTAACTTTACAAAGGCTGACAAATATAACATTTTAAGATGAATAATTTTAAACAGCCTTTAAAAGACAACTTTAAAAATAAATGCCCATACGATCCAGTATTTCTGGCAGTTTCAACTTTGTGTGTCCGTGCTGGTAGCAAAACTAATTAAAGTTCAATATTCTAATTCTTGGCCTGAAGGGTCTTAGTAACATAATGTTAATACTTGTGTTAGCTGGTCCCCAGGAGCCGACTCTCCAAGTCTATCCGGTCCCCAGGGGTATGTGTACCCAGAATTAATGTATAGCCCCCTCCACATGGACGGGGAGGAACGACACGATTTTTAATCTCTGCCAATAGGAACCAACGGCACCTTCGAAAATTCTGTTCAATTCTAAGAATGTACACTCGTGTAGAGCTGTCTTTTGTTAAATGTAACGCTTCTTCAGCATTGCAAGGCGGCAGTGGTGTCTTGTGGCGGAGTCTCCAGGAAACTTCGCCGTGCCGGTGTAACCATTAAAACCCAGGTAGGAAAGGACGGACACCCCCGCGATCGAGACAGAAGAAGAACGTACTAAGTACATCATTATATCATTGGTGAGACGTCGGCACAGTGGGGTGCCGTACGGAAGGAAAAGGGGTGTTAGGATAGAGGCTTTTCGGAAAAATTAATTTTGTTCTCGGAAAGTGGTACAGTTCCACTCTACTAATTACACAGAACATGAAACTACTGCGCTTGAAAGTCATTCCTGGGGAAACTGCATGCTTCGCGGTCACCACCTACAAAAAACAGCCGGCGTGCCTTGACTCAATATTTTAGGTATTAACTCCCCTGCTGGCGCTGAGGACTCTGGGTCGGTACGTAATTTTTGGCTACGCTTGAACAGCAATTTTATATGCGAGGGAGCTACACTTGTTCCTTAAATAGTTATTCTACTACGGATCACTGTCTCTCGAGAAAGTGACGAGGGTAATGCTCTCGGGGATTAGTGTCAACCTGATGTTATACTGTGCTAGGGAGTAAAAATTCACTAGTAAATTTCTCGGGGTAGGTAAAAAATTCCTGGGGAGTAAAATTCCACGGTTACACCTGTAGTGTGCCGAGAACCAAGGTCGCGTACGGCCGCGCTTTGTGCACCCGCATCGCCGACCTACCACAAGGCACGCTTTGTTGTCCGTTGGTGCGTCGCGCATCGATCGCCGTAACTTCGCACCAGCAATGCAGTTTTAAGGTAAGGAAATACTTGTTCTATAGCAGAGTTTTTTAAAATTCTTGCGAAATCAGGCGGCGAAATTACGCCGGTCGATAGTTTGCAGCTTTCTGGGTGCGGACAAGAACATGGAGTTGGAAAGGCGTCTCGGGCAGGTTCGCTGGGGCAGGCGCAAAAAATTTGTAGAAATGAGACGACTCGTCTCAATGTTACGTTTAATCAATACATATTTTTAAAGTATGTTAATTTACTTGACCCCGTTTTCAAGAATTTATTTCCGTTCGTATCGAGAAAGATATACAAAACTGGTTGGAATTCATTGAATTGTTTGTGAGCATACAGGCAGGATAAATTTTCTGTAACTACCATCTTTATAAAAACCACTAAAAAAACTTTCCCTTTGCAGTAAGTTTTTTCATTGGACCAGTCTTTATTTGACACGCCCCTGGTAACTCTGCGCCAATAAACGAACGCTCCACAACCGTGTGCCCCAGTGCAGTCCACTCGGAAAGCGGGTGGCTTAACGTCAAGGCAGCAGGCAATGGAGAACCGACGCTAAAAAATAACTCGAATTTTGCTGGTCTCTACCCATAGATTAAATTACGCCCGTATCTTTGTACTTTTCTCTTGCTGCTTAAGGAAACTGCATGCGTAAGCTTTAAAAATACTATATTTGACCATTTTCAAGAACTTTTTTTTCTCTAAGAATACACTTAATATGACAAAAGTAAAAAAAAAAAAAAACGAGCAAACATAGATAGTTATTTTCTGACAAAAATTCGTATTTACAGAACATTTATTTACCGCGATACGCGTATTCGCGCAAACAACTATTTCACCAAAAACACGCGGGGGTCCATCCTACTCTTAAGGATAAAACATCGTTGTAGGTGATACGATAAAGAACAATTTTACTCTGAGCCGTACTGCCATCGGTATGAGGCCACAGAATGCTAAAGATACAGATATGAAACAGTCGTTTATTGGCGAATTCCAGACGCACGCGCCACTGGCTAGCGACGTGTCACAACACTGTCCGCCAATCAGCTCCTGGTAACTCAATTGCTAACTTGCAGTCCAGCCAATCAGACACAAGGGCCTCGGGCATCCACGTCATTTCGTCCCTGTGTACGTTTCGACTCTGTGATGACACATTGTTACATATAAGGCCCAATAAAATATGTTTGTATTCCATGTTATTGCCAGTAGCTGTATTAATAACCCGATAATTTCGCGGATACATTTGGCAGCAAGCTAGACTCCACAGTCCTTTGTGAACCTTACACTCGGTTAGTTGTTTATTGGCTGTTTATCAATTTTAATTACTGTCCAGGTAGCACGGGATTCAGTCCTTTTTTTGCCCTGCAGGTTAGTTATTGGGCGAGAGTGTCTAACAAACTGTGGTCCAATAGAAGCGAAACTCCGTGGTACATGCGGATAAATTTTAACATGTCCTTAACTTTATTCGCGAAATTCTCCGGTTTCTACTGATGATATAGGCTGTTCGCGGTAAATTGAGCACTTCTCAGGCCCTAGTTACTTTTTCCTTTGAGCCGTTTTTTTTTTTATCCTTTTACCCCTTTTTAAAATAAATATATAAACACGCAGATACGAAACGGATTCTGTGATTGGTTGTGTGAAAGCCCATGGGAACAGCCTCTGTGTCTGACTGGCCACCGAGCTTTGCCGCAAAATGTGCCCTGTTGGTAGGGATAGGAAAGTTTCGCGAGTTCAATGACCTGTAGGCCAGGCAGATGTATGTTCATTGGCTGCTTCCCCCGGAGAGTAGCCAGTGTTACCTCACACCTGGCAGTATGGGATTCGCTACTTGATTCACTGCAAGTCTGCTAATGGCTCAGAGTCGTTCAGGGCGTGCCTAACGAACTGTGATCCAATGGCAAATTCAACTTCAGTGTACACGTGTTGTATACTGTTACTGAAATGGCTAGTTTTTTTTAACACTCGAGAAAAGATGATTTGAAAGTTTCTTTGCCGTTCAGAACAAACGTCTCATGCATGTGCCGTCTTTGTTCGGGTTGCGACTAGCATGATCTCACAATAACACCAAAGCGGCGCAGTAACAATGCTACCGAGAGATTTATTTTTTGTTATAGCCACTTGAAGGGACATGATTGATTGTAAATCCTTGTATACGATAAAAGACATTCCATTGGGATCAAAATCAATTCGGCTCTCCTTTGGTTCATGATCGGCCAATAATGAACTCTGTGTGGTGTGGACCAATGGGACGATGGTGAGTTCTAACACAGACACCAACAGAACCGGTGTTCTTGCAGTAGTGGATATAGGTGACTCACTTTTAGTTTTTCACAAGTGCCAGTAAATGTGTGCAAACCTCGATGTGTTAATTCTGGTATGTAATTTTTTTTTTTTGGGTTTCATGCGGTCACGCCCGTGACGATGTAAATCATGCTACAAAACGCGCTCGTCTTCTGGTGCTGACGTTGACAAATTCGCGCAAAAACTCAGGACGCAAATTGGAAACCCGGAAGAGGAAACCTCTCTCTTTGTGTCATTTTTTTTCCGAGTACCATAATTAATAGCCACCCAAAAATTTTTTTAATTGCAGCCACTACCGAGCGGCAAAAGGGAAAGGTCTTTGGCAGAAATAAAAACCACGTTAATTAGCGAAGCTTCAAAACTGCAACAGCAGCCTTCCGCTTTTTGCGTGTGAAATGAAATTGCAATAAATAATTAATTAACAGGATACAACAACTCTGCGCAGCAATAAAAATTAATGTACAAATTTATGTTAATTTATATATCAGTGAACAAGGGGAAATTATAATTTTTTTTTAGATTTATATAATTTTAAACAATAGAGCAAGAATTATGGGTACAGATAAGTGAATTGAGTAAAGAGTTTTGGGCAGTTTCTACCAGCGACGTCTTGAGAGCCGATGACGGTGATCGAGGTGAGGTTGGAGCAGCGCCGGAATGGAAGAGCGGGGAAAGCCGGAGATCCCCGAGAAAACCCGCCGATCAGCGGAATCGTCCGGCACGATTCCCACATGCGAAAGGGCCATATTTGAAGGGCGTATACTCTAGTGTCCCTTTTACGATTGGACCACAGTCGTTTGACGCAAATAAGTAGAGATTTCAAGAATTCAAGGATTCATTTTGGGACAAGCTAGAATTGAAAACACGTGTGTATATATAAGTGTAGCCATTGGTCCACTCGGTGTTTTATACCTCCTTGAAAACGGTGGCCCAATAGTCGCCTTTCACCGTCGCAGCAGACAACCAATGCACAGTTGGCATTGGCATATTTGTGCGTATGATTGTAAAGTCTAGCCTGTAGGTCATTGAACTCGCGAATTTTTTCAGGTCTCTACAAATAAGACAACTCTTTAGCAAGTAATATATAGGTATAAAAGTTGTGGTCGTATAGCATACAACCTATTTGAATACAAAAATCTTAGCACCATGGAAACAACCATGGAATAAAAAACTGTAACCGAAGTGTTTAAAGGATCGCAAAGTCTCTGCTGATGCCAAATGAATTTGTAAAATATATAGGTGTACGTGTCTCTAAGTAGGTGCATAATGAATTTAATTGTACTAAGATTATGATAACCACGGTTTCTTTTCAGGTACGGGTAGTTTGTTTTGTTAAATACATAATTTAATGTATTTCCCTCCTATATTTCTCTTAAATTCTTTGGATAAATTCTAAGGCCGTAAAGAAGCAGAATTTTGGCATGATATTTGTTATCCGAAGGCAAGACAAAGTAAGAACATCTAAATTAAAAAAAAAAAAAAACTATTAAATAATTGACTACGCTAGAATTCGGAGCCTTAAAACCTACATCTGCAGTTTATTGTTAGATTTACGGATGTCTCCCCTTGTGTGAAGACATTGCTTTACTTGACTCGGCCAATCAGAAATACGTTTCTCCGATCATGAATGTGATTCGCGGGCAGACATTTAGTTCGAGTAACAATCGCAAGTATCCAACAGCGAATGTAAATCTAAGCTAAGGTGTTTTAACATATATTTAATGGCAGCCACGACAATCTATGTAGAGATAGGAAAATTTCGCGAGTTCAATGACCTGTAGGCTAAACTCCCCAATCCTCTGCATACTGGAGCCTCAGCTGTGTGTCCATTGGCTGTTTGGCCCAAACCTGGCAGTTATGGGATTCGCAAGGCGTTTCCTTGCAGGTCTGCTATTTGCTCAGAGGCGTGCAGGGCGGGCCTAATAAACTGTGATCCAATTGCGTAGGTGACTGCACTGTACGTGTATTTGACGTCTATCTTGTCCCGAAATGAATTCGTGAAATTTTCCCATCCCTATCTATAAGTAAGACGTCTACTAACTCTACTAGGAGCTCCAGCCGTATTGATCTGTGCATTTCCACTCAGCATCGTCCTATTGGCCCAAATTACATCGAACATGCTTACCGTATTAACGAGTTTCATTATTGGCTTCCTTCCGTCCGGTGCGTTGGCAAGCTGACTGCACCCGCCGTTAATATGACTTGTCGCGTGTAACCACGATATACAAACAGTCCATCATGTTCGCTTGTGTAACGGCGAATGAAAATTTGATTTTTTTTGTTTACTAAAATGGCATTTGAAGTGATGTAGTGTTCGTTTAGGGACAGCATAAAAAGTATAGTGTATTCGCGGTTGCTTCACACTTTTTGGATTAACGCTTTGACAAATCACCTCGTGTATAATGTGCTTGGTTGTTTTCTGAACATTCTCTTTATCACGAGCGTTTTATGCGTGTGTTAACTTAAAAATACCTCATATTTAATTAAATTGAAATAAATTATAATATGTCAATTAAAATTAATAAGAATAAAACAGGATGTTGGAGATGCCTGGTAAGAAATAAATCTTATGTAAAATATTATTACACTGGGTTGCTCTTGACGCGGTGCATTTTTCCTTTAGTGTAATTTTCATAATGCGATTAAACTATAAGTAGAGGCCAAAAAAAAAATCGCGAGTTCAGTGACCTGCAGGCTAGACTCTATAGTCGTATGCACAAATATGCCAACGTCAACTGTGCATTGGTTGTCTGCTGTCACGGTGGAGGGCGAATATTGGACCGTCGTTCTCAAGGAGGTGTCAGACACCGCGTGGACACGTGTTTTGAAACCCAGCTCGTCCCAAAATGAATCCGCGAATTCTTGGAAGTCTCTGGCTATGAGGCTGAGGAATATCCTGCACGTAGAACTTTAGCAGGGCTTCAGAAAAGTTTGAAATATTTGTGAATAGACTAAAGCAAATCAACGTAAGCTCATCCGTACGCATTTTATTAAGGTAAATAAATCCGTGGTTCGACCATTTCCTGAATAGACTCGGGCACGGAAACGAAATGACGTTGCGGATCCTTTGACATGGGTTTGCCTACTTCTTTTTATTGGCTCTGCGAGGCTCCAGGAAGGGGCCTTGTGTCTGATTGGCCACTGCGTGTTGCAAAAGGTTCCCCATTGACTTGGCCGCTGGCACAGTCCTTAAAGCGTTAAGTACAGCTGATCGTGAGGAATATTCGCGAAAATTGAGTTTCCCTATGCATCACAGCTGCCTTAATTTTTAAGGGTGCTAGTTTACATTTGCATCATATTCCGTAAGGATAGGAAATAGTCGCGAATTTATTTAGGGGCAAGATAAACGTTAAACACATATAAAGTGAAGTCGCCCTTGCAATTGGATCGTGGTTTATTAGACCCACTCTGCATGCTTCTGAGCCAATAGCAGACTTGCAAGGAAACATCTTACGAATCCCATAACTGCCAGGTGCGGGGCAACAGCCAATGAACACACAGCTGAGGCTCCATTATGCAGAGGACTGAGGAGTCTAGCCTACCGGTCATTGAACTCACGAAATTTACCTATCACTTATTATCTGTGGCTACTTTTTCCTCGGATATTTTTTAGAACGTATGATGTTGGCAAAATGACATGTCAAAGTCAAAATATTATTGTTTGTTTATTTACAAATAAAATAAACCAACGTATTTGTAGAAAATTTATAAAGGGCAACAGGATAAATTCATTATATATATATATATATATATATATATATATATATATATATATAAGAAGTAGCTCTAGGTATTTCGTTTCAGTGTAAATTACTTCACTTCTGTACGTAAGTTAGTTTTCATTAGTTGTGCAGTTTTAAAACAGTAAAATAGTGATTTTAAAAATTATTTACTCAAATACTATGCGATCATTTTTTACGAGGAAAGTGTAATCATTAATAAGTTAATGTATAAAAACCTTAACAGTATGTGGTAAAAATATTAAATTTCTTTTTTCGCGAACAACGGTTTTAACCCTTTCAGACCTACTTTAACTTACCTTTTTAGGTGTTGCAAACAAAATCTTTTATGATTCGTGCTGTACTTTCACTGACACGACACTTGTGTTCAGCTACAGTAATATGAATCAATTATGAACTAGACCAATAAAACGGTTTGCGAATAAATTACCAACATGAAAGACCATTGGTAGAGAAGATGAAACATCGCGAAAATTTTTTGAGACAACATATCTTCTATAACAATCTAACTAGCATATTCTTTCGTGATTGGGTGAACAAGGTTCTGACTCGGCTACGTTTTTTTTGCAATCCAATCACGAACGTTCTGCTTTAAGTATCAGAATCCTCATTGGCCCAATGAAATGGGGTAGTAGCTTCATAAATGCATGACAGCCAATAAGGGAATAAAACTGTCGGACACGTGTACAGTACGCAGAATCCTACCAAACAATCAATTTTTCCCGCTATAAACCATTATCTCTATCCATTGGTAATTGATATTCGCAGTGTGCAATACACACAAAAATTATCCACACATGTACACAATTGTGTACACTTGGTTTGAATGATTTAAGAGAGTCTCGTCGCACCAAGAAAATTACCGGGTCGCCTTACAATTTAACTTGACAGTAAGCTCAAATATAGGCCGTTTACGGTAAAATGAGCATTTTTGAAAGCCCTGCTTAAGATCTACTTCTATACACGTTGTGTATTACTCCGCCTTATGTAAGATTAACATTGCCATAGGCCTCGTCACTTTATTCATGCGTCAATCAAATGAAGCTGTGAAATTATTAATAAAGAAAATACTTTACAAAGCTGTTCATTTTTACACTTCGATGAATTAAGAAAACTGAAAGTGAAAGAAATAATTTTAAGTTATCACGAATTGTTACCTAACACTTTTTAGTCGACGTTAAGGTCTGGAACTACTTTCGCCCATCGTTGCCAACTTTACAGGATGAGTGTCACTCAGTGCGCCCATTAAAATATATGCATGCAGGAGCAGTGACTTTTTTCTAACGTTAATTACTAAAGTGCTCACTTTATCGTGAACAGCCTTTACATGACAGAACCTGTATACTGAAGTTGATGTTTCAAGGTACCGAAATTCAAATGTGCGTCAAAGAAACTATTTGTAATTCATGTAAAACTGTTGCAGGTCACTTCTGAGAAAAATTGCTAAACAATGTCTAATTAAAAATGCTCGTAGTATTAGTCTGCGATCCTGAAAAATTCCGTGTATATATATATATATATAAATTTATGTGGTTTCAATATGAGCTAATATGTGCACGTATCAGTATAGATCGCAAGCAAATAATGGAGCTACATGGTAAGTTTTGATATTGTTAATAAGACATAATTTTTCTATTAAGATCTCACCATAATTCTGGGTTTGCGTGGGTAACAACTCATGCTAAGTGGACTAAAATTACTTAATTAAATAGAAACCAGCTACCGGTGCTTAACCAAATTTCATGGTCAACTAGGTTTTTAATTTTGTCAACACTCCAGTACAATTTAATCTAGTGCTCTACAGAAGCTCATTTTCGTAAGGAAAAGAGATTTTACTGAAAGGGAAGCATTCGTAAAATGTCACCGGTCTGTAAAATTTATATATGCTAATAAATGCTTTTATTCACGGTTTCTTCTCACTTTTTGAATCCAACCTTTGCAAATATAAATTACTCATGAATGTCTTCTTTGGGTGTTTGCTAAATGTGTTATGTACCACTAGTATTTTATAATTGTGTTAACATAAGGGTGCCTAATTTCTGGTGAAATTTAATTTACTTATTTTTTTATCTATAAATTATAGTACTTCATTTAAATTTAGTATGAATTGAAGCATAGAGGAAATAGCACATAGGTGCGTTGGTATTGCTTAGTAAGTAATAGTTCTTATGCATAATACTATTACACTGAGTGCGCACGAATGCGGTTCATTGGCCCTACTGATGTAATTTTCTAGACTTAATTAAGTTTTTGTTTGCACGAGTGAGACAAATATAGTGGAAGTAGAACTTTAGCAAGGCTCCAGAACATTTTGAAGCGACCGTGAATTGAGTATACAGAACACAAAGTAAATGCTGCAAACTGCACACACAAATGCTATTACCCATCATCTATACCATTACGCTGTAGGCTTTATTATAGTAGGTAAGTATACAGTCGTGGAAAAGCCATTTACGCCGCGAACCACAGCAGCCATGCCAGCAAAAAGGCATCACTGACCAGGAAGATATTGGAACACAGTTCATCCTAAATTAGGGGGGGGGGGGGAGGTAATGGGATAACCAACACGTCAGCCGGTAGCCCAGCCAGCCTGTAGGGAACCTCTCGTAACATGCAGCAACCATTCTGGAGCAAGGTATAATCCAATTAATACATTCACGATTACTTCACACTTTTCTGAAGCCCTGCTGAAGTTCTACTTCCAGAATATTCCTCCACCTCGTGCAGGCTAAGCTTAACTACATCTAGAAAATTACCCCGAAGGACAACGCACCAAATTCGTGCGTAATCTGTTGTAATAATATTAATAGGGATAAGAAAATTTCGCGAGTTCAATGACCTGTAGGCTAGACTCTTCAATCCTCTGCATAATGACGCCTCAGCTGTTTGGTCATTGGCTGTTGCCCCGTACCTAGTAGTTATGGGATTCGCAAGGTGTTTCCTTGCAAGTCTGCTATTGTCTCGAGAGGCGTGCAGGGCAGGTCTAATAAAACGTGATCCAATTGTGAAGGTGACGTTTATCTTGTCCCGCAACTAATTCGCGAAATTTTCGTATCCGTAAATATTATACATGAGCATGAGAACTGTTTCCTACTAGGCGCTACCAACACACATTTTTTCTTACTGTTACTATCCATATTTTTTTTTTTTTTTTAATATATTCATTTGGCCATCTCTGGACCGCAATGAACTTAAGACTTGTGGTTCGTCTTCTTCTTTATTCCTTTCTTCGTGTTCATTATAATTGATATATTATATTTTATAAATGAAATGTAGTTAAAACTTCAATTCAACAAAAAAAATTTTGATTATTTTATTTTAGCAGAGGTATAAAACGCTTGTGACACATGGCATATTTGGGAAATAGCTAACAGACCCGGAAATTTCGCGGATTCATTCGTCAACAAGGTAGACTCCACAACCATTTGTGCATCCGCGTATCAGTTAGCAGTTCATTGGCTGTTACTGCAGTTGAACTCCAGACCAGGTAGCACGGGATTCGGTTGTTATTTTCCTTGCAGGTTCGTTATTGGTTGAAAGTCGTTCGGGGCGTGTCTAACAAACTATGGTCCAGTGGAAGCACAAACACATATGTTTACGTGAATGCACTTCAACTTGTCCTCAGTTGAATCTACTAAATTTCCGGGTCTCTAGAAATAACTAAACACGTCATATATAGGCTGATTTTCCAAAAGGCTTGGTTATAAAAATGTGAAGAAACACCAGGCAGCCAATCTCAGAACGGGTACGCCCATACAAAGGAGCCGCCACGCAATTTCATCTCCGTGTATTTATCTACTATGCCACTGGTGCCTTTTTTATATATACAGTATCGGTCATCAATATTTTGAATATTCAAACTGCCCACGATCTGGACACAGGGACTGGACGGTTTTGTTCGTTAGAAAGAAAGAGTCTTATTTATAAAGGCTGTCCACGGTGAACTGCACTCTAAATTCGAATCAGTGGAAACCAATGATTCACAGTGAAATTCAACTACTGCAATCAGTGAAAATGGCTCCACTTAGAATCGGTGGAAAACCACTCATTGTTTCAGTGAAAAATTTCGCTGATTGAATTAGCGACGTGAAACAATTTCGCTGATTGAATAAATGACGGCTGACTGCAGCGGCGAATTAAATATTGCTTTTATTGAATGTAGCCAAATAATTGCATTTAATAGACATATATACGATAGTTTACTATTTATATTGTGTAATTTACTGTAATTAAAATAAGTGAAGAAATTTTACAGGTGGCCGGGATTGAACTCGCGCCCTTTTAACCTCTAAGTTGTTGCCTTACCACCTGAGCTACCACACCAAGTTGAAGTTGTTAGAGGATAACATATATTTTACATTATCGCTGCAAAATCGTATAGTTTGAAATTGTATGCTCATGCTTTTCGTTTTTGGTTTGATTGGTATCGTTAGGATTGTTAAAACGAATAGTCCATATGAGTGCACTCTCTTCGCCGCATTCAATGCAGTTTGAACCTTCAAACAGAGTGCTCTGACGATTAGGCTACACGCAAACGAAATGAAAGAAGTAAAGACAAAACGAAAAACATAAAAACGGAATGTAAGTCTGTGTGTTCATATCACCTCGTAAAATGGCGTTTTGAAAGACGAAACGCATTTTAGAAAGTATTTTGTATTTGTTTTATTCGTTTATTCGTTGTTATGGTACTTCACTTGATAAACTTTAAACAATGTTCGACGGCGATTTTTACGCGCAGTTTCACTGGTCCATCAGTAAAAATAATTAGAGACGGAGCAAGTTGCTCAGATGTTTCACTCGTCCATCAGTCAAAAATAAACCACTGAGAGAACAGTGGGAAAAATAACTGACGAATCGGTGGGAAATGTCACTGAATCTATCAGTGAAGGAAATATGGCATTTTTTCACTGCTTCATCAGTTAAATTCACCGAAGTGACTTGTATCAGTCAGATACGTTTGGCTGATTGAAACAGTGAAATGCTCCCTAATTCAGATTTAGAGTGTGATCACTTTTGAAAGCCCAGATTAAGGTCCACTTGTATATGCATTGTGTAATCTTCTTCCGCCATAAGTAAAACTAACATTGCCATGGGCCTCGGCACTTTATTGATGTGCCAGTGAAGTGAGATTCTTAAACTATTAGGAAAGAAAATTATTCTCTAATTTTCTGATGCTTACGTGAAGGGCGAGTGATTTTTCGCGAAAAATTTGGAGCACAGATTATACTTTAATAGTACGTACATATCCCAGCTGTTGTTATACGTTCATTGGATGCTGGTGTTACTTCCGCATTAGACCTAGCCATTCAGAATTGCGTGACTCTGGCACCGAGCCTGAGTGATTGGCGCGCAAGCAGTGAACGTGTGCCAAAACGTGATTCAGCCAATCAAGAAGGCCGGGCGACCCTATCGTGCTTTGCATTGTATCTTGTGTTGTAATTAATTTCGCGAAATAACACTGCCCCTACTCGTATCATATGCATTGAAAATACAGAAAGCAAAAAAAAAATCATTATTTGCAAAACACTTTTGATTCAACGTTATGATATGATACTACTTTCCCTCCGTTTTTAAAGGCGGTTCACTATAAAGTGAGCACTTTTGAAATCAACTTTTAAAAAAGTCACTGCC
The DNA here is from genome assembly GCA_029891345.1 of Dryococelus australis. Taxonomy (NCBI): domain Eukaryota; kingdom Metazoa; phylum Arthropoda; class Insecta; order Phasmatodea; family Phasmatidae; genus Dryococelus; species Dryococelus australis. Next base: position 336,394,575 of record CM056995.1, on the reverse strand, counting down.
CCTGCCTGCATATATTATAACGGATGAACTGAGAGACATGCGTCCAGTAAAGTTGGTATCGATAGATGGAAAGTAGTTCCATATCTGAACGTCGAATGAAAAGGGTTAAGGTAACCATTTGTGATAATGTAGGATATTTATTTCGCTTTCTGTTGCTTCAATGAGTGTAAGTGTGAAAATAAGCAGATTTGTTAAATATTAACTTTTCTAATAATTCCACAGTTTAAATTGACCGAAGGATGAATAAAGTGATGAGGCACATAGCAATGTCAATTTTACATAAGGCGGAAGAATGCATAACGTGCACACAAGTAGATCTGGAGCACGGCTCTCAAAAGTGCTCATTTTACCGTGAACAGCCTATACCAACTTTACTGGATGCTTGTTAGTCAGTGTGTATATTATAATATATGTAGTTAGTGGCAGTGACAATTTTCAAATCTTAACTTCAGAAGTATTCAAATAATAGTGAATAGCCTATAATATTCAGTCGTCAGAGCTACGGTACGACTGCTCAAAATTATGGGGCCACGGTGGTGTAGTGGCCAGACTACTCGCCTCCCACCTAGGCGAACCGGGATCGATTACCGGGGGGGGGGGGGGGGTCGCTCCCGGGTTTTCGCATGTGAGGCTCGTGTCGGACGATGGCGCTGGTCGGTGGGTTTTTTCTCGGGATATATCCCGTTTCCCCTTGCTCTTGCATTCCGACGCTGTTTCACCATCATCAGCCCTCAAGACCTCGATGTTGAAGGCCGCCCAAATCTCTCCACTGCACTCAAAATTATATATAACTGGTGACTTGTGTTAGGAACTCCAGTCGTACGTGCCAGCAAAATACCTTCACTGACCACCATTATGGCGGAATTTCTTTCACGAAAGAGCTGCTGGAGACTAGCATGCCTGAGGGTAGCCCTACCAACAAGTAGGGATAGGGAAATTTCGCGAATTCATTTCGGACAAGATAGACTTCAAACACATGGTCCTGGTCCTATTTTATAGTCGATACAGTCAATAAAAACCACTCAATTGACTTCTACGTGTAATTCAAAAGACACCTGACTTGCATGCAGCAGACAAATATTTTCGCCTGGAGTTGTCTTTACCGAGAGTTGTTTTTCTGATAGTAATTACAAAGTATCTGAAAAGTTCGCGGATTAATTTTGGGACAAGCTAGAATTGGAAAACTCTTACGTTTGTGTCACCTTTATCATTGGTCCGCGGGTAATTTGACACCTCCTGGGATAACCCCAGTCCAATGAGAAACGCAACAAAATGCAAGCCCAGTCGTCGCCCTCCACCGTGACAGTAAGCAACCAATGGGCAATTGATTTCTGCAAGATTACACACAATACCGTGTAGTATAGCCTGGAGGTGGTTTAACTGGCGAATTTTTCAGGTCTCTGCTAATAACACGTAATTCCCTCCTCCCCCCCCCCCCCCAACACACGTTCTGTTTGAGAAAACGTAACTGCAACATCAGGTTGTAAGCGTGCAGGGACGATAAATAAAATCTTTTACTACAGTTATATTACACAAATGCTTTTTAACGCACGGTCTCTACGCCGTTAAAGTCATTGCACCTATAGTTGAGGCCAGGAAATTTTTGCGAATTAATTTTAAGACAAACTAGACTTCAAACTCATGTCCATTTCTTTTATGTTTGCCAACTGGGCCACAGTTTAACAGACACGCGCACGTGAACTTTAAGCCATTAACAGACCTGCAAGAAAACACTCTGAGGGCAGCAGCCAATGTATATAAAATGTGTATAACAGTGGAGTCTATCAGAGATTGAAACGCTACATTTTCCTGTCCCTTCTGTAGTTAGTAAAATGAAAGCTTTGTCTGCTGACTACAAAGTCACATGAGAAACTTGGGTAAATTTGCAAAAATATAGCGTTATTTTTAAAAAAATTTCACTGATACGTGCGGTTCTATAATTTATTACTTGCTGAGATTTCCCACGTAGATATGATTTATGATTCCATTGCGCTCCACAATACCGCGAAATTTGATATAAATCATTCAAAGTATCTCATTTTTCTATTTCATTGGGCACTCCCACCACGCAATACGAAGGGGAAAAATTCGCAGGACGTTTACAAATGGTTATGACCACGTGCTATCGCTATTGGTGTGATGGATCACCGAGGAGAGAGGCAATCGGCAGCATGAATGGAGAAGTGGAAATCACGACACACGAGATAGCGACGAATTGTGAACATTATGTTATTTGGCCAGCTTGCAAATACCTCCGCTCCAACGCGAACTCCAATACAGCTGGGGCCGCGGTGGCTGAACGGTTAGACTGCTTGCCTCCCACCAAGGCGAACCAGGTTCAACTTCTGGCCAGGTCACTCCCAGATTTTTGCGAATAGGGAATAATCGTGTCGGACGATGTCTCTGGTTGGCGGGTTTTCTCGGGGATCTCCCGTTTACCCCACCGTTGCATTCCGGCCCCTGCTCCGTACTCAACTTTATTCGCACTCATAAGTTCTGAAGACCTCACTGCTAAGAGCAGACCAAATCTCTTCACTCACTCACTCCAGTACAGCTCTGTGGCCATTCGTCATATATGTTTATAGCTAATTTCGGTTGGAGAGCGTGTTGTGGTTTATAGTATTCATCACAGTTTCTAAAACTGAACACTGTAGACTCTTGGAACGTGATTGATGGCGTGCATAATATTTAGGGACCTGCAAAATTCGTGTTATTTTGTGACTGCAGGCTAAACTCCATTATGCTATATGTTCATTTGAATTCTGTCTTTAGCCCACAACCTGTATGACTAGAGACTTGAAGAATTCGCCTATTCATTTTCGGGCAAGCCAGATTTCAAAACACGTGTGCTTATATAACTTTAGTCATTCGTTCACACGATGTTTGACATTTCCTTGAGAACGGTGACCCAATCGTCGCCTTCCACCTTGGCAGCAGGCAACCAATGAACAGTTTACATTGGCATATTTGTGAATAAGTCTTTAGAGGCTACCCTGCAGGTTGGTGAACTCGCAAATTTTTCAGGTCTCTGTGACACATTCCAAGGACGTTTTCAGCCAATAGTAAAGGCTCACTGGTTGAGCAGCCAATCTCCAATGAAACAGTTTCACAGGTAAATGAAGTTTACAGTAGTAAGTATCCAATGGAATCACTGATTGAGCTCAAGTAGATATACAACCGTGAAGTCTAGCATGTTACCTAATAATATAGCGAATTTTTCAGGTATTTAATGGTCAAGTTAAACTGAAATTCTCACGAAAGTAAATATTTTACACAACTACTCACTTTTCCACTTCGATTCATTAAAAAAATAACAGAAAACGAAATAATTAATTTAAGTTATTACGAGTGTTTAAATATTTCATACAAGACAATTTCGTAATGGGCAATAAGTAACGGGTGACCCACCCGTTTTATCGCGACAAGATATGTGCACAATATAGACTTCAAGTCCTTACGCGCAAGCATGCAAATTTCCTTCGACTCTGTCTGTGTTAGAAGACATGGCACTGCCCAATCGGAATAAAGTTACCCTGACACTGAACGTCCGTGTGATTGGTTGGCAGACACTTAACCCTTTGAGGAGTATGCACTCGGGCAATGTTTATTTGGAAATCTCTCTGCTCATGAAGACAAATCTCACGCTTCTATGGTTTTGCTGTTTCGCTGGACTCTCTGGGAAATCAAGTAAAAAGTTATAACTTGTCAGCATATAAATTCATAAGAATAAAACTGTTAATTTAAATAATTTCCCAAACGAACGCGATTGGTTGTGATAAATATTACATCTGCCACGAAACATTGGTTGGCAAATAGTCAAAAAGCAACTCCATTGGCCTATGCACAGACAATAATAAACGTGGCGGAATCTTGTAAGCTTCTCCAGCGTAACCAGCACCAACAGGAAGAGGGTAAGTAAAAATACAGACATCAACACAACTTGTAGTGGTGTTTCGACTTGAAAACACATTTAAGGTTTGATAAACTGTAACGAATGCGACGCGTCCGGCCACGCCCACCGCCATCTTGTACTGATGCCTTGCCGCTCCTAACGGCCACCAGGAGAACTGAAGTTGTGGTGCTCTGTAGACACCTAGTTCAAAAACAACGTGTGTTGAATGTCTTATATAAACACTATAATCCTCGTCACTATTCGGACTCAAGCCCTCACAACACTTTAAACAGGCTATTTACAATTATTTACAGTCTCAACATCCCGCCCACCAAAATGCACATTTTATGTTTCATTTAGATTTGAATGGACACAACTTGACCACAGGGCACTTGAGGACTCCCTGGTGACTCTTCACCTCTGCCACTCTGATAACGGAGTCTGGGCCTGGAAAAGTCTTCAGTACTCGCCTTAGTTTCCAACAAATAGGGGGTAAGTTGTCATCCTTGACTAGCACCAATGTGCCAAAAGTAAAGTTCTCTTGGACACCACAGCCCTTGTGTCGTTGCTGGAGATGATGGAGGTATTCTTGATGCAACTGCCTCCAAAAGGATTCGTGGATTTGCTAGATAAGTTGCCAATGCGAGAGTCTGTTGAGTAAGATGTGATATAAATCTGGCTCAGGCAGCATACCTAGGGGTCACAACACCAGAAAGTGGCTTGGAGTCAATGCCGTCAGGGAGTTGGGGTCGGTGGAGAGAGCGCACAGTGGCCGAGAGTTGAGGATTGCCTCCATCTGTGTCATAACAGTGTACAGTTCTTTATATGTGAGTGTTTGTAAACCCACACACTTTACGAGCAAGGATTTGGCCGACTTGACTCCAGCCTCCCACAATCCTCCAAAATAAGGGGCTGAAGGGGGGTTAAAATTCCATGTCACTTGGTGTTCGGTCAGCGCCTTTGCCTACACATCCTCCATGCCCTTGTCAATCATTAACATCTTCAATTCCGCCAAGTATCGATTGGCACCAACAAATTTGGTTCCGCAGTTACTAATAGATATCGCATTATCGACCACGACGAGAGAGGAAACGACGGAATGCCGCCAGAAAGGCCTCAGTGGTGAGATTAGATGCAAGCTCAAGATAAATTGCCTTGGTGACAAAACAAACAAATAAGCACATATATGCATCAAAGACTCGTGCCTTCCTCAGCCGTGATAACATAAGCTTGAAGGGTCCTGCATAATCGACACCCACCTTGATAAATGGCTTTGACTGCCGAACATGGTCATCTGGGAGATAGCCCATGGGTGGCTCCAATGGGGTAGGACGTGAAGCAAGGCAAACACTGCTTAAGTCTATGTCGAATGAGGTTGCAAGCACTCATGATCCGAAATTCTGGTTGTAGAACTGACTGCAGGATTGTTGGCCCATAGTACAACAGACATTCATGAAGGTGGTCGATCAAAAGCTCATTAAGACGATGGTGTTTTGGTAGTGATATTGGATGCCTCTTGTCATATGGCAAATCAGACAAATGCAAACGTCCGCCCACCAAACAATTCCAGAAGGATCCTCAAAGGGAGACAACTTCGATAGTTGGCCCTTGTATGGCTGCCTTGCCTCGCCTGCAGTGTCCTTATATCTGCTGCAAAAGCTTCGGATTGTGCAATCTTAATCCACACCATTAAGGCAGCATTGAGTTCCTCAGGGCAAGGACGACCAAAAATTGGTTTCTTTACATGCAGAATTCGCACAAATCGCAGACAGTAGGCAGTGATACGTTTTATCTTACTCAGAGACGAGAATCTGTACAACAGTGAAGTGTCAGCAGGAATTCCAATAGCTTGGTGTGTGACAACCCATTGTTCTAAAGGCGCTTCGGCAGTGTGACTCCTTGCCGGGTAAGGCTGAGGCCAGTGTTCTGGCGACTCACGCAGCCATGATGGGCCTGTCCACCACAATGGATGTGCAGTCAACTCACTGGGAAAGATACCTTGAGAAGCGCAGTCAGCCGGATTGTTTTCTGATGGTACAAGATTCCAGTGTTTTGATGGAATAACATCCTGGATTTGGCTGACCTGATTAGCAACAAATGTTTTCCAGCCTTGTGGTGAGCCGTTGATCCAGTGAAGAACAATAATCGAATCAGTCCACGCACAGGTTTGGGAGATGTGACCATGGGGACTAGAGTTATCTATCTTGTATTTTGCACATGGTACGGGCAAGCAGTAGAGCCCTATATAGCTCTAGACGAGGTAGAGATACTTGCTTGGTACGGGACACCTTCGACTGGACCATCAAGTAAGGTGATTCGCAGGTAGACAACAGCTGCGTATCCACATTCCGAACTGTCAGAAAACCCGTGCAGCTGAAGATCTACATTCTGCAGGTTTACAGGCACCAGTCTAGGAATAGCAGTGCTTGCCACACCTGGAAGCTCCTTCTGAAAATATTTCCAAGTGGATAATATGTCTGCTGGGGGTGGGTCATCCTAGTCAATATTGCAGATCCAAAGATGTTGTATGAGGTATTTTGCCAGCAGAACAATGGGTGACAACCACCAAAGAGGATCGAATAGGCTAAGTCAGGCTAAGTCTGATAATATACTTAATTAGGTAAATATGGTAGAAGTTGGCTAAACCTTGTATGAGAAGATGTCGTCTTCAGCCTGCCACTGGAGGCCTAATATTTTTACTGCCAGAAGACCACAATTACTGTCAAGCGATAGTGCCTCATTACCTTGGGCCATGTGTGCAGGGAACCAAGAGAGTAAAGACTGGTAAATGCTGGCAAATGTCCGAAAGTGGAAACCGCCCACCCTTAAAATATCAATTAATTCCTTCTGTAATGATAAGGCTGTTTGTGTCGTCGGTGCACCTGACACAATGTCATCTACATAAAAATCTGTTAATATCACTGAAGCAGCATGAGGAAAATGCTTCCTCTTGTCAGCAGTCAGTTGGTGCAGTGTTCAAATAGCGAAAAAGGGTGAGGATGAAACACTGTAGGTTACAGTATTGAGTCAATAGTCGCCTACTGGATCTTGGTCTGAAGGTCTCCACAAAATGCGTTGGTAATCTCGAAACTCTCTGTGAACTTGGACCTGACGATATATTTGTCTTATATCGGCTGTGAAGGCAACAGTATGACTGCAGAAGCAGAGGAGAATGTCCACGATTTCCCCTTGTAGCCGTGGACCAGTGAGCAATGGGTGGGTTAGGGACACTCCGATAGTATCTCTTGCTGAGGCATCAAACACTACATGCAATTTTGTGGTAATGTTATCTGGCTTCAGGACGCCATGGTGCGGTATATAAGCTGCGAGGTAGGTATTGGGGACATGTGATCCTGCACTAAGTAATCCATCATGAACGATGTGTAAGAAGCCCTCAGGCTTGGATCATGATTTAGCTTACATTCAAGGTTATGGAACCAATGAAGAAGGACTTGCACTGTTGTTTCACTGAAGTGAGGCTGGGACTCCTTGAAGGGTAGGGCCATGCTGTACCAAACTGTTTCATTCCTTCGGCAAGTTGCAGCAAAACTTTGCTCGCATCGTAGGTCATCTGAGTTAGGCCTTGCAGACACTGCAACGTCCTCAATCTCCCACAATTGTCGGACTGCTTCGTCTAATGTAGATGAGCATGCATGAAGTGAAAATCAGTTCATCGACAGTACAGAGGCAGGCACCCTCCACATAACTACCCATCCAAAGAATGTGTCGACCGCCACTGGCAGATCTGTACCTTGGCTTACAGTACCACCCTTCAACATGTAGGGGAAGAGATCTGCACCTATCAATAAAATTAACAGGCCCAGGATTGGCATAATGTGGGTCAGGAAGATTAGGCTGGGCCAGGTGGGTCCATGAATTCGTCTCAGTTCGTGCAGTGGGCAGAAAATTAGTGATTTTTGCAAGACAAATGCAGTGAGTGCAACAAGTCTAGGGCAATCTTGGCCAACTGGAGTTAACAGGCAATCTATTACCCCTTTTGCAGTGTACACTGGCACTTGAGAGACACCTTACATTGGCAATAACGTTCTTCTGCACCTTAATCCAAGCCTTCCCACACAATCCTCAGTAATAAAACTTTAGTGACTGGCCGAATCGAGTAGAGCATGCACTGTCTGTGAGTTGCCATTACCACTTGAATTCTCCACCAGGGCAGTAGATAGGAGTACTGTTGAAGGGATGTCTCTGTCAGGACCTTGAGATATCAGGGCGCTGAGAACCAGGCATTGCTGAATCTTCACTGCTGTCTGTAGATGAAGCTTCAGCAAAGTGTAGTAACGTGTAATGCCGGGAACTACAGGTACGACAGTGTCTATTTGACCGACAAGCCCTGGACTGGTGGGAACAATGTAAACAATTAAAACAAAGCTGGGCAGCCTTAGCTAGCTTCTGTTGTTCTTGGGGAGATGCCTCTAAGAATTTGGGACATTGATACACTTCATGGTCATCACTGCAGAGAGCACACTAAGATTCACATTGGTCACAGCGTTCACAGCAAATGACTGTGACTGGGGATGGCACAGTAGGTTTTTTTTGTGGCGGCATAGTTGACCTTGACAAGGGTTGTGATGCAGTGGCTAGTTGCAATTCACAGGCCCGGCGGTGCCCTTCTAGAAATGTCAAAAACTCTGTTACCTTTGGCATCTCAGCTATCTTGTCATTTATGCAAAGTTCCCATTGGTTGCGCTAAAAGGGGTTCAACTTGCTCTCGATGATATGGAGAAGCAATGGATCCCACCTGCCTACATTAACATCTAATACACACAGTGCAGCAATATGTTTATCTAAGACTGACAGTAACCCATTTATTGATGCTGGAGAATCTGGTGATACTGAGGGAGCATGCATGATAGCATCTATGAGTAAAGACACAATAAGTATTTTGTTATTATATCGTTTTGTCCAATAATTCCCAGGCCACTTCATAATTCTTTTCAGTAAGTGGCAATGCTTGGATTACAGACAGTGCACATGCAGACAGGGATGATTTGAGATACGACAATCGCTCCACATTAGTGAAATTGGGATTGTCTGCTACCAAGGCACTGAATAGATGGGAAAAGCTTGTCCAATCGGTAGGATTGCCACTGACGTGCGGCAGTTCAATGGTGGGGAGACAAGGGGATGAAGTGGCTGAGCAAGAACTGCGTGCAGGTTTGGTAGACTCCGTTCTAGATTCTAAGGAGTCGCAAATTGCAGTAATTTCATAGAACAAGTCATCAAAACGATCTAACCTTTCTGAGTGCGTCGCTGCATCGAAGTCTGTCTTGTCCTTACTTGTTAGTTCGTAGGCCAGATGATCGTCTTCAAATCCTGAGCGTATCTGCAGTCCGTGCGTTCCTCTAATACCGCGGCCTTGTCAGCCATGGTGAAACACAACACCTTGAATCACAAAACTTCAATCCACAGCTAAAACCAATAGCATAGTGTGTTTAATGCCCCCACAGACCCGGTCGCCAAGCACTCAGTGACGATTTATATCACCTGCGTCGGTAAATTTAAACCACAGAATGCACCAGCTCCCACTAAATGAACATCTAATTAATGATCAACGTCTATCGTACTGCAGAATTTCGATCGCACACGTCCGTTGCCGTGTGCCGGTGAACAAATCCGGTGCAGGAGGGACAAAGAGGTTAGGGCAACACGGCGATAACAACACGAACAAACCACACCGAATCAAGATACTCACGTAAACACAGCAAAAAACGGTGTAGATTACGCTGATCTTAATCCGGCACGGAGGACCAAATGTTTCGGCTTGAAACTTACACATTTAAGGTTTAATAAACTGTAACGAATACCACGCGGCCAGCAACGCCCGCCGCCATCTTTTACTGATGCCTTGCCGCTCCTGACTGCCACCAGGAGAACTGAAGACGTGGTGCTCTGCAGGCGCCAAGTTCAGACACAACGCGTGTTGAATGTCTCATATAAACACTATACCCCTCGTTGCTAATCGGACTCAAGCCCTCACAACATTTTAACAGGTTATTTACAATCACTTACAGTCTCAACAATTGCTTTAGTGCAGAATATAGGCAGCTCACTTCAACATTTTCACTGACAGTAAATCTGTGCCTAGGGTTATGAGAATTTCGCGAGTTCAGTTCGGGACAGGCGTCAAACACACATACAGTGAAGTCACCTTCGCAATTGGATCACAGTTTATTAGACCCACCCTGCACGTCTCTGAGCCAATAGCAGACTTGCAAGAAAACACCTTGCGAATCCCATAACTGCCAGCAGGTGTGGGGTATCAGCCAATGAACACACAACTGAGGCTCCAGTATGCAGAGGACTGAGGACTGTAGTCTACAAGTCATTGAACTCGCGAAATTCTCCTATCCCTACAATTTTGTACACGTAATTTTTTATACACTAAATTTCAAAGTAGGGTTTTATATAAAATCTATATAACTGGCTTTTTATCGGTACTTGTAATGTACGCTCAGAAAAATTTGCAATTTTATGATAGAATATTTTTGTTTGTTCCCGTTCGAGCTCAACAAATGGTTAAGGCATATACAACAATATAAATTCAGTCTAGTTACATGAACCTACTGCTTCCCTCGGAGTAGTGCAGATGAGAATAAGAGTTCAGTTTAGGTATTTGGGCCACTCTTATAATTGAGGTCTTGAGAGCCGATGAGTAGGGGTAGTGAAATCATTTCAAGACGAGATATATTTTAAAACACTGTTGGGTTGTTTTCCTATCTTGATTGGCTGAAATTATTTTTCGATACGCGTTAACTCTCTGCACACGAATCACGTAGGAACAGTTATGATGTTTCCGAATTCTGATTAGCCCAGGGAAATATGAAAACGCCTTCTCAAGCAGACAGCAACCAGTGGCAATAGATAAACTGCTGTTGGGTGCTCATAGTATTGAAGTTACCGAGTACTCATATTTTCACTAGCTCTACATACCGATGAGGGTGAAAAAAGGGTGAGAATGGAGAAGCACCGGAATGCAATGGCAGGGGAAACAGGATATCCCCGAGAAAACGCGCCGACCAGATGCATCGCCCGGCATAAGTTGAGACCTGCAAATTTCGCTATATTATTTCGCGTCTGACTAAACTTCACAGTGCCGTATACACTCGAGCCGGAGCCGTATCGCCATTGGCTGCTTCATAGATGTGCAGTCACGACCTTACTGACTGGATTGTATGTTGTAACACTTCCCGTCCTCCAGTATCTTAATTACTCTGGTATCCAAACTCTCTGTACTCGATCCAATATCAAACACAATAATACTGTAAGGAGGCAAGGGGTGTACAGAGGGGTGCTCGTAATGGTGGCTTAATAAGGCAGATGGATTATAAAAATATATTATTTAATATTACTAACTTCAAGTAAGAATCGCAATTCATTCACTTTATACAACAAGGAATACAGTTACTTTACAGAACAACTATGGGATTACAGTGACGTTATAAATTATACTTAAACAATAGGTTAACTGAACTCACAATATACGCAGCTAGGCCCTAACCTTGCCGTAATTATTATAGATGTGGGGGGGGGGGGGAAGGGACGATGACTCGGTACCAGAATGGATCCCTACCGCAAACTCGTTTATGCTCACCTTCTCCCGTAGAACTGGTTGGCCTCAGAGATCCTCTCTAGCCTGGGGTCGTCTGCTTCCTTCGTCATCGGCCTGCAGTCTCACTCACAAGTACCTCAATACACAGTGCCGTCTGGGGGGGGGGGAGGAGCAGCGCCATGCGGGGGTTCCTATTATATCGGGGTCAAATAGGGCTCGGTTGCGACACCACTGCACTCGGCCAACAGCTATACCCCGCACGACCTTAGGCGGTGTAGCGATGCCAGGTTATCGCTACAATGTGATTGGTCTACACAATTATGAAGTGTTCATTCATTGGCGAAGAGTTGCCCAGAGCGTGTCGAATAAAGTATTATCCAATGATAAACGTATTGAAAAAGTACATGTATTTGAAATTTAACGTGTCCCCAAATAATAACGCGAATTTTGCAGGCCTCCAACAATAAGAGAAACTATAAAACCTAAAATGTCTATTGATTCCTACAGTGGAGGTGACAGAACAATCTTTATGAACATAATGCTTACTGCGTAGCTTTGAAATTGCTACGGACACCTGTTCTTCGCGAAAAGATTTAGAGGTCTAAGTGAAGGTTAGCCTTCAATATCCTATGTGCACACTTACAGTCTTTATTTAACTACTGGCCGCTGGTCTTTGTGTGAAAATCATCTGTTTCATGAGTGAGCTAGCAGAACTAAGTCTCTTTGATACTGACCATCCATGATTCGTGGTTAGACAGATCCAGTAACGAAAGTGATCCTGAACTAAAGTGCGTTGGAACACAACTTGTCATGAAATCGTTTCGCAAAAAACAGGCGCCCCTAGCAATTGCGCATGCTCATGATAATAAGTTTTTATTAAAAAAAAAAACAGGAACAAAGGATGAGCGTTACATGATTACAATTGCGTATTTTTTAAAAATGTAAAAACTTTTCTAACAGATGTGAGAGAGGTATTCATTAAAATAGATCATTGTAAAAAAAAATTATCAAATCTGGTTGTCTTCCATGAAATGTTCGTAAACTATGCGCATTAGGTAACTGTCACCCAGGTTTCGTCGACCCAGTAAAATGTCCCCTCCTGTGATTCAAATCCAATTAAATAATAACACGTATCATTTCTGTAGAAATATAATTTTATATTGCTTATCATTAGCGACGGGTGTTTTTCGCGAAAATATTTCAAGACCAGTTGTATTTAAAAACACTTTTGTTCATATGCACTTGGGTGGTTGTATGATTTTCAATGTCCGGTGCCTCGAGTGTCTGTCCTCGAATCGTGGGCGTTCAGTATCGGAGAACTTTATTACGATTGGCCCCAGTCAAATAAGAACATGTCTTCTCGCGTAGACACGCGGCCAATAACCAGAGGAAGTTGTGGTTATGGACGTAGGTTATTGAAGACTAGCATGGCCGTAAATAATTTTGCGAAATACATATGTCACTACTTATCATAAATTAATCGAGAAATGAATTATGGGGTGCACACCCGCGTACATAACCACACACACACATAAATATATATGCATATAAATGTCTATATATACAAGCTCACCTTCTAAAAAAAAGTAACAATCGTTCTAAAAATGTTAATACTGAGGAATTATTTCATTTTGTCACCTTTAAAACCCACAATCAAATAGCTTTTACCTTGTAGGTTTACGTAGTGTGCATTACGTAAAACGCCACTCTTCCCGCCTCAAGACTTTTGTCGTTTACTGTACTCGGGCGGAAGGTTTTAGAGACTTCCAGGGCTTTTTACGAGTGCAGTTACGGTGCTCGCGCTGAAGTGTAAGGCGAACATAAAACGTTCAAGGGTCCTTGCTTCTCAAATATGACTGCCTCGAGGAGATAGGATAAAGGTCATGAAAGGGGGCGAAGGGTAACGTGCGTGGTCACTAAGGGCCCGCAAAGAACTCTTCAGAGTGCCCATAAAAGAACTCAGCTGCTACTTTGTGGCGTGTCTCCAGGCTGCACGCAAACTGCTGTTGACATGACTCTCTTTTTTTTTGGTACAAGACTCCGACGACAAGGGTAGCTACTTAACATCTGGGTGCCGCCGACGTAACATTACGACACCTGATTTTAACCCTTTTAGAAAGGCACAGATTTACTGTCGCTGAAGACAACGTTGGAGGTGAGCTGCCTATATTCTCCGATACACCAATACAAGTTGTGTTGGTGTCTGCATTTCCACTTACCATCTTCCTGTTGGTGTTGGCTACGCCGGACACGCTTACAAGATTCCGCCACGTTCATCATTGTCTGTGCATAGGCCAATGGAGTAGCTTGTTTAATATGTGCCAATCAACGTTTCATGGCAGCTGTAACATGTTTCACAGCCCATCGTGTTCGTTTGGGAAATTATTAAAATTAACTGTTTTATTCTTATGAATTTAAATGTTGACAAGTTGCAATTTTTTTTACTTAGTTTTCCATAGATTCCAGCGAAACAGCAAAGCAATAGAAGCGTGAGATTTGTCTTCAAGAGCAGAGTGATTTCTAAATAAACACTGTCCGAGTATATACGTGCATACTCTTCAAAGGGTTAAAATGCGTCATGTGGAGTTTGCTGTAACGTTACGGCGACCGCATTGTTTGAAGAGACTGGCGATGAAATGTTACTTCGCCTTAAGTGTTCATAAGGTTCTCTGCATCGTGATGTTTTGAGGCCTGCATAATTCGCGTTATATTTCTTAAACATGACAGACTCCGCTGTCTTATAAGCAAGTGACTACAGTTCGTGAGTTCATTGGCCGCTGCACTGTGATCAACGTCAAATATCTGGCCGATCTGCTTAAAATCGATTGACCATGCCGCTGCTGAACGTATTATGGTCGAACGTATAATAACTTGGAGTTAATTCTGTCCTTAAATAATAACGAGAATTTTGCAGGTATCTTGTAATGCTACGTTATCAACTCTCAACATGTAATTTACTTAACCCATTCAGACCCATTGTACACATTTGTGTACTTTACGCACGTGTAGGTAATTCTTGTCTGTACTGCACACTGCGAAAATCAAAGACCAATGATCGTATTTTAGGGTAAATGATTCGCAAACCGTCCTACTTGTCAAGGCCATGATTGGTTCAAATAACGGTAGCCGAACATAGGGCTAGGGATAGGAAAATTTCGCGAGTTCAATGAAGTCACCTTCATAATTGAATCACAGTTTATTAGACCCGCCCTGCACACCTCTGAGCCAATAGCAGACTTGCAAGGCTACACCTTGCGAATCACATAACTGCCTGGTGTGGGGCAACAGTCAATGAACACACAGCTGAGGCTCCAGTGTGCAGAGGCGTGAGGAGTATAGCCTACAGGTCATTGAACTCGCGAAATTTTCCTATCCCTAGAACACGTGTGGCTCCCGCTATGGCACCTTGCAGTGCCGTGGAGCTCCTCTAGCTTGGCTCATCTGACTTTCCAGGCGAGCCCACAACACCAGTGTTATGTGAACCAATAGGACGGTTGTAAATGGGAACGGAGGAACCAACACAACTGATGGTCATGCAGTAGCGCATACGGGGGTCTTACTTCTAGCATGTCTTATTTGTCCGTAAATCTGCACCGCACTCAAATACGCGAATGTGTACGTGTTGCGACGTAATCGGAATGCGTCGTGCCTGCTGGAGTCCACAGTCCTCTGCACACTCTGATTACACATTGGCTGCCGCCGCAAGCCAAACTCAATCTTCTGTGTCACCCGGCCGCGCACGCGATGAAGTTACCAGACTGCTCAATGTTTTCTGTAGTTAGAGACACCCCAATTAGGCTAATATATTTACACAGAGGCTATAGTTCAATACCCTAGAGGTATACCAACGGTTTTCTTTTGCTTATTTGTCTTTGCGAGAAGATCTTCTCCTACTTAACCGGCTAATCAGGATCATGTAACTTCAGTACTGTGCGTATTTGATTCGCAGGTAGACACCTAATGACGCGCGACACGGAAACCATCCCATCACAAATGTGAATCTGAGATTAAGTGTTATGAAATACAACTGGTCGAGAAACCTTTTCGCGAAATTCGGTTGTCCCTAACTATAGTAAATTCATGGTTACTTCACACTTTTCGGAAGCCCTTCTGAAGTTCTACTTCCAGGATACTCCTCCGCCTCGTTGCAATGTCTGGAAAATTACGTAATGATATTTTACATAAGAACTATTTCTTACTAGGCGTTACCAACATACCGATTTTGTCACTGATTTCATTCATATTAATTATAAATGAAATATTCTAATTTATCGGTTAGAAAAACAAATAATATTTCAATTTAGCCAAAAATAAGATACTTTTATGAACACAAATATAAACCGCTTGTGAAACATGCCATATTTAGGAAAAAACCAGATACGTCATGTATGGGGGGATTTTTCAAAGGTTTGATTCAAACAGTGAGAAGAATCCGTGAATAGACTATATTTGTTGTGACGTCTGTAGTGCGTGTCGGATGAGCGGAGTTCCAATAACACACACAGTACAAACATTTACTTATTTACCTTGCTACCCAATTACAAAACCAAATAATAGGGCTTCTGGGTACGAGCAAATTTTTAGCTGAATTACTAATGTTGTTCGATTACGCCCTGATATATGGTGACGTGCCGACGATTAACACATCGAGGTTTGCAGCGTTCATTATTGGCCGGTCATCAACCAATGGGGAGCCGAGTTGATATTGACCGAACCATATACCCTTTATCGTATAAAAGGATTTACAAACAATCACGTCCTTCTGAGTGACTATAACAAAATGAAATTCTGTCTTTAGCAATTAATTTTTTACTGCGCTATAGTGTTCTTGTAAGGCCATGTTAAACACTAACTGAACAAAGACTGGACATCTATGCAAGTTTTGTTCTGAACATCAAAGAAATTTCCAAATTATCTTTGCTCAAGCTACACGCGACTATAGTCTGCAAAGTGTTAAGTGAATTTACACACTGAACTTAACCTAAATTAACGCTTTAAAAAATTGGACGTCCCATTCTCGCCTGAATTCGAAGCCACAAACCCTTACACGATAAATCTCACTGCGGGAAATGGTTATTTCCGGATGGCCGCTTAAGAGCACTGAACCCGTTAATTTAAGGTTTCCGGGGAACAGCATATGCGGGAAAACCAAGTAAATACGTCACACACAAACCAAGTCTTTTTTGTCAAACAATGTGGGAAAATGCTTTCCCAGAATGGCGAATTTGTGTCACACTATTTTTCCCGCCATAAAGTTGTGCAATTCTTTGCGACATAATAAATCAGGCTATAGTATGCCTGGCAAACTTATTTTCTGGTACAATATATAATTTTTGTAAAGGCTAACCACGAGATAGTACAACAACTCCAGGGCAGAATGTCTCCCTCCCCGCGTTCTCTCTCAGACAATTATGAAAACAAGCATCTGCACAGCACACAAAAATACTACTGTTTAATAACTATACTCTAGTTATTTATGTTGTTTCGCAAAAAATAAACCATGATGCATGTACACAAATTTTTATTGTTTAGATAATTTTGGTCTCTCTACCATGGCTTTAATTTATGTATACGGCTCATGTAAAACGAACATTAACTGACATTGTAACCAACTGTTAAACTGCTGTCGACATGCGACTTAATTCAAAATGGGGGATTTTCGTTATTATCATCATATGTATTTAACTGGCTTACAATCCGTGTTTCTTCTTTCGAAAGCAGTGGATAAACAACTTATGATACGAAACGAACCGTTTTCGATCTACCTGAATCGACGTCGCAAACGACTGATCGATAGAGACCAGCAAAACTCGCGTTATTATTTTAGGACAATTTAAACTTAAAACACTTTTACCTGTGGAATGTGTTTGTCATTGGACCATGTTTTATTTGACACACCCTCGGTGAATCTGCGCCAGTAAAACAACACTTCATATTGTGTGCCCCAATCACGTACAGTTCACTGAGAGGGAGTGACTTCATATCTGAGCAGCAGCCAATGGAGGAACGACGCCGGCTGAGTGTATACAGTACTGTGAATTTAAGCTTGATGACAAAAAATAACGCGAATTATGCAGGTCCCTACTGATCGAACATGATAGACTTATTATGATGGTGTTATTGGAATGTGTCCATTGCCGACCATGCGACTAAATAAAATTCACAAACACACACAAAACTCAGCAAGACAAAAAAAAAAAAAAAAAAACACTATTTTTCAACACCACAGACAGATATTAAGGAAAAGCTTTTTCTTTGTCAATAAAAGCAAATAGGACCTATGCATATAATTGAAACGACGAAAAGACGGACGAACAACTTATTATTACAAAACAGGACAAACAGCAAAAACAAACCAAAATAAAAGATGGCACGTTGACGAAAACAAAAAAAAATCACACAAGTGAATAGAACAGTGCAAAAAAAAAAACAATATTAGTAGACACAACTGAACAATAAAAACTAAAAACACACAAAAAAGAAAAGACTACAATGAAACACAACTCAGAAAAAACGTATTCCTTGTCAGATAATAAAACAAAATAAAACAACACTACGAACAAAGCAGGAACTACAAAAATAATCAGAGAAATTAATAGATAAGTGGGGATAGGAACATTTCGCGAGTTCATTTCAAGACAAGATAGACGTCAAACACGTGTACACTGAAGTTGACTTTGCAATTGGATCGCAGTTTATTAGACACGCCCAGGACGACGCTGATCCAATAGCAGACTTGCAAGGAAACAAGTAACGATTGCCATACTGTCAGGTGTGAAGCAACACTGGCTACTCTATGGGGCAGCAGCCAATGAACAAACAACTGAGGCTCGAGTATAAACATGACTGTGGAGTCTAGTCTGCAGGTCATTAAAGTCACAAATTTTTCGTATCCCTATAGATAACCCTACAGAGAGGACACAGAACGACGAGAAATGATAACACGAAGAAATAATTTAAATTAATAACTTCACGACATTTCGGGAACAGGAATCTGTCCTGTTGTTCAGGCGAGACACTGGAAGAACAATCGTAATAGACTAAACTGTCTACTCCCGTTTTCCTCGCCCTTGCATTACACCACCGCTCTATCTTCGCCTCATTTCACCTAAATCGGCGCTCAAGCCAGCGATGTTAAAGAACCGACCAGAACCCCTCAGTGCTGAGTTTACACGGGAAACCCCGCAACTAAAGACATCCACGCATTTCCTCGCAGTTAATTAGTAGGGATAGGAAAATTTCGCGAATTCATTTCAGGACAAGATAGATTTCAATCACGTGTACACTGAATTCACATTTGCTATTAGATCAGAGTTTATTATGCACACTGTAGAAGACTCTGGGCCAATAGCAAACTTGCAAGGGTACAAGAAGCAAATCCCATACTGCCAGTTGTGGGGTAACACTGGGGTAGCAGCCAAAGAACGAACATCTGAGGCTCGACTGTACAAAGGATTGTGGAGTCTAGCCACAAGAGACGTTCAACTCTCGAAATTTTCCTATCCCTGTTAATTAGGGACCCCGAAAGATTCGCGATTTCAATGACCTGTAGGCTATACTTCAAAGTCTTATATACTCTCGTACACAGATATCAACTGGTTACTGGTTGATTGTTGTAATAGTAGAAGGCGGTGGTTGGGCGCACAATTTATTGAATTTTTGTTTTTGGCTCATTTATCTCCAGGAGGTGTCAAACAACACGTCGACCAACTACAAACGTAACATGAACGTACATGTGTGTGAATTCTAACTTGTCTAGAAATAAACACGCGAGATTCTCGGTTCTCAAGTTATAATCTATAATCCTGGGAAACTTTGCACCGTAACCTGTTTTTCCAGTCGGCTACGCCGTAGAAAGCCGGTTATTTCCGGGTTGTCGCCTCGCATCGATTGTGGGCTCAGCCGGAGTAAACGCTCCACTTCCCTTGGCAGCGTTGCAGCGCTGAATACGCAGTGTGTCACAGGGAGGAAGGCACTGAAAATTATCTCCGCAATTTTTTTTACGATGTTCTGGTCCAACTCAAGGCAGTTTTGTGATCGCCTCCGTATGCTCGCGCCACCTTTGCCTGTAGGACAAGAAACTATCCCAATACCACTCCATCTCTCTCCGGGAGAGCCGAGCAAATATGCAACTGTGATGTGTAGAGACATTAACATTAGATACCTGAATAATTCGCGAGTTCAATGACCTGTAAACTAGACTCTGCAGTCTTATGTACAAATACGCCGATATCAACTGCACGTTGGTTGTGTGCTATCACTAGATACCTTCAAAATTCGCGTTATTATTTAAGGACATACTGAACTCCAAGTTTTTATACGTTTGATCAACTTCAGCCATAGGCCAAAAATATGTTTGACATGGCTCGGAAAGCTCTTGAGCCAATAACACAAGTTCAGCGGTGGAGTGGCCATCCCTTTTAAGGAGAACGCCCGTTGATTGCAGTGCAGCGACCAATGAAACCACAAACTGCAATCATTTGTTTATAAGGCAATGGAGTCTATCATGTTACCAAAAGATAACGCGAATTTTGTAGGTCTCTAGCTATCACAGTGAAAGGTGACAATCGGACACCGTTCTCCAGCAGGTGTCAAACACTGTGTGGACCAATGGCTGTAGCATTAATGACAAAATATTTCTGCGTTTATATTCGATTTATGCTCTAAACTAAATGTAAAATTAATATCTTCAGAATGTTCTGCTGGCCGATTTCCTTCCGTTGTTTTGAAATTTAGAAGAACTCCTCGAAATTAACTAAATAGTTAAAGACTCCACAGTCTTCTACGTATTCTAAAAGAGGTCACTTGTCCATCGGCTGTCGCCACATGCAGAACTAATTCTCCTGTCGAAATTTTAATATTGGTCGTGTGTCATACGGGGCGTGGTGGATGAGCGGAGATCCAGTGAGACACGTGAAACTAACACACAATTATATACTGTTTAGCTAGGTACGGAATGCTAACGCGAAATGCTGGAGTGTATATAAATAGTCGATTGATGCCGATGTAATAATTAAACCAGAAATTTTAAAACGCACAAAAGGAAAAAAAAATATATAACGAAAATGCTAGCTTGGTGCGCGCAATGCTGCGAGTGTGTCCAATTGCAACTGCTTTGAAACCAATTTGCAATTCACGTGATTTCATTTAAGTTTGATGAACTTATGTTCGTAGCTACGAAAGGTACTTAACGTGCTAGTTACTCGTGAATATAGTAGAAGGTACGTTACGTGTCATTCACTAGGCTATACATAGGGGCACCTGTAGATTTCACGACGAGTACCGCTCCAAAACACTTTTAAGTTTAACTGCACTTTCCTATATGTAAATGCACACTTTTTGTAGTTGTCTGCCAGAGAATCACGAACTTTCAGTGTTAAAACAAGTTAGCTCTGATTGGTTCTGTATGATATAAAATGTCTCCTTCCAAAAACGTGCGGCCAGTAACCAGGGGAGAGTTTTAAGTGCGCGCGTAGAATATCGAGTCTAGCCAAGGCGTGCCTCTTTTCGCGAAAAACACACGTGGTCCTAACGCTGTATAAGTTAATATGTATTATAGGCAGAGATCATGGAAAATCGCGAACATGTTTCGGGCAAACATATCTCCTATAACACTCTTAACTTGTTTATTCTTTCATGACACGATGGACACGGTTCTGAATCGCCTAAGTTTTTTTGCAGAGCAATCACGAACGTTGTGCCTTATAGTATCAGAATCTTAATTGGCCCAGTGAAATGGGGTGGTGGCTTCATACTTGCATGACAGCCAGTAAGGAAATAAAACTGTCGGATATTTGTACAGTACGCTGAATCCTGGCAAACAGTCAACTTATCCCGCGATAAATCATCATCTCTAATTATAGGCTAATCATGGTAAAGCGAGCACTTTCGAGGCCCTAGTTATTTTTTCCTATCATCCGTGTATTTTCCTTCAAAAATATTTTAAAATAAATATTGCCATGTAAGTAACAAACACAGTGTGCGTATTCCACCGCACTAGGACATTAATGTCTAATGCTAAAATAGAATATATTAATTGACTATATTCCAAATGAGGTAACTGTCAAAAGTGCTCACTTTACCGTGAATGGTAAATATATATATATATTTTTTATAATATACACCCACACGCACAACGTATAGCATGAGGACGGAACATTTTTAAATCCGGGAGTTGTGCACACTCTAAATCGGAATCAGTTATTTTTTACTGATTGTCAGTTGAAATTGCTCCATTCGGAATCTGTAGAAAAAATATCATTAATTCATCAGTTAAAATAAATCTACTAATTCAAGCAGTAGAAAACTACTTATTTATAGTTGTTATTAATAAATAAGCACAGAGCATTCCTATGTGATGAAAGTTAGGTACGATTTATTTTGTCGCAGAACACAAATATTGTCTACACAAAAACGTTTTTGGAGGTGGTTGGGCTCGAACCTCCGCCCATAAAGCAAAGCATGCTGAAGTTTTCATGATCAGCCATATCCACTGCACTTCTTTACCACTGCCAAATGTGTGCTCGTATTATGGGTACTCAACCACAAAATGTAATGTCAAATATTGCTGTAAGTTTCGTGATGTGGAAGTATTTCTTGTTGTCGAAATATATAGATTTTCTCCGCAATTACATGTCTTTGCAAAGTTCGAAAGTCAATCTATATTTAGTTTAGTTCGGATTGTGTGCTTTAAAAGATAAATATAGGGGTTTCAATGTACGAGGTTATCGATGTCCACTAGTTGTCGCCATTTTACAATGCAACGAGACAAATTTAAGTTTATGTTACTACGCAAATACGAGACTGTTTCTCTCAGTGGCAAATTAGCAGAGTTCGTAGAACGTCAGCCAAAAGAAACAAGAAAATGTGTTGCGTTTTAGGGTGGCGGCTCGATACCAACCACTTCCAAAATTCCCTTGTATGTACATGTAATAATTTTGTTTTGCGACAAAATAATTGTATACGTAACTTATTTCAAACCGTAATTCATGGTTTTCAATCCTTATGCTTTTTATTAATAGGCTATAAATAACTTATTTTCTACTGTTTGTATTAGTGGATTTCATTTAACTGAAGAGATTAGCAGTTTTCTTTTTCTGCTGATTCCGGATGGAGCAGTTTCAACTGACAATCAGTAAAAAATAACTGATTCCGATTTAGAGTGCAAGAACGTGGTGGAAGAGGTGTGTGTACATCGAACTCCAGTCGCACACGCCAGCAAAACAAAATGCCGTCAATGGCCAGCAAAAAGTTGGAACGTCTTTCTCCGACCAGCACCTGGACACCTTCCCGCCAGCCCAACAGGCAAACAGTTCGCAGCATGCGGCACCCAATCAGACAATGGTCCATTCTCAAAACGTCGCGCAGCCAATCAAAAATGGGGTACGCCCGCGTCAAAATAACAGCACCGCCATTTCGTCTTCTTATACCTGTTCACTCGGTGACTGTAATGTGAAATTCTCAGGGTAATTCGTAGCAACTGAACGATTCAAAATGATAAAAATTTTGATGGGTGCTGTACCTATGTCGAGCGTGCTTCTCGCAGCCAGTGAACAACGTGCTCGTATTTTTTATGCACACACTAAGAAATTACTCGGAAATTTACCATACCAGTGTATGCGCTTATAGGCTGTTCACGGTTAAATGAGCACTTTTGATACCCCTGGTTAAAATCTACTTGTTTACAGATTGTGTATTCTTCCGAATTATGTAAAATTAGCATTGCAATGAGCCTCATTACTTTATTGATGCGTTAGTCAAATGAAACTGTGAAATTGTCAGGAGAGTAAATTCTTTACATACCTGCTCATTTTTACACTTCGATGCCTTAAAAAAAAAACAGAGAGCGAAAGAAATAATTTTAAGTTAACACTAATGGTTACTTAACACTTCATATTCGACGTTAACATATGGCACTACTTTCCATCCATCGTTACCAACTTTACTGGGCGAATGTCACTCAGTGCGTCCATTAAAATATATGCCTGCAGGGGCAGTGACTTTTTTCTAGGGTTCATTTTTTAAGTGCTCACTTTATCGTGAACAGCCTTTAGTTAGAATGCGGTAATGGTGATTTTCACCGCTATACATTCATCGTAGCGTTCCTACATTTGCTCAGGAAACAGTCAAATGCGCAGGGAAGTTGCCAACTTTGTATAGTAGAGCCGCTAGACATGTATATATCTGCAGCTTGATGTGTGGTAATATTTACATTCAATGTATACGTTAATAGCTTACGTTACAGTTTAAGAAGTTGACCAGAATTTTTTTTTCTCGCGGTGTAAGCATTGACCGTTCGCAAGTGAGAGAGGCAGGAATTTAAATAAACCAGATTACTCGGAAGTAAAACGGGCAAAGCATCGGCCGCTGATTCCTTGTGTACAGTGCCGATCATGAATGTTCTTCGTATACAACGTGTCCTGATTGCGGACACTGCGGTACAATAATTTCGGTTTCACCTCGAAACGTCAAGGACTACGGTTATTGCTTTAGTTGTATACAGGTGAAGATAAAACTTGCCACTAGTGGATCGTGAGCTACGTAGTGGATACCGTAGCTGGAATCATTGCTTTATTACAGGTGAATAAATCTCGATGTTCGTGGCTTGAAGGCTCGCAGCTGCATGTTGCACGAGTGCAATGCTGCACGCTATTCGGATGCTTTGCATGCAGTGGCGGTGCGACGCGTTCTGCCCTTAGAATCTTAGTCTTTCTGGTGCCTTTCTTTATTTTTTCTGTTATGAAAAGTAATCTGAATGGACGAAAATCTCAAGAAAACGTCAAAGTTACGTACGGTATTAAAAATAACATTCCGTCTTTTCGTTCTTATATTGTTATGTAACTAGAGACCTGAATAATTCGTGGATTCATTTTGGGACAAGCTAGAATTCAAAACACTAGCGTTCATATAATTTTAGCCGTCGGTCCACACGGTGTTTGACACCTCCTGGAGAACGGTGTCCAATTATCACCTTTCGCTGTCATAGCAGACAGTCGATGCGCAGTTGATATCGGCATATTTGTACATAGGACTGTAGAGTCTAGCCTACAGGTCACTGAACTCGCGAATTTCTCAGGTCTGTAGTTATGTCAGAAATGTGTAGAGGCCTGAGAAATTCGCGAGTTCAATGACATGTAGGCTAGACTTCACTGTTTTGTATACTCTCATATCAACTGTTTATTGGTTGATTGTTGTGGTAGTAAAAGGCGGTGGTTGGGCACACAATTTATTGCATGTTTGTTAGTGGCTCATGTATAGTCAGGACGAAACAAACGGCACGTTAGCCAATTTAACATGAACGTACATGTGTGTAAATTTCAACTTGTCTAGAAATGAACATGCGAAATCCTCGGGTCTCTACTAATGTGCTACATCATGAATACCACAAATATGTTAATAATCAGTAAAATAATTACCATGAGAATGACCATCCAATAGAGACATTGTGGAGAAGTCATAAAGCTGAATAAATACGGTTAGAGGCCTAAATTATGAAACTTTTTACGGAATGATTAGAGACATGCGAAATTCGCGTTATTAATTGGCACCAGGCTTAACTTCACTGTAATGTATATACCGCAGCCGGCGTAGTTTTTGCAGTGGCTACTGCATAGATGCGAAGCCATGCCGTTTCTGATTGCAACTGCACAAGATTGGGGCACACAATTGTGAAGTGTTAATTTACTGGCGCAGAGTTACCCAGGGAATGCCAGAGAAGTACAGTCCAATGACAAACGCACTGCAAAAGTAAAAGTCTTTAAAGATCAACGTGCCTTCAAATAATAACGCAAATTTTGCAGGTCTCTAGTAATGATTTCGAAATATATCAGGATTCCTGAAACAACTGAAAACAGGAAACAAATAATTTGACAGTTGAAACGTAGTAGTCACGTGGGAATTTTTATGTTAACATGTGGCGAAAGGATACGTAATGGGTAACCAAAAGTAGAATTTTATTAGGACTTCATAGAAGTGTGAACTAAGAGTGAATGGTCTTCAGAATGGTTGTGAGTTCTGTAGTACGTGCCAAATGAGAGAAGTTCTAATAACTACAGCCACGAGTATTTCGCGAATTCATTCGGATGCGCGGTAGACTCCAAATATTTGTTCTTTTCTCCTCAATCTGTGATTGTACGAAAGTTCTTTAGACACACCCCGTTTAACTGTGGGCTAGTCACAAACGGGAAGCAGTAGTGGGAGCGAGTGTTTGATAGTCCTGTACAGAGGCCTCACTTGAACACAGCAACCGATAAGCAAACGATAATACCTCGAGTGTATATAGGGCTGTCTAGCTTAGCTTGCCGCCAACTCAATCCGCGAAATACTTGTGGCTCTACTAATAACATATGCAGTACCAGCATGTACTTGTGTGCCGTTCACCTTGGTACAGAGTCGATGAGATGTGGGTGCCGATGAGGGTAGAGCGAGGTGGGTATGGAGCAGCGCCGGAATTAAAGGGTTGGGAAACGGGAGATTCCCGAGAAAACCCGCCGACCAGTGGAATCGTCCGGCACGATTCCCACCTGTGTAAATCCGGGACCGTCCCCGCTGGTGATTGGACCTGGAATCGCCTTGGTGGGAGGCGAGGAGTCTAACCGTCAGCTACCGCGGCCCCAAATAGCTAAGTATAAAGAAGTGAATTGCCATGGCAGTTCCTTTTATGTGTGTCTGCTGGTTGGCTGCGCGGGGCTCTGGAACATACCTTGAACCTCACTGGCTACTGCGTGCTGCGAAACGTTCACTGTTGGCTGGGCCACACCTAGCGAGTAGGTTACGAGACGTTGGTTGGTGAGCGGTGTTCCAACATCTTGCTGGCTAGTGACGTCAATCTGCTGGGGACTGTGCCGCTGGGAGTTCGTGGTGTGCACAGCTGTTTAACTTTCGTATTCTTCACTAACCTATTAATAGGGATAGGAACATTTCGCGACTTCAATGACCTGTAGGCTAGACTCTTCAATCCTCTGCATAATGGCGCCTTAGCTGTGTATTCATTGGCTGTTGCCCCGCACCTGGCAGTTATGGGATTCGCAAGGTTTTCCTTGCAAGTCTGCTATTGCATCAGAGGCGTGCAGGGCGGGTCTAATAAACTGTGATCCAATTGCGACGATGACTTCACTGTATATGTGTTTGACATTTATCTTGTCCCGAAATGAATTCGCGAAATTTTCATATCCGTACCTATTAACCATTGTCGTGAAGATTTTTTTAATGTTTTTTTTTTTTTTTAAGTTGGGGTCGTTATGATTGAGCGGTTAGACTGTTCACCTCCCACCAAGGCGAACCGGGCACAATCCCCGACCAGGTCACTTCAGAGTTTCGCAAGTGGCAATCGCGCTGGACGATACCGCTGGTCGGCGGGTTTTCTCGGGGATCTCCCGTTTTCCCGCCCTTTCATTCCGGCACTTCTCCATTCTCGCCTAATTTCGCCCTCACCAGCTCTCAATACCTCCTTGTTAAGAGCCGTCCAAATCTCTCAACTCAACTCTTAAACGTGTTCAATCAACCATGAATCAGATTCGACGTTATTTTTCCATGTTCTCTTTCTAATGCAATGACTAAGAGAAGTGCAGTAAAACAGTTAACATTCAGAAATAAAACCCAACACGTTTAAAACGTGTTCTCGTTTTGCGAATCCGTATGGAAAAACTTAGAGACCCAGGAATTTTGGATTTTTAGTTTGGCAACAAGCGAGAATCCACTATCATGCATGTTCTCGGAACTCGGTTAGTTTGCTATTGCCCGAGGTCAAGTTTTACCGCAGACCAGGTAGCGCTGTATTTGGTCGTTGTTTTCCTTATAAGTTGTTTACTGGCTCAAATTCGTCCAGGGCGTGGCTAACAAATTGCGATCCAACTGGAATATGAAGTCAAATTGACATGTTTTTAAAGTCCACCTTGTCCTCAGATAAATTCGCGAAATTCCCGGGTCTCTAGGAATACTTAATGGCTAAGGATAGGAACATTTCGCGGATTCATTTCAGGACAAGATAGACGTCAAACATGTGCACACTGAAGTTGACTTTGCAATTGTATCACAGTTTATTTGTAGGGACTTGAAAAATTCGCGGATTAATTTTGCGACACGCTAGAATTGGAAAACTCTTATGTGTGTGTTACCTTTGTCATTGGTCCGCGCGAGACTTGACACTTCCTGGGAGAACCTCAGTCCAATGAGAAACATACAACAAATGCACGCCCAGTCATCGCCCTCCACTGTGACAGCGAGCAACGAATGGGCGATTGATTCCTGCACGATTGCACATAAGACCGTGTAGTATATAGTCTGGAGGTCGTTGAACGCGCGAATTTTCAGATCCCTATTTATTAGACACGTCCTGAATGACGAATTCCATGCTGGCAGGTGTGAGGAAACACTGCTCTCTAGCGAAGCAACCAATGAACATACATCTGGGTGTCAAGTATAAACAGGACTGCGGGGTTAAGCCTGCAGGTCATTGAAATCGCGACATGTTCTTATCCTCATCAATGACCAGAGACCTGCAAAATTCGCGTTATCATTTAAAGACACATTGGACTGTACTTCTCTGGCATTCCCTGGGTAACTCTGCGCCAGTAAATGAACACTTCACAGTCGTGTGCCCTAATCTTGTGCAGTGCAGTCAGGAAGGGCGTGGCTTCGCATCTATGCAGTAGCCACTGAAAAAACGACGCCGGCTCCGGTATATACATTACAGTGAAGTTAAGCCTGGTGCCAATTAATAACGCGAAATTTTCATGTCTCTATCGATGACTTATGGCATTAGCGTTTGAACGTATATTTACAACTTTTTTCTTTGCTAAAAAATAGAGAGCGGTTGGAAATCTTAAGTTTCATGAACCGTAAGCTAGACCCCAAATTCGTTTGCATGCTCAAGAAAACGACGACTTCTCACTGACTGCTTCCTTCCTTTCACAGTGAGTGGCAGTGATTGTTAGTGAATTTATCTGACTGTTTATTATTGGCTCAGAATCCTTGAGAAGGTCGTGGGATAGGTCGTGGGATTTTGTAGAAGAAAAAAATTTAATAGAAGTGATTTAGTTCTACTTGTCTTGAAATGAATCCGCTAATTTTTCAGGAAACCTAGTTATAAAGGTTTCACATTAGCACGTGATTAATTATAAATCCATAATATATGAAACCCATTATATAAAATAAAATAATATTTAACAATGCAAATTTTTTGCGTATAGCTAAATATTCCACAGGCTACGTAGCAAAAGAGAATGTCGGTATTTCCGCCTGGTTTCTCGTAACGTAGTAACGTGACTTGATACTGGTCGACGGACAGTTTATATCACTCGGGCCGCCTTCTAGACCGTAATACAGTTTATAGCTGCCATCGTATAAACTTCAGTAAATTGAGACGCATCACAGATATTCGGAAAATGAAGACCGACTGTTCCTAAAATCATAAAAATGCTCGCAGAAATAACTTTGGATGTTTGCGTCGGGCAGTACTTACTAAAATGCACGCAGTAGGACTGTGGTGTCATGTGAAACGTTTTAGTTTTCATTGGGCCAGAACAAAATTAATACATCATATGACGCTAATGGCGAGTGAACTTCTTTTTAAATAGTGACAAAATTTCGCCAATAATATGTGAAAATTTGGTATTGTTTCATATGTTCCACTTCAATGCATTAAAATTTTGTTGGCATGCAGTGCAGTTAAACTATTTTTATTTGTGGGCCACATGCTACATACTTAGTGGTGTACACGTATTTATTACAGTTTTTGAAAGAAATTTGGTATTTCTTCATACATGAAAAAAAAATAGTTTTTATCATAGGTAAGTTTGTAAGTTATTTTAACCATTCATATTTTCGCTTCAGCCCGTATGGTTAATTGAAAATTCAAATTTAATTGACAGAAAAGTGAGAATGCACATGGATAAAAAATGATATTGGCAACCTAGAACTCTGGTTGAAAAAGTAGTAATATCAAGCTACAGTGCGAGAAATTAATGTAACTCCGTCAACAAACACACATTGCCAGCTTCAGAGCTGTAATTACCGGATCATCGCACCGAATTAGGACTAGTATTGATGGGAGAAAGGGTGGTTAATGAGGGCAGTCGTTAGTTGTAATGCCTAGAGCAGTTCAGTTAAATTATTAGCTTGACGGAAATGGCAAAGGGAAAAGTAAAGGCGTGGAACATGACGCACTGGCAGCTAATGATTGCAGGAATAGAGGGAATAAGAGGCGCAAAGCGGTGATTAAGCGCTTCGCCTAGCGAGAGGTTTGTTTGCGTGAATGAGACATATAGTTAGGGATAGAAAAAAATTTCCGGATTCATTTCGGGACAAGACGGACGTCAAACACATATACTGTGAAGTGACCTCCGCAATTGGGTCACTGTTTATTAGACCCGCCCTTCACGCCTCTGGGCAAATAGCAGACTTGCAAGGAAACACCTTGCGAATCCCATAACTGCCAGGTGCGGGGCAACAGCCAATGAACACACAGCTGAGGCTCCAGTATGCAGAGGATTGAGGAGTCTAGCCTTACAGGTCATTGAACTCGCGAAATTTTCCTATCCGTACATATAGCTGATGAAAGGCGACGTCAGCAGGCGCACACAACAATATACCGCCTCTACGCCCAGTCACATATCTGGCAGTTAGTGCTTCCTTCGTGCAGCGTTTGACTATGGGTGCAATCCTGCCAAATTCACCTTATCTTCCGGCAAATCAATATAGACTCCACTGTCTTATAAACAAGTGACTACGGTTCGTGATTTCATTGGCCGCTGAAATGTAATCGATCGGGCTAGTGATTTTTCGCGAATAGATTCCAGTACACGGTATACTTCAATGCTACAAACAGCAAACAGCAGTTTGTCTATTGTCATTGGTTGCTCTCTGTTTGAGAAGGCGTTTTTCATATTTGACCGGGCCACTCAGAATCCGGCAACGTTGGGCACGGCTCCTACGCGATTTGTGTGCAGACAGTCAACACGCGTCGAAAATGAACTCGGCCAATTACGATATGTAAACGACCCTACAGTGTTTTGAAATATGACTCGTCTTGAAATCTTTTCGCCAGATTTTACTACCCCTAGTAATCAACGTCGCGTATCTGCTCGATCTCCTTAAAAGCGATTGGCCACTACACCGCTGAGTTGGTATTATTGGTACAAGAGCTCGCCGAGGCGTGCCCAACATATTTTCGGCTAATGGCTGAAGTTGGTCAAACGCATAATAACTTGGGAGTTAATTCTGTCCTTAAATAATAACGCGAATTTTGCAGGTCTTTAATTATGGGACTTTAAGGGGCCCGCCTACTTTCATCGGTTTTCTCCCTTTTTTTAGCCGAGAAGCGCGGGAGCTATAAGGGTTACATTGCCACGCACTACAAGTGCGCCATCAACGCTACGTGGAGTGTGCTGCTTGTACCTATGGGTAGGGCCACCCGAATGTCGCGAAAAGATTTCACGACCAGTTGTATTTCATAACTAGAAACCTGCAAAATTCGCGTCATTATTTGGAGACATGTTGAACTTGAAACACATGTACCTTTGCAATACGTTTGTCATTGGACCATACTTTATGTGACACCTTGGGTGACTCTGTATCAATAAAGGAGCACTTCACAATTGTGTCTCCCAATCACGTGTAGTACAGTCAGAGAGAGAGCGTCTTCACATTTATGTAGCAGCCAATGGAGAAACGACGCCGGCTCTAGTGCGTACAGTACTGTGAAGTTCAGCCTGATGCCAAATAATAACGCGAATTTTGCATGTCCCTATTCATAGCACTTTAGCTCAGATCCACTTTTGTGATTGAGTAATATACACAGGCTCTTATCGTAGTTTGATTCGTTTCCTCTAGTGTGTTTCAAGATACGGCAGTGTGAAGAAGCCGTTTTTAAGAGTCGGTGGGAGTCATTTTGCCACCATTTACCACCAATGTTAATATTTACTAGCAAATTGCAAGAGTTTTCTGGACACACACAAGGAACTTAAAACCTTCAAAATAGTAACTTTAAAAAGTCTAAATTATCATTTTAAATATTAATTTTTGCAACTTAAAAAGCGCAGTTTTTTCTCCACAGACATGTTATACGAGAAAAAGTGTCTTTCCCATCAAAAACTAGTCAATGTTTTTATCTAGATAGGTAAATAATTTTATTTGTGATGCATTCGCCATTGGATAATGTTAATACTTTCTAATTAAATTAACAAAGTATGTTTTAATGTATAATACTGCAAAAGTAAGTTTTGTACATAGGCGTGTTTTGAACTACAGAGTATTTGATGTTGTCTGAAACTTCTCAGGGCGCATGAAAGCTTCACATATGTAAGTGGGCAACCATCTCGTCAACAGCGATGTCATTTGAGACGGTGCAAGTTGCACAGGGTAGGCGGAGTGGGGAGCGACCACAGAAGCCTGTGAAGAGTATTTGCAGTTCAGGAGGCCTGTGCTGGAAAAAACCACTCGAGCGGTTCGTGTACGAATTGTTTCTCCGTCGGACTTTATTTTCGCGGTGACTAGCCAGTCAGGCAAGTGGGTTATGCTGATTTGAAATAGGTGGTAACTTTTTTGTTGTATACAACATGACAGTGGCAGAGTTAAGATTTCAGATATTAAAATTTTTAAGTAAATCTTCCAACTGCATTACATATAATCAACTTGAATAGTAGGCCATAACTCCGCCGAAGCCGAAAACGTAACTAATATAGTTACGAGTTTATTATTTTTAAAAGGATGTTTCAGTGCTGTTTGAATAAATCTACAACATTTAAAAATGTGACACAGAGAAATCCGAATATAAGTACTATTCCATTAATACTCTTTGAAAACATTTAATTATACTTGCGTTATAAGCTTAATGTTAAATAAACAACAATTTGTTTTTAATATGTAGACATTTAGTACGTCTTTCTATATTTTATAAACTGATAAATATACATTTCAATCATTTACACTTACATACAACTATAATCTTTAATAATGAATATAATTTATTACTTTTAGCGCTATCTAGTTATTTCCAACGTAACTATTACTGCTGTATACGAATTATACGTCATGTTTGCTATACGACACTGTATGTAGAATTACTATATAATCGTATACGTAGTGTTCCAAGTTCCATAAATACATTCTCTTAACAGGAACGGTTGAAATAGCAGCCCCATACGAATTGTAAACCTTAATTACTGAAGTTCGCTCACTCTCGACCACACGGACAAAGTTCGTATACAAATCTCGTATACGGAGACCAAGTTGGTGTTCAAGCATACCAAATCTGCAATCCACTCAGTGCGGCGGGCAGTTGGTATACGAATGAGAACTCCAGGATAGGCCCCCAGGCGTGGAAATCATTAGTATCGCCTCATTTCACGTGTTGGCAACGTAATATTAATAAATAAAAATATATAATGGGGCGTCGATACAGTACGAAGGGAAGTGGGAAGTTGCCAAATAAGAAAAGCGAAACATTTGCAAGAGTTCTGCAAACAGCAGAAAAGGTAACGCTGCGTTTAGTATGTAATATACATACATAGTTCGAAGTCTCTTATAACTTTAAATATATGTGAAAAAACTTAACACGATTAACCTGAGTTTTCTTACGTTTATCGTCGATTCCAATTTTCAATCCCCGGACGCACTCTTAACTTAGGGAAATTGATGTTTACGATTAGTTTATATCATTAATAGAGAGAAAATACTTTCATTCTTATTTATAGTTTGTAATGAATATCAGTTTTATTACAATACACAGAAATGTGTTTCGGCTAGGTTCGCTTAGTTCGTGGTAACATCTTTTGACGTTCTGGGAAAAGTTGTATATGTTTTCAACATAATAGTAGCGGATATATTGAAATTCGGTCTTTCACACTAACCTAGATTAACACCTGCGAACAACACACATCAGTGGCCAGACCGAGATTCGAACTATAAACCTTATGGTCTGAAGGCTTCTGGCATTTGCTAGTTGTTTTTTTTTTTTTTTTAATAATCCCCTGTGGCATAATCTGAATAGACAAAATGTTTTATCATCGATCAATTTATGAATAATTGGATAACGACTTACTGTTACTTTCTTTATAAATAATTCCCAATGAATTCTACGATTATAGACCACCTCGCCGACTTCCCGTGCCGCAGTCGATTGGTGCATTGCCGGTCTGTGGTGCGGGAGGTTCTGGGTTCGACTCCCAAGTATGGCATGGGTGTTAGTCTAAGTCAGGTCATCAGTTACTTCGTAAGCCGCCCCCTGAGAAGCCTTCGAGCAAAACACTGGGATACGTTAATAAACCCAATCCAATAGACCACATCGTCTTAATTAATTTAATCGTTAATTTTAACGTATGTCTCAAATTGTAGAATTCAAGTAGGTACATCAATAAAATTTTACTGGTTACATTTTTGTGGTTGCAATATGTCTGGTTTGGTGTTGAAAAGGTGTAATTAAAAAGGGGATGTTATTAGGAAATTATATGTCGTGTAGTTGTGTGTAGAGTGATTATGACGGGATAGCAGACTAGAAGAAACATTTTGAACTTTGCATAACACACTTTTACCTCATGTAATGCTCTCGTGGAATCTGGAACTCTTGGAATATTTGTAGAAACAAAACTCCTGCACATGCCACTGAATATTTGCAGAAAAATGAAAATACACCATGTGATAAAATAGATTTAATTAGTTTG
The DNA here is from genome assembly GCA_029891345.1 of Dryococelus australis. Lineage (NCBI taxonomy): Eukaryota > Metazoa > Arthropoda > Insecta > Phasmatodea > Phasmatidae > Dryococelus > Dryococelus australis. Next base: position 336,360,458 of record CM056995.1, on the reverse strand, counting down.
AAGCTGGACTATAAATAATTATTATCACCATTCAAAATTAAATAATCTGAAAACAAACTTTGATAAGATTAAAAATTGTGTGGAATTCAAGTTAAATTTAATGTGTTAAGAAAACAAAATCAATTACTGTTATTGCACTTAGGATTACTTTAATTGGAATTATAGCACCATCCTCACAAGATAAAACTTAATGAATAGAGTGGAATTAATTTAAAAATAAAACAATCAAACTGCCGCAATGAAGATAAACTCCAAAAGTAAAATGAACTTAGGTTAGTGTTTCCCAGAAGTAGTTAGTTCTTAATTTTGTTCCTTTTTCCTCCTGACACGAGTTTACTGAGCTCCATGTAACGGTAGTGCAAAATATCTCTCTCAAATCTCGCAATAAGAATTATCTCAAACTTTCTTTTTAACAACACACTAGGATTTCAAATAAAGTTAATGTGATTTCAAAGTTCAGACTGATTAAAGTTGGGTCTTTCAATTAAAATTGACTCCGTTGCTTAGCTAGTCGGTAGTGCTGGACTACTGGGCACTACCATCATCTAACATACTAATTACCACTTGAGAGTTCTGAAAATATGACATCTTAGGCGTAGAAAGGTTTAGGTTTCTGGAGATCACTTGAATTTATCAATGAATAATCAGATGGCTGCAGAATGACTAAAGCGTCACCTGGATGCAGGCTATACAAAAATCCTGTGACATGGCGTCATTGAAGTTCCTCGGCGCCTTCTTAGGCCGGTCACCAATAATAAATTAACTAGTATGCTCTAAACCTCTAAACTATGACATCTGGAGATATAAACCTCAACCAAAACTTATGTTGATGCTGGAGATTTTCCTATCGAAAATCCCCGCGGATAACCCGCCGCTGGACCTTTCACTTCCCGCAGCTTCCCCAAAACCTGATCTAATTGGCGAGAAGCTACTCCCGGTCAAACGAAACTGAAATAAAATTAAAACATTAATTCTCTTACAAAATATGAAATAAAAGAAATAATAATGGTTTAATATAAAATAAAATTATTATACAATCATATAAATAAACAAACAAATTGAAATTAACATTTAGATCATAACCTCATCTCAGAATTCATATCAGCATGTCACAGAATAACACAAAATAGAAATAAAAATAAAATTAGGAATGGAGGTTTACAAATAAAAATATTACATGTTTTTAATCAAATAATTATGAACCTAGGAGAGGTTTAAATAATTAACGTTATTCAACACAATATGTAAATAAGTGTGAGCTGGTGTCGAATACACATATGTAAATAATCGTGTGATATTATGTCCAAACACACATGTACACAATTAACATAACTGTAGACATACAAAAATACGTGTTCAACTTGAAACTGTTTTAGTGTTTGTCGTTTCTGATTGTTTCCCATTGGATAAAATTAAGTTGGCTCGTAGCGAGCGAGATGTCTGTTTTTAAATAATTATATTCTGATAGCATATGCTACAGTAGAGATATGTGAGTAGAATGCCTAATCTGTCATATCTTAGTATCAAATATACTGTACTAACAAAATAAATCACATAGGATTATATTGTAAATGTTACGCAATGTAAATTTAAAAAACAATAGCCATAATTCGTTCGTTGTTTTATAATTGTTAATATGATTTAAAAAAATTTCAGGAGTAAACAGAATGAGATTTCGCCTGTGTATATAAACTAGAAACAGTATGTCGAAACTAAATATGCAGTACTAGCGGACCCGACAGACGTTGTCCTGGACATATGTCTTAAATCCGAAAATTTCAAACTTTTTTTAATAAGTTGTAACAATCTGGACCGTTTTGATGAAAATTTTTATAAAAAAAAAGTTATTACAATACCTGACGTCATCACATGTACATTTACCACAATTCGACCTATCGATTGCGTGTGAATATGTATATACTATGAGCTAAGTTGAATATAGAAGCTATGTTGAATAGAAACTTAAATTTGCACAATGTATAGTTTTTATCTACACTTCAAAACCCTTCACAAACTAATTACATCTGAATGTAATATTTCAATTAGCACGCGATTAATTTTAACACAATAACAACACAAAGTTACGAAATTCTCCTGAATCTGATCGCAGCGCCACTATCGGGACAAACTGGAAGGAAAATGAAATATTTTTTGGATATTCGACACCGCGATCGCAGCGCTGTCTGCCGGATACAATGTATAACATTCCAAGATCAACAATAACTTATAAATAAAAAATTTATTAAAAAAACATTTTGTAGTGGACCGAATTGTGAATCTAAACCATTCTCGAATCCACTTGAACACACACAAAAAATTTCATCAAAATCGGTCCAGCCGTTTAGGAGGAGTTCAGTGACATACACACGCACAGAAGAATTATATATATAAAGAAGTTCAATGATGGAAAAGGGATTTCATACGAAGAAAAAATGATGTTTGAGAAGATTCCGCCCATTTTTCAGTCAATAATACCATTATTTGTACACTGTTTTATATAGTGCAAAATATCGATAAGGTGATTGTTGTTTCTGTTCGGGAATATTCGTCGTAAAATTATGAATAACTTTTGTGTTACAAAAAATAATATGGTCAATTACAAACGGCCAAAGATCAAGATTTTTATCACTGAGAAAAAAATTCCTGTAATTAATATTGCTATATTATCTCGATTTTCTCCAAGATCCCTCTGTCCCACTCTTGAACGCCCCACCAATATGGACAATTTATACACGCCATTCAAATACAAATAAGCCATTAAAAAGTTTGTCGATTAAACTCAAAATGTTATATACTAAAATATAATATTATAATAAAAGTAATTATCTATACTAAAGAAATTAAAAATTGAAAAATAAAAGTTTATCTTAAGTATATATTGCATGACATTATTCACACTACATTAGTACACGTGCTAATATATTTCATAACAAATATCAAAGAATTTAAAAACCATTTAGAGGGAAATGCTCCGTTTTACACTATTCCCGCTGAAGGTAGCTGTGCTCGAATGGACGTTTTATTGTGCCGTGATTATTGTCGTTAGTTTTAAAAACGTTTAGTAGGATACAATATATAATTAACAAACGTTTTACTATAGAGATTACAATTTAAGTGTTGTGCTCCACGCTGCAGTGGTAATTAAAATAATGGGTCAGAATTACACGTGTGTAAATATCGGATCAGTGATGAGCAGAAAAGAAAATATGTTTCTACTATACCACGTGAAAATGTCTAGCCCAGTCAGGAGTCAAGAATAAGTTTGATTTTACTTAGAAAATAAACAATGTAGCCTACTAAATTAAACTCGAAAAATTAAAGTTTTACAGGCGTATCTGTATTATAACTTTTACGCGGCTATGAAAATATTGCGGACATTTGATGTTTACACTAATGGCCTTACTTTTGACGGCTACTGTACATACCAAGTGTGCAATCGCGATTTAAATGCATAAAAAGCCTTGGGATAAATTAATTTGACACAGTAGGCCCTGTTAAGTAAACTAAATTGTGCATTGCAAATGATGTAATTTATAGGCTTACCAACGCTCATGCCAACATGCGGGTGTAGAAATGCAGCAAGTATTTGTCATTTATTAGTAAATAGCGGTATATGGCACTAAAATACATATTTGAATACAGTAATACGTATTCGTACACAATGAAAAAGTTGAACAACGAAACTGCACGATGTCAAGGTTGGCTTACGTCTAATTCATTATCGCATTAATGCAAGGTTTAAGAGTGTAGTATTTTCTATTAGATAAAAATCAAACGAATTATGAATGTATATCGCAAATTACTTAAGAAAATACAATCAAGCAATAATTAAAGGTTTAAAAGTTAAACATAAGTAATACAAATTAAATGTGGTGTTGTAATAACAGTGTTACAATAATTTTGCCGCACTGGCATCTGCTAAGTTTTTAGTTATTTATTGGATTTGTATATCATGGCTCACTTAATGGATACGTGAAAAGTGTTCGTGTGCTCTTGGTAACATTCCCGTACATTAATGAGTTTTAAATTCCGCTACAGTGGTACACGTGCGTGAATTCTCTCGGTAACAGATATTGTGCTACCAATTTTTAAGCCTTATTCATCATAGGACAACGTTATAGCAAATAGATAATTCTTAACACTAGTTGGTTCAATATATCATCGTGAGTCATTGAGTAGTTGGTTCGTAATTATCTATGCTGCTACTATGTCTGTTTTTTTTTTATTATCTAAGTATTTATAAAACGGCCTCTCTTCAGGCACTTACTACAAACATCACCACCACCAGCAGCATAGCTGTGATTAACTGCAGGGAAATTTTTGTCCGCGTGGATCAGGCACAGTGGTTTCGGAGTTGGTATAAGGAATATTTCCCTGTTTTGTGGTCCTGTAAATGCAGTGAATGCTGATATTATTCAAGGTTAGACATCGCTGGGAATCAAACCCAACACCCCTTTTTTACCTGTGACAGATTCAACGTACGCTGTAATTGTATTCTTATTCTTAAACAGAAAACAATGTTGCTCAACTGCCAAAATAATTTTTATTACCTAACCTACGACTATAACACCTCCCTTTGTAATAAATACGTTACAGATATGCATGTTTTACGTAACGTAAGAAATGTAATATTGCTATATGTTTACTTCTGGTACAAAAATTAATTTAAGCTAATTGATTCATTCTGGCAGAATATGCATGCTGAAGTTCCTAAGTGAAATGAAAAATATACTTAATGTAAATGATTCTTAGATCTTAAGTTGCTTGTATACGCCATTAGCTAATAGTTAATCCAAAATCAATGTACAAATTTTCCAGCCAGGGCAAGTGATAAACGTGCATAGATTCATCGAAGAGAAAAATGGCATTCCAAGCATTGCGCTGATATAAAGAATAACATCCAGTTAATGTAGGACGAAAATTAGAGAAAGTGAACTACATTAGCACGGAATCTCTGGAAAAGTTTTGCAGGGCGATGACGCGACAAATATTTGTTGGCTAATATTAAGGTTTTGGATATATTTGGTTTGGTGTTGGATCGAAACAAACGTGATCTAAAATAAGTTAATCTTGGGTTAATGATGGTAATACATCACGGCTGTGATTAAGTCGACTATACACCGTAAGGTTACCGTTTCCGTAATAAGTATAATTTAATTCATGCACATTTAGTTTTAGTTTTGAATTAAATACTTATCACAAAAGTGGAGGTTTATAGCGTTCTCTGGAATTAACAGCTGGGGGTTTAACAAATAGGCATGTTTCATCATAGACTAAAATTTTTTTTTTTTTTTAGGTAGTCTATACCTCATGTGTGCCAAGAATGTAAACAAATATATGATTTTCAAAGGAATACTAACAAAATCGTTTATGAAGCAAAATACGTGTAAAAAACAATTGCACCCAATCACCGTGAAGCCTGGAATACGTATGCCTGTCGTCAACTTAACTGCTTTCTGGTAGCGCGCCTGCGGCGGATGGCCCTCATGTGATGACGTCACAGCAGTGCGCGCGGGCATTCTATATAGTCTGTGTTGTCCAGGCACAGTCTCTTTAGCATTCTCAGGTATACGGAAACAGCAAAGAGACAAGCTGATGTTTACAGCGATAAGATGAAAACTTCCCTTTCGTACCCAATTCCTCACCAGTCCGGCGTGCAAAATGGGCATAACAACCACGATGTACCGCGCGTCTTTCCGGTGAGAAAAACGTGTATTTCAGGTCAAGTCCCTCCGACTCTCGACAATATTGGAGGGCTCCAAGATAATATTTACAGCATGCATGGTAACTTTAAATTACATTTCCTTCCTCGTCTGGGGTATGAACTTTTTCGTAGGTATACATTCTGGGGGCACGTTTGATAGCTTCAACACACCACAGAATTTTAAACACTCTACGACGCTGTTAGAGCACTAGGCATGAGGAACCGTTAAGTGGTTGCTGTACCATTTTGTTCGCATAGAAAATCTACAGTAAATATCAGTGCTGTCGTATGTCCTGGTTATTACTCGGCTCCATTTATTTGATTTTGAGACACATCAGTCTGGAAAGTCCCTTTTTAGCTTAGTTGGAGGCACATGGATGGTATATAAAGTACACAGAGACAAAATGGCGTGGCGTTTACTTTAAATTGGGGGCGTGCCCACTCTCTGGTTGGTCTGGCGTACTGCGAAAAGTTTCCTATTGGCTGGACCGTCAGATGGCGAGTGGGTTACCAGGCTCTGATTGGAGAACTGCTTTCCGGCGTGTTGCTGGTAAGTGACGCCATTTTGCTGGCAAGTGTGGGTAGTGTGGTATTAGCGGTTGTGCCGCCTCTGTATTCTTCACTACTCTGTGTTGGAGGGCTGTAAATCAGTGTTGGGGCCGCGGTGGCTGAGCGGTTAGCCTGATCGCCTCCTACCACCGTGAACAACGTTCAATCCCCTGCCGAGTCTCTCCCGGATTTTCTCATGTGGGAATCGTGCCGAACGATGCCACTGGTCAGCGGGTTTTCTCGGGGATCTCCCGTTTCCCCCGCCCTTTCGTTTCGACGCTGCTCCATAATTACCTCAATCATCCTCATCGGCTCTGAAAACCTCACTGTTAAGAGCCGCCCACATCTCTTCTCTGAAATCAGTGTTTCTAACATGCGTGACATATTCACAGTACCATTCGTTAATCATGTGAGGCACAGGGAAGGTAAATATACAGAAGTCAAATGACGTAGCTGTCCCTTTCATATAACTAGGGACATACGCATTTCATGAGATTTCACGACCAGTCGTGTTTTTTAACACGTTAGCTCAGATTAGCTTTCGTGATTGGATAATCTATGTGTTAGACTTCTTAGATGTATGCCCGCGAATCACAGACCTACAGTATTGGAGTAACCTTCTTCTGATTGGCCAGTCAAATCGGGAACTGTCTTCTCACAGAGCCACGAGGCCAATCAAGGAAAGGAAACTGCTGGTTAGCCCGTATGATATTGAAATATAGCATGCGCGGAAATTTGGGAGTCCCTATACAAGCTTACTCTGTCACTCATTGGCTTACGCGAGGCTGCGGAGACGGTCCTTGGGTCTGACTGGCTATCATACATAAAGGAATGGGTCCTATTGATATAGCAGCCTTCTATAAATTAATCCCAAAGACCTGGTGGTTAGGGACACCCGCTTGTCGCGAAAATATTTCCGCACATGTTAGATTTCAATACCTTACGAGCGTACCTGCAGTTTCCTTTTGTTTATTGGCACAGTGTTTCTGTGAGAAGCCATTTTCTTAGTTAACTGGCCAATCAGGATTAAGTTACTCCGATACTGTAAGTCTCATATTCGGGGGCAGACACTTAGGACGCGTAACATCGAGATCACCCAATCACAAAAGTGGCTCTGAGCGAACGTGTTATGAGATACACCTGGTCATGAAATCTTTTCGCGAAATTCGGGTGCCCCTATATTTAGAGACAGATGTTTTCCGCAAAAATATTTCAAGACCAGTTGTACTCCGAAACACTTATTTTTTCCATATGCAATTTCGTTGTTGGATGATTTTAAAAGCCACGCGCTTCAAGTATCTGTCCGCAAATCATGGACGTTCAGTATCGGATTAGCCTACGTTATTACGATTTTGGCCCAATCAAATAGGAACATGTCTTCTCACGTAGGCACCCGGCCAATAACCAAAGGAAGTTTTGGTTGTGGACACAGTATATTGAAGTCTAGCATGGCCATGCATATTTTCGCGAAAAACACCTGTACCTACCTATATATCACCATTGACTTGAGCATAAAAAACAACTATTAAATACAGTCAAGTAGCCAACTGAACTCGAGAAATTTCCTTGTCTCTATTTGAAAGTCGTATAAAAAAAAACAATCCATTCGTTTTTCAATAGGCCTATTTAAAATGAAATATTTAAGTGCAAGTTTTCGATTTAACAGGACTTTCTGGGAGCAGCCTGCATGTAGTTGAAAACCTGGGCAAAATAGATAGTAAGTTTGAGTGTTCATTTCCTTGACATCCAGGTTATAGCTGCTTCATTGTCGTTGTTTGTCTCAACGTTTCCAAAGATACCGGAGCCTCCGTCTTTGGGATTAAGCAGCAGCAGCAGTGGTAACGGTTGCCTTATAAAGTAACAGTTACTTCAGAAGGTAGCAGTTAACACTCCTGCTACTTCACTTTGAAGATGGGAGCTCCCACACCTTCCAAAACGCCAGTCAAAGTTTTACAGAAATAGTAGTTATTATCAAGAGTCCCGATTTTCACGAACAAGAGTTCCTATCTAATTGTTATTTAGAATACTTTAAAAGGCTTCGCCTTCGTGATGGTTTTAATTTCTACTAATTTTCGGTGCCTCTCGGCGAATCACGTACTTTTATGCCTGCAGTAATTTATTTCTAGAGACCTGCAAAATTCGTGTTATCTTTTGGTGACATGATAGACTCCACTGCTTTATGAACAAGTGACTACAGTTTGTGATTTCATTGGCCTCTGCACTGTAGTCAACGTCACGCATCTGCCCGAACTCCTTAAAAGCTATTGGCCACTAAAGCGTTGAACTTGTATTATTGTCTCAATAGCTATCCGAGGCAACTTCAGCCATTTGGCCAATGGCTGAAGTTGGTCAAACAAAATAATAAATTGGAGTTCAGTCTGTCCTTAAATAATATCTAAGGATAGGAAAATTTCGCGAATTCATTTCGGTACAAAATAGACGTCAAACACATATACAGTAAAGTGACATTCGCAATCGGATAGCAGTTTATTAGACCCACCCTGCACGCCTCTGAGTCGATAGCAGACTTTCAAGGAAACATCTTGCGAACCCCATAACTGCCAGGTGCGGGGCAACAGCCAATGGACACACAGTTGAGGCTCCAGTATGCAGAGGACTGAGGAGTATAGCCTACAGGTCATTGGACTCGCGAAAATTCCCTATCCTTAGTAATAACGTGAATTTTGCACTTCTCTAACTATTTATAACTGGTACAGTCATGTGCCCGCAAAAAAAGCACTGTCAATAACCAAAGAAAAACTGCAGGTGTCCGCATAATATACTGAAATCTATCCTGCGTGGACTTCTTTGCGCAGAAATCAGGTGTCGCTAGTTATTATCGCAGCTACCACCCCGATAGAAACAGCAATGTCTTCCATGATTTCACGGGACGAACAACGACAGTGATAGTGGCTACAGCCCATAGACTAAAGATGGAGTAGACCGGTCAAGCTGACTGCGCACAACCAATCTGCGTGCCCCAATATTGAACTGCTTTTCTGCCAATACGGATAGCAGAAATGGCGTGGATTGGGTTTGAGGTTAGAACACTGTTTAGTAAAATAGTGCTTTTGAGATGTTTTTATATATACTTCATCTAATTAATTTCCAATGCTTTTTGCTTGAATTCAAACTGGTAAAAGTATTTCAGTAATACTGTAGTGGCTGTCATTAAAAAATTAAGATATTAACAAACACGTTCATCAGCGTTGACCATGTGAATTTGACAGCTTTTGGGGCAGGTCAATGTTGGTACACGCGGAGAAGACGAATGAGCGGTGTACCTCGTCTTAAGTCCATGATGCAGCCCATGGGCCAAGAACATATAAACGGCGGGCACAAGAGCCTGCGGACTCTGTTAAAGTTGATGTGTTCTCTGTGGTTGCAGGTCTGCGCATTCGCATCGCGAACCTCGTGTTCAAGCTGCTCACCTGCTTGCTGTACGTCGCGAGGGTCGTCGCGGACAACGACCCCATCAACGCCGCCTGGTGAGCACACTTCTCCACAATCTACAAAAACACTGTAAAAACTATGGGGAAACTACCTGACAAGTGTGAGGTAATATTCGCAAACCTGTGGAGGGAAAAATGTTTTCCTTATGGGTAAGGTAAAATTACCGCACTCTGGAGTCAAATTCACGTATATGGTTTTGGAAAATCCCACACATGGATGGGAAAAATTACCTTACGATGTGTGGATCTCCTCGTCCATTTGTAACTATTTGTTGATTGCATTTTGTATATATATTTTCCTTAAAATTAGTTTTTTATTGTTTAGTCATACGAGCTGTCCAATAATTATGTTTTCCTTATGGGTAAGGTATAATTACCGCACTCTGGAGTCAAATTCACGTACATAGCGGTGGAAAATCCCATTAATGGATGGGAAAATTACCTTACGGCGTGGGTATCTCTTCAGCATTGTCTGAACAGCTAAAGTGGGGATGGACGAAAGAAACAGTCCTTTAATACGCTGATATTCACTGATGCTGACACGCTGCCGTCGTGGTGTAATGGATAGCGCATCGGCCTATCATGATAGAGGACCACAGTTTGCGCCCACCCGCCAGTAAGTGTCGAGGATGTTAGTGTCGAGGTTTCGGTTACTATTTGTCAGAGAGTATAGGTAACAAAAAATTTGACAGCACTAATATTCCGGGATATTTTTAAATATAATTTTATTATACAATACAGTTAATTTTTCCTTGTATGGGATTTTCCCCCCACTTTTGTAAGGTATTTTTCTCGTGCGATTAAGGAATATTACCTAACTTGTTATGTAGAGGTAATTTAGCTTCCCTTACATGTCAGGGAATTTTACTTCAATTTTTTTACAGTGGGAGACCCAGGAATTTTGTGGATTCATCTGGGAACAAGCTGGACTCCACAATCCTTCCTGCATTCAAGCATCAGTTAGTAGTTCATTAGCTGTTGATCCAGTTTAACCACAGACCAGGAAGCATGAGATTCGGTTATTTTCCTTGTAAGTTCTTTATTGGTCGAAAGTCGTTCGCGGCGTGGCTAACAAACTGCGAACGGGTGGAACCACAAACACATATGTACACGTGAACGCAGTTTAACTTGTTCTCAGATGAACCCGCAAAATTTCTGGCGTCTCTAACTGTAAGCTGTTCACGGTAAACTGAGCACTTTAGAAAACCCTGCTCAACATCTACTTGTATAGGCTGTTCACGGTTGATTGAGCACTTTTAAAATCGACTTTTGAAAAATACCACTGCCCCTACCTGCATATATTTTAAGGGATGCACTGACTGACATGCGCCCAGTAAAGCTGATAACGACTGTGAGAAAGTAGTTCCATATCTTGAAGTCGAGTTAAAAGATCTATATGAATATTCATGTAACCTGAAATTATTTCTTTAGCTTTCTGTTCTTTTTAACGAAAATAAATGTAAAAATGAGAAGTTTTTTTAATATTTACTTTTTCCGATAATTCTATAATTTTTCTTGACCGACGCACAAATAAATTGACCAGGTCCACGGCAATGCTAAATTTGCATATGGTAAAAGAATACAGTATTTACGTAGAAGTAGGTATTATAAGCAGGGCATTCAAAAGTGCTCGGTTTGTATATTATTCCAAATGAGAGGTCTTTCAAAAGTGCTCACTTTACTATGAACAGCCTATACCAACTTGAACCTCTTAGGGAAAGAGACCGCAGAGTAGAAAAATACATAGAGGCGAAATGGCATGATCGTCCCTCTGTTCGCTGATAAGTTGCGCGAGGTTCCGGGCACAGGCCTGGTCTGTGATTGGCTAATTCATGCAGCGAAGAGTTCCCTATTTGCTGGGCTGCTGGCTGGCGAGTAGGTTACCAGAAGTTGATTGTCGAACGGCATTCCAACCTTTTACAGGCCAGTGACGCCATTTTGATCGCCTGTGCGGCTGGAGTTCAGGGGTAAGGGGATATTTCACATCTGTATTCTTACCTACTCTGTGATACAGACTCGTTTACCCGTGCTCCCTTCTTACAGAAGAATCGTGCCGGGCGATGCCGCTGGTCGACGGGGTTTTTTTTTAAGTGATCTTCCGTTTCCACCACTCTTGCGTTCCGGCGCTGCGCCATACTCAGCTCGTTTCACCATCATCGGCTATCAAGACCTCGATGTTAAGAGCCGCCCAAAACTCTTCACTCACTCACGTCTTACAGAGGTTGGTTACTCAACGGTTGATCATATGTCAGTTGTTCTACAGTCCTTGGAGGTGTGCCTAATGTACTTCTGACGAATGGCAGAAGTCAGACGAACCTAGTGAAAATTGGAGTTCAGGTTGCTGACGAACAATAACGCGAATTTTCCACATGCCTTGTCATCGCTAAAGACGTCGCTGTATCGCATTACAAACTAGCATCAAGCGAGATCCCACAGTCATCCACACACCCGAACAGAAGCCACTTGTTCACTGGTTGCCACCAGAAGTAAAATATATTTCTCCTGCGACGCCCGGCCACACGGAATGAACCTAACAGAATGCTGAATATTTAACAATTGGTTGTGAGTCGTGCAGGATGTGTTGGGTGAACGGAAGCCTAATGACACACATGTCACTACTACGTATAGGTAGGGATAGGAAAATTTCGCGAGTTCAGTGTCCTGTATGCTAGATTCCACAATCCTTTGTACAGTCGAGCCTTAGATGTTTGTTCATTGGCTGCTGCCCGAGTGTTACCTCACACCTGCAAGAATGGCATTCGCTTCTTGTTGCCTTGCAAGTATGGTATTGGCTCAGAGTCAACCATGGCGTGTATAATAAACCCTGAGCCGATTGCAAAGGTGACTTCAGTGTACATGTGTTTGAAATCTATCTTGTCGTGAAGTGAATTCGAGAATTTTTCCTATCCCTACGTATACGGTATTCACGGTAAAGTGAGCACTTTTGAAAGCCCTGTAATTTGGAATAATATTCAATAAGTATATTTTATGTTAGCCTTAGACGTTAACTTCCGAGTGCAGTGGAATATACACACTGTGTTTATTACTTATATAAGAATATTTATTCAAAGGGGTTGTTAAATTATTAAAAATGACTGAGAGGAAAAAGTAACTAGGGCCTTAAAAGTGCTCACTTTACCGTGAACAGCCTATACTTGTATTTCATCCACTTTGGTACTGAACAGGTGGCGTTGAGAGTGGGTGGAATTCACGGCTGTATCCGTGGGCCTCAGAGGAAGCCCGTAAAAACCAGAAAAAATATTTAAAAAATGGGGAAACTAATACAAATAATATTTCAGTCTTTAATTCGTGGGAAAAAATGACATATCACTTTTACTTTTTTAAAAGATTTACATTCAAATATAAAAACGCGTTCTTTTAAAATATAGAACTTACAAGATTAGTTTAAGGGTCCTATGTACTGAAACGTTTTCTGTGAAATCGTTGTTTGCGCGTAAACGCGTGTCTCGGTAAATAAATATTCTGTAAATAAGAAGTTTTTCCAGAAATGATAAGAAAAACTATTGTCTATGTCGCTATCTTTTTACTTTGATCATGTTAAGTGTGTCAATAGATAAATAATATCGTGAAAGTGGTCAAATATAGCATTTTTAAAGCTTGCCTATGAAGTTTCTTTAAGCGGTAAGAGAAAAGTGCGTTTATACGCAGGTAGTCTGATCTGTGTATTTTCATCGCGTGTAATAGAACCCCACTGTTACGGATCCAGTTTACACAGTAAAGCGTTACGACAGAAACGCTGCACGTCTTGCGCGTAAGAGCGATGAGGCGCTAGGCGTGCGTGTAAGTGTCGCCCGTATCGCTCCCTCGCTGCTTGACCTTGGACGCGCAGCTACACAGTCCCCTTGAAGTCAGGACCGTAAAACCGCTCTCGATGGCCCTGGTCGATGCCTGTCGTCAGTGTGTGGAGATTATTTTCTATTAAATGCTGGACCAGTGAGTATTCCGGTGTTCTAATACTGGACGTTTGTGATTCTTCTGCAAAACGGACGCGTCAAACACGCGTCGTCGGATCAAAGAGGCAGCCAGACGTTTCGTTGTTTTAGGAAATACGTTGGTTGCGAAAGTATTTTAATGTTGTTTTCCACTGCCCCTGCTCATAATTTGTAGAAATAAACCCACCAAAACTTATTATTTTTATTGAAAAGAAAACTGATATTGTTTGATATGCTTCTTCAATTCCACAAATAATTTTTTTGGCTTATTGCAAACGTAAAATCAAATTAATGGAACTATCACATACGAGATCCGAGTTGCAACATCATCATTACTGTTCTGTCGAGTATAACTAAGTTAGAGATACGTATAAATTGAATACACATATGAAGGAAAGTTATTATCCTCTCTCTCTCTCTCTCTCCTCTCTCTCTCTCTCTCTCTCTCTCTCTCTCTCTCTCTCTTACCCTTCCTTGTTTAATAGAGGACAAACATTATTCGTTGTTACATTGCTCACTCATATTCCCAAAGACGCTTTGTAATTTATTGCCTCTACGGCAGTAAAGGTGGACTGCACTTCTGTAAAAGCTGAAAACCGTTTTAAAATGCGATATCAGTAATTCGATATTGCTTTACTTATCGGTTTTCGAACTTGGAAATAGAGCCGACTGCTGCATGTTAATTGGAAATTTAAAGACAAATAGTTACAGTAATAAAAATTCTTGAGCTCAAGTACCTGTAGACTGGACTCCACAGCCGTGTATACAATTAAACAGATATAAGCAGCTCATTAGTTTCTTGCCGTCACAAGAGAATATAATAGTTCCTGCATTTTATTACCTGTTTATTATTTGTTCAGTGTTTCCCAATAAGCCTCAAATTTTTAGGACCGTAAATTGCGAAAGTAATATTAACTTACATGTTTTTTTGAATTCCAGATCATTAATTTTCAAAGTTGGGAGGGGGGTCGGCGCCCCCCAAGGGTGTCGTGATGACATGCTAAGGGGGACGCGGGCGCCAAAGTATAGAAGCAAGCAAACTCGATATTGCTAGTGATTTACGTTGTGCAATTTCTTCTATTCAACCAGGAATTGGGAATCTTGTTAAAAATATGCAAGTTCATCCGTCTCATTGATTGATTTATTCACCACCATTTGTGTCCAATAAGCATTAAAATTTAATGATTAAATAGAACCTTTGAGACTTTAATTCGTTTTTGTTTTACTCTTATAATAATTTTTTTCCGTGGGGGGGGGGGGGCCTGATTATTTTTTTTCCAGGAGAAAGGCGTGATAAAATAAAGTAAACTAAAGTTTTGGAACCCCTATACTAGAGAGTCCGCGAAAATATTTCAGGACAAGTTGTGTTCCCACACACTTTAGTTCAAAACCACTTTCGTGATTGAATCATTTGAATTGTGGCGCATCTTGTGTTTGCCCGCGAATCACAGACGGTCTGTATCGTAGAATCTTAATTCTGATTGGCTCGCCCATATAACAGACCGTCTTCACACAAAGAAAAGCGACCAATAGTCAAATGAAGACTGCGAGACTGCGAGTGTGCACATAGGATATTGAAGTCTAGTCTCAGCGTAAATCTATTCGCGAAAAACAGGTGGCCCTATTGATAAGCCATTATCCGTACAGCACACGGGTATCGTGTGAAAAGCGGTTACCGTAAATAAAACAATTTTAGCTTATGTCGGTCATACACGGTTTGTTTCGCAGATAGAGACCAGCATTTTTTTTTTTTCGAGAAGTCGAGCTCCAGGCAGGGATAAGGGTCTTCGGTGTAAGGAGATAATTCGCCCTCTACAGGCGGTGCACGATGTGGGCGCATGGTCGCAATTTCCCGGAAGTTGGACGTGGGAGGAAACACATATACGCCCCTGCAGCAGCCCACAGATTCGCCGAGAATCGATTTCTCGCACGAGGTCGGCCTTTCAAGAGGTGATATATGTGGGCATCAGAAAATTTTGCGAGTTCCTTTATAAGCAAGTTATGAGCAGAGACCTGAAAAATTCGCGGATTCATTTCGGGACAAGTTATAAATCAAAAACATGTACGTATGTGTCACTTTCTCAACTGGTGCGCACGTTATTTCACACCTCCTTTAGATCTCTGGGCCAATAACAAACTGACAAACAAAATGCATGCGTAATCAGCACCATCCTCCTTGACAATAAACAACCAATGAATCGTTTATATATAATTGATTGAACGTGAGACTGTGAAATATATCTTACAAGTCAATGAATCCGCGAGATCTCCAGGTCTCTAGTTATAATTCAACCATCCACTCAGTTTTCCAGCGGTAAAGGCAGAGTCTGTTCGGATGTGATTAGAGGTCTCCAGGAAGCAGAGCTAGTTAGTTTTCCTATCCGAAAGGCGAAGCTGGCGTTCAAGGCCAGCCTGGAGATTGTATGAGGCATGGACCGAGAGGTGACGGAATGTAGAGTTTTGTGAATTGAAAGCATCCGGAGAAAACCCCGCAGACCATGCTCAGGAAACCGAAACCAGGATATTCGTGGGGGGGGGGAACCCGTGTGGTAATCGTGCCAATCGCGTTGCCACCGAATTTTCCAGACGCCAAAGATAAATGACTGACTATAACTTACTTTTGGAACAACACTCTTTTAATGGTACGCTGATAAAGGACTCTAGGATTGTAACAAACCTACTACAAAAACAAAGACGACATCCCGTACTACGTAATCAAAGGTTATTAAAGGCTGTTCACGATAAAGTAAGCACTTTTGAAATGAACCTTAGAAAAAAGTTACTGCCCCTGAAATCATACATTTTAATAGGCGCACTGATTTACATTTGCCAAGTAAAGTTGGTAACTATGGATGGAAAATAGTCCCATATAGTAACGTGCCATATAGTGTTATGGTAACCATTTCCGTTAACTTAAATTATTTATTTTGCTTCCTGTTTTTTTAATGCATGAAGTGTAAAAATTAGCGGATTTGTATATTTTCTTTCCAAAAAATTTCACAGTTTTACTTGACCGACGCATGAATAAAATGATGCCCATGGCAATGTTAATTTTACATAAGGCGGAAAAAATATAGCGCGTATACAATTATATTTTAAGCAGGGCTTTCAAAAGTGCTCATTTTACCGTGAACAGCCTATATTGCTACTCGTCTTAACAGCAACCAGTCAACAAATATGTGAAGGCTAGTGTACAGACGACTGCGGAACCTTACGTACAGGACAGTGTGAACTAGTGAAATGTTCTGCACCTAACTAAAGGGAGTCCGCGGTGGATGAGCGGTTAAGCTGCTCGCCTCTCGCCTAGGCAAACCGGGTTCAATCTCCGGCCGGGTCACTCCCGCAATTTTGCAAGTAGTAATCGTGCCTGACGGTGCCATTAGTCGGCAGGTTTCCTCGGGTATCTCCCGTTTCCCCGCTCTCGCATTCTGGCGCTACTCCATTCTCGCTTCGTTTCACCCTCATAGTCTCTCAAGACCTCGTTGTTAAGAGCCGCCCAAATCTCTCGACTCAACTCAACCCTTACTAAAGCTAGGGCATAGAGTAGATAAATAAACAGAGACAGCATGGCGGTTCCTTTGAAGTGGGCATGCCCATTCGCTGATTGGTTGTGCGAGGGTCTGAGATAAGGCCTTGTATCTGATTGGCAGTGCTGTAGGCACAGAAGTTGGCGCACGTGATCTGCCAGCGGGGCCCTGTATCTGTCATCAGTGAGGGATCATGGCATGTGTACTAGGGGATCAATTTCATCCCACATAAAGATTCTCCATTTGATGACAATGCCGCCACCACCACCAGCAGCCTGAACTGTATCCTGCTGGCACGAGGAATCCATTACTCCATATGCTTGTACCCTGCCATCATCGTGTACCACTGTGTGTGTACCTCAACTTATCCATCCAGGTAACATTTCTCCATGCGTCGATGGTTCTATGGTGGAGTTCCCATGTACACATTAATAATTAATCATTGATCCTTGTGACGCGTGTTGAGTAGAGGTACCCTAGTGGTGCAGAGGCTTCTTTTCCCCATAGTGAGATGACTCAGGAGGTACGGCTGCTCACAAATATTTGTGATCAAGCACTGAATTGGCAAATTGGCAGTAGCGTAACCTATTGGCTGGCAAATAAGTAACCAGGCGCTGATTGGAGAACGGCGTTCCCTTCATGTTTCTGGTCAGTAATGCCATTTCGGTGACGTGTGCGGCTGGAGTCCACGGATTAAGCGGCTATCTCACCTCTGTATCGTTAAGTACTGTGTGGTGAGGGTGAATGAGTGAGTGAAGAGATTTGGGCGGCTCTTAACAGCGAGGTCTTGAGAGCCGATGAAGGTGATTGAAGTGAATATGTAGCGCGCAGGAATGAAGGGGCGAGGAAAACGGAAGATCCCCGAGAAAACCCGTTGACCAACGGCATTGCCCGGGATGATTCCCAGTTGCGAAAATCCGGTGATCCGGCCGGGGATTCGGCCGGGGATTGAACTCGGTTCACCTTGGTGGGAGGCGGGCGTGCTAATCGCTCAGCCACCGTGGCCCCCTCTGTGGCTAGTAGGGAGAGGAAAATTTCGCGATTTAACCGGCCTACGGGTTAAACTCCACAGTCCTAATATTTTCGAACCATACCTTTCTGTTCTTTGGTTACTGCCCCAATGTGAAGACAGTTTTTACTTGAGACAAAGTGGCACGGAATTCGGGGATTGTTTACCAGCAGCAGAGTTAGTGATTTTTCGCGAAAAAAAAAAAAATGACTACACGATAGACACGAATACTATAAGCACCCAACAGCAATTTGTCTATTACCATTGGCTACTGTCTGCCTGACAAGGCGTTTTCATATTTGATCGGGCCACTCAGAATTCAGTAACATCGGCACGGCTCCTACGTGATTCGTGTGCAGGCAGTTAACACGTGTCAAAAAGTCATTCAGCGAATCAAAATAGGTAAACGATCCTACACTGTTTTGAAATATAACTTGTCATGAAATCTTTTCGGGAAATGATCCTTACCCCTACTCAGCAGGTCTGTTATTGGCGCCAAGTTCACCTGGGTGAATCGCCTATATTCATGACTGCATGGCCATCAGTTCTGTTTACTTCTCTATTTCCGTTTACAACATACTGGTTAGCACAATACCTATCGCACTCACGTAATTTACTGTACATCGTTCGTCACTAGCCGGTCCTCTTTCAGCATAATGCCAAGTTGAAAGTATCCCATTCAAAGAGTCTTTCCTGCTTAGAAAAGTGCACAGTCCATCCTTTCAATGTGAATTATTTACAAATTTAGAATTTTGGACGTAATATTACGTTCCAGATAACATTATGAAAACTGCTAGCGAAGTAATATGTCTTCGCCCATATCTTCAAAGACTAGGGATGTCGTAATTTTGCAGTGAACTCCATACGACCCATTTAAATTCAGGCAATGTTATATTACGCCGGCAGCACTCAAAGCGTTGAAAATTATTCAGTTAACTCGTTCGGTCCCTGATTCCACGGGCCATGCTGTAAACGAATGTTATACAGGACGATTAATTTAAAAGAGGTCCCGTGTTATCACAGCTTTCGATGTCATCACACAGCATGTCTTCGCCCGTGCCTTTCACAACTTTTGGTGTCGTCTGCACACCTGCCTCTAGGTCAATGGCGGCCGCTCCCAGCACCCTCTCTAGGTATTTTGTTGTCGCACTGGCCTTTAAGAGGAATGAAAGGTTGAATGCTCATGTTGCTGATTCGTAAGTAAAAAATAATAATTACTGAAAAACAGCGAAAAAATAATGACTCATGAATCAGTGGAAAATGTCACTGAATCAATAAGTGAAGGAAAACTTGCATTTTTTTTTTACTGATTCGTCAGTTAAATTCACTGAACGGACTGTTGAATCAGCCAGATACTGTTAACTGATCGAAACAATTAAATCCTCACTGATTCAGATTTTTAGAGTGCACCAATCAGCTCCTGGGGACTAACTTACCAGGCGGCGGCCCGGCCAATAGGGAATGCTCCTCTGAAGGCTCCCGCCCAACCGGCGCTTGACTTGCTGATTTACAATAAGAACATACGCATCATACGAGGACTGCTGAGTGCTTTTAAAGCCCCTGTCACACAGTCAAATTTTTCCGTCAAACTGCTTCCAATAAGTTCAGTCGAAAATGTTGGACAGTTATGACGTCATCGAAACGTCATAAACTCAGCCATTTTTGTCTGAGAAAGTTGTATGTCTTCAGTTTCCATCAAACATTTGAAGTTTGGACTGGTTCTAAAATGTATTTGATGCTTGGCGGTCTCAGCCAATCACAGTCGTGCACGAGGACAAAAATGGACGTCAAGAGACTTTGAAATAACGAACAATTGCTGGAAACGAAGTATGTTATGTAGATAATTAGTTTATGTAGAAGCTGTCTGGGCATAAATGCTATTTTAAGTGAATATTGCTCATATTATTTCGAACTCAGAGGCATTAAATTACATTGCGTAAGAAAAATCTGTGATAATAAAAATTCGAATTTAGTAAAGAAGTGAGAATAAATTACAACATTCCCTACATTTCTTTGTGTAATTGACTGAATGTAAAAACAAAAGATATTTTTCAATATGAAAATAATTTTTAAATTATAATTCAAAATAGATACTCTTACCAAAAAAAAATTGACAGTTTGACACGTTTTCAAACACATTCAAGATAATCTGATAAGACTTGTTGCAAGGAAAAAATTTGATGACCTTATTTTGTCTTCGAATTGTATTGTCAAGTATAGTTAGGGGCACCAAAATTTCGCGAAAATATTTCCACACATGCTCGATTCCAATACCCTAAGGGCATACCAGCAGTATTGTTTTGCTTATTGGCGGCGTGTGTCTGTGAGGAGCCATTGTCTTACTTGACTGGCCAATCAGAATAAGGTCACCATACTACTGTGCAGCTGTGATTTGCTGGCAGACACCGAAGACGCGTAACACCTAGAGCATCCAATTGCTGAGGTGTATCTGAGCTAAAGTGTTATGGAATACAAATGGTCGTGAAATATTTACGTGAAATTCGGGTGTCCCTAAATATAGTTGAAGGCGAAAATTTGACCGTGTGGCAGGGGCTTTAGACGACACGCCCATCAGAAACACAATTCCAGAGCTCTCAAAAAAATAGGGTCACTGCAGAAAATGCCATGGGTACGCGTAGTGCGGCGAGCGTGTCATTACAGAGCCTTGCGCTTAGCGGCGATGGCACACTTGATGCGCGCGGTAGTGTCGCCCTTAACGCTTCCGCGCTTCTCGGCACCAAACGCGAAAAAAAAAATTGCTAGGTAGACGGAAGCCTTAACAGCCAATAGAACCCAATGTCTGGTCGCAGAGCTCCACGTGACCAATGAGTAGGGATAAGAAAAATTCGCGAGTTAATTTCAGGACAAGATAGACTTCAAATGCGTATACACTGAAGTGACCTTTGCAATTGGATCAGAGTTTATAAGACACGCCCTAGATGACTCCGCGCCAATAGCCGACTTGCAAAGGAACAAGATGCGAATCACGTACTGTCAAATGTGGGGTAACACTGGGGCAACAGCCAATGAACAAAGAGCTGTGGTTCGACTATAGAAAGGATTGTGGAGTCTAGCATAAGGGTCATTGAACTCGCGAAATATTCCTATCCCTACCAATGAGCAACAGAGTACGCTTACACGAAAGGAAGTGCGACGCCATTTCGTTTCTGTGCACTTACCTATTTCAAGTCATAACTAGTATGATGCGCTGTAGAAGTCTTTTGACTCATTGATTAAACATCTATCATTCGAGTGGCTGTATTCTGCGTGGCCATTTCAGAAAGTAAAATTGGTTATTGACGAAGGCGCCATACTATAACGCGAAATGGTATAGGTCGGGATAAGAAAATTTCGCGAGTTCAAAGACCTGTAGGCTATACTCCTAAGTCCTCTGCATGCTGGAACCCTGGCTGTGTATTCATTAGCTGTTGACTCGCGCCTGGAAGTTATAGGATTTGCAAGGCTGCTATTGGCTCAGAGGCGTGCAGGGCGGTCCTAACAAACTGTGATTCAATTGCGAAGGTTATTTCACTGTATATGTGTTTGACGTCTGACTTGTCCCGAAATGAATTCACGAATTTGTCCTATCCCTAAGTAAAAGATATTTACAGAAATTTACTTTAAAAAATGTGTCACCTTGAATTGATGCATGTAAAATTTATTTCTCGGCGAGTTTAATAATATCAATAATTAATAAATTATTTTCATACTTCTGGCAACAGCGTCAAAATCGTTCGCTTGTCACGCTGCCCAGCCCTAAAAAACGGTTTATATTCGACAGCAACATAAACCGAATAATGTCAATGGTCTTTTCTTGCAGGAAATGTTTTTATTACAGCACAGCCCCAAAGTTTAACTCGCATGTCTTAAGTGCTGTGCTACTTCATTCGTCATTCACGATTCGTTGGTTACTTCTGAGCAAGTGCGCGAGAATCGCAAATGTTCTGTGTTTAGTTCACAGGATTTCAAGTGGCTTCTTATGAAGACAGTAACCAATGACAGCAGAGAAGATGCCTGCGTGTGATTGCCGTATTGAAATATACTTTCAGTCCAAAATAATTTTGCGATAAATCTTCACTTCATTATTTTCACGAAAAGCTGTTATGAGCGAGTGAATGAGTGAAGAGATTTGGGCGGCTCTTAACAGCGAGGTCTTGAGAGCCCATGAGGGTGATGGAAGTGAGTATGGAGAGGCGCCGGAATGAAATGGCGTGGGAAACGGGAGATCCCCGAGAAAACCCACCGAACAACGGCATCGTCCGGCACGATATCCACTTGCAAAAATCCGGGAATGAGCCGGCTGGGGATTGAACGCCTTGGTGGGAGGCGAGCGGTATACCCGTTCACGTCTAAAATTTTGCAGAATAGGTAAAATCGTGGCTGTTGTAAAATCTCATTAGGTCGCACCAATATATACAGTGACTTTTTTTTCTGGCTAATGCTACTGCTTGCACAAGCCAGCTATTTTACAATCGGTCTCTTCTTGTGCCATACAAGGACTGAAACCAATTTTCATAGGTTCCATAACGTAAGTTATTATAAGACGTTCGTGAAAACTTTCGCACCAAAAATGTTATGCCTTGCAACATCGGAAACGCATAATTTATAACAAAATATTAATGAAGATATTTGGTTAACCCTTTCAGGCCTACTTTTATTTACCGTTTTAGGTGTTGCAAACAAAAACTTATGATCCGTGCTGCACTTACATTGACACACACCACTTGTTTCGATTCCACAGTCCATGAGCTCTAGGCTATATGTTCAGCTACAGTAATATGAACCAATTATGACGTAGACCAGTAAGACGGTTTTACGAATCAATTACCCACATGAAAGACCATTGGTAATTGATCTTTGCGGTGTACAGTACACACCAGAAATCACCCAGACGTACTTAACGTACACAATTGTGTACACTGGGTTTGAATAAGTTAAGTAGAATAGGTGCGTACATTAGTTTCATTTTAAGAGTTATGTTATTGAGTAACGTATTTGGACGGCTCTTAACTACCGGGTATTAAGACCCTATTTAAGAGTTCTGTGTAGTTAGGAAACATTAAACTTTAGTGAATAATACTTTCGCGTTTTATTGGAATTGTCTTATTGTGGCTATTTAAGTTGTTTTAATCGTTTTACGTCATTCAAACTTGGAAAAAATTTCTTTCTGCACGCAAATACACTTTACATCACCCATAGTTTTTTGCAACAAACAGCTATATATGGATTTACGTTGTTACGTGTCCCGCCATTTTGGTGAAGCTCGCGGAAACGGATCAGTATAGTACAAACATTTCTTGAGTTATTTTTAGGAGCACTTGTTTTTCGCGAAAAGATTTCAGGACAAGTTTGTGTTCCCACACACTTTAGTTCAAAACCCCTTTCGTGATTGGATCACTTGAATTGTCATGCATCTTATGTGTTTGCCCGCGAATCGCAGACGGTCAGTGTCTGAGAATCTTAATTCTGACTGGCTCACCCGTTTGACAGACCGTCTTCACACAAAGAAAAGCGACCAATAGTCAAATGAAGACTGCGAGTGTGCACATAGGATATTGAAGTCTAGTCTCGGCGTAAATCTTTTCGCGAAAAAACAGGTGGCCCTAGTTATTTTACAAACACGGCCCTTGTAGTTTTACAAACGAGTAGTTTTACAAGAGAATTCTCTGTACTGTTACAAGCATTTGTAAAATTAAAATAAATTTCTCAGTAAGAATTACATTTTTTTTTTTTTTTACAGCGTGCCTCTTGATAAGCCTTTCCAGTTGTATGATGACTTTTACTGGGTTTCTAGAAGGGGACATCACTCGCAAAGAAAAACTCCATACGATGTCTCAATATCCTAAGTGCATGCTCGCGGCGTTTTTCATCTCTTTTTATTAGTGGATTGAGTCTATATGTCTAACAACTGCCTTCCTTTGCTAGGTGCCTCTCAAACATCATACCGCCATACGAAAAGGTAACCCGTCGTTCAAAGAGAGAAATAGAATTTTGTCACGTAAGTGCGATCCAGTCACAACGCCAAATAAAAGTAAAGTTTTCGAATTTTTTTCTTTCAAAACTAAAAAATTATTTCGTGAGTTCTCTAAATAACAAGCTTGAAAGCTGTTTACGGTAAACTGAGCAGTTTTGAAAGCCCTGCTTGCGATCTACTTGTATACGCATTGTGTATTCTTCCACCATATGTAAAATTAACATCCGTAAGATAAAATGTTTTGGGTTCGGAGCTCGGCTGATAAACTTATTTTTCCTTCGCGTAATAATGAAGCAAGTATTATTTTTATATAAGATGATTAAGTTCGTTAAATCAATATCGCCTACCATTTTCTTAACAATAAATATGCACAGGTGTTATGCATGAACACTTTAGTTCATTACACTTAGTAATAGCGGAAATTAGGCTGTTCCTGGAATTAAAAAATTAAATATGTTTAATTATTGAGACATGAAGAATTCGCGGATTCATTTAGTGACAAACTAGAATTCAAAACACTTGTGTTTATCTAACTTTAGCCATTGGTCCACACGGTGTTTGACACCTCCTTGAGAACGTTGGCCCAATCGTCGCCTTTCACCGTGACAGCAGACAAGCAATGCACATATTGACATTGGCATATGCATAAGACTATAGAGTCCAGTCTGCAGGTCATTGAACTCGAGATTTTTTTAGATCTCTAATCATTACAGACCTGAGAAGTTCGCAGATTAATTTCGGGATAAGCTAGAATTGGAAAACTCTTTCGTTAGTGTCGCATTTGCCATTGGTCCACGCGTTATTTGATACCTCCTGGAGAAGACAGGGCTAATGAGAGACATTCGACAAAATGCACGCCCAATCATCACCTTCCACTGTGGCATCACGCTACCAAAGGGCAATTGATACCTGCACGATTGCACGTACGAATGTGGAGTCTAGCCTGTAGGTCGTTGAACTTGCAAATTTTTAAGGTCCCTATTATTATTTAAGACTTTTCAGGCCTAAACATAATTTCAAGGAGAATGTGTGTCATTTTGTATTTTATTATTTTGAAATAGAAATTTTACGCTATCTCTGTTAAACATTTTGTTGAGGCACATTACGAAATTTATTTAACTGAACTGCTCGATGGAACTACTAAGTAACGAATTATCTCCTACTCGAATAGACGTTTTTATACATGAAACAATATGTTCTCTTAAATACAAACGACAGGCGAAAACGAGATACCTTCAAAATTCTAGTTATTTGGCGACAGGTAAGGCTGCTGTGATATATAAATACACATACTCGATTTTTGTTAAAGAAAACCTTTCTAGTTGTATTTTAAAACACACTGGCAATGTCTACTTTAACAATTTTATGGTTTTAAATATTTTGCATCTTAGTTGTCAGCCCACGAATCATATGTGTTCATTACCGGAGGAACCTAACACTGACTGGTCCAGCAAAGTACCTAGATGTTTTCTCACAAACACACTGAGAAAAATTGCTGATGTGTACGTAAGAAATTGAAGTCTAGCCTACGTGGAACCCTTTTCACGAAAATTAGGTGTCCCTGTCGGTAAGAAATTCTTTACTTGTGTGACGACGTTGCTGGGATGGTCACACTGCCGCTATATTTTTATTATTAGTTTAAGATTATTTTGGGATATGACAGATGTGTTGTCGGAAATAGGAGAATTCATAGAAATGTGTGAAAATATAACCTTTATGTAGCGCCAGATAATAACGCAAATGTTGCAGTATCTCTACCAATAACGAAAGAAAAACTTCAGGTTTGTATACCACAGAATATTTACGAATAACGAAGTGAAATGAAGCCGTATATTGCCAACTCCAGCAACACACGCTTAGTTTTTACCGCATGAATTCAAGTATATGGCCAGTTTTTTTTTAAATTATTAGAATTTTACAAAAATAAAAATGGCTGGCAACTGATGTCTTTATAATACTATTACATACTCCAAAAAATTTCCTGAGTTATTTAGAATCACTTCCGACAACTATTAAGCCATTTATACAAATTTCAATTTGCCATATCTTTCAAAGATTCTATAAAGATGTTAAACATTGCCTCATCCGAAAGTATTAGGGAATTGACTGCCACGAGTGTTTCATTGTTGACCAGAATCACCCACGTTTCTCTAGTAACAATTTTTTCCCAATTTATATTTGAAGAAAAAATGTTACGGCAAAACTACAGAGTACTGGAGAATACAGAGGTGAAATAGCCACTTATTAGCGAATTCCAGCCAGCAACATGGCACCACTAGCCAGTAAAATATCTTAATACCGTTCGCTAATCAACACCTGGTAACTTACTAGCCAACCGGCAGCTCAGCCAGTAGGGAACATTCCGCAACACGCGGAAAGCCAGTCAGTCACAATGCTCGTTCTCAGAGAATTGGTTCGCCTACATCAAAGATACCGCCACACAGTGGGCCAAAATACCAATTTTCCTGGACAAAACCTTAACAATGAAAGTTATATTTGTTAAAATTACTATGGCCATGTAGTGCAATGTCTAGGTCGGTAAAAACTATAAGATGTATGGCATTTAGCGGCGAGAAGCCTGCAAAGCAGCTGTATCATATAGATGCCGTTTGTGCGAGCTACTGGAGTGTAAGATGTATCTTGATCTTAGGTAACAAGGTGAAACAATTATCAAGTTTGGCTATCAAAGAACCGCATATTATTATGTTCGTAAGATAGTTTAATAATACTAATTTATATAATTATTAAAGGCACGGAAATTTCGCATAATCATCTGAGGATAAGTTAAACTGCATTAACGTGTACATATGTGTCTGTGCTTCGATTGGTTCACAGTTTGTTAGGCACGCCCCGAACGACTTTCGACCAATAAGAAACGTGCAAGGAGAATAATAACCGAATCCCTTGCTACCTGGTCTGGGGTTAAACAGGAACAAGAGCCAGTGAACTAATAACAGAGGCTCGAATGCACAAAGGACTATGGAGACTAGCTTGTTGCCGAATGAATACACGAAATTAGCCGGGGTGTCTAATGATTATCTTACTTTCCTTGGGGTTTCTTGTACAGGTCGATTTGTGTATACATATTTGTACATACGTTCGCAGATCTACAAAATTTGCCCCACTGGTGATACCGACGTAATATTACGCCGCCTGGATTTAACTGAAATGTAAGGAGTTTCCCTTAATATCCTGACTTCCGTATTGTTTGAAGACACGGGAGAATAAATATTACATCGCCAGCAGTTTTCATAGCGTTCTCTGCGACGTAATATTACGTCAGCGGCGAACCGGGTTCAATCCCCGGACGGGTCACCGGATTTTCGCAAGTGGGAATCATGCCAGACGATGCCGTCGTCAGCGGGTTTTCTCGCGGATCTCCCGTTTCTCCCGCCCTATCATTACGGCGCTGCTCCATATTCATCTCAATAACCCTCATCGACTCTCAAGACCTCGCTGTTAAGAGCCGCCCAACTCTCTTCACTCTCTTCAATCATTACGTCAGCATCACTCAAAAGTGTAAATTTTTCAGATATGAACAGAATGGATTGTACACTAATCCAGGCAGTAAAGAACATTTGATTTGAACAGTTCCAAGATCGGAATTGTACTGGTAGACTGCCGGTCAGTAATGATCGTTATACAGTGTAGTAAGCATGTCCTATGTTGTTCAAAACAATAAGTAGGGATAGGGAAATTTCGCGAGTTCAATGACCTGTAGGCTAGACTCCTCAGTCCTCTGCATACTGGAGCCTCAGCTGTGTGTCATTGGCTGTTGCCCCGCACCTGGCGGTTATGGGATTCACAAGGTGTTTCCTTACAAGTTTGCTATTGGCTCAGAGGCGTGCAGGGCGGGTCTAATAAACTGTGGACCAATAGCGAAGATGACTTCACTGTATATGTGTTTGACGTTTAACTTGTCCCGAAATGAGTACGCGAAATTTTACTATTCCTGCCAATAAATAGGAATACAGAAACCAATATAATTGATGATTATGCAACTGTGAATATACGTAACTCCCTTCTAGCATGTCGCAACTCTCAGTAAACGTGTGACGCTAGAGACCTGCAAAATTCGCGTTATTATTTGGGGACACGTTAAACTTTAAGTGCGTGTACCCATGCAATAAGTTTGTCACTGGATCACACTTTATTCGACACGCTCTGTGTAACTCTGCGCCAGTAAATGAACACATCACTGTTGCGTGCCCCAATCACGAGCAGTTAAATCAGAAAGGGCGTGGCTTCACGTCTATGCAACAGCCAATGGGGAAATAATGCCGGTTCCGTTATGTACCGTACTATGGAGTCTAGCCCGACGCCAAACAATAACACGAAATTTGCTCGTGTCTATGTGCCGCAATCAAAGCGTGAAAATTGGGTTTGGGTATGTTGCGTGAATACGTGTACGTTGACGCGCTCGGACACCTTTATGTTTATTTTACATTCCTGGCAACGCTTCAATCAATCATATGGGGTTTTATGGGTATCACTGGATGACTTTTGAGATGCTCTTTACAACTGTATACGATTTCTACATTTTGCCTTGGCTGTTTGACGAGTATAGGCCGAAACTGTGATAAGTTTACTTCATTTTTTACATTAAACGCATGCAATTTCACCATAACCACGCCGCACGACGGTTTTTATACACGAAATCGATAGATCTTCACGAGAGCTGTCGACTGAAAGTCAAACGAGCGTCGTAGCTTCTCCTACTCAAAAGTTATACTATGCGAAAGTTATGAGACGCGGCGAAACGAACTTTAAATTGTCGCCCCTCCCCCCTCCCCCATCCCTTGATGCTTCGCAGTCCTCACTCAACGCAACATATTCTTTGATCCTTTGGCAATCGAGTGGTGTAATTGAATTTTGAATGTAGATGATATAATCTAAACTACAATGCCAAATCATCGGATTTTCTGTATTGCCTCCCACTATGGTTGCAAATTTAAAGACATATTCACATTAAAAAAAAAGATAGTATTTCGTGTTTTCACGAAATGTACACGTGTAGCAATTGTACTGTATCTTACTCTGATGTGTTTGTGTGTGTGTGCGTGTGTGTGCAGTTACGGGTGCACTCCAGGGAACAAGAGCGCCTTCTTCAACTCGAGCAAGATGACTGAGGAGGAATTCCAGGACACGCCCATCATCAACTGGGACGCGATCCTGTGGGTGGACCGTCACATTGTGCTGTGGGTCGTGCAGGTCATCCTGGCCGTCGTCAGCCTCACCGAGGCGCTGCTGCTCGCCTACCTCGGCTACAAGGTCGGTGTCGCCGTCCTCGCATCGTTCAACCTCCGCCTTAAACGTACTGCAAAAAAATTTTTTGTCATAACTGTTATGGAAGTTTTTAACATATAGGTAGGGATAGGAAAATTTCGCGAGGTCAATGGCCTGTAGGCTAGACTCCGCAATCCTTTGTACAGTCGAGCCTCAGATGATTGTTCATGGGCTGCTACCCCAGTGTTAGCACACACCTGGCAGTATAGGATTTGCTTCTTGTACCCTTGCAATTTTGCTATTGGCCCAGAGTCTTCTAGAGCGTGCATAATAAACTTTGATCCAATAGCAAATGTGAATTCAGTGTACACGAGTTCGAAATCTATCTTGTCTTCAAATGAATTCGCAAAATTTTCCTACCCCTACCCATAGCAATGTTAGTTTTATGCGAGGTGGAATAATACAGTGATCTTAAGGTCCCGTCCACAATCTACTTGGCTTAAATTACGTTAGTTACACAGCATAACAAGCGAAGCCGTTCTGACCACAATCAACGCTGACGTGAAAGAAAACGAACTCTTTGTGACCAATCAGAAAAGAGCGAAACGAATAGGAAATATTTTTTGCTAGATCAAGAAGTTGGCTATCTCGATTACAACAATTCATATGATGTTTCACGTTCTCATTGGTCGGTGTTAAATACTTGGTGTACGATACTTAGAGACACAACCATGTTAACGCCAAGCCAGGTTAATCACGCCGATTAAGTCAAGCCTGCTAGTCGACGTTTCAATTTTATGTTGTACATGCTATGTATGTAATGTCGGTTGTGGACGGGGCCTAAACAGGGCTCCGTTTACCGCGAACAGCCTTTCTCACGGAGTCGTCTGGCATCACACCACGTTTGTCTGTGTGACTGCACTCTAAGAAATTGTTCGCAAATATACCACACCAGTGTATACGTATAGTGATAAAGAGCAAGTGGTAAAGTTCATCCCGCGTACATCCATGGTACTGTTCCTACACTTGCTCAGCAAACTGTCAAATGCGTAGGGGAGTTACCAATTATGTATTGTAGCGGTGATAAATGTTCCTATATTTGCCGCCTGAAGTATGCTAGTATTTTCATATAATGTGTATCCGTATAAGTAGGGGTTGGAAAATTTCACGATTTCATTTCAAGACAAGATAAATTAAAACATGTGTACACTGGAGTCGCCTTTGCGATTGGATCAGAGTTTATTATGTCCACTCTAGAATACTCTTGAGCCAATAGCAAACTTGCAAGGGCACAAGAAAAATATCCTATATTGCCAGGTGTGGGCTAACACTGGGGTAGCAGCCAATGAACAAATATCTGAGGCTCGACTGTACAAAGGATTGTGGAGTCTAGCCTACAGGCCATTGAACTCGCGAAATATTCCTACCCCTAACCGTGGGTCTGATCACTTTATGTATGTGTCGGCCAAGTGAAACTTTAAAATTATTTGAAAAGTCAATATTTTTTCAAATTCGCTTGTTTTCACACCTATGTGCATAAAAAACAGAAAGAAAAATTTAATTACTTTAGTATTTCGAAAATGTATACTTAATACTTTTAATACAACGTTTATAAATGTACTTACATTCCGTCGAGACAAACTTTACTTGACGCTTGTCTGACAGTGTTCCCGTTAAAATATATCCAGGTAGGAACAGAGACATTTTTCAAACGTCGATTTCTGAGGTGCTCTATTAGCCGTTATCATCTATTAGCCGTTACACTAAGCTGCTTTATTAAATATTTCGAGAAATAATAACAGCAATTTGTTCTCCTGGTATTATATAATAGCGAAATAACTACATTTTAAATGGTATATATTAAACACACAGTATTTCATTTTTATTTGAATTATTTTAATACTAAATGGGTAGTCATCTGGTAACTCCATGATGTCAGGTTAAGCCCGTGATAATGTATATATTACTCCGTGATATTATCTTCAGTTTATAATGTTTCATTTTAGTCACTTTCGCCTGATTTCTCATACCCATTACACGTAAAATGAAGTTTATGTATTAAATTATTACTCTTTTTAGGCAATATTTGGATATCCCCTAATATATGGAAGCTATCCTCGCATCGTGACAGCAGATGTTATATTAATTGTATTTCTCTTGTTGTATTATCTAAATGCCATATGAACCCACACATCCTCGGAGCACAAAATGAAGTAGGCTAGTGATAGCTTATTAGAATTTTCCTTTATTGAGACTTAGCAAATTAGCCAAATGCATTAAGCCATTTCAATACTGTTTTTAAATACAAAACCATAAGTTTACTACACACTGACTTTTACGAAAGACATGTTCGTATTAAAGTTGGTGTATATATTTAACAAATAAGGAAGTAATAAACTATTCTTTATTTTATCACACAACAAAATTTCGTACTGAATAGACGCAAAATACAGAAAATTGCTTTACAGACTACGTCTGCAAAAAAATTAATATTGAGGATATACGAGTACAGGATTTTTTGCATGATACGTCAGGCACTTTCTTACCTTTAAATGGCTGTATATGGTAATTGTGCAGTTTAAAACCATTATGGGCTAGTAAAATCTCAACATGCCTATAACACAATTTATAGCACAAAGTTTTGTTTACTAATGGTTTGTAGAAAATTTAGTTTTTTTTTTTTCTCGTAGCTCCAAAGTATGATAAGCACCACAACCAAATGCTGTTGCCTATTTTTTTTTGCAAATTTAAACTAACCTGTCTCCTACAAATGCCGTGGCCGTTTACTTTAAAACTACATTTCTTTGTATTACAGAATAGGCTGAGCTTATCCTATAATTAGAGACCTGAAATTTCGCGAGTCCAATGACGTGCAGGCTACTCTATAGTATTATACACAAATATGCCAATGTCAACTGTGCATCTGTTGTCTGCTGTCACGGTGGAAGACGACTTTTGGGTCACTGCTCTCAAGGAGGTGTCAAACACCGTGTGACCCAATGGCTTAAGTTATATAAACACACGTGTCTTCAATCCTAGTTTGTCCCAAAATGAATTCCCGAATTATTCAGGTCTCTACCTTTAATTAAGGAGAGGGAATTTTAGTGTTTTAAACGACGTGTAAATCAGACTTCACGGTTCTATGTATTTTCCAGCCTCAGCTGTCTGTTCATTGGCTGGTGTCGCAGTGTGTAACCAGTTTTACATGAGACCAGGCAGGGGCCACCGTTGCTGAGCGGTTAGCTTGCTCGCCCCCCACCAAGACTAACCGGATTCGATCCCCGGCAGGTTCACTCCCGGTTTTTCGCAAGCAGGAATCGTAACGGGCGATGCCGCTGGTCGACGGATTTTCTCGGGGTTCTCCGGTTTCCCACGCCATTTCGTTCCGGCGCTGCTCCATACTCGCCTCACTTCACCCTCATCGGCTCACAAGACCTCGCTTTTAAGAGCCGTCCAAAACTCTTTATGCTCTCACTTAGACCAGGTGACACAATATTCCGTGTTTGTTTCCCAGCAGGCATGACATTGGCGCAAAATTCACCTGGGCATGTGTTATCAAATTGCAAATATATTTTTTATATAACTGTGATTGAGGTGTAGCTTGTCCTAAATTGAATTCGCGAAATTTTCCTATCGCTGTGCAACGAAAAGATCTTTAGTTTGGAACTCTGCTAATACAAGAAAGGAAAATTAGTCTGTTTCGGGATCAATAAACACATATTTCTATTTGAATATTTT
The DNA here is from genome assembly GCA_029891345.1 of Dryococelus australis. Classification (NCBI taxonomy): domain Eukaryota; kingdom Metazoa; phylum Arthropoda; class Insecta; order Phasmatodea; family Phasmatidae; genus Dryococelus; species Dryococelus australis. Next base: position 336,327,326 of record CM056995.1, on the reverse strand, counting down.
TGATAACAGCTGTTTATGAGACAAAATGGCTTGACGACCACCTCCTATGCTACGTCTCCTGTTTATCAATTTGATGACTAAACATGTTACAAAACTGAATTTTTTAAAACAACTCCTACCCGTAACAGGATAAATTATACCCCTTTCCAGTCCGTGGGTAAGCCTACGCTATTATGCAGGTACACGCTGCACATACGAAATTTATGTATGGCCGATACTAGACACAGTAATGCTCTCAGTCTGTCAGTCACATAATATACACTAGCGGAACTATCACGTAGCTGAAAATTGAAGGAACGTATATACTAATCTTGCAATTTATGCTTCAGAGTTGAGGGGCGAGTTGGACAGAATAAGAACGGTTAATGCCACGAAAATATCATTACAAGGGATAGGAAATTTTCGCGAGTTCAGTGACCTGTTTGCTAGACTTATCATTCTTGTGCATACTGGAGCATCAGCTGTATGTTCATTGGCTGTTGCCCTACACTTGGTAGTTATGGGATTCGCAAGGTGTTTCCTTGCCAGTCTGCTATTGGCTCAGAGGCGTACAGGGCGGGTCTAATAAACTGTGATCCAATTGCGAAGGTCACTTCACAGTATGTGTGTTTGACGTCTATCTTGGCTTGAAATGAATTCGCGAGATTTTCCAATTCCTAGTTATAAAGTATTAGAGTTAAACAGAGCTTGCCCAAACACTGTGGTCCAGTCAAAAAATTGTGGGAAGAAAATAAATTACTATAGCGTGTCCATGAATGTATACGCAAACTACTTAGAGTTCTACGAATTATAATTTGCTATACGTAGAGATAATGGAAAATTGCGAAAGTGTTTTGAGTCAACATATCTTCTATAATACTCTAACTAGTTTATTCTTTTATGATTGGACGAACAAGGTTCTGTCTTGGCTAATTTGTTTGCATACAAATCACGAACAGAGTAACAGAATCCTCATTGGCCCAGTGAAATGGGGTAGTGTCTTCAAACACGAATTTCAGGCAATAAGGAAAGAAAACTGTCCGACGTGTTTACAGTACGTTGAATCCGAGTAAACAGTCAACTTTTCCCCCGATAAACCATCATCTCTAGCTATAGGCTATTCACTGTAAAATGAGCACTTTTAAAAGCCCTGCTTAAGATCAACTTGTATGCACCTTGTGCATTCATTCTCCTTATATGAAATTATCATTGCCATGCGCCTCGTCACTTTATTCATGCGTTGGTCAAGTGACACTGTGAAATTATTAGAAAAGTAAATATTATACAAATCTGTTCATTTCTACACTTCAATGCATTAATAAATTTTTCTTTGACTTTAATATCTGGAACTACTTCCCATCCACCGTTGCCAACTTTACTGGACAAACGTCTCTCAGTGTTCCCGTTAGAATGTATACACATTAGAGCAGTGATATTTTTCTAAGGTTGATTTCAAAAGTGCTCACTTGATCGTGAACAGCCTTCGCGTCCGTGCCTCCGCCACCAGTCAGCTCCCCTTGCACATGTGTTAGCGTCGGGAACAGTAAGTAACGAACCTGTGACCTTGGCGGCGAGAGCAAACAATAGCTGCGCGCGGACAGAGAGAGAGAGAGAGAGAGAGAGAGAGAGAGAGAGAGAGGGCGACAAACACGCCGGAACATTAATCAAGGAGCGAGCCGTGCCGGGCAATGTCAACACTGCCCCTGGAGGGGATTTCAAGAGCGAAGGAAGGAGGGTAGTGTTTGTTCGGAACCACGGGCCATCGAGGCCAGCCTTACTCCTGGAGCCCCCACCCGGTGGTCCGGGGTGTGACGAGGCTTCCGCCTGCTGGAGAGACGACGTTTCTTAACACTTCGAGGGTGTTGTCGATGTAGGTTTCCACTTTGAGCGAAGGGATTTGGGCGGCTCTAAACAGCGAGGTCTTCAGAGCCGATGAGCAGAGACCTGCAAAATTCGCGTTATTATTTGAGGACACGTAAATACTTTTACCTTTGCAATACGTTTTTCATTGGAGCCATACTTTATCTGTAGGGATAGGAAAATTTCGCGAGTTCAACGACCCGTAGGCCAGACTTGGCAATCCTTTGTACAGTCGAGCCTCAGATATTTGTTCATTGGTTGCTACCTCAATTTTACCCCACACCTGGCAGTATGGTATTTGCTTCTTGTGGCCTTGCAATTTTGCTATTGGCTCAGAGTCTTTTAGAGCGTGCATAATAAACTCTGATCCATTAGCAAAGGTGACTTCAGTGTACACGCGTTTGAAATCTATCTTGTCCTGAAATGAATTCGCGAAATTTTCCTATCCCTATTTATCCGGCATGCCCTGTGTAACTCTGCGCCAATAAATGAACACTTCACAATGGCGTGCCCCAGCCATGTGCAGTGCAGTGAGAAAGGGCGTGGCCTCGCATATATGCAGCAGCCAATGGTAACACGACGCCGGCTCCGGTATATACATCACAGTGACGTTCAGCCTGGTGCCTAATAATATCGTGAATTTCGCATATCTCTACAGATGACGGCGAAATGAGACGTATCGGCGCCGGGAAGCAAGGGCCGGGGAAACGGGAGGTCCCCGAGGAAAACCGCCTACCGGCGGCAACGTCCGACACGATTCCCGCGTCCGGAAATGCGGGAGCGGCCCCCGCCTGGAATTGAACCCGGTTCGCCGTGGTGGGAGGCGAGTAGTCTAGTCATTACACCACCGCGGCCCCTGACGGTACGTAAGAACACAGAGAGTAGCTGTCCCGTACACCACGAACTCCGGCCACACGTGCCACCGAAATGGCGTCACTAGCCAGAAACATAATTATATTCAATTAATTAACTAACGAAAATTCTGTTTATTTAATAATTAGTTAAAATCATACCATTTTTTTCATGTTGAACAAATTGAATTGAGTAATAAAAACAATTTGTGACGAAATTGTAAGAGGATTTTACAATATCGGGGCCCGTTTGTGTACAAAAAAAAATTAATTCTCGCGAAATCTGTAGAAATGAAGGACCGTGGTCTTAAGTACAGCACGCATAAGATCATTTCTTATTTGCAACACATGAATAGTCATTAACGTGGGTGTGAAAGAGTTTATCGACTTTATTGTAACGTCGATATGCTGACTTACATTATAAAAGTAGTGAGTGAAAATATTGCATTGCTCAGTTTTGCGCTTCCGCTATTATTTTGTTCTCCACTCATACGACGCAGGTTGAAATTCAACCATATTGTATATTTTATAGAGAGATAAAATATTTTATCTCTGAAACGTAGGGAAGCATCACGGCGTCAGACAAAAAAAATCTTAAATAAATAAAGTCTGTGAAATAGACAGAATCCGGATTCAATCTGGGGAAATTTTGTTCCTACGCCTGTGGGAAGTGTAGGGGGGAGGGGGGAGCCAGAGAGAATGGATAAGTAGTTTTATGAGAGCGTAGTGCCATAGAGGAAGGAAAGGTGAATATGAGGAGGTACCATCCCGTTCTTAAGATGCTCTCTTGGTGCCTTATTCAGACCCAGTGTACACAATTGTGTACATTACGAACGTGTAGGTGATTTTTGGTGTGTACTGCACACTGCGAAGCTAAATGACCAATGATCTTACCCGTGGGTTAATGAGTCACAAACTGTCTTACTGGCAGAGACCTGAAAAATTCGCGAGTTCAATGACCTGCAGGCTAGACTCTATAGTCTTATGCACAAATATGCCAATGTAAACTGTCCATTGACTGTTTGCTGTCACGGTGAACGGCGATGATTGGGCCACCGTTCTCAAGGAGGGGTCAAACACCGCGTGGACCAATGGCTACAGTTATATAAACACACGTATTTTGAACTCTAGCTTGTCCCTAAATGAATCCGCGAATTTTTAAGGTCTCAACTTACCGGAATAGGTCATAATTGGTTCATATTACTGTAGCCGGACATACAGCCTACAGCTCATTGGCTGTAACAACGAAACAAGTGTTATGTCGACTTAAGTACAGTACGTATCATCAAAATTTTTGTTTGCAACACATGGAACCGTAAAATAGAGTGGGTCTGAAAGGGTTAATACTTTAAAGACCCCGTGCAAATAAATCTAGTTATTCCCGAATACATCACAGTGCCTCTGCGGAGATCCTGGTTAGATTACCGGTGTAAACAGACCCGTTTATTTTTGCGTACAGGAAACGAGGCGTACGTTGTCAGTGTCCTGTGAGTTTCTTTAAGGTGCTTCCTTTACGCCCACTAACGCATTCCGTTGGCTTTACGTCTCCGTCTCAATTCAAATACATGGAGTTAAACATTTCTATGATTGAGCGTCTTTAACGTCTTTCAACGCTGTTAATCCCCCCAAGTAGAATGAACCGAGTCTCCAGATTAGCGAGAAATAGTACTTCATATTTGTAACACTGTTTGCACGGACGCTGGGACAACACGCCGCAGTCGTGCGCACTTAGTGTAATATAATTTTGCATGAGAATTATTCCTTACTAGGCATTACCGATATACCTATTTTCCCACTGTTTTTATTGCTACAAATTATTAATGAAATTGTATGATTTATAGACAAAGTATAAATAACAATTCAATTTAACAAAAAAACGAAGTGTATAAAAAACGATTGTGATGCATCACATATTTACGAAACAACCCGATACGCCATACATGAGATGATTTTTCAAATGTTTGATTCAAAACGTGTGAAGTTACCGTGAATAGTCTATACTTTCCATTTCGGTGCAGAACATTATCTTTACAGGATGTTCGGTAATTAAGCGGCGAAACTGCGGCAGGTGATTCCTTATGAAAAACTAAGTCGAAAATATGCAGGACACCATATACCTAAATATAATATTAAAGGAGATGTGAGAATGTGAAAATGGGTTTTTTTAAAACGTATTTTCGCTGAATGCCTTGTATATTCTTCCAGCGGTAAGTATGGCAGCGATTTACCCATGGTACGTCTCACACGGTTGAATAGGGCACGCCCATTCGGCGCGCTATGGAGCGTGTACTAATGGAGAGCATGTCGTCGATGTACTGACGCATAACTTCCTCAAGCCGAACAGGGCGCACTGACCTAGGACGGCCAGCATTACGCATGTTTCTCTGCGACATGGGAAGCATAAATCACCTTTTTGCTGTGGACTTTGTAGGCGTTGTAGTACATACAAGGTATTCAACAAAATTTCGTTTTCAAACCCCAATTTTCATTGGCTCAGATTTCCATTAATGTTCCGTCTAGGTATAACGGTGTCCTGTATATTTTCGACTATATTTTTCATAAGGAATCGCCTCCCGTAGTTTGGATGTTTAATTTCCGAATATCCTGTACACGAAAAAGTACAAGTTTGTATGTGTGTATGTTCCTTACACAGTTCTACATATGTTCCTTACACAGTTCTACATATGTTCCTTACACAGTTCTGCACCGTTCGACGATCTTAACACATTCGGTACCCTTCAATACCCAACTTAAAATAATGTGTAGTTCAAAACGGGTTCCGCTTCCCAACCCTTCCCCCACCCACAAAAAATTGATTCCAAACCACCCCCCCCCCCCCCAAAAAAAAAACTAAAAAAAAGTTTGTGTATCACAATTCTACGCCGTTTTACGCATCGGGGCAAAATTTGGCAGGGATTCACTTCAGTTTCCATCTTAAAATACTATGAATGCCTACGTGGGAATTAAAATGTCAAGAAAAACAAGAAAAATTAAATAATTTCAGCATCAACTAATGGTTGTCTAAGTTATCACTTGTTATTTAATGTTACGACATGGAACTACTTTACCATTGTTGTTTCGAACTTTACTGGGCACGTGTTAGACATTGTGCCCAGTAGAATATATATGCAGGTAGGAACAGTGTCATTTATCAGACTTATTTCAAAAGTGCCCACTATACCGCGAAACAGCTTTTAAATATTTGCTTACTAAGATTTTCTAACAAAATTGTCCCTTTCTTAGTATCTCAATGTTGGCTTCCACAATCTTGTGCTCTCCAAACTGACGTATTAAGAGGAAATGTATGTCTCACGTCCTATTTATAGAGATCTGAAAAATTCGCGAGTTCAATGATCCACAGGCTAGGCTCTATAGTCTTATGTGCAAATATGCCAATGTCAACTGTGCGTTGGTTGTCTGATGTCACGGTGAAAGACGAATATTAGACCACTTTTCTCAAGGAGGTGTCAAAACACCGTGTGTGGCTAAAGTTATATGGACACGCGTGTTTTTGAATCCTAGCTCGTCCCAAAATGAATCCGCGAATTCTTCAGGTCTCTACCTATTTAGCATTCGAAAAGCGCTGAGACACCTGTCACTGCTGTTTCCAAGAGAAAATTTCGTTTTGTTTGTCATCTTGTGTGCTGAGCAACGAATCTGTCTGAAGACCAGAGTGCTTGACTCTATGGCGATAAGAACAACATTTTTTTTTCTAATAATTCTTACTGCGGCAAACCGTTTCGCCAGATATTTTTATAACACGGCAATGATCATTTCAGATAGGTTATTCTTATCCTGCTCTGAAAATTGTAAGTGAACAAGTACATATGATAACGTACAAGCGAGACTGCAATTTTCCAACAAGATGCAGTTATTAATCTCAGCCTTATCTCAAGTTTTTTTCTTGCGTTACAGATAGGAAAATTTTGCGAGTACAATGACCTGTAGGCTAGACTCCCCAGTCCTCTCCATACTGGAGCCTCAGCCGTGTATTCATTGGCTGTTGCCCCGCACCTGGTAGTTATGGGATTCGCAAGGTGTTCCCTTGTAAGTCTGATATTGGCTCAGAGGCGTGCAGGGCGGGTCTAATAAACTGTGATCCACTTGCGAAGGTCACTTCACTGCGTGTGTTTGACATCTATCTTGTCCGGAATTGAATTCGCGAAATATTTGTATCCCTAATAATTAAGTACAATAGGGCCTGATCACAGAGTGTTTAAGTACACAGAGGTGAAAGAGCGGCGTATGCCGCAAACTCAGGCACCATCGAAATGGCGTCACTGGCCAGAAACATACTGCAACGGCGTTTGCCATTCAGCAACTGGCGACCTTCTGGCCAGACGGTACGGAACCATTTCGCAGTACGCAGATAGCCAATCAGACGCAAGGCAAACTACAACAAGAAACTCGCACAGCCAATCAGACAATGGGTATGTATGATGAGTTTGGCTGTTCCTAAATATGTTGTGTATTACACGCGTTTTATGCTCGTGTTAACATAAGAGTGAAGAAATTTGGGCGGTTCTTAACATCGAGATCTTGAGAGTCGATGAGTGCCGAATGAAGGGGCGGGGTAAACGGGAGATCCCCGATAAAACCCGCCGATCAGCGGCACAGTCCGGCACGATTCCCACATTCGAAAGTCCGGTGACCCGGCTGAGGATTGAACCCTGTTCACCTTGGTGGAAGGCGAGCAGTGTAACCGCTCAGCCACCCCGGCCCCGTCTTTTTAGTTAAATTGTGCATTTACTTATAGTTTACCTATAAATTAAAACATTTAATTAATAATAGTAATATGATTATGGGCATTCTGAGACATGTATTTTAAATAGGAGCAGTGCGTCTGGGCCGATGGCGGTCTTCGGCTCGACTCGGACGAGTTCGGCAATCTTCGGCTCGATTTAGGGGATGCTCGAAAGCTGTCGACTTAGTATTGACGAACATACCCAAAGGTGCTCGACAGTTACGCCCACTAATTCTTCAAGAATATGTTTGTTTCTGGTAGCCATATTGGGTTTTTATAAGCATAGGCTTCGATAAATCGTATATCTGTGTTTATTTACCTATTGTAAAACATATTTAACTATAAATTATTTATTTACTTTTTATTTTGTGCCAAAATTATACATAAGGTATTGCGGAAACATGCAGCAGTCTCTCAACTATATTTCCAGTCCTCTCACTTGAAGACACGATGCCAGTCTTCAAGAGAGGGGGCTGGAAATGTCGTTATTGAATGAGAGACTTTTGCATGTTTCTACACTACCCTATGTATAATTTCGGCACGATATAAAAATTAATATATAATGCATAATTTAAAATATTTTTTAAAAATATATAATAAATACAGATTTACGATTTGACATATCCTATTCTTTAAAAAATAATATGGCTACCAGAAACAAACATATTCTTGAAGAATTAGTGGGTGTAACTGCCACGCACCTTCGCGTATGTACATCAATTTGACAGCTTCCGAGCACCCCCTGAGTCGAGCCGAAGATTGCCGAGTTCCTCCGAGTCGAGCCGAAGACCGCCAGCCGCCCGGCCGTCCATCTCCCATTGGAAATACGTAGGGATGGGAAAATTTCGCGAATTCATTTCGGGACAAGATAGACGTCGAACACATATACAACGAAGTCACCTTCGCAATTGGATCACAGTTTATTAGACCCGCCTTGCACGCATCTGAGCCAATAGCAGATTTGCAAGGGAACACCTTGCGAATCCCGTAAGTGCCAGGTGCGGGGCAACAGCCAATGAACACACAGCTGAGGCTCCAGTATGCAGAGGACTGAGGAGTCTAGCCTACAGGTCATTGAACTCGCGAAATTTTCCTATCCCCTGAATGTCCTCAAACATGCTACTAATAATTAACATGAATAAAACAGGAAGAAAATAGGTGTGTTGGTAATGAACGCATGGCAATGGATAGTTCTTATGTAAAATTGTACTACACTAAGTGCGCGATAAAGGGGTGCTCTGTTCTTCGGTGTAATTTTCTATAGCGAGTTAAGCGTAGCTTACCTGAGACGGAGGAATGTCGTGAAAGTAAAACTTTAGCATGGCTTCAGTAAAGTGGGAAATAACCGTGAATTGGCAATATTCCCACAGCAAAGTAACCGCCACGACTAATGAAAATGCAGGTCTCCAGTGCATTACTTTAAGTGTTCATTCCAAGCATACAAAAATTCTTATTTATTTCTGCGAAAAAAAATTACTGACTCAATTTGATCTTGCACGACCGAAAATAATATATATGGCGAATTTTTTGTTTTATTGGTTTGACAAAAGACAATCCTAAAACTCCTATGTGCCTGCAGCGATTACAAACCTTAACGCCTAAAAATGTCCGCAATCTGTTGGTGCTATTCCTTTACGATAAACGTTACTATAGGCTATCCGTAATCAAGTGATCACTTTTTAAGGCCCTGCTTAGCTTATCCTTTCAGCTATTTTGTATCCTTACACCACATGTTAATTCATACATTGCAAAGTGACTAACAAACACAACGTGTAGTGTACATTTGACTGCTCTTGACACGAACCCGAAGGCCCCCAGCCTCCTCCCTATCTGTACTATTATATTTTGTTCTTTTTATTTTTTCCCCCTCGTCCACCGTTCTGCTTCAACCTAAGCATCGTCCAGGACATCGAAGTACCCCTTCTGGGCACCCAGGCCTTCGTTTCCCGGCGGGCGAGGGAATGGAGCTCATGAGCGGTTAGACTGCTCGCCTCCCACCACGGCGATCCGGGTTCAATCCCTGGCCAGGCCACTCCCGGATTTTCGGAAGTGGGGATTGTGCCGGACGATGCCGCTCGTCAGCGGGTTTTCCCGGGGATCTCCCGTTTCCCCCATCCCTTCATTCCAGCATTGCTCCGTGCTCACCTCAATCACCTTCATCGGCTCTCAAGACCTCGCTGTTAGGAGCTGCCCAAATCTCTTTACTCGCTCATTATAACTAGTTATATTTTAAAGCCCACAATCTGAACTAAACTTAGATTTACTTTCGAACCTTGCAAAGTCATGTACGTACGTGCGCAGAATATGTACATATTTAGACAGCGTAAAGTACTTTCACATTGTGAAACACGCAACCGTTTGATATTATAATCTTGTTTTCAATACCTACAATACAAGTGCTAGTTATATAGTGGTAAAGCAGGGCAGTGGGTGAAATGGCTGTCTACGAAAGCTGCACGCTGCTCTACTTTTGGGCGAGGGTTCGATCCCAACCATGTCCACAATTTTTTTGTGTACGCAAAATTTTTGTTTTGCAAGAAAGTCGATCATTCTTAACTTATCTCTAGGGAGAGGAATTTTTCGGGCGTTCCGTGACCTGTAGCCTAGACTCCACAGTTCTGTGTACACTCGAGCCTCAGCTGTGTGTTCAGTGGCTGTGGCTCCAGAGAGTAGCCAGTGTTACTCCACACCTGGCAGTATAACATTCGCCACGCGTTTCCTTGAAAGTCTGCTATTGACTCAGAGGCGTCCCGGGCGTGTCTAATAAACTCTGATCCAATAGCAAATGTGACTTCACTGTATCTGGGTTTGACTTCTATCTTGTCCCAAAATGAATTCGCGAAATTGTCCTAGCCCTAATTATCTCACTTAGGAATGGTTTGCTTTTTTATCCTGGAGCTTATTTAGCCAGCTATAAATAACTAACTTTATACTGTTTGAGTTAGTAAATTTCTTTCAACTCACAAATTAGTGGTATTTTTATACTAATTCTGGACGGAGAATTTTTAACTGACGATCAGTAAATTTCCACTGATTCCGATTTAGAGTGCTCTAGATCATAGAATTCCGTGTCACCTGGTGTGAGGTAAAACTGGCAACACATTTGGGCAGCAGCAAATGAAAAGAAACCTGAGGTTAGAACATACATGTAGTACTGTGTAGTCTAACCTACGGGTCGGTTAGAACGCGCGTAATGGGAAACATTCTCCCTCTGTTCTTCCTCTTTGCTGCGCAGTGGTATGCCTAAAATGGTTGGAGGCATCTGATCTGCGACGTGTCGGAGCTACTGCCAGCTCTAGTATCTGAGAGAAAGGCGGGGCAGGTCCCGGGAAGGGCTAGTGAAGCGTCTCTTACAGCCTCGCCTAGCTTAAAGGAATGCACTACTTCCTTGAGGTACCGCTGGGTAACCTATAAATATGAATAGGAAAATTCCGCGAGTTCAATGACCTGTAGGCTTGGCTCCACAATCCTGTGTATACTGGCTGCTTCCCCAGAGAGTAGCCAGTGTTACCTCACATCGGGCAGTATGGGATTCGCTACTTGATTCACTGCAAGTCTGCTATTGGCTCAGGGTCGTTCAGGGCGTGTCTAATAAACTGTGATGCAATGGCAAAGTCAACTTCAGTGTACACACTTTTGACGTCTAACTTGTCCGGAAATGAATTCGCGAAATGTTCCTGTACCTACCTATAAATGTTGAGGTTAGCAAAAGTGGTAAACTCCTGGGCGTTTCCTATGCCTACAGACCTGCAAAATTCGCGTTATTATTTGAGGACAAGTTAAACTTTAAACGCCTTTACCTTTGCAATACGTTTGTCACTGGACTGTCACAGGAGTGGCTTCACATCTATGCAGCAGTCAATGGAGAAACGACGCCGGCTCCGGTATATACACCACAGTGAAGTTCAGACTGATGCCAAATAGTAACGCGAATTTTGCATGTCTCTAACTATAGTGGTTTTAATTTACGATGTTATCGATGTTCACAAGTGTCCGCATTTTACATTGCAAAGAGACACTAGAGATTTAAACTATTATTTTTAGTGACAGATTGATCAGACATAATTTGGCTTATTCGACCGTGATATGATTCAATAAGATACGCGGACTTTCACCGACAAAATTTTTGCTTTTAGCAAGTTAACTAATAAAATAATAACAAAATGACCAGATTATGAAAGAATCAATTCGATCTAACATACCGCTGTCGAATTAGCACAGTTATTAGTAGTCAATCTGTCACTTCAAAATAACTGTTTCGTTCTGTAAAATGGGGCAGTGGTGACGCAGTGGCTAGGGCGCTCGCTTCCCACCACGGCAATACAGGGTTTCTATCCCCGGCGGGTTCACTCCCGGATTTTCGAAAGTGGGGATCGTGTTGGACGATGCCGCTTGCTGGCGGTTTTTCTCGGGGTACTCCATTTCCCCCGCCCTTGTATTCCAGCGTCGCTCCATCCGAGGGTCTCATGCCATGTCATGTCCGGGGATGACGGGCACCTACGTGTCCCAACTTGAAAGCCCGTCACTCGGAGAATGTTGCCTCGCCCTGGGTTCACTCCTCACTCGAGTAAAATGGCTGATAGAATAAAACAGCGACAACCTCGTTAACTGAAAACCACTTTATATTTTAAAACACAGGGTCTGAACTAGACTTAACTTAGAGTGATTTTCAAACCTTGCCGTAGTATGTTACTGTTACTACGCAAAATACTTAATGTGCATTACAGTGACAAAGTAGCGAATTTGGTAAGACTACAGAAATGTACCGAAATTTCGACTGGAATATCCGTTGCATTTCGGGCGGAGGTTGGAATCTAACATCGTCCAAGAATTTTTCGTGCAGGTAATATTTTTGTTTTGCAACAAAATAATTGTATTTAATTTATTTCACACCGCAATGCACTTTTTTTTAAATACTGGTGCTTATAAATTAATCAAATTTAAGTAACTGATTCTCTACTGTTTGTTAGTGAATTTCTTTTAACTGAAGAGATCAGTAGTGTTATTTTTTACTGATTCCGGATCGAGCAGTTTCAACTGGTAATCAGTAGATATTCACTGGTTCCGATTTAAAGTGCTCGTATGTTATGGCGCAAAGTTCATATGTCTAGTAAACTGTGATCCAATTGCAAACATGATTGAAATACACATGTGTTTAAGATCCAGCTTGTCTTAAATTTAATTCACGAAATTTTTCTGTCCGAGTAATCCGTTTTACCCTACACCACGTAGCTAGGAAGTTTTGGATCGTCATACAGCGGTTTTATTGCATGGCATGTCCAATAAATTTAATTTAAAAAAAAAAACAGAAATTATTTCAATTTGAATGACGTACTTGAAATCCAGCTTGTGTTTAAAGGGAATAGCTAGAGATGATGGAAAATCACGAGAATTTTTTGGGCCAACGTATCTTCTATATCACTCTAACTAGTTTATTCTTTCACGATTGGTTGACCAAGATTTTGATTCGGCTAAGCTGTTTGCAGACCAATCGCGAACGTTATGCGTTATAGTGTCAGAATACTTGGAGCTAGTGAGTTTTCGCGAAAAAAAATATGAGTACACAGTAGACTTCACGAATATAAGCACGCAACAGTGGTATGTCTATTGCCAGTGGTTGTTGTCTGCTTGAGAAGGCGTTTTTTATATTTGACCGGGCCACTCAGAATACGTCAACATCGTCACGGCTCCTACGTGATTCGTGTGCAGACAGTAACACATATTAAAAAAGTAATTCAACCAATCGAGATAGGTAAACGATCCTACAACTTGTCACGAAATCTTTTCGCGACATTTCACTACACCTAATAATACTTATTAGCCCATTGAAATAGGATAGCATCGTCTTACATACTTCACAGAAAGTAAGGAAAGAAAACTGCTGGACATGTGTACAGTACGTACAATCCTAGCAAACAGTCAACTTATCCCTGCGATGTACCGTCAACTGTGAGTGTAGCGAAGATTTCCTGTCCATCCGTTCACACAAATAAATCCAAAAAATAAAACTTATTTTCTTGAAGGTAGACATTGGCACTTACGAGCAATCAGTACTGATAGGAAAAATTTCGCGAGTTCAATGACCTGTAGGCAAGACTCCACAATCCTTTGTACAGTCGAGCCTCAGATGTTTGTTCATTGGCTGCTACCCCAGTGTTAGCCCACACCTGGCAGTGTGGGATTTGCTTCTTGTGCCCCTGCAAGTTTGCTATTGGCCCAGAGTCTTCTGGCGCGTGCATAATAAACTCTGATCCAATAGCAAATGTGAATTCAGTGCACACGCGTTTGAAATCTATCTTGTCCTGAAATGAATTCGCGAAATTTTCCTATCCCTAGCAATCAGGAAGCTGAATTTTGACATTTTACTATATTGTTTTGTGTTCACTGCAGTAAAGAAAGTTTTAATGACTCTATGAATGTTACGTATTTATTTTCGGGCTGTCGCCTTGAAATTGATTTAAAATTACGTATTCATATCTCGTCCTCTTAATTTCTCAGCAACTTTAACCTTCCTTCGACGACTCCTTTCTTCTTTTATTGTATCGTCTCTCTCTCTCTCTCTCTCTCTATCTCTCTCTCTATCTATCTCTCTCTCTATCTATCTATCTCTCGCTCTCTATCTATCTATATATCTATATATCTATCTACTGGGACCTGCAAACATATTGTAGCTGATAATTTCTCGAAGGGTCCATTATTTTATGCCAGGCGCACTTTTATACTCTTCGTCACTAACCTACTCACCAATGTTCCTCCATGCATACACTCTAGACAATCGGGTCATGTCATGTTGAAATGCACGCTCCTCATAGGTAGAGACCTGCTAGATTCGCGTTATTATTTTGTGATAAACTAAACTTCACTACTCCATACATTTTGAGTGAAACCCGCGTGTTCATTGGCTGCTTTGCTTTATACAAAGTAGTTTGCCTGTGAGACCGTTTTACGGGTGACAGGGCAGCTTACCGCTCACCGTGTGTTATTGGCTGGACTGTCATTGAGACAGGGCATAACAAACAGTTAACCAATAGCAGAAGTTGAATGAAAATATAGCTAGGGATAGGAACAATTCACAAATTTATTTCAGGACAAGGTAGACGTCAAACATGTGCACACTGAAGTTGACTTTGCAGTTAGGTCACAGTTTATTATACACGCCCTGTACGACTCTGAGCCAATAGCAGACTTGCAGTGAAACGAGTAGCGAATCCCATACTGCCAGGTGTGAAGTAACACTGGTTATTCTCTAAGGGAAGCAACCAATGAAAATACATCTGGGTCTCGAGTATAAACAGGACTGTGGAGCCCTGACTACAGGTCATTGAACTCGCGAAATTTTCCTACCCGTGCTTAAAGAGTCTTATAATTTAGTCTGCTGATAGAAAATAACGCGAATTTGGCATGTCCCTAAACATAGAATTTTCTAAATAAAAAAAATCTGACTGGAAATCTCCAGGCATTTCTTAACCTCATAAATTAAATTAACTAGCACGGTTCAGAATTCGTTTATGGGCTCATGGAGCTATCAGATAATATTTTTATGTATTTTTTACTTTTGCCGAAAGGACTTTTTCCATCAAGTAAGCCACTTTCAGGGTGCTGGATAATATCATCATCGACCAATTATAAACCAGACGTGCTTAGACTTCAAATAAATCAGATTGCCCTCAAAAGAAGGTCACTGAGTGCACTGAATGACAGAACAGATAAGTCTACAGATGCAGAGATGAAATGGCGTGGCAGTTACCTTGATCTGGGCACATCCACTATCTTATTGGGCGCGTAAGGCTTTCGGAACGGGCCTTGTGCCTTATTGGCTACTGCATGCTCTGAGAAGTTCCCTACTGACTGGGCTGCCGATTGGCAAGTGAGTTACCGAACGATGATTGGCGGACGGCGCGTTCCAACATTTTACTGGCAAATGTCGCCATCTTGCTGGCGCATGCGACTAGAGCTCGCGGGATGAGCGGCTTCGAGCGAAGCGCCAGTGCCCTTCAAGGTCATCAGAGCAGAGCGCGCAGAGTTGCAAATGAACCGCTGCGTGACATTGACGCGTGCCGCGATAAAGGTGGAGTCACGACCTTCAGTCGCCGGTCCGTTAGGCGGTCACGTGGTCTTCAACCAAACGCAGGGCAACTTTTTTTTTCTTCTATCCGTCAATCCGTGAAATGTTTCTGAAACTTTAACATTCTACGGACTAACAACGGGTGGGACACCGCCTTCTGACGACATTACGTAGCAACGAATACGCACTTAGAAATAAAATGTAAGGCGATGGATCCGTGTATATCATCTTTGGTGGTAAATTCACACATTTAAAATGTAAACAACAATCCAGTATAAATTATTTGTACGCAAATTAATTATCTCCCCAAAATGTTTTTCTCATGAAAATGTATCCCACCAAGGCGATCCGGGTTCAATCCCCGGCCGTGTCACTCCGTATTTTCGCGCAGGGGAATCGCGGGACGAGGCCGTTGGTCGGCCGATTTTCTCGGAGGTCTCCCGTTACCCCCGCCCTTTTATTCCGGCGCTGCTCCATACTCACCTCAATCACCCTCATCGGATATCAATACTTCGGTGTTAAGAGCCGTCCAAATCTCTCCACTCTTGAAAATGTATTTCCAACCGAAATATACCTCCAAATAAAGAAAGATCGTGGTGTTAAGTTGTCGCTCTGAAATTTTGTAGTGCAGAAGGATTGACGGACGCCGGATTGTTGTGGATCGCTTTCAACAGACGGATGGCTGACTGGTGCGACGGATAGTTGTGAGCCCAGCTTAGACTGATGGCGCTCCCGTCCTTGGAAGACTGGATGTCTTGGCATGATCGCTGGGCGAATTTTCCGGTCATCGCCCCCTTCCCCCTCCAGACCAACTGAGCTAAGCAAGCCACGGTGTGCCGCTGTGTAGGGATCTGCGAAATGAGTAAGATTCTGTCACTGATCGTGGCTTGCGTCTTCAAGCAATGTCAGTAGATCATCTTGCAGAAAGTAGTTGTGTTTTTCACCGTTCAAAGAACCATCAACGAAATAGGGACCAGTGCGTTAGTGGCCTATGATGCCACACCAAACGTTTACATACCACGGACTCTGACGTCCAACTTGACGCAACCGATGTGGGGTTTCCTCTCTCTCCAATAACTCATGCTGGGGTGGTTAACCTCGCCACGGTTCGTGAAATTCGACTCATCGGAGATCAGTAACCCACGAAATAAATCCGGGTTTCGGTTGACACTGGAAATCATCTTCATATATATTGATGCATAAACACGCGGAAGGGATACTATTTTAGACACTTTAGTGTTTCCAATTTCTAACTTACGGTATTCTGCTAACGCGAGTTATTTATCGAGTGCTCGCATGGGGGTTATGGACCACAGCATCTAGGAGTTCCACTTGATTATTTTCTCTAGTGACAGTTACTCTAAGCGCCCTTTTTTACTATAGGTTTGACACTTGCGTAGATAGGAGACTGTTCGACAACTCGGAGCGACCGCACAGTGTCTGGAAAACTCTCAGCATAAAGGATGGCAACACTGTTGACGTTCCGTCCGCATTTGCCATTGATGAAAATCATTCCTATTTTCTCCTGTGCAGATAAATATGCAGTATTTTCGAAATACCAGTAGCGTCCCCAGTTGGAAATACGGTGTAAGCCAAACACAAAACGTACGGCACGGCTATCTGCTTCTAGCAGGTTTTACGAACGTGGCAGTACAGAACATGGATGCGGGACGAACGTGGCAGTACAGAACATGGATGCGGGTTGGGGGATTGCAAACTAACAGGAAAACGACAAGGAAATACAGCGGGCGCGAACACTGGTTTCCTCGACAACACATCGTGAATGCAGGTACTGGTGATGTAAAGTAATGTTATAGGCTATTCACGGTAAAGTGTGAACTTTTGAAAACCCTGTCAATTGTACTAATAGTAAATAAGCATATTTTATTTTAACCCCCAGACGTTAAGTTACGAGTGCGGTGGAATATACACACTGTGTTTATTACTTGCATGGCAATATTTTTTTTTAAAGGGTGCTTAGAGGATATAAAAAAATGGCTGAAAGGGAAGAGTAACTAGGCCGTCAAACGTGCTCACTTTACCGTGTTCAGCCTATACCTCGGTTGATGTTCATGTCAATTCGACCCGCATAACAGTGAGTAACATGCGTAAGCGACATAAGAGCCAAGCTCACCGTTATTGCCGTGTGGTGGAAAGTGACACACCTAACACTTACTGTACCCACCGCGCTGCCACTCACGATACGTCACGTGTAAACGTTTCGTTCCAATAGTGTACTTTTGCCGTGTGGCAAATTAATCTGCAATGAACGGTGGTGTTTCGCATTTGCAATTTCAGTGCTCTCTCTCTCTCTCTCTCTGGCGATACACATGAAGACTCGCCGGAATCCAGCACCCCAGTCGTGCGGGGCAAGAGGACACTGCACGAACATTTATTTCATCACCATGTTTTGAAATATTACGGGTTACATTTCGTCAACGAAAATGCATGCTGTATTCACACTCCGCTTCCAAAAATAACTATAAGCCTATCCAATTCTCACTTTCTCAGTGCTCACATCAGCGTCTGTCACAGGTCGAACAACGAGTTCAAGAGGCAAAGGTGGCATTTTGGATCACGGATTTCTTCTAGAATGATTTGTGACAGTTCCAGAATTACTTAAAACTAAAGGTATAGGCTGTTCATGGTAAAATGAGCACTTTTGAAAGCCCTGCTTAAGATCTACTTGAATACAAGTTGAGTATTCCTTCGCCTTATGTCAAATTAGCATTGCCACGGGCCTCATCACTTTTTCCATACGTCGGTGAAATGAAACTGTGAAATTGCTAAGAAAGTAAATACTTTATAAATCTGCTCGTGTGTACACTTCGACGCATAAAAAAAAAAAAACAGAAAGTGAAGGCATTAATTTTAACTTAACACTAATTGTTACTTAACACTTCTTATTCGACGTTAGCATATGGAACTACTTTCTATCCATCGTTACCAAATTTACTGGGCGACTGTCACTCAGTGCGCCCATTTAAATATATGCATGCAGAGACAGCGACTTTTTTCTATGGTTCATTTCTAAAGTGTTCACTTTATCGTGAACAGCCTTCAATCTGCTTTTCACCCATTACTGCGCCAACTTCAACTAATCGCAAAAAAAAATACCGGTTTATAATAAATATTTAATGTAGATTTACGGAGAATTTGAATCTCTAATAAAACATAGGGGTTCCCATTTAATATAAAAGTGCTAGTTTTGTCTTCAAGAGCGAAGAAATTTTCATATAAACGTATAGCCCCGAGAATTTACGTGCATACTCCTCAAAGTGTTAACTGTTAAAGGCTGCTCACGATAAAGTGAGAACTTTTGAAATCAACTTTAGAGAAAAGCCACTGCCCCTACCTGCAAATATTTTAACGGGCGCATTGAGTGACATGCACCCAGTAAAGTTGGTAATGATGGATGGGAAATAGTTCCATATATTCACGTCAAATAAATTTTGTTAGGTCGCCATTTCTGCAAACTGGAATTATTTCTTTTCCTCTCAATTTTTGTAATGTGTCTAAATATAAAAATGAGCAGATTTGTAACATATTTACTTTTCTAACCATTCCACAGTTTCACTTGACCGACGCATGAATAAAGTGATGAGGCCCATAACAGTATTAATTTTTATATAAGGCGGAGGAATGCACAACGTGCGTACAAATAGATCTTAAGCAGTGCTTTCAAAAGTTCTCACTTTACCGTGAACAGCCTGTAACTATAATTCACTACAGAAAACAGACAACTTTTAACACCTTAAATTGTATTTAGGAATGTTTGAGGGAGCCATCCTTAAGATTAACTTCTCAGTAGGTGTTAACAAAACACATCCTTAGCTGGCCCGAAAACGTGGCAGGGCGTCCGCGCAATCTTTTGTTTCTCATCATCCCTTTCTCTCCGAACTTCGCATTACGAATAAAATTATAAGAAACTTGGACGAAAAGCTAGTCCACCTTCAGGGAGACAGATAATATCCCTACCCCCCGCACCACGCACAGAAAAAAAGTTATGTAATTACACCACGTCCTGTGGAAATGAAACCGAGATATACTCATGTTCCTCCCCAGAACATAACCAAGTAAAGGCTCAACAGAGTTTTAAATTAAGAATTTTTTTTTACAGAGAACTTCACCTGGCGCTTGCAAATATATGCTCCCAAATAATTCCTGTTCATGTTAGAGATTTTGAAAATTAAGTCCAGCTCAAGCAAGTGCCCTGGAAAATTTCGAATTGAGCAAACCTGTTGTATTTTCAGTAAATAAGCAACAACAATAAAGTCGTCTGTAAAAAAATAAAATGGTTCGGTGCAAGTTTACAAAATAACATTTTTCAATAGGTGGAGGCCTGAAAAATTGACTATTTCAATTACCTGTTGGCTAGACTCTACAGTCTTATGCACAAATATGCCGATGTCAACTGTGCATTGGTTGTCTGCTGTCACAGTGGAAGGCGATGATTGGGTCAGCCTTCTCCAGGAGGTCTCAAACACCTAGTGCACAAATTGCTATTGATATATAAACACACGTGTTTTGCATTTTAGTTTGTCAGTCCTTTCCATACTGGAGCCTCAGCTGTGTGTTCATTGGCTGTTGCTCCACACCTGGCAGTTATGGGATTCGCAAGGTGTTTCCTTGCAAGTCTGCTATTGGCTCAGAGGCGTGCAGGGCGGGTCTAATAAACTGTGATCCAATTGCGTAGGTGACTTTACTGCATATGTGTTTGACGTCTATCTTGTCCCGAAATGAACTCGCGAAATTTTCCTATTCCTATCAATGTGCAATAATCTAGTGGTAAAAATGAGACGACTTAAAGTTGTCGCACATTTATTAAACGTATAAGAAAACCATTTTAACACGTCCAGACACTTGTACACAACTGTGTACATAAGGCGCAAGGAATGTTATTTTAGCAGGTACTTTACTTCACTACTTTTTTCCAGTTTATGAATGATTAATTTGAATGAACACGAATATAAAGCCTACACCTCATTGTGGTAACACAACACGTGCAATGTCGGCTGAAGTATAGGCACACTTAAGAATTTCTAATATTCAACATCTAATGCCATAAATTAAAGGGCGTTTGAAAAGGGTTACAGGTCTTACCATTCCCACGTAGTGATATTTTAGCCTATTTGTAAATAAAGGCATATGATTTTACCTTCATATTTGTATGTATCTGTGCATGTGTGTATACGTTCAATGGTACTTCTTGTAATAAATTTCGAAATATTTCACGAAATTACTGAAATCTATGCACTCATTGCCTGGCGATAACACCCCAATTCTTTTAATTACCAGTCATATAGAGACATGGCAGCTTTTTCAAATATTTTGCGCGATATCATATTGAACTTGGTGTGCCTGAGGTATCAAATGTTAGTGTTAAAATCTCTAATTATTCACTTATTATTAGGGATAGGAAAATTTCGCGTTCAATGACCTGTAGACTAGACTCCACAATCCCGTGTACAGTCGAGCCTCAGATGTTTGTTCATTGGCTGCTACCCCAGTGTTAGCCCCACACCTGGCAGCATGGGATTTCCTTCTTGTGCCCTTGCAAGTTTGCTATTGGCTCAGAGTCTTCTAGAGCGTGCATAATAAACTCTGATCCAATAGCAAAAGTGAATTCAGTGCACACGCGTTTGAAATCTATCTTGTCTTGAAATAAATCCGCTGAATTTTCCTATCCCTGCTTATCACGCCCATCATTTTAGGAACGAGCAACACCTAAAAACTGAGATTTTGTATCGTAGGAAGCGCTGAATAGTTTCCCACGAAATTCGGCACACCACAATTGCTGCTTTAAGTTACCTGCACAAATGTAATTTTAGTATATTATAATGATACACATATTATAAATAGTTATATGTAATGGTAATATGAAATTACTAGAGAATCACACTTCCGAATTCAATTAGACCTGACACAATGGCGGGAACTAACAAGTGCATTAAATGCATTTACTGTTTAAACAATTTCTCCTGCAGGTTTAAGAGATAGCGATATCTGAAAAAAAAAAATAAGCACGCTTATCAGGAACTGTTCAACAGATTCTTGGGGCCGCGGTAGCTGAGCGGTTAGACTGCTCGCCTCCCACGAAAGTGAACCGGGTTCAATTCCAGGCCTTGTCACTCCCGGATTTTCGCAAGTGGGCATTGTGTCGGACGATAGCGCTGGTAGGCGGGTTTTGTCGGGGATCACCCGTTTGCCCCACCCTTGCATTCCGGCGCTGCTACGTACTCACCTCAGCCACCCTCATCGGCCCTCAAGAACTCGCTGATAAGAGCCGCCCAAATCTCTTCACTCGCGCAGTAACATCACGTAATTTTTCTCAGATAAAACTTGGATTTCATAGTTCTGTATACAATTTGGCTGTTATTGGAATGGCGCGAGACCTACTTAACAAATCTATGAAATCACGAGCAGAAATGGTTCTGTAGTTCTCACAATTTATTGTTTCACCCTCTTCGGCTCACAAGACCTTGTTGTTAAGAGCCGCCCAATCTCTCTACTCCACTCCACTTGCCGATTTTGGTATGCAAATAGTTTACACTACAATTTTATTTATTTATTTTCAAAATTATGATTTTATTAAACGTCTGTTGCTATGTGTTATTACCATTAAATTAATTTTAACCTAATTTTATATAGTATTGTAGCCACGACTTCCGCCACCAAAATAATGCATATTCGTTATATCGAGCAATACGTAACAGTTTTGTGGGTGCAAAACATAGTCATGTGTTATTTCCGTGTAGCCCCTCAACTACAGTATTTTACATTTCAAGTGTTGTCTCACAAGACAGTTTTGCTCTAATGACTGCTTATAAATATCTAATTGCAACATCCGAGAGACGTTACTCGGCATCCATCCCCATATCGCAAACAGCATTCAATTATGAAAAAGCGGCCAATAACATATCCCTTGGAAAGATGATATAAGTATTAATACTGATTAAATTATTTTTTTACATGACCACCCATAGGTTGTATCACGCATGTGCGACTTTCCATCCTTACAACTGTGTCCGTTCTGCGAAATATACTGTTTAAACTGGCGAAAGAACCGACCATGCCTTGATTATGTAGATAAAGTCTTCAGTGACCTGCATAAAGATCTTGCTCAGAGACTTTAGCGAATACAAGAAACTGTGTACATCTCATTTTTAATCTTAAAAAGAAATACCACATCACCAATTGCAGACAAACTCTCTCGTGGCTTGATTTTAAAAATCGACGTTCATTGCTCAAGACATGCTCATTACAGAAATTATTTCTAACATTTTTCGCTTCACCTTTCATCGTCACCGCAACCAAACTCTGGAATTGCTCACCTCAGGAAGTAATATATGCAATTCAATCATTAAATTCAAAAAATTATGCCGGAACAGCTTGGTCACGCAAAAAAATATTTAAATTAACGTGAAATATGGGTTTGATATAAACAATGTTTATTGTAGCGATTCCTCTTTTATAATACCTGTAACTTATTTTGTTTCTGCTTCATGCGACTGTAGTAATTTTTTACGATGCTCATGTTATTGTTTAATTAATTAAAAATAATATTAATGTATGTAGGCCTACGTGTGCGGATGTGCATGTTCGAATAAACGTTGCATTACTATTTTATTACGTGTATTTTTTTAGGTAACTGACATAATTTTAGGTTTTTCAAACATAAAATATCTCATATTAATTTACTTTTTGTCTTTTTTCCTGTGTTGAAATAGTCATTTGCTATGATTTTCTTTCTTTCAGAAGTCCTTAAACTAAATTTCTGTTTTAGAATTTTCGCTAATCGATGTTATCTTTTATAAATAGTGCAATTAACTACATGTATGTGAATATATGTCATATGTGTATGTGGTTTTGTGTATGCGTGTATGTGTATGAATATACGTATACACACATAAATATACATCGAAAGAGAAATCGTGTAAGTTCACAATTCGTCTTATTTTTATTTTTATATATGTTGCTTTTTTTTATTTTCATATAAGCTATTCTCTAATTTTGAAGTAGACATTAAGTTTTGTTACAATTTTTATTTATTTTTCTGGTTATAAAATAAGTGGTATGTTTTATTATGCGAATGGTTAAGTGTAAGAGGAGGTGATAGTACCTTAACTTCGCCACAAAAATAAAGGCGTATTATTATTATTATGTAAGAAATACTGTATTGGGGGGGGGGCGAACTTGGAGAGAGACATAGTTTACGAATGCTCCACGTATGAGTATTAGCCCCTGCAAGAAAACGGGCGAACCCTGCTATGGCTTTCTAGTCAGATGTAATGTATACAGGCAGAACTGCATAATTAAAGTGCAACGACCTGGGAAAAATCCATAGCAATAAAATTAACATCAAACATTAGCCAACTGGCAGTTATTTTGCATACCGCAAACCATCGTCGAAGTTACTGGTATTTCACACCAACAGAATTTCAATTACCTGGACAGCCTTGCTCACAATCAGGTTCTGTGCAGCCCCCTGCTTAGCTATACAACACTACAAAACACACCGGAAGACATAAGAACCAACTATGTATTTATTTAAAGCAATGAAAGGCTTCCCATATTTTTAAGCAAAAATTTAATGGGTAAAATATCATAGAAATAATTTGCCTGAAAGTTTCATACCTTGGTAGTATTAAAAATGCAAGGGACATGCACACAGCAGCTGGACTAGGTCTATAAAGATATCTCTCATTATGCCTGCTACAAATGCCAATTAAGTGGATAGCGTATTTTAAAGTAAAAAAAAAAAATATTATCTGGGCATCTTGAATGTCGCACACACTTAAAGTTTTGCAGAGTAGATTTAATTCAGTTCAAAATAAAAATCGCTAATGTTCTCACACTTGGCCGTTAGAATAAATTACGTGCCTGTATAATTACATATTTAAAATGCCCCTGGCTAGCACAGTTTATGTTGGTAGATCAATCAGATACTTATTTAAATCTCAGGCACTTTGTGGCCACTGAAAAGTGTCGGGAAATGATGCTACTTATTAAAAAATGTATTAAACACTCTCAAGTACGTGTAAAGGTCACTGAACATTAAGGTAGAATCACACCTTATATAATTGTAGAGTTTCTCACACTTATTTTATATGTAGACATGTTCTGACGGTAGTACCGTGTACCGTTGGCTTATCACTCGAATTTTAATATACTTTTTTTTGGGTCTAATTAATCTTAAAACATTTAATTTATACTTTTAACGTAGAACTAAGACCTCACTGGCCTGCTGCCGTTGTGACCCACTTAATTCAAGATGGAGTATGGAACATTCCGTCACCATCCATTATCGGCAGCGTTTAAATATTCAAATTAATTCAGAGTGCATACGGCTTAACCCAGGGTGCTTTCCAATACCGTAACGATTCAAAAGGGTTCGCACACAATAAACAAGTTACTTGAAACCTGATAAAACAAAATAAAATTACAACAATTCACATATGGAAAATTAACATTTCAGCTGCTGCGTGTACATTAATATTACGTATAAGTAAGAAAATAAAATAATGTTATAACGATATTACAAGTGAAACCTATAACATTCATAATATTTGTTTACAAAATAAACGTGCGCGTACTAATATTTTTAATTTACATGCTAACTTAAAATGTGTTGAAATGAAAATAGCACGTGTTAGATAACCAGACGTTACACTTATTATTATAAAACTATTATAACATTCTTTTTAATTGACTTTATTTATGTCAGTTTCATTCATAAATGTTTGCGCCGATTGTACGCACATAAAATCAATTACAAAAATTATTTCCTATATTATTATTACAGTTTTCTTACATGCAATCATAGTAAGTATTATGATGAACTTTCTTGAAGATGATTTTATTGTAAATTCTGCTTTCTGGAGTATCCAGAGTGGAAATGCGCCTAAATTTGGATGAAAATGCGGACTCTATCGATCGATTCACTTTTCGCATTTAAAAAGTATATTTTAGTAAAATATTTTATAATCTTGCAAAATATAGGCTATGCATTCTTCTTTCTTATACAGCATAAATCGCAATTTTCTGACAATTTTCAAGGTGTCTGTACTACATTTTTATGAGTCCGTCATGTCGTATAGCCAGGTGCAATGCTCCATAGGCAGTTGCTTTACTTCATCCTTAAGAGCTGTCCAAATAGCATCACTCCACTGAGCTGGCGTAAACGTGAACAAGGGTTACACTCTAAATGTGAATCAGTGATTTCAATCAATGGAACTGTTTTAATGAATCTTCATTTATCGAACTTTTATCTACGGGCGAATCGGTGTAATGCACCGAGATCTTTACTGCGGCCAGTGCATTTCACTAGGAATCAGTAGCAATCACTGTTTAATCAGTGACTGCCAGCAGCTAGAACGATCAGTAAAATCTTAGGCCGTGGCTCAACTCGAAAGTCTCCTCACTCTCACTCGCCACTCTCACTCTGGCACACACTGACTCACTTTGGCGAATTGAGACTTGTGCCCTATGTAAGCATTCGGCATTATTTCTCTGACAGAAAAGGTAATAAATGGTGAAATATAAAATATGCTGGCCTTTCACTTTCCTCGAATAAATGTTAAGTATTTTATGAAATAGTAACTTATTTCAGTTTGCTACATTTTTGCATGATTAAAAACATAATTGTTATATGCATATCACAGTATTTAAAAACATGCACACAAGTGACCTAAATTATATGTGAACATAATACCATCATAATTTGCCATGCTCCATATTAAACGGAATAATATTGTTATTACACATTTTACAATTGGAATTATTAAGTTAAGTCGATAAAATATTTCTAACAGTGCTTTAAATAAATAAATATATATATATATATGTCTGGATATTTGAGGTTAGACTTTAAACAACATGGCTGCCAGAGAGGTTGCGATAGTGAGCACCAAGTGTACATCATCGTTCACTATCTCTCTCTCTCTCTCGCTCTCTCTTGCGCTTTCTCCTCGGAGTTAGGACATCAGAGCGGACTCTCTGTGACGTCAAGAGTGAGCGAGCGAGTACTCTCTCGGCGAATCCGGACATGGCCTTAGTGACGTAAAAGTGGAGCAGCTTCAACATATCTGCTGACAAATGTTGCTGATTTGATCTAGGTTTTACCTGTTTCGATTCTAGAGTGTAGACAGGAAGTAAATTCAGCAGCGTGCATTCAGAACTGCTTGCTGCTGGCTGCAGCGGGCGCTCGGCTCAAGAGCAACTATGATTGGCTGGTTTGCCGCGAGCCGAGGCCGCTAATTGGCTGCTTCTGCAAGCGACTCGAGAGCTCTCGGGCACCGGGTAGACAAAAAATCTCTCGCGCCAATGAACAAGTGAACTATTTTTTTGCCCCATCGGCACGGCTCACCCGTTGAAGATACAACAACTGGGTCACTTTTAAAGGAGATGTCTGCGAGACTGACTCTTGAAATACACGCTTGAAAAAAATCGTAATGGAATTCAGAGTTCTCTTCTCTCCAACGTCCGTGAAAATTCGCATATCCCGGTTAATACGTATATGCTACGATGATTTCGTAAGGACCGCGGAAAGTTCTAAAAATTCAACAATTCCCGAAACATAAAGACGTAAAACAGAATTCAATTTTGATGGTGTTAGATTTATTTACAAGATAACTGAATGCTAGTAAATTTCATATAGGTACAGGAATATTTAGTATATCAAACTATAGTTCCTGACTTAAAAGTTGATACCTTTTCCCCCAAAAAAATGGGGTTATAAAACACAAAAATTAGTTAATATGACGAAATAATTGTCTCAAAATTAAATGAATATTACCTACTACTCTTTAATATTATATTTTAAATACTTAAAGAGCAATCAATACTTATCTATTTAGCACAATTTTCTAACAACATCTTTGAGGAAAATGAAATTCTGTTAAAATTAATAATTTTTTTTAACTATAATTTTTTTTTTCGTAATAAAATTTAAAATTGTTAAACTCTATATGGATAAACCCATATTCGTCATTATTAGAAAATGATGAACCATTTTTTATTATAAAAATTTACATTGTTTCAGCTATTGTTGTATGTGATGTCTCTCTTAAGCTATTTGAATTCAAATATATTGTTACGTGTCGCTGATCTTCGCCACTGACCTTGACCATCCCCGCCCGAGCGAGCGGAAGAGACGGACACAGTAGTTATATGGTAGCGGATGGCGAGTCTCTAAGGGATGGTTGAATGACAGTCGAACTATAACTATACCAGCATTTTGACTTATGAAGCCATCCTACCGCGATAACCCTTTACGCCTCGCTACTCCTGACCTCCGATGGATAGGATTTCTGCGTTTATCTGAAGAATATTCTGGATTACTGACCTCATTTCTCTCAGCATGATTCGGGGTGTATTGAACCTTCCAGACGGTCAGAGCGTCCGATATTAAAGAGTGACATAGCTCCGAGCCGGCGTTTGATGAGTGTAGTGAGTAGATGAGTGAATGAGTGGCTGGTGCAGCGAGAGAAGGATGACGAGCGAGAAGAGAAATCAGCGGTATAACAAGTGACCAGCGGAAGGGAAATCTACGACTGCGAGTATCGAGCAGTGAAGAGTGCGGCTGACATGCTGGACTATTGGCGTAGATGCGTGAGTGAAAGGGATTACAAAAAAAGACAACAGACAGACTAAACTTGTGTTAGTGATGAGAATGAGATAATTGACTATAACCAAACAGAAATATTAAGGACATTAATTAGTGTTAAAATATACATTACATATTGCGGTCACTCAGAAATAAAAAGGGTAACAGTGGAGACATATAATTTAATGCTATAAATAATAACTATGTAAATAAGTTAAAAATCAAATATAGTTCTTTAATTTTTATTAAGACCTCCATTCCTCACGAACTCAAATACGCCCCTCAGGTGACCATGTAACAATATAGTAAATGAAAGAAACCCTATCAGAATGTACTGACTGGTTTAAACTTTGTTCTTGATTTTATGTTTTGGGAATTTAAGCATTGCGAGATCTTTCCGTAGCTCCTACATTTTTTACAGTGTAGATGGCAGAGAAAAATTTTGTAAATAAATTTTAAGATTATATATAGTGTACCTCACGGTTATAATGCTGTAGAGAGTACATGGAGCATCTGTTTCCAGATGGAAACCCATTACCAAAGGTTAAGAAGTTGCACTGGGTTCACATAATATGCATGCATACAACAGTACGTAACGAAATCTGTTACAATATATAATGTATAGTAGTATATAAATATTTAACTGTTTCATTTGCTACCCAATTCAATATTATACTCGGACACACTACAGTTATTAAACACGTGGACATTTAAATCACATTTGCAGATGGTTCCGACTTTGTGCGTAGGTACAACCAATTTTTCGCGAAGGATTCCTTTCTAGTCGTATTCCAAAACATTTCCAACTCAGATTTACGCGAATGGACACTATGCTTCATGGTGTACTTTCAGTAGCGGAGCAAATTAATTCTTATTGTCTCAGATACGTTGCTTTTCTGCAGCATTTCGCAGTGTAGGAGCACAGAATTGCGAATCGTTAGAGACAAGATGCAATGGAAAAATAAATCAACAGAGAAGTGAAAATAGAACAGTTCTATACGCGGAACAGAATTCTCTGCTATAGGAACAATATCCATAGCTGCAGAGACAATCATACACAAGATCACAAAATACAACTCTTTTTTTCAGTTAACATCTAAGTTCACAATATTTATATAGCGCCAACAGTCAATCTGATTAACAGATCGGTAGTGGGTACATAAATTTGGTTCCTACGACCACATATTGTTCTCTATATGGATAGCGGTAAAACTCGCATGTCATGCTAAGACTGCATTGTACCGTTTAATACCTAAAGTTTTGCTCGTGTTTGGGCCCCTCTTCTCTGTTTCAGTAAATTTCCATTTGCCTGGATCACACTATTGATGCGTCGGTGAAGTGGAACTTCGAAAGTACTGTATTAGGAAAGTAATTATTTTAGCAAACTGCTCATTCTTACACTTATAAAGATAAAAAAAAAAACACAAAGCCCAAAAAAAGGTATTTTGGTATCCACAAATGTTTACCTCACACATTTAATTCGACGTAGACATTGAACTACTCTCTCTCTCTCTCTCTCTCTCTCTCTCTCTCTCTCTCTCTCTCTCTCTCTCTCTCTCTCTCTCTCTCTCTCTCTCTCTCTCTCTCTCTCTCTCCCCCCCCCCCTTCGTTACCAACTCTACGGGCGCATGATAGTCAGTGTCCCCGTTAAAATATATGAAGTTTGGAGTATTTTTCAAAGGTTGATTTCAACAATGCTCAGTTAACCGTAAACAGCCTATATATACTTCCCCAGCCAAAATATTGAATATTAACTCATTTTTATTACCGTTATTCACGCTCTCCAAACGTGTTTACAAAAGCGAACAGTAAAAATAAATACGTCTTCGCCATTGAGGATTCTTAAACAAAATTACTTCAATGTAAAAAAATAAGTTGCGAAGTTTAGGTGAAATAAACATAGCTCTAACATTAAAGGGGTCTTTTTCGATTATACCGTCAAATTTAAATAAAGTAATTATATATTACTAATTCAGTTTTAATACAGATTGCTTAACAACCTGTGGTTATATTACGTCATAGTTCCACTCTTAGAGCGAAGAACAAAGTTCATTATCTAAGTAAATTCTAACACGATACAGATATAAACAGCTTACTCAGTTATATATATATATATATATATATATATATATATATATATAATGAGAATTGCAATAATCTTATTTGCTTACTTACAAAACTTAAAACTCCGGCGGAGAAAATTTTTTTTGCTCCCAGCCTAAGTAGAATTAAGGTGGCCGCCTGGATAGGCCGCCGCGCCGATCGCTGCGGAGAACTCCAGTATAAAACGTTTTTATTACAGAATCGTCCAAGATTTCTGAGTGAGGGTCTACTTACGAATAGCATTTAAGAAACGTTACGCCTCTGTATGCGTTTTTCAATCCCTCCATTTCTCTCTAAAGCATGTTTTTTTTTTTTTTTTTGTGATTGTGAAAATGGCTCAAATGGGTGTCTCCACGATCACTTTCAGGAATGAACATTCCGGTACAAAACATTTAAAAGGGAATGTGGGCGTGCATTAAACCTTTATTTTTATAATTACTTCATAAACTGGCAGAGTCTTCGCTAAGTCTCATAGAGACGAGACTGCACGCCAGTTCAGTGATTTGCACGTAGAGGTGATGAGGGTGTACATGCACATGTCTCTGTCGCCCTTAGCGCTCCCTTGCTCCTTGGCCTCAGACGTGCAAAATCCCTTCAACCAGGCGTTCACCTCGACCATAGCGAGGTATGTATGGAAACGCCAGAGCCACACGTACTCGCCGACCCGAACAGCTTGGTGCGAGGGTGGGTGCAGACTTCCAGCTGTCAGTGCAGGGGAGCAGGCTGGAGAACATGATGGATTAATCAAGAGATGCCCCGGGAGGGGGGATGGAAGCTGCTACAGCCCGTAGTGACGTTCTGTGTGCGCGAATGACAGTCGTGGCAGGGCGCCAGTCAAGGACTTTTGAGCAGCGTGTTTACACAGAGGAGGTCATCGGGAAGCTTCGCCTCTCCGACGAAAGGATCACCTCCACCTAAATGTTGTTTCATACGTTTAATTAAAACCCTGTAACATACGCGTTAATATTTCGTTCCGGGTCCCCGTGTGGGAATCGCGCTTGACTATTCCGCTGGTCGGCAGGTTTTCTCGGGGATCTCCCACTTCGTTCCGCTTCTCCATACTACGCTTCACCTTCATCGGCTCTCAAGATCTCGATTTTAATAGCCGCCCAAATACCTTTACTCATCATTCACTACTCGTTCCGGGTGTTGCAAAAGAGGAGATTTTCTGTTTGACAAATATGTGCAGATTCCTTATAACTTATACGTAGGGATAGGAAAATTTCGCGAATTCATTTCGGCACAAGATGGACATCAAACTTATATACAGTGAAGTCGTGTTTGCAATTGGATCGCAGTTTATTAGACCCGCCCTGCACGCCTCTGAGCCAATAGCAGATTTACAAGGAAACGCCTTGCAAATCCCATAACTGCCAGGTGTGCGGCAACAGCCAATGAACACACAGCTGAGGCTCCAGTATGCAGGGGACTGAGGAGTAGACCTGTAGCCTACAGGTTATTGAACTCGCGAAATTTTCCTATCCCTACTTATACGATGGAAACAATGAGAAGAATTTCTGCTGCTGAGCGGCATAGACAGCCACCAATAATAAAAATAATGTTGGTGTGCTAGCGGGAGCCAATAGTTTTAAACTGGAAACAGCAGCTGTTTTCATTGGTGCCAGCTTCTGACCTTGTACAGGTGGTCAACATTTTGCAACACGTTATGCGTGAACGAGTATACTCAGGATGAGTTCAAGGATTGAACACTTTCTGAAAGCCTTGCAGCCCAATGTCATAAACAGTCAGCCATATAAATGGCGTGGCGTTTCCCATTGTATGACTGGCTGCGCGACGCTCTGGGAACGAGCCTTGCGTCTGATTGGCTACTCCATGCTGCGATAGGTTCTCTATTGGCCGGGCTCCCGGCTGGCGAGCAGGTTGCCGGGCGCTTGTTCCGACATTTCTCTGGCCGGTGACGGCCTTATGGTAGCGAGTGAGGCTCGAGTTTGCCGTTAAAGTTACTGGAGTGGACTAGGGAGAAGTGAGGCGAGTATGGAGCAGTACCGGAATGCAAATGGCGGGGAGAGCGGGAAACGGGAGCTCAAAGATAAAACCCGCCGACCAGAGGCTTTGCTCGGCACGATTCCCACTTGCGAAAATCCAGGAGCGACCCCGCCGAGAATCGAACGACGTTCGCCAGGTGGGATGCGAGTAGTCTACCCACTACACCACCGCGGCCCCGTTAAAGGATCTGTTTCACCTCTGTATTCTTAAGTATTCTGTATCCAGACAATGCGTCAGATGTAGGAGAAAAAAAGGGAGGGGGGGATATTCGCGTCCGAGTAAATAGTTGTAACTGAATGTGAGAAAAAAGAAGTTCTTTAGATGTATTGAAACAGAATGTGTTTCTACGCTCGAGTGGACTTCATGCAAACTATGCAGTTAACCCTGTACGATATTTCGAAATAAAATTCGAAAAGGTTGGCAAACCTTCTTATCAAATAATACATCCATTAAATATATCGTGTATAACGATGTTGTTCTTTGAGTAAGTATACAGAATGGTCCGCCTAACGTGGACACCCCCGAAATTTCCGCAACGGTTGCAGATCATGAACTGCGGTTTCTGCTAAATGAATTTACGTACGGGGCAAGTAAGTTGGCGCAAAGTGAAAATTCATAACATATGTATGGACAGGAATAATGAAACCACATAAGATTTTGCCCTTGGAAATATACATTTATTTCAACAGCAACTGAAAGTACGTGCAAAAAGGAATGCTCTGATATAGCACATGTGATGTAAAGTAGCACAGAAACGCTAAGAAGTAATGTACGTAGGTAAGTAGTAGGGGCTTGATGGTCCTAGGTACAAAGGGATGTCGCCTTTTTTTATTTGCCTAATTAATTGATATCAAATTTATATCAAATGGTTAATTAAATTGATTGAAAGTGTTAATCAAAATAGAAAGGGTTAATTAAATTGAAAGGGTTCGATCTATTGAAAGGGTAGAATCTATTTAAAGAATTGAATTTATTGAAAGGGTTAAATGGATTGAAAGAGTTAGATTTAATAAAAGGGTTAATTTATTGTGTTTGGTGCAAGAGTGTACTAAGGGTGTTCTTTCTCTCTTTTTTGTGGGGAGCAGGAGTTCGGGTAAGTCCTCACTCGTGGAGCTCTGGCACTCGATTGAGGTGAAATGTGTTGGGGATGGGATATATATGGTGAGTTTTGTGCGAGAGTGGCCTAAGTGTAATTTTTTTTTTGTTTGGTAGTGATATTGCTCGTAGATAGTGTTGGTAGATAGGTGACTTTGAAAGATAGTAGTTTTCCAAATGAATAAGAGCATTGCAGAGAGAACAAGTAATTTCAGAGTGTTTAAACGAGTTGTACTTAGGAATAAATTACATGCATCGAATCGCATATTTCAAATGATCACAATTACCTGAGTCTCCAGTATGAAATTATTACATAATGAAAATCAATCACACGTAAAGAGATGAATACATCTACAGCGTGATTTTACTACCCCAAGCTGTATGTTAGAAATATAATTTACACAAGAGAAGTATAACGAACGAGCATAACTATGGGAATAACAAGTGGCAAACTATTACAATTATGTGAGTCTCCAGTATAAAACGAATTAATTAACCATCTACAATGAATAAAAGAATGTCCCTGTAAATTAAACGATAGTCTTCCTACAAGATATATATGACACTACTTGACGTGTCTCGGACATACTGGACAATATTTTAAAACACGTCCGTCTGCCTGTGACACAAGTGATGACCTTCAGAAACGGATTCCACGAGTAAAAAAAAATTTATTCACGTGCATAAAAAATAAAACGTTTAATATATTTCCGTCCATTCGCTTGGGAGCTTGCTGCAGCACTGACTTGGATATAGGACTTACATCAACTTATAAGCTATGTTTGATTATAGACTGAGGTGAAAAATTCGAAAGTTTTAATGAAAATACGAAACGGCTAACGAAAATGTACATGAAGTACATGAAAATGACCTAACACATAATCAAATAGCACAAGGAGGTCCCCCAAAACAAATCCGTTCACCTCGGAGGTCAATCAATGAATGAAGCAAGGTTATGTCAAGAGCCTGACTATATATACATAGAGTGCAGTCGTAAGCTGTCAAGCAACTAAGGTTATAGCTACTCGGAAATAGATGTGAATACGATTTACGTGACAAATGGATAAAAATTATGTTTACGATGCATGTAGTAATATATAAATTAAACTATTTGAATTAACAATGAATTAAAAAAACATAATGAAATTGTACCTCTCCCAAAATACATCTATCCATCACGAATTTTAGACAATGAATGTCTGGATCGAATGAGAGGTGTCTGCTTATAATCTGTTATATATACGTGGAGCACGGATGAGTTGAAATTTACGAGAAAAATTCTGTATATCATCCTACAATTACGTGAATGAAACAATTACACAACTATGTGAATGTATAAAAATAACACTACTTGATAAAGTGAATAATTTAAAAATAATGGACATACTACAAATTTTTTTCGTTAATTCTGTGACATTCACGGCACTAGTTAGCGAAATTACAGTTGAAAATCATTCCAAGTTCAGTCGACTGAACACAGAAACATAGTAACAGAAAATTATTTTATTTAATTAATTAAATGAAACTAGAATTACTGCTAACACTCTCCGAAGCCAGCTGACTGCCATACCCTGTGATGTTCACTGCCGTGTCACAAAGCCTGCCATGCTCGATGAAGTCGAGAGATCTGGTGGCATGTCTATGCAGGATGAAGGTTCTTGTGAAACTAACATGGCAGTGGACAGCTGAAACTCTTCATGTCGGTACATCCCCTCTCCCACCCCTTGTCCAGAAGATGACATTGTGTGAAAAGACAGTTATTTTCCAAGGTGACAGAACAGCACCCCCTCTCCACCAAAGCAGAGTTCTTTTTTCGGAGGACTACCCTTTCCAAAGCTCTGGTCCACACTCCTGCCCTTCACCTCTGCCCCAGAGCATGTTTTTCTACTGGCTTGAGAACTCCCCAACCCAAGCACCCCATCTTCGCTGTCGATTCAAGGCCACAGGCCATCATGCAACAAAGTTTGGAATCTTCCGAATGTGTTTGACCTGTCTTATTTGTGCAAAATATAATTTTAGAAGTCCCGCTGATCAAAATCTATATCCCTGAAACTACATATCGCCCAAAGTCATAATCCACAGATAGAATTCCAACAAACTTGTTATCTCATCCAAGAAATGGATTTGAATCCCATGAACATTATATAGTCTTCCAGCAAACTTTATTCCCATTTTTTTAGGAAACTAAATATATTTCCGTACAAGAGATATCTTCACTCACTAAATTTTAAACATTGAAAGAAAAGCAATCTTTTTTCAAACACTCTGCTCCACTTACACAATTCTCAACTACTACGATGGAAGACACATGCATATATATTTAAACTTTCAATCATTTTTAAAATAATTATTCGAATAGCACAGAAAAAAAAAATTTACGTGTAGCATTCTCTATAACAGAAACATTTACTTATAACCAAAGTTTCAATTCAAAAGCTTCCCAGCCCAGAATTTAGACTCAACTATCCACCATTAAATTCGTATAATTTAACTTATTTACAAAATTTTTTCCTAGGAAATAAATTTCTATGTGATATTACTGAACTTACACAAATGAATGTTTGAATGACTTCTATTGGAGCTGGTATCTGTCAATTTCCACGATATTTCAATGCAATTAAGATAATTTTGAAGTTAAATGACGAACATTTTGCAATCGTATACCCCATCGTTTAGGATAATTCATTCCGACTGTCAACAAATTATTTCCAATTTACAGAGATGCCCGAAACAAATAATTTTATTCAATACAACTCGGGGAATATACATAACGAATTATCAGACAAATTTGGCTGGGAAAAACGAAATTCTTATTAAATACGCACATTTAAAACAGAAGACCATTAAGACAATCACAGCTCTAAATGGCTTACTCAACAGACTAGCCTCCGACTAACACAACCATTTGGTAAAGAAAGTCTTAAAAAATTTCCTACAAAATACTTTCAAACCCATCTCTCCCTTCTACATTCCTGAAATTAAATTATTATTTATCCATTTTAATCGAAAACCAAATAAAGACATATTGCGTCTAACATAAACATATGTAGATTTAATCACATAGTGAATTAGTACACATACCTCTGCAATTAACATAAAAAAATTAAAACAGAAGACAATTTATCATCATTAATGAAACCCGATACTGTTTAAAACAGTACATTCCTACAGAAACAAGTTAATAATCATTCTGAAATTACGAAGGGAACATCTATTCGGAAGTAAACTTTCTCCTCACACCAAAGATTATTTATTTAATCTACTTTGATGAAAATGGAGACTATCACCGGATAAACTACACTGCAAATACTGCGAGAAAATTTTCACATTTGCCTACAATGTTCATAGACATGAAAGGAGCGAATGTTTGGAGAATTTACCTCGTACCATTCTTAACTTCAAATACAGTTTGCACCTGTTTGCACCAGTTTGCACGAACGGATAACTTGAGTCGTCATGTCAAGATCTGTAAAAAAATTAATCTTCCTCCTGAGATAATAAATTTACCATCTATGGTACATAATATCACAGAAGACAGAAATAATGTAATTACAAGAAATTACATAGAATCAGATTGTATAAAATATACAATAACACGTCAATGTAACAATTTTTCGACCTAAACTTCAGCAACCAGCTGCAAAGACATGTGTCGGTGACGATAAACCTACTATATCTAAGCAAAGTAAAGTCGATATTTATGATGAAACATCAGGTGAAGAAAGTAGTGAGGATGTCAGTGATGCTATTGAAGATAATCCTACAACAAATGATGTGAATAATGACCATATTTCCCGAAGACTCCATCGAGCTTGTTAATAAACTTAAATATTTATTTAATCTGCAAAAACAACGTGAATATTAGGGAATAAAAGACATGGTTTTCATTATAACAACACTTAAGGTACGAGGTTTCATCGAATGAAGTAATGTCTGCAAACACCCGAGAAGTGTGATAATAAATTTTAGTTAGTCTTACTATTACTTAAGTGAAAAAGTAATTATTTGAAGTAAACATTGCATGATAGGAATATGTTTCAATTTGAAATATTATGTCTTCCTCAAACCAATTCAGTTGTCCGAATTTGGTTGGAGTTTTAATTGGGTTTTTTGAGGAATAAAGTAGGTTTTGTTTAATAAACAGTCTTATTTGATGAATAAAAAGCCTTATTTGATGAATAAATAGCATTATTTGAGGAATAAACAGGGTTTTTTGAGGAATAAAGTATATTTTGTGGAATGGTTTAGTGGAATAATGTGGAACCAGTATTAACATTTTTGGTATCTATGTTTGTGAATCAGCCTATAACTGCGTGTGATAAGATTTTTAACCTCCTATACTTGTTTGATGACATGTGCGATAATGTGTTGGGACAACCCGTAGTTACTTGTACATATGTTTGGAGCAATCTGTACTTGCTTGTGTGTTTTTTAACATTATATGTTTAGTTTTGTTAAAATGATTTGATAACTTGTTTAATGTTTTGTATTATCTTATAATTGTTTATGTGTTTTGGAGCAAGCTGTATTAGCTAGTTTTAAAATGTTGTATGTAACTGTGTTTGTATATATTTTTATAAATAAATTAATATTGTAAAATTATAATTTTTTATTTAACTTCACCTCTTAAAAATTGAAAATGTTTTCTCGACAGAGTGAGAGTGTGAGAGGAATGTAATTAAAATTTCGTAACATAGAACGATTCTTAAATTTTCTATTAAAAGCATGTTGCATTAACACGAAACACTGTTGTACTAAAAAAAGTAATTGGAAAAGTTCTGAAAGAGGACACTCTAACCACTGTTCCATAAATAACAAAATAATATACCACATCGGGTAAGACAAGGAATAACGAACTTAACACGTAATAGAAATGTATATACAATAGCTTGATAATTGTTTACTCGCGATAAAGAATAAACGGAGTATAAAACCATACAAATGCACAGGTAACATGTTAAATTCCATATATAAATGCTAAATTTAAAAAAATCATGTAATATCTATTTTAATGCAGTGAATTTGTTTAAAATTAATTTTATAACA
This sequence comes from Dryococelus australis, assembly GCA_029891345.1. NCBI lineage: Eukaryota > Metazoa > Arthropoda > Insecta > Phasmatodea > Phasmatidae > Dryococelus > Dryococelus australis. The sequence goes on along the minus strand of CM056995.1, from coordinate 336,288,969 downwards.
TCTCAAATATGTAAATTCTTGGTTAAAGTAATTTGAAAGCGAATTACACCGTATCAATTTTTTCGACAAGGGAGAGTGGTGGGGGTATAAATAGCATGTCCCACCCCAGCTCTGTATTTGCTGCTCTGACTTCATGGGGTCAACACCCCCCCCCCCACAATGCAATGAGTTGCTGCCTGGCCTTGATTATTCAAGGACACCAGTCGCCTGTCCACCAGCCGCTACCTCTGCCAGGACCTGATGCGCCAGGTTTGTGCGGCGAAGGAACCCCTTGCTTCTGACCATCAGCCCTGCTTCCATTTTGCTGCTCGCTTGGGAATTCAGCCGCTTGCTGGATCAAGATTTTGGGTAAAACTTAGTTACAGGGATATAAATTATGATCGGTGGGACTTGTGAAATTTAATTTGCTGCAAATAAGACAGGTTAATCGTATTCATTAGAGTCCAAACTTCGCTGCACGAGGTTGCATGGCCTTGAATTGACAGCAAAAGTGGGGTGCTTGGATCGGGGTTGTTCTCAAGCCAGCAGGAAAATGCACTCTGGGGTGGAGATGAAGGGTGGGGATGCATGGACCGGAGCTTGGAAAGGGCAGCCCTCCAAAAACGAACTCTGTGGTGGAGGGGGTGTTGTTCCATGACCTTCGAAGAAAACTGTCTTTTCGCATTAAGTCATCTTCTGGATTAAGGGGGGGGGGCGTTCTGACGTGATGAATTTTAGCTGTCCACCGCCATGATAGTTTTACAAGAACAATCACCCTGCATAGACGGGCCACTGGCTCTCTCGACTTCACCAGGTGTGGCGGTCAGGGGGATTCGGGGAGTTTTAGCAGCGACTCTCGTTTGAATATATAAAATATTTAAATTTATCAGGAATAAAATTATTTTTATATAAACAATGTTTCTGTGTTCTGTCGACGAAACTTGAATGATTTTCAACTGTCATTTCACTCTCTAGTGCTGGGAATTTCACAGACGTAACGAGTAGCTATAACCTTAGTTGTTTGTCAGCCTCCGACCACGCTCTACATATGAAGTCAGGCTCACAACATAAGTTCGCTTCATTCAATGACTGACCTCAGAGGAGGACATATGTGTTTTGGGGAAGGTCCTTGTGTGATTTCATTATGTATTTAGTAATTTTCATGTACTTGTGTTCATTAGCCATTTTGTATTTTCATTAAAATTTCCGAGTTTTTCACCTCAGTCTATAATCAAATGTAGCCTATATGTTGACGTAAGTCATATATCCATGTCAGTGTTACAGCGAGCTACCGAGTGGATGGATGTATATTAAACATTTTCTTTTATATGCGTGTTGATAAATTAATTAATTTTTACGCATGGAATCCATTTTAGAAGTTCCTCACCAGTCTCACAGACAGAGGGACGTGTTTTAAAATATTGTCAGGCATGTCCGAGTCTCATCAAGTATTATCACATTCATTTTATGTTTAGGAAGACTGTCGTTTAATTTATAGGGACTTTTTAATTCATTTTAGATGGTTAATTAATTCATTTTATACTGGAGACTTGCGGAATTGTAATTGTTTACCACTTGTTGGTTCCGTAGTTGTGTTCGTTCGTTATACTTCCCTTGTGTAAATTATATTACTATCATACAGCTTGGGGTAGTAAAATCACATTGTAGATATATTCATCTCTTTACTTTTAATTGATTTTCATTATGTAATAATTTCATCCTGGAGACTCACATAATTGTGATCATTTGATATTTTACGATTCAATGTGTGTAATTTGTTAATAAGTAGAACTCGTTTAAACACTCTAAAATTATTTTTCCTCGTGTGCAATGCTGTTTTTCATTTGGAAAAATACTATCTTTCAAAGTCGCCTATATACCAACACCGTCTATGAGCTATATCACTACCAAAACAAAACAAAAATACACTTAGGCCATTTTTGCACAAAATGCACCACACACATATATATATATACACACACACACATATATATATATATATATATATATACACACACACACCGTCCCCAACAGTCACGCCTCATCGAGTGCCAGAGCTCCAAGAGTAAGAATGTACCAGAGCTCTTGCTTCCCACAGAAAGAAAGACAGAAGACCCTTTGTACACTTTTCACCAAACACAAAAAAAAACCTTTCATTAAATTAAACCCTTTTCATTAAATTAAACCCTTTTCATTAAATTAAACCCTTTTCATTAAATTAAACCCTTCCAGCCCATTTTAACATTTCAATAAATTTAACCCTTTCAATAAATTCAACCCTTTCAATTTATTTGACCCTTTCGATTTTTCATGAACCCTTTCAATTTTCACGAACCCTTTCAATTTTTCATGGACCTTTTCAATCGATTTAATTAACCCTTTGATACCAAATTAATTAGGCCAATCAAAAATCCGGCATCTCTTTGTATCTAGGACCATCACGCCCCTACTACTTACATGTATAATTGAGTGAAGAGATTTGGACGGTTCTTACCATCGAGATATTGAGAGTCGACAAATATGATTATGTTAAGTGGGCCGGTAGCATGGGGCAGGGGACCTGTACTCACAGCTGTAAGCAAGCAACACGCGCCGTGACTCTTCCTGGTGTGACCGCTTCCTTATAGCAGGGTAGCGCTTACCTTAATACGGTAAGGGGCACGCAGTGCGATATTGAACAATGGCGAGCGTAGGGAAGGCGGGCAATGTAGGTGCAAGTCTGATATAAATACATTACATTTTATTGAAATACCAACGTAGTTCCGGAGATTTGTTTCCTAGTCATTAACTGTATTGAGTAACGAGTGTGTACAGATGCACAACAAAAATAGAACAAATCAACCTAAGGAGAAATGTAATCGCATTCTCATGCATAGTACAAAAGAACGTAGTTATAGTTGAAACGCTTCACATTAGGTCTTTTCACACCATGTGCTCGATGTGTTTACCATCGACTGCAATACACATTTGTAAACGCACGTGTCGAGCGACGAGCGACCTGAAGTGTTTCCGGCGTAATGCCTCTGCAAGCTACAACAATGCATTCCTGCATGTCTTCTGGTGTCGTGGGAACTGTGTTGTACGCTCTACCTTTCAGTGTTCCCCACAGGAATAATCGAAAGGTGTGAGGTCGGGGAACAAGCTGGTCAACTTACAACACCACTCCCTTGCCATAGCTTTGGAAACGTTTCATTCACTTGCCTCGCCACCAAAACAAAATGCGCAGGACAGCCATCAATCTGAAACCACATATCACGAGGTATGTCGAGCGGTATGTCTTCCAGAAGTGCCGGTAAAATCTCTTTGAGGAAATGGGCGTACGTACATACGGTCATTGTTCCTTTACGAAGTATGGCCGTACGATATAACCTTCAACGGTTCCACATCATCATTTCACTTTCTACTGTCGCTGGTGCTCCACATGCCGGCTCCTACGCAGATTCTCGCCCGCTCAGCAGTGTATATTTCGCAAATTTACGCGCCAATGGTTTGTGAAGTTCGCTTCATTGGTAAATAGCATATTCGTCAGAAGATTGCTGTCATCACTTACAGGTATCAGAACAAAGCTACAAAACTGAACACGCTGCTGGAAATCACTTTTTTTTTGCAATCCCTGATGAAAAGCCACGTGATATGGTTGATATTTCCGTTGGCGCAGCATCTGTAACACACTTGTTTTACTTTATTCCTATGAACCTGGAAAGTTCTCGCGTACCCATGTGAGGGTTTACATCGACACGTGCCAACACATCGTGTAGATGCGTCTCGACAGTAGCAGTCTTACGTCTCACTCGTGTTGTCGAATTCCAATCACCTCTTGACCAGAGAAGTGTGAAAATTCTTCGTATCGTTTGCCGTGAGATGGGTGTCCTATTAGGATACCTTTCACCATACATTTGGAGGCCTTGCTTGGCATTCCTACCACACTCGCCGCAAATAAGTAGAGCATCCAGTTTTTTTCTCATTAGTTAACTTCATTACGTACGTACAACCACGCACTAGTGGACAGGTTATCTTGGTTTTCGCCCAATGGAATCCGCGATAGGAGGTAGGAGTTTGCCGCGGGAATCCGGGATAGGATGTAGGAGTTTGCCGCGGGAATCCGGGATAGGAGGTAGGAGTTTGTCGCGATGACGTCACAGGTGTGGCCGGTGGCCAGGGGCGGCCATTTTACCGACAAAATCACTAGTTTATCCCTCAAAATGGCAAGTTCAACTTTCGAAAAGCCTGTTTCGTTCCCAAAATGTCTCTTCCCCTCCCACTAAATTTATACAAATCGTGAAAAAAAATACTTGCTTCTCAAGGTGGCTGATGGCTGACTGATTCCTCATTGAGGTTGAGGTATCCCTAGCATCAGCCACAATGAAGAATCTGAGGAACCAATAAAATAGAATTGATTTGAAAATTATTTTTTAAATTTTAATATATTTTTATTATTAAAAAATTACAGTGTAAATATTAAGTGTTATATATCACCGGACTCTTATTTTCAAGGTGCATACGATCGTGATATCGTATCGATTATGTAAGCCGATGTCAAGACCTTACACCCCAATAATCAAAACTAAGCACCATCATCCACTTAACCAACAGACCTTCTCCTTCACAAAAACATGTAGCCAAAACAATTTGTAAAAATTAGCACGCACCACCACCCATTCCCTCACCACACAGCAATACCCAACCTCTAACCTCACATCAACCCTCTCAACCCCTCTCAACCCTCACCCCCTTCCCCCATTCTCCCCTTATCCCTCACGCCCTCATAAAAACAATCTCCCCTCAACCCTTCCCCTACCCCTCATCTTGGTCACCCATCACCACTCTCACCACCAGCAACCCCCTGCACCACCCCTCATGACCTCACCGGCCCCCATCCCTTCACCCCCCAACACCCCTCACCCCCTCAACACCCTCACTCCCTCAACGCCCACATACCCCCCCCCCGCATCAAGCTCTAAAAATCGAGGATCATATAATGTCATAAACTGCTCACCCTACCAGCCAGGTCATAAAAATCGATCATAGCACATTTCCTCATATCAAAATTTGATTTTGTTTTTGTGTATTATACATAGGTAACATATTTTTTTCATTATATTATAACGCAATCACCGCCGCAATCAAGACCGCATTGTATCAATCACAATATTTTTATCAATCCCAATCATTGGATCAATTCTCCTTCGATCAATCCCAATTCTTGGATCAATCCCAATTCTTGGATCGATCCCAATCCTTCGATCGATCCTTCGTTCAATCCTTCAGTTTGCCCCCCCCCCCCATATGTATAGAAATTACATTTGTTCGCCAACTGTCTCCAAATGTATACATGTCGCCAGAATTAATGTTTTGTATGCAGTCAAATATACCTGGATTTTGTACTAAGTCATCATTATAATTCTATATAGAGATCTTTCAGTTAATAATCGAGTGCTTATAGTGCAGTATAAAGTTGTGAGGGACAGAGGGTTATAACTCACAAAAATAAAGAGAAAACAATTGTGTTATAAGCATTTACTATTTTTTTGTAATTAGAATTTCAGAAGAACGCAAATCAACACATCATGCGATATATCCCCGTTCCTTCAGTTTACTAATGATTGAAGATATCTCAGCATTGCATAAATACCCACGTATTGAAGGTCAATCAAATATCTGAGACTATCAACAAGTTCATTCGGGTATTCGGGAAATACGCATCCAGTATTCTCAGAGTCTTCCGTCTTCTTCGTGTCGCTCATTGCAGTAAATATGTCGCAGGGGTGTGTCAGTGCATCGAGAAAATCGCCATCATCGTCTTCAACATCACCACTGCCTTCATGTTAATTTTCATCTATGCCATCTTCAAGAATCGTCTCCACTTCATGTTTCATCCTCAATATTAAATTGGTTTTGCGGAAGTATAGGAACATCTCAAAGCACTGGTTTACATAAAACGATTATTCTAACCTAAAATACTTTCCACGTCGTTTGTGATAGTCGAGTTGACATAAAAACGGTCGCAGTGTTGCGACGCGGAGTGTGGACATCGCGCACCTTGAGCGCGCTCTCTACCCCCACGGTTCCACAACACGGGCTTCCATCAGCGTGTTTCCTTCTCGTACGCGTACAACACGGCCTTGCGCAAGACATTCGTTTAAGGAAAGCGCGCAAGTAAATTTTCCAGTTGCTCTCGCCCTTTTTGTACTATTTGCACGCAGCGGGTTTGCAACTACACCGGCACGCTGTTGAGCGATTCAAGCAAACACAGTTATAGGCTCTTCACGGTAAAGTGAGCACTTTTGAAAGCATTGCTTAGAGATCTACTTTTATACGCGTTGTGTAGTCTTCGGCGTTATGTAAAATTTACGCTGCCATGGGCCTTATCGCTTTATTCATGCGTCGGTCAAGAGACACTAAGAAATTATCATAAAAGTAAATATTTTTATAAATCTGCCCATTTTTACACTCCGATGCATTAAAAAAAAAACAGAAAGCGAAATAAATAGTTCAAGATATCGCAAATGGTTACCTAACACTTTTTATTCGACGTTAGGATATGGAATTACTTTCCCTCCATCGTTACCAACTTTACTAGCCGCATGCCCCTCATTCCGCTCGTTGAAATATAATGCAGGTAGGAGCAGTGACATTTTTCTAAGGTTGATTTCAAAAGTGCTCACTTTGTTGTGGACAGCCATTGAGCATATGAGGTACCGCTCTTTAACTAATTACGTGCTACGTTCCCTCCGTTTTACGCAGCTGCCACTGACGAGCGTCTCGCCTTGCAGTGCAAACATCGAGTTGTTCGCCCTGAGCAAACATTGCCGTCCGCTCATGTTTTTGCGCGCGCCCGCGCAGTGTTGGTAATTACCCTAGGTAGGTCTAAGGCTTCTGCCAAGCACAAAGAAAGTTAGTTAACGCTTTGTAGACTATAATCGGAGATAGCTCGAACAAAGCTAAATTGAACATTTATTTGTTGTTAAGAACAAAACTCGCATGACTGTGCAGTTTTTGTTCGCCTCATGACCTCATAAGAACACCACAGCGCATTAACATTGATAGTGCTAACGACAGAATTAATCTTTTATAGCCGCTCAAACGGACATAATTGATTGTAAATCCTTGTGTACGATAAAGGACATTTGATTGGATCAATATCAGCTCGGCTCGCCATTGGTTGATGACCGGCCAATAATGAACGCTGTATAGTACAGGATAGTGCCCAGTGTGGCATGGACCAATAGGACGATGATGAGTTCTAACACAGACACCAACAGAACCGGTGTTCGTGCAGTATTGGATACGGGTTACTCACTTCTAATTTGTCTTAAGTGCCAGGAAATGTGCGCAGACGTAAATGAGTTAATCTATTGTAAAAACAAAAAAACTATTCTTCTACTGTACACTACACATAATTTGCGGACCCGCGTTTGCTTAGCAGTTAGCCCGCTCGCCTCCCACCAAGGCGAACCGGGTTCAATGCCCGGCCGGGTCACTCCCGAATTTTCGCTTGTGGGATTCGTGGCGGACGATGCCGCTGGTCGGCGGGTTTTCTCGGGAATCTCCCTTTTTCCCACGCCATTTCATTCCGGCGCTGCTACATACTCACCTCAGCCACCCTCATCTGCCCTCGATAACTCGCTGATAAAAGCCGCCCAAATCTCTTCACTCGCGCAGTAACATCACGTTATTTCTCTCAGATAAAAACTTGGATTTCATAGTTCTGTATACAATTTGGCTGTTATCGGAATGGCGCGATACGTACTTAAAAAAAAAAACTATGAAATCACGAGCAGAAAATGGCTCTGTAGTTCTCACAATTTATTGTTGAATTTAAATTAATGTTTGCATATTTTCTACTCGTATCTTGAAATGAATTATGACAATAGAGTTTAACCTCCCATGTTTAATTCCTTGTTAATAGTCTGATTAATGGTATTCGTGTTTGTGCCAAAACAGTACCCGCACTCTAAAAAAATGCCCTGTACTTTTACAAGAAAAATCCTTGGAAACACAGTTGCAGAGAAAATCCTTTGTAAAACTACAACCAGTTTCCTTGTAAAACTTGCAAAGCGTATATTTGTAATATGTATTATAAATTATAGCTTTGTAATACAACTCGCGTAATTGAGAAGTGTACATACATAAAATTATTATCTTTTCTTACAGAAAACAAATGTAATGATTTAATAACAACGATTAATAAAACAAATATATTTCAAAATATAATTAACGAACATAATTAAGCCACTTTTTCAGTGGAATGATTCAATCCTACAACCCTGGCATTATTAACCCGCAACCTTTACCACAAGACCAACTTGATTTACTGCATAATTTCTAATTTTATTAATAAATCTACCTTGAAAGTACCTACGAAATATTAAATAAGTTAATTGATTAAGAATAATACATATATTTCATGTTAAGAGTTATGTGTAGGTAGGAAAAATTAACAGTTAATACGTAATACGGTCACGTTTTATTGAAATTTGCCAATTTTTGTTATGATTATTTGAGTTGTTTGAAGTGTTTTTCGTTATTGGAAATTGCAATACATTTTTTAAAAAATGCAACTATAGTTTATATCAACATCGCCCGTAGTTTTAGCACAAACAGCTTTATACGGTTTTACGTTTCGAGTGTCCACCATTTTGCCGAAGCTCGTGGATAGCGGTCAGTATAGTACAGACATTTCTAAAGGTCTATTACAAACACGGCCTTTGTAGTTTTACAAGATAAATCTCTGTATTGTTACAAACATTTGTAAAATTACAAACAATTTCTTAGTAAAAATTACGCTTTTATTTACTGTGCATTTTTCTCCAAATTAATTATGCGCAAGCTAACGTTCAACATCCTGGACTATAGATAAAATTTGTTCCTCTGAGATCATATGTGTATACTTTTTTTTTTTTTTTTTTTTCTGTGTGCAAGTGTCCGTTCTCGAGACGAGAACCCACCCTTGCTTGAAGTGTGACGTAGAGACGCGCACGGTCAGCGGAAATGAAGAGAAGTTGGTCGCCAGGGGTCGATGCATGCTTGTACAAGGACTCCGTATACCTCACGATAACTGCCGACTATCGCACGTGGGTATTCGGCCCTTGTATAGACTGTTCGGGGTTAAGTGAAATCAAACCTTCATGTGGAAAATTTCACTGTCTCTGGCCCCTTCATGTATTTTAACGTGCAGGCTGTACACAGGGTTGTGTACACGAGGGAAGGGGTTGTGGTTGCGAACGCCTACCCCCTCCCCCTCGCCCACCTACCATCAACGCCCCTGTGGGAAGTTACAAGATATAAAACCAAACTGAACAGTATTTTAAAACTATAAACGTACTGTGCCTATCTCAGTTTCAATTATCCTCTAAAAAGAGATGTAATTCGGTTGTACCTTGAATATACACTATCTACCAAAGAGTAATTGGGCACCCGTGAAGATAAGTAATTCAGTACGTCAGTTGACTTGTGTTTCACGGCCTTCGGTGTAGGACCACTGGTGTTTGTCCGTGGTAGCGTGAACACAGAGGCATATTGTAACATTCTGGATAATGAAATGCTCGCAACATTGGGCCTTTTTACGGAATGGACCCGTGTTACTTCCAGGATGACAATGCCAGGTGCCATGTTTCAAGGGCTACTATGCAGTGATACGCGGGCAACAAAGTTCGCCGATTGGACTGGCCCGTCCAGAGCCCCGACCTCAACCCTATAGAACATCTTTGGGACGAATTGGATCACCGGGTGAGGGCTCGTCAGGCGCGACCAAAATCCATTGCTCAACTCATGGAATGGTTGCAAGAGGAATGGCGACGAATCACCGTGGATGTTCTGCAAATACTCGTAGAGAACATGCCAGACAGGGTGGCTGCTGTTATAGCCACAAGAGTTGGCCCTACGAGATTCTAACAGGGTGACAACTAACAAGCAAACATTGTGGACAGGTGCCCAATTACTTTCTGGTAGATAGTGTGTTTATAACCGAGCTGTTCCAGGAAATTGATGAAACCGAATAAAAAGCTGATATAGTTTCGCCCCTGCCGAAATATATTCCATTTTCAAGCCCTGTGCGCGGACTAGACACTGGAGTGGAGTGGAGTGGAAAGGTAGGAACAGGCTGTTCATGGTAAACGGAGCACTTTTGAATTCCCTGCTTGCGATCTAATGCTATGCACGTTGTTTATTCTTGCAGCTTATATAAAGTTAACATTTCCATGTGCCTCATCACTTTATTCATACGTCGGTCAAGTGAGACTGTGAAATTATTAGAAAAGTAAATATTTTACAAATCTGCTCTTTTTAATTCGATGTATTAAAAAAAAGTAACAGGAATCAAAATAAATAATTTGAGTTATCACATATAGTTACTTAACACTAATTAAAGGCTGTTCACGATCAAGTGAGCAATTTGGAAATCAACCTAAGAAAAAAATCACTGCCCCTACCTACATATATTATAACGGGCGCACTGAGTGACATACGCCCAGCAAATGTTGGCAACAATGAATGGAATATAGTTCCATATCTTAACGTCAAATGAAAAGTATTAGGCAACCATGTGTAACAAATTAGATTATTTCTTTCGTGTGTTTTTTTTTTATAGCACGTCGAGGTTTAAAGAAGGTCAGATTTGTAAAATATTTACTTTCTTGATAATTTCACAGTTTAACTTGACCGACGCACGTATAAAGTGATGAGGCCTACGATAGTGTTAATTCTACATACGGCGGAAGACTACACAACGTGTATACAAGTACATCTTGATCAAGGCTTTCAAAAGTGCTCACTTTATCGTGAACTGCCTTTAGTTGGTCTTAACGTCTCGTCGACAGCGAGGTCATTGTTGCGGTGAAAGTTGCACAGGGAAGAGGAATTTTTGGGGGGGGGGGGGGTGGGAGGATTGGGAAGGAATCGTCCATCCCAGTAGTAGCCTGGAGGGAATTTGGGAAACCATGAAAAACCGAAACCAGGAGGGCCGGACAGGGAATCGAACCCGGGTCCTCCCGAATACGAGTTCAGTAAGTGACCACTCGCCGTCACCCCGCTCAGTGAACTGGAGAGGTTTGGGTAGGTCTTAACTAGGTCTTGAGAGCCAATGACGGTGAATCGAAGGTATGGAGCAACGCCGGAATGTAAGGGCGAGGAAAAGGATAGAGATTCCCGAGAAAACGCGCCGACCAGCGGCATCGTCCGCGCCACGATTCCTGCGTGCGAAAATCCGGGAGTGACCTGCCGGAAATCGACCCTGGTTCGCCTTGGTGGGAGGCGAGCGTTCTAGCCGCCGAGCCACTGCGGCGCCCAAAGTTGGTAACGGCGGAGGGAAAATAGTTCCATATATCAACGTTTAATTAAAAGTGTTAGATAAACATTTGTAAACACTGAAATCAATTTTTTTTTTTTTTTTTTTTTTTTTAGTACATATAACTGTAAGAATCGGCGAATCAATCTTTGCTACGCCCTAGAGCCTAGGACGCGGCAAAGTGGATTTGAAAATACCATCCAACAAAAGAATACAATCACCTAGGTGAAAACTACTCTCGTTAAGGCAAAGTGAATAAAACATGGAAGAAACAGAGAGTAGGGGAAATCTAAATACTATGAGCTGAAATGCAATACACATGAATTATGCCACTGTATTTTTGATTTTATTAATTTTCTTTCTTTCAAAAATATTTTAAATATACAAGGTAAACTTTTGTTGCCAATATCTTTCACGATTGTGATTTTTACAAAAACAGGGCACATTAAAAATAATTGACATTTAAAATTCTGGCTTTATAGTGGCAACAGTTGCCATTTCTTTCTTTTATTTTGAAAGTTACAATTAATATTCAGGCCATATACTATTTACCAAAGGCCATGCAAGAATATTATTTGACATATAATATTTAATTCTGAAAGTTTTTTTTTTTTTTTTTTTTATATTCAGGCCGTATAATATTTACCAAAGACCAAAGAAATTAAAAAAAAATATATTATTTGAATTTTTTCTCCAAGACAATTTTAAAAATTTCATTTAGTTTCGTTTCAAAACAGGCTTTTGTGGGCTAATCCACATTTAGAAAATTGCATTTTATTTTCCCAAAATTTAATTAATTTATTCGGGAAAATTTCAGAAAAGACACCTACAAACTTTAACTGGGGAGCTTGCAAAATTGCAAGATTCTGTCCTGAAACCTAGCATTCATTTTAAGGATTATTTTCCAGTTCAGGGAAAACTCTAAAACAACTTCCCTGTTCAAAACTTATGGGCATTTCCCCCAGATTGTCCATAACTTTGCTGTTTGTTATTCATATTAATTAAAAATTTGGCATCTCATAAAATTTTTTTTACGAAGATTTAAAATTTTCATTTACATTCAGATTTGCGAAGGATAAAAACAAAACATTTTTTAAGTTTGACTTGGTTGTTTTAGGGCATTATGACCACCTACATTCTGCCTATTAGGACATCTAAGTATTTCTCGCCATAAGGGCCTGGATGACAACTATTATAATACTTAACTTGGTATTCCGAAGCTCTCTCGAGGCTGCTATCTGACCTCGAGACAACTCCGCTCCCAGCATACATAGCAGAAATTCCTAAATTCTCCTTAGAGGGGTCTTAATTAATGACCACCAATGGCTGCTTTTGTTACCTAATATGGGAATGTTCAAGGGGCGATGGGTGAACAGCCAGTCGCCAACAAACACGTCGCAATTACAAGAAAGAAGTAGCGCCATCAGCTACCAATTTAGCAAACAAATGATCATAATATTGGTACCCCTGCGCCGCCTCCCTGATGTCACAGGGGTGGGAGGTCATGCGCAGTGGCCGCAGATCGCAGCGCTATCTAGACGGCGGAAAAAAAAAAGTTCAGTAACGAAACAGACTGCAAGCGGCGAAGCTATATACAATGTCCTAGTGAACTTCTGTGTCGGTAACCAAAGTTTGTCGTAACAAACTTTTACGCAGCTTTTCATGTGTTCCGCAAACAAGGTTGGTAAAAAGGTAGTAATAGTTTATAAGTTCAGGCAGAAGACATTTTTAAACCAAAAACGGGATAATTCGTTCACTTCGTGTACTCGTGTTGTGTCGCACTTGAGTGGTTAGATGCAGGCGTCAAAATGGTTGATAGTAAAAGGAGACTGCAAAACTCCGTGCAGGCCGTCTCAGTAAACATTATCTTTTCCAATAATTTTACAGTTTTACTTAAACGACACGTCGATAAAGTGATCAGCTAGAAGGTAGTATTAACGTTTTATGCGTGGCGGGAAAAAAAAACGCGCTCTGCACATGAGTAGATCTAAAACAGGGCTTTCACGAGTCGTAAATTTACCTTGAACTGCATACAGAGAAATATGGTTACAAACCCATATTCTCGTAATCCCTTTTTATGTATCGTTTCTCGAGACGAGGTCTCGCAGTATGCTTGATGCGGCGATCTGCACAGGTGAGCAGCTGTTTGAGAGGGGAAGTTGGTCGCCAGGGACCGGTGCAGGATCGTCCGAGGACCTCCACGTCGCTCAGAACGCGAACGTAAACGGCTAAGTATCGCCCCAGGACAACTACATTACCCGCCCCTCGTAAACAAAGAGGAGCTACGAGTTCGGAGAACCCTGATCCTGGAGGACCGTAAAAGTAATTCCTCCAGGCGGAATACTCCGGGAAGTTTGCCCCTGGAGGTGCAGTTCCAGACGGACGACTCGGCGTCCGGAGTCGTCGACGACGACGTTGTCGGCTTTAAGGTCGTGGGTTGAAGGGGGGGGGGGGGGCTCCTTCATCCCGGCCAGGAGATTTACTACCTGGCCACAGAGGGCCTCAGGTGGAGTAAAGGTCATATAAAACCTGTTTTTACTTCCACGTTGCCTACCTCCAAGGCGTTAATGACTCGAAATATAGCATATGGTGTCAGGGGTTCTTGGTTCGAAGCTCTGAGGTCTCTGTTTCAGTTTTAGAATGTAAACCGTCCCAGGTAAGCCGTTGGTATATAGCGATAGATTTAACATGTTATCATTCACGTATGACGTGTTGCAAAATACGAAAAGAAAGTCAAAAAATCTTGCGACTAAACAGGCAGCGTCTTTCCCTGATTAATGCTGCTGGTTATGCTAGCACCATGAAATGTTATTATTGGTTACTGCCGGTACCGCAGACCAATATAAATTACTTTCATTACTATTATCGTGAAAGTTATTACAGTGAATCAGTGTACTTGTCAGGCCAAAAATCTCACGTTTCGCAACACCTGGAACTAAAAATGAATGTGTAAAATTAAGGAGTTAAAACGACTCAAAAATAGTGTACATGATAATAAAGCGTATTTCTAAAATATTCACATAAAATTACAAATATGCATGTTGGTCCACGACAAGAAATGAAGAAAGGATTACCAATACATGCAGCGTCTTTTCGTAGGCAACATTGTTGTTTCGTAACATCGAAACCAAACTATAGACATTTTTACTGAGTGATATGTTACTTTGAGTGAGCTACAGTAAAATACTTGGGGGTTAATTTCTTAGTTGAAGGTCAAATTAGGTGATTTTCTTTGTGCGCAATTTCATCCCCTCTCTGCCTCACCTGTAATATTGAGTGCTGCGGATGGAATATGATAAAGCTTATTGCCTACGTTGGTCTGGCATTAGAAAGATCGAGTCTGTCTCAGTCACGACCAGCCCCCAGTCTCTATAATTTCCGTATGTGTTTCAAAAAGAAGCACTTCCAACCCTCTGCCCGTCAGGTGACAGTTCTATGAAAATACCATCGCAGAAATGCGAATCGTGTGTAAAACAATTAAGATGATTACTTGAGGATCTTGCACTCTGTTGGTTATACATTTTGGCAAAAGGAAAGAATTGTTGGATTCAAACAAAGTTTGATCAGTACGGTGGTACAGATTAAATAAATAAGTGTTAAGAAATTATTGCTTCAACAGTTCATCAAGACAAGTTCCTGCCTGCGACACAGACGAAGGCCACATTAGCCGTCGAACTGACCCGTACTACGATACATGCGTCGACCCAATCAGACAAAGAATAAAACAAATGCCGTAATTCATTGTGCATTATTTTTTATCGCAGTTAGCATTATGCATTAGGCACCGAATCACTCTCCCATCGACCCTGAGAAAGATAGATTCCATCTGGACCGACAAATCAGGTAACAGTGCAGGCCATAAGCGTCAAAACGTGATGTGAATACGCCTGGAAAACCATAGGTGCGCGCGTGTGTGTATGTGGGGGGGGGGGAGAGTATAATTTTGTTGGAAGCTGGTTCCTGGTCACGAGGTAGCACATGAGGTTGCAGAATGTCTTTGTCTTCGAAGTTAAATTTCGAAAAATGTCACTGTACCTACCTTCACGTAGTTTATGGAGCAAACTGATTGGCATCTGCCCAATTACGTTGGCAACGACAGAACAGTGAGAGTGAATACATTTAGACTGCTCTTAACATCGGGGTCTTGAGAGCCGATGTGGGCAATTTAGATGAGTATGGAGAAGCGCCGGAACGAAAGGGCGGGAGGAAAGGTGGTGGGAGGCAAGAAGGCTAACCGCTCAGCCACCGTGGGCCCCCAACGACACAACAGACCGAAAAGTAGTTCCATGACTTAACATTGAATTAAATTTGCCAGGTAAACAGTTTGAGAATACTGAGGGTATTTATTTTGATTCGTGTTTTTTAATGCACATTAGTGTAAGAATGAGGAAATTTGTAAAAAAAAATTTCGTTTTCTTGTAATTTTATAGTTTCACTTGACCGGCGCGTTAATTAAGTGATGAGGCCAATGATTTTTTTAAATTTTACTTATGGTGGAATAATACATCACGTACATGCAAGTATATCTTAAGGCCCGGCTTCACCTCGTATGCACAAAATTCTTAGTTTCAGTGTCATAATTTCAGTTTCAGAGTAATTATTGAGAATTTCCGTCAGCATAAAATTTACATTCTAAGAGGTGTTTAATATTTAATGTGCTTTATTTTACTACGTGTGATTTGTTGGTTGTAAAAAGAAAGGTACGTATTGGTGCTTCAAAAGTAATATAACTCTATTTGAAGCAAAAGTTTTCGAAGGGAAGAAATGGTATTAAATTCAATAGACACGGTGATAAATACAGGCAAAGTAATTCATTGCCCATTGAAATTTTTGAACATACTAAATCCACCGGATCTCCTATAGCTAGATACCTGAAGAATTCGCGGATTCATTTTGGGATAAGATAGCATTCAAAACACATGTGTTTATATAACTTCAGCCATTGGTCCACTCGGTGTTTGACGCCTCTTGGAGAACGGTGGCCCAATCATCGCCGCCTTCCACTGTGACAGCAGACAACCAACGCACAGTTACCATCGGCAAATCTGTACATACGACTGTAGAGTCTACCCTGTAAGTCATTGAACTCGCGAATTTTTCAGGTATCTGCCTATAGCTAGGGATAGGAAAATTTCGCGAGTTCAATGACCTGTAGGCTAGACTCCACAATAATTTGTAAAGTCGTACCTCCGATGTTTGTTCATTGGCTGCTACCCCAGTGAATCCCCACACCTGACAGTATGGGATTTGCCTTTTGTGCCCTTGCAAGTTTGCTACATTCTGATCCAATAGCAAACGTGACTTCAGTGTACACGGGTTTGAAATCTATCTTGTCCTGAAACGAATTCGCCAAATTTTCCTATCCCTACCTATAGATAAGGATAGGACAATTTCGCGAATTAATTGCGGGACAAGATAAAAGTCAAACCCAGATACAATGAAGTCACATTTGCAACTGGATCAGAGTTTTTTGGACACTCCCGGGACGCCTCTGAGCCAATAGCAGACTTCCAAGGAAACACGTGGCGAATGCTATTCTGCCAGGTGTGGAGTAACATTGGCTACTCTTTAGAGAAGTAGCCAATGAACGAACATCTGAGGCCCGGGTGTACACATGACTGTGGAGTCTAGCCAACAGGTCACTGAACACACGAATTCTTCTTATACCTATCTATTTGTTTACCCGCTTCTGTTATTCATAGTAGATGGTTTCTTCTGAATACAACGTTGTGTGACGCTTTCGTGTAGCCGTGCTATATCTCACGATTCTCTGGTAATAGACCTCATGTTTAATTGATTAACCCCTTCAAATACACTCTAAATTAAATTTTCTGGTAAACTTCTTAAGCTGAAATGGAAATTTTTTACCGACACATCGTATGGAAATAATACTATACATCTGGTTACAAATATGGAATGCTCATACCTGAAAAGGGCTATGAGTCATGATTAGGTAGAACACAACAGTATAAAATGAGGTTTATTGAACATAATGATTAAAAAATAAACAATTACTATTTACGTGACTATTGGTCGAGACAGATTAAATGGAATACCAAGATTTTAATTAATTTTAATAATTTTAATTACCGCACGCCACTACAGTTAGAATCTAATTGGAAAGTCCCCACCTGGTCCATGTTGCCGGAGGCTGATTCCAGGAGGCTGTTAACGACGGCCGGACATACCCATGTAGTCTTGGTTCGCTGCCTCTATGTCAAAGTACCCCGTTCCCAGCATTACTTTGGCCTATATCGGGCGCGTTGTTTAATATTTCCACCCCGTTTACTGGCCGGTGGAGGGGGTTTCTGCAACTGGCCTTTCGCAAGATGTTATTGCAATCACGCTCGTGCCCTGGTTCAGTGTTTGAAGGTGTGATCAAGCAGGCCGTCCAGCTACGACCCGATCACTTCATAACCAAACACATTTGACTGTTTCTTGAGCAAATGTAGGAACGATGGCATGAATGTATTGGAAATTACTTTGCCATTTGCGTTTTCTCGTACTACGCATACACTCATACATAGAATTTTCACGGTGAAACGAGCATTTTTGAAAGGCCTGCTTAGGATCTACTTGCATGCACATCGCGTCTTCTTCTGCCCTATGTGAAATTAACATAACCATGGGCCTCATATCTTTATTCGTGCATCGATCAAGTGAAACTATGAAATTATTACAAACGTAAATATTTCGCATATGTGCTTATTTTTGATATTATATTCATTAAAATAATAAGAAAATTGAAAGAAAAAATTTAAGTTATTACAAATTGTTAAGTGACACTTTTTATTCGGCGTTAAGATAAGGATTCCCCCCCCCCCCCCTCAATTATTCGTTGCCTACTTTACTGGGCGCATGTCACTCAGTCCGCCCGTTAAAATATATGCAGGTAGGAGCAGTGACTTTTTTCTAAGGTTGATTTTTAAAGTGCTCACTTTATTGTGAACAACCTTTAGTAAATGTGCGAATAATTTCTTAGGGTGTACTATTCCGATTATACTCATTCACGATGGCAGGTTGCAGAATAGGTATGTCATGGTCGGTGCCAGACAAGCTCAGAAGTTATCGCCACTACACTCAGCACCTTCCACGGGCAATGTTCGTGCTTGCTGCTGAGACAGCAAGTATCTATTAACTGGTTGTTGCTTATGTAGTGGACAGAAATCAATTAAATATTTATTCTAGGTTCCGCTGTGGAAGTTATACGGAACTCTGTGCCAGACAAAAAAAAATGTATATTTCCTTGCAACAGGTAAAATGAAACAATGTTTAAGTAAAGGGATTTAAACTACCTAAGTGCGGAACGATCAACAATAAAAAAAAAAACAAAGACTGATCACGAAACGTTTCGGAATTCGTGAGTAAATAACCAAGCTTCTTGTCTCGGACGTATTAGCGTAATTTTATAATGACATAAGGTCCAGAATCCCGACGACAATCAGCCCATATTTGCGGTGATATATTCAGGCTTCATAACCGCCACACCAACGCCCAACTGGGTTTTCCACCTCTTGCAAGATTATTGACCATACTGAGAGTGCCGTGACAACACTGCAGATCAATGAGATAATTAGAGGTAATGAGCCATTACCACATAATCATATCGGAGAAAAATCTCCTTGGAGACACGTGATGAGTGATAATCTGCTTGATTCGACCTTAGCATTGAAATAAGCAGGAATAACATACTGTTTGGCTACCGCAAACAGTTCTGCACTCATAGATTATTGGGGAAATAATTTAATAAAGGCTGTGCCCGATATAGTGAGCACTTTTGAAATCAACCTTAGAAAAAAGTCACTGCTCCTACCTGTATAGATTTAAACTGAAGTACTGGGTGAAATGAGCCCAGTAAAGTTGGTAACGATGGAGGGAAAGCAGTTCCATGGCTTAACGTAGAATAAAAAGGGTTAGGTAACCATTTGTGTTCATTTTAATTATTTATTACTTTTTCTGTTCTTTTTAACGCCTCGGTGTGAAAAAATTAGCAGGTTTATAAAATGTTCACTTTTTTAATAACTTCGCAGTTTCACTTAACCGACACATGAATAAAGTGATGAGATCCGTGGTGATGTTAATATTACATAAGGAGGAAGAATACGCAACATGTATACAAGTAGATCTTAAGCAGGGCTTTCTAAAGTGCTCACTTTACCGTGAACAGCTTATACCAACAATTCTCCTGATTTCATACCGATAAGGAAGTTATTCCGGTGTTCTCCATACGCCACTTTCTTTGGACGAAAAAGAAATAGTTCTTGAAAACTAGAAACCTTCCCTACTGCATGTTTTTGCTGCTTGGTTGATGTGATTTCAAAAACATTGCTGGTTTCATCCAGCGAAACTAGACGGTCCGCGGTTAGGTGAGAATTTTTCAAATCAATGCTTTAAAAACCAAACCCTGCCCGTATGCGCAAGTAGAAAAAAAATTGCTTGGTGGAATACTTGTAGTGTTATTGGCAGGCTACATGGACTTCATATATTATTGGTCACAATAAACTGAGCACTTCTGAAAGCCCTGATTAATATCTATTTCTACGCTAATTGTGTAATATTCAGCGACATGTAAAATTAACATTGTCATGGGCCCGATCACTTTATTCGTGCGTCGGTCCAGCGAGACTGTGAAATTATTAGGTTCTATATATGTAAATAATTTTTACAAGTGTGCGGATTCTTACACTTAAAGGCACAAAAAAAAAAAAAAAGCAAAATAAACAATTTCAGAATTCACAAATTTTTTCCTTAGCACCTTTAATTCGACGTTAAGACATGGATCTATTTTCTCTCCATCCTTACCAACTTTACTGGACGCTTTCAGTCAGTTCGTTAGTTAAAATACACGCAGGTAGGGGCGGAGTTATTTTTCAAAGGTTAATTTTTAAAATGCTTAAATAAACTTAAACAGCATATAGGCTACTGTTGCTCCAATTATTGAGAGCTGAATTTTTTTTTATTTTACTATATAGTAAGAAATTGGTGTTATTGTAACGAATTTACGTTAGTAAAATGTTCCTTGATCAGCGTGTCGATGAAAGTAGGGTAGTTACGTTCGTGTAAACGTTATTGTTCTCGTGTTACGGGAAAATACACAAAGTGTGCAGAAAAATACTATATTGCCCGGAAAATTATTACCATCCGAAGTAGCTGGGACCAAACGCGCAGTTGCTGCCACCCGCCTGCGAAGGATATTTTGTTGATAGTAGATGAAGTTGTGAAACTACATTGCTCTTCTCGTGATTCTAATTTATTTCTGCACTCCGAATCGTTACGTTCAACAAGCAGTAAAAGGTAACTTATTTCTAATACGGTAAACGGTGGGAACGAGTCATTTCTGAATATTTCCGTGCACGTTGGTGGCCACACTTTCACAGGTGCGTCAGGACATGCAAGATCCCGTAACTGCGGATGTTGCAAAGTTTCTAATGTCCAAACTTGGTTCCGAACACTACGATGCTCCACTGAGTGTCTATTTCAAAATCTATATAACCATGGTGGACGATGTATCTGACTGCAGGAAAAAAAAATGCATTTTATTAAAAAAAGTTTGCTATTGCTATTTCAAAGTAATGCAAGTATTTTTTTAATGAACTCCTTGGGAAAAAAGGCATGAACTTTGCGTATTTTAAGGCAAACTTCAGCTGAGATACTACCTACAGCAAATTGAAAGTGTTTACTCGTTGACCTCTTATTTTAAGTGTAGTGTTTACTGTAATTGCATATATTATTTATTTATATTCAGTTTATTTACATTATATTACAAGCAAATACATACATACATACACAAAATGCATATTAAATTTTGCTGTAGAAGTAGTCGCGTTTCTGTGAAACAATTTTACGGTGCTACTTGAGGGCCGCATGTATACTGATCATGTATATAGCTATGTTAATGGTAAATGTATATATGGAAGAATAATCTTCGGGTGGAGAGAAGAAATTGAGAAGGGCTGTACAACAGACACGAACAAGCGGCAGCAATTTGAATTGATTCCGCTGAACATAATCATAATTCACAGCACGCAGTTCGCCATCCCAGGACCCGTTCTACTTCTTCGGTAATTGTGATCACTAAGGCGTGCAAGACGAACTGGTAATGTTTCCAGACTTAAAAAAAAAAAAAAATACCTCCGTGTTAGCACTCGAGTTGCTCGTAGTTCACTGTAAATAGAGGTATCTAATTTTGTGAATTCATCAAATAGTAAGCAAAACTAATTAATAATTTATGAAATGATGGTTTGCTTGTGGTTCAGTCACTATACTATATCACCAGCTGCATATTACTCATTAATATTCATGTTATTCCAGACCGTGTCGTATAAAACCCGGTATAATAACAGATGTTAAATGTACTCTTGTTTGAAGTCAAACCTGGTATCAAATAGTTCGGCGAATTGTTCGAGTGTCTGACTACAAATAGGAGGTTACGTCTCCTGTGGCTTTATTGAGAATATTCGTAGGACCTGAGGCACAATACAGCGCCATCCTTTACGCTCTTCGTATTTTTGCCTTTTTCTCTCCCTCCGTAGCAAAGCTTGGAGCTACGTCTGAAATAAAAAGAAGCTGCTTCTTTCTCCCTGTTAGTCACGCTGCACCGTCGGCAAGTTGACAAATTGCACAACAAACTGTGGCAGTCGCGTGCCTTCTACTCACGTTCTTCTTCGTTTCCGCTGTTAACCCTACACTTTCACGCGATATCTACACGTGCATTTAAGGTGGATGCACCATTATTATCTTGGATGGTATTGCAACTTCCCATAGTGACTTAACGTCCATCAAATATTAGGAAATTGACTTTAATTTTATGGTTTCCTACAACTTGAGGTTTTCTGAACCTGATGGTATTTCGCTACTATAAAAATTGTCTCGTTTTAAATAAAAATAATATGTAATTAAATTACTTCAGAATACTTTTATAGCTATAGATGTGACACTGCTAAGTCTCGTTTCCATAGCTTAAATGTTTTCATCTTTTGGCTACACCACATTGAATCTTTTCAATTAATATTATTCATTTTAAATAATATATATTATTTCTAGTTTAAGTGTGTTTCAGTCACTGCCATGGGAAAAATTATTAAGAGCTGGATTCTAATTTCTTTATTTTTTTATTATTATTTTCAATTACTAAAATAACTTTTATTTTCTAGGTTTTCTAGTTTTTCCCGAAGGCAAATTTTTCAAGCCTTTTTTTCTCGGCAAATAAACATCGGAGTTGTTGGACTATATGCCAGATTTCATCAATATGTTTACACGTCACTGTAGAGTGGAGTATGTGCGACTGTAATATTTAATAACTGCGAGTGCCTCACGTATTCTTATATTGAAGTAATATTTTACACCCTCATTTAAAATATCATAAATAGGAGAATTTACAAGAAAACTCATTGTACTAAAAATTTCTGCTAGTCCACTAACGCAAAATACGTATCAGACTTTGTGAAATTGATTCTAAAAATTGCGATAACCCTAGAATTTGCATACATCTGATTGAATTACATGAATTCGGGTGAAACCTCATTTCAATAATTTCCTTAATTCCTGATGCGGGATTTCCTGTACGTCTACTACTGACACATCTGTCAACAGAAAGAAATCCTGGGTACCCGTGTGTTCCTATGGCATTTCCTGGATATTTTTCTGCGATAAACAGCAAATATCTGAGAAGTGTATGATAAAAGACGATTTTTCATTCAAGATTCATTCGAACAATGGTAACATCACAAAGAAATTTCGAAGTATTTGTTACAATTATACGTATGTATTATTTTAATTTCTACATAAACCCTGTTATCAGATGTTCCCTGTAAAGGTGTCATGCTGCTACTAAATTTTATATGTTTACACATTGTGTTTAACTAATATTTAATTTTGTCGTAAAGTCAAAATTTCTCCGTTTTTTTATTAAACCTTTTAAAAAGGGTTTTTTGTCAGGATTATATGTTATTTTACAACACCCAAGTTGCAAACATGTTTCCTTAACAGGAAACCATATTTTCTTTTTTTTTAAGTGTTCGCAAATTTCTTCCGTTCAAATGTTTGAGAAAGCAACGGCGATTTTTGTGCATGAAACAAAATTACTTCACGCTGTGATAATTTAAGGGTGTAATTTTTGTATGTATGTTATTGAAACTTCTCTGAGCCAAATACTGTTCAATATTAAACAAAAAATGTTTTGGAATTATCAGAATTGTTTTAATATTTTAAGACGCGTTAGGAAATGTCTTTCTTTTGGCAAAATAATGGAGGTGTTTGTAATTAAAGCAAAATAACTTCAAGGGATGACAATTTGATTGTATATTTTTTACACCTTATCTTCAAACATTTCTGTGCCAGATACTGTAAAGTATTTAACAGATTTTTAAATAATCCGAAGTATTTCATTTTATTTTATTTCTCAGTCACATTAAAATAAACTTCTATGTATAATACAAAAAACACGAGAACAGTCATGCAGTGCTATAATAATCTGTTGACCAACATGGCCGTCAATACTCCGTATGCTCTTGTGAATTGTGTTTGGAAAATATAATGGAACATATCTTGTTTGTGAGTGAACTTTCAAAACAACCAAATTCCCTACATAAATTAGTCACATAAATAATTTCAATGGTGATTCCTTGGAGGTTGTGAAATCGGATAATTTTACTTCGCTCTTTTCAACGTAATATCCCAGTTTAACACGTCTCCTTTAACTCACATAGTTGTAGTATTGTAGTAGCTGAATAGGGGAGAGGGTTTTAGTTTAAACTAACGTAAACATACACAACTGTTTATTTTTATTTCTCAGGCGTACAAACTGAAACCACTCTGCTACGTCAGTCGATAGACGCTGGTGGCGTTTTCTTGTAGACCGTTAGTGGTTACAGGCCCCTCTTTGTTAGGGAAAAAAAAATTAACATGTATATATAGTCATAGTCTTAATGTTACTTTTACTGTTTCAGGGTAACATCTGGCAGACCTTGCTCTCGTTCCATTTTATCCTGGAGCTGGTCAACACCATTCCTTTCATAACCACGGTAAGTTGTTCAGAGTAAGTTTCCATCACTTTCGTGTGTTCTTTATCAAACAACTCGCAGTGTTTCACAGGTCTTGTAACTTATTTGGTAATATATCGGATGATTCAAAGCAACGTAGAAAATTCTTATTACTAGGGCCACAAGATTTCAGGACTGCTTGTATTCCAAAACGCTAGAGCTCAGATCTACTTTCGTTATTGGGTGATTTTAACTGTCACGCGATGCAGGTTTCTGCCCTTGAATCGCGAACACTGAGTGTCGGAGTTAAATAATTCTGATTGGCCCAGTCAGGTAAGGAAATGTCTTCCAGCAAAGACACATGGTCAATAACCACAGGAAAACTTCGCGTATGATATAGTACATTATAGAGTCTAGCCTTCCCGTAAATCTTATGGCGATAAACAGGTGGGCCCTTCTTATTATGTTGTGCCGATCATTTTTTCAGAGGAGACCCATGCCGGGAAAATAATTGTTTGGGCGCTGTGGGACGTGAAGTGGAGTGGAGAAATCTGGACGGTTCTTAACGAGTTCTTGAGAGCCGATACGGGTGAAGCGAGGTGACTATGGAGCAGCGTCAGGATTAAGAGGCGAGGGAAACGAGAGATACCCGAGAAAACGGGCCGGCCAGCGGCGTCGTCTGGCACGATTTCCACATGCGAAGATCAGGAAGCGACCCCGGCGGGAATCAAACCCGGTTCGCCCTGGTGGGAAGCAGGTAGCCTAAACAATGCATCGCGGCCTCCGCTGTGGGGCGTCAAAGTTTGACAACACTTCGGTTGCGGTGATAAGTATACGGTCCACGCTGTGTCACGGAATCATCACCAATCAAACAAGAGCATCACATCGTGCAGTCAATTACAAAATGGTTCGAAATGTCGAACCCCTGCCTGATTAGAGAGTCTACATCGGCGGTGCAGAAATTGACGCACATGTGGTTGAGAGCTCAGCAGTTCAGTCGCTGTGTGGATTCGTGCGATTAGGTCCTCCTTTGATGGCACAGAAGTCCCATACACCATCCCTTCATAGGAACCCAAAGAAGACAGATCTGTACAGATAGGAAAATTTTGCAAGTTCAATGACCTGTAGGCTAGACTCCTCAGTCCTGTACATACTGGAGCCTCAGCTGTGCGTTCACCTGTCAGTTATTGGATTCGCAAATTGTTACCTAGCAAGTCTGCTATTGGCTCAGAGGCGTGCAGGGCGGGTCTAATAAACTGTGATCCAATTGCGAAGGTGACTTCACTGTGTAAGTGTTTGACGTCTATCTCGTCCCGAAATGAATTTGTGAAATTTTTCTATCCGTTCAGATCTGGTGACCGTGGTGGCCATGAAAAAAAAAAAATCCCACATCGCCCAAACAATGCTTATCCGGACATGGGGTCTCTCTTGAAAAATGATCGGTTTGCCGTCCCACACGACATACTAAGCGTTTTCGGTGTTGTTTGGAATCATCCATAGGGACACTTGAATTTCGCGAAAATATTTCACGACCAGTTGTATTTCATAACACTTTATCTCATATTCACTTTTGTAACCCGATGGTTACTGTGTTGCGCGTCTTTAGGTGTCTACCTGCGAATCAAAGCCGCACAGTACTGAAGTTACCTGATCCCGATTGGCCTGTTAAGTAGGAGAAGATCTTCTCACAAAGACACGCCTCCAATAAGCAAAATAAAACCGTTGGTATACCTTTAGGGTATTGAAATCTGGCCTGTGTGGAAATATTTTCGCGAAATTCGAGTGTCCCTGCTGATCAGTAGACACCTAAAAAATTCGCGAGTGTAATGACCTGCAGGCTAGACTCTATAGTCTTATGCATAAAGATGTCAATGTAAACTGGTTGTCTGCTGTCACGGTGAAAGGCGACAATTGGACCATCGTTCTCAAGGAGGTGTCATACACCGTGTGGACCAATGGCTAAAGTTATATAAACACACGTGTTTTTAATTCTAGCTTGTCCCAAAATGAATCCGCGAATTCTTCAGGTCTGTACTGATGAGTCGTCTAACACAGTTTTAATAGAATTTTTAAACACACCTCAATTTTTATTTTGTACGAATTCTCATTACACTCTGTGGATTGAAAATAAAATTGCATGTTGTCCTCTGGCACTGCATACGCTCTACAAAACGTAAAGATCGTCTTCGATTACTATGCTACTTTTTATGTGTTAAAAAAAAATTGATATATTGCTGCTTTTTCCACCGCCTCCAAGGGGACACGTTACGTCGTGCTATTACATGAGAAAAACAAAAAAACCTGCGATAGTGTTCAGTTAGCAAGTTGCGTAATTGCAGACATCATGAGTCTCACACAAGTCGAATGACCACAGCATCGCTACAGCTTCACTTAACTATCTCAAAACGTTATGCCAGGTTACTGCAGCGAGATATTAAATAGTTCCGCGTCTTAATTTTTTCTTCATCGGAGATTTTACATAAGATGACTTAATAAATGAGATTATGGTGATAATTAAATTTACCTAATTTTAAAATTTTCGAATTTTTTTGGTTTTTGCCAGTCTAAGAAACTTTACTCGTACTTTTAGTGTAATGCGTCTTATTGTGATAACTAGGGATAGAAAAATTCGCAAGTTCAATTACCTGTAAGCTGGACTCCACTGTCCTGTGTATAATCGAGCCTCAGATGTTTGTTCATTGGCTGATTCCCCATAGAGTAGCCAGTGTTACTTCACACTTGGCAGTATGGCACTTGCTACTTTTTTTTCCTTGGAAGTCTGCTATTGGCTCAGAGTTGTCCAGGGCGTGCCTAATAAACTAAGATCCAATTGAAAAGTCAAATTCAGCGTACACGTGTTTGACGCCTACCTTGTCATGGAACGAACTCGCGAAATGTTCCTATCCCTAGAGATGACACCACAATAAAAGCAAGACTGTCAAATACGGACAGCTTGTCGTGAATTTCAGCGCTCCTAACGCTATTATAAGAAATAATATTATTTTGTCCAAAATTAATCAAATATTTTTCCAGAACTATCATTTCTTCCTTGTATTAACTTTTCCCACATATAGTACTTGGTTATTTGGCGGAAACAACTTAGAAACTAATTCGGTTCACAGCCATAAATAGCTTATCCAATTTTTGATCCATTCTTCAACCTTGCGTTCTTAAAGCGACATCATACTAACATAGGTTATGAAGGTAAAGGCTATTCACGATGAAGTGAGCACTTTAAAAATCAACCCCAGAAAAAAGTCACTACTCCTACCTGCATATATTTTAATGGGTGTATTAAGTGACGTGCACCCAGTAAAGTTGGTAACGATGGAAGTAAAGTAGTCCAATGTCTTAACATCAAAATACAAGTGTTAGGTAAATATTTCTAAAAAAATAATACCTTTTACTTTATGTTTTTTTTTATGCAGCGAAGTGTGCAAATTGAAAGATTTGTAACATATGTATTGACGTGGATATGTCTTTAAATTTGCGACCATAGTGGGAGGCAATCCAGAATATCCGATGATAAAATCGGAGGATACAGTTTGGCATTGCAGCTCCGAATCTATCGTTTACATTCAAAATAGAATTCCACAACACGACTGTCAAAGGATCAAAGAATATGTTACATTGAGTGAGGACTGCGTATTATCGAGCAAGAATGTGCCGCCGGGGGGTGGGAGGGGGGAGTCGGTGCCGCAATTTTGAGTTCGTTTCACAGCGTCTCATAACTTCCACGTAGTATAACTTTTGACTAGGAGAAGCTACGACGCTCGTTTGAGTTTCGATCGACAGCTCTCGTCAAGATCAATCGATTGAGTGTATAACAACATCTTTGCGACGTGATTATGATGTAATTTTATTTGTTTAGTGTAAAAAAATTAAGAAACCTTAACACAATTTCTGCCTATTCTCGTTGAAAAGTCAAGTCGAAATACAGAAATCGTATACGGTTGGAAAGAGCATCTCAAAAGTAATCCAGTGATACCACGCAACCCCACATGATCGAGTGAAGCGGTGCCGGAAACGCAAAAAAAAAAAAAAAAATCAATGCGACCGAGCGCGTCAACGTAGACGTATTCACGCAAAACAAACGGCCGTGTCCCCAACACTGCCACGCCTTTTTTTTTTTTTTTTTTTTCAGTTGACCGATTCATAAATAAAGATATGAGGCGCATGGCAGTGTTAATTTTACATGAGGTGGAAGAGTACACTAAGTGCGTACACGTAGAGGTTAAGCAGGGCTTTTAAAAGTGCTCAGTTTACCGTGAACAGTCTATAAATAAATATGTTACGATTTACTCACCCATGAAAAATAACAATCATTAAACTTCAATAGCAGACTTTAGAAATTTCCTGGTTTTGTTTTCAAAACTGTCTAATCGCAGAGTACTTTAAAATACAGAAACAAAAAACGCGCTAATTCCGAGAACTACAACCGCGCCCTTTAGTAACATGGCGTTCACTATCCACCAACATGTCGGGACGCTGTTCTCCAATCAGCACCTAGTATTTTACTCGCCATCCGGCAGCCCGACCAATAGCGGCACGCGGTAACCAATCAGACTCGAGGCGACCCAAGCCCAGAAGCTCGCGTAGCCAGTCAGAGAATGAGTTCGTCCACATAAAAAAGAAAAACCGCCCACGCCAAATCCATGTCTGTGTAGTTGTGTACTCCACGGTCTAATGTCACCTAGCTTGCTATGTAACGCTTGGTGTTACTAACACTTTGTAGACTGGGCCTGAGTGTAGTTCGGACAAAACTTGTTTGAATATTTCTCCGGCCGTAAGAATGAAATTCAGGCCAGATATAGTTCTATCGATTCCCTATTTTTGGCAGGACTTTACTGGGGGACAACATAATATTACCAACAACTGTCGTAAATAAAGGGCATATTTTTTCACAGTTACTCAAATCAACCCAACGGACTGTATATCCTGATACACAGGAAAGAATATATTTTTTTTTTTTGGAACGCCGTAACCTCGGCACTGCATTGGCTAACAGCTGACAAACAATGAAAGATTGGCGGCATGTCGGCCATTAGGGCAGCGTTAAGTGTGACCAGAAACCAATAGAACGTGGTGTTCCTGGAGTGTTGGATACTCACGTAGGTATAGCTCGTCCTTAACCCTTTCAGACACACTTTATTTTACGGTTCCATGTGTTGCAAACAAAAATTTTGATGATATGTGCTGTACTTAAGTCGACATAGCATTTGTTTCATTGTTACAGCCGATTAAGACCTATTCCAGTAATTAGAGACCTGGAAAATTCGCGGATTCATTTAGGGACAAGCTAGAATTCAAAATACGTGTGTTTATATAACTTTAGCCATTGGTCCACACGGTGTTTGACACCTCCTTGAGAACTGTGGTCCAATCGTCGCCTTTCACCGTGACAGCAGGCAACCAATGCACAGTTTACTTTGACATATTTGTGCATAAGACTATAGAGTCTAGCCTGCAGGTCATTGAACTCGCGAAATTTTCAGGTCTCTACCAGTAAGGCAGTTTGTGAATCATTTACCAGTGGGTAAGATCATTGGTCATTGAGCTTCGCAATGTGCAGCACACACCAAAAATCACCTACACGTTCGTAATGTACACAATCGTGTACACTGGGTCTGAATGGGTTAAACCTTCTATGCCGACACCAAATCGTTAGTAATTAAAGACGTTGCAGCAACCTAATTTGCTCGTGACCCGATGAAACGGAACTCTATTTCGTCACGAAGGTAGCGCCCAGTAAGTAAACTGTAGTCTACGATGGGTAGTGCACCTGATGTCGAGCTAAGCCTCGACCGTAACATGCCACAGTTCGCAGCGTAGTATTTCAACAGTTCTATTCACGCCCAAACGTATCATTTCATTTGCTCCAGCGAACTAACTTCACGCGCACATCTGCATTTGTATCCTCACAACTAGAGACCTGCAAAATTCGCGTTATTGTTCGAGGACAACTGAAACTTAAAAACCCGTTTACCTGTGGTATAGGTTTGTCATTGGCCGATGCTTTATTCGACACACCCTCAGTGAATCTTCGCACAATAAGATAACACTTCACATCGTGTTCCCACAATCACGTACAGTTCACTCGGATAGGAAGTCACTTCATATCTGAGCTGCAGCCAATGAAGGAATGATGCCGACTCGAGTATATACAGTACTGTAAACTTAAACTTGATGCCAGAAAATAACGCGAATTTTGCAGGTCCCTACCAATAACCAAACTCAATATTTTGTCAGTTTATAACAGTTTTAGATGTTGCGGGGAATAAAATCAATTCTTTTAAAAATGCTGTGCGGAAGAAACTAGACTTATGTTCTGTACTAGGGCGTAGAGCTCTTCTGTAAAATTATGGCATGTTAACGGTTAATTGAGTGCTTTTGAAATCAACATTTGCAAAATGTCTCTGTTCCGTCCTTATTTCTAACTGGCTCGCTGAGAGGCATGCATTCAGTAATGGTATAGTCTGTTCACGGTAAAATGAGTACTTTTGAAAGCCCTGCTTAAGATCTACTTGGTTGCACGTTGTGTATTCTTCCGTCTTATCTAAAATTAACATGTCCATGGACTTTATCACTTTATTTATGCTTCGGTCAAGTGAAACTGTGAAATTATTAGGAAAGTAATTATTTTACAAGTCTGCGAAATAAGTAATTTAAGTTATCACAAATGGTTACGTAACACGTTTTATTCGATGTTGATATGGAACTACTTTCCTTCCATCGTTACCAACTTTACCGGGTGAATTTCACTCAGTGCGCCCATTTAAATATGTGCATGCAGGGATTATCATTCTAAGGATAATTTCTAAGTGCTCATTTTATTGTGAACAGCCCTTAATATAATGACGAAGGGAGGACAGGCACATGTTTTTATGTTGAATTTAAAGTGTCAGCTAAGTATTTGTGAATACCGAAGTTTTCTTTTGCTTTATTAATTTTTTTAACGCACGTGTGTGTTCGGGTCAGAATTTATTTTTAATATTTATATTTTCTAAAAATTTCAAATTTTCACTTATCTGACGGATAAGCGATGAGGCCTGAGACAATGTTAATTTTGTATATGGCAGAATAATACGCAATTTGAATACAAATATATCTTAAGCGGGACTTTCAATAGTTTTCAGTTTACCGTGAACAGCCGATATCTGAATTAAGAGTTGCAGGTACAATAACAGGCATGAACACAACGGGCAGTTCTGTCTGTATCGCTGTCTAGGTCAACATCAATAACCATCTGACATCCATTCCTGTATTAACAGTCCCGAGGGGCGATGTTATATAAAATCGGTTCCTTAGGCATATTTTTTCTCAGTGTTAAGTCTAGCATGCTGCTAGTTTAGCTCAAAACGATGCATACAGATGTTATCGTTTTTCCCAGGCTAGTAGCACTACCTTACGAAACCTATCGTTAAGGATACGGAAATTTAGGGGATTCATTTAGCAACAGGTCAAAGTCTACAATTTTTTCTATGCACTCGAGATTCAGTTACCTGTTTATTGGGTTTTGTTCCATTTTAATCCCATACCAGGTAGCACGTAATTTGTTTTTTTTTTTTCTTCCAGGTTCGTTATTGGTCGAAACCTTCCGGGGTTTATTTAACACAATATAGTCCAATAGAAACAGAAACTGAAATTTGCATGTGCTTAACCCTTCCAGACCCACTTCAATTTACGGTTTCGGGCGTTTAAAACAAAAAAAAAAATAGTTATGATGCATTCTTTACTTGAGTCAACACAACACTTGTTTCGTTCTAACAACCAATGAGTAGATACCTGCAAAATTCGCGTTATTATTTGAGGACACGTCAAACTTTAAAACACCTTTACCTTTGCAATGCGTTTTTTCATTGGACCACACTTTATCTGGCATGCCCTGGGTAACTCTGCGCCAATAAATTAACACTTCACAATTGTGATCCAATCATGTGCAGTGCAGTGAGAATGGGCGTGGCTTCACACATATACAGCAGCCAATGGAAAAACGATGCAGGCTCCGGTACATACATTACAGTGAAGTACAGCCTGACGCCAAATAATAACGCGAATTTTGCATGTCTTTACCAATGAGCCGTTGGCTATATTTTCGGCTGCAGTTATATAAATCAATAATGGCCTAGACCAGTAAGACGGTTTGCGAATCATCTACCCGTAGGTAAGCTCATCGGTCATTGAGCTGCTTCGCAGTGTGCAGTAAAGACCAAAAATTACTTACACAATTGTATACACTGGGTCTGAATGGGTTAAAGTTTTTGTCCTTGAATGAATTCGCTACACTTCCGGGACTGTGACTGTTATATATTGCCTAAAGTCTATTCACGATAAAGTGAGTACTTTTAAAATCGACCTTAGAAAAATGTCGCTCCCCCTTCCAGCATATATTGTAACGGGCGCACTGAATTACATGCTCACAGTAAAGTTGTTAACGATGGATGGAAATTAGTTCCATATCTTAACTTCGAATAAAAAGTGTTAGGTAACCATTTGTGATAACTTATATAATTTTGCGCTTTTTTTTTAATGCTCCGAAGTGCAAAAACGAGCAAATTTAAAAAAAAATGTTTACTTATATAATAATTTCACAGTTTCACTTAACCAACGCACGAATAAAGTGATGAGGCCTTAGCAATGTTAATTTCACGTAAGGCGGAAGAACACACAACGTGAATACAACTAGATCCTAAGCAGGGATTTCAAAAGTGCTTAGTTTACCGTAAACAACCTATAGCTTCGTCAGTGACGTGTACTCTAAGAAATAATTCGGAAATCCGTCATACCAGTGTACACGCTTAGTGAGAAAGTTGGAATGGTAATTCCTTCCCGTATACATTCATAGTAGCGGCCCTACATTTGCTCAGGAAGCAGTCAAATGAGTGGGGAAGTTGCCAACTTTGTATAGTAGCGATAATAAACATCCCTGTATCTGCAGCTTGATGCGTGGTATTATTGCCACACGGTGTACGGGTTAAAAACTTCCGTTGCAGTTAAAAAATTTTTTTTTACAGTGTGGTTCTGCGGTCTTGTTTCAGCTGCTGTGGCCGCCCCTGAGGAACCTCTTCATCCCAGTGTTCCTCAACTGTTGGCTGGCCAAGCACTCTCTCGAGAACATGTTCGTAAGTACAGTAGTCAGCCAACTCGTCTTCCAGCACGCGAACAGGGTTCGAACCCCGGAAGGTCCCGTCTCTGATTTCCGCATTTGGGGAAGCGTGGTGGGAGTTGCCGTCGACCGGCGTGTTTTTCTCGGGGTATTCCCGTACTTCCCCCTACCACCGCACGTGGCCACCTCTCCGATGAGACTTCATCTCTCCTCATCAATACTCATTATGTTGGCAGGAAACAAGGCACTGTTCCCAGTGGCAAAGAGTAGCCAACTCCAGTATTGCTCAGTCTTTTCTTTTTTCATCCATGTTCGCCAAGCGTTAAATATCGTAGTAATGTGCGGGTGTTTGTTTGTTCTAGTTCTATTTAATGGGGAATACTTGAATGCATCATATAATGATTTGTTTTCAAGGCCATTGGGGCATTGCGGTTAAGGTCAGGGCCATCGGTATCCAACATGGTGTGGGAGTCAGTGATGTAATATGTTCCTACACTTGTATTAGTTTCTTTCGAATTTTTGCTTTTTTTTAAGATTGGGAGACAGTGGGGATGGAGAGGGTGCGTGTTTAGGGTGATAGGATGAGTGTGAGTTTAATGTTATATGTTCCTCGATTTATATATATATATATATATATATATATATATTTTGTTTTTAATAGATTTGTTGGGATTTTTCTTGATTATTTTATGATTTGGATGGGTGGCGGTAGGAGAAGTGGTGAGGTGAGTGTGGTGGGTTGACTGTGAGGTTAATGTTGTACGTGCCTCAATTTTTTAGAATTTTTTTTTCGGTATTTTGCAATTTTTCTCAATTCTTTTATGATTGGGTGGGGGTTGAGGGTTGGGGATGACTATCACGTTACCATTATATGTTTCTCAATTTTTTAGAATTTTTTTTTTTTAAGTTCTTGCGGTTTTTTATAATAATTGGCTGGTGCGCTGAGGAGGGGAGGGGTGAGGTTATGGTTAAAGAGGAGTGTGGTGAGAGAAGGGTAGGAGGTAGCGGGGTGTGGTCGTGGTAGGTACAGGGTCCGCTTGACCTGGCTCAGAGTTTCAAATCCTCCTCTCCTGATCTGAGGATTAAGTGGCTCATTCTGTTAAGAGCCTCTAATCCTCGTGCTCGACTGAGGATTTTTTGGCTCTTGCTTCGAGTAGTTTCAAATCAGCTTTCCTCAGTTTTTACAATTTTTTGGACACTTTTTGGAGGGAAAAAATTATTTTTTTTGTAAAATAATTAATTTCGGAAGTAATTTTTGGGTAAAACCGGAAATTTTGTAGACAACATGGCCTACCGGGCCTACCAAGATGGCGGAAAACTCATACCTCCTGAGGGACACGGTGGCTGAGCGATTAGCAGGCTCGCCTCCCGCCAAGGCGAACCGGGTTCAATCCCCGGGGAATCGTGCTGGACGATGCCGTTGATCGGCGGGTTTTCTCTCGGGGGTCTCCTGCTTCCCCCGCCCCCTTCATTCCGGCGCCGCTCCAAACTCTCAGCAACCACCTTTATCGGCACGCTAGACAGACCTCGCTGATAAGAGACTCCTAAAGCTCTCCACTCCTACCTCCTATCACTGAACCATGCGCCAAAACCGGCAAATATACACCACTAACGTCTACTTAGGATGTTAGTTGGTACTCCACATGAAACATTTTTAATAATGTTTGAAGATTTATTCTTTTGTTTAGTGCCTGAAATTATCGCCATGCAACCACCCAGTATATGGTCATTGTAAACTTAAAAAATCCCGTAAGTAAGTGTTTACATAACGGGGTAGTGTTCGTGAAAATATCATAACCTCAATTAGAAATTAAAAGGACCGAAATTCTTATCCATTCGAATTTTTTTTTATTACCTCTTGAAGGATTTCAAAAACTTTACGCAAATTTCCGGTATTTTTCATTGTCCAGAATCAAAATTGTGTAGTAATTTTAATGCTGTTTAGTAAAAATGCTCATACCTAATCCCCCCTTAAATTTTTTTTTGTATCACTGCTGTTCTGAATTCCAGTTGTATATAAGACAGTAGTTTCCACAAGCTCCTAACTATAAACAAACGCCGATAATACTTTCGGTATTTCCAGCCAAATATGTACACTTTATCCGGCCAAATATTTCGGAGCAGACTTTTGATCACGGTAAAACATCAATGCTGCTACTTTTTGTATTTCCTTTTCGTTGTTTTGAGAACAAAAATCGTACTGTTCGGCCCCGTGTGAACAAAAATTTAGTTTGCGTAATTCTTCTTATGCAAAATTCCTTTGCCTTATAACTTTGCTAATAACGAATTGTTATTTTTTTTGTTGTCTGCAGAACGATTTGCACCGAGCCATGCAAAAGTCCCAGTCCGCATTATCTCAGCAGCTGATGATTCTGTCCGCCACCTTGCTGTGCCTAGTATTCACCAGGTAAGACCTCGTTGTATACTAATAAGTGGAGATAGGAAAATTTCGCAAGTTCAATTAACTGTAGGCTAGACTCCTCAGTGCTCTGCATACTGGAGCCTCAGCTGTGTGTTCGTTGGCTGTTGCCCCACACCTGGCACATACAGGATTCGCAAGGTGTTCCCTTGCAAGTCTGCTATTGGTTCAGAGGCGTGCTGGGCGGGTCTAATAAACTGTGATTCAATTACGAAGGTGACTTCACTCTATATGTGTTTGACGTCTATCATGTCCCGAAATGAATTCGCGAAATTTTCCTATCCCTACTAATAAGTTATGTAAAGAAACACCTGGCTTCTAATAAAAGTCCACAAATAATAGACAAATCTAGAGTCCCTGTCATATACAAGTATATATCAGTTACACGTGTGTCATTGTACCTCCGCTCTCCCGACATCTGATTTCTGTGTTATCGGTTTTATTATGAAAATCTCAGAAATTGAAACGTCATAACTAAAATTGTGCATTATTAGAGCCAACATTATACTGTGTTATTTCAATGCTAAATTTATTATTAAAAATTGTTGATAATTTATTCTTATACGCATATTTCCATTAGAATTTTACAACGTTTATGCAATTACTTAAACAAAAGAAAACAGTTTATTTGAACAAAGGTAACGCAGAGCATTACCATAGGTAAATAAAACCACTTTTGAAAGACTTGTTTTTTCATAACGTGTATGTTGAGGTTCCTAAACAATGTGGATTTTTTGTTACAGTCTTACACGAATGTCTAGTCTAGGATATGGTTTTATAGAAAAGAACATTCAATACTGAAAATACATTATTTTTAAATTCACTTTTAAAATTTTGCTATTCTAATTAAATGATAATTTCTCATCCATATTATAATAAATATTTACTGCTGTTATTCACTCAACCTGAATGACAACAGCTTAAAATTATTTTTTTCTTCCCATCATTAAAAAATTTAAATTATCATTATTACTCAGTCTATACATTTTTGGATACAGTGTGTTGATTATGATTTCACAGATAAAATAATATATTTGCGTTAAATTAGATTTATTTCGTGTTTTAACTTAAATTTCGGTGTTAAGAAGTGTATAACTTGCATTTCGGTGATATTTCGGTTTTATCGCTATTCACCGTATAATCTTGTCTCTACTCAGAACTAGAGATCTGTAAAATTCGCGTTATTATTTAAGGACAGACTGAAATTCAAGTTATTATGCGTTTGACCAACTTCAGCCATTGGCCAAAAATATGTTTGGCACGCCTCGGAGAGCTCTTGAGCCAATAACACAATTTCAGCGGTGGAGTGGCCAATCGCTTTTAAGGAGATCGGGCAGATACGTGACGCTGATTACAGTGCCGCGGCACATGTTTATAATGCAGTGGAGTCTATCATGTTCCCGAAAGATATCGCGAATTTTGCAGGTCTCTTCTCATAGCCAATAGCAAACTTCCAGGACTCTGGTGGCTTTGTTCCGTGTGGCCTGGTCAGCAGGAGAATGAGTTCTGTCTGTGGCGGCTACCAATGAACTGTGGAACCTCAGCTCGTCGCCGTCATATAACGCGGAATTGTAGGGTCTCCAGGCACATCCTACAGACACGCCTGTGACTTTCGTTTGGTTAAATGTCCACGTGTCTTTGTTGATAAGTAGGGATAGGAACATTTCGCGAATTCATTTCAGGACACGATAGACGCCAAACATGTGCGCACTGGAGTTGACTTAGCAAGTGGATGTTTGTCAGACACGCCCTGAACGACTCTGGGCCAATAGCAGACTTGCAGTGAAGCGATTAGCGAAGCCCATACTGCCAGGTGTGAGGTAACACTGGCTGCTCTCTGGGGATGTAAACAATGAACATACATCTGGGTCTCCAGTATACACAGGACTGTGGATACTAGCCTACAGGTTATTGAACTCGCGAAATTTTCCTATCCCTAGTCATAAGACATGTTCTTTCTTGTCTTGGTCAACCAAAATTACAGGTTGTCCAACTACTAAATCGAACGTATGCTATTCGCAGACGCGATACCTAACAAGCGTGGCAGTTTAAAACGTTCAATCACGAAAGTGGAGATGAGTTTGTTTTGAAATATAAATATAGTCTGTTCACGGTAAAGTGATCACTTTTTAAGGCCCTTATAAATTTTTCCTTTAATACAATTTCCATCTTACTGCTGCAATGTGACCAATGAACACAGTGTATGCATTTCACCACCATCAAAATGTAATGCCTGAGGCTGCAAGAAGATATATTTATTAGTGGTTAATGCCTGTTGGGAGAGCCTCAAAAAAGTGCTCACTCTACCGTGAACAGTATATAATCATTAATAGAATGAGGATACCTGTTGTTTTTGAGAAATGAGTCCAAGACTAGTTGAACTCTAAAACACTAAATTTCAATTCCACTTTCATGATTCAATATCGAAGTGTCTTGATTCTCGTCGGCTCAGTCACGTAAGAAACTATCTTGTCACAAAGCCGCATGGCCAGTAATGAAAGAAAATTTGCCTACTGTACATACATGGGATAGTGAAGCCTGGTCTGCTATTAAATCTTTTCACTAAAAACAGATGGCCATAGTTATGGAATGATTTAGCATAAACAAAGTGTTCCTAATTATATAAATTAAGATTTGTATTGACCGCTGTTTTATAAGTATCGATTATGTTTATACTGCATGTAAATGAGACTTATACTCACTGCATCAAATTACAATTTTGAAATCAAACTTGCCTAGTATCATTAGTGACAATACAGTACAACAATATGCCCCTAAATATTTCTGTAAAGTACATGTAAAAATTTAATAGATATGAATGGATTTCATAAGACAGGACTATATGATGTAATGAAATTCTAGAA
Source organism: Dryococelus australis (assembly GCA_029891345.1). Classification (NCBI taxonomy): domain Eukaryota; kingdom Metazoa; phylum Arthropoda; class Insecta; order Phasmatodea; family Phasmatidae; genus Dryococelus; species Dryococelus australis. The sequence goes on along the minus strand of CM056995.1, from coordinate 336,250,337 downwards.
ATTAAAATTGGTTTCGCTTACATTTCAGGTCAGGTTTCAAGTAATTATTTCAATAACAATTTTGTAATACACACAGACAAATGGACAACCAAACACATTCATTGTTATTGACCTTAACGAACATTTGACAAGCATTGAATATTCAGCGTAGTTCAAATTGCTATTTCACTTAGATTCTCATGAAGTACTCATATTTCCTACCTAAATCGCAGAGAGAAAATTTAATTTTTCTTTATCGCTTCAGTATACAGGATAATTAAAAAAAGTATGGTGCATGGATAAAAAATATATTATTTCTTCACCATCCTTTAATAATAATACTGTATTAAATCCTTATGTACAAAATTTTTATATATAAAATTATTTTAACATGATAATTTCATTTCTGATTTCCAATTTTATGCTGTGCCAATAAAATATTCCCATCATTTTATTTTGTGATTTTTAAACCACAGATATTTGCAACACTGCTAATAAGCAAATTAACTAAATAGGTTACAATATTTTTTTAAAAATGCTCTTCATGAAAATATAACAGAGATAGTTTTTATAAATTCCCATCCACACAGCCATTTGTGCTTATTATACACGTCACAGTTAAGCTTTCTTTTTATTTGTCCGCTAGCTGCTTGATGAAGGCTGATTAATTATTAAATCAGGAATATGTCATGTTTTGTTTTTCATTTCATCTTTCCCCTCTAGTGATAACTAAGAAAAAGAAAGAGATTGTAAACCGGCCACATTCATTCTGTCCATTTTAATTAAATTCAAAAATTGTGAAAATATCATAGCTATAGGCTGTTCACGGTAAAGTGAGCACTTTTGAGGGCCTGGTTACTTTTTCCTTTCAGCCATATTTTTTATCCTTTGACCTATTCTCACTTTACAATGAACAGCCTATAAGGGTTGCCGGCCGTGTAGCCCTCACGTACACGCGCGAAGGGCGTGCACCCCTTTTTTCACCACGGCTAGCACTCTTTTTTTTTTGTTTTTCCTAAACTACCTTATCCTAAGTGTTATATGAAGTTACGACCCGAAGGTAGGGCGGGATTTTATTGCGTCTCAGGGCTAACCCCTTACGCCTACTAGGAAGGGAAATCATGGAAGGAGACATGCATCGCGGCAAAGAGGGATTGGGCAGCCATGGTCTGCACTCTGGGGCCATGGCTACCTCCCTAAGTGTACTTAGAGCTAGTCTTAACTATGAAGAGAAAGGGGGAAAAATCGTCGAGAGAGACGTAAAAACCCTTGCGACAGAGAAGTAAAAATTTCCAAAAATTATTGCATGCATAAAATAAAATAAAATTAAATTAAATAGAATGCTACAGGATATAGTGTTTGGGAACGTTGTCTTGGTTAGGACAGTTGAATAGACTAGTAGAGAATGGGAGGGGGTTTTTATTGTTCTTTAACTTGGTGCCGGCAGTAGCCAGAGAGGTGTTTGGGCCCTCTCTAGTGAGGGAAGTGGCGCTGTTGGGCCTCTTTCCTCCGAGGACTAGCACTCCTCGGCCGTGCCACAGGCTCTTGCGCATGCGCGAGCAAGGTCAGACGGGCCGCCTCCGTCACAGCCCGGCACGCCGTTCAGCCTAGCGCTCTTCGCAGTAAAGTAAGCACTTTTTCAAGACCCAGTTACTTTTCTCTTTCAGCCAATTTATACCCTTCCGCCACTTGTTAATGTAAACCCTCCCATGTGAGTAATAAAAGCAGTGTATGCATTCACCACACCCAAAACCAAAAGTCCGCGGCCACAATGAAATGTAATTATCGGTTATCATGTCTGATGAAACAGCTTCGAAAAAGTGCTCACTTTACCGCGAATGGCCTTTGCATAACCACACGTTGCTCAGTCGAGAAGATTGGTCTACGATTGTTGGCGGAGTAGAAAGCTCGAATCGATTATAGTAAGGTTTCTTTTAAATTGAGATCAGCTGCCACATTAGAAATTATTTCCTGTAATACACGAATAATTTAGAGAGTAGGGGGGGGGGCTGCAGCAATGCAGCCCCATAGCACGAACCGCCACTGGATGTAATTACCTTTATACTTCTTTATTATAAGATTAACTAGCTATACTCCTGGGCCTTGCCAGCCCGGAATTTATAATTGTGTGTTGTGAGTCCGGCATATTCAAGTTGTAGAAATGTTTCTTTATTTAGCGTGGCTTTGCCCACTCAAATTTCTGTGTGCAAGAGATTTAATTATTAAAGTTTTTCCCCGGTTGCTACTTCGCCCCTAATTTGTAATTTAAATTTGTAATCGAATTAATGTGTGTGCGAGATAAAAATGCATCGGAGTATTCGCCTAAGGCTACGCACTTTCCCCCCCCCCCCCCCTTCCCAGCATCATTTTTCACAACCCTAATTCGAACGTTTAGCCAGGCATATTCTATTCGCTCTTATAAACATGTAGTCTTCTAAAGACAAAGATCTTCGTAGTCTTTTGTCGGGTTTACTTCCCCTTTTTCCTCTTCGATTGAGGATTTCATTTTGGGCGAAATTAGTTGTATTTTTAAGTAAGAAGCTCTCACTATACCACATCGGGTTTAAGATTCTATGGAAATGCTTTTTATCCCTTTTCACTTCCATCACTTTTGAATTTCTAAGTCGTGAAGTGAGTTGTTAATCGTTTGTATATGTAGATTTTGAAACAGAAAATTTTATAAAGCGGCACTGTTTTAAAGAGACATTGAAGAGTAAGTGAAATCTCAGTTTTCCCTTTCGCATATCGAAAAATGATTTCTTAATGGGTGTCTACACCCCAGCACGAAGCCGCCACTAAAGCTTCATATTTCTTAGTCCAGACATTTGGGCCATGCTTTGATGAGACTGTTACTCAGTGAAAACTCTTTCTTTCGTTTACAATGGTAAAACGAGCCTTCCACGAAAATTCTCAGTGACGTCAGAAATTATTTTGTTGTTACTAAACTGTTTTTTGCTGTGTTCCCATTACACAACCAACTACGCAAAGGCAAATTTTAATTCGTTCAAAGTGACTTAATTGCTAGTTTTTCTAATCATATAACATTTTCAGCGGCAAGTCGTGTTTTTATTGTTTCTAAAGTATAGATTATCGTTATTTAAAGATAGTCTAATCCCAGCGTATGTATTTCTGCTAGCCGTCGGACTGTCTTCCCGTCCCTTTTTCGCCCCTTTATCGACACATCCGGGATAACTGTGAATGCGAGTGATCCATGAGACTTCAAGTATGTGAGTCAAGCGTGGAATCATGTCGTGCGTGGCTGGAAGCTGACAGGTAACAGTGACTGACACATTCGAGAAGGTCGGTGATTGCCTCCCCTTTCGAGAAACATAACGATGCTAAATTACGTCACGTCTGAAATGAACGCAAGTATATAAACTCGAATTGATAGGCGCACGTTCCAATACTGCCGTTTACTCCGCCGAAGAGAGTTGTCGAAAGTGCACTGAGAGAAAACCGAACGAAAAATTTTTTTTTGTTCGTGTAGAGCCAAAAATATGCTGAGTTGCCCCAAAAAATATTTAGTCGAGCAAACAAAAATTTGAAAAGCGACCAAATTAATGTTGTCCATCGAACAAAATTCACGTTTGAATAAACAAAATCTCTGTATTAGGCTAAAAGTAATTAGACTCTCGACAAAATATTTTGTTGGATCAACTATATTTATTTGTTTGGCTACTCATTTGATTGGCCTTCATTCGAAAATATAGCTCGAGAGTTCTTTTGTGACGATTCAGATAGTAACAGTGTTTGTTAGCGCATATATTGATGCTTAATAATCGTATAAACATACTTATAGAAAAATTTCAACAGTAAACTTAAAAGTAAAGCTGTAAAAATTGAAATATCTGTTTGCGTACGTTGTCCAGTATTTGCAGTATATTTACGTATATAAAAAATATCATATTCATTGGTTACATTAGCTGAGGCGTAGCGCTCGGACGTAGGTGATCTAGATTCGAACCTCGGTAAAACTTTCACAGCTTTTAACATCAACCAAAACTATTTAAAGTACGTGGGGCCAAACAAATGTTCAGTTGTACCAACCAAATTTTTGTCTAGGGTAACCAAACAACAACAACAACAAAAACTTATTTTCAGCAACGAAATATTTCATTGTTGCTATGCGAATAAATAATTTGGTTGCGCCAAACGAACGTTGTTTGTTTCGACAAAACCTTTCTCTCAGTGTGTGTGTGTGTGCTACGATGGCAAAGATGGCCGACGCACCGCACTCCTGCGCACTCAGTGTAACAATATTTTGGTTGCGCCAAACGAACGTTGTTTGTTTCGACAAAACCTTTCTCTCAGTGTGTGTGTGTGTGCTACGATGGCAGAGATGGCCGACGCACCGCACTCCTGCGCACTCAGTGTAACAATATTTTGGTTGCGCCAAACGAACGTTGTTTGTTTCGACAAAACCTTTCTCTCAGTGTGTGTGTGTGCTACGATGGCAGAGATGGCCGACGCACCGCACTCCTGCGCACTCAGTGTAACAATATTTTGGTTGCGCCAAACGAACGTTGTTTGTTTCGACAAAACCTTTCTCTCAGTGTGTGTGTGTGCTACGATGGCAGAGATGGCCGACGCACCGCACTCCTGCGCACTCAGTGTAACAATATTTTGCGTAAGAACTATTTCTAGGGATAGGAAAATTTCGCTAGTTCAATTACCCGTAGGCTAGGCTCCACAATCCTGTGTACGCTCGAGACGCAGATGTATGTTCACTGGTTGCTTCCCCAGAGAGTAGCCAGTGTTACCTCACACCTGGCAGGTATGGGATTCGCTACTTGATTCACTGCAAGTCTGCTATTGGCTCAGAGTCGTTCAGGGCGTGTCTAACAAACTGTGATCCAATGGCGAAGTCAACTTCAGTTTACACATGTTTGGCGTCTAATGTTCCTATCCCTAACTATTTCTTACTAGGCACCACCAACGTGCATGTTTTCTCTCAGTCTGTATTCATATCAGTTATAAATTACATATTGCAATTTTAGACAAAACATAAATAAAAGTTATTTAACCAAAAATAAGGTAATTTTATGTTAACACGAGTATAAAATGCTTGCGAAACATGAGATATTTAGGAAACAACCAAACATGTAATATACATAGGGTGGTTTTCCAATCGTTTGGTTCAAAAAGATGGCAGAAACCGCGAATAGACTATAGAATGGTGCACTCTAATAGATCTTAGTATACAAGAATACATAATTTTCGTTTCAATTATGTTTTTAACCAATTTATTTAATAATGCATTGATTAAAGGCTTCTTATTTTCGGAGCACTCTAATATAGGGAGTGAGAATACACCATGAAAAAAATGTTGAATATATTTTTATAGTCTGTAAATAAGTTGAAAAGATTTATTGAGCTGTTCTGTTCAATTAACACCTTCATCCTACACGAACCTGGCTGCACCCAAGTAATTGCAACAGTGTGATAGACTATCTACCGAATACAAATTTCTTTCTCAGTAAATTTATAAACAGTATCCCAAGGTGCAGTGTAGTTAAAAAGTAAAGCTTCACAAGTGCGTCATATTCCTACCATCATGAACATAAGGATTATAATTATTCAGTTGTAGTAGCTAAACCCCAAACAATTATACTGGTTTTATTGACTGTATGACATCATGACACATTGCAGTTATATTTTAAGCCATAGATCAGCAAATATCATTTTCTCGTGCTTTTGCAGTTTAGAGGTCGATTGTTTACTGTACAGTCAGTGCATGCAGGAGTTGGATCAAGCATGTTTCTGATGTTGACCTGATTCCATTCAAAGGGCACCAGTGGTGTGTTGTGAGTTTTATTTTTTACATGGCAAGCAATTTCTACTAACAAACGCAACTTACAATTTTGCTTACCCCACACATGTATTTACAGTTTTATAATACCTTTCAATAGTTATAAAAATGGAAACGAAATTAATACTATGTCATAGTCTGATAAAATTTGACAAATTATGGCAAAACGTTGGTTGCCACTCTTTGAAATAGGGTATAATTGGGTAACATATCAAAATAATGTGTGTGATGATGAAAAAACACAACAACAAAATATGAATGAATTACTTCTAATGGTGGGCGTTTTCAGTAAATATCGTGTCTGTGTGATTATGTTCTTAGACGACAGAAGAACAATTATGCATAACACACTTTGAATATTTCATGCCACACATAGAATAAAATAAGACTCTGATTAATATTGCAGAACACATTAAAATAACATTCAACAAATAAGATTTTTCAAGTGGATTTTACCACCACTTCTGTAAAATCAAACATAACACAAACACTGTAATTATCATTTATTTGATGAATAAATTACTAGACTATGCTAGAACATTGAAAGCGACTGCTGTCATATATTGTTATATTATTAATGGAACTTTAGAATTGAACCAGTGTATTATAATATAACAAATACTATTAATATCCAAACTATATTGAAGCTTTACATAAAGTTGTTTGCCAAGTAATTCCGTTAGTCTCTTGTGTGTCAAAATCACTCAAATACTCCGGGTTAGCTTACAGTCAGCAGTGCAGGGAAAACTCCTTACACTCGTACATCTGGGATGTGCTGTTAATTAATTCGTAAAAATATGTTCTAAATAATTAATCACTCAAATACTCCGGATTAGCTTACAGTCAGCAGTGCAGGGAAAACTCCTTACACTCATACATCTGGGATGTGCTGTTAATTAATTCGGAAAAATATTTTCTAAATAATTAATTAATCAAGTCTTTTGAAAGTTTGTTAATGGTATTATTCCGCATTCATTTAAAATTCTTGAAAAGTTTCAGATAAATAGTTTTCTGATGTTGTATTAAATAAATTCAATTAAATTAAATATGTTGGTAGGCAAGTCTTGACAAAAAAATATATAGCAGGATTAACCGACATTAAAGCAGACCTTGCTTGGAGACGATCGTAATGGTGAAGATGTCAGCTGGACTACGATGAACTGGAAGTAGTGATATCCTCACTTACATAGGATACCATTTGCCAACTCTGCTTGCTCCAGACGTATAATGTCGTACCGCGCCTCTGCGACACTCGATCAGGCCTCCTGCAGATCCTGGGGCGATGCTAGTTGTCCCTCACATCGGCTCTGGGTCGAAGACGTCATGCTTCTCAGGCTTCATTCGAACGACTTCCTGTCTCAAACGTTCTCTTTCCTTCATGACGAAATATTCCTTTTTTTAACAGAACTCTGTAATGTATTGTTCGTAAGTTCCAAACAAACACCATTCCCAAGACAAACGTGTCTTCCTTGCATGAATGTCATAGAGGTTTTCTTTATCCCACTTTTGCACTAACTTGAGTATTGTTTATGAAAAACTGTTCGTTTCACTTCCCATCGAAATAAGTTAATATGGATTTTTATATCACATATGCAAATATTACTATTGAGAAATGTTAATCAACAACATATGCAGATTAAAAGATATTTTAGTATGCACACCAAGGAAAAGAAATTTTAAATAAATATTGGGCAACCTCTAGTAAGGCATTTCCTTACAGTAATAATAATTAAACTGAATATTATTTAAAGAGAATATTCCAAATTAAAAGAAAACTCCCATTTTCCCGAACACTTTCATTCTTTTTCCAAGGAAAAAATGTAGGACTGGAGGACGCAAACAGAACGACTGCTTTCCCTGCCGAAGGAACGTGGGGGCGTGTTGTTGATTGCAAGTTCGATTCATCGCTAGTCGCTCCCGTTTGTGGAAATAAATATTGGGACAGCAGGACTATGCGCGTACAGTACGGGAGTTACGAAAACTATTTTTCTCGAATCGGAAACGGGGAAACTCAGAATTAAATGTGTTTAAAGTTAAGGCGAAAACTGCCAAAGGTCAAATATTTCCAATATGTATAGGGTAAGCACTGCTTACCTTGCGTCTGTGGAATAAACACCACTGGTCACTGTATGGTGAATTGTCTGCTTCGCAGCAGCGCAGCTACATTCTGAAGTGGAGGACGGTGCACTTGCCATGATTGGTTTTCATGATATTGGCGGTTGACCACGTATACCGAGGTATTCCGAGTCTCTCCGGTTTGTTAGTGAAGCAGGAAATTTCGAGGCGCTTTGGTGCGACGTTAGAAGTACACTGTGCTTTCCATGCCTGGATAAGATTAAAATTGTCGTCTGATAAAGCACACTGTAATTAATAAATTAGCACGGGTAATCTGTAGTCACGGATTATCGGGAATTATTTTTTTGACTTTTGATATATTGAAGAAAGCCAGATAAAAGCGAAAACATTGTCACGAAGTGAATTCGCTAATTAATGTTCTACTACATAAACAAATATGAGTTAAAATTTCCTTAAAATGATAAGGGATATGAAGCAACTACTGAAGAGCATATGTAGACATAGATCGCAGGTAAACTGATATTTTTATACTAACCGAGCGAACGATGTTGTCATATTGTTAACGCTAAAATTGTAAATCTATAGAACCAGTGATATCCATAACATTTTCACACAAATTATATAAGTGTGTGGGAGAAAGAGCACAATATATGACAGCGATATATTTAATTGAAAAAAATATCGCAAGTAATTTTCAGATGCCCCTCAAATTGGGATGAATATATTTTCTTTCGTGATTTTTTAGACAACGAGCTTCAATTTATGCTAACCTAGGAAATCTCCTCCTTTCGGAATTATTACTCTCGTACCGCCAGTAACTTTAGCCAATGCAGCCATAAATCAAATGGGCGCTTTCAAAGCGCTGGTGGCTTCGGAACAATTTTACTGTTAGCGCATTCTACAATTATCTCTTTACGGCGTTATTAATTGACTCTGTAGAGCAATATAATTATATACAAAATGTTTGCGTTGTTCATTTATACTGGAAGTTAAAATTTTAGTTAGATAAAAAATAACAACATATATTAAAAGTTGTACTTGTTAAACACTAAAATGAAGACAGTTATTATATAGGATTAATCACCTAAAACTTGCACCGCAAATTTTTCGTAAATTAAAGGTTCTATTGATGTGCAGGTTTTACAGAATTTAAGTGTAGACGAGGGTCCATAATTGCAGCCCAGGCACAGATTTTAATAAGTATTGCAATGTGTAGTTCTTGGAAAAAGTTATATGTTTAAAAATCAAATATAACTAGAGGAAATCAGAATAATAATGCTGTGGTTTTTTTTTTTGTAATATTCTAGTGCAAGAAGTTAATGTGCTATCGTAATATGGCTAGTTTTAATGCCTGCAGACGTCTGTTTCGGTCTATGTGGTTTTTCTTTTGAATGTCCAAGGAAACACACGTTAAATCTTGTGCATTTACATGAGTTTACTGTACCACGTATCGGCACTCTCTTAAGAGTGGGATGGACCCATGTGGGAACCCAGCGTCCAAGGTCAAGAAGCGAGGGAGCGATACGGGCGACACTAACACGCACGCCTAGCGCCTCATCGCTCCTACGCGCAATACGTGCAGTATTTCTGCCCTGGCGCTGCACTGTGCAAGTTATATCTGTAACAATGGGAGTTTTATTACACGCGATGAAGAACCACAGATTAAACTACGTACTTTTCTCTTGCCGCCTAAGGTGAACTGCATAGGCAGGCTTTAAAAATGTGATATTTGACTATTTTTACGATTTTTTTTTCTCCAAGAATACACTTAAAATAACAAAAGTAAAAAAAAAATAGGGCCCTAGATAACTGTCTTTTTATATTTTCTGGCATAAAGTGGTATTTACTGAGAACGCGTATTTGCGCAAACAACCGTTTCACAAAAAAAAAAAAAAAGCGGGGGTCAATCCCGCTCTTAAGAAATACAAAAGTGAATAATTAAATTCTGTGAATTCTGACGAAGGAGAAAACAACATATAAACAAACATACGAGCATCGCAGCCCCGTAACTAAGCAGTTAAATGGAGTAGACATTTGTAGGTATTTAAAATTGTCACATTAGGATAGCACATAAAACTACTTGCACTAGAATTCTGCAAAAAAAAAAAACACCAGTGACATTCTAATTTTCTCTAGTTTTAGTTACTTCATATTAATAGGCATTGATCCATTTTTAAAAAAAAATGTGCCTTTGATCAAGAAATGCTCTTCTATTAATAACTAAAATTTGTGTCTGGGCTGCAATTATGAGCCCTTGCCAAAATCTCACTTCTGTAAAATCAATTTAGAAAAACAAAAATTCGGTACAAGTTTTTAGTGATTCATTCGGTATAGGATTAATAAAAGCAATATACATTAATAAAATCAATTTATACACACACAGATATATATATATAATTTACCCACAGGTAAGAGCATTTCTCATGAGTTTCGCAATGTGCAGTACAGTCCAAATATTACCTACACGTGAGTAATGTACCCATATGTGTACACTGGGTCTGAGTGGATTAATGGTTTTACACAAGTTTACACACACACACACACGCACGTGTGTAAACTTGTGTAAAACCATTAATCCACTCAGACCCAGTGTACACGTATGTGTACATTACTCACGTGTAGGTAATATTTGGACTGTACTGCACATTGCGAAACTCACGAGAAATTCTCTTACCTGTGGGTAAATGAGTGGCACACCGTCTTATTGGCCTAGGTCATACTTCGTTCATATTATTGAATCCGAACAAATAGCCTACAACTCATTGGCTTTGACGACGAAACGATTTGTGTGTCGACTTAAGTACAGCACGCCTCATAAAAAATTTTGTTTGCAACACCTGAAACCGTAAATTAAAGTGGGTCTGAAAGGTTCAACTCGAAAACCAATAACAACATACGCCAATCCTGTGTACACAGAAACGAGATCAGCGGAGATTTTGCAAACTTGGCAGCCACATTGCTTGTCAGTATTAATTCCGCAATATGCTGTGAACAGTGGGTAATCTACAGGAACGTGGAATACAATATTGAGTTAGCTTCAGAGAGAGAGAGAGAGAGAGAGAGAGAGAGAAAGACGTGTAATCAGAATACATTTCACACGACGTTACAGCACAGCACTGTACACTTGCCCTCGGCGCACGCGCTACCAATATGGCGGCGGGCGTTTAAGCTGTCAGGTACGCTGACATCTAAGAGACTACGCCGCCAATTAGTCTCGGTTTGCCTGCCTCTTACGTGCTGTTCCATTTCGCCACGACTCCGAGCGCGGCAACAATTCAATGGATAACTCAAACGAAGGGGTTAACATCGAATATCCAGCCGGGAGATTGTTAATAGGTAGGGATAGGAACATTTCGCGGGTTCATTTCAGAACAAGATAGACGTGAAGCATGTGTAAACTGAAGTTGACTTTGCCGTTGAATCACAGTTTGTTAGACACCGCCCTGAACCACTCTGAGCCAATAGCAGACTTGCAGTGAATCAAGTAACGAATCCCATGCTGCCATATGTGAGGTAACACTAGCTACTCTCTGGGAAAGTAACCAATGAACATACATCTGCGTCTCGAGTGTACACGGGATTGTGGAGCTTAGCCTACAGGTAACTGAACACGTGGAATTTTCCTATCTCTATTAATAGGGGATTTGTGTATACAAATGTAGCTAAAGTACCCGCCATTGCCCGGTTATAAAAAGTCGATGAGACATACGCGACCGCGTTTTATAGGGTTTTCGGGGACAATGAGGAGTTCGGACAACTTTTTTGGGGTTTCCCGTACAAAAGGAGGCGGGAGTAAATTTTGGCGTCCAGAGTGAATTAATTTGGAAACTGAAGCGCATCCCTGCGAAATGTTGCCCCTATTCATCGAACGGTGTAGAATTGATATAAACTACTTCATTTGAGGGATTTTGGGATTTCTGAACCCAATGGGGGGTCGGAGACAATTCTGGACTGCTCACAGCATTTAACCCATTCAGACCCAGTGTACACAATGTGTACATGACGCACGTGTAGTTAATTTTTGGTCTTTACTGCACACTGCCTCACGCTCAATGACAACGATCTTACCTGCGGGTAAATGATTCGCAAGCCGTCTTACTGGTCTAGGTCATAATTGATTCATTTAACTGCAGCCGAAAATGTAGCCAACAGCTCATTTGGTTGTTACAACTAAGGAAGTGTTGTGTTGACTTAAGTAAAGAACGCATCATAAAATTGTTTGTTTTCAACGCCTGAAACCGTATATTAAATTGGGTCTGGAAGGGTTAAGTTGGATACTGAAGGTTTACCTACAAAATTTGGCTACGATACGTTAAACAATGCAGAATTTTATAAGGAACAGACTTGCAAACTTTCGCTTTTATCGCAGATAGTTGAATAAAATCTAGCCGGGAGCTGTTAAATAAGAGGTTTAGTTATACTATGAATAAAGTGAAGCGAAGTGAAGATATTTGGGTGACTCTTAACAGCGAGGTCTTGAAAGCCGATGAGTGTGATTGAGGTGAGTATGGAGCAGCGCCGGAAAGAAAGGGCGGTGGAGAAAGGAGACACCCCCCCCCCCCCCGGCAACGAGAAAATCCGTCAACCAGCAGAATCGTCCGGTACGATTCCCACATGCGAAAATCCCGGAGCGACCCGTCCGGGGATTAGACCTGGTTCGCCTTGGTGGGAGGCGAGCAGGCTAACCTCTCAGCCGCGACCCCACTATGTGTAAAACCTAGGAGGGTGATGGTGGGCAAGGATATTGTTTATAATGGGAATAAGTTAAATAAATATGGCAATAACCTTACCACAGCGCTAACTTATTGATGGCAGAAGCTGAATACTGGATCTGATATCTACTTTCTCTGGGCTGTACATCGGAGCCGAATGATTTTATGAGCTCGTAAAAGTATCTCGCCCCTAAGAAGAGAAAATATTGTGAGTTTTCGTGGCATTCCTTACGAAGCGCTCTTAAAGAATCGCTGAACTAACAAATTCGTCATGGACCTATTTGAAAGAAAAATCTGTTTCGGCAATATTTTACCTGCGGGGGAAATATGTCCTAGCTGCGATGTTAGCTTGGGGACTTTTGCGTGTTGTGTGAACACCAACTGTATAGGCCTATTTCGTTTATAGGCTGTCCTCGGTAAAATGAGCACTTTTGAAAGCCCTGCTTCAGATCTATTTGTATGCACGTTGCGTATTCTTCCGCCTTATGTAAAATTGACACTGGCAAGGGCCTCATCACATTATCCATGCGTCGGTCTAGTTAAACTGTAAAATTATAAGAACAGTAAATATATTACAAACATGCTCATTTTTACACTTCGATAAATAAAAAAAAAAAAACAGAAACCGAAAGAAATAATTTAATAATCACAAATGGTCACCTAACACTTTCTGTTCGACGTTAAGATATGTAACTACTTTCCATTCATCGTTACCATATATACTGTGTACATGCCACTCAGTGCGCCCGTTATAATATATGCAGGCAGGAGCAGTGACTTTTTTCTAAGGTTGATTTCAAAAGTGCTCACTTTATCGTGATCAGCCTTTATTACTCTGTCGGTGGAAGTACGAAATAAATTGACTACCCATTTAAATTCATTTGACAGTCAAACAATAGCCGTGGCCCGCAGATAACATTGAATCTTTTTCCAGCACGAGCTTGGCAAATAATTAACACCTCGCGTGTAGGAACCGTAATAAATGAACACCATCCACCGCAAATTAATTTCCGTCTCTCTCTCTCTCTCTCTCTCTCTCTCTCTCTCTCTCTCTCTCTCTCTCTCTCTCTCTCTCTCTCTCTCTCTCTCTCTCTCTCTCTCTCTCTCTCTCTCTCTCTCTCTCTCTCTCTCTCTCTCTCTCTCTGTAGTTAATTATACTGCCGCCTATCGCACCACAGATAGAGTGAGTGAATTGAGTGAAGAGATCTGGGCGACTCTTAACATCGAAGTCTTGAGAGCCGATGAGGGAGCAGTGAGGTGAGTATGGAGCAGCGCCGGAATACGACCCCTCCGGGATTCGAACCCGGTTCGCCTTGGTGGGTGAGGTGACGAGTAGTCTAATCACTACACCACCTCGGCCCATACCACGGATATAAATACTATGGAACAGAAACACTTAATGAATGACGCCTATAAGCTATTCACGGCAAAATGAGCACTTCTGGAAGCCTTGCTTAAGATCTACTTGTATAAACAATATGTAACATTCCGCCTTGTGCAAAATTAACACTGTCATGGGCCTCGTCACTTTATTCATGCGTCGGTCAAGTGCAACTGTAAAACCATTACAAAAGAAAATGTTTTGCAAAACTGGTCAATTTTACACTTCGATGCATTAAATAAAACAGAAAGAGAAAGAAATTATTTAAGTTATCACAATTCGTTACCTGGCTTTTTATTCGACGTTAAGATATGGAACTGCTTTCCATCCATCATTACCAACTTTACTGGACGCATGTCACTCATTTCGCCCGTTAAAATATATGCAGGTAGGGGCAGTGACTTTTTTTCTAAGGTTTATTTCAAAAGTGCTCACTTTATCGTGAACCGCCTTTACCTATGGAACTTTCATCAGCGGTGACCCTATTATTTTATTGGCGGAAAGTCTGCAGGACAGTTCAATGCAGGGTACTTGAGTGGTTTTATATGTATCTGACGCGTATTTTCTCAGATACGGCGTTATAAAGAGCATTTTTTTAATGGTGTTTCTACGGTGCGTGACTTATTGAAAGGACTCAACAGCTCTTCTCTAAAATGTGTCTTCTTTTTGTCGATCAGCAACTTGGACACACGTTTAACAGTTTCGTTTTTTAAAAAAACGTGTATTTCAAACGTGTAGTTCAAGCACCGGGTTGGCAGGAGACTTAATTAAATAGGGCTTTCAAACGTGCTCGCTTTGTTGTGTACAGCATTTTGTCGGTGATACAACCCGAAAGTTTTACAAGAACATTATTTCCAAAATAATCTGGCACCATTCTTCTCTTATGATTTGATCATATGTTTTCCAAACTGCGTAGCCAATTGCCAATAACTCGCAGGGGTTGCATATATTGGCAGCGGAATTCTTAACAGTTCAGTCAAAAAAGGTAAATATTTCCACGTACAGACGCAACTAACGGACGTAGACTTTCAGGAATACGCACAGTGCATTGGAATGTGTAAAAAGAAACAAATTTTCCACGCTAAAACACTACCCACGAACATTAAATCCAAGAAGCATCTTACGAGGATGTTTTAACGTACAAAGGTTTAGAAAAATTCTCATATGGCTCCTTCCAAATAGCATACATTTAAATTATTCCGGTTCTTTCATTCTGCTCTGAGTGTAGAATACGGCTTCAAGAGTATTTCAAGAATACGTCTCATAACAAATACCCAGCCGTTATATAATAAAAACGTTCGCGTTCCTCAAGTCTGTTTCTTCTTCCAGATACAATTTTCAGTGGTTATGTAATATCAATTGAAACTTACAGTGAAGTTTTTAAGATAGTCCTAACTGGACAGGAATGGGATATAACATGGTCGAGCTTAACATTTGGGCTGATATACTCAGACGGGAATCAACGCGCAAAATTACTCCCGAACACACTAGCAAGGCTAAGGTCGAAACTCAAGAGAAAAATCAGCAGCCATATTTAATTTGCAATGCTTTCAACCAAAATTATAGACTAAAATGGTAAAAAAAAAAATTAAATTATGGAAATGAGTACACGAATACTTGGGTAAAGGAATGAGCAAAAAAAAATAAGTTTTGGGTATCTTTTTCCCATCAAACATCTTTCGTTTTAAGGCCAGCATTATTTCAAACTCGCCTTGTTTGAGTTCCAGTCGTGTTGTGTGGATAATGCATGCTCTAAACAACTAACTTTATTCAATACTCACCGCAAGTTCATTGATACTAGGGGAGCACAACTGACGTCACGACGTTGTAGATGGAGTAAATTGTAGTAAACTGTGTCAATTGAACGCTGTTATACGGACAAAACATACAACGGGCACTATTGTCCAGTGAATTATGTTGAGTGATATAGTATAACAGGCCTACTGGGGTGTTAAAAGCTCCATGAAAGATGAATACAGGATATTCACGGCAAAACGATCACTTTTGAAAGCCTTCTCATTTGGAATAATAGTTAATAAATATATTCTATTTTAGTCTTAAACGTTAACATCAGAGTGCGGGGGAATAAACACACTGTGTCTATTACTTACCTACATGACAATATTTATTTAAAAACGTGGTTAAATGATAATAAAAGGGCTGAAATTAAAAATTAACCAGGGCCTCAAAAGTGCTCACTTTACCATGAACAGCGTATATTTGTATACCGTGACAATCGTATTCTGTCCTTTGAATGAAACTTACCATTTGGGTTGATGATTAATTGGAAAACGACTTTGGAACTACTTCATTGTCGCCAAGGAATTTATAGATGTTGACGTTAACAAAGTACGCGAGAACAAGTTAAGCCTAGCTGTTGCCGAAATATGGTTTAAAGATGAAATTTTCGTCACAAGGAATTCAGTCAAGAATTCGGCCAATTTAAACGTAGCAAAGCAGGACGATTACTAAACGAACGAGCAAAAAAGAAAAGACAATATACAAATACATGCGCAAAACTCTAGGCGAACTAACGAAGACAACACAAACACAGTGTTAACATTTCCTGTGTTTTAACGGAGAATTTTACTGAAATGTAATAGAAATAAACAAGGAAACGCAATACATAATGACGAAAAACGGAGGTGAGATCCGTAGAAGCAAAATACGGAAAGTCTCCGTATTTTCTATAGCTTCGGCTTTCGGGAACGAACAATGCGGAGTCTGCACGAAGCTTTCTTCGCCACTCTAAAATTAAATTTATTTCTTCTGCGGCAGTTAGGATATGCATGCCACTTAGACCTGTTCCGTAAAACATCAAAAAGTAGCATCGAGCGCCTATAAGGTTCATAAATACTTAGAATAAACATAGTGTTACGTGTCGCTGGCCCGCCGCGCGATCGAGCGAAGAGGACGAAGGAGAGTCGTTATATGATAGCGGCGGCAGCACGAGCGATGGTGGCAGCGTATCAGTTACAGAAAGCGAGCCGACGATTCGATCTCTTTTGATGCGCATTCTGTTGACCCTTGTTGTATTGATTTCTGCGTTTATCTGAAGATTGCTCTGGATTACTGGCCTGGTTCTCTCAGCGCGACTCGGGGTGCGTTGAACCTTCGAGATGGTCATGGTCAACGCTATTAATATTGCGGCAGGCCCCGGGCCGGGAGTTGAGTTGGAGTTGATGAGTGAACGATTGGCTGAGTTCCGAGCGATAGAAGAACGAGCGGCGAGAGAGGTGACCAGCGAAAGGGAAATCTGTGACTGCTGGTATCGAGCAGTGGAGAGTGCGGCTGGCAGGCTGGATTATTGGACTAGATGCGCGAGAAAAAGCTATTACAAATGATGGCAACAGATAAACTTAACACGTGTTAATGATGAGTATGAGTTAATTGACTGTAACCAACAGAGAAAATTAAGAAGGTCGTTAATTAGAGTTGAAATATACATTAAATACTGCGCTCGCTGATAAATAAAAAGAGTAAAAGTTGAGACAAATATTTTAATCCTGTAAATAATAACGGAGTGAATAAATTATAAATCAAATTTATTTCTTTTATTTTTTATTTGAGACCTCCAGCTCTCGCGAACTCAGATACGCCCCTCAGGCATCTGCATTTAACAAACGTTAACAGAAACGGAAAACAATTGTTATGTGTCGTGTTTAGAAATATGTAAGTCACACATAAATTTGGTCGAGGAGTTGATAGGTGAGTGGTTAGAATCAGAGTCTTCCAAAAGTTTGACTGATGTTCAATTCTTGCTTCTCGCTCAAGTAAAAAATATGTTTACTTTCTTTATTATTTTATGTGCAGTAGAACACAGGAATAACGAAAATTAAAGACTTCTTTAATATTCCCGTTTCTTAAAAATAAATAAATAAAATAAAAAATCTGGCAGTACAGAAAACAAGCTAGCAAATTTACGGAGAGCATCCGTGAATTGATCTGTGAAATTTACGGAAAGTAGTTTTTTGATAAGCAATGTCTCCGTAATATTTTTTGGACAGTTGACGGAATCTTCTGGAAAAAAAAAATTACCAGCACTCTTTCGTAAAATGAAGAAAAAAATTTTAATAGTTCACTGAAAACGCGAACAGATACAATTTCCCGGAACTACTCTGCTGGTTCGCCAAGAAAACTGTGTATGTTCTGCGCCGTCTTCGTTGTATCTTTGAGTTTTAAATTTTACTCTGTGCAGATTTGGTGTCATTTAAAACGAGCTAAGTTAGACGTCTATAGCTAGCATCTTTCATCGTTTCATTGATCCACAATAAACCGGATACCCTACTACAGTGCATGGCGTCTATGAAGACAGCGCAGTGCCGAAATGGCTGTGCACAACCAAATGCCCTTTAATAAGCAGTAGTGTATACCGTCGAACGCATCAGTTTGAGAAATTATTAGAGGAATGAAAGAAAAATGACATTTGTTTAACGGCGAGTAAGACTTCGAACTGGCCTTTGTTCGAGTTACTTTAGCAATCGGTAGACTGATTATATGTACACCATGTCTTTGAAGCCTCTGAGTCAATATTAAACAAACAT
The DNA here is from genome assembly GCA_029891345.1 of Dryococelus australis. Lineage (NCBI taxonomy): Eukaryota > Metazoa > Arthropoda > Insecta > Phasmatodea > Phasmatidae > Dryococelus > Dryococelus australis. The sequence goes on along the minus strand of CM056995.1, from coordinate 336,231,836 downwards.
TAACATCTAGAGGATGTTACTGATTTTTTCAAATATTCAAGAGAAGTGTAAAAAAATCAGTGTCCTGTCTCCACGACTGTACGATTACCATTTATGTTCGTCTCTATATTCCCACCGTCATTTCGAGCCACAATAAACCGGAAACGCTTAAGGCCGTATTTCGCCATAATTTTTTTTTCAACTCTAATACGTTAACGTGATTTATATAAGGTGCACACAAATGTAAATATTTGTGGCCAAATAAATACAGTTTTCAAAATATAGCACCAAGAATTGTAATATGGGAGCGCAAGTTCGTATGCTCCTGATTAGCTTTGCCACATAAACAGCATGCAATGTGATTTATATAATTTTCACAACATGCTAATTAAGTATCAAGGATATTCAATAATGGGTACTCGGGTACTGGTATATTGAATATCTTTTAAAATATGTATTGATGTTTTGGCAACACTTTTTTATTATTCGCCCACGAGAAACTAGTACATAATAATAAAAAGAAATACACGTTTTCCCCCGAAACTGTTAAAGATGCATCCTATGTGCTGACGTATGAAAGCACCTCCCCTTTCCCACCCCCACCCATCGAGCACTCCAGCATTTCTAAAAAACTACTTTTTTAAAGCGCAGGGTTTCAAAATATACACGTCAGATGCATGTAAATAAATATTCAAAAGTCCTGAATTGAATTTTGTTGCAGTGTTTAAACCAATGAAATTACATGGTCACCGCTCTAAGCGCCATAGGTACACACTTCACGGCAAGAACACCACTGCGCGTCAGTTCAGAGCCTTGCGCGCATTGGAGATGGTGCTTTTGGTGAGCCTAGAGGGTTGCAGAGTGTTTTAAATACACGTTTTCTGACGGAACTATTAAATATGGCCCTCACCGCGGTTACCAACAAAAAGACATCATACCTCAGGCGAGGAAGGAATGGTACTTAGAAGCTACCGCGTGTGCTGTAAATATAATTCCGGAGTCCTCCAATATAGTTGGAAACGGCTCTTTCAGACTGCCGTATCTTAAAACATACTAAAAGCTGTTCCCGAAAAAAATTGAGCACTTTTGAAACCAACCTTAGAAAAAAGTCCCTGACCCTACCTGCATATATTTTAACGGGCGCCTCTAAGTGGCATGCGCCCAGTAAAGTTGGCAACGATGGATAGTAAGCAGTTCCGTATCTTAACGTCGAATAAAAAGTGTTAGGATCACAGCAACCAATAAGCAAACGATAACGTCTCGAGTGTATAGAGGACTGTCCAGCCTAGCTTGCTGCCAACTCTATCCGCGAAATACTCGAGGCCCTACATATAGGTACACGCATCAGTACAATAACACTGCACGCCAGTTCAGAGCCCAGCGCGTAGAGGCGATGGCGCTCTTGCAGCGCGTGCCATCGTAGCCCTTTAACGACCTCAAAACTGGAGAATAGATTCCAGACGGTCGGGCAGCTTAGCAGGGCGCAATATTTCCAAAATATAACTCTCGAGGAAAATGTTGTGTCCGAGAGGGATCCGGTCGTGGTGCGACTCACGTGTGTGCGATGTGTGTGATGGCGTGCTACGAGTCTCTCCCTCCGCACGCCTTGGCCCGCACTGCCGACGCTCGTCACGCGGCTCGAGCAACCATCCCCCCGAGTCACGCACGCCCCATTTGCTAAATGAGGACAGGGCGTGTCACCTCGACGCTTGCGATAACGCCTCTAGCACGACGGGCGAGAGTCCGCCGCCGCAGAACAGTCCCGCGTACAGAGGAGGAACTGCCGCGGGTCGTACCGCGAGCCATACGTTAAACATGAGGTAGATCTTGTTCGCGATAAAGTGAGCACTTTTGAAATCGGCCTTTAGAAAAAAGGTTACTACCCCAATAGGTCGTTCACAGTAAAGTGAACACTTCTGAAGCCCTAGTTTTTTTTTTTTTCTTTCAACCAATTTATATCCTTCCACCACTTGTTAATGTAAACCCTGCCATGTGAGTAATAAACACAGTGTATACATTCACCATACCTAAAACCAAAAGTCAAAGACCACAATGAAATGTATTTATTGGTTATTATGTCTGATGAACCAGCTTCAAAAACTGCTCACTATACCGTGAACGACCTATACTCGCATTTATTTTAACGGGCGCACTGAGGGACATGCGCCCAGTAAATTCGGTAGTGATGTTTGGGAATTAGTTCAATATCTTAACACAAAATAAATAGTTTTAGGTAACTATGTGTACAAACTGAAATTATTTCCTTTCCGCTCTGTTTTTTTAATGCGTCTAACTATAAAAATTAGCATATTTCGAACATATTTACTTTTCTAATAATTCCACAGCTTCATTTAACCGACGCATGAATAAAGTGATGAGGCCCGTATCAATGTTAATTTAACATATGGCGGAGGAATACACGACGTGCGTACAAGTAGATCTTAAGCAGGACTTGTAAAAGTGTTAATTTTACCGTGAACAGCCTATATTCGATTTGCGGTTTCTTCACACTTTTTGAATCACACATTCGTAAAATCACCGTGGGCGAGCGTAGAATTAAACAATTTTGGGGGGGGGGGGGGGATGCAAATTGCAAAATGAAGATTCACTTTTACGAGATGAAAAATGCAAAGTAAGAATATATTTTTTAATATTTATATAGAATAGTCTACCCTACATCAAACAAACCTATCTTTAATTTAGTGGTCTTTTCAAAAACAGAGACTGTCGACTGAAAATGTACAATTGGGTGCATTATTTTATATTTTCCTAATGGTAATGATATAATTCAATGTCGGGGTAAGGGGTTGCAGCTGGACCCCCGCATCCCCTCGGTGCATACCAGTGTTTGGTGGTTATATATATATATATATATATATATATATATATATATATATTATATATATATATATATATATATATATAATCACAAACATTTTATAATTGTGTCTACATAAAAGTACTGCATTTTTTATTAAATTCAATTATAACATATATATTATATACAAATTATAAATGTCATGTATTAATAATATAAATAAAATCGGGTGAAAATACGTGTGTTGTTAATGCCTAGTAACAAATATAGTCCATTCCCGATTGGAGCGACTTATGAAAATCAACCTTTGAAAAAACACTCTAGGCATAACATGTCACCTGTTTTTTCAATAACCTGTATTCCATAAATATATATCACTGTGGTTAACTTTAGAGTACTGTATTATTGAATACATGAACTTTTACCTTAATATCTTCTATAACTTGTAATATTTATTACTTTTTTTAATATGAATTAACAACAGCGAGTGCAGCGACGTGTTGGCAACGGCCGGTAAGAAATAGTTCACAGTTGAAATATTATTTTAACCTCGTTTTTTAGTATACTATTTGTAAATTAAACGGTGCCTATCGAAATATTTAAATATTTAGGTAGCCCCGATGACAACATATCTCATTTTTACAGTTTAAAATAACAGCGGAAAATATCGTGAGTAGGCCGTAATGGTACGGTATTGTTTTATCGAGCGAGAAAGCAATTGAAAAACTGTCTGCTGGCGAGGCTTGTCGCCCTCTTTCTTTCTTTCTTCGTCTCTTTCACACTCGGGAAATTTCACTTCGCTAGTAAACTCGTACATTATACATGTTTTCAATTGTAGCAAAATGATGATTTTTGAATTTGTAATTTACAACTGAAAAGAGATTTTGATGTTTGAATACTTATTTTAATATATTTAGATACGATGGGGGGCACTTGCCTAGTGAAGTTGACAGACGTGGCGAGCCATGACATGGCGTGTTGCTTTTTGTCAAACGAAACGTGAATTATTCTTACTCCGAAAGTACTTCAAATTAATACATCACGTTAGTAGACATTGTGTTTTTTAAACCTACCAAGGCAAGTTACAATGTTGTGATAAATCTGTGTTTCCGCGGCAATAATAAATATACTGTGACATGTGTTTCGTTAATCATTGCGTCTGTGAAATGGCGTGCCTTTGTGCATCGTGGTCGATTCGCTGGCCCTGTGTGTACGTGATTTCAAATATTTGATTAGCACTAATTTATACGTTTTAAATGTGAACTGTTTTTATGGCGAATTTATTTATTTACATCCACGTCTGTTTATTTATCAGAACGTTGTACCTTTGCCCTAAGGGGTTTGAAACACAGTCGTGTAACATAATTTGCCACAATCCCAGAAGAAAAATACTAAGCCCAGCCCGATAAATTTCAATAAACCTAATAAACAGCAGGTAGCATTAACAGAAATATGAGCGAAATTAAAGTTATCGAAGGCTTATTTGTGTGCATGTTCACCGCTATCTTTTAAAGTTTGTATGGCAGAAATGAGCAACACGAGTTGCGTGCTTGAATTTAATGTGCCTTTTTCACTGGTTGTTCCTTCGTTTTAATATTTATTCCAACTGAGGCCGTCCTTTTAAAGAAATGGCCCAACACATCAATAACAAAAGGATAATTACAATTAGTACAGCTCTTTACCTCGCAGATGTAACAGTGTCATACACAGTCACGGCAAAATACTAACGTACGTTACATGTATTGAGCTACGTCGTGGAAAACAAATATATTAATGTAAAATAACTGTACGAACTGTCTGCAATTCAAGCATTTTTAAAACGTCATAAAGCTGACCTAAATAATGTTAGAGGTCTAAATTGTGAATATTCATACGGAATGGTTTTTGGAATATGACATAATTCTTTGAAAAAGCTGTAAACAGTAAACAACACTATTGACAGGTATAAAATAGAAGTCACTTTTCAATGTTTATTTTTAGGTGTAGCGAAGGTATGCGAACATATGTACACACACACAATGGAATATAAACATTGATTTTGACAGATACTACATGGCAGTCACATGGCAATGTTTGTTTACATTTGGCGGAAGGATACGAAACTGGCCTGCAAGTAGATATTTAGCAGGGCTCCGAGAAAGTTGCTTCCAATGGGGAATGGACTATAGCTCTTATGCAAAGTATTATTACACCGAGTGCGCACGAATACGGTGCGGTATCCCTTTGGTGTAATTTTCTAGACTCGGTTAAGCTTTGTTTGCAGGAAAGCAATTCAATTTTGGGACACGGTGACTGATTGTGATAAAAAAAAAAAACATTTTACAGTGAACGGTAGGGTAACAAATATCGGCCAGTAATAGTGAAGGTTGTTGATGTCACCCGGAGAGATGTGGGCGGCTCTTAACATCGAGGTCTTCAGAGCCGATAAGGGTGATTGAGGTGAGCATGGAGCAGCGCCGGAATGAAGGGGTGGGGGAAACGAGGGATCCCCGAGAAAACCCGCCGACCAACGGTATCGCCTGGCACTATTCCCACGCGCGAAAAATCCGGAGTGGCCCGGGCGGGGATTGAACCCGAATAGCCTTGGTGGGAGGTGAGCAGGCTAACCGCTCAGCCACCGCAGCTCCACAACACTATGAGATCCAAAGTTCACTGTCCATGCTAAATGAGCAATACACGGACTGAACGTAGGATGTTCTTTTGCTGATGCTTTCTGAAGGCGACTTCATGTGTATGATGAATAAGTTCTATGCAAAAACAAATTCTGGTAAACTTTCTAAACTGTAATGGAAGTATGAAAGTGTATGTATGGTAATTCTACCACATATCAGGCTGCAAATAGAGGAGTATTTAGCATTGCTATCATACAGAGCAGGGAAAGCAGTTTACTATTCGCACTTTCTCACTTATTCACTAATGTGGCAAATTTGCGAATATTTTCTTAGAGTGAAGTTAAAAATGTTTATCATCTTTTTTTTTTTAATTCGAGTTCTTTTTATTGTGCAGTAAGTTTGTATCCTCTGTCATGGACATCATCACTTCATCGAAATGTGCCATAACCTATAACACAATCATTAGTAAGTGTATAACTGGGCTATAGACAACACCAGTTCTTGAGAACTACGCCAGTCGAAATTACCAACCAGTATCTGAATACGAACAACGTAACATGACTACTCTAATCAAAATAAGCACTCACTTCCTCATACTATCCCAGGTTGGTTTAACTGAACTAAAGTTACATTAGGCTAGTTTAAGTTGGGAAAAAAATCACCTGCTATTGTTTGTTAACTTAGGCTATTTCATTTATGATAAGGAACGAGGTACAATTTTAATTATCCTGTAGAATATTTAGAATTGTTGTCGAATCGGGCACTGTACGCATGCGCTGTAACGCGTTGCTTCCATCACTTCGTATGTACACGGTAAATCTCGCAATGCTTCATCGGGCGACCTCGTTTAGCAACGTACTGAATTTGCTTTGACCACCCTCTCGATATTTCTTGTGCCGAAGTAACCACGCGCCCTGGCGTCCTTAGGTGAGGTGGCCCGATTTTCCTCTTCCACGCATGTACACGTGGCCAAGATTAGCTCAAGAACTGCCTTAAAAATTGTCAAAAACACGTGTTGAGACTATGGTGTTCCGCTTTTATTCATTTGGCTTTACAATAAACCCGCGGTTTTGCGGGGTAAAAAAAAAGGGGGGGGGGTCGAAGCGTGTATCTGTGTCGTAGACACGTCCGTGGGCTTTACGTAACTATGCTTGTGTTAGCGGGAAATATGTTACTTGGAATATGTTACTGCACTTAAAGACACGGAATATATACACGGCTTTAATGGCTTAGATACACTCTGAATCTGAAACAGTGAGAATTGAGCCAAATCAGTGAAAATATAGAAAATTGAGAAACTGATAATCGCTGCCTGATAACTAATTAATATGATGGCAGAATTTCACTGATTTATTAGTGATTCGGCCACTGAATGTCGAAAGTTCGACTGCCATTAACACATTTAGGTCTGCACACATTTACTAAGACAAATTAGAAGTGAGTCATCTATATCGACTACTGCAAGAACACCGGTTTTGTTGGTGTCTATGTTAGAACTCGCCATCATCCATGGCCCATACCACACCGGAAACTACCCTGTACTTTACAGCGTTCATTATTGGCCGGTTCTCTACCAATGGAGAGCCGAGCTGATACTGACCCAATCAAATGTCCTTTATCGTAAAAAAGGATTTACAATGTCCCTGAGTGACTATAAAAGAAGAAATTATATCGTTAGCAATATATTTGTTACTGCACGGTCGTGTGCTTGTGAGGTCGTGTTATACACTAGCCGAACGAAGACTGCACATCCATGCGAATTTTGTTCTGAACAACAAAGACATTTTCAAATTGACTTTGCTCTAACTACACTCGAGCATAGTCTACAAAGTGTTAAGTCACTTATTCCCCGTTAATTTCCTTGATTTGCCAGTCGGCGGTAGCTTATCAACTGTCTTCCAGAGAATGTTAGTTTACTGATTGATATCGCTGATTTGAGCTGAGGACGTAGACAAATCTAGACGAGATATTTCGTCTGGCGCCAAAATTAGCGCGCCAGCACATCGGATTCGCGGGATATGCTGCCCGGAGGTTTTCGCCCTTCAACCAAAATTTGCCGCCAGTAGCCGCGGGCCCTCGCCCGCACCTCGCACACGCACGGAACCAACTCAAGGTCGTCCTCGCATCGTAGTCACATACCCTATCGAACGAGACGACGCTTACTTCAATCGTTGCACTTTTGACGAAGTCATAGAGTCGGAATTAATTACCCTGCAAACGTTACATCGTTGTTTCAAGACGTATGGTTACGATTAAGCTTTTAAGTCAATTCATACCTGAAAGGGGCTATGAGCGTAGCTTATGATGAGTCGTGATTAGATAGGGCACAACAGTAAAGATAAGGATTATACAATAACTATTTACATGACTATTGATCGGGAGAGCGTAAATGGAATACCAATATGCTAATTAATTATATTAACTTTTGTTACTGCACGTCACTACTATTACAATTTAATTGGAAAGTCCCCCCCTTGTAGCCGGAGGCTGATTCTACGAGGTGGTTAACGACGGTCGGACATACCCATCTCCATATCTTCTTGGTCCGCTGCCCCGATGACAAAGGACGCCGCTCCCAGTGTTACGCTGGCCTTATATCTGGGCGCGTTGTTTTGATATTTTCGATCCCGTTCACTGGCCTGTGAAGGAGGTTTCTGTAACTGTCTTTCGAAAGGCGTTATTGCAATCACGCGCGTGCCCTGGTTCAATTTTTGAAGGTGTGATATGGCAGGCCATTCAACTAAGGTACTGATCACTTCATAACAGTATTCAGGACAAAAAAAAAAAAAAAAAGCAAATTTTCCGCAACATCTTCCTTCGTATTTGCGTTGCAACTTCGTCAAAAGTAATGTACTGGTATATGAAAGTATGTTTGTGTAAACAGCGTATTAACTTTAGTGGAAGCCACACCGTTTCTTCAAGACTGTATAAGTGTGAGGGCAGTCCAGTTTTATAAGTGTCTGTTGGAAACTCTCTATCTCAGTTTCACGGTTCAGTAGACCCTCCGGCATGCATGTTAGTAGCCAAGTCGGCAGGGGCATGGTACACGTCAGTAGTAGGACGAGGGGGGTTTCAGTTCACGTTTTATTAATCGGATTATCAATTTGATATCAAATTGATTGATTGGCTTGATTCTTAATTCAATTTAATACGATGAAATTTTTATCCGATCTTAATTTTGATTGATTGATCCAATTCATTTAACTGAATTAATTAACCAAATATATATTGTTTTAATTTTGTGTGAATTGATAAGTGTAAGAGTGCGCTAAGGTTCTTTATTTTATTTATTTTTATTTTTATTTTTGGAGAGCACCATGGTACGTCCTCACTCTCCGAGGTCTGGTGTTGTACTGAGGTGTGATGTGTTGGGGAACGGGTGTATATAGGTATTGTGTAATATTAATTTTTAATGGTATCGAGTTCCTTCCCATCTGGCAGGCGACTGAGGGGTAAGGCACGTCTGCTTCGACCGCCATCTGGCATGCGATAGAGGTTATGGCGTATTTAATGAAATTATTCTAGTAAATACGTAATGAATTAAACGAAAAGACGTGAATACGATTTCCTGTATGCTGGCAATATAATTTAAATGAAAGACTCATCGAATCGCAAATACAAATTTAAAAAAAATTACAGACCCCAACTATCCTGGTGTCATAAATAAATCAAGTAACGAATTATAGCTACAATTTCCCTATAAATATATAATTTAAGACAAGAAATTACATTAACTATACAGCACTATTCCTATACACATTAACAACGGATTTGCAAACACGTACCTTGCAATGTTAAATGATTTTAATATACTTCTGTTCGATCTAGGGGTTGCTGTAAGAATGACTCCAGTATAGGATTTGTGGTGACTTATAAGCTGTGTGTCGGGAGGGATATTGATCGTAGGCCGTCTGGCAGACGACTGAGCTCTAGATATGGGAAAAGTCAGAAATGTGTAATGAATAAAACATTGCGGCGAAATAAAATGGATAGGACATAGCTATTGAAAATGAATTAAACTAAAAGAGAGGTGAATATGATTTACATCCAAATACACAACTATGTGACTATGACAAATGGATAAATATTTTGTTTACGACGCATGTACTAGATGAAACGAATATTTCCATACAGTCATCTGAGCCTATTTCCATGTCAAAATTAAAACTCGCTTACTGCCCCCAGCAATCCTGGTGTAATATCCTAACTTAATATCCAAGATGGAAACAAATGACTTGAATTAAAGCACATGTTCAAAATATGCAAACAGACTACTAAAGTGACAAAAAAAAGTAACAAAGCCAAAAAGGTATCCTATTTCCCTACCAAGCTAGGTGTTATAAATTAACGACATCCAATTTAAGCACTTCATCAGCTCTCAAGCACAGGCAAGTAAATGCACAAAAACTTGGTTATGAAATACTTTATAAATCAATTAAAAATGTCCTGTTTACAAATTCACTGGTTTATATAAATCCTAACGAAATATTTCACTACAAATATTTAACAATGTACAAATATAGATTTCCCATGCAAACAAGTTTTGAAAAAGCTTACTTCCATTTCCTAGATTTAAAAAATTAAATAATTCACTTTTAACTAGCAACAAAACTTTTGTTGAAGCTCCAGACACTTGATCGAAGAAAAATGATCAAATCGATACTAAGTTACTTAAAAAAAAAAAAAAGAACAAAGACGTACGTATGTAAACTCACTACATCGATCCGAACAATTTTCAACACACATTTCATTTTTAAGTCTTGCGAGATCAGTCACAGAAATTCACATTTAAAAATCCTAACTGAATGAAATATCGCATGGTTTATTTTTAAAAAATGATAATACACGCACACAAACTTCCAAATGAAGGAAGCAATTTGCACACTATTCGTACACATTGTAAATTATACCTACAATGAAACATTTCACGTGAAAAATAATCGCGTAAATGTCTTAACAGAAACGAAGTTTATCAGTCTGAATAATTTAACACAACTCTCATAGAAAACTTGTCACGATAAGGTTTAGCTAATCCTATAGTTAACTCTTGTAGAGGAATTCACACATTTATCGATGATTATTAAGAAATTAAGTATTTTGCTATGATGCATAGAAATATTTTAACATCTATGGTATATGGGATATGGAATTACAACTTGATTCCACCTCTGGAACCCTGTCCTCCTGCTCGTGTAGGACACCCAACCCCCCTGGGTGGACAAGAACAGCTGGCCGGAAATAGCGTTAGGGAATACGCACTGAGAAGCCAAGTAATTTTCGTCCTATCTCACTTGTTCTCCATTTCTTTATCTCTCTCTACAACCCTCAAGCTGAAAGCTACCGAAAGAGCAATAACCCCTGTCCTTTGTCATGTAAACCGTTTGGAAAAACTTTGCAGCCTTGCCCACAAAGTATTCTTTCTGGCAAAAATATAGCTTAAGAAATCAGTCACCCTGGAAAACTATAGATTTATCCCCTAAACACAAATAATCACATTTTAAATGTTTTTTTTAACATAATTTTCCAAGAATTATATTATTAAAAGGACATAAATGCAATGGATTACCACTCAAATGCTTATCAAATGAAATGATAATCCAATCAACAAGTGGATTGTATGCACTATAAATTGCACATCCAAACCGCATCGATATCGATAGGTTTATTAAATGAAAAACACGTCAAATATGGTTCAATTTGTTTATTTACCATCATAATGTTACAAATATTGTATCATAACTTTTTTAAGACCTTTATTATTCACCCACGAGTCGTGTGCTTTTTGAGATACTTCTCCATCGAACCAAAAAACTATATTTTTTCCTTTTAATGATTTTTATCAAACAAATATTAATTTGGAAAAGTAACTTTTTGCAATTCGTGCTAAAAAAAAATCCACCTTTTATAGGCTATCATAGGTTTCGAGGTAATACACTCTGGGATATGTATGTCTAACTGAAATAATTTTAAATATTTTATAAGACCAATTAACTGTGTATTTTTTCCAAGATGGCTTCCTGCTTTGAGATTCGTATAAATTCATCAATTTTAAACTTTTATTTTCTCTCATCAAATACTTTTACATTATTGTATACAGTTTTCATTAATCTATTGTCTGTAACTTTTTCGGGTGCCATCTTGATAGTTCTATGATATCTGGAATTATACAATTTGAGTATTTCAGGAAAAACATCCACTCTGTTGTCAGTTTGGAGCAAATTTGGGGTTCTTTCTTGCAAAAAACGATCTTCATTGCATCGCTGACCTGTTTCCTGTATTTTTTTTCAAAGGTATACCCCAGACATATTTGTAATAAACGTCTATTACAGTTAAAATATATTTGTATCCATTATTATATATTTTAAAAGCAATGTCATTTCACACAAATTGGATTGAAAAAGATCTTTTAAGCCCTTAGTAATAAATGGTCTTCTAGGAAACCTTATCCTGGCAGGAGCATGAAGTTCTTTGGTGATCTTACCGAACTTCATTAGTATTATAACTGTCTTCTGTCAGCTCTAGAAACAATTTTTTTTGTATGTCAATTATTCCCAGACTGTCCCGAAGTGATAAGTTTTAATCTATCGACCAACTAATTAGGATTGTTCCAATAACCAGGAGAAAACCTTTCGCCAACTTCATCTTTATATATTCCACTTCCGAAAATATCACTTAATAAATGTATTTTCGGGTTTTGTTTTCATCTCCTGAATGAATATTCGCATTCGTAAGACCTACAAGTTCTTTGTACTTCTGCAAATCGGTGTCGGAATATCCATTTGAAAAATTTAAAAGAAAATAATTCCAACAATCCTTGACTCACATCAGTTACATAATCACCTATTTTAATTATATTCTCAGGTAAGAATGTAATTACCAAATCTCCCAGAAACCATGTGCTTCCATTTCGATATACACCAAGTGTCGTATCATGCATAGCTGAAGGATGTTTTAAAGCTAAATAACATTGTGTTAAATGAGAAAGGTTTTGCTTCTTCTCCTTTGTTAAATGTTCTTCTGCCGATTTAATTTCCAAATGTCTTTCATTATGCTTATTCAACACAGATTGGAAAGTATCTATTCTACTCGTAACAGGTTTAAATATTTCTTGGTTTAAAACATCCCATTCCATATGGGCTCGTTTGGCATGTAAATATTTCTCTTGTACAGCAGATATAACGTTATGTAGTTCCGAAGCAGAGTCAGGCATGTTTGGATTATATTACATTAACTTTCAACTACTTATATAAAATTAAGTAGTTAGTTATCTAACTGCTGCAGTAGGTCTACTAACTGCTACACTATATCGAATACTTGCACTTTTCAATCTTGTCGACTTTACTTAAAACAGCATCTAATTTAGTTACAGTTTTAGCATTCAAAACATTAATGAAATAATTTATTCATGTTTCCAAATCATTATTTTGTTTTCACAGATCTGTTTGCATAACTAAACCAAATATTTTATTAATCAATTCATCACATATATTAAGTTATTTCTTCCATTCTTGTTTCAAGTTGTTTTGTAATAGTATCAGATACCACTTCATTAATTACAACTCTTAGATTATCTTCCAATTCTGCAAGTTTGTTGTAAATATTATACTTGCAATATCATTGAAGTCTTTAATAAACTCTTTTAAACATTTTTCTATTCTAAATTCATTACTCTGCAAATCATTCTGAATATTGGTTAAAATGTTTCCAATTTTTATAAACATTATCATTCAAATCAACTAACTTTATTATTTCTCTTGCATATAGGTCGATTAAGATTTAAATACGTTTAGTGTAATGGTGTTTAAGTCTTCCACATAATGTTTATTTACCATATAAGTATCTTTCACAGCCATTCTCACATTACACAATATATGTCCATTCAAATCACAATTCCCATCGCAATTTTTGGTTAAACAACTATTGTAATGATTGTGTTTTATTCTGCTATTTCCAAACTTTGAAATACTCATTATTCTTGCTCAGGAAGTAAAAAACTGTAAAATTCATCCCTACCTCTGCCTTTATATAGGGGAAGCATTGGTATAATCACTACAAAACTGTATTTGTTTTTCCAACAGTAAAAACACATATATTAAAACTTTGTAAATGTTATATCGCCTAAAACATGATCATTGTAAATTTGTTGCAGATTAAATTGTCCATTTTAAACACAATTGTCATATTTATATTATCATACAAATTATATTTTGGAATATGTGCGTGTCTTTGTGATAGATAAAAACAATCAACGTTTGAATGTCCACCAAAACTATAATAATGCTGTATTTCACCCTACAGTTCGCACCAAACAACCTCAAATTTAAATACAGAATTGGGTAATGCTTCATTCGGAGGCACAATATGTTCTTTATTTGTAAAAGGAAAATATCGCATTCCTTCAATTAATGACAAAATGATCGCTAATTGTTGATATTGCTCTTGTTGTATTGTTTTAGAAAACACATACATTTTCAAACTTAAAACCTTTTGGATGTTCCAACAGTTACAAAATAACACAAGTTTTTCCACATGAAGAAGGACCACTTATTATACAATGTATATTTGGACATAAAAGAGTTCCAAATTTCTGTTCGATTACATTTTCTTTTGTATTTACAATTACCGGAAGATGTACATTTTGTTTTATAACCTTCATTTATACAGTATTATGTAATGTAACATACTAACATAAAACTATAAATTCGGAGCTATATAGATATATAATTTTGCATTCAGTTAAAAATAATGGCTTGTACTAAACATATCAAAAAATGGTTTGCTGTATTGAATACATTGATTAATAAATTACCATTTGAATTGCATTTACCAAAATACAATTATTGTGGACCCGGAACTAAACTTGCAAAAGTCTGGCACAGAACTACCAAGGAATAAACTCTTTGAAATATTCTTGTAAAGGACACAACATTGTTTACAATCGAACAAACAATTTGAAACAAAGACATATAGCAGATACGATTTTTGCCGATGAAGAAGAAAATATAAGGAAGAATGCGTCTACATCTAAAGGTGAAAGGCTTGGAGCTTGGGTTGTGGATGAAGTGATGAGAGCAAATGCGAAAAGAGGCATGGGCATCAAATGCAAGACAAAACGAAAAACCAAGAAAGGAGGAATAACTCCAATACTTTTTCCAGCATTAACAGTTCTAGGCTCGCTCCTTGGAGGAGTTTCGCCAATTAGTAGAGCAGTTAAATCAAGTAGTAAAGGAATATATTTGAAACCATACAAAATCGGTCAAGGACAAAAAATCCAAATGTGGGGAACAAATGCATAAAGTCCTAAATATCTAAATAGTCTTCAAAAAAGGGCACTTACCAATAAATACATTCTCGTATTTGTAAAGGAACTGGATATTCCTTATTTCCGAGGTGTGTATATGAGAGAGAATTTACCAAAGAAACCAAAGCTTAGTGAATGTATGATTGTTAATTTAGATTCTAAACTTAATGAAGAAACACATTGGGTGGCATTAATTAAAAATGTAGATCAATCATTGCATTATGGCAGTTTTGGTGTTTTACATCTTTTAATTGAAATACTTAATTATTTTTAAAAAACACGCAAATAAGGTACAATTACAAAATGTAACAATTACCTAATACAATCAATTGTGGACTTTTATGTCTACATTTTTTACTATAAATAGGATATATAAGTGAGTGTAATATTAAACATATTATTAATATGTCAATAACATTGATATTAGGTGGTAATTCGTCGCAATTGCATGTAGAATATTTCCCAGTGTTGGAGTTAGAGGGAGAATGGCAAATAAGTCTAATCGAATTCGTTACTTACAACAGCATACCAAACATTGATATGCATAACCAGTTATTTACGACTAATATTGGTGAAAAACATACAAGATTGTCATACTGGTAGGATCTTATGAGTTGGATGACCTTGAAACATTCATTAAAGCAGCATTACCTGAAGATGTACATCTCTGATTATGTGGAAATCTAAATACGTTAATGTATAGTAACGTCGATATCGATTTCTCAGAAGACAATTCAATTGCAAATATGTTGGGTTATCAACAAAGACTATATCCAGCTAATCAATTATACGAATCATGAAAACAGATTAATATATTGCCAATAAATGTACATCGTATAAATGATAATATTGTAGGCAGTTCATATTTGAATGGGAAACCGATTAATACACTACATGAATTTGTGTGTGTGGTGGCTCCAGGATATAAAATAATTGAAAATCCGAATACATTGACATATTTTCAGAAATAGTGAATCATGTTGATGAAATAGTTGTTACTATTGTCGATCAAGACGGTAAATTTATTAATTTTAGAAACAAAGAAATTATAGTTCATTTAAATTTTAAAAAAGCTATATAAACAGTTGCATTCTGTGTGCATTGCAATCATAATGGGTATTGTGTATACTAGTCCATACGGACATAAAGTAGTTGGTTCTTATCAAACTATGTCACTAAGGAATGTATTTCGAAGAAATGAACTATAAAAAGACGTAAGTGCAAGCATAAACAGCTCACTTCAAATAAGTTACCCGTGAAGTTAACACAAGGCAACACATTGTTTTTAAAGGAATTAGGATATATGGTTAACAGAAGTTGAAGACATACTTAATGTCGAAGAAGCAATAATCTATGAAGATGCAATCACCAATATGGAAATACATATATACGTACCATTCCTAGCAGGTCCATACACAATTATATTGGAAGTAAGAATTTCAATACAAAATCATGATATTTACACATTACCATCGAAATCAAGTTTAAGGTTTAGAGGAACAATTAAAAATACAGCTGATGCAAGTAAACCTGTAACTGCAAAAATAGTAAGAAATGGAATACTTTATTTAATCGACAGAACTGCATATCTGCTCAATGGAGTGGAAATCGATCAGATAAGAGATGTTGGAATTACTTCCACAATAAAGAAATATATATCGCAAACTGTAAACAATCTTTATACAGGGCTTGTGGCTGGATGGAGCAATGCTATAGGCCGGCAAGATACACGGGACCATACACAGATCCCAGTTGTTGGCATGGTGCACATAGGGCCCCAGTCGGTGGTAGGAGAATTGGGGGGTTGGGGTGGATCAGTTATGAACTCCACTCAGGTGTGTGAGGGTTGCTTCTGTTCATCATGTCGGGACACGCATTACACAATACAATGAGCCTACCCAATCGACCTCGGGAATTAAGTCTAACCTTATTCTGGGACAGCCATTATGAGGGCAGGCATGTGAAATTGTTTACAACATTGCGACACATCTAAAAGAAAAGAAGTTGTATGGCTTAAAATACAATACTTCTGAAGCGAAAAGTGCTGCCATGGGTGTGTCTCGATCAACTGTAAAGAGGATTTTGGCAGAAGGAAAGTAAAAAGTAGAATTGGACTGAAGTTTTCAACATCAACGGGCAAAAAAAAAGAATGCAGAAAAGTATTGTAATTTACGACTTTATATGTGGTGCAGTACGGAGAAAAGTACACAGATTTTACACTGTCAGGAAAATTGTTCCAAATTTAAATAAATTAAATAAGGCTTTGCGAGATGACGGGGTTTTGGACTGCAGTAAAGAGTTTCTAAGAAAATTTCTAAAGAGATTGGGATTTTGTTGGAAGAAGTGCCAGTCAAGGAGAAATATTTTGATTGAGAAGCCTGATATTGCAGCTTTCTATAAGAAATGCGAACGTTTCGAAATGCTGGTCGAACAATTGTGTATGTTGATTAAACATACATCCATGCTACCCACAGTGTTAGTTCTTGTTGGCAGTCGAACAAGGAGGTGGGTATGACTGACCCAATCGGCAAAGGCCAGTGTTTGATAATTGTGCATGCAGGAGGAGAGAAAGGCTTTATACCGAATGCATTGTTGGTATTCCGATCAAAACAAAAAATGGGAGATTATCATAATGATATGAATTTTGATAACTTTTCGAAATGGGTAAACCTGAAACTACGCCCTAATTTATCTGACAACTCTGTAATTGTTCTCGACAATGCAGTTATCACAATGTCCAGAGAAATAGGAAACACATCTGCTAGCACAAAAAAAGATACTCAAGAGTGGTTAAAAGTGAACAAAATGTCTTTCTCCTCTAACCTAACAAAAGCCAACCTGCTGTTACAGGCTAAACAAGTGCCCTCTTCCAAAACCTTCAAAATGGACGAAATCATAAAAATGAAGTCACGAAGTAATCAGGCAGCCTCCCTACCATCCCGATCTCAACCCGATTGAGTTAGTGTGGGGATGCATCAAAGGAAAAGTTAGCAAAGTAATATCATCCTCACTCGAAGACAAGAAAAAATCATGTGAACATCTGTTTAGTAGGTACTCTGTAGAACAGTGGAAATAATGTTGCTGACATGTGAAAACACTGAGAAAGAATATCGGAATAATGATAGCTTGTTAGATGGTGAAATAGATAAAATTATTGCTAACCTTGAAGATTCTTGTGACGAAGATTCCTCGTCTGACATAGAAAATGAAAGCGCCACTTCGGACTCGGAATAGGTAAATAACTTATTATAACTATTGAATTATTACAGTAGCTTCCAGCTGCTAAAAAGCTATGTATATTTAATTTTCGTGCATTTTTGCATCGAACTTATGCAAATTATCAGTCTTTTATATTTTAGAGAATGATATTTTGACAAGGCCATTAATATATTCCTGATTTTAAATCCTGTTCTAACATTCAAAGAAAGTTAAATTCAATTAGGAGAGAACATAGGTTTAGAATCATGTTTTCACACTGAGGTTTTCAAATTACCATGCTGCTGTTCTATAAACTTTATTTATTTGTGTGAATATTTGTATGTAGTTGAGTAATTTCAACATGGGTTGGAGAGGTGGTGTGTCTTCTAGTCGCGATTACATTATGTCGTCCATGCAATATTGTACCGTGCTCATGTCAGTCGGGCTAACAGTCCATCGCCTTGGTTTGAGGGGTGGTGACTGCACAGTCATGCCTTCCCCTCCGGGCTCTGTCGCCATGCTTGAGGGGTGGAAAGGGATGGGAGAACCATGCATACAGTGAAAATGGATTAGACTCACTTGTAACTTGCCACCCTATAGTGATTATTCACTACAAATAAACCCAGGAGGAAAATACGTAGTTGTTATACCGTTAAATATGGTACTTAGCTTCACTGAAGACTATAAACACGTCATATTAAATGCTAAACAAGAATTAATTTTTCTATTCTGTAATACGCATTTGAATGCTATATACAACACAGCTAAAAACAAGGAAGATGTAACATTTGAATTAAACAGTGTCGAATGGCTGATGCCACATATTGAAATTATCACTCATGAACGTGGAAGGTTTTAAAAATATATTGAAAAAGGGAATAATCTATATATTTCATTCAGATCTTTGGGTTTAGATGTTTTTCCAACCCCACCAACAGCACAAAAAATAATTTGAAGTGTTAAATCAAGTTTTTATTCCGAAAAACCGGGATATGTTTTCATTTGTTTACAAACAAACCAATAAAACTATTTAAAAGGAGACAGATCACTATTCGATAATTGCGATATGAAAAATATTAAACTGTATCTCAACAGTCTGCCTATCCTTATGTGGATTTAAATAAAAAACTTTGGTAATGGTGAATTTCTTATTTGCTATGATAATGTACACACAGTTTCAGGAAACATATTTTAACAAAATTAGTTCACCGATACTAGAACCCCAAACATTTAAAACTAGAGGAAAGGTATTTGTATGTGATGTAAGCAAACAAAATGACACCATCAGCAATAATGTTGTAGATTCAAGAGTTGAAATAATTGCAAATACAACCATGCCACAAAATATGCAAGATTTCACTCTGATAATTCATGATAGATTGGCTAGCTATAATGTAAGAGATAAGCTGGTGAAGATAATGACTTGAGTCAGTAACCGACGAATCACGATTGCCACAAGATGTTTTGCAATGTGCGGGGATTTCAATTTCCAGATAAATTTATCATTAAGGAATTAGCTATTACTAATAAGGAAGATCACACAACTGTATTCAGGTTCAAAGCATCGTTCGACTGGAAATATCCTACTCCCAAATACAAAAAAAAAAACTAATACATGGGTTACCAAGCACCACCATGGTTTATAATGGGGAGTGGATGTATGGAGGATGAGAATATAGAAGATATTTGCAAGCAATACTTAAATAATTGTGAACTATATGTAGGTGGAGTCAAGCCAAAATATATTTTAGAAAGTGTACAGAATGGGAAAGTAACATATATTCAAAAATAATTCAACTGTCCATCGTTCAAACAATTACGTAAAACATATGGTTATAAATCGACATTCTTATCTACAGAGGAAAACTCTAAATTAATGCTAAGTTGGGCAATGGTGACTGACTGGGGTGAAGTAGATGATGATTATTCTCCTCCTGAGTCCCCAGTGGATATTATACGCGTAATATGGCACTATTTGGGATGAGAGAACATTGTGGAGTAACGAGTGAAATTTAGTATATATAAAAGTGTTTGGTTTTCTGTAAACCATTATTTCATAAAGATGAATCCTAGATGAAAGTAAAATCACATGCTCTTGTATACAGAAATCAAAGTGTAAATTGAATATCAGCAAGTTATTAGCACATTGGAGTGAACAATTTCAAGTTTGTTTTGGAAAGAAGTAATTTTTAATATTTAGAAACATCCTATAGTAAAAATTTTGTGTATAAATTTGTGAAACAAGCTATATTTGTATATATGTATATTTTGAAAGATTTTGTTAATAAATTTATGTTTTAAAATTAATTCCTCTGGTACATTTATTTAACCTCTCCTCTTTTTTAAAAAAAAAAAGGGGGAATTTGTTTTTTTTAAGAAAGGAATAATATTGATAAATAAAAAAAAACAGAGATGCTTTAACATAAATGAATCACGAGGAATATTTTCCATGAAACATTGTTAGCTGAATAATTTATACTCGATTCAAATTGGTAAACATATAGTGTCTGTAAATGTCTCAAGACATGCAAAACCATTATGTTTAGAGGTCTTTGGCCTTAACAGTGTTATCACCCCTTGACCAGACTCGCAAAACATTCAGGTTTGATTCCAACATCTTTCCAGTGTTACCAACTACAAAACCGAGATCTCAGAGGGTGCATGCGTGAGTCCAACAACCCTTGCCGGAAACACTTCAGCTTCGCAATGCCCTGGAGGCATCTCTAGCAAAGCTTTTCATTAAGCAGGCCATCAGGAACCCTGGGCCACCCTGCTAGTGGCCAGGTCGTTGATTATCCATTGACCATAGTAAGATAAGACATCTTCCTACCTGAGCACAAACTCTCTAGCAATGCATTTTTTTATTAATTAAGTATAATCAATTTCCACCCTCCAATACAGTCTTAACAACCCGCAACATAGTATAAAAATGTTAATGCATTATGTAAGAAAATGCATTATTTAAATCCATGAAATGTTGCACTTGCACTATATCTAAACATACTCATACTTGTTTTAAAATTCGGGTATTGATTATTAAAGAGGGTTTATTCCACTTACACACCAACCTTTACAAATATTATAAAAATTTTCAATAATTTTATATATATATCCCATCTTTTTAGTAGTAACAATCAAGAAAGAGTTCAAACCTGTTATATATTACCAGAACAATGATTAGACAAGTTTTATTTGATTACTCAAACATGACTAGAATTTTAACAGCAGTGAAAACATTCTCGTATATATTAACAGAAGATATTTGGGAATGTTTAGCGCAAATATGATTAACAAAATACGTATTAAGATAATGGGAATATATTTGCTTAAATTACTTTGAAAAATGTTTATCAAAGTCGATAATGTTATAAGTAACGATAAATTTATGTTAAGTTTAAGTTTTGCAGATATATTCTGGAACTATCTTAATATTACGAAATGTAACAATTTATGTTATTAAACAGTAATTAAGTAATCTAAACCTTTCCAAAATAAAAAATAAAATTTCCTTAAATGATTATTATTATTATTATTATTAATCTATACAGATTGGAATATCGCAAACCGTGAAATATTTATTTATGAATTATACTATTTTCTTTTCTTGTTTTTCTGTATTTCCACATCATATAAATTATCTATTGCCTTATTGACTACATTGATCTCTAACACATTTATTTGTAATGAACAAGAGTTTATTCTAGTCTTAAATAAATGGTTTTCATTTCTTCCAGGATGAAGGTAGTACAGAGGTTTGTCTCAGAGGATGTGATGAGGGGTTTAAGTTGTTTGAAAGGTATGAATACAGGTACAGAAGGGGTGTTTGGCTTTCTGATTGGTGGGGATGAGTGTCGCTTCCTGAGCGTTTACCTGGGAATTTGAAATTTTTATAAATAGGGGTTTAGCCTCTACTCCCTCTTCCGCTGTTTCCACTAGTTCGTCTGTGCGGTTTGCATTGCGATAGTGTATTTCTACAAAGATTATTTCCTTGGCTTACCTAGTCAAGCTCTAGAAAATGAAATCATTAATTTTAACTGGGATAATTTTAATGACAACCTGGATGCTCCAGATCCTTGAATAAAAATGTATTGAATTCTCTGGAGGAGGAGAGGATTCCTACATTACAACCAACGCTATTGTCAATGCCCTCCTTAGGGCAAACACCGCCTCCAGTTGCGATGCCTCTTCCAGCTCTCACGCTGCTTCGAGCTTCTATGTCAGCTCCAGCTTCTACGTCGATTCAAGGTTCTACGTCACCTCCAGCTTCTACATCGACTCCAACTTCACCACTTCCAACTTGGATGCTGGCTCCAACTTCACCGCCTCCAGCTCCCACATCGATTCCAGCTTCTACGTCGGCTCCAACTTCACCACTTCCAACTTGGACGCCGGCTCCAACTTGACCTACTCCAGTTCCCATGTCGGTTCCATCTTTTACGTCGGCTCCAACTTCACCGTTTCCAACTTCGACATCATCTCCAATTTCATCGCTGTCTTCAGCTTCACCGCTTCCTATTTCAACGTCATCCTTCTCACAACAGGCGGTAGATTAAACTCGCCCAAAATCAGGTGAGCAACATCTACAAAAGCAAAAAGAATGCTGTTGCAAACCCTTAAATCTAATGATTGCCCCCTTAAATGATGCGCATTTAGAGGTTAATGAAAATTATGCACGTTTAGATATTAATGATTGATATAATGTGTTCGAAGAATTTTTAAATTTCAGTTTTTGTCCTTCACCTGCCTCAGATTTACCTTCTCCCGATATGATATCGCCAGGATCATTACAAAGAAATTTGATTTGCCCACCTCCTCCTTCCTTTACAGAATCACCTAAAGAAATAAGATATAGTCCTATCTTGTCACAGATATCACCTGTATCACCACCACTTGTTGTTCCTCTAAAGAGGCATAAAGTGAGTTTCAGTCTTAACTCTAGGCAGAAATTGTAGTGATGATGGTGTTCTCCGTTGCCATTTTTAAGTTTTTTCACATGTAGTATGGTTTGATTTACAGTTTTAATGATTTCTGACATAACCTAATTTACAGTTTTCAAAGTTTTTAATGATTTTCAGATGTAAAATGATTTCAGGCCTAATATGGTGAACAATATGTAATGATTTTCATTGTGTAAGATTATGTTTTTTTAGTTTTAATGATTTTAATGATTTATAATATAAAAGGGTGAAAAGTTTTTAATGATTTTCAGGCATAACATGGTGAACAATTTGTAGTGATTTTCATGACATAAGATGGTGTTTTTAAAGTTTTAATTATTTCTGAAGTTAAAAAGGTGAAAAGTTTTCTAAGTTTTAAATGATTTTCAGGTGTAAAGTTGTCTCATAATTTTAAAGTTTTAACGTAACATGTTGGAAAGTTGTGATGAATTTCAAGCATAATATTGTCTAAAGTTGTATCAAGATTTTAAATTTTTAACATAACATGTTGAAAAGTTTGTAATGATTTTCATGATTTCAGGATAAAAATGGTGGAAAGTTTTAATGATTTCAATATTTCTGATGTAAAATGTTGGAAGGTTTTTAAACTTTGTAATGATTTGTAATGATCTTCAGATGGAACAGTTTGGAAAGTTTTAGTGATTTCTAATGTAACGTGGTGAAAAATGTTGACACTTTTAATAATATCTGACATAACATGATATATTTGTAATGATTTTCAGACAAAAAATGTTGGAAAGTGTTAATGATTTATAATGTAACATGGTGAAAAATGTTAACACTGTTAATGATTTCTAAGTTAATCTGATACGATGTTTGTAATGATTTCAGGTGTAACATGGTGAAAAGTTTGTAATTATTTTCATATGGTAAGATGATGTGATGTTTTTAAAGTTTTAATTATTTTTTATGTAACATGGTGAACATTTTTCAAAGTTTTTAATGATTTTCAGGCGTAAAGTTTTCTAAAGTTGTCTCGTGATTTTTAAGTTTTAATGCAAAATATTGGAAAGTTTGTAATGATTTTCATGATTTTATGCATAAAATGGTGGAAAGTTTTATTGATTTTCATGTTGTAAGAGATGTGATGTTGTTATAGTTTTAATGTAACATGATTCGATGTGCTGTTTACATACAGTATTTTCCTTTGTGAGTGATTTTTTATTGTTTAGATAAAATAATTGATTTTTAAGAAATGTCTAGAAAACAAGTGGTTATTAAGATATATTTTATGCATTTTTTTAAAAAGAGATTGTTAACAATCTTTTGCATATATGTTTTCATATTTTCTGTTTTGAAAATATAAAAAATTTCAATGTTAAAATAGACTATATATCCTTTTATTTAATAGTTTTAAATTACCCATGTTACTTTATTGTATAATATTTTAACAATATTAAAATTTGTATGACTGTGAAAGATGAAGTGCTTGGAATGAAGGAGTGATAGTCACAATACAAAACTTTTATATTACGTTTAATACTTGTTAATGAAATTCTTTTTAAGACTAACATTTAATATTCCTGCAGAGAACTTCGAAAAAGATCGTAAGTGTGAATGATTTCTCAGTGATATTGTTGTCCAGCAGTGAAATGGCTCATCTTTCAAGGCATTATACTCAGGCAGCAGGTGTCAGCTGTCTTGCGCAAAAAATAGAGGTTTTTTTGCTTAGAAGTAGGGTTCAGCCTGCTTCCTTGTTCATGAGAGAGAAACATGTTCATACATTCAACTCAGAGACGATTCAGTTATGATTTTATTAAAATGCATAACAATAAAGTATAATTTTCAATATGACTTTGTACTTGTTTACAATAAATTTGAATATATTATTACTTAACATTAAACTTCAACGAGATTGTAACCGAAAATCTTGCATGGGAAACTTTTTTTACACTTACATGAAACTTCAGTTATAAGTAAAAATTTGTGAGAACACTGGATGCAAAATACGTTTCTTCTCCGCTAAGCATAAAGATTTGAATATGTGTGTTTTCCATACATAAAACCTTTGAACTGTGTATCATGTAAATTTTAGTAAATCGAATGATATGTGTTTTGAAAACGATGTTCTTTGAAAAAACATAAAAATTTATTTAGTGAAAATATCTCTTGTACAAAATTATACTTAGTTGTAGTTTCCTGGATTACTTTCCTAGAATTAGATTCCTGTGGGATTTTTTAAAAATTAATAAGTTTGCTGGAAAATGGGATAAAATTTAAACTTAAAATTTCTTCTAAGTTATCGGATTAAACTAAAAAATTTCTTAGAGGCTGCTTATGTTTTCATTGAATTTAGTGGATTAAAGACATTTCTAACATAATTCTTACTGTTGATGAAATAATTTTTTCAGCGGGACTTGTGAAATTCTATTTCGCTGGAAGGAAATATTCAAACAAGCTAGTGTCTGGGTTGGAGAGTACGGCAAACAGTTTTTCTGGACAGGTCAATGCTCTGGGAGAGTTCAAAATTCCCAGCCAGAAGGGGGGGGGGGGAGACAGGCAAGCAACCCTCGAGCTGGACAAACAAAAGCTTCGTGGCTAGAGGAGGAAGGGTGCGGGTGTAACGGGATCTTCCAAGCGCCTTCGCCTGGCAGGGCAGAGAGGCCATCTTAGTTATTCTTCAAATCTCAGCCTGCATACATAGTTACCTGCCTCTGCTAGAATTCAAAACATGTGTGTTTATATAACTTTAGCCTTTGATCCACACTGTGTTTGACACTTCCTTGAGAACTATAACGCAATCGTCGCCTTTCGCCGTGACAGTTGACATTGGCATATTTGTGTATAAGACTATAGAGACTCGCAAATTTTTCGGGTCTCTATACATGGCATATTAATAAAATAACTAAACACGTCATACAAGGGGTTGTTTTTCAAAGGTTTGATTCAAAAAGCGTGAATATGCCGCGAAATAACTATAGAGACGGAGCAGGATGCTCCGATAAGCAGGACTGGGAAAGGAATCTGCCATGTCCTTTAGGAAAGAACTAGCCCAACATCCACACCTGGAGTGATTCCAGGAAAGCCCTGGTAAACCGAAATTATAACAGGACCAGGATTCGAACCCAGGTCCTCCCGAGCGGAATTCGCAAAGGCGATATTACACGATACCAGATTCCGTAAAAGCTTGTGCAAGGTCCGCCATAGCGGCTGCTATCCGGGCTAGTGTGGCACCCGTCATGACTTTTCCCGCCTTGTACGGCCAGATTTCGTACCAGGTTTGGTAATTGGACACGTCCCCATTTTCCGTGGCAGGTTCCACACTGTCTTTCGTACCTGGCCTATCGCATCGCAGTTTGAGAGCGTATGGCGCTCCCCGTGGCTACTACTTGAACCAAGTTGATCAAGAAACCAAAAAGGTCGCCTCCTCTTGATTATACAGCCGTGTGGTTGAAACTCTTTCAAATATATTTACGGTGTATAAACTCGTTCCCTAGTGTGTAAACTGGCAGTAGAGTGGTCAAGTCGCAGCGCCCGCTACTATTGTGTAATTTTTGGACATGAGTTCGAATCTCCGCCGGACCAAAATTCTTTTTGCAATAAATTTTACTTGCGGATAATATCCCGGGAAAAAAAAAAAAAAAAACCTTTTTTGCAACCGGTCAGTAATTTTCGTCAAAATTAAAAATAACACACTCCTACTCTAGTGACTTCGCGTCATTTTTCAAGAAAATGGATGAAATTGTACAAGCAAGCAATCAATTTATGCAAAAGGCGAACAGTAATAAGGCAATGTTAAGATGTGCTAGCTATTTTTTTTTTTTTTCGTAGGCCTACACAAGTTACTTACTGGTAGCAGTTCTACGAATGGGGTTCACATTTACTAGAAACCACACACTGCGCGCTCATTGACTGCGCCAAACGCTAGTACGCAAACTGCTGTCGTGTAATATGAATCTTCCATGGCGGCTCATACAGCGGCTGGTATACCGGCTCGTGCACCAGGCCTTGTATAAGCTTGTAAAAGTACCAAGCACGGCTGCAGCTATCGTGTAATGTCCGCTTACAACTCGCCACTGCGCCGCCCCGCCACCGGTCGGGACCAATCAGATTCAACTCAGCGTTCCGGACCAATGAGCAGATGATCGCCTCCGGAGCGGCTGACGTCGATGAACAAAAGCCACGCTATGTCAATCGCGTGTACTCCGCAATTTCGTGCGATAGCCTGAGGGTCGGACGCTTCCTGAGTTCGCATGTCAGTGACGCGTATCCACAGCCATCTATACTCTGGAGCGACCTGTGTTTATCAACTGGCAGCAGTCGTACTGAGAAACTGACCTGCACATGATTCAGCCACAGTCGCTAGTCTTTTTATTATCCGCTCACAGTCCTTCAGGCTTGCAAAAACTAAAAACTGTAGTCCGTCTCACGCTTAGATTGCAGTACAGGGCTGATGGCGCTCACTGTTGCCAGATTGCTTCAGCTTTGTGACGTAACTGGCAAGTTGAGAAACAAATGGGCGGTGAAGGAAACGGCCTGATTAGGATAATTTTTATCTGTTTACCTCCCTGCCAACTCGTAAAGGAATCCAATCCTGCGACGCAAAGCTAAGCGGCTCCTCTGAAACTGAACCATGTGAGAAACCCTATCATTGTGACTGGAAGGCGCGCACGCTAAGTAGATAGTTTTCTTTTGCGAAGTTGCAAAAAAAGAAATGATCAGGCAACAGCGCCCACAGGAACAAGGACAGTGTTAAAGACAGAAATCGTGCATTGGAAAGAGAGAGCGAATGTCCATTACACCGCAATCTAAGAGTGAGACGTTGTACACCGCCCAACAAGAACAGCAGTACAAATTAATTAGTGTTTGAACTCCATCCCGGGGCCCATTTGAAAAGCAAACACTTTTAACGCTACCCGACGTAGACTTACACTGAGTAAAAGGTTTTCTTGAATAAAACAGAGTTTGTTTGAAGCAACCAAATTGATTGTTTCGAGAGGAGCAATTAAATATTTTGTTGTTGAAACCAAATTATTTGGTTGTTTTTATTTGATGACCCGAAACTAAGATTTGGTTGGTGCAACTAAAGATCTGTTTTGCTCTACTTGCGTTAAAAATTTAGTTTAATATAAAAATTCTAGCGTGACTGACTTATGAACTCGAGCCATTTGCACGCTAATGCTATGCCCTAGCAACGTCAGCCGACGAAATTAAGAATGTTTTTAAATAAATGCAATTTACATATAGGACTATGGCCGTCACAGGTTTTATAGCTATTATTTTCAGTTTCTCGCTGAACTTGTTTCATTGGGGTGGTATTGCCATTATTAAGCATCAATATATCTACTAACAAGCACTGTTACTATCCCAAATGACAGTATTAGCATGTGGGAATCGTGCCGGACGATGCCCCTAGTCGGTCGGTTTTTCTCGGGGATCTCCCGTCTTCCCTCGCCCTTTCATTCCGGCGTTGCTCCACACTAACCTAGTCTCACCCTCATCGGCTCTCAAGACCTCGATGTTAAGAGCCGCCAAAATCTCTTCACTCGTGTCACTCGCCCATGTGTCAGGAAAATTTCAAACGAACGCTCGTGCTGTACTTTTGATCGAAAGCTTGAATGCCAAGTGGCCAAGCAAATATGTACTGTACAGTCGAGTCAACTTAATCCTGAATACTCTCAAGGAAATGTCCATTTTAACTGGACATTAATTCGTAGAATGGCACAACCGTGAAAGCAGCCATTTCGTGAAAATTCAATTCTGGCAGGTAAATAATTGTTATTAATTGTAACTAGCTGAAAACAAAATAAGTATTTTATAATTCTCTGGCAGCTCTGCGCCAGCAAAAGCTACATTCTTCGGCATGGGTCGATTCGTTTCAGTTCAATGTCGTCAACTTGCTTCGTCCTGTTCTACTTTGCGCTATATAAAAAATAATAAAGCGCTAGTGATATCAATTTGTAAGTACAATTTTTTTTTTCCTACTCTGTGACCATTTTCGTTTGGAAAAAGCTTTTCACGGTAAAATGAGCACTTTTGAAAGTCGTGCTTAAGATCTACTTGTATATACATTGTGTGTTCTTCCGCCCTATGTAAAATTAGCATTGCAATATGCCTCATCACTTTATCCATGCTCGGTCAAGTAAAATTGTGAAATTATTAGAAACGTAAGTATTGTATTTTTACACTTTGATGCATTAAAAATACAGAAAGCGAGAGAAATAATTTAATTAATAACAAATGGTTACTTGACACTTTTTGTTTGACGTTAATATAGCCTATAGAACTACTTTCCCCTTCATCGTTAACAACTATACTGGGCACATGTCTCTCCTTGCATCGGTTAAAATATATGGGGGTGGAGGGGGGGGGGCAGTGACCTTTTTCTAAGGTTGATTTCAAAAGTGCACCATCCCGCAAGTAAATGCCGAATTTCTTCCTCGGCCCTTGCCTAGTGCTGCAACCTTATCACCGCCTCCTCTTTACCATCCAGTTTTGTATAAGACCTCGCACAGCTCTAACGGCGTATCCTGTTTTTTCGATGAACGCTGGCAAAGACGCCGTATTAAATCTCCGTTCTCGAATTTCCCATCTCCGCCCTCGCCTTTCTTGTATTCCTGGTTCGTCGCCCGAGGATTTCCTCCGCGGTAACGGGGCGAAAGGACACGGGGGTTAAGAAAGAACACGAATCCCCTCACGGTCGCGAAGGAGGAGCAAGCCTGAAGCTAGTAAAAAAAAAAAAAAAAAAAAAAAAAAAAAAAAAAAAAAAAAAAAAAAGAAGTTGGGGGGGGGGGGGGGGGTTACACGAAGGATCACACAGCCAATATTGACACTCGAGAACTCAGACGATGGTGTGTAGGAGGGGAGGGGGAGGGAGGCGAACAATGAGTGGAAGGACAAACGTTTTAGCGCTCGCCGCCGCCTGTGATATTAAATATCTCACCACGCGGAGACGAAAGAGCGAAGAGGACTAAAAAGAGGAAAATTTACACATGGGGGAAAAAAAATTTTTGGTAGAAGATGGAGGAGCAATTTTTTAAATTCCCGGCCACTGTTCTCGTAATGAAAATGAAATTAATCTTTTCATTATTTTTTTTTTTTTGCCGGATGCATGCATCGTGGGGAAGCACCACAGTTCATTCCGACCCGCTGTTTAATGTTAGGGATTGTGTAAAATCGCGAAAAAAATTTTGAGCCAACATATATCCTATGACATTCTAACTAGTTTATTCTTTGACTCGGCTTCGTTGTTTGCAGACCAATCACGAACGTTCTGCCTTCTGGTATTAGAATACTCATTGGTCCAGTAAAAAGGGGTAGTATCGTCATACACGTATGACAGCTAACACGGAAAGAAAACTGTCGGACATGTGTACAGTATGTTGAGTCGTAGCAAACAGTCGAATTTTCCCGCGCTAAACCATCACCTCTATTACTTGGCCATTCCTCAACTGGTTATCCAGGGCACAAGAAACACATTATGAACCAAACCTGTGAAAAATCACCCCCATGTATAACTTGTTCAATAGTTTCCGTAAAAATTCCATGAACACACGCGTTTTATACCAGTGTTAGAATGAAAGTAAGTTATTTTTGGTTAAAGCGAACTTCCGCGTATTTTTCAACTGTAATTTCCAATATTTAATTTATAGAGACCTGAAAAATTCGCGAGTTAAATGACCTGCAGGCTAGACCCTACAGTCTTATGCACATATATGCCAAGGTAAACTGTGCATTGGTTGCCTGCTGTCACGGTGAAAGGCGACGATTGGGCCACCGTTCTCGAGGAGGTGTCAAACGCCGGATGGACCAATGGCCGAAGTTATATACAGACAAGTGTTTTGAATTCTAGCTTGTCCCAAAATGAATCCGCGAATTCTTCAAGTGTCTATTAATTTGTGAATAATGCGAATAAAAGAGGGAGAAAATAGGCGTGTCGGCGACGCCCAGTCAGAAATAGTTACTCATGCAAAATATTATATAAATGAGCGCGCACGAATACGGTGGCACTGTCCCTTTAGGTGTGATTTTTTAGGGACACCCGAATTTCGCGAAAATATTTCACGACCAGTTGTGTTCCATAACACTTTCGCTCAGATCCACTTTTGTGATTGCGTGATCTAGATGTTTGGCGTCTCAAGTGTCTGCCCACGAACCGGAGACGTGCAGTATCGGGGTAACTTAATTATGATTGGCTAGTCAACTAAGAAACTGTCTTCTCACAGACACACGCCGCCAATAAACAAAAGGAAACTGCTAGTACGCTCGTAGGGTATCGAAATCCATAGCATGTGTGGAAAACTTTCCGCGAAATTCGTGGGTGATTATTAATTTTCTACATTTGGTTAAACTTTGTTAGCACGAGGCGGAGGAATATCCTGAAAGTAGATCTTTGGCAGAGCTTCAGGAAAGTTCGACGTGAACGTGAATGGACTATACTACGAACTCCCAAGTCTCAACGCGCCAGCAAAAATTGTTGGAACTCCGTTCGCCAATCGGCGCCTGGTAACCTACTCGCCTGCTGGCAGCCCAGCCAATAAGGAACCATTCTTTGCATGCAGGAGAATGGGTTACGCCCACATCAAAGGCACCACCGTGTCATTTCGTCTCTGTGTACTTACTTACTTCGGGGTATAGGCTATTCACGATAAAATGAGCACTTTTGAAAGCCCTGCTTAAGACCTACTTGTATGCACCTTGTGCATTCTTCCGCCTTATGTAAAATTAACATTGCCATGGGTCTCATCACTTCATTCATTTGTCGTTCAATCAAAACTGTGAAATTATTAGGAACCTAAATATTTTGAAATCTGTTCATTTTTACACTTTGATGTATAAAAAAAACAGAAAGCGATAGAAATAGTTTTATTTATCACAAATGTTTACCTAATACTCTTTATTCGATGTTAAGATGTGGAACTACTTTCTCTCAATCGTTGCCAACTTTACTGGATGCATTCCACTCAGTACGTCAGTTCAATTAAATGCAGGTAGGAGCAGTGACTTTTTTCTACGATTGATTTCAAAAGTACTCACTTTATCGTGAACAGCCTTTAGCATGGTCGAACACCACTACTCTTTCTTGGGGTATCTCGGAAGGTATACCACTCTAAAAAAATTTCTATTAAACACCTAATCTGCCATTGAAGTTTTTAACCTATAAACTGTATGGCAGTAATACCACACAACAATCTGCATATATAGGGATGTTTAACGTCGCTACACTGAAAAAAAGTTTTGTTGAATCAAACAAAGTTTGTTTGCCGCAACGAAATGATTTGTTCGTAAAGCGGCAATGAAATATTTTGTTTCTGAAACCAAATCATTTTGTTGTTCTTATTTTTTGCCCCTGACAAAGATTTGTTTATTGCAACTAACGATTTATTTGGCTTTACGCACATTGAACAGTTTTGGGTTGATATAATATAATATCAGAGGTTAACTGGGATTCGAACCTAGATAACTTGAGTCCGAGCGCCACGCCTAGGTAACTTCCGCTAACGAGACTACTAATCGAGTGGAATGTTTTATTTAAATGTATTGGAAACACTGGACAACATGCGCTTAAAAATATTAAAATTTTACAGCTTTTGTTTTGTTTCCTGTTAAACTTGTTTTATTAATGTGTTTATACGATTATCAAGCATAGGTAGATTCACTAACAAACACGGTTACTATACTAATTGTTAAAAAAAAATACAAACTATCGAACTGTATTTTAGAACGAAGCCAGTCAAATGAGTTGCCAAACAAATATATACAGTTGATTCAACAAAATATTGTGTTGATAGCGTGATTTATTTTGGCCCAATAAAGAGATTTTGTTTATTCAAACGCATATTTTCGTAGATGAACAAAAGTAATTTTGTTTCTTTTAAATTCTGTTTGCTCAATTAAATATTTTGTTAGAGCAACTAAATATATTTGTCTCAGTGTACATAAAAAGTCGGGAACTTCACTACGCATTTGACTGTTTCCTCAGCAAATGTAGGAACGCTACAATGAATGCAGTACACATAGGTAGGGATAGGAAAATTTCGCGAGTTCATTTCAGGACAAGATAGATTTCAAACGCGTGTACACTGAAGTCACAATTGCTATTGGATCAGAGCGTATGCACGCTCTAGAATACTCTGGGCCAATAGCAAACTTGCAAGGGCGCGAGAAGCCAATCCTATACTGCCAGGTGTGAGGTAACACTGGGGTAGCAGCCAATGAACAAATACCTGAGGCTCGACTGTACAAAGAATTGCGGAGTCTAGCATACAGGTCACTGAACTCGCGAAATTTTCCTATCCCTTCATACCATACAGGGGAAGGATTACCGCTCCTGCTTTCTCACCGAGCGTATACACTGGTATGGTGAAATTCCGAATAATTTCTTTGGGTGTAGATCTTCCCGGAGTGAACCAGTAGCATAGCACCACAAGTCGCCGAAAAGCCAAGCGTCCTCCGGCGCAAAAAAAAAAAAAAATTACGAATCGACATATTTAAGTAGCGAGCCGTGATTGAACTTCTCGACGTTCGTGTGCGTTGCGGATTCTCGGCAACCGGATGCATAACAACCTGTATTCTCCGTGCGTGTCCTGGGTTTCGAGCGATACGCCCTTCCGGATGAGCGTTCAGCCTGAGTAAGGTGGGTGTGTTGCGCGTAGGGGGACGGCCTGGCCGAAACGAAACTATTCTTGGTGCTCGTCAGATGCGTGGGACGCCAGCTTATAGACTGTTCACGATAAAAAAAGAGCACTTTTGAAATCAACCTTAGAAAAAAGTATATACCCCCTGCCTGTATATATGTTAAGAGGAAAGTGTAGATATATGTTCTGTAAACACGACCTTTTGATAGAAAAGGTAACAAAACTATTATCTATGACTCTATGTTTTTACTTTTAACATATTAAGTACATCCACGGAGAAAAAAAAATCGTGAAAATGGTCAAATGTCACATTTTTGAAGCTTGCCTATGCAGTTTCCTTTAGGGGCAAGATAAAAGTACGACCATACGGAAGTAGTTTAGTCTGTGGGCTTTCATCGCATGTAATATAATCCCACTGTTACAGATCTGATTTGCACAGTGCAGTGTCATGACGGAAACACTGCACGCCTTGCGCGTAGGAGCGATGAGGCACTAGGCGTGCGTGTTAGTGTCGCCCGTATCGCTCCCTCGCTTCTTGCCCTTGGACGCACAGGTTCACAGTCTTCTTAACGGGCGCCCTGAGTGACATGCGCCCGGTAAAGTTGGTAACGTTGGATGGGAAGTAGTTCCGTATCTTAACGTCGAATAAAAAGTGTTAAGTAACCATTTGTGATATTTTTCTCTACTCTTCTGTTCTTTTTAACTCCCCAGTGTGTAAAAATTAGCAGATTTATAAAATGCTTACTTTTTCTAATAACTTCGCAGTTTCACTTGACCGACGCATGGATAAAGTTACGAAGCCCTTGATAATGTTAATCTTACACAAAGCGCAAGAATACACAACGTGCATGTAAGTAGATCTTAAGCAGGGCTTTCAAAAGTGCTAATTTACCGTGAACAGCCTATACTTATATATAATAGGCTGTTCGCGGTTAAACGAGCACTTTTGAAATCCCCTGCTGAAGTTATATTTTCAGCCAGCTTGTATCAATCATCTACGTGTAAATATAAACACCATGCGATTTTCTTTTCAAACACGATGTTTACATTTCGCTGCTCGGAGATTTTAGTGTACTGTATTTACTCAACAGATAAACGAGTGAAAATTGTAATCGAAAGTATTGTTAATATCTGCAAATGAATGTATTTTTAATGCCGGTTTGTGTTTAGTCGATGTCCTCAATCGAGGAAGTCCCGCACATGCAATATACTTATGGTTGCTTGGAACCCAGTTCGCCTTGGTGGGAGGCGAATATTCTAAAAGCTAAACCACCACGGCTCCACATATTTTTGTTATTTTTATATATTTTGTACTTAGTAGTTGTCCAGCTAGTATATTTTCCGCATTAGAATAGCTAACTATATGAATGCGATCTATTGGTGCGTAGTTTCGTAGCATTGGTCTGTATATTCGTGAAACTCCCAGCGTGAAGTGGCTTGGGAGGGTGCAATTTACCTCGCTCAATTTGCCAAACATTCATACAAAACTCTCTCCGCTTTGGCTAGGAATCTCGGTTAAAAAGAAATTAACAATTAAAAAGAAATTAATGTGTTGGTGTACTGTTCATTTCACGTGTTCTTTTATTTAACTTCTGAATACAACTGACTTTAACTTTCCCAGTTAATAAATGCCAAGTTACAATAAACTTTTCCATCAGGCCAAATGAGCGGCACAGTGTTAAAATGCGTTTTCGCAGCATTAAACTTGAGTGTTAATGGGCTTCGCGGCATTATTTAACCCACTCAGACCCAGCGTACACAATTGTGTACATTATGCACATGTAGGTAATTTTTTGTGTGTACTGCACACTGCGAAGTTCAATGACCAATGATCTTACCCACGGGTGAATGATTCACAAATTTTCTTACTGGCAGAGACTTGAAAATTCGCGAGTTCAATGACCTGCAGGCTAGACTCTATAGTCTTACGCAAAAATATGCCAAGGTAAACTGTGCATTGGTTGTCTGCTGTCACGGTGAAAGGCGACGATTGGACCACAGTTCTCAAGGAGGTGTCAAACACCGTGTGGACCAATGGCTTAAGTTATATAAACACACGTATTTTGAATTCTAGCTTGTCCCAAAATGAATCCGCAAATTTTTCTGGTCTCTACTTACTGGAATGTCATAATTGGCTGTAACAACGAAACAAGTGTTATGTCGACTTAAGTACAGCACGTATCATCAAAATTTTTGTTTGCAACACATGGAACCGTAAAATAAAGTCTGTCTGAAAGGGTTAAAAACAACTTGAGTTGTAACACGCCTCGATTCCAAATGGCCGCCCAAAATACGTCGCCAACCCAGTACCTGAAATTTCGCCGAACGTCGACCAGTTCGCAGCTCCGTAGCACGCCCCCCTCCCCCCCCCCCCAAGTTCGTTTCGAGCATGCCTAACAAACCACAGGTGCCAAAATTAAATTTTATCAGGCGGCGACATTTTCGGCAACCGAATTATTTTCAGCAAACGTCACGCTCACCCCTCAATATTGCACACACACGTATTTGCGTACATCGAGATCATCACAACCCGAGCTTAAACTGTGGCCCATTCTGCTCAGCCATGTGCTCGCCGGAACTCGCTCGCCGCACCACACGCGTGTTTTACGGCCGGAAACAACTGAACTGCCTCGCGCTGCCACCACGCCAAGTGGCCAGCGCTGGCATCGCGCACGCTCAGCTGGATTTTAACAAGATTTGAAACTACACAAGACGTAATATAAAAACACATAATAATAAGATATATATAAAATTGATATGCACCAAGAATAAATATAAAATAATAATTACTATAGCTGGAGTACATACAACAATATTTAAGTATGGCTGGACAGCCTATAAAAATATATATATACGAAAATCATTGCCAATCATAAAAATGCCGCCAAAATTTAAACGAGACGGACTAACCGTCTCATTCTCTTCGGCTAACACTCAGCAATTCTCAGAGAAATACATTATGTTAATTAGTATTTGTAACTGAAAATTCTGCAACTCTCCAAGGCACACATTTTAAAATGAAACTATCCATTTATTGCATTGTGAAAAAATTTCAATTCCGGTGGCAGTGAATTTGTGAAGGTGAATTTCTCGTAACCATTCGTTTCCGAGTTTTGGATATTCTCTTCCCGCTCCACCCCTACCCCCCCCCCCCTCGCAAGACGAAAAGAAACTTTTTAAAGAGGAGTTATAAACATATTTGATCCTAGTGATTAAGCGTGAAGCTTGTTTTGTAAGCAAGTAATTATAAAGTTTGAAACAGCTTCAAGTATTTAAGTATTTGTGTAGATTTAATCGCACGCAAAGTTTTGAGTGTATAGGTTAATTAGGTTAAACAATAATCTGAGTTTTTCCTCTTATAAAACCCTGGTACTACTCAAAAAATAATTATATATATATCAATTACTGAATCTCTATAATTATATACAGCAAACTCCGCGCATAAAAACTTACTGCGAAGTTCTACAACTTTTTGGGATATTTTCTCATATTAGAATGTAACTGGATTTTCAGTGAAGTCAAACCAACATTTTGTACGTATGTGCTTGATATATGACCTGTAAATAATTTGCGCGTACTTGATATTTTATTACTTGTTTGTGACAAAATGTTTACTGATTTTTTTTTTTTTTTAACCACAAGAAGTAAATATACTAAACAGCACAATTAAATTCCTGTCACGTGTCAATTACAGAAATTGTCGCACTGGCCGACTCGTACCGCCCGTAACTTAAGAGCTCTGTGAATTTCGCTCATTTCTTTTTTCGGTGGCAAGTTATACTTCAATAACACACGCTGGCGCGTTCAGTTAATGACTTGAACACTGTTGTTAAGGAAACGCAAAAAAAACAAGGGAAAATGTAATCATGACCGTATCACGTGCAACCAAGTAGAATAAGAAAAGAAGGCTTGCTGTAGCGGTAACGAATGAGCTAATAGCAGTGGCTCGAGTATATACAGCACTGTTAGTAGAGAGATTTTAGCGACTGTTGAAGAGTGGGATGGACCCCCACATCTTTTTGTGAAATAGTTGTTTGCGCGAATACGCGTATCTCGGTAAATAAATGTTCTGCAAATAAAACTTTTTGTTAGGAAAGATTTAAAAAACAACTATCTATTCCCATTTTTTTTGTCATATTAGTTGCATTCTTGGAGGAAAAATCGGGAAAATGGTCAAATATCGCATTTTTAAAGCTTGCCTATGCAGTTTCCTTAAGAGACAAGAGAAAAGTTCAAAGATACGGGAGTAGATTAATCTGTGGTCTTTCATCGCGTGTAATAAAGGCCCTATGTTACAGATCTAATTTGCACAGTACAGCGTCACGACGAAAACACTGTACGCCTTACGCATAGGAGCGATGAGGCGCTAGAAGTGCGTGTTAGTGTCGCCCCTATCGCTTCCTCGCTTCTTGACCTTGGACGCGGGGTTCCCACGGGGGTCCATCCCACTCTCAACAGCGAGGTCTTGAGAGCCGATGAGGGAGCAGTGGGGTGAGGACGGAGCAACGCCTGAATGAAAGGGCAGGGGGAAAGCGGGAGCTACCCGAGGCGAGATTACCCGTCGACCAGCGGCGTCGTCCAGCACGAATTCCACATGCGAAAAACTCGGTTCGCCTAGGTGGGAAGGCAGCAGTCTAACCGCTCGCCCACCGCGGTCCCTCCACACACTCGAGCAGAGGTCACTACAGGCAGGATTCAGAATCCTCTCCCGATCGACCACGCACAAAGAACAGCCACGAGAGTGAAAAACGTTTACTATTGGTTGTGAGTTCTGCATTGCGTGTCGGATGAGCGTACGTCCAATATGACATACACAGAGATCTGCAAAATTCGCGTTATTATTCGGCGTCAGGCTAAACTTCACAATACCTTGTATACTCTAGCCGAAGACGTATCCCCATTTGCTGCGTCGTAGATGTGAAGTCACGCCCGCTTTGACTGGACTGTTCCTGATTGGGCTACACGATTGCGAAGTGTTCATTCATTGCTCAGAAGTTACCCAGAGTGTTTCAAATAACGTATTCTGCAATGACTAACGTATTGCAAATGTACATGTATTTGGAGTTAAACGTGTCCCCAAATTATAACGCGAATTTTGCTGGCCTCGAGACATTCAAACATATGCTTCAATGCCGCCCAACTTGGCACTGAATTCTAGGATAAAATGATGAGCTATCTAATTGTTAGTTTTTGGACACGTCGCAATTACACATAAGAAATTATGATACACTGATAAAATTGTACTGAATATGAACTAGAAGTAAAACGATATAAAACCGTCAGTAATTTTAAAAGGTTTACTGCAATTTTCACGTGAATAAGTCTGGGTGATATGTGTTAAGCATTTTCGGTATCAAAAACTTCGCGTCATAAAAGTTAATTATCTCTTTAATGGTTTAAGAATTGACTGGATTAATATTTTATTTCATAAATACTTAAATAATGCATCTTTAAAACTGAAGTTTTTTTATTGTGAAATATAATGTAGAAAACGATTGTGTTTCATATCAAGCGTTATCTGGTGATGTTAAGTGCGTAATATCAAGTCTCCCAGAACTTCTATTTACAACACCGCAGGAGAAAACGAGATGCCAGGTGTAATTAAGGAAAAGAAATAAAGGTGTACTATTATTAAATTTTGCTATTCAATAGGCGTTACTACGACACTTTGTATATGAAGATTTGTGATATTTACTTTTTCTATTTCTGCGGCTTTTAGAGTTTTCCATTTAACTGCTACTCCAGATGTAACACTTGATAATTAACCATCGCAGTTCTACACGAACAACTCAAAAAAATATTTACTTTTCTCATAGTATTTACCTTCTGCTTTTCCAAATCTCTTTTCTCAGACATTTGATATGGATGTATACAATCCAGAATATGCAGCAAGAAAGTGGGAAAACAAGTTAATTCCATTATTTGATTAGGGTGAGTGTAATTTTGGCTGGTCCCTTAATCGAAAAATAATATAATTTACGAGAGCGACACGTGGGTAGTGTCAGAAGAAAGGTATTCAGGTCTTAAAATGGTAATGAATAAATAAAGGCGTGAATGAATGACTATAGAGGTAGTACTGACTACCACTGTCTTCAAGTGCTTCTGTCTTAAGGTCGCTCACTAGTGAGGGACTAAGCGAGCGCAAAGAATAGGTTTTTACATGTTAAATTGTTTTTGACTCGTCTCAGCTACCTTTCAACATATCGCCTCCATACAAAAAGCACTTTGTGCCTTTAGAATAGAAGAACCACACTACGAGAGTCATAAGAGTGGGTGCTTATGTGTTTTTATCGAGTTTTTAAATCTCAAAACACCCGCAATTTTCAGGGTATTAACACATCCAGGTCTGCATACATTTACTGGCACTTAAGACGATTTATAAGTGAGTCACCTATATCCACTACTGCAAGAACACCGGTTCTGTTGGTGCCTGTGTTAGAACTCGCCATCGTCCTATTGGTCCATACCACACCGGACACAAGCCTGTACTTTACAGCGTTCATTATTGTCCGAACAACAAACCAGTGGAGAGCCAAGCTGATATTGACCCAGTAAAATGTCCTTTATCGTGCAAAAGAATTTACAATCAATCATGTTCCTTTTGAGTGGCCATACAAAAATAATTCATATCGTTAGCAATATCGTTGTTACTGCTCTGTCGTGTGTTTGTGAGGTCACGTTAAACACTAGCCGAACAAAGACTGCACATCCATGCGAGTTCTGTTCTGAATGACAAACAAATTTTCAAATTAGCTTTGCTCGAGCTACACTCGAGTGTAGACTACTAAGTGTAAAAAAAAAAATGTTACATAAAACTTTTTGTAGCTAAAAGGCCTGAGCCAAAGACGGGCAAAGTAATTTTGGTTTGGAAGCGATATCATGAATGTGGCCGAATCATACCGGAAATCGTTCCACATGTTAACACGTTCGGTCACCGTGTACTTAATCGATGGCATGTCGCACGTGAAGGATATGTTATTGTCGCTACTGCAAGGAATCAGTGGCTGGTTTCTTGCCCAACTCCCTTGCGAGTACAGGCTGTTCACAGTAAAACGAGCACTTTTGAAAGCCCTGCTTAGTCTCTACTTGTACACACATTGTCTCTTCTTCCGCTTCGTGTAAAATTAACATCGCCATGGGCTTCATCGCCTTATTCATGCGTCGGTCAAGTGAAACTGTGATATCATTATAAAAGTAAATATTTTTCCCAATCTTCTCATTTTTACACTGCGATGCATTAAAAAAAAAACCATAAAGTGAAATAAATAATTTAAGTTATCATGAATGATTACTTAATAATTTTTATTCGACGTTAAGATACACAAACTAGTTACCATTCATCGTCACCATCTTTACTGGGCGCATGTCACTCAGTGCGTCCGTTAAATAATATATAGGCAGGGACAGTGACTTTGTTCTAAGGTTGATTTAAAAAGTGCTCACTTTATCGTGAACAGTCTTTGATCTGATTAGTTAGGGAGCAACGGTGGCACAGTGGCCAGGGCGTCAGCCTCTCACCGCGGTGAGCCGGGTTCGATCCCCGGCCGGATTTTCGCATGTGGGGCATCGTGCCGGATGATGCCGCGTGACGGCGGGGGTTTTCCCGGGGTACTCCCGTCCTTGCATTCCAGCACAGCTCCATCCTAGGGTCCCGCTCCACGTCACGTCCGGGGATGACGGGGGGGACCTGCGGCGGTCCCAGCTAGAAAGCCCGCCGTTAGGAGGTTGTCGTCTCGCCCTGGGTGCACTCCCCCACGCGAAATTGTGTTGTTTGTTTATCGGATTGGTTGGAAGTTTCTGCACTTTTCGTTAGTGAATGACGCCTGTGTACACGTTCGTTACCGGCTGTAAGAAGTGCCCTCGGAATAGGTACAGCGCCGATCAAACAAGTCGACGATTGAAACACTTGAACACGTAAATTAAGGACAGAACTACTTGGCGGATGGGACCCTATGTATTACACTTAAACCACGTTCCTGCCAGTTACCATTAAACTCGAATGATAAATATAAATGCTAGCACTTATTAGATATGCAATCCAAATACATATTTTTCAATGGTAAACCGGCTTTCCGCATTCCAGCTGATATCTATATTAACCCTTTCAGACTCACATTAAGTTACGGTTTCAACTGTTTCAAACAAAGAATTTTACGATACGTGCTGTACTTAAGTCTACACAACACTTGTTTCGTTGTCACAGCCAATGAGAAGAGATGATGGAAAACCGCGAAAATTTTTTGAACCAACATATTTTCTATAACACTCTATCTAGTTCATTATTTCATGATTGGATGGACAAGGTTTCGATTTGGCTAAGATGTTTGCAGACCAGTCACGAACGCTCTGCCTTATTGTTTCAGAATTCTCAATGGCCCGGCCAAAATGCGATAGTAGCTTCACACATGCATAACCGCTAATAAGGAAATAAACTAGTCGTATATATTTAGAGTACGTTGACTCCTAGAAAACAGTCAACCTTTCCCCGTGATAAACCATCATCTCCACCAATGAGCTGTAGGCTATATGTTCGGCCACGAACCAATTATTACCTAGACCAGTAAGACTATACGCGAATCATTTACCCCCAGGTAAGATCATAGGTCACTGTTAGGATAGGAACATTTCGCGAATTCATTTCAGGTCAATATAGACGTCAAACATGTGCACACTGAAGTTGACTTTACAATTGGATCACAGTTTATTATACACGCCCTGAACAACTCTGGGCCAATATCAGACTTGCAGTGAAAAGAGTAGCGAATCCCATACTGCCAGGTGTGAGGTAACACTGGCTACTCTCTGGGGAAGCAACCAATGAACATACATCTGGGTCTCGAGTATACACAGGACTGTGGAGACTAGCCTACAGGTTATTGAACTCGTAGAATTTTCCTGTCCCTAGCCATTGAGCTTCGCAGTTTGCAGTACAGACCAATAATTACTTACTCGTACGTAATGCACACATCTGTAACGTAATCTTGGTCAGAATGGGTTAAACACTGCTGCAGCTAAAGACCGGGAAAATGCGTGGGTTCAGGATTCTGGGGTAATCCCACTGTAACAGATGCGACATTTGCATTAAGATGGCGTGAGACATAAATGCCAAAGACGATAATCGAAGGCAATAGGTTTTTAGAGGCCAATAAAAACAAAAAAAAAGAGCAATAATACACTTCAATTTTTGCCAGCTTTTTGAGCGAATATAATGTCACAGTGATGCGTTTCTGATGCGCTATTTCTGAAATCTTGTAGGCTTAGATGTGGCGCAGGATATTCTGCTAAAGTACTACAAACCACTGGCGAAATTATTTTCAAAAAGTTAGCAAAAACTATACTGTAGGAGAGATTTTTTAAAATTTTATTTTTATTGATAGAGACAGGCGTTTTTCGAGAAAAAATTTCAAGACCAGCTGTATTCCAAAACACTGTTGTTCATATGGACGTTTGTGGTTGGATGATTTTAAATGTCACGTTCCCCAAGTGTCTGTCCGCGAATCATGGACGTTCAGTATTGCAGTACGTTATTACGATTGGCCCATTCAAATGGGAGTATGTCATCTCGCGTAGGCACCCGTCCAGTAACCGAAGGAAGTTGTTCTTATGGACGTAGGATATTGAAGTGTGGCATGGCCATACATATTTTCGCGAAAAACACCTGTCCCTATTTATGGGCTTCCGAAATCCTGCAGATTTCGAAGGTATTACTAAAACACTTTTTTCTCTCTATTTTTATTCACAATTGAAAATTAAATGCTATAATGTATACTGGATTTTCGGAAACTCGGTGCGCAAACTCTAGACATATTTTCTTTGGCCAACGGCAACACAAAAACCCAATAAACTTATATCCGGAAACGAATTTTTGTATAATTAGTGTTCAGATTTGCGGCGTACAGCGCCTGGGGAACAAAGCCGTGCGATCATGTGTGTAGGATAAGTTGCATATGTCGTAGGCGTGCGACACTAAATTGTTACATACGCATCGTCGCGCCCCTACTTCATATGCAATGTGTGCAGCACGCGCATAATCGAGCTGCCTTGTTGTGCAAATATTGTACGCCGCAACTTTGAACACAAAAATTTGATGTAAAAATACGTTTCCGGGTAAAGTGTGTATAGGCTGTTCACGGTAAAATGAGCACTTTTGAAAACCCTACTCAGATCTACTTGTATAAACATAGTGTATTCTTCCGCCTTATGTAAAATTAACAGTGCCATGAGCCTCATCACTTTATTCATACGTCGGTAAAGCGAAACTGTGAAATTATTAGAAAAGTAAATATTGTACAAATTTGCTCATTTTTACACTTCGACGGAATAAAAAATAAAGAAAGCTATAGGAATAATTTAATTTATCAGAAAAGGTTACCTAACACTTTTTGTTCGACATTAATATAGGGAAATACTTTCCCCTCTTTCGTTACCAACTTTACT
Source organism: Dryococelus australis (assembly GCA_029891345.1). NCBI lineage: Eukaryota > Metazoa > Arthropoda > Insecta > Phasmatodea > Phasmatidae > Dryococelus > Dryococelus australis. The sequence continues at coordinate 336,187,956 of CM056995.1, read as the reverse complement.
GACACACGTCACTCATTGCGCCCGTTAAAATATATGCAGGTAGGGATAGTGACTTTTTTCTAAGGTTGATTCAAGAAGTGCTCACTTTATCGTGAACAGCCTTCAGCGCTTTTGTGTTAGTGTTGGTACAAAGAAACTATATCTGAAGTTCGGGGACTAAATTTCCGAGCTTTCTGGAGAAAAAAAATATAAGTGAAAGTTCAATTTAATCAAAATTTAGATACACACATGTTAACAAAAGTATAAAACGCGTGTGGAAAAGGGCATATGTAGGAATCAACCAAACACGACTATCAAACATGGGATGTTTTTCAAAGGTTTGATTAAAAAAGTGGGTATATACTGCAAATAGACGACCACACATTTGTTCTCCAAGGATAATTTCATTGTATCCCCTTATCCCTCCCCTTCCCCTCCCCCCTTGGGGATCAGCCACTGAACTGCACATAGTTGGCTTTGACAGCAAACACGTCAGGAGTTGGAGACAACGTTTACAAAACTACTTGTTTCGTTGTCTGCCGTCCCGCCACGTTCAACACGAACACGGTCTGGAGTTGAAGTGGGCGTCTTGGGGAAAGCAGTTCCCGAACCCGTTCCTTACCCGACCCCCCCCCCCCCCAATCACCTGCCCAACCCCCTTCTCATAACACTTGTCCCCCGAGGAGGGTCGGGTGTAGTTAGCGGTTCCGCTGATGCTAATTAAGAGCGATGGGACAGGCCTTACGTGCCGGCCGGGATCAATAACACTGTCTTGGACGATCGGCCGTCCGGACCCTGGATGCTGCCGTAAGATGGTTCTGGAACGAGGCCTCGCTACGAGGTTCGCTCAACACTTACGGCGCGCTGCCTAACCAAGCCTGTGGCCATCGGGTTCAAATGTGGAATCGATGTCGAAGAAACTCCTTCTCGATACGTCAACTTTGAAGGTAACCGTTTCAGACAAAATCTATTTTACACGATATGTAGATGTGATGAGTTAGAGATAATGGAAATTCGCGGAAATTTTTGAGCCACCATATCTTCGATAACACTCTTAATAGGTTTATTCTTTCATGATTGGATGAACAAGGTTTCGACTCGGGTAAGTAGTTAACGTACCAATCACAAACGTTCTGCCTTATAGTATCAGAATCCTCATTGCCCCCAGTGAAATGGGGTAGTTGCTTCATACATGCTTGACAGCCAATAAGAAAAGAATACTGTCGTACATGTGTATAGTACTTTGAATCCTTCCCGCGATAAACCATCATCCCTAATGATGGTTTATCGCGGGAAAAGTTCACTGTTTGCTAGGATTCAACGTACTGTAAACATGTCTGACAGTTTTCTTTCCTTGCTGGCTTTCATACATCCAAGCTACTACCACATTTCACTGGGCCAATGCGGATAATGATACTATATGGTAGAACGTTCATGACTGGCCTGCAAACAACTTAGCCGAGTCAGAACGTTGGTCATCCAATCGTGAAAGAATAAACTAGTTAGTGTTATAGGAGATATGTTGGTTGAAAAAAATTTCGCTATTTTCATTATCTCTAATGATATTCATTCCATAAGTAGGGATCCCCGATTTCGTGAAAAATATTTCCGCGCATGTTAGATTTCAATACCCTACGGTTATATCAAATGTCGTATTTTGCTTATTAGTCGCGTGTCTTTGCGAGGAAACATTTTCTTACTCTGCTGACCAATCAGAATTAGGTTACTCCTATAGTGTGCGTCTGTGATTCGCGAGTAGACACCTAAGACGTGTAACGCGTAAACCGTCTAATCGCGATTGCGGATCTTAGCTAAACTGTTATGAAATACAACTGGCCATGTGACATTTTCGCGAGATTCGTGTGTACCTAGTTATACGTTCAACTCAGTAGCTCGTGGATGTGGTGGTGTGTGGCTGCCTACACTCAGGGCACCAAGTCAGTCCCTCGAATATATTTATACTGTGCATAAAAATCAAATTACAAACAACAGTTCTGTAATCGCTGCAAAGTTATTTTATGTTCGCAACTAAACGTTGACAGCGTGAATTTTTACGCGATATTTTGTGGGTGCAACATATTTTTTTGTGTATACGGAACGGCTTTGAGCAGCGTGACAGCAGTTTAAGCGAGTTTGCCTAGGTAAAATGATTTTAGGTCCAATGCCTGGCACGTTGGAGCTAAGACAACTTTGACAAAACTTCAGGCACCTTTCTTAGATGAAACCACTGTATGCTAAAACGACTGCAGTAAAAATAATTTCTTCCTGAGGTGGAGTGCGGTAAATAGCTTCTTCTTCCCCAAAATATGCGTAATTACGCAATCATATATATGCGTAGAGCGTGTTGCGGTTAGAACAGCACGGAAACTGGACTGTAATAATGCCTCCTTGTGATATGCACTTGGCTCTTATACTCCCAGCGTTATTGCGCCATCTTTCTTGATTGCTGTGTTGTATTATCTGATGATATTTCTGTATGTAAGTTATCTGGGATTCTGTGTTTCTTTCTGTCCCAAAACTATCTGGCGGTGCTAACAGTGTGTGTGGTATACAAAGTAATAAAATTACGTTCGCTTCGGGCTTCGTAATAGGTGCTGCGTCGTTGTAGAAGATAATTGCCAGGAGGGTTCGAGATATCAACCATGAGCAGCAAGGCAGGCACGCAAACGTCTGAGCTCTAACCTCCGGACAGTCCATAGTACGTCCGGCGTGGTGCGTGTGAGATGGCCTGCGTCCTGCCATCGCTGGTGGAAGATGTCAACAGTCCTAACAACGGCATTTTCGACCAACGAGTTGAGGTGGGTCCGCGCGAACATGTCAACGGGATTACGATTAGGCGATCGGGCCGGCTATGGCCGTTTCCAGAACAGATGCCTTCCAGATACAAGCCTTTCTGCTCGTCCAAATGCCAACACCACACACACACACACACACACACACACACACACACGCATACTGGACACGGCACCGTATTCGATGACGCGACATCTATACTATGTCCACTGTAAAACGCCACCCAACTTCGCTGCCAATCCTCAAAAGACCATATATTTATTTATCTTCCTGTCGTCTTCCTCCGTATACGAGGATGAGTCAAATGACAACCTGAAAAAATGCGATTCAAATGGAAACACTCTTCTAGTGTCCAAAAAGATGGTACCAGAAAGAACCACAGAGTGTCAACATTCACCAATGAAGTCTTTTATTAATTCTCAGGACATTACAGGGATCAAACCTATCGAACTTCATCACATTTCCCCCACCCCTACATTCTGACGCTGCTCCATTCTCACTTCATTTCACCCTCATCGGCTCTCAGAAACCTCGTTGTTTAGAGCCACCGAAATATCTCAAATCAACAACTTCCCCCCCCCAATTATATTTCAACAACGCAGTACCCTTTGTGGACATCCATGTTCCCACAGATGAGGGACGTACCGTATTAGACACCGTTTTCTTCTCAGTACTGTGCATACCAATGAAACAATTTCATGTGCAACGTGGGGCCGCGCGGTGGTGTAGTGGTAAGACTACTAATCTCCCACTTAGGCGAACCGGGTACAATTCCTGCCGGGGTCACTCTCCCGAATTTTCGCAAGGGGAATTCGTGCCAGACGATGCCACTGGTCGGCGGGTTTTCTCGGGGATATCCCGTTTCCCCCGCCCTTTGCAATCCGGCGTTTCTCCATTCTCACCTAGCTTCACGCTCATCGGCTCTCAAGACCTCGATGTCACGAGCCACCCAAATCTCTCCACTCTGCTCCTGCTCAGAGTCGCAGATATGGGACAGACTGACTGAGAATGCTAATTTCGGAACATTATGTGTCGAATGGCAACCACTTCCGTGCGGTGCCCTGCTATCAGGAAGTCCGCTGCGAGCCTGGCGCTAGCAACAGGTGCCGGCAATCGTGCTTCGCGGAGAGATTAAGGTCTATTTTCTCCTCCCCCCCCCCTCACTGCATGCTCGCCAACCCGCCTGCTGCCATTTGAGCGGAGGAATCGCGTGTCAGCGGGACCCGGCTGCCGATGATAGAAACATTCTACCCGACGAACACGCCTCTTTTGGTCCACGTCGATCTGAATGTTTTTTCTTCTTCTTGTTGCTACAGCTTTGTTTACGGGTAGTTGAACTCTTTAGAAAGCTTTAGTTTAGGCTCTTATTTTTGTAGCCTTGTTATTTATGTAAAACATTTAGTATTTCCGTGGTCTCATGACTGGTATTCATGCGCCGATCAAATTACACTGCCAAATTGATTATATAGGCTAGTAGTATGTTTTAGGGAAGGCTGACGCAGGAGCCTAGGAGCAGAACGCGGGATTTTGGCTCCATCTCATTTTCTGCCATCTTGGAATTCTTATCTCAAAATTGCGTGTTTTTACCCAAAAATCATTTCATAAATCGATTATTTTACCCAAAAATCACTTTAAAATTTTCCATTTTTCCCAGTTGCTAAAAATGGCTCCTCCAGAAATTTCCTTCAGAGGGTTCTGTCCGCCATCTTGAATTTACCTTTTTTCGTTAAAAAATTTCCCTTCTTCCCTAAAAATTCATCTTTTTCCAAAAAAAATATTTTAAAACTCTAAAAAAAATTTTAAAAGCTTAAATAAATGCGTCTCAATGCCTCGGATTTTTATTGGGTTTCCTATGAAAACCTCTACCTGTCACAATATCTGTGCTTGCATGGCGAATTGTTTGGTGCTGTGGCGTGCGAAGGTCCAGAAGTCCAGCTATGAATCACTGCCAGCCCCGCGGACAGGCGATACGCTGACCATGTGTGGGAGCACGAGCGACATGTAGGACCACTACGTGAAGCTGTAGTGTGCGTGCTTAGATAATGTGAAGGCCTAGTGTGCGTATAAGCAGGATGGTGCGGGTGTACAATGCATTGCAAAGTGTCGCACCAGGTGAGATCATGGTTTTATCCAGCGGTTACGTCATGGCGTACCACAATGACTTGTGTAATTTATTTATTTTTTGTTATACTTAACTCAAGGCAGGGAGGGTCTGCTGAACCTTGGAGCCACCTTCTCTCTCTCTCTCTCTCTCTCTCTCTCTCTCTCTCTCTCTCTCTCTCTCTCTCTCTCTCTCTCTCTCTCTCTCTCTCTCTCTCTCTCTCTCGAGTCAGGAAACTCCAAGGCATATGTACACAGTCAAAATTTCACCCCAGGAGGAGAGTGAAAACCATGGGTTAATCAGGTGTCCCAGAACTACCAACCCAGCACTATTGGGGAACGAGGGGAAAAAAAATTACCACAATACTTCCGCCCAGTAATACAATTATTTGAATCAACCAACCACAGTCCACCAAGAAGATTTATTTCCGCTTAGCAACAGCTGAGCGCAAGCACGCACTGGCTACTGACGTCACGGTGAAGATTCTCGGAAATCAGGTGGGCGACACTGCAGGGGTAAATTCCAGGAAGTGGGGAGATTGGGTGGTTAATTGGCCACGTGACAGGCGAGATATTGCAGGTTGGTGCCAAGGGAGAGTAGAATTATAGCGTAGATATCAGAATTCTTGACTCCGGGCTGCCAAAATTATGTGCTTCCGGAAGCACGCACGGACTTTTATTTTTCCGGGATGATCGTGTAGTAGGTCGGGAACAGAAGACGTAAATTGCCATTTTGAGGCGCTCGGCGTCTCAATTAGACGAATCATCCCCAATGCTTAATACCCTCACCAGTGTTCTCTAATGAGTCATTTGCAACAGGGAGAGAAATAGTGCGCATAGACTTTCTGGCGACTCTCTTTGTCGTCTGTGAATTAGTATACCATGTATATGTATATTCTTTGTGGGAAATACCAACATTTGAGGTACATAATCTCCGCCTGCACTCGTACATATTACCACAGATACGAGAGAGCCTCGCTCAGCTGAACTGATGGATGTTACTTGCCAATTTCCTTTCGGTACGATAGCCAGTGGTATTTTAGTTTTGACAACAGCCATACATGTTTCCTCTACATTGTAGACCCTGGCAGCGGGGAATTCGTACTTATTCATTTCTGACTCCAAAAGCGTGAAAAACTACTTTACATTATCTGTGTTAATTCCCACAGTTCTGTGAAACGAATTTGCATTTGGTTTATGGAATGATAGCATGTACTTGTGTCGCTTTAAAAATAGCCTTAACCATCCCTTTCCTGATCATCCTGATACAAAAGGATTACCAACGCTGTTAGCTTTAGCAATTTGGTAGGCCATATTTCTAACATCTTCCCTCTTCTAACATGTAGTATATAGCCATTTCCATGGATGCTGCATCCCACTGCATTTGTATCCTTTCCTCTATGGCGTGCTGTTATATTTTGGTAAAAAATTATGTAACCCCGGGTAACAATGGTTTTATGTATGATCTGAATAACGATGCGTAATTAAGCATAGCAAATCTGCCTTAGTTTAATGTTCTCAGCTGAACTGTCCTCAAGATATTAGCTAAAACCTTCTTTGAAAAAGTGTAATTATTTGCCTTGGAGCTATGCAACCCGGGAGAATATATATAACAAATATTCTTGAATTTCGATTCCAGAAAACGCTGTTTACATATTTTCCAGTTCGTCTCAATTGGAATAATTTGTCTAGTTTGAATAATTTGTAAATAAAATAATTTGAAATTAACGTTTTCTAGAACTCATGCCCCCATTGCAATTAATTATTGCCATGAGGAATCTTCTCAGACACAGTGATTTTGTACCTAGCATTCAGAATAATACTGTATTGTTAAAAGTTACCAGAGGTGTGTATTTGAATTCGGGATACACGGAGGTCTTAATAAAAATAAAAGAAACAAACCTGATATTTTAATTTATTAACACATCTGTTATTTACAACGTAAACTTATCTGTCTCCACCATTACTCTTTTTATTATCAGTGGACGCAATATTTAATGTCTATATGAATTCTAATTAAAGCCATTATCAATGTATCTATTGTTAGTCAATAAATTCACTCTCAATATTTACACATAACCAATCTTTCTATTGCCATCATTCCAAATGTCTTACACTCACACATCCAGTTCAATAGTCTGACCAGTCAATCTCATTTTTCACTCTACCGATGTTCGCAGTTATAGGCTGTTCACGGTAAAATGAGCACTTTTGAAAGCCCTGCTTACGATATACTTGTATACACGTTGTGTGTTCTTCCGCATTATGTAAAATTAACATTTCCATGGGCCCTATCACTTTATTCATGAGTCGGTCTAGTGAAACTGTGAAATTATTAGAAAGGCAAATATTGAACAAATCTGCCCATTTTTACACTTCGATGCATTAAATATTGCAGAAAGCGAGATAAATCATTTAGGCTATCACAAATGGTTACCTTACACTTTTTGTACGACGTTAATATACGGAACTACTTTCCCCTACATCGTTACCAACTTTGCTAGACACGTGTAAATCATTGCGCCCGCTAAAATATATGCAAGCAGGAGCAGTGACTTTTGCTAAGGTTGATTTCAAAAGTGCTCACTTTATCGTGAACAACCTTTAGCAGACTTCACTCCCGCTGTTCGCTGTACGTCGCCACTCGCCTTTCTGCTGGCACGTCGTCTTCGCAAACTTGTCTCCTAAGGTCGCGCAATCCTCCAAACTCTCGACTCTCGAACACTCGAAAACCGTCGGCTCGGAGGCGCGTCGCAGCTTGAATAGTCTCGGTGAGCGGGATCTGGAAGGTTCTCCGCAGCCCGAGTCTCGCTGAGAGAGGCGAAGACAATTGACCAGAACATTCTTTCACCCGCTGGAGGTGAGGTGCGCGGTAGTTACGAAAGGCTTTTCCTTTCGCGGCGGCACGCAGTGGGTTTGCGTGATGTCACCGCGCACTTCAGGCTACTTGCGTCACCTCCGCACATTCCCATTGCTCTCACAATCAGGTACGCGACGAAGGTTGGCTCATAATTATGCGTGAAAAATTCTTAGTTAATATAAGGATGAATTTTTATGTATAATCCATTCACGGTTACCTCAGCCTCTTCTGAAGCCCTGCTAAAGTTCTACTTCCAGAATATTCCTCCGCCTCATCCAAGCTAAGCTTAACTAAGCCTTGAGATTTACACCAAAGGACAAAGCACTTAATTCATACGCACTCAGTGTAACAGTATTTTTATAAGGACTGTTTCTTACTAGGTGCTACCAACATACCTATTTTCTTCCTGTTTTTTATTTAAATTATTTATTAATGAAGCATTATCATTTCTAGATAAAATATTTATAGCATTTTGATTTTAACACAAAAGAGGTAACTTTTATGAACACAAGCATAACACGCATGTGATATATGGCATATTTTGAAAATAACTAAACACGTCATACAGGGGGAGATTTTTCAAAGTTTTGATTCAAAAAGGGTGAAGAATCCGCGAATATACTATACATGTGCTTCTCCCTGCTGTAAGCTATTTGCGGTTAGATAGCACAGTAAATTTGAATTAAAATAAACCCTAAACAAGCATACAGTTAGAGATATAAAAGAAACTTGCGGCACCCATTTAGCAGTAATCTAAGACTTCAAATAACTTACACGAATATATATATATATATATATATATATATATATATATATATATATATATATATATATATACACACACACACACACACACACACACCTGAAAATTCTGCGAGTTAATTGAATTGTAGGTTAGAATTCACAGTCTTATGTTCAAACAATCAGATACCAACGTCTCGCTGGTTGCTTACTGTCAGTATGAATGGCGTTGATCGGGTATGCATTTCGTTGTAAATTTGTTACTGGCCGAAAGATCTAAAGGATGTGTTAAATAACTCACAGATTAACTGCAAAAGTGACACATACGTAAATGTATTTGATTTCTAGCACTTACCGAAATACATCCGCGAATTTTTTATATCTCTACCTATATAACTTTCATAACTGGTCCACGACTTATTTGTAGGGACAGGAAAATTTCGCGAGTTCAGTGACCTGTAGGCTAGGCTCCACAGTCCTGTTTATACTCGAGACCCAGATGTATGATCATTGGTTGCTTCCCCAGAGAGTAGCAATTCATTACCTCACACCTGGCAGTATGGTATTCGCTATTCGTTTCACTGCAAGTCTGCTACTGTCTCAGAGTCGTTCAGGGCGTGTCTCATAAACTGTGATCTAATTGCAAAGTCAACTTCAGTGTGCACATGTTTTACGTCCATCTTGTCCTGAAATGAACTCGCGAAATGTTCCTATCCCTACTTATTTGGCACGGACTGAAAGAATCTTGGACCAAAAATAAGCAAGCAATAAAATGCAGGTCCAATTCATGGTTATCCACAGTGATAGTAAACCACCAGTGGGCGGTTCATGTAGTCTACAAACAACTTTAATGTCCATGGGATTATTCCACATTAAATGAGCCTCGTTATCATCTTAAACGTAATGAACCCGGGCTAGTTTCGATATAATTTTCAAGAGAAAAGTAAAAAAATGCATGAATTAAAGAAAAAAGTATTTATAATATCACAAGAAAATTTTTCCCTCTGTAATTTGTACTTTGGAATATTCTCTTTACATTTCCGGTAATATTTTCTTTCCAGATTTGTAATTCTACGTTTAATAATCACCTTATGTTTTATTTGAAGGAAGGTATTTGGTAATAAGTGGAAAAAACCAGCCAGCATTTTCTTGAAACAAAGAAAGTTAACATGTTATTTAGCTCCACTAATGTGATAACTATTACGACACACACGTTACAAGATAATAACATGCAAAGTATCATGTGCCTAAAACATTCTTTTTGACCTTAAACTTAAATGAAAATAGTGAACATACTTAATTTGGATGTTGCAGTTACAATTGTTAACATGTTTTCCACAGCAAATTTTGTAATAAACTGGACACTGTTACGCCCGTTACATTGACTGTCACATATGTTACACCACAGAATTAATACAAATTTGAAAATTATTATTTTTTCCTTTTAAAAAAGGCTATTGCTTTTTTTATACTTTGCAGAAGTCCTGTAAAAATTACGAACAACCTATCTCGTAAAGATTTTTTTTTTCCGAAGTGGTGCGAAGTAGTGGTATATCGTTCCTTCGAAGGCAGACGGCTTCGGCTGGAGGATCAGGATCTGACCTTGGATGACGTGATGTCAAGGTCACGCGGCCGCCATGTTGGATCGCGGACTTCCCGCTCTAACATTCCGGTCACGCGTCCACCATATTGGATTCCACCATGTTTCTAGCCAATACACCGCCATCATGGTAACTAGTAAGACATTTTTACACGCTCTCGCATTCCGAGGGTTTTCTCCGAGTGCTCTATATGTAAATTATCCCATCGCTTGGAAAAACACTTCTAGTGCACTACACTTCCGTTATGGAGGTTCGATTTCTTATCCGGTGTTCGAGCCCTAGAGAATGTAAATCTTGGAAATTTCTATTTTATTGTAACACATACACTTCTGATACAATACATTTACGAGAGCTGTTCTGTAGAAATGACTTCGCCAACGTCGCTCGCCCAGCTAACGTGATACACTTGCTACAGCTCGGCTGATGACGAGTAATGACGTAATAGTGTAATTATTTATTTATACAAATATAAAAATTCAAAAAATTCCCTAAAATACACAATAAAATCCAAAAAATCCAAATAAAAATCTAAGAACATACCACGTTAACCTCAAACTCATACCAGTACCATAAAAATCAACCCCTACCCTTGCCTACCAACCTTCCAATACTGCCCAAGAAAGAAAAATCACAAAAATACTTAGAAAAATATACCAAAAGTTTTAACTCCAGCATGTCTATCTACCATCAGACACAAGCCAGAAATCATTCCACCCATTAAACAAACCACCTGGTTATACCAATTATCCACACCAATATAAATGCTGACCACCACACCTCATACATACCAAACTATGAATATTAAAATTGGAAAAAAATTAATGCACGAACATTACTCAGAATATTTTCAAAATTCGGGTCTTTAATCAAATTGCAATCCTCTTATATTACCTTGAATCCTATATCCGATGCCTAAAACTTATATTTCCTGTTCATTATATATTCCTAAAGCTCTCTCCGAAACACTGAGCAAAAATTGTGAATTTAAGTCCAACAGAGAAAAAATATTTTTTAAATAATTTCAGGGTCTCGAACACAGATCCCTATGCCATGCCTAGCCGGTAGATATTGCTCAGACATTTATAACGAGTGTACGCAATTAGTCAGAAATTCGCACAAGAACCTCACTAATAATCTTCGAAAACTCGTGTCATTAATCGAATAGCGAACCTCTTATAAAACCCTGATCCCTGTATCTGATAGTTTACACCGTCGTTTCGCCTTTATTATAAGTTCCTATAATATTCAGCCAACACTGGGAAAAATTGTCGCATTTCTCAAGTCCGATAGAAAAAATGAATATTTCTATGGTTTCTGGCTTCGTACTGGAGGCCCTATGCTACTTCTAAACGATAGATATTGCTTAAAAGTTTATAGTTGGTGCATATAAGAACATAATTGGGCTGAAAATCGCATACAAAAATTTCGTTAAAATTGGTCTAAAACTCGGGTCGGTATTCAAACTGGGGTCCCTTAATCATGTCAGATATTTGTCTAACAGCCTGTTTCATACACCACTACAATTATTCCGAATGTTATTCCAGCGATTTCTTCATAATGTGTCAGGGGAAGTTAACATCGATTTGGAAACATTATCTCTCGCTATACAAACAAGTTGAATTGCGAATACGAAGGGCTGCCTTTGATATCATTAATTGGTTATCTCCAGTGCGATTCTGCGATCGGGTTATTGCATATAATCAAAATACCTGTCAGCTTGAGGGGCCAAACGAAGAGTCCTTTTATTAAAACCGTGTAATATTTTTATTTTTTAAACCAGCAAACCAAAGTTTATTTTTATTTTTGTTATTCTACGGCATACTGATATGAATTCTGAGATAAGATGCTATGGTCTAAATATGTTAATTTCAACTTATTTGTTTATATACATGAGTGTATAATTACTTCCTTTTACTTTAAAACATAATTATTTATTTTATTTGTTATTTCAAGAGATACTTAATGTTTTAATTTTATTTCAGTTTCGTTTTACCGGAAGTAGTTTCTCACCAATAAGATCAGGTTTTTAGGAAGTTGCCGGGAGTCGTTGCTTCTGGGGAGGGCCCTTGAAGGGTACAAACCTCAGTTAAGGTTATTTATTAGACAGAAAAACGCTACCGTCCAGGTACAGACTTGTTCTTGACATCTACAAGGTCAACTGGTCCTCGGATAAAATGAAGGGGGCGTTGTGAGTTTAAATATAGCAATGGTTTGTTCAAGATGTCTGAACTGTGGACTGTGGTATACTAGTTTGAGGTATCGGTATATTTAGTCTGGTGTTGGTTAATAAAGCAGATATTCTGCAAAAGAATGCGGTGATCTACGTATAGAATATATGTATATGTGAATAAAATTTTTATATAAATGCATAGTAATATGTGAATCTGCTTCTCTGAAACACTTATTAATTCAGTTTAAATCAACATTTATGCGAGTGCATGCCGTAGGAGCGCTATAGTACCCGTTCTAAAGTAGTCTATGATAGCTGCTGACTAATCACCATTGCCCTGCGAGAGAATAAGTTATTTTTAATGTGAAAATATATTTCGCTCAGCTTGAACTAATAAAGCAGACTACTGTCAGACAAGCCACTCACAAGACTGATTATTTGACCCTTAACCCTTGACTATTGATTCCTTGACCCTTTGACTCTTTGACTCAAAATGACCCCAACAAACACCCCAACATGACTCCAAAATGACATCATAGCTCCGTGATATTGAAAAAATATATACTTAAAAATTATTTCAAGTTCTACCGTACATGACTATGTACGTACGTACATACGTACATGTACGTACGTAGAGTGTGGTGGTTAGGTCAAGTTAGGTTAAGTTAACATGTCTTTGAAAAGTCCTGACATGGGTTAGAATGGACATGATTATTTTAAAAATATCCTGTGTTCTACACAATATGAAAATACTTCTCTAAGTTCTTATGTACATGACTAGATGTACTGGTGGGTAGGTTAAGTGGATGTCGAGAGAAATAAAATATTTTCAATGTCCTGACATGGGGTGGAACGCATACAAGTATGACTTGGTTGTACAGTTAGTTTCTTGTATGGCTAATTGGTATGATCTTATCACATGTTGGGTTATTTTGGCTATATATATAGATGGCGGCCTCCATATAAATGTAAAACCAAGATGTCGGCCTTCAGCAACAGCCGATGTAAACAAAGAAGAAGACAGAAAGAGAGAATAGAAGAGATTGGAAAAAAAGGGAGAAGGAAAGAATAAAAAGGAAAGAAAGATTGCAAGAGAGAAAAAAAGTGTGAACACTCGGAGCACATGACAAAACGACCAAGGTGGCGGTTCAATATGTCGGCGTACTGGCTACAAAGATGGCGTCGTATTGGCGTAATCCAAGGTGGCGGACGCATGACCGGAATTATAGAGCGGGAAGTCTGAGATACAATATGGCGGCCACGTGGCCTTGGCGTGACTTCATACAAAGTCAGATCCTGATCCTCCAGCCGAAGCTGTCTACCACTAATGTGGGAGATTACACCTAGTGTATTGTCATTGACGTCTCGCCGTTATGAAAGTTTTATCACTTTTGATTTGTGAAAAATATACTTAAAAACATAATTACTTTAATTCCTGCATAAGATCGAAACATTAAAGTTAAAACCCTAAATCAAGTGAATTTATTGTTTTTATATATTTTATTACCGTTTGTTTACCATTAAACGTAATGCAAATATTGCACCATTTACAGCGAAATTACCTCTAGCCAGCAACAGACTGAACTCTCGGATTTTTACGTCATTTAGCTATAGTGGTATTCAATTTATTTAAGCCGGGATGCATTAGAAAATTAAGGGTTAACTTTATAATTATAACGTGTACATATTTCGATGTATGTTGTTTAACGCGTTGGTTCACGTTAGACATTAGCAGGTAGTGTGCGTGGTTGTGATTGCATAGAAATTGTTTTTTGCACGAGGTTATATTAGGAACAAAAGTATACAGGACAGGCTTGTCACAAGTTTTGTATGGGCGGACCAAAGAATTATCAGAGTAATTGTGAATCGTAGATCCAGATTACTTATTTACGTAGTTGAGAGCTGCGGTTACTGCAATTCATAATTTTTCACTTTAAAATCCAGAATTGCATGTTGAGCAAACATGGTCGTGCGGGAGTGAGGCGAAGTAGGGTGCTAAGAGGGTGGGAGAGTGCAGAGGAGTAGAAGTCGATAGCAGCGCTGTGGCGTGTAGGGGAACTAACGACGCGCGACGGGAGCACTCGGCCTTTTGACGTCGTCGCGGGACATGCGTGATGAGACGACACCCGGACAGCATCGCCCCCACACATACTTTGACCTTTGACACGGGCAGGCTGCCGCTGTGGCAGAGAGATATTGTTATATACCGGCTTCCAACATATTATATAGCAAAAATTTACAAACAAACCCTCTAACCTCATTTTCAAAGGAAGACATTCACATATCTGAATTATCCTTCAGCCAAAAATAAATGCCAGTTCTGGACCAAACTGATTTGTTGTCGCAACTTATTCTGTAATAATATATATCAAATTATTCCAGGTAGCGAAATGCATTCGCTTCAAACGAAATATTCATTTGAATCTGCCATTACATTTATATATAATGTTCACAGTAACAAAACCTATTAGTAGGGCCACCTGTTTTTCGCGAAAAGATTTCAGGACTACATGAACTCGAAAACACTAGCGCTTAGATCTACTTTAGTGATTGGATGATTTTAACTTTCACACATTGCAGGTGTCTGTCCGCGAATCACTGGCACTCAGTGTTGGAATTAGCTAATTCTGATTGGCCCAGTGAGGCAAGGCACTGTCTGCCGACAAAAATACGTGGCCAATAACCAAAGTAAAACTGCACATATGATATAGGAGATTGGAGTCTAGCCTTCACGTAAATCTTTTCGCGAAAAACAGGCGGCCCTACCTATTAGTTGAGCGCACTTGTAAAATAGTTATTTCTGTATCGAACATATGTTGCCACAACCAAATAATTGCTCGGGGGCAACAAATTATTTTTAAATAATTTATTTAGTTCAAAGGAACGAATGCGCATGTTTGGGGCAACCATAAATTGGACGAGTGATCGGAATATTGTTAACTGTGAACAAGTTATTTTCAAGCAAATTCTTTTGGTATTTGCAACGAAATCTTTCTCTCGGTGTCTCAGGAAATCTGTGCCTCGCCCAATTTTTCAAGTACTCGCGGCTTGAACGTCAGCAAATGCGGAATCCGGCTTGAACGTCAGCAAATGCGGAATCAACATTACGTTGTTCGCTGGTCTCGGCCCTTATTGATCTATACAGAAGCCACGTTCTCTCGCAGTCCGGGAATAGCTTGCCAATTAAGGGCCTGATTCGCAGCGGGACAGCGCGACTGTAACGCCGCTCGACTTAAACGATCTGATGTGCAGGCACTATTATCGGGCTTCGTGTGAGTTACGTATGCTGAGATCACGGCCTCGCCTCTCACTTCCTTACCCGCTGTAAATTCAATTTAAATATCAATCCTTCACTTTTTTTTATATAACGTCCATAGAATTCTCGTCGATTAAAGAAAGCTAAGTTATACGTTTGATATACAAAGGTTGGAAGATAAATTCACAATTGACTTATCCTCCACATTGCAATGTAATTAACAATGAATTGACAACATATCACTGTTTCTCACAATCCAACATCCACAAAAAAAAATTCATTTCATCATTTTCCTAAATTTTGACTATAAATTTATACATGGTTTCATTCAGGGGCTTCAATCCCTTGAACTCTACTGTATATAAGCACACATTAGGCTTATCATAGTAATGATATTTTCACCACATTAGTGTATATACGAGGGCTGATTCAGAAGTCATGGCAACTATATAGTTTATCTCCCGAAAATGACCCAACACAGGCATGTACTACGTACAGTTGAAAGCGTGCGACATGTACGTTTTAAAGGTGACACAATATGGGGTATGGATGCAGGAATGCCCGGCAAGGAACGAAGACAAACATGGCTGCGTGAGATAGCCGTTTAATTCACATATTCTCGTATGAAATCTGTACATTCACGTGAACGGGCACATATCGTACGTGTACGAGCTGTTTAACATCCTTCAAAGTGGTCTCCGAGGTTGTGCACGGTTCGCTGCCAGCGATGAGGTCAGCATTTGGACGAGAGTTGGCGCACATTGACGGATCCCATACAGCCTTATGTACCATTATCATTGTCATGGGACTCGTCGCTTTATTCGTGCGTCGGTCAAGTGTAAGTGCAAAATAAATGAGAAAATTAATATTTTACAAGTCTGCATATTTTTACAATTCGATACATTAATAAAACCAGGAAGCGAAAGATATTATTTAAGTTATGACAAATGACTACCTTACACTTTTTACTCGACGTTTAGATATGGAACTATGTTCCATCCATCGTTACCAACTTTACTGGGTGCATGCCACTCAGTACATCGTTAACATATATGCAGGCAGGAGCAGTGAGTTTTTTTTTTCTTCAAAGGTTGATTTCAAAAGTGCTCACTTTATCGTGAACAGCCTTTACAATGGACATGATTAATCGTAAGGCATGGTGGGTGATTCACCCGAAGACGCAGATATAAGGACATATAACTAACGTTATAAGTTTAAATATAGGAAACATACCCGGCTTGAAGTTGAATCGGTCAGAAGTTGTTGGCTAGAAATCTGTTACCCCAATTTATTTATTTTTTGTACTAGGTGTCTGAAAAAATTCCTTTCAGTTCCTACTAGGTAGTTGCGTCCGTGATAGTTCTAGAGGGTTGTTGTTCTTAAATTTAGCTTTCCTCTTTAACTTTGTTCTCTAGGCTTGTTAGGAACTGTTCTATTGCCCCTCAGGTAGAGCAGTTGGCTAAACTCACTCTGTGCAAGCACCGAGGGCTGTCCGCACCTAGTCGGAGCTAGTATACTATATGTGATCTCGAAACAATTCCTGAATTGGGGGTAAGCGATTTAACCGGCTATCATTTCGGACACATAATTGCAGAGGATTTTTACGTATTGGAAGTAACCCAGGATATGATGAAGACGCGGACGAAAATTAATTTTAAAAAATATATATATATATATATATATTTTAAAATTTTAACTGCAGTGGTTGCCAATTACCGAGTATAAATATATCAAAGGGAATAGGACAATAAAGAAAGAGAAGCAGCGAAAACAGCAAGTGTCGTTAAAACATCGATAGCAAAAAATTACCTATTACTAGGACCACATGTTTTTCGCGAAAATATTTACACGAAGGCTAGACACCAATGTTCTATGGCACACGTGCAGCTTTCCTTGGTCATTGGTAGGGGTAGTGAAATTTCGCGAAAAGATTTCAGGACAAGTCGGAATTCAAAACACTGTAGGGTCGTTTACTTATCTCGATTGGCTGAAATAGTTTTTTTAAACGTGTTAACTCTCTGCGTACGAATCACGTAGGAACTCTGAGTGGCCCCAGTCAATTTTGAAAACTCCTTCTCTAGCAGACGGCAACCAATGGCAATATACAAATTTCTGTTCGGTGTTTATAGTATTGAAGTCTACCGTGGTCTCATATTTCTTTTCGTGAAAAATAACTAGCCCTAGTAACTGGTAGAGACCTGCAAAATTCGCGTTATTATTTCGCGTCAGGCTAAACTTCACAGTGCCGTATATGCTCTAGCCGGAGTCGTATCCCCATTGGTTGCTTCATAGATGTGAAGTTACGCCCTTTCTGACTGGACGGTACGTGATTGGACTATACAAAATTATGAAGTGTTCATTCATTGGCGAAGAGTTACCCAGAGCGTGCTAAATTAAGTATTATCCAATGATAAACATATTGCAAAGGTACATGTAGTTGAAGTTGAACGGGACCCCAAATAACGCGAATTTCGCAGGCCTCTAGTCATTGACCACGTGTCTTTGTCGGAAGACAGATCCTTACACTCTAAATCGGAATCAGTTATTTTTACTGATTGTCAGTTGAAACTGCTCCATCCGGAATCTGTACATTAAATATCACTAATTCATCAGTTAAAAGAAATCTACTAATTCAAGCAGTAGAAAACTACTTATTTATCGTTGTTATTAATAAATAAGCACAGAGCATTCCTATGTGATGAAAGTTAGGTACGATTTATTTTGTTGCAGAACACAAATATTGTCTACACAAAAACGTTTTTGGAGGTGGTTGGGCTCGAACCTCCGCCCATAAAGCGAAGCATGCTGAAGTTTTCATGATCAGCCATATCCACTGCACTTCTTTACCACTGCCAAATGTGTGCTCGTATTATGGGTACTCAACCACAAAATGTAATGTCAAATATTGCTGTAAGTTTCGTGATGTTAAAGTATTTCTTTTTTTCGAAGTATACCGATTTTCTGCGCAAGTACATGTATTTGCACAGTTCGAAATTCAATCTATCTTTAGTTTAGTTCGGATGCTGTGCTTTAAAAGATAAATATAGTGGTTTCAATGTGCGAGGTTATCGATATCCACTAGTATACGCCATTTTACAATGCAACAAGACACTACAGATTTAAACTGTTATATTTAGTAACAGATAGATCAGTGATAATTTTACTGACTCGATAGTGCGGTGATTCAATAAGAAAGGTAGATTTACATCAACAAAAGTCTTGTGGTCTCTGCAAGTTAACAGATCAAATAATGAGGAAACGGCTAATTTTATAAAATATTGCATTGTTTCCAACGTTCCACTGTCTAATTGATATAGCTATTACTAGTCCATCTGCCTCTTCAAAATAACAACTTCATTCTGTAAAATGTTGCATTGTAAAATAGCAGATACATAAAAAATACCGACAACACCGTTAAAACCACTATATTTCTATTTAAAGCACATAATCTGAACTAAACTTAACTTAGAATGACTTTCGAGCCTTACAAAGACATTTACCTACATACGCCTAATATGTGTATATATCACCCACATGAAATATTTTCACATTATGAAACTTACAGCCGTTCAACATTGTAAGTTTATGTTACTACGCATATGCGAGACTGTTTCTCTCACTGGCAAAGTAGCATAGTTGGTAGAACGTCAGCCAAAAGAAACAAGAGAATGTGTTGCGTTTTGGGGTGGCGGTTCGATACCAACCACTTCCAAAATTTCCTTCCACACGTAATAATTTTGTTTTGCGGCAAAATAATTGTATACTTAATTTATTTCAAACCGTGATGCACGGTTTTAAATCCTTGTTCTTTTTATTAATCGACTATAAATAACTGATTTTCTACTGTTTGTATTACTGGATTTCATTTAACTGAAGAGATTAGAAGTTTTCTTTTTCTACTGATTCCGGATGGAGCAGTTTCAACTGACAATCAGTAAAAAATAACTGATTCCGATTTAGAGTGTGCCTGACTGGGTCAAATCAATATGAGGTAACTCAGAAGCTGAGTGGCCGTGATTCGCGGGCAGACATCTGAAAAGCGTGACAGTTATGATCATCCAATGACGAAAGTGGATCTGAGTTCTAGTCTTTCGGAGTGCAAGTAGTCCCGCCAGCTTTTCGAGAAAAACAGGTGGCCCTGCCTTTTATACGAACGAAAAACTGAATAGAAGATAACCACAAAAGAAAACAACAATAAAAATAAACCATAAATATATACTGTCTTCGTCGATTAAGTAATATAGATTTTAAAAAAACACAATAACAATCATAAAATTGCGAATATATTTGAAACTATTGGCCCACATAAAAATTAATGCGTGGTAAAAATATGAAACATTAATGCGCCAAAGAAAAAAAAACATTTTAATATCGATACGAGTAAGACACGAATTCAGTGGAGCTATTTAAAATTTGATTTGTCCAAAAATGGATTCGACCTGCTTCCGTAGAGAAACATGCCTGGTGTACATTTGGTGGTGGAATGATTTTCTTAATTAGATTCGCAATAACGACGTCAGGTTTTAACTATTTAACTAGTTCGCAATAAGTTGAGAACATCCGAAAGGCCTTATTGGTTTTTATTCTATGCTACCGCCAGTATAAATTACCATTAACGTGAAACCAGTTAAGACTGAGCGAGGCTGTGAAATCGTTAAAGACATAAGTATGTTTAAAAACCAGAAATTTCACGACTGATTGAGTGGAGTGATTCGGGCGGATCTTAGCATTGAGGTCTCGAGAGCCGATGTTGGTGAAGTGAGGTGAGTATGGAGTAGTGCCGGAATGCAAGGGCGGGGGGAACGGGATATCCCCTAGAAAACCCGCCGACCAGCGGTATCGGCCGGCACGATTCTCGCATGCAAAAATCCTTGGGCGACCCCGCCATGAATGGAACCTGGTTCGCCTTGGTGGGAGGCGAGTAGTCTAACCATCGCAGCCTCCTATTGTCACAGAATAGGTGGGTTACATAAGAGTAATTTCGTGGCTGTTCCTTTCATGTAATCATACTGTGAAGCTCATTGGCTCCGCGAATTTGTGGAAATGGGCCTTGAGTCTGATTCGCTTTTACATTATGAATAGGGGCAGGTGTTTCTCCCGAAAATATTATTGATCATTCTAAACTTCAATATCCTACGTCCACAACCAAAACTTCCTTTGGTTATTGGCCAAGTGTCTACGTGAAAATACACGTTCTTATTTGACTGGGCCAATCTTAATAAAGTACACCGATGCTGAACGTTCATGATTCGAGGAGAGACAATTGAGGCACGGGACATTTAAAATCATCCAACCACGAAAGTGCGTATGAACAAAAGTCTTTTGGAGTACAACTGGTCTTGAGATCTTTTTTCCGCGAAATACACCTGCCCCTAGTTATGGATAGAGCCCCGAGTATTCCGCGAATTCGTTTGGTGGCGAGGTAGACTTCAAACACTTGTTCGTTTCTCCTAATAATGTGATCGGACATTGGACAGCAGTTGTTCAGACTCGCCCCGTTTAACCGTGAGCTTGTAACAGGTAGAAATCAGCAGCCGACAGCCACTCCGCCCTGGTAACCTGGCGGTCTTCTGATCGCCGTGGTTCAAGATGGTAGGTCGTGTTCATTACTTGGATGGGTGACTACCCATGGAACGCCACGTAGTCGAAGGTAGGCTACATACACACGTACGCTCGAATTTCACGAAAAGATTTCCGCGCTTGTTACAATTTCAAAACCCTACGGGCATATCAGCCGTTTTAATTTGCTTATTGGTTGCGTCTCTTTGTAAGAAAGCATCTTCCTACTTGCTCGTCCAATCAGAATTAGGTTACTCCGACACTGTACGTCTGTGATTCGCGGACATACGCCCAAGGTACATAAACGTAAATCATCCAAAGGTACATAAACGTAAATCATCCAATAACGAAGGTTTATCTAAGCTACTGTGTTATGTATTTCAACTGGTCATTAAATCTTATCGAGAAAAACGGGACTCCGTACACATACAACACTAAGGTAGTTCATTAAGGGTCATCACAGGGTTAGGTTGGAAACCAGGTCGTGTCGACCAGGTTCTCCAGCCAACCTGCTCCAGAATGAGTGAATTTTGAACAGTCTTGTGTACGGTGGTCTCACTTGGCCGCAGCAACCAATAAGTAGGGACCTGCAAAATTCGCGTCATGCTGAACTCGAAAGCTTCGTATGCTCGTTTGACATCAAACATTTGCCTACAGCTTTCGTGGCTCGTTCCAATGTAGCTTTTACGCAATAGTGGAGGCTCAGCGGTTGAGTAACCAATCTCCAGTGAAGCGAGCGCACAGGGTAATGGCCCCTTGTAATTGCCAGTGACCAATGAAACCACGAATTACTCTCAAGAAGGTATACGGCAGTGAATACTGACATGTCACTTAATAATAACGCGACTTTTTTACGTCTCTACCGATAAATAGAGACCCTAAAAAATGGTGAATATACAGAGACCTGCAAAATTCGCGTTATTATTTGAAGACACGTTGATATTTAAAAACTTTTACTTTTGCAGTGCGTTTGTCATTGGACTATACTTCTCTGGCATTCCCTGGGTAAATCTGCGCCAATAAATGAACACTTCACAGTCGTGTGCCCTAATCTTGTGCAGTGCAGTCAGGAAGGGCGTGGCTTCGCATCTATGCAGTAGCCACTGAAAAAATTACGCCGGCTGCGGTATATACATTACAGTGAAGTTAAGCCTGGTGCCAATTAATAACGCGAATTTTGCATGTCTCTATGAATAGATCATGCCATCGGCGGAGTACAAAAAACCTCAAAGCGGTATATTCAATCGAAGAAAGAGGTATTTAGGAATATGTCTTATTTCACAAAAGAATACAATTAAAAATGAATGTAAAATTTAGTATGTAATAAAAAGTTTCTAGCTATACATAAAGTGAAAAAGAATAAGATCATTGAAGTATTTGAATTAAATATAATTATACACTGGGATTGCAATATTTCACATACCCACTCGTCTCAAGAAATTGATCCTATTCTTTCCAGGTAAGTTAAAAAAATTTACAAAATACAATGTCAGAATTCAGTTGCAATATTTCAATATAGATTTCAAGCATGGACCATGCATGCGGAAATTGTGGCCAGCCATTTTTGTTAATATTGTATCGTGCATATATCGATTTTCGACATATTCGATGTATCAATTAGTTCCGTCCCCCCCCCCCCCTTCGTTTGCAATCGCTATACGCGATGGTTAGGGATAGAAACATTTCGCGAATTCATTTCAGGACAAGATAGATTTCAAAACCGTGTACAATGAAGTCTCCTTTTTCTATTGGATCAGAGTTTATTATGCACACTGTAGAAGACTCTGGGCCAATAGAAAACTTGCAAGGGCACAAGAAGCAGATCCCATACTGCCAGGTGCGGGGTAACACTGGGGCAGCAGCCAATCAACAAACATCTGAGGTACGACTTCACAAATGATTGTGGGGTCTTGTCTACGGGTCATTGAACTCGCGAAATTTTCCCATCCCTAGCTATAGTGTAAAAAGAATTCCCAGCTGGACGTACTTCCGTGCTAAAATTAGTGAATGTCATGAGTGTGTCGGCATAAAGACGTACTTTCGCGCGAAAATCCGTGAATTTCGTGTCCGTGTCGTAACTACGGTAAAATCGTGGAATTCGTGTAAATTATTCGCTTTTAGCGTTATTTCGTGAATTTTGCATCGCAACATTTTTCGCGGTCCCTACGCAATAATCAAACGTTAGTGTCTCGAGTGTATAGATGACTGTAAAGCCTAGCCTGCTGCCAAATAAATCCGCGAAATACTCGCGGATCTAGTAATGGATAAAGTGTGCAAAAATTTGGAAATGTAAAGTTCATTTGGCAGCATCGTAGACGTCTTAGTTGTTTATATGCTCGAGCCACAACTGCTTACTCATTACTTGCTACCATGTCAATGAAAGGTTTCTTTTTTTTTTTTATTCGACTTGGTCGCACGTGATGCGGTCACGGCATTTCATCATGTTTATTACTGGCTAAAGAGGCGTTAAGGGTGTGTCAAAAACAAATGTGATCCAATCATGAAAGGAGGAACACGCGAGTGAAGGCAGTTCATGATAAAGCGAGCACTTTTGAAATCAGCCTTAGAAACAATGTCACTGCCCTTATCTGCGTATATTTCAACAGGCTCACTGGGCGACATGCACCCAGTACAGATGGTAACCAAGGATGGAAAGTAGTTCCATATTTAACGTCGAATAAAAAGTGGTACGTAACAATTTGTGGTAACTTAAATTATTTCTTTCGCTTTCTATTTTTTTTAAATACATCGGAGGTGTAAAAATAGCCATATTTGTAAAATATTCACTTTTCTTATATTTACACAGTTTCACTTTACCGACGTATGAATAAAGTGAAGAGGTGTAAGTCAATGTTAATTTTACATAAAGTGGAAGAATGTACTATGTATTACGTACAAATAGATCTCAAGCAGGGCTTTCAAATGTGCTAATTTTACTGTAAATATTCTTTATACGTGCTTTAAGTTTAACATATCACCGAAAGACTTTGCGAAATACACGGGCCTGTAATTATGGTAACTATGAACTATTTCCTGCTGGTCGGACATCCGTCGGGCTGGTTGGTCTCCAGGATCGGAGGCTATAGTCTGTAACTTCAACTTTCTCGGAGACAGGTACTCACTGTGGTCATCTTTATGGTGATGGCAGCTAGAACTATTTCCAGTAATTGTCGGGCACATCCGAATTTTGCGGAAAAAATTTCATACCTAGCTGTTCTTCAAAACACTTAGCACAGATCTATTTTCGTTACTGCTTGGTTTTAATTGTTATCTGTCTGACGTATCTGTCCGCTGATCGCATACCGTCAGTATCGGAGTAGCCTTATTCTGATTGGCTAGAATTTCTTCTTACATACACACACAGCCAGCAAACAAAGAAATGTTGCAGATGTACATGCGCAGAAATCTTTTCGCGAAACTCAGGTGTCCCTAGTAATTGTATCCATTCGGTTCTAGCAGCCCGCCATCGCTTCGCTCAGGTTTTACGGAGTTATTGAAATACATATCTAAATATGCAACTATCCGTGACTACCCATGAATACCCGTGACTATCTACGACTACCCGTGACTACTTGCGACTATGTGCGACTACCTGCGACAATTTGCAACATTTTATTGTAACATTGTTTCAATTTAGCTGTAATGGCTTTGGTATAACATGCTTAGAAAGCAGCCAAGTAGCTAATTTTTCTCCGACTTTGTTCCCAAATTTGGAAATTTCTAAGGATTTTTTAAAAATTAAACGTAGCCTATGGCCACCTGGAAGAATGTAGCTTCCTAACAGTGACATAATTATAAGAATCGGCCTTGCAGTTTCCGAGATTAGCCATTGCATATAAACAAACTCACGTTACCTCTTTGTTATACTGTATTATAGTATAGATACTGTAAGGTACCTTTTTTATAATTGTTTTTGTAATGATGCACAGGTTTGACAACTATACAGGCTCTGTTTCTTTGAGTTTCTTGTGTCACGTACTACGCTGATATAGTAAAGTTCAATTTGTAAATGGTATGTGATTCTTTATACATTTGCGATTAAGAAATTTAAAAAAATTATCTAAATGATGAAAGGGTTTTTAGATTGTCCTTGTTCATTTCGAACATCACGAAATAGCAGCAATATGCCATCGCCAAGTCCGTCGTCTGTATCATGGTTACGTTAAAGCAAAGTATAGGGGATCACTTACGAACAGTAAAATAAAGGCCCATTTTTAACACTTTGTAGACTACGATCGAGCGTAGCTCGAGCAATGCTAATTGGGAAATTTCTTTATTGTTCAGAACAAAATTCGCATGGATGTGCAGCCTTTGTTCGGTTTAACATGATCTCACAGGAACATGACAGCGCAGTAACAATGATGTTGCTAGGGATAGGAAAATTTCGCGAAATCATTTCGGGACAAGATAGACGCCAAACACATGTACAGTGAAGTCACCTTCGCAATTGGATTGCAGTTTATTAAACCCGCCCTGGACGCCTCTGAGCCAATAGCAGACCTGCAAGGAAACACCTTGCGAATCCCGTAACTGCTAGATATTGCTAACGATAGAATTACTTTTTTTTATAACTACTCAAAGGGACGTGATTGATTGTAAATCATTTTATACGATAAAGGACATTTTATTCAGTCAATATTAGCTATGCTCTCCATTGGTTGATGACCGGCCAATAATGAACGCTGTAAATTACAGGGTGTAGTGTGGACCAATAGGACGATGGTGAGTTCTAACATAGGCACCAACAGAACCGGTGTTCTTGCAGTAGTGGATATAGGTGACTCACTTCTAATTTGTCGTAAGTGCCAGTTAAATGTGTGCAGACCTCGATGTGTTAAGTGTAGGGACCTGCAAAATTCGCGCTATTATTTGGCATCAGGCTAAACTTCACAGAGCTGTATATTCTGGGGTCGGCGTTGTTTCGCCATCGGCCGCTGCATAGTTGTAAAGTCGCGTCCTTTCCGACTGAACTGCACGTGATCGCAGCACACAGTTGCGGAGTGTTAATTTATCGGCTCAGAGTTGCCCAGGGCGTGCCAGATAAAGTGCGTTCCGATGACAAACGTATTGCAAGGGTAAATGCCGCGAATTTTGGCAGGTCTCTAGTTAAGTGTTGTGCGGGCGTGTTTACTGCTGCGACGACCATGCATGTGCGCGTGTGTGTGTGTGTGTTGTGTGCCGGCAGCGTGTGCGGGTTCCAGCACTTCCAGCGGGCCGGCCACCGCCACCTCAACTTGTTCCAGTCCACTTACTACGTCGTCGTCACCTTCTCGACGGTCGGCTACGGCGACATCGTGCCCGACATCTGGCCCTCGCAGCTCTACATGGTCATCATGATCTGCGTCGCGCTCATCGTGCTGCCCACGCAGGTGAGTGCTGCGCCGGGAGAGAACAGAACAACATATCTAGGGACACACGAATTTCGCGAAAAGATTTCCGCTCGTGCTAAATTTCAATGCCCTACGAGCGTGCCAGCAGTTTCCTTTTGCTCTTTGCCTGCGTGTGTCTGTGAGAAACATTTCCTTAGTTGACTGACCAATAAAAATTAAGTTACTCCGATACTGTACGTCTCTGATTCGGGGACAGGCATTTAACACGCGTCACAACTAGATCACCCAATCACAAAAGTGGATTTGAGCTAAAGTGTATTGAAATACATCAGGTCGTGAAATCTTTTCGCGAAATTCGGGTACCCCTAAAGATATCTGTTTGTATAGGGCCAAACATATATTTAGTTGCCCTAACACTTTAAGGACTACGCTCGAGTGTAGCTCGAGCAAAAAAATATTGTGAAAATTTCTTTGTCGCAGGAAAAGAAAAAAAAAAAACTAGTATTTTCATGCAGTCGTTGTACTGCCTGTGTTAAACAGGATCTTACAAGAACTCTACAGCTCAGTAACAATAACTTTCCTGACTACAAAAATATTTTCGTTGCATCTCCGCAAAATGACAGGTGTGATTGTAAAACGTCTTACACAAATAAAGACATCTGATTGAGACAAAATCCACTCAGTGCCTTAGCGACTAATGGACAGGCAATAATGAAAGGTGTAGAGCACATTGTCATGTTGGCCAATAGAACGGTAGCGAGTGGGAACACAGAGCCCAATAGAACCGGTGTTCCTGCAGTAGTGGATGTAAGTAACTCACTTCTAACTTGCCTTAATTGTCTTTTAAATGTTTGCTGACCTCAAAGTGCTAACAATATATTTTGTTGAGCAAACAATATTTGAAAAGCAACAAAATTACTTTTGTTCGTCTAGCAAAATATATTTGAATGAACAAAATCTATATGTTGGGCCAAAAAAGAAATTAGACTGTCAACTAAGTATTTTTTTGAATCGACTGTATATATTTGTATGGCCACTCATTTGACTACCTGCGTTATCAAATACAGCTTGAGAGTTCGTTTGTATTTTTTGTGACAATTAGGATAGTAACAGTGATTGTTAGAGCATATATTGATGCTTAACAATCGTATAAGTACACTTATAAAACACTGCAGCAAGAAACTTAAAAGTAAAGCTGTAAAACTTGAAATATTTGTTTGCACACGTTGCCCAATATTTGCAGTATATCTTTTTAAAGCTTTCCGGCGTCATCAGTTATCACATTAGATGAAATTACTAAGACGTAGCGCTCGGACGCAGGTGATCTAGTTTCGGAATTTGGTCGAACTTGTAATTTTTTTTATCGGCCCAAACTGTTTTCTGTACGTGTAGCCAAACAAATCTTTAGTTGCACCAGCCAAATCTTACAGTTTTGGGGGAGCAACCAAATGAGAACAACAAAATAATTTGGTTTCAGCAACAAAATATATCATTGGCCCTGTACAAACAAATAATTTGGATGCAACAAACATAACGAAACTTTTTTTCTCAGTGTATCGTCGTCTCCAGATATATGTGCATCTCCTACATCCATAATTGTTATAGATAGACACCTGCAAAATTCGCGTTATCATTTGAGGATAATTTAAACTTAAAACACTCTTACCTGTGAAATCAGTTTATCGGACCATGCTTAATTTGACACACCCTCGGTGAAAATACGCCAACAAAATAACACTTTATATCGCGAGCCCCAATCACGTACAGTTCATTCAGAAAGAGAGTAACTTAATATATGGGTAGCAGCCAATGGAGAAACGACGCCGGCTTGAGTATATCCAGTACAGTGAATTTAAGCGTGATGCCAAAAAATAACGCCAATTTTTCAGGTCCCTAGTTATAGTCAGGACTGCCTGTTTTTCGCAAATAGATTCCACGACACGCTGTATTCTAAAACTTGTTAGTTCAGAACCAGCATCGTGGTTGGATGATTTAAATTCGCACGCATGTTAAGTGTCTGCTAGCCAATCACGGACGTTCAGTGTCACGGTAACTTTATTCTAATTGACCCAGCCAAGTAGAAATTGCGTTTTACACAGTCATACAGCCAATAGCCGAAGGAAATTTGCAAGCTTGCATGTAAGAAGTTGAAATCTAGACTGTGCTTGGATGTTATAATAGCGGACTTTGCTCCGCCTAGCCAAGTGAAAGAGAGAGGCTGAACGACTTGCAAAGCACCAACCACAGGTAGCTGGCAGGCGGGCAGAAGAATCTGCAGGCACTCCCTCCCACCTGCTTTACCGCTGTCGTCCAATTGTTTTCTTTCCCGGGGAGAAGTGGCCCGACATTGGTAGAGCTCCCAAGTCCTATGCTCTAAATTCGAATCAGTGGGAAACCACTAATTCACAGTGAAATTCAACTACTCTAATCAGTGAAAGTGACTCCACTTAGAATCAGTGGAAAACCATTGATTGAATTAGCAGAGACCTGAAGAATTCGCGGATTCATTTTGGGACAAGCTAGAATTCAAAACACGTGTGTTTATATAACTTTGGCTATTGGTCCACACGGTGTTTGACACCTCCTTGAGAACGGTGGGCCAATCGTCGCCTTTCCCCGTGACAGCAGACAACCAATGTACAGTTTACATCGGCATATTTTCACATAAGACTGTAGAGTCTAGCCTGCAGATAATTGAACTCGCGAATTTTTCAGGTCTCTACCTATGAGGCCATCTGGCGGTGCTTCTAAAAATGATGTTATTCGTCCACAACTAAACCACTTTTTTAAACTACTATGCCTAGATTTCCTCTTTCAAACTGAGCAATCGCCACTGACTCTTTTTCGATGACACAATATATTCAGGTTATTTGTAATTAACACTACAGCACGCAACATTTGACTATACCATACATCCTCAGGACCTACACTAAGAAATTTAGGGGTTGTTTTTTCGAAAGCATTCTATTTATATAACTTCTTATTATTTTTCTGAATCCTGTCCATTGTGCTACCTGAATTCACACGCCATTGTGCTACCTGAATTCACACGCAAAACATCACATCACCCGTACAGCGAGAACACTAGCTCAAATACTGTCTGATATAGGATCTTTCACCATTTCACCTTCCAGTTATCCGCAATACAGTTTCCTGCAAAAATGAATAGAAAACTAGATTTTTTTTTAATTTTAATACTGTATCAAGAAATCAATTTTCTTGCCAAAGTGTATTCCATATTTTAAAATTCGGTGGAAATAAAACGGCAAAATGCAATACAAATATTTAATTTTTGTAATATGAGAATTACTCCATTTTTTATATATATATTTTTTTTAGCTGCATGAAAATTTATCTTAGCACCGTAAACTAATGTTTTTATTGAGGCGAAAAAAACAAAACTTCTCATTCAGTTTAGCAACATCACAGTGTTGTCAGTTCTAGGACTAGATGGATATAGCTATCCACGTTTTGCTGGGAAATTACACAATTAAAACTGGATTCATACGGCACAAAGTTATAGCTGGTTTCGAAATAAAACTTTTATAATAAAATGTCTTCAACGGCAAATTTATCAGCGTGTTGACTTCCAGCCCAAGAGAGGGCACCCTCGTATGCATCACGGTCTTGAAAATGATGAGATATTACTTCGGTCATGCGCACATTATTTCGCCAACAGTCGTCTCGATCATGAGTTGTGAATACGTCATCTCAACCTCTTTGCATTTGGCCTGCAATGCGGATAGTTTCATGCTATAAAATTCCTAAGCAGTACCTTCGAAGTTATTCCGTGCTAATAAAGCCATACAAATTTATCATGAATTCCTTTGGAAATTATATGCGATCAGTTTTCAATCCTAATCTGGAAAAAGATACGCTGCAGCGTAAGAATGTATTTTTTTTGTATGCGTGAAGACTTTAGGTGACATTTTGACTGTTACCATAAAATATATACATAGATTTTTTTAACATTTTAGATACTTTTATTTTTCCTTAATAGGATTTTACGACAAAAATATGTTCTTCAAACACGAACGTTAATATTAAATATTTGTTAAAGTGGGGTGGGGGGGGGCAAGGAGTGGGTTTTGTAAATATCTCCTTAGACATTGCAGAAACTAGTAAATAAAATGACAAGCTCCGAAACACGCGAACATTTAGTCGCAAAACTCTTCATAAGATGTTGAGACAGAAAACTTTTCTTCTACTCTTGTAAACTTATTTCGGTGCGTTTCTGCATGGTAGACGTTCACTTACTCGCGGTAAAAATCAATTAGTCAACTCAAAGTTATTTTAAAAAGTGTTAAATGTGAGCGCGAATACACTGTAGCCTATTTCATATTGTGATCCTCTGTGCATTGCCCATTTCCAGCTAAATGAATGCATTTAAAGTTATTGTTAATTCATTCTCTCAGGAATCCTGTAAGAAGGTTATTTTGAAAAGTTTTATGTTATTTTGGATTGTTATATATATATATATATATAATTTTGAACTTAAGCTGTTATCGGTATTCGTACTTTATAAAATATTTCTTTACGGGTTTTCAGATTTTACTTAATGCGTAATTATTCGAAAATAATGCAAATATTTGACATTTTACGGCGTTTCTAAAGAATTTCATTATAAATATACAAATTTTCTTTTACAATACATTTCAATGATTATTAATATTTCAGTTTATCGTGCCGTCGGCAACGACGTTATTGCGAAAATTACCAGAAATTCAACAGATAAAGGAATGAGGAAGAAATAGGCCATTGCCTTCATTTGGGACTCATTCCAGCATTCGCCAGGCGCGATATCGTGAAACATGAGAAGCCCGAATCATGGTGACCATTCCGGGGTCCTAACTGAACTCCTTTTTATTGCGAGCTCCAAGTTTTTCTTTGTACCACTTCATTCTAATGGTTGTAATATTGCCACCTTCATTGCTGCCAGCTTGAACATTTAATCTGTCTTTATACGTGTCTGCATTAAAAAAAAATTACGTGTTGATGGACAACAAGAAAAACCAAAACGGGCCAGTCCGTTCCCTGACCTGGCCGCGTGTGCCGACTACCGACGCTACATGGCATCTGCCCTGCAGGTTTCTGCTCGACGATCTGTTTCCCCCCTTGATTTTCGACAACTCCTCTTCCCCTCCCCTTCCATGCATTCTTATCCCCTTCCACTGGTGTGTCACCTGCTTTGTCCCCCCAGCGGCAGGAGGGTAGGGCCATAGAGCGCGGCACTCACCAGCCTCCTAGGAAGAGCTGGCAAGCAGAAACAATGTTTTACGTAAATTCACGCCATTTAAAATTTTAAGCGATAACACTATGTTTTCATTTAATGGTTTTTTTCATCAAGCTTCTACCTATGATCAGATAGTCTCCTAAACATAAGAAACCTACAGGATGAAGTGTGTAAACTGTGCGAAAGTTGTCTATTTTCTGCCTTTCCGATATAATTTTCTGCTTGTTTTATAAAAATTGTACTATTGAGTCATAGGCACGTATTTCAATTACATTATTTAAAAAAAAACACGGAAAACAATTATAGTGATGGAATTGCATGTATTTGTGTAGACACTTACTCACTGCCTAAATTTTTACTAGGCGGTCCCCATAACATTTCGCATTATATTTAGGAACCGGACATTTCGCAAATTTATTTTAGGATAAGGTATGCTTAGGGATAGGAATATTTCGCGAATTCATTTCAGGACAAGATAGACGTCAAACATGTGCACACTGAAGGTGACTTTGCAATTGGATCGCAATTTATCAGACACGCCCTGAACTACTCTGAGCCAATAGCAGACTTGCAGTGAAACGAGTAGTGAATCCCATACTGCCAGGTGTGAGGTAACGCTGTCTACTCTCTGGGGAAGCAACCAATGAACATACATCTGGGTCTCGAGTATGAACAGGACTGTGGAGCCTAGACTACAGGTCATTGAACTCGCGAAATTTTCCTGTCCCTAGGTATGCTTCAAACACATTTACATATCTGATACTTTTCGCAATTGGATTACAACATATTAGATACGCCCAAGTGAACTCTGGGCCAATAACCGTTTTGCAAGGAAACAAGCGCCAATCATTTGCCATCTGGTCTGAGGTAAAACTGGCTGCAAGACTGTGGTAGCAGCCAAACAACAGGAAGCTGAGGTTCGGTAATACATAGGACCGTGGAGTCCAGCCTTCAGGTATTTTAAAACACAAAACCTTCCTGTCGCTTGTTATACTTCTACGCCAAGGTAGATAGCATACACATATACGCACGTTGGTCCCGCGCACGTCAATGGCCTGCAGAACTCACAGCCTGTATAGTCCATTCGTGGTTTTTTCATACTTTCTGAGACAAACCTTTGCAAAATGGGGTGTGTTTGTGTTGGGGACACGGCCGTTTGTTTTGCGTGAATACGTCTACGTTGATGCGCTCGGACACCTTGATGTTGTTTTTACGTTCTCGGCATCTCTTCACTCCATCATATGGGGTTTTATGGGTATCACTGGATTGTTTTTGAGATGCTCATTCCAACCGTGTACGATTTATATATTTCTTCTTGGCTTTTTGACGAGTATAGGCCGACATTGTGTTAATGCAGAGTTGTTAGTATATGTTCTGCTTCATTGACCACGATTATGCAACTCTATGCCTCTTTCCTCATACTACCCTGTTTTAAATATGCTTTGTCTTTTTAAGTATTTTGAAAATTAATATTTTGAAGTGTCCTGGGTTCTCTTTCCGTGTGGCCGGGTGTAACAGGAGGATGATTTCTACCTGTGACGGCAGCCAATCAACAAGTGATGCCTGCTGGAGTGTGTAGATGACTATGGAGTCAAGCTTGGTGCCGTCTTATAACGCGAAATTGTAATGTCTCTGCCCATTAACCATGTACCTACATCCAACGCGCGACGCTGCGTATGGTGTAATTAGTGACTTGTAAAACTCGTGTTATTTTTTACACCTAGTTTAAATTCACAGTACTGTATACACTCAAGCGGGCGTCGTTCCTCCATTGGCTGCGGCCCAGATATGAACTCACTCCCTTTCTGATTTAACGGTGCGTGATTGGGGCGCACGGTGTGAAGTGTTCTTTTACTGGCTCAGATTCACCGAGGGTATGTTAAGCAAAGCTTGGTCCAATGAAAAACGTATTCCACAGGTAAATGTGTTTTAAGTTTAAATTGTCCTCAAATAATAACGCGAATTTTGCAGGTCTCTAGGTATAATTTAGTGTCGCGCGCCTGCGACATATGCAACTTGTGTTGCATGTGTGACCAGTACCGCCTTGTTCTCCAGGCATTTTCCTCGCTACTTCGAATACAGTTAAATGTTATAAAAATACTTTTCCGGATATAAGTGCATATAGCATATTCAATGTAAAGTGAGCACTTTTGAAGGCCATGCCAAATTTTTCTTTCAGCCAATTTCTATATTTTTACCATTTTTGAATATAAAAATTGCAATGTGACTAATAAACACAGTCTATACATTTCACCAATCCCGAAAATCAACGCGTAAAGCAGCCATCAAATATATCTATTAGTGGTTAAAGTGTTTTGGAAGGGCCTTAAAACGTGCTCACTTTATCGTGAACAGCTTATATGTAGAGACCTGAAGAATTCGCGGTTTGATTTAGGGACAAGCTAGGATTAAAAACACATGTATTTATATATAACTTACGCCACTTGTCCAAACGGTGTTTGACACCTCCTTGAGGACAGTGAACGAATAGTCGCATTTCACCTTGACAGCAGATAACCAATGCACAGTTGGCATTGGCATATTTATGCATAAAACTAGTCTAGCCTGCAGGTCATTGACTCGTGAATTTTTCAGGTTTCTACCTATTGGGGTTTAGTGTTAGGCCGTGTCTCAATTTAAAGAATACTCTCTCCCGAGAGCATTCTTTCGCACAAACTGGCGGGAGCACTGCTTCACACACACACACACACACTCTCTCTCTCTCTCTCTCTCTTTCGCTTTCTCTGTGGAATTGGGACAACCACTCTTCTTTCGTTTCTCTCCTACGTCAGGCAAACAGCTGATGCCAAAAGGCGAGAAATTATGTTAAGCTAAAATCGTGATCATGGCTATTGTAAGTAATTTATGTGTGTTCGAAATAATCCACAATTAATTATAGCACTACCAAAACAATCATTAGTGCAAAACACACTGTAATTTTTGTTTTTATCTTGCAGTAATGCTGCAGCAAAGTGACAAAAAACCAGATTGTCAGAAATCCATATTTATATTTTTATATAGACGTGTTGCTTATGTTTTTTTTTTTTTCTGTTTAAAACAGTTGAAATCAAGCACTAACAGTTAAAACTCAACGTGATGTTGGCCCAGAAAGCTACTACAACCTTATTCAAACACGGAAATAATGTAAACAAATACGGCGCCTGCGAGAGAGCGCCAGCAAGTATACAACTTCGTGCTCTCTCTGTGCTCTCGCTCTTTCGCGCTCTCTCCGATGAATTGAGACGACCAGAGAGCGCGCTCTGTGGGGGTCATCCGAGCGAGCGAGAGAGAGAGAGCACGAGAGAGCGCTCTCCGTGCCAATTGAGGCACGGCCTTGGTGTTGGTCCAGAGCAACTTGAGTGTGGAGCTTGGGCACTGGGTTTGCAGACACTCTGTATATGTTTATAATGCGCGTGCGTGTGTGGTGTTGCCAGTTCGAGCAGCTGGCGTTCACGTGGATGGAGCGCCAGAAGCTGGGAGGCTCGTACTCGTCGCATCGCGCGCAGTCGGAGAAGCACGTGGTCGTATGCAGCACCACTCTGCACGCGGATACCATCATGGACTTCCTCAACGAGTTCTACGCCCACCCGCTTCTCCAGGTCAGTCCCCCCCCCCCCCCCCAGGCTCAGCCTACTACATGCCGTTCACGGTAAAGAGCACTTTAAAACTTTTCCTTTCATCCAATTTCCATCTTCCCGCGGATTTTTGATGTAAACATTGCAACGTGGCGTATACATTTCACCGCCATCAAAATTTAATGCCTGAGGCTACAATAATATATATTTACTAGCGGTTAATGCCTTTTGGGAGGGCCTTAAAAAGTGCTCACTTTATCGTGAACAGCCTATACCTGCGACAGTCCGCGCCCGTCCACAACTTCACCACAGCTTCTTACACAGTAGAAAACTTTAGCATTTGACTTTAAAGGCTGTTCACGTTAAAAAAAAAAAAAAAGTCCATGCCCCTGCTTGCATATATTTTAATGGTCGCATCGAGTGACATTCGCCCAGTAAAGTTGGTAACGATGGAGGGGAAAGTAGTTCCATATATTAATGTCGAATAAAAAGATTTAGGTAACCATTCATGATAATGAAAAAATATTTCTTTCGCTTGCTGTTTTTTTTTTTTTTAATTTATCGAAGTGTGAAAATTAGCAGATTTTGTCAAGTATTTACTTTCTTAATAATTTCAGTGTTTCGTTTGACCGAAGCATGAATAAAGTGACGAGGCCCATGGGAATGTTAATTTTACATAAATTGGGGGAATACACGACGTGTATACAAGTAGATCTTAAGCAGGGATTGCAAAAGTGCTCATTTTACCTTGAACGGCCTATACATTTCCTTTCCTCTGACGAAACCACCAATACACAATACAATTGTAAAGTCAGAGTTCAGACAATTGAACATTGGTTCTGCAAGCTTCGTAAAAATGTATATCGTGTTATGAAAATAATTTTGATATTATCCACGAATGCATTTTAGGTACCTTTTTTTTTTTTTTTAATAAATAGGCTTAAAATATATATTAAAAGTTTTTTTTTTTTAACTAATTTGTTTGCTTTATTAAAATATGTAAATTTATATATTTCCTCTTCACATTATATTCGTTTGCCACATATTTAATTTAAGACAAGCTCTGTTTAATATACCGAGATTGAAATCGCCCTACAGTAAAATAACGCACTTTCCACATAACATCTGTTAGATTCTCAGTATACTGGCTGCTTGACCTTGACTTTAGATTTAAACTTTTCGAAATCGTAAAGTCAAGAGTGCTTGACTTAACCTTTGGCAGTTCCGTTGTGCCAAGCTCCATAAGAAACAACATGTCTGAAAGCAAACGTAAAGTCAAATGTTAAATTTTTCAATTGTGCTAGGGGAAAAAAAAGGAAAGAACTGTTAATAGGCTGTTCACGGTAAAATTAGTACTTTTGAAAGCCCTGCTTAAGATCTACTTCTACACACGTGTATTACTCCGCCTTATGTAGTGTAAAATTAAAATTGCTATGGGCCTCATCACTTTCTTCATGCGTCAGTCAAATTAAACTGTGAAATTACTGAGAAAGTAAATTCTTTACAAAACTGCTCATTTTTACATTTCGATGCATTAAAAAAACCAAAAAATTAAAGAATTAATTTTAAGTTCTCACAAATGATTACCTAACACTTTTTATTCGACATTAAGATATGGAATTACTTTCCATCCATCCTTATCAACTTTACTTTTACTGGGCGAATGTCGCTCACTGCGCCCGCTAAAATATATGCATGCAGGGCCAGGGACTTCATTTCTAAATTACTCACTTTATCGTGAACAACCTTTATCAAAGAAGTGACAACAGAACCAATCTGTAACCTGGTTTCAAGGTAGCAACCATTGGCGTATGGAAAATGGAGCGGAGTGAAGAAATTTGGGTGGCTCTTAACATTGTGGTCTTGAAGCGATGTGAAGGTGCGGCAGTATGCCAGAATGCAAGGGCGGGGGAAACAGGTGGGAGATCCGCGAGAAAACCCGCCGACCGGCGACATCCTCTGGCACGATTCCCAATTACGGAAATCCGTGGGCGGACCTCGCCGGGAATCGAAACCCTGCTCCTCTTGGTGGGAGGCGATTATCCTAACCACTTCACCATCGCGGCCCCTACAGTGGCGGGAACGGGTCCATTTTTCTGAGAGGGCAATCTAAAGTACTGAATTTTTTTTTTAAATCCGGTTCGGGATGAGGGGATTACTATAATAATTCGAGATGTGCTAATGTCCACCTATGAAATGAGAGGTCCAGAGGTTTTCCCACGAAACTTTTTTTCTCTTTTCAAAGTTAAACGTTAGCATTGATAGAAATTATTTCATTATAAAATCAGGTGTGTTCCCTTGATAATGTTTATTTTTTAGACCAAATGTGAAAACATATTCATGAATACATTCGACAAACTTAAACACTTCATTTAGTTGGCACAGCATTTAAATTATAAATATTAAAATTACATCTTAACAGATTCTCATCACGCAAGGTCAAGCCAACAAATTCATACCGCCATAACTATCCAAAAATTCGGATTCTCAGAATAGCGATCCCCCACCTTTCCTTCTGCTTGCTTACGCCGCTTTTAGCAACAACCAAACTTCGGTACCAACATTAGAAAGCGCTGTTACTTTATTGCAATCCTATCTGTCGTATCTAAATTTTGCGAAAAAAAAATTTTTGTTCTGTAGCAAATAACTAACTATATGTATAGTTACAGGTACAACCACGGATACGACAGTTCGGTTGCTATTATTTTACAGGGTGGAACTGCACTCTACCGACAAACTTCGGCAAGTGATTCCTCATCAGAAAGTAGGTCTTAAATATATACGCGACATATAGCCTAAGTCCACTCCGAAGGGGTGAAAACCGCCCTTGAAAGTGTAGTTGAAACAGATGTTTTTTGCAAGTAACACAGCCAGAGCGAATGATAAATGCTTGAGTTTCTGGTTACTTCATTTTTAAACAACGAAGTACAAAGCACAAATATATGGGCTTCAATATCAACCCCCATACATGGAGAATGAGGGGTTGGCAGCACATTTGTGCAAATAAAAAATTTAACTGTATCGCTTTGTTTGTTGTTTTCTGTGGGTTTGTAATCAAATTCACACGGTGAACAAAACTTTTGTTGTGCTTTTTATGCTAATTGAGGCCGTTTTCGAGAAATTAATTCATAGTTTTCCAACAATGAATCTCAATGTGTGGCACATACCAACACATTTGCTGTTGGTGAAAGACGTTCTGTCTTAAATGACACCATGTAATGTTGGAACAAGTCGTGTGTCTTGTGTTATCCATACCTACCCCCAACAAACTGTCGCTGATATGCAAGTAGGGCCCGTGGTGGTGCAGTGGCCAGACTGCTCGCCTACCACCATGGCGAAAGGGGACAACCTACTGTTCAAGTGTCCAGCTGTAAGAACATTTATGTCCAACTGTTCGAGTCTGCAGGGGTGGCAGCTATCCACACTCTAACATCACTGCAAATTGTGATCTCTTCCTTCCCCTATCAGCCAGCCAATCATAGAAGAGCAGCTCGAGTGTTGAACTGTTCGAGTGTCCAATCTGTTCGAATGACCAACTGTTCGAATGACCGACTGTTCGAGTGACCAATTGTTCGAGTATCCAAATGTTTTAGTCTGGAGGCATAACTGTTGTGTCTGCAGTTATTTGGATTGTAATAAGAGATGTTTTCATGTACACTCACTGGCAATGTTCTTACAACACCTTGCATGGACGAAGGGATAAAATTGTCAGTTTTTAAATTCTAAGTTATTTTGTTGTTGGCTGTTAGAAGGTAAGCTATTATGTTCAATACAAAAAGGGTCCGTTTCCCTACTCAGGCAACTTCGAATCTGTGGATGTGTTGCTGGCTGAACATGTGAGGGCGATAGGACAATCCTCTCTAGCTGCTCCCCCCCCCCCCTTTTTTTGGAACCCTATATAGTTTCAGCATTTATGCTGCTTCTAGTTGTGGATAACCCGCATGTGAACAGATTAAATGTAGCAGATATACACCCGCATGTCTGTGGACATTAGATAAATTCAGTCCGGCCGGTCGCTGTAGATAAACGATACTTACCATGTATCACTTATTTCCTCGTTTAAAATAAGCGACATAATATTTGCTGGTGAAAAAGAGTTTAACTGTTTACTATTCCCGTTTTTTTTTATTTGCATTTTCAATTTGCGTCACAGTTCAATTTATATTTAGAGTAGTGTTACAAGTAAAAATATTAATTTCTTCAGGAGTAACGATTTTGCTTAAACAAGGTGCTTTAACCAACACCTTATCGAATTTAACGACCAGAAATAAAGTTTTACCACAAATGTGTTGAGGTAGATTGCAGACTATGGTTCCTAAGGTCACAGTTCTTATCGGGGCCGCCTCCCACCAAGGCGGGCCGGGTTCGATTCACGGCGGGGTCGCGCCGGGATTTTCGCACGTGGGAATCGTGCCGGACTATGCCGCTGGTCGGCGGGTTTTCTCGGAGGTCTCCCGTTTTCCCCCCGCCTTTCATTCCGGTCTGCTCCATATTCACCTAGCTTAATAATCATTTGCTCTCAAGATTTCGATGTTAGAGACCACACAATATTTCATCACTCATTTCTAGGACTGGGATTTTCGCGAATTAATTTCAGGACAAACTATATTATTATGTTATGTTTTCAACTGGATCACAGTATTAGCACACCCATGTGAACTGTGAACAAATAAAGAGACTTGTAAGGAAACAAGCACCGAATCCAGTGTTACTTGGTCTGAGGTAAAACTGGCTACGTACTGAGGCAGCAGCCAAACGAACACAAAACTAAGGCTCGAAAGAACATAGGATCGTGGAGTCTACTGTGAAGAGTGTTTAAGAGTGGGATGGACCCCCACATCTTTTTGTGAAATAGTTGTTTGCGCGAATACGCGTATCACGGTAAATAAATGTTCTGCAAATACGACTTTTTGTCAGAAAAGGAAAAAAAAAAATAAAAAATTATATATGCCCCCCCCCCCCTTTTTTTTTACTTTTGTCATATTAAGTGTATTCTTTGAGAGAAAAAAATCGTGAAAATGGTCAACTATCGGACTTTTAAAGCTTGCCTATGCAGTTTCCTTAAGAGGCAAGAGAAACGTACAAAGATAAGGGCGTAGTTTAATATGTGGTCTTTCATCGCGTGTAATAAACCCCCTACGTTACAGATCTATTTTGCACAGTACAGCGTTACGCCGGAAACACTGCACGCCTTGCGCGTAGGAGCGATGGGGCACTAAGCGTGCGTGTTAGTGTCGCCCGTATCGCTCCCTCGCTTCTTGACCTTGGACCCGGAGGTTCCATGGCACTCTTAAGGTTCGGCCTCACCCGCCAAGCTGAATTTTACATTTATATGCCATAACTTACTTTTCAGATAAATAACCAAATAAAAAACCAAATCATCGAACTTCATCCACATGTGATATGGTGATTGCAAAATGGCATTAATCTGATCATAATTCTCGTCGAAATTCGGCATGAATACTTAACAAATTTTAAGAATTTATATTTATACTTCAGCGTAATCTATATAGCCAAAATTGTATGGTAGCAGTTTCGTAATAAGTGATGGTATACAACTGAAATAAGCTAAACACAATAATTCAACATGGCGTGAGTATTAGGGGCTGGATGGTTCTACTTCACTTTTGATTAATCGGATTAACCCTTTGATATTAAATTAATTTTAAGGGTTAGTAAAAATGGCTAATTTTAATCCGATTTTCATACGATCAAAAATTTTTTAGGCCGATCTTAATCCGATAAAAATTTCTTAATCCGATCATAATCCCATTTTTTTTCTATTTGTGTATTTGGTGCAAGAATGGCACAAGTGTCAACTTTATTAGTTTATTTCTTTTTGGGAGGCAGGGGCTCTGTAAGATGTTGACGGTGTGGTGTTCTACAGGCGATTGACCAGATTGGTGGGTTGCAATGTGTTATGTAGGTGTTGAGTTGAGTGCAAGAGTGGCCTAAGTGTAAATTCTGTGATTTTTGGGTGATACTGTTCGTAGACGGTGGTGGGAGATAGGTGACTTTGAAAGATGCGATTAATGTGTTAGTAATGACAAACGATTGACGACTGTTTTCCGAATGCAATTAAACGTTAAATAATTTCAGAGTGTTCTACGTATGAATAAATTACACGCATCGAATTGCAAATTTCAAACAACTATGTGAATAACAAGTGGAATTATGCGACTCTCCAATATGGAATTAAACATAATGTGAGTCTCGAGCTAAGAAATATAATTTACATGAGAGAGAATTTAAACTGCATGAATAACATCTGTTGTCGACAAGTGCAAACTCACTATAAACGATGACAATTACGTGAGCGTGGAATTAACGATCTACAGAAAAATGACCCCATAAATTAAACAATATATACATATAACTCTGAATATGATTTACACACTACTCATACGCATTGTGAATTATATCTAGAAAAAAATGTATCCCTATCATGCGCTGTGTGTAATTTAATTAGCAAAACTCACAGACAATGATTTAGCAGTTCCTGGTCAGATAAACATTTTCCAAACTCGCATTTTGAATTTATACATACACAATAGAGATTGCAATAGAAGCTCCCCGAATACAACATATGATTTAAAGCAGACATAATAGCATATGTCTATTCTGATAAGTAAAATATATAATGATCTACAAGAAAGTAATTAACGATAGAAACTCTTACTCTAAATGATTTATTTAAAAGAAATCAATTTGCGTCGAAGTGAAGAGCTTAATCCCACATCACTTTATACATAACAGAATAAAATGCACAAACATATTCGATGGGAAAATAATTTTTAAAATAACAGATATACTACAAATGTCTGCAAAGTGTGGTAAATAGAGGGCAATTGTTAACACAAATGGTATTTTTAAACTGTTACGAAGTTTCGTCTACCGAGCACAGAAATGGAGTTTATACGATAAATGCACTATCACACAAAAATTTAAATTCTTTTTCCAGATAAATTTTAAAAAAAGTTTCCCGATAAAATAGTTTTATATTAAAATGTGTACATTATAAAACGTTAATCGAGACTAACACTAGAGGTGAAGGTAGGTGCGATGGTCGCTTGTACATAGTTGTGGTAAACTGCGATTGTGATCTCGTCGGCCGCCAATTGTCTACCCACCCGGTGAAGATGAGAGATAGCTGTTGAGGTATACATCTGTCTAGTCCAAGATTCTATGAGTAACCAAAGATGGGGGAAGCCCTCGAGAAATCTCTGTGTTGCTCTCCCCAAGGTCAACAGCTCTATACACCCCCTCCACCCCTCAGAAGAGCAATGAGTCCTGGGGTTACTCACCCCTCTGTCCTCAATTGTCAATTTTTCTGCAATGTAGCAAGATTGTTTCAACTGCCTAGATACGTTCTGATCGGGTACTTATTGGCTGTAGCCATACCCACCCACCCCAACCTCCCACTCCTACCCTGCACACCTCGCCCTCAGAGCTGGCCAGAGTCCAGGATGCCAGCCACACTCTACACCCCCTCCCTCCCAAGTCGTATCTGCGAGGCCCTGGGGGTCATTCACCTGTCTGCTCGCGATTGTCATTTTTTGTCACTGTATCAAGATTGCGACAACTGGGTAGAGAGCTTCACATCGCCCCTGCTCGACTGTAGACATCCCCAAACCTCCACCCCTTGTCCAGAGGGACGTGCCCCTGCCCATGCACCCCTACCCCCCTCCCTTCAATGTGAGCCCAGAACGTGTTTTACGGATATCTCGAGGATTGCTCAGTCTCCCTCCCTGTCGATTCAAGGTCACCCAAAAGCCTGGCGCATTCCCAGCGAAATAAAAATTTCACAAGTGCCGCCAATCAAAATTTATATCCCTGAAGATAAATATTACCTGAAATCTTCATCCCCAGATAAAATTCGAACAAATTTTATATCTTAATACAAGAAATTAAATTTAATCCAATAAACTTTTGCCCATTTTCAGCACACGTATTTAAAGTATTTCCAGGAAACTAAAGTATATTTTTCGTACAAGAGATATTTTCACTCAATTGTTTTTTTTTTTACACATTGAAAGATCACAGTTTTTCAAACATGTATCTTTCCATTTACCTAAGTTTCAACTATTACGGTGGAAGACATTACACATGCATACATATTCAATTTTTCAATCTGTTTTTAAATATATGTGTAGAGCAGAGAAAAATACATGTTTGATGTGTACACTTGTCTACAATACTAAAATTTACTTATAACCAATGTTTCAATTCAGAGCTTCCCAATCGAGGTTTCTAGATACACTATCTACAATAAAATGAGTATATACTCGAACTTATTTACAAATCGATTTCCCTAGAAAACAAATTTGGATGTAATATTAAAGAAATAGTACGAATGAAGGTTGAAATAACTTCTATCGAAGTTGGAATATATCAATTTCCAAATCATTTGGGGTAAGATTTTCTATTGGTAATTACTTTCTTGTCGATCGTTATATATTTTACTTATCAGAATAGACGTATGTTATTGTGTCTACTTTAAATCATAGGTTGTATTCGGGGAGCTCCTGGTGCCATTTCTATTGTGTCCTTTAAAATTCAAAATGTGAGTTTGGAAAACCTTTATTTGTCCGGGA
Source organism: Dryococelus australis (assembly GCA_029891345.1). Lineage (NCBI taxonomy): Eukaryota > Metazoa > Arthropoda > Insecta > Phasmatodea > Phasmatidae > Dryococelus > Dryococelus australis. The sequence goes on along the minus strand of CM056995.1, from coordinate 336,144,165 downwards.
AGTGCTAAATCATTGTCTGTCAGTTTCGCCAATAAAATAGCACGCAGTGCTTTGTAGGGAAACATTATTTCTATATAATTCACGATGTGTATGAGTAGTGTGTAAATCTTATTCAGAGTTTTTTTGCTGTAACTTCAACTCGCCTACAAGCTCCACATATATAAGTTGGTGCATGTCATACACTGGCACCATTCCTTCACCATCCTCCGAGGTGGATGGATGTGTTTTGGGAGAGGTGCGATTTCATTACGGGTAATATTCAATCAATTTCTTTTAACATGTGGATACATTTATAATGTTCGGACGTGTAAGGTATGTGCGAGAGGCATCATATATATTTTTTTGTTCATTTTATTTATAGGGCCATTTTGTTGTAGATTGTTGGTTCCACGCTCACATAATTATCATAGTTTAGTGGGTTTGCACTTGTCGACAACATATGTTATTATTCACATAGTTAAAATTCTCTCCCTTGTAAATTATATTTCTAAGTTCGAGACTCACATTACGTTTAATTACATACTGGATAGTCACGTAATTCCACTTATTATTCACATTGTTGTTTGAAATTTGTATTCGATGCGTGTAATTTATTCATATGTAGAACACTCGGAAATTATCTAATGTTCAATTGTATTCGGAAGAGTCATCAATCGTTTGTCATTGCTAACACATTAATCGCATCTTTCAAAGTCGCCTATCTCCCACCGTTGTCTACGAGCAATATCCCACAAAAAAAATACACTTAGGCCACTCTTGCACTCAACTCAACCCCTATATAACACATTGCAACCCACCACTCTAGTCAATCGCCTCTAGGACACCACACCATCAACATCGTGCAGTGCTCCTCCCTCCCAAAAGAAAGAAAGAAAATAATTACGTTGACACTTATGCCATTCTTGCACCAAACACAAATATATAAAAAAAATCTTTGGAATTGGTCGGATTAAGAATTTTTTGGATTAAAATCGGATTAAAATCTAACCCTTTAAATTAATTTATATCAACGGTTTAACCCGATTAATCAAAAATGACGTAGAACCATCCAGGCTCTACAACTGGCGATTGAGGCCGAACCTTAAAACACGAATTTTTCTTGTCGTTACTCGTTTATTGTTTGTTTTGTGTGTGTGTGTGCAGGACTACTATGTGGTGCTGCTGTCGCCGATGGAGCTGGACACGACGATGCGCATGATCCTGCAGGTGCCGATCTGGGCGCAGCGAGTCATCTACATCCAGGGCTCGTGCCTCAAGGACGGCGACCTGGCGCGCGCGCGCATGAACGAGGCGGAGGCGTGCTTCGTGCTCGCCGCTCGGAACTACGCTGACAAGACCGCCGCCGTGAGTACCGGCTCGCCTTTTCCCACTCCAACTGGCTCGCCTTTTCCCACTCCAACTGGCTCGCCTTTTCCCACTCCAACCGGCTCGCCTTTTCCCACTCCAACTGGCTCGCCTTTTCCCACTCCAACTGGCTCGCCTTTTCCCACTCCAACTGGCTCGCCTTTTCCCACTCCAACTGGCTCGCCTTTTCCCACTCCAACTGGCTCGCCTTTTCCCACTCCAACTGGCTCGCCTTTTCCCACTCCAACTGGCTCGCCTTTTCCCACTCCAACTGGCTCGCCTTTTCCCACTCCAACTGGCTCGCCTTTTCCCACTCCAGCTGGCTCGCCTTTTCCCACTCCAGCTGGCTCGCTTTTTCCCACTCCAACCGGCTCGCCTTTTCCCACTCCAACTTCCACCTCGTCGATTTCATAGGCTGTTCGTGGCAAAATGAGCACTTTTGAAAGCCTTTGCTTGTATGCGCGTCGTGTGTTCTCCCGCCTTATGTAAAATGAACAATGCCATGGGACGTGTGTTTTTTTCGCGAAAAGATTTTAAGACCAGTTGTGCTGCAAAACACTTGTGTTCATATGCACTTTCGTGGTTGGGCGATTCTGAATGTTCCGTGCCTCAAGTGTGTGTCCGTGAATCATTAACGTTCTATTACTGGAGTACTACACTACGATTGGCCCAGTCAAATATGAACATGTCTTCTCACGTAGACACGAGGCCGATAACCAAAGGTATTTGTGTTTGTGGACGTAGGATATTGAAGTCTAGCATGACCATGAATAATTTCGCGAAAAACACCTGTCTCTACTCATCACTTTATTCATTCGTCGGTCAACGAAACTGTGAAATTATTAGAAACCTAAATATTTTAAAATCTGTTCATTTTTACACTTTGATTCATTACAAAAAAAAGGACATAAAGCGATATAAATAATTTAACTTATCACAAATATTTAGCTAACACTATTTATTCGATGTTAAGATATGGAACTATTTTCTCTCCATCGTTACCAACTTTACTGGGCGCATGCCGCTCAGTGCACCCATTAAAATATATGTAAGCAGAGCCAGTGACTTTTTTTTAGGTTTGATTTCAAAAATGCTTACTTCATCGTGAACAGCCTTTATATGCTGTTCGCGGTTCACTTAGCACTTTAATCAACCTTTGAAATGAAATGTCTTGCATTGTGTTGTCTAGGGCTTATTGACGTCCCCCAGTGTTATGTCTGAAGGCTTATCAGGGGATGATTTACAAACTAACTTAAGACCTAACTTAAATTAACACCCATGCCTTATCTGGGATTCGAACCCAGAACCTCCCACACTCCAGACCGGTGGCACACCATAGGAGGCTGCCTGAAAAATGTCACTGACCTACCTGCATATACTTCAAAGATCTCCCTGATTGAAATACGCCTACTAAAGTTGATAATAACTAAGTAAAATAGTACCATGTCTTAACGGAGAATTTAAAGTTTTACGTAAATAATAATAGTGAATAGTAAAATTATTTTTCTTTTGTATTTTTAATGCATATAAATGTAAGCATTAGTACATTTTTCAAATTTATACTTTCCTAACATTTTACAGTTTCACTTGGCCGACGCATGCATAAAGCGATTAAGTGCATGGAAATGTTAATTTCACGCTGGTTGGACAGTACACGATGGTCAAACATATAGATCTCAAGAAGGGCTTTCAAAAAGTGCTCGATTGACCTCAAACAGCCTATAAAGTAGGGTTGACATATGTCCGATTTCTCTTGGACATGTCATAATTTTTCTAGTATTCGAAATTGTGAACGGGCAGAATTCCAAAACTTCGCGAAATGTCCTGGATTTCTCGTCGGATGATGTTAATAGGCTATAGTAATTCAATGCCACTTTCGAAGTTTCTATACGTGTGGCAAAACATTGAACCTTGCGAGAGTCTGTTGTTTTCAAACTAATGATTTATTTCACATTTTTGTGAGCGACGAAATACCGCAAATATAATGCAAATTTTCTGTTGAGTTACAGAAGAAGTGTACTTATTTTAGAATAGGTATATGCATGGGTGTCACCAAGATCTTTTCCAAGGGGAGGCGTAGGAATTACACCAAGATCTTTTCCAAGGGGAGGCGTAGGAATTACACCAAGATCTTTTCCAAGGGGAGGCATAGGAATTACACCAAGATCTTTTCCAAGGGGAGGCGTAGGAATTACACCAAGATCTTTTCCAAGGGAGGCGTAGGAATTACACCAAGATCTTTTCCAAGGGGAGGCATAGGAATTAGAAAAAGTTTCCTTCAGAGGGGTGTGCGATTTATACCTGGGTTTTATTTGCCCCAAGTGCATGCAACAAACATCCACGGCTTGTAATGTGAATAAGTTTGTTTATCGTTAGCAGTAGACCTACAATATAATATTAAATACCAATGCACAAACAAATATCAAAATAAAATTATTTCAGAACCAGGAAGAACTCAATCACTCCTCCCAGTAGGGGCTTGCATTTTGCAGTAACATCGCCAATAAGCAACTAATTTGTTATAAAAATTGTTATTTCATATTTCATAGGAAAAATGCATTTTCCAGGGGAGAGCAAGTGTCCCCCTTGCTCCCTCCATGGGTAGATAATAAGAACTCTGACACTACCGTTTTATCACATTTCCCACAGTCTACATAAGTTATTCTTATTTAAAAATAGGTAGATAACTCTTAGTGAACGTTAAAAATTCTGATACTAGCATTTCATCACAGTTCCCATAGTCTACATAATAAGGGTCAACGTTCATCATAGCTATCCATGGTTAGATGCGGACGGCGGCAAATGTCTTCTTCTTTTGTTCTTTAAGATGTGGTAACCCCTTTAAAAGTTTAATGGCAATGATATTCTGAGATTCCTACAAGCATTTAAAAGGATAAAACCCACTGCCGAAAACTCCCCGTAGTTGGGTCTTTCCACGCGTGCCTACGGGCTTTGTCCTGAGACACACATAGGTCCCATCCCTAGTTTGGAATTCAGACTCTCCTTTTAGTTTTAAAGTGCAGTTCGAAATGTAATTTGTTGAAAACAAAAATTTAAGAACATAACGAAACCAAAATTCGTATCTCAGAAAATGGACGACATATAGCTCACTGTAATTCCCCCCTCAGTAAACAACCTAAATACTAATTTAAGTTTTTAACCTATATGCAATATGGAAAACTTAACATACATAAGGCTTGAAACAACAAACCGAAAAAGAACCTAGAAAGGCGAGCCTTTCGCTCGTTAGTTCTTGTTTTAATGACAGATAGGTTTTTATTTGGCTCTTAGTTTTTTCGTTCATTGTTTTGAAGTTTCTTAGTTTCATTCTCCGTTTTATTTTTTTCAGCAATGGATACACTCCATTTAAATAAGTACTTACGGGAAACTTACAAACCAGTTCGGTGACATCAAGAGACCACCAGGGGCGAATTGAACCACCTGATGCACCTGGACAAAGAACATTTAGTTCCGACTCCTTTATTTTCGCACGTGGGGGTGTTGGAGGTATAACGCCGTCGTCCCCACGGGTTTTCTCGTGGTACTCCTATTTTCCCAACCACTGCATTATGTTGCTTCACGCTCATGCGTGATTGAGATCGGGGCTGTTGACCGCTGCCCAAATCCCTCTCACTCGTGCCCCATTTTCTAACTTTCGAACACGAATGGAAATGTACTGCTGCATCGTCTGATGACGATAGTAAAATACTAGCAATAACAATAAGAATGCCGCACATACATATGCCTACTAACTACCGGTACCCAATGCAATTAAGGCAAGGAAGATTTACAGCAGTTTCCATTCGCAGTGCTGCTTAAAAGTAAATAAGTTACTACTCTTACACTGAAACGTATTAACAAAGAGAAACCAGGTTGAATGGTTATTAGTTTTTATTGTCGAATAAAAAAAAGACGTTTTCCCAATTCTCTACCAACATCACTATAAGTATTGGTGGGGATATTTTTCAATGACTGCTTTCAGAAGTTCTAAGCTAAACGTGTGGTGGGTTCACAAAAAAAAAACATAGGCACGCAGCATACAACATTGCACACAAGAAACTTTGTGCGCAATTGAGTCGCAATTAGGTACTTACGTATTTTAAGCAAATGAAATTTCACGATGAATCTGACATAAGTTGGCAGTATTGGTCAATAATATTTCTAATGTTTTAGCTGACTTTACATACATAAAATGGATTGCAGTAACATATTAAGTGATACTGTGTTTAAAATTGACAGTGATTAAAAAGAGTTGGATTATTTGCTTGTCTTTAAAATCTTTACTTTTACTATTGTAAATACTTGGATAGCCTTTGAAATTTTATGCTGGTACAATTCCACCTAATATTTCCTCTAAAATTATATATTGTGACTTTTCTTCTTCGTTTCTGCAGCATAAATATGTCCATCCATTTTTTAAAGACCTGTTTGCCATGCGCATTTGTAAATAAATAGGAAACCATAGCTGTAAATTATTGTTCTCATCGCCCTAAGTTGTACGGCAACTGTTATTCTTTAGATTCCAATTCTGAAGCCAGCTTTAAGAGCGTGCATCATAGTGTTTTACTGAGTTTGGTTTGCCTGGGGGTTAGTGATTAGTGAACTACAAACCATCAGCATACAAACATCCATTTATTGTATGCTTTACTCTGGATTACAATAATCATCTCACACTCGTCTGATAGACGGTGTTATAAGCTACAAAGCGTTTAGGCCTACATGGGGTAACTCTATTACCTTAACCATACATTCAAATATCCAGCGCTGAACGTTTAACTCGCCACTGACGAATCAATTATGTCACGGTTCGGTCATTCCCGCATCTCTAGGAAGTCCAATAGTTATCGGTGTCGGTCGTTCCCTTTGAGCCGTTGATCGCAGGTGATGGACAGCAATGACGACCCCCCCCCCCCCAAATTTCATATTTTATGGTGTGTCCCCAAATCCCGCTACGCCAGCGTGAGTACCTTCTCAGTTCCGTGTGCCCTCCGGCATTCATGTTAGTAGTTAAGACGTTTGGAGAACGAGATGGATCTCCGCGCAAGCTCTATACGCCTTAGGTCGGGTTGGATTATCAAAATTGGGCACATGCATCGCGGCTGAGCAGGGTTGTCTGGTGCCATGGCTGCAATTGTAGCCATGGACACATTTCGAAAGAAGAGTCTATATGGTAGGGCATAGCAAACCTGGCAAAGCGGAGAGGGCCTGGGAAAATCTATGCGACAGTCGCAGAGGATAAATGTAATTCCTTTTATTGGATCAGGGCTGGAGAAAGCAGGGTGTTTGTTAGTTCGCGAAGATAGACTTTGTGAGGTTAATGAGTGGTGATATGAAATGTGTCGAGCCGCTGTTGGAATGTATCCAGGGTCGTGCCGCTGTAGCACGGCCCTGGAGGAGTGGGACAGAACGGCGCCACCCGCCCGCAGATGCCAGTCATCTCTCTGGAAGCAGAAAAAAAAAAGTTAGTTTCCCGGCTCAAAAAATAGGAGTATTTAGAGTGATTAAGGAGGTGGTGGGGAAATGTATTGAAATGAAATTATCTGCGTAGTTATTTCGCTTGCAACGACCCCCGACCTTGCTGCCTCAGTGCTTATAAGTCCAGCCGCGCCCTCGATTCTCTCCTTCCGCCAGCCTTGTTGATTGGCTTTCCTTAGCCGCCCAAACCGCGAACATAACATCAGCACACCAGATTTAGCTCTTCGGAGCACCTACGAAATGTTATAAATGCCTGATATGCATTCTTTTTCGAACGATGGTTCGAAATTATCCGCGGTGACGAGGCAAGTCAAAGTGAAAGTTTTTTTTTTACTAATAAAGAATGGTTGGTCCTATTATGACAATGGGTATTTGTGAACAAGTGCTTTAAAATGGCCTTTTAGATGCAGGTCTAATACATCTGTCAGTCAATATCACAAAAAAAATATTAAATATTAGGACCGTTCATTAACACTTCCGCCAGTTTTACTATTTTAATCAAAAAATATCTACGTGCACTACTGTATGTGTACTTTTCCGAATTCTGACAGATCGAATCACTGAGTTGATTGACATGTGATACACGTTCTTAAGGTTTTCACAATAGAGCGTTGCAACGCGACGCATCGTGTTTCGTCAAGCATCAGCCAATCAGATAGCGTCGAGAACGTTGTATGAGCGACGAACATTGGTTTTGACGCTCGTCAAAATTTCACAATAAACTGGCGAAAAGCTCAGATAAAGAACTAAAAACATACATAAACGGTTTGCAGATATACTGATCGGAGTACAAATTTATATAGGCTGTAAAGTGAGCACTTTTTAAGGCCCTTCAAAATTTTCCCGTTCATCCTATTTCCATCTTCCTGCTGCTTTTTAGTGTAAATATTGCTTTGTGGTGAATACACACAGTGTATACACTTCACTATCGTCGAAATTTAATGCCTGATGCTGCAATAATATATACTTATTAGTGGTTAAAGCATGTTTGCAGGACCTTAAAAAGTGCTCACTTTACCGTGAACAGCCTATATACAATGTTACCTACCTTTAGGAAAACAAAAGTATGTCTTCCGATGCCTGAAGAGTTGTTCATGTTCTGCAACATAATTTAGAATTTCAATATACTTACTGCTAAAAATAACAATTTTACTCACTAAATGGCGAGAAACTTCACTGCATTTCGTTCGTCTTTAGCATTTCATTGCGAGCTTCCTTGCAGGAAAACAGATGGCAGCACGGTCTGTGTCACCGGTGGCTGGCATCAGAACATCGCTCTATTGCGAAGACGTAAATAACGCTCGCCGACTTCTGACTTCGCTGACGACGAGCGCTAGACCTGACGCGACACTCTATTGCGAAAACCGCTTAAGCTTGAGTCACAATAACACGACGAACACTGATATGGCGTCAGAGCCCGACGGGATTTCCCATTAAGTTTTTTTCCGTGTTCACAATACACCGACGAAATCTGCGCGACAACAGCCAACATACCGTTGGCTGTTGGAAAAATTCTAAAACGGCAAGTTATCCTTATAATAACCAATATTAACTTTTTTAAAACTCGCAACAATGTGAATTTTGCTTTTGAGAATATTTGAATTTATACGAGAGATAAAAGTATTTAGAAACAAACTGGAGCGTTATTTTGGCGGCAAGTGAGTATATTATTTACTTCAGTAGGGAAATATGCACGAAATTTTGTTTTCTAATGTTGCATTTTCATTTTTATGCTTCCCGGCGAGTCCGACACGACGGACAGTAGAAAAAGGACACTTTTCTGGGGGTGTCGGGGCCGCTTTTTGGTCGGACTGACGTCGTAGCGACTTTGCTTTTCATTGGTTTCTTTCAAATTTCGTCGCGTCGCGTTGTGGTTGTCGTGCCGTGGTCGTCAGGGTATTATGATTCCAGTTTAAGGCTGTTGCCTGGTTCGAAAGCAGTGAGAATTTCGCATCGGCATAGGAAAATATGTTAACAAATTCTGTTTTTCTGAAGCCAGTTTTGAAGATGTAGACTTAAAACATAAACTTGTGTATTGAGGCAAATATAACAATTCGTTTTTCAGTAATTTTCTGTATGATTTAGTTTACTGATCTTTCCACGAAACAGGTTATTCATTAATGTTACAAAAGGCTTCAATAGTAAAAAAATCACGTTTTTTTCTGCTCAAAAAAGTCTTTCTATCTTTAACAAGAATACCAAAAATTCGAATTTCGTTAACATGTCTTTTCCTATACCAAATTCTCACTGCTTTCGAACTAGACAACAACCTTAAGAGATGCCGGTAATTTCCATACAAGTCATTTTAAGCAGTTCTGTCCATTCTAGTTTTAAAAAAATTGTGAAATATTTTTATGTAACTTAAATATTTTTCCAGGACAAAAATGATAGTATTTTATTGCTCAAAAAATTCTGTTACTGAAACATAACGTGGTCGTTGAAAAGTGTCACAGGTCAGCAAAAATTGCTGTAAGTCGCCTTTTGTTAGCGATATTTATTCTTCTGTAAAACTGTTTTAAACTATGGCGTCAATGCGGTATCTTTTCTGAATATATTGTTGTATTAAAATAGTATAGTAGCAGGTTGATATTCTGAGGAAACACAACACATGTGAAGCTTATTTATACAATTTTCCATTGCCATTGCAATGCTTCGTTATGGCCAGATGTGACGTTGAGGCTTTTCCAATTTTTTTATAAGAGACATCTCACTAACAGTGTTGGACCCCTAATAATTAATTATTTTATTATTGTACAAAACATTGTTAAACTCGTACACATTGTATGTGAAGATATTAAGCTCGAATAAAACATTTTTACACTTAACATTTTTGGAATAATTTGATGTCAAATACAAAATTCTTCTGTTTTTTTTTTGCAGCCATTATAACAAATACTAAGTTCGGCAGAAGAAAAAATTTAATTACAACGTAAACTAATGCAGTGGGCTAATGTTTAATAAATATGTAATCACCAAATTGTGCACAGATTAAAAAAAAAATCTTTATATTTAACGTTGTTTTCACAATTCTCCCCCCCCCCCCGCATGTTGTTTGCAGGACGAGCACACGATCCTGCGGTCGTGGGCAGTGAAAGACTTTGCACCAGGAGTGCCTCAGTACGTGCAGATCTTCCGGCCGGAGAACAAGCTGCACGTCAAGTTCGCAGAGTACGTGGTCTGTGAGGATGAGTTCAAGTACGCCTTGCTGGCCAACAACTGCACCTGCCCCGGCACCTCGACCCTCGTCACGCTGCTACTGCACACGTCGCGCGGCCAGTGAGTCTGCTCTTCTTCCTTTACTTCGCCCTCCGCGCCTCCCGGCGCTTTTCCCTTATCCGTCATAGACATTCGCAGCGTTCCTCTTGGCACTGACAGCAGCTGAAATTACAGACGAGCGTTCCTCTACGTACTGATTCCGCTGATCAGTAACTGATGAATGGCGTTGCGGTATCTGGATTGGAGGCAATACTTGCGGCTGAAGTTACTGATATGCAAGAGGTCAAAATTCTCAGTAAAAGCAGATGAAGCAACGTGGCGGCGATAGACAATAAGCAAGTCATGCTGTTATCTGCAGAAGATGCAGATGGAAAGTATATTTTTACATTCTTCAATCTCATCATCTGTTGCTGAGTCAGACTCAGACGAGATGAATAGGAAAAAAAAAATCCATCTCTGTTGACATGTTTAGGCCTACAGTTGCTTCATGATGTATAGCAGACACCATTATTCCTGCTGAAAACTCTGCTGACAAGTGTTACCCCTCATTCCACTATTGACCGCTACTCAGTGCGGATTTTTACTGATGGTTTTCCTTTTGGTATACTACTGATCAGCGCTGCCTGTACCGAGTGGAATGCGGCCATTTCCGTCTTTCGCGGCGGGTGAGTGAGCTCTTCTTTTCCTTGCAAGTGCCCCTTCACACTTACCTTTCCCTTTCTCTATGCAGCTCATGATGACACTGGGGCCATGTGTGGCCAGTGAGTGTGCTCTTCTTTCTCTACCCTACCCGTGTCTATCCGACTTCCCTTCTCCACCATAGACATTGCCGTGTTTCACGGCACATGAATGTGCTCTTCTTTTCCTTCACAGTGCCTCTTCACACTTCCCTTTCCCTTCACAGGTCATTACAACCAGGGGGGGGGGGGAGGCATGTGCGGCCAGTGAGTGTACTCTTCATTCTCTGTTTTGCCATTGCCTATCAACACTTCCCTTCCCTATCAGACATTGCCGTGTTTCACGTTACGTGAGTGTGCTCTTCTTTTCCTTGCCAGTGTCTGTTCACACTTCCGTTTCCCGTTCGAGATGATGCTGTCGCTGCACGCATGTTGCACGGCAGGTGAGTCCTTCCCATTACCTGTACCTCTCCACACTTTTATTTCCCTTTCTCACAGACCATGCTAGCACACATGCCGTGCAGCCTTTGAACATTGATTTACCTACTTTTGTGTCCGCGATATTGTAGTGGTCATATGACTCGCTGTCCACCACAGTGAAGTGGGTTCAATTTTCCTGAATTATCAAATCAGTATTTTTCACATGTAGGGAACGTGGCGGATGGTGTTATTGGTTAGTGGATTTCCTCAGAAACTTCCAAATTCTCCCACCATTACAGTTTTTTTTCCACTGCTCCATTTGTATTTAGCTTCAATCTCATTGGCACTATAGACTTCAGGTGTTAAGCACCACCAAAATCTCATTCCCTCTACCCTTTTTACGCCATCTCTCTCCTGATTACATGTATAGAGAATAGCAGTAAATAGTTACAGGCATTCATAATTCTCATTATTTTTGGTAACATTATGTAAATGAGGTGATATTACAGAAATTAAGTGATTGCAAGATTGACTGAAGTTTGAAGCCAACATCAAGTTAACATCATGCTTGCAGCAACTTTAAAAATTATAAAAATTGCAAAATTTGGAAAAATTTAATTTGTAATTCTAGCATGTAAATATAATTTCAGTTAATTTTATTGATAAAACAATTACAAAACCATTCATTAATACATTAATTTTTTTTTTTTCTCTTCAAGGGAGGGTCAGACATCTCAAGAGGAGTGGCACAGGTTATATGGAAAGTGCTCGGGTAACGAAATATACCACATCGTGCTTGGCGACAGTCGGTTCTTCGGCGAGTACGATGGCAAGAGCTTCACCTACGCCAGTTTTCACTCACATAGAAAGTGAGTGGTATTGGTCTACATGGGCAAATTATATCCTTTACCTTACTGTGTATTTATATATTTGATCTTAGTTGGTGCTTATTAATAACTTTTTTTTATACTGTTTATGTAACAGGTGAGAGCTAATGGGCTGAGCTAATTTAAGCTAAGTCTTAAACCCAGCATTTTTAAAGAGACCTTGTCTGGGATTAAAACCCAGAACATCTTCCATACAGGCAGAAGTGTTACCAATTGTGCCATGGAGCTTGGCTGTAGAACAAATACTTGAAATGATAAAATATATGCTTTTTTGCAGATCTGTTATTATAATGCAAAGGAAGTGAACGTATTTTGTGTACCAATGTGCATCACTGTTTATTCCTCACCAATGAAGAGTACAGAAAAGCAAACACAAGCATATGGAAGCAAAAGAGTTCTGAGAAAATTTGAATCCCTGTTATTTTGCCGCTGATTTCTCAAGAAAGGTGAACCATCTTACGATTGGTTTCCATTATCTTTTAGTTTTTCTTGTTACACTACTGTAGTGCAACAGGTACACATAAAAAAAATGCAATATCATGATAGAGCCATTGCTACACCCCTTTTCAGTTGGTTTTTCAGTGCGAGAAGGCCACATTTTTTAGATTTGTAAAATTACAAACTCCTTATTGTAAACTGAATTAACAGCCTCACAAAAACTTAAAAACTCTAATGTTAAAAATCATTTATTTTTCAAGACATAGTTACGTTGAGCCAGTAGTATGTTCTATGCATAAGTGTATGATACCTAAACTTAAATAGGACTATGCTGTTTGCTTGGTAGGTTAAATGACTCATGAAGTGTGTGTGTGTGTGTGTGTGTGGTGTAGGTATGGGGTGGCGTTGGTTGGAGTACGGCCGGCCGAACTCCCCGAGTTCTACGAGGACACTATCCTGCTGAACCCGGGACCACGCCACATCATGAAGAAGAGCGACACGTGCTACTACATGAGCATCTCCAAGGAGGAGAACTCCGCCTTCGTGCTCGGCAACCAGCAGGGGGGAGTGGGGATGGCCCCGGGAGAGACCACGACTACCACCACGGTCACCACCACGACCACCACCATTACAGACGAGAAGGGCGGCCTTCAGAACAAACACGACGGTATCGAGTTCTCTGTGACGATCCCTAGCTCTGTGTGCGCAAGTGAGTGTTGCTGGTCGCATGGCTTTTGCTTGAGCATGGTTAACGCCCTTTCATTTCCCCTGTTGACGATGACCCACAAGGACGTCTGGTACCTTTCAGCTCATTATTTCACAGTCATGTAAAACACTCGTGAACACTGCAGCCGTGGTATCTTCCATTTTTATACCGTGGGTACTGTGAGATTTTTCAAGCATGCAGTATGGTTTAAATTAATAATATTCATATATTTATTTTGAGTCAATTTCTTAGTGAAACTAGTATCCTCTAGCAGAGGGTTTTTCCATCAGTCACTCAGTCGTCATATTGAAACTCCCTTTTTTAAGGAATACTGGTAAGTATTAAAAGATTAACAGACACGGATATATGATAGAGGTGCAGAATCAATAAATGAATCTACTTACATTTACAGTTACGTAGAAATGATGTACAACTTCAATATTTCAGGACATTGAAAGCTGAGCTAAGGTGAATTTAAGTAACATCTCACTAACTCCATTATTCTAGAATACCAAGAGAAAACGGAAGTAAAATAGGCGACAGTCAAAAACTACGGCTCAGAAAATACTATTCCCAAGTAATACATAAACCAAAGAAAAAATATACAGGAAAGTGATATCTTGTAGCTTGGTCACAACTTACGAGCGGAGACCACTGATGACATTGATCGCCGCACATACATGATCACACGTAAGTTATATTACACAACTGCTTTTGGTTATAATGGGTAGCACTGATGCCTCTCACCAATAGGTTTCAGGTTCAGTTACCAGCACAGACCATTTGAATTATTTAAGAGTGACACGGGCCGCCGTGGATGGGATTTCGGTACAGAAGTTGGGTAGACCGCAGAGATGAGGTGCAAGGAAGATACAAAACTGGAAAATTTGGCTGAAGTTGAATATTTTTTAATTTAGAAAGATTTGGGAACCAACCCGCCGAATGACTAGTTCAGAGAAGTACCTACATCCTCAAGCTCATATGTGTAAATTTTGTGGCTAGATTCGTCGTGTATTCCACCTGGTTCCATACTGCAGAAGACAATAGCACACCACCTCATAAATATCCTTTTTAGTCACTATGGACATGCAACAGTTTACAACACCATGCTATTACCTCAGGTTTCTGCATGCCATAGGACTGTTAACTTCCCCATGCAGGAAATATTTTTCATGCCATACATTTTTTTCAGCATTATAGTTCCTGCATAATTAGTGGTCATTGTCCCAATTTTAAAGTTGTCTGATGTACCTTACTGAAACACAGTAGGTAGTTTAAAGGTCCCGCCACAACTGAGCAGAAGAGTATGTCTGATCCGTCCAAGTTGACCATGCTGTCGCAGATACAGAATTTGATTGGTCACGTGACCTGTGATGTCAGATGCTAATGGTGTAGAAGTGAGGTGAGGTGCTGACTGACTGAAGATGGCCAAATTTGATCTTTCGAGGTCGAGCAAGATGGACTGCGTCATCAGTAGCTGACATCATCAGCGGTAACACCAATGAGATGCTTTGTTTATACATAGAAAAGAGAAAGCGCACAAAAAGTTGTAGTGCTTGCGAAATCTATTTAATAACAAATAAATTTGTTCAGTTGTTATGAAATTGGGAGCTAGACTGTTTCCGAAGTGATGCAGTGTGACTGTAAATTTTTATATATCAATGACAAACTGTATAATGTATGGCGAAGGAATGTAAAAACAGACAGAAAATGGTAAGATATATGTGTAAACAAAAATTACGATCAGTTTTTCCGACTGCATCCGTCAGACAACCTCCGTAAGGTTCGTCGTGATTGGAATCTGTGTGGACTGACAGCAGGATTGAACGACTCGGACATATGTTTCTGCATAGCTGTGGCACGGCCTCAAAACTGTTTAGCATTATTACTTGAAGACATATCTTACAAAATTTATCCACTGACAATTTTTTAAATTTTGTTTTGTATTGATACTTGTGTAAAATTAGACACAATTCAGAAATTAAAAAAATTGCTTAAATTTTTTCAGTGTGACAGTTGAAATTTGTCCTCAACCGAGGTAATACTTTCACCTCACCATAATTTCATTACTATGTAAATGTTGATTTTTTTTTTTTGTTCTTGTATCACAAAAACATCAAAACTGAGGTTTTGATAAGTATGTAATTTGCAAAAAAAATTATGCACTGAAAAATTATATTGTATGAAAATTACATGACTCATAGTGTTTACAAATTCCTTAGAACTTCATATAAATATGAAATAAGCTGAAAGGTTTCCTGCACCTTTATTCTCATACCACCATGCTGTAGCATGTCTGCAAACCATGTAGTTTATTCACGCAGTCTTTTCCCCTGCAGCAAAAAGGGGGCTTGGGTTGTATTTCTCTGTTTCTATTTAGCAATTTAAAAAATTACTTCTCTTATGCATGCTGATTAACTGTACCCTTTAACTAAACTTAAAAAATAATATCCCATGTATAAATGGATAAGTATATTTTAACACAAACAATTGGGGTATCTGCAGGATTTTAACAGCATATAATGAAAAATATGTGTATGTACCATTAAATTTGGTAAGTATAATTATTTAAAAATAAGTACCTGTACATTGTTTAATTTATTTATATGATATTTTCTAGATGGAGATTTTTGGATACATGATATTTTCTAAAGCTACTAAAAAAAAAAAAAAAGGGAGTGATTTCTGGCATAACATATTACAAACAAGAAGTCACCTATATAACTAATGAGCCTACTTTCGTCTACATGGATGCAAATAATGTTGATGATATTCTTAAAAGAGTAGATAGAAGGTAGGTCTTGACATATTGTTCATGGAGCATGTCTGCCTGTTTCCAGTATGAATACTGGACCATTCAGTACACAGTCCACTCCTTAGGTGACAGTCAATGCATCCCGTGCACAGTGGGCTCTCTGTTAAACCCATACAAAGTTTTGCTATCTATGGCACAAACAAAACATTTCTGCACACATGTTCACAGGGTCTTTTTCATTCATTGGCTTGCCAGTATTGTCCTTTCTTCATCCTCTAAAGTTTGTCTCCCATAATTTCTAAACCACTTGTACACATGAAACTATGAGACAACTTAACAGTGTCACTCACTCAGTACATGAATATGGCGTGTGCTCGCGTTCCTCGCCTCCATCCCGTTTGCACGGCAGTGCACCTCAACACCACCCCCATGTGCGGCCAACAGTTTTCTTATTACTGGGTTAACTGGCTGTGTAATGACAGTAAACCTTAAACATTAGTCTGTGACATGTTGTTGTAGTCTCAGGAGCAGGGAGAAGTTAGGTTAGGTACACGGTACAGGTGGTATGGTAATTACAAAGATGGAATGGGGCATCGGAGCATGAGATACTCATCCAGGGATGGGAAGATCGCCCACATGTCTTCTCCTGAGGCGATGACTGCTCTACTAGGGCTATGTAATCTCCTGTAGGCTACCCGGGCCAACAGGTGCCTAAATGGTGATCCAACGGGGACGCGTGTTCAAGAGGAACGAATGGCGAGATTGGCTGAAGAATGGCTTCGTTACTCTGCGGCAGGGGTTCAACCTCTGACGTAGTACTTACAAGGGTATCGGCTACTTCAGCTCTCGCTAGGACGCTGTGTTCCTTACGCCATTGCCTAATCTGAGTTCCACCTCTCCTGCTATAGATCGAGTCCCTTACACACACACTAAATACACACAGTATCTCTTCAGTGAGAGTGAAGTTACCTGGTACAATAACTAACACAAACTTTAGGAAAAATGGGAGACTAAACTAACAATGATAGTACACTGACAATTAGGTTTGACGTAAAGTTTATTACGTGTGATAATGAAACTGGAAAGTCTTAGCTAATATCAAATTTACAATTTGAAAATAATTAGCTTACTGGCTAAGCAATTATCAATTGTAAAATTACGTGAATAAAATAAGCAAAGGTGAGCCTGGAGAAAATTAATATTCAAAAATTCCCAAAATTACTCTGGAAAAAATCCACAATAATTTGAACGCACTTTCACAGTGTATTAAAAGTTACCGGGAGTTTATCAGGAGGTAAACTAAGATGCACCGGCTTGTTGTCATGGAGTTGACTTGGGTAAAGGGTTACCGGCTACGTGGATTAGGTTTACCTTGTACGAAGGAGTGGCTGTCCTCACGGTCAACGAGTGCAGTTGAGGAAAGCCGTTTGCAAGCTGTTGTGGAGGCTGCAGTCTTCACAGTATGCTGAGTGTGTGTGCACCGTGTTGCAGTTCGCGGAGAGGAGAGAGCGTCCTCCTCGCAGACTGAAGAGAGCCTTGTCCAGACTGAGGAAGTTTTAGCAGACTAAGAGAGTCCTTGCGGACCAAGGAGAGTCTTTGCGAACTGAGGAGAGTCTTTGCCAACTGAGGAGAGTCTTTGCAGACTAGGAAGGGCTCGTGTCCCCTTCGGCCGGCGTGTCTGGCATTGCAGGGTGCTGGACTTCTATTTATACGAAAATTTCTCCAATCAGCAGTTCTTCGGGGTGCAGGGAGGTAGCATAACCTTCCAGCACAGGGGTAAGTTATCTGGGGTACTGGAGCGCTGCTCATTTCTTATCGCCCCTCTTGGAGGCGACGACAAATTTAAACGGCTGTCCCTGAGTCGGGCCGATCGTAACGTTACAAGGTTATCGGGAAGCTGCCATCTCTGGGGTTGATAACAACTCCTTCCAGGGCTAAGCGACGAGTAGTAGAATATAACAAATATTAATTTTATTCACGGGGGTGACTCTTGCATGCAGATTTCCGGGCGGGCAATGCAGATTGTAATTACATAGGTAATTTACAATTACGTATTTGGCTGTCCAGGCTTGTGAAATCTCCTTGCTCGATACATTTATTTAATTTGCCACTGTTATGACTTACCCTGAGCTTGGGTCGCTCGTAGATGGGACGAAGTCACCCGTAGAGTGCGCATTCGCACAGCGCAGCATGTTGACATGTCTCAGTTTAAATACAAATAAGATAGTGCACATATATCAAAGCATATACTGTCCCACAGCAACTAACAAACTTCCTTCTTGCCTACAGACTCTTCAGTTATTTTACATGTAACCCTCCAAATCTATCTCAAGCATAAGCATAACACTGTCCATTCCTCCCGTGCTGGAGTAATTAGTTTCTTTAGCAGATGTTGTTTGCATTGTCACCAGTATTTTTTCCAGTTGCACCTTCCAATTACTCTCATACATTTTTTTTTGAGATTGTCGACAGACTGCGCCTAACACTCAACCTGTCCATTGGTCAAAGGGTGAATCATTGTTGTCTGTATCAGTTTGATACCATTCATCTTATAACAGACACAGATTCTGTAATACCATTGATCAATACTAGGTATTGGGGATTTTGTGGTAGGTACCTGAATATCTCTTGCAGCACTTGGATCACTTTCATAGCTGATGACATACAGGGTACTTTCTTTACTTTGGGCCATTTAAAATGAGTATCCGTGACAAAAAGTAAAACTTGCCCCCAAAATGGTTAGAAAAAAATCAGTAAGAAGCCTTGACTGAGGTTCTGTCTCAGATCACCATTTAGACTCTTTTACCCTCAGTGGATTGGCTCCATGCTGCCTAGCACTGTCCAACTATTCACTCAATACCCTAATCCATTCCTGGCCCCCACATGTAGCTGCTAGTCATCATTTTAATTTCACCATTCCTTCATGAGTTGCATGCATTACCTTACAGAGTTCCTTTTTCCTGGCTCCATTGCCCCATAGGAGACAATCCTTATGAGTCCCTTCTTATTCCAGTATGGTCTTAACTTGTATGAAGTAAGGTCTCCTCTTCATCCTGTCAGATTTTGGTGCTTGATCCAAGACAGAACTTTATCTTCTGCTGTTACGTGAGTGACAGCCACTGCATCAGTTGGTGGAATGGGCCTGGCTTCCAACTTCAACACACCCCCAAGTACCCAACACTGGTCTTTTTTACTTCCCCTGAGTGTATGGGAAGCCGGCTGAGAGCATCCACATAACATATTTGTTTTCCAGACTGGCATGCTATCAGACAGTCAAAAAATTGCGAGCTATAGACCAGAGACACTGTCTCAAAAGCCATGGAGACAGGGCATAATGTGTTTATTTGGTCTAACTCATCTAAGAGAACTTATCTGGTTCGGCAAGGTGTGAGAGACAAAAGCCACTGGCGCCTCACTCCTTCCCTCCCCTTCATGTGCCAACACTGCAACACAACACATTCTAATGCAGTACACATTATGAGTGGCTTATGTAAGGTTTTTGTGTGTGAGTACTTGGTGGTTTGGTAGCAGAAATTGTTTGTTCTCCTTAAACGCAGACATGTGATCCCCATCCATTTCCAAGGTCTCCCCATACCCAGTAATCTGCGGAACTGGTCCAACACATTTGCCCTTTCAACCAGAAATCTCTCTTATGTATTCAACATTCCCATTGTGGTTATTGTCTGTGTCTTGCTTTCGTTTTTACTTTCCTGCTGTCTCTTCTGTAATTGAGATATTTGGTCATCTCCATTTTACTGTGTGTTATTTCTCTGCATTTTATGGTTCTGTCTAATGATTTTAGATTGATTCCTTGAACTCAGACCAGGAAATAATCTTCCTGTTTTGTGTTTACTGTGGTTGTTGTCCATCATTTTTCTTGTCCAGATTGTTGCCTTGTGCTTGATCAGTCATTTTCGACTGACTGCTAAGTTTTCTATAGTTCCTATCTTTTTTATTGTTCACTTTCTGCAATTTGTTTGGTATTTTGGTTTCTTTGTTTTGTTCTTATTTTTGGCAATGGATAGAGTCAGTTTAAATACTCATAGGAAAAAAAGAAATATCTACATTAATGCCTAATTCAGATGGACGACTATCATATGGTTGGAAATATAACTTCAAACCCAAACAAATAAGGGTTTGACAGTGGATTACATCAACCACCAACTGGGTGGTCTACCTGAACCACTCATACAGTGAGTACTGAGGTTGAGCTATGAATAATTTCTGCCAATAATGTCTGGCAAAGTACAGTACTTGGTCGATATTTATTCAATACACACATTCCCTAACCATACTAGTACAAAACTACACCAAGTTACATGTGCACTGTCTCATTTATTCACACATTTGCACACTTGCTATGTCATTTAACTCCCCTGTCATTCAACAATCTTACAAGAATTACCTCCTTAAATTATTACCAGGCCAAATAAATATTGATAAGCAGCACCAAAATTTAAAATGATAAAAACACCTTTGACTAAGACAGTTAACTGCAATGTCTTAAGAAAACACTTTAGTTTCCTGTCGGGTGTTGATGGATGATACTTTGTCTTACAGCCTCGCCGATTGAGCCCAGCTTTACAGAAACGAAGGCACAGCTCAAGGACACCTCGCCAGGACTACTAGCACCAGACGTGGCCATCACAGGGAACCACCTGGATGTTCCGAAACCTGGAGACAACCCTAACCTGCTGAGTCCGGAGATACTCAGCCAGAGGAGAGGTAAGTCCTATCAGTCCCGTAGCCAGGGAGGGTGTCCGGGGTGTTTGGACACCCACCAAAATATTTATTTAACGAAAGTGGAAAAAAAAAATTTAACAAAAATTACTCTTGGATTTTCAGTAGCCTAGCTGTAGCAAATGCACTTAGGCATAATTTCTCAAACAAATATATATTTTTACTCCTCTAGAATGTGTCCTTCAAAATTTCTAAATACTAAGTCACTAATGATGTTTTACAAAAAGCAACATTTGGGGGTAGCATAGGAGAACACCCCCTTAAATGAATTCCTGGCTACGTCCCTGGTCCCAGTCAATCTTCTCAGGGTGGATCGTAAAACTATGTGGCAGAAGTCACAATGGCCCCTTCGAACCATAATATTCCACATTCAAATCCCAGGTAAATTATGGCATATAGCCAGAATGTTTGAAAACAAAAAAGTCAAAGAAATTATATGCTTACTTAGTTTCTTTATGTACATTATTAATCAGTAGAAAATTCCAATTTCTCTCCTGACCTGCTCTCAGTGTGAACTTACGTAGTTGTATGTGTTTCAGCCCCACAGCACTGAGTGCTGTAGTTTTCTATGTTCTAGTTGCAAGCTACACTGAGAAAGTGTGCACCAAGTGCAATTTTGTTGCACTATCTTCTGAAGTCAGTATAACTTTTTGAGTGCAGATATGGCTGACAAACAAGCACTTGGGAGCCATGGTGGTGTAGTGACAACCTGCCTCTCACCAAGGCGAACCAAGTTTGATCTCCAATGGGGTCACCCTGGTTTTTACCCGTGGGAAACACGGAGGAGGTTGCTGTTGGCTAGCACATTTTTCTGGGGTACTCCAGTTTCCCCTGCTCTTACATTCTACCACTGCTCCATCTTCACCTTGTTTCACCCTCACTGGCACTCATGACCTCTCTACTTAATTTGACTCAACAGACACTTGTTTCAGTCAAGCACTTTCCTAGTTTTCCACTGTGTATACTCAGAACAGTCATTTAGAACATGCCATTAATTGACCAGATAACTTCAAACAGTCAGGGGAGATGACATGTTAGGAGGAACTGTACTATGATTGAGAATGGGAGGTCTTTATTGGCAAAACCAAATTTCACGGCACCCAGTCAGGACTAAAACCATGAGCTCATGAACATGAGTCTCGGTGAAAAGGTTAAGGGGAGATGTGTTGGGTTTTGACAGGGAGTCGACGGCCCAGTATCCTGCCTGTGCCTGACATGTTCACTAACAGCTCGCTGAATATTGCGTCCGAGCCTCAGGACGAGGACAATGAGAGTGAGGATGAGATGGACGACGACGTGCCGTGGCGGTCACCCAGCGAGATGATAGCGTGAGTACTGCCCACCCGTGGTGTGCACGCTGACACAGCGACATCTGGCACAGTGGCGGTTGGCGGACATTTGCGGCCCATTATAGACAGCAGAAAAATTTAACTTGTTTTACGACAACTTTGCAGTTTGTAGCACCCATAGCAGACTTGTTCATTACAACTTCTGATAACAGTTCAAGCTCCACAACATGGATCTAAGAGGTCTGAATTGTACAATAACTATGTTGTGTCATCATTAAACCTAACATTTGCAAATGGAAAAAATAAATGTCAATACTATAATAAACTAACTGACAGGCAGTTCATAAGCAAAATGAATACATAAAAGTTTTTCTAAACAAGAATTTTTTTGGCACCCAAATACGTACACCAGCAAATCAAAGATGTGAGATATACTGCCCGAAAATTTTTGCCCTTGCCCAAAATTGCTCACACACACATAGCATCAACTCAAGACCATGCTCAAATTGTAGTAATATACCAGATTGAACGAGACCACATTTATTTCAACTGTCATTATTCGCAACGTTATAGTGTTGAAATGGATCACCCTGCAAATATAAAATAGCTATTTTCATCCCAGTATATCATGTATTTGTCTGATTTTAATTATGTATTTACATCAAAAACTAAAAAGCTCAATGCCATTGTTCTATTATTATTTATTTTACACAATTGTTTTTGAAAAGCCCTTCTATTTTTATATGAGGCGTTAAGCACTTTTTCCACAGAATTTGCATGGAAATAGTATTTTATTTCACAACAGTGGTAAATGATATAGCTCAAATTTTGTGATTAAGATCAACCTTGATAAAATTAGGTGTTTGTGGAATTGGCTTTAGCCCAAGGTTCTGCGATATGTAAACAGTTCCACACTGTACAATGAATGAGTAAATATTGACGCAGGGTCTGGCGGCTGGCACCAAGGACCCCCCCCCCCCCCCCTCCACTTGGCCAACCCCTGATGGGTAAGTAGCGGGAATCATCACTCTGACAGTGTTGTTCTTGGGGCCTGCAGTGGAAGGTTTGGCCACCGCAATTACTTGGCGCTGGCCTTAGGAGGTGCACTAGTGAGAGCTGGTTGAGTAGGTGCAGGCATTGGGGGTGAACCCTGGTGCGATACTCAAGCGTCTGACCACATTGTCAGCGCTGGCTGGCCAAGTGAAGGGGGGTGGCTTCTTCAGCGGCGGCGGTGGCAACATGGCACGGGGTATGTGCGGGATGAGGCTCTGAGACGTCTTGGATGAGCTGTTGGCTGACTCTCTCTGGCGAGCAGCTTCTTCCTTTTTCCAGGTGTACACCCAGCTCGCACCTGGATCTGTACTCCCCAGGACTCCAGCCAGGGCTAGCTCTTGCTTGGCTGCTTCCCCTCCCCCCCACCCAGCCCTATGGTGAGGCATAAGGGGGGTGACAGTACAGAGAGGTGGATAGTGGATGTTCAAAAGGGGTAGGCACGGCATGATGGAAATAAGGTGTGGCTATCGGATAGGGTAGGCGGTCTGGACTACTGGCCTTCAGTCTAGTGGCTTGGTGAGTGGGACATCATTGGCAGACCCAAGTACCAGACAGAGGGTAACAGTAGCAGGTTCGGGGCATCCGTTCTCATGGCTACTTGCCAAGTGGGATGTTGCTGGTGAACCCAAGCATCACGGAGACACAGGGCTCCTTGTCGGAGGTTGGACTATCGTTATCCAGTAAGTAACCTGGCAAGCGAGCCGTCATTGGTGGACCCAGGCACGTAGTGGAGGAGGCAACAGTCCAAGAAGCAACTGCTCTAGTGATACCTAGGAAGGCATACTTCCCAAGTACCACGTCAAGACAGTTCTCCATAGGGCAGAGGAAGGGAACATACGTTCCGGCTCGTGAATACTCCTGCAAGAATGTATTAGGGTGTGGTGACAAAGCAGACGATAGTGGGAGCAAGGTAAAGAAATACAGAGTGCTGGGAGTGACAACGCAACCAAATTTGGATTATGTCTGTTTATTGACTGGTCAGTAAACACACATAAACAAGCCTCTACCCTAACTAGGGCCTGAAGGGCTGATCCTAGGTTGCCAACTGGTATGTTCTCTAGACGAGGCAGCGCGGGGATGAGGGCGACCCCAGGTCAGTGGTACTCAGACTCGAGTCAACTGCGGATGAGCTACGAGATAGCTAGAAGTGCGACAGGCTTCGGAGTGCTGACAGGCAGCGAGGCGGCGCCATGCAGAGTAATGTTTTTGACAGTGCTGCAAATGGCAGTGACGAATTGAAGTCGGTTGACTCTCAGGCAGAGTGACATTCTGCAAAGAATGTTGCGGTGTCAGTAGGCGCTCAGGCAGCGTGACTTTCTGCGAAGGATATTGCGGTATCAGTAGGCACTTGGGCAGCGTGATGTTCTGCACCTGGACTGATGCGAGACAGCCTAGAACTGTTTTTTAACCTACCTTAATCTAGAGGGGTGAGGTCCTAGGTAGGGGAAGGGACCTAAGTGAATCTCAGAGCTGAGCTCCATACACCTAGCCATGCAGGGAAAATTCTAACTACAAGGGCACATGCGCACAGCTTTACTGGCATTGGGCAAATATGGCCGCAATTGGGGCCATGTTTACCTCCCATGCTAACCTAATTGATCTACAACAGAAGGGGGGAAAACTGGCACAAGCACCATAAAAACTCCTCAAAAGAAAAGAATTACAAGATTGCATGCAATTTATGAAGCAGAAAAATATTTCTATTAGAACAGAAGATTGGATAGGATAATTTTTATTGAAAAGCTATTTGAACCACTAGGAGAGAAAGGTTGGTTGGGAGGGCTGTCTTCCTTTCTGTTGATCATGCTGGAGTATTGGTTTAACCAGTGGAGATACCAGCCTCTCTGGTAGAGGAGTGAATGTGCAATTGGGCATACCCCCTCCTGCGGTGCCAGTCAACACCTGAAACATAAAGGGGAGAGGAAGGAAGTGGACAGCCTGCCTCAGAGGTAGGGGCTTAGTGGTGCACCAGAGAGCACACTCGCAGTGCCTATAGGTGCTGCATTGGACCATACATAGTGCACCCTCCTTACTGTAGCATGACTTCCATGTGTTGCACGAGAACTTGAGGCTTGTTCGCCTTGAAGTGTCTTCTTCAGCTCCTAGGTGGTGTTCACCTTGAAGGCTTGAGGAAAAGGTCCAGTGTCTTGAGGTGTTATACAATGTGACACCCCAGTCGCCCTCCACCAAGCCAGAGGCTGTACAATGTATGTATATGGCATTAGACTGTGGGCACATAGTGCTTCGCAAGGTGTTGTACGAGCCTCAAACTGCAGGCTGCAAGCTTTATTTATACATAGTGCACAGGTCTAGCACGGGGGATACGAGGGTAGCAGAGAGAGAGAGCGCAGCGGTGGAGAACTGGCAGAGATTGCCAAAGGCGGTTAAAGTAGGCGGCTACATCTCCTCTCGTGGTCGGAGGGGTAGAGAGTAGTGGCATGCTGCAAAGCAGGTGGCTGCATAGCAGGAGGCATCAGCTGGGCCGAGCCAACCCTGGGCTTTTAGGCATGTTGCGGCATGTGCAGCATAACAGCTCTTCTCAGGAGGGGGCCGGGCTGTGGCAAGGCTAGTTCGAGAGAATGACGATGCACTGGCGCATCAACTTGAAAAGTGATACAGTTTCATCCACACACTGGTCTATCATGTAAATTTATAACCCTAGAGAAATATCAGATTAATGGCAGCCACACTAAACAGCACTTGGCAGAACTGTATTCTTGGAATCGTGTTGTTCTTAACAACTAAAGGTTGTTCACGATAAAGTGAGCACTTTTGAAATCCCCCTTTGAAAAATGTCACAGTATGTATTTTAACGGGCACACCGACTAGCGTGTGCCCTCTAAAGTTGGTAATGAGGGAGAGAATGTTGTTTCACGTCTTAATGTTAATGTTAGGAAAACTGAAATTATTTGTTTAACTTTCTGTTTATTTACTGCATATGATTTAGCAGCATTGTAAAATATTTATTTTTCTAATAATTTCTCAGTCTTACTAGACCACAGCATGAATAATGTGACCAGATCGACGAAAATGTTAATTTTACATATGGCGGAAATATATGGAATGTGCATACAAATAGATCTTTAGCAGGACTTTCAAAAGTGCTTGCTTTACCATGAAGAGCCTTTATAAGTAATTTCATAGCTGTAGTTTCCTGGCTATACCAATACACTGACGCCGTCGGGTGAGACACGAGATGAACGATGACACAAATTACTTACTGATGAGAGCGCCAGCGGTGTTTTCCATTCACCACACTGTTGAGACTCAGGGTTCTCAGGGATGTTGTGGGTTTTGTGTGCCCGTCTCACCCGAGCATACTTACAATACACTTTGCAATACTAAACATTTACTAAACATTTCATCACTGTAAGAATGGTGTGGCGGGACACTGTCACTACACATAAAAGATTGGAACACTGTGAGACTTACTTTTTATTTTACCACTTGTACAAATAACGTGCCAAGCAATTTAATGATGATAAACTCAGACGTGTCTAGCTAATTTCGTTTTGGTTCTCCCCAGCCCGCAATTACTCTAGCGCACTCCTATGTGGATGACTTCACCATGGTGTTTGACAACACAATCTCCATGAGGGAAGGGAGTCGAGAGCCGCTAGGGTGGATTGATGATTTCTTCTGAAGACAGGACACAGAGAAGTACAAGATGAATCAATACATGAACATGAACATGTGTGATTACTTGGCATCACTAGCACGGACTCGTGGGGGCTCGCCCTCCAGCACGTGGTTAGTGTGGTGACAGCCTATACACATAGCCGCCTAGGACGGAAATAATATCACCATACGAAATTACAAAACTACACAAATATCAAGCAAACAAGATGGTGCACAATATGAGTAGTCACAATAAACATGCATATGCGTGAAAGCAAGCTTAGATGGTGTGGATGGGGCTGGATAAAGTTCATACTCGACCATGTGGTGCAGGTGAAATTGCAATATTTCTCCATAAAACGGCAAATTAACTTCAGACAAATTGTTATTTCATTTGGGAAAATTATTCTCCTGACGATTAAAACATTTA